>JAWZYU010000010.1:60870536-62281786 GCA_038380435.1 Ryuthela nishihirai | reverse complement strand
TTGTGTCGCATTAGGAAGAATCATTACTCTGATAAAATGTAACTCTCTATGTAGCAGAATGGCGCAGTGGAAGCGTGCTGGGCCCATAACCCAGAGGTCCGTGGATCGAAACCACGCTCTGCTAGTTCCTTTTTTTACTCAGATCTATTTTTATTCCTATATCATGAGAGCGGTAGAGGTTGCAGTATATCTCGATTCATTGTGTCGCATTAGGAAGAATCATTACTCTGATAAAATGTAACTCTCTATGTAGCAGAGTGGCGCAGTGGAAGCGTGCTGGGCCCATAACCCAGAGGTCCATGGATCGAAACCACGCTCTGCTAGTTCTGTTTTCTTACTTAGATCTGTTTTTATTCCTATATCATGAGAGCGGTAGAGGTTGCAGTATATCTCGATTCATTGTGTCGCATTAGGAAGAATCATTACTCTGATAAAATGTAACTCTCTATGTAGCAGAATGGCGCAGTGGAAGCGTGCTGGGCCCATAACCCAGAGGTCCGTGGATCGAAACTACGCTCTGCTAGTTCCTTTTTTTACTCAGATCTATTTTTATTCCTATATCATGAGAGCGGTAGAGGTTGCAGTATATCTCGATTCATTGTGTCGCATTAGGAAGAATCATTACTCTGATAAAATGTAACTCTCTATGTAGCAGAATGGCGCAGTGGAAGCGTGCTGGGCCCATAACCCAGAGGTCCGTGGATCGAAACTACGCTCTGCTAGTTCCTTTTTTTTACTCAGATCTATTTTTATTCCTATATAATGAGAGCGGTAGAGGTTGCAGTATATCTCGATTCATTGTGTCGCATTAGGAAGAATCATTACTCTGATAAAATGTAACCCTCTATGTAGCAGAGTGGCGCAGTGGAAGCGTGCTGGGCCCATAACTCAGAGGTCCGTGGATCGAAACCACGCTCTGCTAGTTCTTTTTTTACTTAGATCTATTTTTATTCCTATGTCATGAGAGCGGTAGAGGTTGCAGTATATCTCGATTCATTTTGTCGCATTAGGAAGAATCATTACTCTGATAAAATGTAACTCTCTATGTAGCAGAGTGGCGCAGTGGAAGCGTGCTGGGCCCATAACCCAGAGGTCCGTGGATCGAAACCACGCTCTGCTAGTTCTTTTTTTTACTTAGATCTATTTTTATTCCTATGTCATGAGAGCGGTAGAGGTTGCAGTATATCTCGATTCATTGTGTCGCATTAGGAAGAATCATTACTCTGATAAAATGTAACTCTCTATGTAGCAGAATGGCGCAGTGGAAGCGTGCTGGGCCCATAACCCAGAGGTCCGTGGATCGAAACTACGCTCTGCTAGTTCCTTTTTTTATTCAGATCTATTTTTATTCCTATGTCATGAGAGCGGTAGAGGTTGCAGTATATCTCGATTCATTGTGTCGCATTAGGAAGAATCATTACTCTGATAAAATGTAACTCTCTATGTAGCAGAGTGGTGCAGTGGAAGCGTGCTGGGCCTATAACCCAGAGGTCCGTGGATCGAAACCACGCTCTGCTAGTTCCGTTTTTTTACTTAGATCTGTTTTTATTCCTATGTCATGAGAGCGGTAGAGGTTGCAGTATATCTCGATTCATTGTGTCGCATTAGGAAGAATCATTACTCTGATAAAATGTGACTCTCTATGTAGCAGAGTGGTGCAGTGGAAGCGTGCTGGGCCTATAACCCAGAGGTCCGTGGATCGAAACCACGCTCTGATAGTTCTGTTTTTTTTACTTAGATCTGTTTTTATTCCTATGTCATGAGAGCGGTAGAGGTTGCAGTATATCTCGATTCATTGTGTCGCATTGGGAAGAATCATTACTCTGATAAAATGTAACCCTCTATGTAGCAGAGTAGCGCAGTGGAAGCGTGCTGGGCCCATAACCCAGAGGTCCGAAATCAAAAGCGCGCTCTGTTAGTTCTTTTACTTGGATCTATTTTTATTCCTATGTCATGAGAGCGGTAGAGGTTGCAGTATATCTCGATTCATTGTGTCGCATTAGGAAGAATCATTACTCTGATAAAATGTAACTCTATATGTAGCAGAGTGGCGCAGTGGAAGCGTGCTGGGTCCATAACCCAGAGGTCCGGTGATCGAAACCACGCTCTGCTAGTTCTGTTTTTTTACTTAGATCTGTTTTTATTCCTATGTCATGAGAGCGGTAGAGGTTGCAGTATATCTCGATTCATTGTGTCGTATTAGGAAGAATCATAACTCTGATAAAATGTAACCCTCTGTGTAGCAGAGTGGCGCAGTGGAAGCGTGCTGGGCCCATAACCCAGAGGTCCGTGGATCGAAACCACGCTCTGCTAGTTCTTTTTTTACTTATGTCTATTTTATTCCTATGTCATGAGAGCAGTAGAGGTTGCAGTATATCTCGATTCATTGTGTCGCATTAGGAAGAATCATTACTCTGATAAAATGGAACTCTCTATGTAGCAGAGTGGCGCAGTGGAAGCGTGCTGGGCCCATAACCCAGAGGTCCGTGGATCGAAACCAACCTTTGCTAGTTTTTTTTTTTACTCAGATCTATTTTTATTCCTATGTCATTAGAGCAGTAGAGGTTGCAGTATATCTCGATTCATTGTGTCGCATTAGGAAGAATCATTACTCTGATAAAATGTAACTCTCTATGTAGCAGAGTGGCGCAGTGGAAGCGTGCTGGGCCCATAACCCAGAGGTCCGTGGATCGAAACCACGCTCTGCTAGTTCTGTTTTTTACTCAGATCTATTTTTATTCCTATGTCATGAGAGCGGTAGAGGTTGCAGTATATCTCGATTCATTGTGTCGCATTAGGAAGAATCATTACTCTGATAAAATGTAACTCTCTATGTAGCAGAGTGGTGCAGTGGAAGCGTGCTGGGCCCATAACCCAGAGGTCCGTGGATCGAAACCAGGCTCTGCTAGTTCTTTTTTTTACTCAGATCTATTTTTATTCCTATGTCATGAGAGCGGTAGAGGTTGCAGTATATCTCGATTCATTGTGTCGCATTAGGAAGAATCATTACTCTGATAAAATGTAACCCTCTGTGTAGCAGAGTGGTGCAGTGGAAGCGTGCTGGGCCCAGAGGTCCGTGGATCGAAACCACGCTCTGCTAGTTCTTTTTTTTTACTTAGATCTGTTTTTATTCCTATGTCATGAGAGCGGTAGAGGTTGCAGTATATCTCGATTCATTGTGTCGCATTAGGAAGAATCATTACTCTGATAAAATGTAACTCTCTATGTAGCAGAGTGGCGCAGTGGAAGCGTGCTGGGCCCATAACCCAGAGGTCCGTGGATCGAAACCACGCTCTGCTAGTTCTGTTTTTTACTCCGATCTATTTTTATTCCTATGTCATGAGAGCGGTAGAGGTTGCAGTATATCTCGATTCATTGTGTCGCATTAGGAAGAATCATTACTCTGATAAAATGTAACTCTCTATGTAGCAGAGTGGTGCAGTGGAAGCGTGCTGGGCCCATAACCCAGAGGTCCGTGGATCGAAACCACGCTCTGCTAGTTCTTTTTTTTTTTACTCAGATCTATTTTTATTCCTATGTCATGAGAGCGGTAGAGGTTGCAGTATATCTCGATTCATTGTGTCGCATTAGGAAGAATCATTACTCTGATAAAATGTAACCCTCTGTGTAGCAGAGTGGTGCAGTGGAAGCGTGCTGGGCCCAGAGGTCCGTGGATCGAAACCACGCTCTGCTAGTTCTTTTTTTTTACTTAGATCTGTTTTTATTCCTATGTCATGAGAGCGGTAGAGGTTGCAGTATATCTCGATTCATTGTGTCGTATTAGGAAGAATCATTACTGTGATACAATGTAACCCTCTGTGTAGCAGAGTGGCGCAGTGGAAGCGTGCTGGGCCCATAACCCAGAGGTCCGTGGATCGAAACCACGCTCTGCTAGTTATTTTTTTTACTTAGATCTATTTTTATTCCTGTCATGAGAGCAGTAGAGGTTGCAGTATATCTCGATTCATTGTGTCGCATTAGGAAGAATCATTACTCTGATAAAATGTAACTCTCTATGTAGCAGAGTGGCGCAGTGGAAGCGTGCTGGGCCCATAACTCAGAGGTCCGTGGATCGAAACCACGCTCTGCTAGTTCTTTTTTTACTTAGATATATTTTTATTCCTATGTCATGAGAGCGGTAGAGGATGAAGTCGATATGTCGCATTATGAAAAAAAAACATTACTCTGATAGAATTCAACGCTAAATGTAGCAGAGTTGCGCAGTGGAAGCGTGTTGGGCCCATGACCTAGAGGTCCGTGGATTGAAAACACGCTCTGCTAATTCTTTTGGTACTTAGATTTATTTTTATTCTTATATTATGAGAGCGGTAGAGGATGCGTTTGATATCTCATTTCATTATGTCGCATTAGGGACAAACATTACTCTGATAAAATGCATCACCATGTGTAACAGTCATGACGCAGTGGACGCGTGCTGGGCCAAGAGGTCCGTAGTTCGAAACCGCGCTCTGCTAATTATTTTGATATTTAGTTTTATTTTTATACTTATGTCGTGAAATCGCTGGAGGATGCAGCCGATACTTCGTGTTAGGAAAAAACTTTGCGCATATAAAATGATAATTGGAACCCTGAACCAAGTCTGGCGTCCTGAAGCATCTTCCTCTGGAGAAATGGGAATTGTTTTTAAACCTTAAAAGTTTATACATCAGTATTCGGTCTAGAGCTTCTACTTTTATAAGTTTAATAGCATGTTCTTCCCTCCGAAAGTTTCTCTTTACGAAATTGCGCAACATATTTCCCATTTATACTCCGCCCCCCCCCACTTCGAAAAGAAAACGATGGCGTAAATGTTCTTATATAATTAGGTGCGTGAAATTTGGTTTATAGCTTCTTCTTTTGGTAACGAAAAACCAATAATTAGCACTCAAACCTTTCTTTACCCAGGAGAAGAAGAAAATCTGCAAGCGATTGCCAAGATTGTTTTACCTCTGAGCGGCACTTTTTTGCACACCATGGGCTAAATGGCCAGGTCACAAGGACCCCGAAGGCTCCGAGAAGGTTGGGGGAGGGGATCCACTGGAACAGCTGTTGGGAGACAGATGGTAGCTTCCCGTCAAGGCCATCCAGCGTGTTCTTTAACGTGCACATCCAACGTGTTCTTTAACGTGCTCTCCCGCACACGGGGCCACGGCTTAACGTCCCATCCGACGGACGGCGGCCTTTATCAAGCCCATCGGTGTCCCCTACTGACCGTGGGCAGGGCGGGGAAATTTTGCGGAGATAAATCTCAACGCTGACCCAGCTGGGACTCGAACCTTGGAACTACAGATTACGAGCCTGGCGCGCTACCGACTGAGCCACCCCCGCCCCACCGCGATTGCGAAAAGTAACGGGTTTTTCCTATATAGAGAAGGGGATCTGTGCGAGGGAGGTGGATTTTCTAGGTTGCGCGCAGGTTTGTAATTTGAGTTTCCCAGGTTGGAGTCCGAACCGAGCCAGTTTTGAGAATATTCTATAATAACCCTGTCAGGCTAGAGGCCTTTTTAGATTTTTTTGTTCAGGCTGTGTATATTTATTTTGGATTTCGCCAAAATAGTCATATGCTACGGGGAGGCCCTCTCTAAAAGTTAATCTGGAAAGTTAATTGAAGGGGCAGTGCCCCGAGGGACGGAGGTCGCCCAACTGCTAGCGGACGGCCCAGATGGTCAGGCAGAGAAAGAAAGGAAGAAAGGATTTGGCAACGATGAGATCAGAGCCGGTCGAGTTTCGGAAGGAGACGGACGTGAAATTGTAAAGCTGGGAAATGCCGACTGGTAATAGCGGCATTGGCTCTGTAAATACAGCTGAACAGGCATAGTAAGCTGGTGTTGTTGTAATCTATGTAATTGAGCATATGTCCTCGTCCAGCAAGTATGTTTGGAAGGTTGTGGGTTGGGTTGTTTTACCTCTGAGCGGCACTTTTTTGCACACCATGGGCTAAATGGCCAGGTCACAAGGACCCCACAGGCTCAGAGAAGGTTGGGGGAGGGGACCCACTGGAACAGCTGTTGGGAGACAGATGGTAGCCTCCCGTCAAGGCCATCCAGCGTGTTCTTTAACGTGCACAGGGTATGGCTCTCCCGCACACGGGGCCACGGCTTAACGTCCCATCCGACGGACGGCGGCCTTTCCAAGCCCATCGGTGTCCCCTACTGACCGTGGGCAGGGCGGGGAATTTTGCGGAGATAAATCTCAACGCTGACCCAGCTGGGGCTCGAACCTGGGAACTACAGATTACGAGCCTGGCGCGCTACCGACTGAGCCACCCCCGCCCCTGTTTGGAAGGTTAAATAAATCTTTGTTATTTTTAAGTAAAGTCTGAAGTTGAACTAATTTATGGGGGAGGAGCCTCAGTATCGAGTCTCTGCAATTGTGAATAAACCGTTGATTTTATCCGAAAGACTCTTTAACCCGTCGCGTATAGCGATCGAACCGAGGGAACGTCCTAAGTGGTCCCAATAGACCGACAAACGAAGAGTTAACATTACAAACCCCCTTCTGCCCTCTTCGAGAAAGGAGACACTCTCTGTCGGACGGGAATTTAAGACGTGGTTCCATGTGACATGGTCTCACAGATATGAAACGTATAGTCGTGTCGTAGAGTGGTGCAGTAGAAACCTGCTGGGCCAATAGCCGAGAGATCCGTGGATTGTAACCAGGTTCTGATGGTTACATTCGTTGTTATTAAGATTGTGTGACGATATGACGTCTTAAATTGACGTTGAAGTCACTCTGAATAGCCTTGGTGTCAGGCTACCATTTGTCTCCTAAAAGCTGACCAGTGGATCCTCTCCCTCCCCCCAACCTTCTCTCAGTCCCTCAGGCGTACATAGACGCACATAGGGCTAAATCGAAAGGTCACAAGAGAGTCCTTGTGACCTTTCGATTTAGCCCTATGTGTGCAAAAAGATGTCTATCAGAGGTAAAACAATCGTACCCAATAGTATATAAAAATAAATGGAAGCCGTTACTTACGCAGTAACACCAAAATGTATAAATATAATCGCGTGTATAGAATAAAATCTATTTTTGAATAGTAGTAGCCTTTAATTCCATTTATATTATTTATGACACAGTATAATTATTTACAATAATTTTGGAAATTTACCACACCACAAGAATTCAAAGACTCGCACGTGGAGTATGAGGTTACAAAATACATATATAAACATTAAAAACAACATTTTAAATATATTACAGTATTAATACTTTCTGTCATTCTCACACCAACATCATGGTAACAGAATCTGTAAACACACAAATTTTAGCATCCTAAAGAGCAAAAACAAAAGAACGAAAGAAAAGAATTTAACAATCTGAAATATAGGGGCAGTTCCTCCTACCTTAAAGAAATATTTATTTATCTTCGATATCACAAATCCAATCTCTTAGTTTTCGAGAAAACGTATGAAAATTTTTTTCATCTTAAAAATTCAGGTAATCTGTTGAATATTTTTGGCGCCAAAAATATGTAATGTTTTTGGGTAATGGTTTTCTTTGGAAGTGGTACAATAAAATTAATATGTGCACTTGTTCTGGTAATCTGCATTACGTTTTTAATATCATTTTCTCTATAATACTTTTTTTAAATATAAAACTATATTATAAACATAATTTTCCATAGTGGTAAAATTTGTAGATCATTTAATACTGTCATATTTTCTTAATACACATCTAATCACTCTATTTTGGATAGTAACCAAGGATTAACGTTACTGTAAAACATTCCTCCCCAAGATGTTATTCCATAACTTAGATATGACTTAACCCAAGCATACACCATTTCTACTTAACCCTTTTCAGGACCATAAGGTTTCTAAGAGTAAATATTAGTATGTAACTGTTTATTTTAGTTTGTTTAGACGTAAAATAAATAAAAATCATAAGAAAAATACATAACGATGTGTAGTTTTTTTGGAATTTTATGGGAAATATTTTTCCCAATGGACTGTAAAGGTAACACAAATTATAGTTAGGCTTATTATGCAATGTCTTTTATTTATTGGTTTATTATAACAAAATGTTAACTAAAATAATACAAAATTATGAAATAAAATTACTATACAAAATGATGTGCTAATTATGATATTCTGCGAAGCAATTTCTTTTGGTTGTGAAGCAAAGATGGACATTGCACAGATGCAACATTATTGCAAAGATGGACATGGACTAAACGTTCCCGTTTACGTAATTGCGTTCGGCATACGTTCTATTTTGACATTCTGTGTAAAAAATGCAGATAAGGTTATAATTAAATACGACAATCACCAATTTTAAAATAGGGAAAAATGTTTCTCTTAGTCGTGAAAGGGTTAACACCATTTCGATATTTTCTAATGAGAAAGGGAAATATCCTTAAATTTCATTTCAATGGGCATCATTTTTACCCTTAAGGTGACACCAATCAGCGAAATAGCCGTGGGCAGTAATGGATGTGTGGCTCTCTATCACCATGGTGACTGAGAGGTTAATGGTTGCTGCATCTTCAAGGCTGAATGGAAAGTGGCATTTGCTGGTGCCAGTGACCCCAATTGTCCTTTCAGAAAGGACAGTGGTTTCCCAGTCGTAGAACCTCTGATGGATATCTGAACTGAATGGGCGTAATGTGAAAATCTTCCACTGATACTTTCCATCAGCTCTCGGTGCCCACATGCGTGAAACATGAGCGCGAACAAATGATCTGTGCGTCATAAATTACGTTCCACTGCTGAAAGTAACTATAGGCCTCAACGGATTATTTCGTTTTTTTTGTTCGCTCAGGGAAACAAGAAGCCATCAAAAGGGAAAAAAGAATTTGCCTCTTAGTTATAGAAAACGAGTGGGAGTTTAAGTCAATATAAATGATCGAAGGCGGTGTCCTGCGTGAACATAATGCGTAGTCAATTGTCGTTGGATGATAGACGGTGCAAAACAATTGCTGATTAGTATGGAAATAGTTTGAAAATAAGACATCATGTAGCGTCGTTTGGTGATTGAAGTTGGGTTGTTTTATCTCTGAGCGGCACTTTTTTGCACATCATGGGCTAAATGGCCAGGTCACATGGACCCCGAAGGCTCAGAGAAGGTTGGGGGCCCATTGGAACAGCTGTTGGAAGATAGATGATAGCCTCCCGTCAAGGCCATCCAGCGTGTTCTTTAACGTGCACAGGGTATGGCTCTCCCGCACACGGGGCCACGGCTTAACGTCCCATCCGACGGACGGTGGCCTATTACCAAGCCCATCGGTGTCCCCTACTGACCTTGGGCAGGGAATTTTGCGGAGATAAATCTCAACGCTGACCCAGCTGGGACTCGAACGTGGGAACTACAGATTACGAGCCTGGCGCGCTACCGACTGAGCCACCCCCGCCCCAGGTGATTGAAGTCCACTTCAGTTAAAAGATTTGGTGGTGAAAAGAAAAATAGTGACTTTTAGAGTAACTCATTCGAAAAGGATGAGAATTGAAAACAGAGTTGTCTTGTTCAAAACAAAGTTATAAAAACTAATTCGATAAATTCATGTGCTTTTGATTTGTCTGACAGAGGTTAAAAGATCTCTAATTTCGTTAGACCTGTCGGTATGTCGCTTTTTGGTAAAAGAATTGTCTGAATAATTTTTCGATTCTGTAGTTGTGTAGAGATTAAAGGAGTGTTTCGAGTTGTTCGTCGATATCTGCTAGTTTTAATTTCAAAAGTAAATTAGTAAATGTTTTGCTACAGATGCTGCCATGGATATAGAAATTTGGTCTACCCTAATTTTTGCGAAAAGTTGGAAAACGGTAACTTTATAACTGTTTTATAAACTACCAGTTTCACTAAAGTTGACAGTATTTTCCAACAGATAATCCTTGTGGTTAGCACACTTGACTACTGATCTAAGGGACCTGGGTTCGAGTCCCGGGTAAGGCATGGCTGTTTGTGTCGTTTTTCTGCTGATGTCCTGCCATCCTCTCAGACCTTCTACTTTGGTATTATAAACTGACAGGCTCCTGTCAGACCTCTGTGGCAAGCAGCTGCTTGAGGGGGTATTTATTATTATTATTTTTTAATATTGTTTTGCTTTACCTGATGCAAATATCTTTCAGTTATCAATTTTGGCGAATATTGCCAGTAGATTAGTTGGTGAGACATTTCAAGGACTTTGAAAGTAAAATAAACCAAATTTTTTTTATTAATATTGTATTTAGTCAAAATGTAATTCATTTAGAGTTATTTGAGACTCAAAAAGCTAAAACTTCTCTGTAAAAGAGAACATTACATTTACAGAGTTTGTAAACCTTTTTATGGTTCCTTCACCGTTTACTAGTGATGGTCGCCAGTCTCTCTGTCTGTCACACAGAAAATCGCCGACGATATATATATATGGTAGAAATGAAAAAAATACTTTGGAAGATACAGTCGCTCAAAAAAGTATCCGAACCCTATGGTTGATTAGTAGAATTCAGAAAAAATATCTGGCAACGATTTTTTTAGAAATTAGTGATCTGGCAACCTTCGTGTCACGTGACACGAAGGTTGCCAGATCACTTATTTCTAAAAAAAAATCGTTGCCAGATATTTTTTCTGAATTCTGTAATCAACCGTATTGTTCGGATATTTTTTTAATATATATAATGCGTATGAATATATAATGCAATGAATATGGAGCGTGTGCAGTTACCGTTCACACAAACTGGAGCGGTTGCCGTTAATGTTCACAGCACATTGGATTGTGTGAGCTGACAAAAACCTGGATCGTGTGGGCCCACTCATAGAAATATTGAGCGTGTGCAGTTACCGTTCACAGCAAACTGGAGCGGTTGCGGTTAATGTTCACAGCACATTGGATCGTGTGAGCTCACAAAAACCTGGATCGTGTGGGCCCACTCATAGAAATATTGAGCGTGTGCAGTTACCGTTCACAGGAAAGTTCACAGGAAACTTCACAGGCGTGTGCAGTTACTGCACACGCTCCAGTTTGCTGTGAACGGTAACTGGAGCCTGTACAGTTGCTGTACACGCTCCAGATATTTTTTCTGAATTCTGTATCAACAATCAATCAACCATAGTGTTCGGATACTTTTTTTGAGCGACTGTACATATCTTGACTTGAATAGAGCATCTTATCTGAAGCGGCAATTGCTTATTAATTTCAAGTTAGACTCACAAGAGGCAAACTCTTCAAGCTTTTGCCACAATGCCAAGTCCCTCGTCGTTATCTTTCACCTAAGGTGTAATTTTCGCAGAGGATCAGCCTCCACAAGAGATAGCATCAACAGATGTGAGGAACACTCACCGCGATGGCAGGTGGACATTTTGATCGGATCCTGATATCGAGGAACAAGAAGGGGCACGAATCCTTTGGGAACTTTTGACCTTGATTGCTTTGAACACCTCCCCCCCCCCCACCTTTCCCTGCAGCCCTCGTTCCCGGACTCGTTTTATTGAGGTAAGCTCAGGCGATGTTTCTGTAAGAATAATCGTTTGGCAAGAGACGCGATTGAGACGAAAAGGGGCAGACGAGATGGAAGTTTTTCTGCCTTGAATCTATTGCATTTATACTTCAACCAGTTATTTAGTAGAGAGTAATGAATTGTAATCTGTTTTTAACAGAAGGGTAGGGTCATGCAACATCGTAGCTCATTGACAGAAAAGAAATTCCTTCCTATTGTACTTCCAGCAAATGAAGAGTTTATTGCACTTTCTTTTTTTTATCCTGCAACGTCTTTCATCATATTCAAAATTGATCCATCCTTTGTAAAATTGTAGTCCTTCAAAAGCTGAATTTTTTTCTATGTATTTTCTGCTTCATTTGTTAGGAAAATAACTATGGCAACACAAGCCTGAAATAAATATAAGCACGAGGGTATTTAAAGTCGAAACAAAAGACACGAAATAGTAGCTATTTTAGTGTGCTTGTTAACTGAGTTGTTTTACCTCTGAACAGAACCTTTCCACGTAAATGGGTTAAATGATTAGGCCACAAGGGCACAGAGAAGGTTGGGAAACTGAGACACAATGGGCAGATGTTAGGAGACAAATGGTAGCCATCCAGGGTGTTCTTTAACGTGCACAGAATATGGCACTCCAGCATGGGGCCACGGCTTTGTCTCTCATCCGACAGATTTGTGTTGTTGTGTTGTTTTACCTCTGAGTGGCACTTTTATGCACACCATGGGCTAAATAGCCAGGTCACAAGGACCCCGAAGCTCAGAGAAGGTTGCGGGAGGAGACACACTGGAACAGATGTTGGATTGGGTTGGGTTGTTTTACCTCTGAGCGGCACTTTTTTGCACACCATGGGCTAAATGGCCAGGTCACATGGACCCCGAAGGCTCAGAGAAGGTTGGGGGAGGGGACCTACTGGAACAGCTGTTGGGCGACAGATGGTAGCCTCCCGTCAAGGCCATCCAGCGTGTTCTTTAACGTGCACAGGGTATGGCTCTCCCGCACACGGGCCACGGCTTAACGTCCCATCCGACGGACGGCGGCCTTTCCAAGCCCATCGGTGTCCCCTACTGACCGTGGGCAGGGCATTTTGCGGAGATAAATCTCAACGCTGACCCAGCTGGGACTCGAACCTGGGAACTACAGATTACGAGCCTGGCGCGCTACGGACTGAGCCACCCCCGCCCCGCAGCTGTTGGGAGACAGGTGGTAGCCTCCGGTCAAGGTCATCCAGGGTGTTCTTTAACGTGCAAAGGGTATGGCTCTCCCGCACGGGGCCACGGCTTTGCGTTCCGTCCGACAGATGGTGGCTTTTCCAAACCCATCGGTGTCCCCTTTCTCACAGAAGGCAGGGTGATGATTTAGCAAATAAAGCTTAGGAACAGCAAATGCAAGCCTGGGAACGAGCCATCCTCACCCCAGTGGTGAATTGGGTTGTTGGGTTGCTTTACCTCTGTGCGGCACTTTTTTGCACACCATGGGCTAAATGGCCAGGTCACATGGACCCCGAAGGCTCAGAGAAGGTTGGGAGAGGGGACCCACTGGAACCCTCCTCTACCACAGATGGTAGCCTCCCGTCACAAAAACCTGGATCGTATTGGCCCACTCATAGAAATATTGAGCGTGGGCAGTTACCGTTCACAGCAAACTGGAGCGTGTGCAGTAACTGCACACGCTCCAGTTTGCTGTGAACGGTAACTGAAGCGTGTACAGTTGCTGTACACGCTCCAGATATTTTTTCCGAATTCTGCAATCAACCATAGTGTTCGGATATTTTTTTTTGAGCGACTGGGTTCGGTTGTTTCACCTCTGAGCGGCATTTTTTCGCACACCATGGGCTAAATGGCCAGGTCACAAGGACCCTGAAGCTCAGAGAAGGTTGGGGGAGGAGACACACTGGAACAGCTGTTGGGAGACAGATGGTAGCCTCCCGTCAAGGCCATCCAGCGTGTTCTTTAACGTGCGCAGGGTACGGCTCTCCCGCACAAGGGGCCACGGCTTAACGTCCCATCCGACGGACGGCGGCCTTTCCAAACCCATCGGTGTCCCCTTTCTCACAGAAGGCAGGGTGATGATTTAGCGAATAAAGCTTAGGAACTGCAAATGCAAGCCTGGGAACGAGCCATCCTCGACCCAGTGGTGAAGATGTTAATTAAAGAATTAATAGATAATTAAGAATTGTGGCTTAAATCAAGAAATATATCATAATAACTTCATACCTTAACGAATCGAATTTCAGAGTCCACATGATTGTTAAAGGGAACACTTTGTATGATTACGTTTGTTCCTGAACATTTTAACACTAATGTGTATTTTTGCTAGAAATACTAATTTACTGCATCTTTAAGTTTTGCATTACATGAATATTAAAGTTACAGTTCATAATAAAAAAATCCATAATCAAAAACTGTCAATACTTCACTTTATGCCAAAAAAGGCAAAATTTATCATATTTTTGTTATTTCGTTTTCAGAAAAAACGAGCTCTCTTCTTGGTACCTTTGTCAGCGTGGAAGACAGAAAAGAGCAAACCTCTTTCTCATATGCTTCATAATGTGGAATTTGAGATATAAAACAAGTAAGATTAAGGTATAAAGGCATCCCTATGAAGCACGTTTTCGTTTTAATGCCCTTTCTATGTCAATGATTCCCACAACCAACCGAACTGAAATTTTAGGTTTTAGCACAATAAGGTGGTGGGTTCAGTCAATTATTCAAATATATGGATCGCATTGCGAAATGGAATGCTACAGATTATTTTGCCACTGAAACGGGGGGCGGGGGTGGTTCAGTCGGTAGCGCGCCAGGCTCGTAATCTGTAGTTCCCAGGTTCGAGTCCCAGCTGGGTCAGCGTTGAGATTTATCTCCGCAAAATTCCCCGCCCTGCCCACGGTCAGTAGGGGACACCGACGGGCTTGGATAGGCTGCCGTCCATCGGATGGGACGTTAAGCTGTGGTCCCGTGTTGCGGAGAGACATACCCTGTGCACGTTAAAGAACACGCTGGATGGCCTTGACGGGATATACCATCTGTCTCCCAACAGCTGTTCCAGTGGGTCCCCTCCCCCAACCTTCTCTGAGCCTTCGGAGTTCATGTGACCTGGCCATTTAGCCCATGGTGTGCAAAAAAAGTGCCGCTCAGAGGTAAAACAACCCAACCCAAAGCCATTGAAACGGATGCAACTTAATGTTGTTTAAGTGTATTAGGATGTGGAATTGAGGAGAGGTGTTTCGTTTTCATCTTCGTCTTTCCGTTTCATCATAAGACCTACTTGTCCATAACTAACGCTTTCGAACGTTCATTCACTAGTGTCAGAATGAGGCCAACTCACTCTGACTGACATGGGGTGGCGCGCCAGGCTCGTAATCTGTAGTTCCCAGGTTCGAGTCCTGCTTGCGTTGAGATTTATCTCTGCTAACCTCCAACTCTGTCTTTGTTCAGAAAGGGAACACCGATGGGCTTGGAAAAGTCACCGCTCCTCTGGTGGGAAGTAAAGCCATTGTTCAGTGTACAGGAGGGTCGTATACTGTTCACGTTAAAGAACACGCTGGATGATCTTGACGGGAGGTTTCTATTTTTTTCCTAGCAGCTGTCCAGTGGGTTCTCTTTCTCCAAAATTTTTTTAACCTTTCGGGTCCTTGTAACCTGGTCATTTAGCAGTTTGTGTGCGGCTCAGAGGTAAACCAATCCAAACCAACTCTGCCTGACCATATAATCCGGACTCATTCCTGTCAGCATTGGCCTACTCTCCATAATTGACTCTAAAACTGATCCTAGAGAATAGTGGAAGAATGAGATCAAATTTTCCTGATTGATCGTTTAAAAAAAATCCTTAATTTTTCATTTTCAGCGCGAGACTCACTCTGCAAGAGTGACTCTTCAAAACGCCTCTTCATTCTTGTTGTTGGCATGAGGCCTATCCTCCACGACAAAAGGAGTCTTCATTAATGACACGTGATAGTCATGACATGATAAAGCAGGACCTTTAAAATGGGCCTGCAGTAACGACACAATTAGGTTAACCCACCGTGACTGGTCTTTAAAAATGAACCTACATTAACGTCAGAATGAAGCCCTCTCCATGAATGACTCTTTGAAATGGCCTCTAGTGAGACAATTTTGTGAACCCTCTCCTAACGATGCTCTCATAAACTTGAATTCACCTGATACTCGATATTCTCTATTTCAATTACACTGCAATTTCAGTTCGGTTGTTTTACCTCTGAGCGGCACTTTTTTTGCACACCATGGGCTAAATGGCCAGGTCACATGAACCCCGAAGGCTGAGAGAAGGTTGGGGAAGGGGACCCACTGGAACAGCTGTTGGGAGACAGATGGCAGCCTCCCGTCAAGGCCTCCAGCGTGTTCTTTAACGTGCACAGGGTATGGCTCTCCTCACACGGGCCACGGCTTAACGTCCCATCCGACGGACGGCGGCCTTTTCAAGCTCATCGGTGTCCCCTACTGACCGTGGGCAGGGCGGGGAATTTTTGCGGAGATAAATCTCAACGCTGACCCAGCTGGGACTCGAACCTGGGAACTACAGATTATGAGCCTGGCGCGCTACCAACTGAGCACCCCCGCCCCTTTCAGTTCGGTAAGCGGGTTCGTTATAGAAGTGGTTTCTGTGTGCAAGGTCATCAGTGATGATTTGTTTCGTCTTCGGAATCAGGGGAATGTCTTCAAATACAGAATCCATTGCCTTGACGTCGACCGATTAATGGAAGTTGACGACACCGAGAGCGTCATTAAAAAGCCATACAGGTGCTGGTGGAGAGCCAATTAGTTAATTATTGCGAGGAATTAAGCAGCGGCTTGCAGCTAGATCACTAAGTTGGGTAGTGGATCACTGTTATTAAGACCTCGCCAATGGGGCACTAGAGGCAAAACTGCGTGCGTGTGGATTTTCTGGATTTGATTTTTCCGAGATGGGGCAGGTGAATTTCGCTTGTTTGGGTGACGGATTTAATTAACGAACGCTATTTTGGGTTTGTCGTTTTCTTCCATCTTATTACTATGTGTTCAGATACTTATATATTTTTAAGAAAAGATTTTTAAGAAAGATTATTTTTTTACATGAAGCTGTGTGAATTTCGGTAAGAGATGAGAACTAGATGTGAGTGTTCTTTTTCAAGCTAGCTGAAAGGATTTCGGAAAGAAGTATAATATTCATTTTGATCCTCTGGGCTGGATTAAAGTAGGGTCTTAGAGACCCAGGCCCTCTGGCCCAAAGAAAAGTGGGTGGGGGGGCTTAATCACTAAAAACTAGTGAGATTTTTAACAAAAAATAACATTTCTTTCCACTTGTACAATCTTTGTCATTAGAACAATGAAACAAATTAATATATTTGAACTAGCTATAAAGTCAAGAATAATTTTTTTCACAGTTCGTTTTTAAGAATATTAAATGACATTCAAGTGTCTTAAATAAAAGAGATACATGTAAAATTCAAAGCTCACTATGGTAAATAAATATTATTAACGTTATTTATTAATTTACTTATTTAATATTTTATTTTTGATTGATTTCTGGTAGACGCATTTAATAATTATTAATTATTAAATTACGTTTCTTTCTGGTAGACGATCTGACGTTTATCAGAATCGACGTTATATCGAGTTTTGTTGCGATTAGGAGCAGAAAAATTGCTAACAAATGTGCAATGAAGTACATTGGCTAATGGGTAAATGCTGCAGCAAAATAGCGAGCCAATTTTGGCTACTTTTGCAGAATAGGAATTTGCTCTTTGCACTCTTGATAATGAGCAACATAGTGAGGGTAGTAGTTGTAGGTGCAACATAGTGAGGGTAGTAGTTGTAGGTGCAACATAGTGAGTTACTCTTTGGTACTTTTGCTAATGTGTTATATAGTGAGCAACTTTTTAGTACAGTCGCTCAAAAAAAAACATCCGACGCCTTACAGTTTGCTTTTGGTGCACACACCAATTTGCCAGGATCGGGTTCCGAGAAGATCCGCCTAGTGGCGCGACTTACGCTTAGCGAGAGCTCGACTTCTTCTCCTTAGACCATCTTTGATCCAATCATCATCCACATAATAGAGTAATTATTTCCCGTGATTACAATCTTCGTCAAAGTATGAGATCTCAAAGACTAAAGAGTGAATTTTTCACTTTCTCAATATCGAGATAGAGAAGATTTATCTCCCTCTGAGAAAGTTTACTATCAAAGCCCTGACATAAAACTCTCGCTATGTAATTAACACACTCACGATTTCGCTTCAAAGTACTGAAAATAAAATGCTAGAGTATTTAAGGTAAACTGAGTATAGGTGTTTTTCATTTAGCTTATTTATGTATTTATAACATTGCAACTTCTGGGGTGTTTAGTAATACACTTCTATACCAAAGCAGTTGAGAAACTGAATACTTAGAATACGACTGTACAATTATATACATTATATACATAGAGAAGACACAATGCAAAAAAATTCTTATATATATATATGACACAGGGTTGGGTTGTTTTACCTCTGAGCGGCACTTTTTTTGCACACCATGGGCTAAATGGCCAGGTCACATGGACCCCGAGGGCTCAAAGAAGGTTGGGGGAGGGGACCCACTGAAACAGCTGTTGGGAGATAGATGGTAGCCTCCCGTCAAGGCCATCCAGCGTGTTCTTTAACGTGCACAGGGTATAGTTCTCCCGCACACGGAGCCTCGGCTTAACGTCCCATCCGACGGACGACAGCTTTTCCAAGCCCATCGGTGTCCCCTACTGACTGTGGGCAGGGCGGGGAATTTTGCGGAGATAAATCTCAACGCTGATCCAGCTGTGACTCGAACCTGGAAACTACAGATTACGAGCCTGGCGCGCTACCGACTGAGCCACCCCCGCCCCATATGACAGAGAAATCAAGGAAGAAATTTGGACAACTACCTTTGGCTGCATAGGCTACTTAGACGTTATTAATAAATCGGAAGCCAAAGCTGTCCTCTATAAGCTATTTCGATTTCTTGCTACATAAGAATATTGCTGTACTGATTTTTTTTGATCTTTTTAATATTTAAGTGTCATCACATGAGCTCAAATTCTTCTGAGCTAATAAAAGTAACAAATATTTTTAATGTTTTTTTTGTCAAATTAGATAGATAAAGTTTATTACATACTGGAAAATAAATTTACATAGACTCAAATTTTGAGTCATTATCAGATTCAATATCCCACTCCAGTAAATACTCGTCTGTGGGATAATAACACTAATTTTTAATAGTTAAAGTGACTGCATTAAAAAATGAAAATTTGCGTTATAAGTAGAGTCTATTAAGTTTTAAACATTAATAATTATCTGAGAAAAACATAGAAGCATTTTAATAGTCTTACACTTTGAAATCATAAATGTTCCAATTTCTTAAAGCAGCAGAATACTGTTTAACATTATGTATAAGCTTAAGATAATTGGGCAACATATTATAACAGTCTGTAAACGCTTGGCTACTGATCTACGGGACCTGGGTTCGAGCCCTAGGCATGGATGTGTGTACTATTTTTCTGCTGAGGTTCCGCCATCCTCACAGACCTTCTACTATGGCGTATTAAACTGATAGGCTCCTGTCAGACCTCTGTGGCAAGCAGCTGCTTGAGGGGGTATTTAAACCAAGAAAACATAATGTTTAGTAGAAATATTTAAATATTATCTTGATTCAAGATTCAAACTATCATCAACTTGAAGGAAATCATCAACTTGAAGGAAATCATTCAACAAGTGAAAAGGAATAATCATTCAACTTGAAGTTCAGTTTTTGTATTTGAAGATGTTCCTGGGTCATTCGTGATTCACTGTGCGAGATTCGAACCCAGTCTATCAAGAACCATATCCTGGTACGACATTATTTCGCATTTATTGTGATGTATATAATTAGCAATCTTCTCTTCTAAACTTTCCTCCCGCTTAAAAAGGCATTAAATTCGAGCATTGTTAGCTTTTATTAAACGCATGCAATACAGGAATGTAAAGGGGATGAGTCTAACCTACAATTTCGGCAAAGGCGTTTTGTAGTACTTGAGTTTTAATACACTTAGAAATAAATTTATGCAATGCTTAGTGCCATTGTAAAGATAAAAATACAATGTCCAACATATTATTTTCGTGTCTATCATGACACTTAAATGACCCACAACAGAATTTTCTCTTTCGACTGGGCTACTCAATGGGGGATTTTCTCTCTTTCTCATTGGGCAAATGATGGACATCAGATGTAAAATAAGCAGACCTGTCCTTTCGATGACGGATGAAAATTACATCCTAAACTCTACCTTTTGTGCATAGGTCATTGAGGTCAGTTTTGAATCCCATGCCAGGATTGTAGGTTCACCTCAGTTGCATGCAGGATCAATGTGTTCTCGTGTTACCAAGGTTACCGACATCTCAGTCTTCTTAGAAAAGAAAATTTTTGCCATCGATGAGATTATTATTGTCAGTGTCAGCGAAGTTGGGTTGTTTTACCTCTGAGCGGCACTTTTTTGCACACCGTGGGCTAAATGGCCAGGTCACATTAACCCCGAAGGCTCAGAGAAGGTTGGGGGAGGGGACCCACTGGAACAGCTGTTGGGAGACAGATGATAGCCTCCCGTCAAGGCCATCCAGCGTGTTCTTTAACGTGCACAGGGTATGGCTTCCCGCACACGGGGATTCCGACATTCCATCCGACGGCCTTTCCAAGCCCATCGGTGTCCCCTACTGACCGTGGGCAGGGCGGGGAATTTTGCGGAGATAAATCTCAACGCTGATCTAGCTGCTGGGACTCGAGCCTAGGAACTACATATTACGAGCCTGGCGCGCTATCGTCTGAGCCCGCCAAATCTGAGCCGCCGCGCTATCGTATTCCCCGCTCTGCCCACGGTCAGTAGGGGACACCGATGGGTTTGGAAATTCCCCGCCCTGCACACGGTCAGTAGGGGACACCGATGGGCTTGGAAAGGCCGCCGTCCGTTGGATGGGACTTTCAGCCGTGGCCCCGTGTGCGGGAGAGCCATACCCTGTGCACGTTAAAGAACACGCTGGATGGCCTTGACGGGAGGCTACCATCTGTCTCCCAACAGCTGTTCAAGTGGGTCCCTCTCCTTCTCTGAGCCTTCGGTGTCCATATGACCTGGCCATTTAGCCCATGGTGTGCAAAAAAGTGCCGCTCAGAGGTAAAACAACCCAACCCAACCCAATGGGCTTGGAAAGGTCACCATCCTTTGCATGGGTGTTAACCCCGTGTGCAGGAGAGCCACAATCTTTGCACGTTAAAGAACACGATGGATGGTTTCGGTGGGAGACTACCACCTGTTTCCTAGCAGCTGTCTAGTGGGTTCACTTTACCCAACCTGACCTGAGCCCTATGAGGTCTTATGACTTGGCCGTTTAGCCCATTGTGTGCAAAAAAAGTGCCGCTCAGAGGTAAAACAATCCAATCCTCTTTTCCATTTAAATTTTCTGTGCACACCTTTGCAGTCATAGATTAAGTTCACTGAATACGTTTTCACTGAAATATACTTTTCATTGGATTAGTTTCTCTAAATACTGTTAATAGACGGATTGTTCCAGAAAAAATGCAATAACAGCGCTCAAAAAAGCTGAAGTTAAAGCTGAAATAAAATCACGAGAAGTGTATTGGTCCTTTGTTTTCCATTCTAAGTAAGCCATTACGGTCTATTCAGATCTGCGCAGGAATTTGACATTTCTCTTCGTTGTGTGGGGCGGGGGTGGCTCAGTCGGTAGCGCGCCAGCCTCGTAATCTGTAGTTCCCAGGTTCGAGTCCCAGCTGGGTCAGCGTTGAGATTTATCTCCGCAAAATTCCACGCCTGCCCACGGTCAGTAGGGGACACCGATGGGCTTGGAAAGGCCGCCGTCCGTCGGATGGGACGTTAAGCCGTGGCCCCGTGTGCGGGAGAGCCATACCCTGTGCACGTTAAAGAACACACTGGATGGCCTTGACGGGAGGCTACCATCTGTCTCCCAACAGCTGTTCCAGTGGGTCCCCTCCCCCAACCTTCTCTGAGCCTTCGGGGTCCATGTGACCTGGCCATTTAGCCCATGGTGTGCAAAAAAGTGCCGCTCAGAGGTAAAACAACAACAATCTCTTCGCTGTGGGTTCATTCCACAAAGCAACTCCTGTGTCGGTTAAAAAAAATGCTCTTTCTCTTTTCATCGCTTTACAACGAAGAGCGTGCTGGTTTCGTCTCCTGCAGAGGATGCGTAGGTCACGCTTTCGTTCCTCGTTCCTTCTCACAGAGGGAGCAAGAGGCCATATCGTCGACGAGGCCGTAGTGACATCGGCAGACAAATCTATCTCTTCGGAAGATCAGTTGAGTTTGTGGCGACAAGCATTCCACCGGCAAGTTCCGTTATCCCTGCAGGAAGGAAACGCCGCAGCATGACTCTTTGTGTCATCCATTGACCTCTGCTGCAGGAGAGGAGAAAGTGCCCGCTGCTAAGTGCCGAGGTGACCTCGCACGTTAAAACAGTCCGGATTTCGAGGCAGTTACCTTCTTACAAATCGACACGGTGGAGGTGAAGGAACAAAAAACCATCTCTTCCAACGCCGCAGTCGCTTGCTGGCCTATCTCTGCCAAATCGCCTTGTATTGGGGGCGGGAAAAGTGACCTTCACAGGTGACCAGTGACCTTTGCGTCATTCGTCGACGTTCCCACTCTCCCCGCTTTTGGCAGACCGTTAACTCGCGATCCTTTATGCGATTGAAAGGAAGATTTAATCGATCGCTTTGAAGCAGAAGCAGCGGTGACTCTAAGCGTCGGATACACTTTGTTCTTCTGCGTCACTTCAATTGCTTTACGGTTATTAAATCAGGCGACTATATGAAGCGAAACACGGAGGCGATCTCTTCAGATTCAGTTCCTTAAAGTGGTTTTTAAACTGCTCAAAGCCAACAAATGTGTTTTTTATTGTGACAAACTCGTTAAAGATGATTTATGTCCAAGCTAATCAAAGGAGGCCTTTGTAAACACAGAGGCATATGATGAAAGTTTATTATAAAGGCTCTTATTTAATGCCGTTAGTTTCGTTACTGGGTTATTTCAGGTTGAACTCTTTCAGCCTCTTTATTCTCTTTAGGCGATGATGCAGAATGATGGAGACTTACTAATTTTGTTTTATGTTGCACTACAGAGTTCATGAGTCTATTGATTGTCTTCATTCCTCGGAAAAAGATTGTAAATTTGAGAAAGAAAAAAAAAATCTGACCTCTTGAATATTCATTAAGTAGACCTTTTCGAAAGCACCGTGTGGGGGAGATTTTTATACTTTCTTGTTTTCATTTCACACGGTTTGGTATATTTATATGACAGTTATATGAAGCTTTTATGATATTTATTCTGGGCATGGTTAACAGTGAAGAGCCTTCCCGTAGTAATGGGAGCGCTCAATATCACCTCCAAGGAGATTAGAAAATTCAGTCACGTGTTCCTTGACACGCCACTTATTGGACAATTCCTTTGAGTGAGGATGACATAGAAAGAAGACAATTTTCGTATCGCAATATCCCGACACGCTTCGCCAACTCCTCTTCCACATTGTTTTTATCTGAGATGAATAAAACATTCCGAACTCATCCCATAATTCATTGCTCTACTTCGTTTGAGACTAAGCAGAAACGCTTCTCCGTTTTAGGCATGGATTGTCAAGTAGCCTGATTTATCTGAGGTGGTGAAAACTTACAACCTGTTAAGATATATTTCTTCGGCAAATAAGTGGCTTGTGTCATTAACCATTCTGTTTTCTTTGGCAGGGTAGGCTGGCTGGATTCCATTTATCACTGCAGAGCTGAAGGAAATTCTAAGTCGATGGCAGTCACGTCTCACTCCCTTTCCGCATCAGTCAATAAAGAAGATTTCTCTGTCCATCATCCATCAGTCCTTGAATGGTCGTCGTGCGGTGACAGCCAAGTATCAGAAAAGCAATCGATTTCTTGTCGTTTGGAGAAGTAACATTCCTTATCAAATCAATGAGTCACACATCCAACCTCTGTCATCAATTATCATATATTACTTACTGCTCGGCGTTCTATTTATGCGAAGTGAAATTAAAGACGGAAATGCTTTACTTAATAGCGAAAATGATTTCTCTTCTACTCAAATACATCATTTGGAAGTCAACTTCACAACCCAACTGAAGTGTGAATGGCTGGATCACTAAGACCTGTGGATATGGGGTGGCCATTAAGGTTGGGTTGTTTTACCTCTGAGCGGCACTTTTTTGCACATCATGGGCTAAATGGCCAGGTCACATGGACCCCGAAGACTCAGAGAAAGTTGAGGGAGGGGACCCACTGGAACAGCTGTTGGGAGACAGATAGTAGCTTCCCGTCAAGGCCATCCAGCGTGTTCTTTAACGTGCACAGGGTATGGCTCTCCCGCACACGGGGCCACGGCTTAACGTCCCATCCGACGGACGGCGGCCTTTCCAAGCCCATCGGTGTCCCCTACTGACCGTGGGCAGGGCGGGGAATTTTGCGGAGATAAATCTCATCGCTGACCCAGCTGGGACTCTAACCTGGGAACTACAGATTACGAGCCTGGCGCGCTACCGACTGAGCAACCCCCGCCCTAGGCCATTAAGGCAAATAGGTTGAGTTAAGAGCGAAGTGAATGCCTTAGAATTAATCATGGCATCAAGAATTCAAATAAATTAAGGTGTTCAATTTAAAAGGGATATTCGAATTGTTAAAAGCTAAGTTTTTTTAGGAACTGCAGGTGGATAGTGATTAAATAGATACTACCGAAAATTAATTGATAATCAGGAATTAGTGTAAAATCAAGGTGATGTACAGTGCTTTGGGGTAAAAGAAAAGGGTGATGCACATAGCTTTCATGTAAAAAAAAAGCAGGCTGACCTACAATGATTTCAAGTTAAAAAAAATCACAATACTGTGCATAGCTTTAATGTAAAAAACTAGAACAATATATCGCCTCTGGCGAATGGAAGGTTTCTTTTTTCAAAGAGAATAAGTTTTTCGTTTATCTATTTTTGAACTCTAAAAGTTTAAATTCCAATTAATGGATGACTGAGAAACTGCAAATTGCAATATTTTGTATTTATGTTACCGCTAAAGCTGGAAAGCCGTTAATGTGCACATTACCTAGCTAATCTGCAGATTAACTGATTTGCTCCGTTAACGTGCGGAATCAAGAGTTTTCCGCATTCTACCTAGGTAATGTGCACATATTAACGGCTTCCGTATCGTTAAAGTTCAAAAGTTTGTTTCTCTCATAGTGGTGAATCTCTTGAATATGAATCTTCGAGTCACGTGATTCACTCGTCCGCATTATAAAAAACGCTCCGGATGAGCGGAGGCCAAGTGAGAACGAATCGGTAAAGTGATTCATTCTTGATAACGAATCACTAAAATGATTCGTTCTCACTTGGCCTGCTCATTTTGGGGGCTTTTTTATAATTCGGACGACTGATTCATGTTGACAGAGGGATGACCCTGGTTTCAACTCACTCTCGGACACTAGATAAATAACATTATGTTAATTTAAGCGTACAGAAACTTTCCTGTTGTTCCAGCAAAGATCTTATTTTCACTTTAACGAGTGCCTAGTAGGTAATGTGCAGATTATCCAGGTAATTTGCAGATTACCTAGGTAATTTGAGAAATGAAACAATTTTCCGCACGTTAACGTATCACCCTAGTTAATCTGCACAATACCTAGATAATCTGTAGAATAACTGATTTCTGCACTTTAGGGGTAACATTTATACAATAAACACCGATCACTTTCAATATTGTTTAAAATATTCATATTTTTTATATTTAGTGCCATCTAACGATGTAAATTAACACTTCCTAAGGATTTAAAAATATAAATAATTCATTAGTTCCTATCCAACTTAAAAAGAATTTAACAATTATCTCTTTAAAAAAAAGTTACGTTTCCCATCCACCCCTGGGGTAGAGGGAACAACTTTTTTTGTCAATGCAAACCTCATGTGCTAATCTTAATATTTTATTAATACCTATTCAACCCCCCGCCCCCCCCCCCAAAAAAAAGGGGGGGGGGTTCTCAGTAGGTAGCGCGCCAGGCGTAATCTGTAGTTACCAGGTTCGAGTCCCAGCTGGGTCAGCGTTGAGATTTATCTCCGCAAAATTCCCCGCCCTGCCCACGGTCGGTAGGGGACACCGATGGGCTTGGAAGGCCGCCGTCCGTCAGATGGGGCGTTAAGCCGTGGCTCCGTGTGCGGAAGAGCCATACCCTGTGCACGTTAAAGAACACGCTGGATGCCCTTGACGGGAGGCTAGCAGCTCTTCCAGTGGGTCCCCTCCCCCAACCTTCTCTGAGCCTTTGGGATCCTTGTGACCTGGCCATTTAGCCCATGGTGTGCAAAAAAGTCCCGCTCAGAGGTAAAACAACCCAACACAAAAAAGTTTTTTTTTTATTTACTTCTAAAAGGAAACATTTATTTCATAAAAAAAACTCCGCTTTCCCACCCACTCTTGGGTAAGGAGGTCAACTAAATGTTGGTAATGCAAATCTCGTGACCTTCACATTCCACCACCAAAATTTTGAATTTGCATGCATTTGCAGTTTTTAAATTTTTCCACAGTTAGAAGGAAGTGTTAACCTTTACGGTTCATTAATACCTATTTAACCCGAAAAGAATTTTTTATACACCTCCAAAAACAAAGAAATTGAATGTCTACAGACAGATGACAAAATAAAAATATTTTTCTTGAAGTGATGTATGCTGCTTTTATAAAAAAACAAAAACAGGGTGACGTATACAGCTTTTTCGCCAAAAAAAAAAACGGTTTGATGTACAGCCGCTCAGAAAAATATCCGAACGCTATGGTTGATTACAAAATTCAGAAAAAAATATCTGGCAACGATTTGGTTGCCAGATATTTTTTCTGAATTCTGTAAAAAAACAAAGCGTACGGATACTTTTTTGAGCGACTCTACTAGCTTTTTACGTAAAAGAGATCAGGATGACGTACGCTACTTTTTCATAAAAATATGAATGAAAACAGAATTCAGGAAAAATATCTGGAGCGTGTACAGCAACTGTACACGCTCCAGTTACCGTTCACAGCAAACTGGAGAGTGTGCAGTTACTGCAAACGTTCCAGTGTGCTGTGAACGGTAACTGCACACGCTCAATATTTCTGTGAATGGGCCCACACGATCCAGGTTTTTTTAGCTCACACGATCCAATGTGCTGTGAACATTAACCGCAACGCTCCAGTGTGCTGTGAACGGTAACTGCACACGCCAAATATTTCTATGAGTGGGCCCACACGATCCAGGTTTTTGTGAGCTCACATGATCCAATGTGCTGTGAACATTAACCGCAACCGCTCCAGTTTGCTGTGAACGGTAACTGCACACGCTCAATATTTCTATGAGTGGGCCCACACGATCCAGGTTTTTTTTAGCTCACACGATCCAATGTGCTGTGAACATTAACCGCAACGCTCCAGTGTGCTGTGAACGGTAACTGCACACGCCAAATATTTCTATGAGTGGGCCCACACGATCCAGGTTTTTGTGAGCTCACACGATCCAGGTTTTTGTGAGCTCACATGATCCAATGTGCTGTGAACATTAACCGCAACAGCTCCAGTTTGCTGTGAACGGTAACTGCACACGCTCAATATTTCTATGAGTGGGCCCACACGATCCAGGTTTTTTTTAGCTCACATGATCCAATGTGCTGTGAACAATAACCGCAACGCTCCAGTGTGCTGTGAACGGTAACTGCACACGCCAAATATTTCTATGAGTGGGCCCACACGATCCAGGTTTTTGTGAGCTCACACGATCCAATGTGCTGTGAACATTAACCGCAACCGCTCCAGTTTGCTGTGAACAGTAACTGCACACGCTCAATATTTCTATGAGTGGGCCCACACGATCAAGGTTTTTGTGAGCTCACACGATCCAATGTGCTGTGAACATTAACCGCAACCGCTCCAGTTTGCTGTGAACGGTAACTGCACACGCTCAATATTTCTATGAGTGGGCCCACACTATCCAGGTTTTTGTGAGCTCACACAATCCAAGGTGCTGTGAACATTAACCGCAACCGCTCCAGTTTGCTGTGAACGGTAACTGCACACGCTCAATATTTCTATGAGTGGATGATTCTATGAGTGGATATACAGCTTCTATGGAGGCTTTTATTACAGACACTGGTGGACCTCTAGTTCGATAATTTCGGACCCACTCCATTAAAGGAATAATTTTTGAACATTGCCGAGATAAGAAAAATAACAACTTGATTGAAGTAAACTTGATTCTTCAAGGTCATTCATCCTGACCTTGAAGGGTGAAATCTTCTCACCAACCCTCCTACAAGGAATCCGGTTATCGTTAAACCGTTGCCTCTACTACCTGCGAATCTCACATTAATATCTGTCACATCGCGAACTGCGTTTTCCGTTTTTGTGCTGACGGGTGAATTCCGGCAGCTTAGCCTGTTTCGAGGCATTTCTCTTTGGCACAAAAACATCTTGGTCTGAAAATGAGTATATTTAGCCGAAAGGGAGACCGACGAAAGACAGGGAAATGACTCCATGGCACAGGGATTAGGAATGATAATAGGGATTCGTCCTGTGACGTCAAATGAGTCAATGCAAGAGCTGACAAGCCAGACCAAAGAAAAGTTACGAAACTCCTCATTTGTTACAGTTTTTTTTTATCAGTTTGAATGTGTGTAGCATACGTAAGTGGGTCATGACTTTTTCGTAAATTGTGAGTCATTATAAGGAAAGAATAACGACTGAATAAAGTGGCTTACGATGATCTAAACTTTCTCTTTGTGTGTTAAGTAATTAATTCACAGTATTGCAAAGTGGAATCTTGAAGATTTCACTCTTGAACAATATCTGATGATAAAATAATGGAGGTATTTATTTTTATTTTATTTAAAATAATGGCAATAGAAATCCCTATATTGCTTCTCAATTTAATCGAAACTTGGGGCGGGGGTGGCTTAGTCTGTAGCGCGCCAGGCTCGTAATCTGTAGTTCCCAGGTTCGAGTCCCAGCTGGGTCAGCGTAGAGATTTATCTCCGCAAAATTCCCCGCCCTGCCCACGGTCAGTAGGGGACACCGATGGGCTTGGAAATTCCCCGCCCTGCCCACGGTCAGTAGGGGACACCGATGGGCTTGGAAATTCCCCGCCCTGCACACGGTCAGTAGGGACACCGATGGGCTTGGAAAGGCCGCCGTCCGTCGGATGGGACGTTAAGCCGTGTCTCCGTGTGCGGGAGAGCCATATCCTGTGCACGTTAAAGAACACGCTGGATGGCCTTGACGGGAGGCTACCATCTGTCTCCCAACAGCTGTTCCAGTGGGTCCCCTCCCCCAACCTTCTCTGAGCCTTCGGGGTCCATGTGATCTGGCCATTTAGCCCATGGTGTGCAAAAAAGTGCCGCTCAGAGGTAAAACAACCGAACGAGAATTAGATTTATCTGTATTCTATATATTGAGATTCATTTTTAAGTGATGGACAAATTATGGCAACCGGGCCAAATGAGGTCTGTCATCGCGTTGAATGCGGCCCATAAATTACGTGTGAATAATTAGCAATTGTATTCATATTAATACCCATATTATTGTGCCTTACCTAAAATTATGATTCTAATGAACTCAATAGTTGCTAGCTTCAAAAATTTCTCAGAAATCCTGATCGACAACTTTAACAACAAAGAAGTCGTATCTAGGGTTACCTGAATTTTCATTTGCAGTAAAAATTTTCTTCTCCTTTTTAAAGGTATTTAAAAAATGAGTGAAATATGCACAAATTTTGTAATTTTTTGCCTTCATTACCATCATTCTGCTGTATGCTAGACATTAATGCATAACACTAGTAAGGATATTTTTAGTTTTTCTTTCCAATTCCTTGCTCATTAGAAATGTTTGTTTTCGTGTTTAAGAAGAGACTGCTGTTCTTTAAGAATTTATTTTTGTTTCTGCTTTTTTTCCCTAGTGGTTCTTCACTAAGATTGGGTTAGCCGCTGCTTGTCTAGACATTGAACTTTTTCGGTCTTCACAAAAAAACCACCTATATATTTTAATTGGATACGTACTAAAGAAATTTCTTCCTATTATATTCTTTATTTTACATGCTTCCAGTAGTTTTGATTTCCGTAGTTAATTTTATTGAAGATAGTACCCCCCCCCCCCTACACAAAGAACGGAGATAACCTAGAAGCTCTATTGGGCTTGTCCTGACTTCTTATAAACAGGTATATGTTGTTGAGTTGTTTTACCTCTGATCGGCACTTTTTTGCACACCATGGCCAGGTCACAAGGACCCCGAAAGCTCAGAGAAGGTTGGGGGAGGGGACCCACTGGAACAACTGTTGGGAAACAGATGGCAGCCTCCCGTCAAGGCCATCCAGCGTGTTCTTTAACGTGCACAGGTATGGCTCTCCCGCACACGGGGCCACGGCTTAACGTCCCATCCGACGGACGGCGGTCTTTCCAAGCCCATCGGTGTCCCCTACTGACCGTGGGCAGGGCGGGGAAATTTTGCGGAGATAAATCTCAAACGCTGACCCAGCTGGGACTCGAACCTGGGAACTACAGATTACGAGCCTGGCGCGCTACCGACTGAGCCACCCCCGCCCCACAGGTATATGTCCACTGGTTTGTAGTCAGGTACGTAAACCCTAGACAAGGTATTGACTTTTGGGGCTAACCTGTAAGATATTATTCTCAAATTAAAAAAAATAAACCCCCCCCTCAAGCAGCTGCTTGCCACAGAGGTCTGACAGGAGCCTGTCAGTTTATATGCCATAGTAGAAGATTATAGAAGTTGAGAGGTAGTAGAAGTTGAGAGGATGGCAGGCCCTCAGCATAAAAACGACACAAACAGCCATGCCTTACCCGGGGCTCGAACCCAGGTCTCTTAGAGCAGTAGCCAAGCGCGCTAACCACTCGGTCATGGGATGGCTTCATTCTCAAATATCTCAAAATAAATCTCTTCATGAACAGCAGCCTGTGTCGCTTTGATCCCCTGGAAGAGAGGTAATTGCGGATCAGTGACTTCCACCTTTTGTGGAGTGTTAATGAGAGTTACCGGAACAGGAAGCAGAGGACAGTGAGATGCCCATTGACGCCCTTTCCCTCCACGTGAAGGCAGCTTCCGATCAGCGACTAACCATACACGTGCAGATCATTTCCGTCTCCTTGGGACTGGCTATTCGTCAACGGACATTAAACGAACTCATTAACGAATCCGACCTCGACGTAATGCGAGAGCGTAAGTAAACAACGGTCTCTACCACCGGAAGACTACAGGAAGTATGATGTCACTTCCGCAGAAGTGCATATTATCCAGCGTGACACAGTAGACAGATAATTTTTGATTGTGATTGTTTTGTTTACTTTTCGAAACAAAGCAGTCAAGGACATGTGTGGGTAGTAAGCTTACGATAGGTCATTTTTATACTTTATCCGTAGCGGGAGCATAATAAATATTTTATACTGATGCATCAAAAAGAAAATTATTGTTCAAGGTAAATTTGCTTTAGGTCACAATGACGTTTGAGGTTGAGTTGTTTTACTTTTGAGAGGTACTTTGTTTTGCACACAATGGGTTCAATGGCCGGGCCCCCAAGGGCTCAGAGAAGGTGACCCGCTAGACAGGTGTTAGGAAACATAGGGTAGCCACCCGTCAAGCGTGTTCTTTAACGTGCATAAGGTGTGACATCTCCTGCACACCTGACCACATCCCATCAACGGACGGCTGCCTTTCCATTGGATTGGATTGTTTTACCTCTGAGCGGCATTTTTTTGCACACCATAGGCTAAATGGCCAGGTCACAAGGACCCCGAAGGCTCAGAGAAGGTTGGGGACCCACTGGAACAGCTGTTGGGAGACAGATGGTAGCCTACCGTCAAGGCCATCCAGCGTGTTCTTTAAAGTGCACAGGGTATGGCTCTCCCGCACACGGAGCCACGGCTTAACGTCCCATCCGACGGACGGCGGCCTTTCCAAGCCCATCGGTGTCCCCTACTGACCGTGGGCAGGGCGGTGAATTTTGCGGAGATAAATCTCAAAGCTGACCCAGCTGGGAATCGAACCTGGGAACTACAGATTACGAGCCTGGCGCGCTACCGACTGAGCCACCCCCGCCCTGCTGCCTTTCCAATCCGATCGGCGTTCTGTTTTTGGCCGATGACAGGGGTTAGCGGAGATAAATCCGGTCTATGGCACAGGTGGGACTCGAACTTGAGAACTGTAGATTACGAACCTGACGCATTTCCGACCATTTTAAGCAAGATACAAGAAACTTATTACATTTGTTTCTACATGTTTAAGCAGTATCTTGGGTATTATGTGGTTTGACTAAGTAAGAAAAAGGGGAAGACCTAGAATGATGAACAGGACCTTGTTATCCCAGAATTGGCCTCCAGTGGCCTAACTCAAAATAGACGTGTATGGAGGACTAAATTACACTTCTGCAGTAGGGTTGGGTTGTTTTACCTCTGAGCTGCACTTTTTTGCACACCATGGGCTAAATGGCCAGGTCACATGGACTCCGAAGGCTCAGAGAAAGTTGGGGGAGGGGACCCATTGGAACAGCTGTTGGGAGACAGATGGTAGCCTCCCGTCAAGGCCATCCAGCGTGTTCTTTAACGTGCACAGGGCTTGTGCAGTAGGACTTGAACCTCTGTAACCCACGACTGCTCAAGGCCAGCCATAAGTCTCAAGCCCAGAGGGGACCATTTAGGGGCATATGAAGGATTTTGCAGTTAAAAGTGTCATTTATGGACTAAAAATGCTTTATATGCTCCTACAAATGCCTTCATATGAGGGATTAAAGCATCAGAGGTCTGTCTTCCCAGAAAAGAAATTGACTGGCTGTTGGAATGAAAAAATAAAACACCTGGGAGCCTCTTTGGAGGGGGCCGTGGTCCCGTGTCCCATTCCTTTATGACCGCCACCGTGACTGCTTGAAGATTATGTTTGTATGTATGCATGATCTAGTGTTTCAATGTTTCAAATCAGATAGTCAGTCAAGTTCAAATAAGATCGTCAGCATCTTGAAATACAAAAATTTTACCTGGCTGTCAGCATTGCACAACTTCTATAGAGCCACAGCGACTAAAAAATTACTTGTTGTCACGATGAGTTTTAAATTTGATCGTGTCGAGACGTTGTGCACTGACATCATGGGTTGAGTTGTTTTACCTCTGAGCGGCACTTTTTTGCACACCATGGGCTAATGGCCAGGTCACATGGATCCCTAAGGCTCAGAGAAGGTTGGATGAGAAGACCCACTGGAACAGCTGTTGGGAGACAGATGGTAGCCTCCCGTCAAGGCCATCCAGCGTGTTCTTTAACGTGCACAGGGTGTGGCTCTCCCGCACTCGGGGCCACGGCCTTAACGTCCCATCCGACGGACGGCGACCTTTCCAAGCCCATCGGTGTCCCCTACTGACCGTGGGCAGGGCGGAGAGTTATGCGGAGATAAATCTCAACGCTGATCCATCTGGGAAAGGGGATTAAGTAGAGTGGGTGAGGAGGGCGTCAATGCCAAGGGAGGTAGGGGGTGGAAAGGAATGCTGTAGCAGTTCAATCTGTCTTTTCCCCCAGCTCTGACAGCTTTAGTCCTTCCGTTCACGTCCATCGAGTGATATTTTAATTACAGCGCACGCGTGCTGGGCGGTGGTCTCCAGACGTCGCGTGTAGAGTTGTCTGACAGGCACTGGAGGCACAACGAGCCTGTCTCTTGCCTCCACAACGAGCTAACCTGTTGCTTCTGCAATATGACAGCTTCGCACGCGAACTTTATGCTGAAAGTTGGAAAATGAGATTGCCAAATCATAGCAAAGTTCCTTTTCACGACAAGAACACGCTGATGGCCTTGATGGGGACAGAAATTCGAAAGTTTTTATGTAATAAATAACATTCTACTTTCAAAATGCTGTAATCATAATCAGTACCGTGCAACTACAATTCATGACATCAGTGGGGCGGGGGTGGCTCAGTCGGAAGCGCGCCAGGCTCCTAATCTGTAGTTCCCAGGTTCAAGTCCCAGCTGGGTCAGCGTTGAGATTTATCTCCGCAAAATTCCCCGCCCTGCCCACGGTCAGTAGGGGACACCGATGGGCTTGGAAAGTTCGCCTTCCGTCGGATGGGACGTTAAGCCGTGACTCGGAGTGCGGGAGAGCCACACCCTGTGCACGTTAAAGAACACGCTGGATGGCCTTGACGGGAGGCTACCATCTGTCTCCCAACAGTTGTTCCAGTGGGTCTTCTCATCCAACCTTCTCTGAGCCTTCGGGATCCATGTGACCTGGCCATTTAGCCCATGGTGTGCAAAAAAGTGCCGCTAAGGGGTGAAACAACCCAACCCATGATGTCAGTGCAGACGTCTCGACACGATCAAATTTAAAACTCATCGTGACAACAAGTAATTTTTTAGTCGCTGTGGCTCTATAAGAAGTTGTGCAATGCTGAAAGCCAGGTAAAAATTTTTGTATTTGTAGATGCTGACGATCTTATTTGAACTTGACTGACTATCTGATTTGAGACATTGAAACACTAGATCATGCATACATACAAACATAATCTTCAAGCAGTCACGGTTGCGGTCGTAAGGAATGGGACACGGGACCACGGCCCCCTCCAAAGAGGCTCCCAGGTGTTTTATTTTTTCATTCCAACAGCCAGTCAATTCTTTTCTGGGAAGACAGACCTCTGATGCCTTTAATCCCTCATATGAAGGCATTTGTAGGAGCATATAAAGCATTTTTAGTCCATAAATGACACTTTTAACTGCAAAATCCTGGATTCCAGCTGGCCAATGGATGCTCTTTCCTCAACCTTCTCTGAATCCTTCATTTCTTTCTCACCTGACCATTTAGTCCAGGGATGGTCAAACCACAGCCAGCATCTCTTTTTGTGCTGCCTGCGAAGTAATAATGACAAAAAAAGAAATTTGTAAAAGAGAAAAAAAGATCATTTAGAAGAGAAGAAGGCCAACTTCGGCGAAGCCAATTCTTATTAAAATAATTAATTTTAATAAAATTATATTGTTTATATAACACTTTAGGTTTTTTTTGCTTTCGCTATACAAAATTTTTATTGATTATTCAGTTTTTTTATGTGCCCTTCAGCTAAAACGTTTGTCCAGGCTTGATTTAGTCCACTGTGCCGCTTAGAGGTAAAACAAGAATTATTTTTGTCTCTATTAATATAATGTCTACATTGGCATATTGATATAGAGGCCTTCCCTATACACACCTTGAAGTAAATCAAATACACTTTTATGTAGAATTTAGCTCCCAGGAATATAAAAGCGATATATGGAATGGGTTGGGTTGGGTTGTTTTACCTCTGACCGGAACTTTTTTGCACACCATGGGCTAAATGGCTAGGTCACAAGGACCCCGAAGGCTCAGAGAAGGTTGGGGGAGGGGACCCACTGGAACAGCTGTTGGGAGACAGATGGTAGCCTCCCGTCAAGGCCATCCAGCGTGTTCTTTAATGTGCACAGGGTATGCTCACAAAAGCTGATCGTGTGGGCCCGCTCACAGAAATATTGAGCGTGTGCAGCTACCGTTCACAGCAAACTGGAGCGTGTGCAGTAACTGCACATGCTCCAGTTTCCTGTGAACGGTAATTGGAGCGTGTACAATTGCTGTACACGCTCCAGTTTTCTTGTGAACCCCTTTCGTTGTTGGTAAGGGTTGGAGGAGGGGACCCACTGGAACAACTGTTGGGAAACAGATGGTAGCCTCCCGTCAAGGCCATCCAGCGTGTTCTTTAACGTGCACAGGGTATACTCACAAAAGCTGATCGTGTGGGCCCGCTCACAGAAATATTGAGCGTGTGCAGTTACCGTTCACAGCAAACTGGAGCGTGTGCAGTAACTGCACACGCTCCAGTTTGCTGTGAACGGTAATTGGAGCGTGTACAGTTGCTGTACACGCTCCAGTTTTCTTGTGAACCCCCTTTCGTTGTTGGTAAGGGTTGGAGGAGGGGACCCACTGGAACAACTGTTGGGAAACAGATGGTAGCCTCCCGTCAAGGCCATCCAGCGTGTTCTTTAACGTGCACAGGGTATGGCTCTCTCCCGCACACGGGGCCACGGTTTAACGTCCCATCCGACGGACGGCGGCCTTTCCAAGCCCATCGGTGTCTCCTACTGACCGTGGGCAGGGGGGGGGGGGATTTTATATGGAATGGGAGTAAATGAAAGCAAACTGATCTTCTCTTACCTTATACATTAATTTTCTGGATGAAAATAATTTCCTACAAATTGATACATTCATATTCGCGAGTGTCGGAAGCGGAGTTGGCTCAATCTGTAAGGCACCAGGCTCATAATCTTCAGTTTACAGGTTCGAGTCACCTTTTGCTGGCTTTGAGATTTATCTCCGCTAAACCCTAACTCTGTATTCGGTGAGAAAGATGAAATCGATAGGATTGGCAACGCTACCGTCCATTGGGTGAGATGTTAAGCCGAGAACCATGTCCTATGCACGTTATGGAACACACTGAATGACCTTGACTGAAAGTTTCTATCTGTCTACTAACAGTTGTGCATTCCTTTCCCCAACTTTGACTCCTTGTGATCTTTTTTTTTCTGGACAAAAAAATGCTGCTCAAAGGTTAAACGACCCAACTATGGCTGCGAATTCCATTTGCACTTTTTTGCTATTCGTATTGATTTACAAAGTAAGTGGGCAAATTTAAAAAAAAAATTGCCATATAAAGAGCGATTTTAGAGAATTCGTCTGTTATTCAAATTCCGCAAAATTCCCCGCCCTGCCCTCGGTCAGTATGGGACAGCGATGGACTTGGAAAGGCCGCCGTCCGTCGGATGGGTTGGGTTGTTGTACCTCTGAGCGGCACTTTTTTGCACACCATGGGCTAAATGGCCAGGTCACATGGACCCCGAAGGCACAGAGAAGGTTGGGGGAGGGGACCCACTGGAATAGCTGTTGGGAGACAGATGGTAGCCTCCCGTCAAGGCCATCCAGCGTGTTTTTGAACGTGCACAGGGTATGGCTCTCCCACACACGGGGCCACGGCTTAACGTTCCATCCGACGGAGGGCGGCCTTTCCAAGCCCATCGGTGTCCCCTACTGACCGTGGGCAGGGCGGGGAATTTTGCGGAGATAAATCTCAACGCTGACCCAGCTGGGACTCGAACCTGGGAACTACAGACTACGAGCCTGGTGCGCTACTGACTGAGCCACCCCCGCCCCCCGTCGGATGGGACGTTAAGCCGTGGCTCCGTGTGCGGGAGAGACATACCCTGTGCACGTTAAAGAACACGCTGGATGGCCTTGATGGGAGGCTACCATCTGTCTTCCAACAGCTGTTCCAGTGGGTCCCCTCCCCCAACCTTCTCTGAGCCTTCGGGGTCCTTGTGACCTGGCCATTTAGCCCATGGTGTGCAAAAAAGTGCCGCTCAGAGGTAAAACAACCCAACAACCCAACTCTGTTATTCAAAACCGGAATTCAAAAAGTAGCGAGAGGACGAATAGTGTGTTTTCCGCAAACAGTAATTTGCCTATTTGTACAAAACACTACTTTCATTCCTGCATTTTTTTTCACCTTAAACTAGTCCCCACAATAAATTTAAGTACAGAAAATTATATGTTTATCACACAATCATTTTAAGTGCAAAATAAATTACATAGTACATAGTACTATTGTACTTTATACTTATTTCTTAAGATTGGCTACTCTTAACTCTGTAAACATATTTATCTTCATTTTATCGGTGCAAGTGGCTCAGTCGGTAGCGCACCAGGCGCAAAACTCCCCACCCTTCCCACGGTCAGTAGGGGACACCGATGGGTTTGGAAAAATCTCCGTCCGTCGGATGGGAAGTCAAGTCGTAGCCCCCTGTACAGGAGAGCCATACCCTGTGCATGTTAAAGAACATGCTGGATGGTCTTGACGGGAGGTTATCATCTGTCTCCCAGCAGCAGTCCAGTGGGTTCCGAAACTTCTCTGAGCTTTCGCAGTCGTTGTGACTTGGCCAATTAGCCCATTGTGTACAAAAAAAGGACGCTCAGAGGTAAACAACCCAACTTTTCTTTAATCTATCGTTGTTCATAATATCATTTACAGCAGTGGTTCTCAACCTTTTATGCTTCACGTATCCCCTGGAAATGTGTATGTAACTGGCGTACCCCTTGTATAGATAGAGATAAAACTATAGTTATAATATAACAATGGTTATTTTTTACTTTGTTACTCGATCTAGCGACTTTTGAGCTCTCACGGCGTACCCCAAAAAATTTTACCGCGTACCCCAGGTCGAGAACCCCTAATCTACAGTTTTACCAAGTACAAAAGCCATCCTTCGTTAACATGAATGATTTGTTTTCTTTTACGATTCAAACTGTGGCGTTTCTTCTTACATCGAATACCTCGCTATAGTACTCTCTGATAAATGGAAATTTCATGGTCGATTGCATAAATGACCTACTTACGACCACAGAAACTACAAATGCAAATGTCCTCCTGGGAAATCACATCGAAATCGTGTTGACAGTATATTTTTATGTTTACACTTAGCATCGCATTTCTGACAAAAAAAAAAACCATGAAAAAAAATAAAAGCAAAGCTGTAAACCGGCTGGGCTCTGAAAAAGAAAGTATTTCTACGCTCCAGAGACGTTTCACAGAGAGCGCAAGGATACACAATGGCGGCTGACCTTGCCAATTACACGCAGTGGAGATGTCATTGTGGCGGAGGGACATCATCTGTTCACTCCCCACACGGCCTCGTCAAACATCCAAAGGATTCTAAACTGAAAGCGCAACAAGCCACCAGCCGAAACGAGTCCTCTTTGGGCTTTGCTTTTGTTGCTTTTTCACTACGCCAGAAACAGGTGGAAGCAACAAAGGTGTTCGTGCAAGCTCTCTAGCAGCACTCTGCGTCTGCTACAAGAGATCTTGCATTAAAGAAGACAGACAAACGAAAGTTATGCTTCCGAACTCAAGATAATTTAGTCTCTTATTTGCGGAATTCTCATTGTGTTGCGTTTTTCTTTCGGTTACATTGTTGATAACACTCGGTTAAAAAAAAAACTCGTGTAAACAACATCCCTTTTGATACCCGAAAAGGAAACAACGGAAGAGTCGTGTGGGTCGAAACTGTTGTTCTCAAGATATGGATTAAGTTGGGTTGTTTTACCTCTGAGCGACACTTTTTTTGCACACCATGGGCTAAATGGCCAGGTCACATGGTCCCCGAAGGCTCAGAGAAGATTGGGGGAGGGGACCCACTGGAACAGCTGTTGGGAGACAGATGGTAGCCTCCCGTCAATACCATCCAGCGTGTTCTTTAACGTGCACAGGGTATGGCTCTCCCTCACACGGGGCCACGTCTTAACGTCCCATCCGACGGACGGCGGCATTTCCAAGCCCATCGGTGTCCCCTACTGACCGTGGGCAGGGTGGGGAATTTTGCGGAGATAAATCTCAATGCTGACCCAGCTGGGAATTACAGATTACGAGCCTGGTGCGCTACCGACTGAGCCACCCCCGCCCCTTGAGTGTAGAGACTGCATGCCAAAGGTAGGTGGGAAATGGGGGGAAGGAATGGAATGCAAGCCTGCTAGACCTTAAGCATAGAGTGACTGTCTTGTAAAAATATTTGTGATCTTTGGAAAGAAGTGAAACATGGAGACACATTGAATAATCTAAAAAATAAATTTACAAGTAGACGATTATTAATAACAGACAATTATTATTATTTTAGGCAGACAATTAGTATGATTTTAAACAGACAATTAGACAGACAATTAACAGACAATTAGACAGACAATTAACAGACAATTTTTAACATTTAAACAATTTAACAATTTAATTAAACAGACAATTTTTAACAGACAATTAGTATAATTTTAAATAGAGTCGAACCTATTAAAATAGGTTCGACTCTATTTATTTTTTTTAATACTTTTGTGATTTTGTGTACATAACGACCCTAAGAACCGTATTTAAACTGTGCAGAACTAAATCGATATTATTAGCATTGTTAATAATAAATTACGGATAAAAGAAAGAAAAATATGGGAAAAAAAAAGAATTTTTTTCCGCCTTTTAGGTCTTAAAGATTTTTTTTTTTTTCATATTTGAGTTTGGGCGAAAGCACTTTACACGGCAGCAGAGATATCAAGATCTGAATGAAATGTGAAATGTGTGTTTGTGGTGGGGGGAGGGGGGGGGAAAAGTGAGAAGCCGAGTTCTGAAACTTAACGTAAGGTAAAGAAATTCAGTCAAGGCCAGCAGAAACGGCTTTAGAGGGTAAATATAAATACTGACTGAGTTTGTGAATTTATGTAAGTAGAGAACTCATTGGAGTGGGGGGGGGGGGGTATAAACAAAGAGGGAAAGCAGAGACAAAGAAGAAGGAAAAAAGGGGAAAAATTAATTAAAAATCGGAAAAAGGGAGATAGAATTTTGGGAATTAATATTGAGTGGGAATAGAGACAAGATGTTAGGCTGGAAATAAATATTTATTTTTAACGTATTAAATAAGAGTGAAAGAAGCTAAGGTTTAACTTTGTTGGCGCTGACAGAGGTCACCGTTCAGTACATGTGTACTGAGAGTGTTTCCTGTTAGGGCTTTTGGTAAAGGGGTTGGGATGTTTTACCTCTGAGCGGCACTTTTTTTGCACACCACGGGCTAAATGGCCAGTTCACATGGACCCCAAAGGTTCAGAGAAGGTTGGATAGAGGGGACCCACTGGAGCAGCTTTGGGAGACAGATGGTAGCCTCCCGTCAAGGTCATCCAGCGTTTCTTTAATGTGCACAGGGTGTGGCTTTCACACACCACGGTGCCAAGGCTTTACGTCCCATCCGACGGACGGCGGCCTTTCCAAGCCCATCGATGTCCTCTTCTGACCGTGGGCAGGGCGGGGAATTTTGCGGAGATAAATCTCAACGCTGATCCAGCTGGGAAAGGGAATTAAGTAGAGTGGGTGAGGAGAGCGTCAATGCCAAGGGAGGTAGGGGGGTAGGAAAGGAATGCGAGTCTGCTAGGATCGTAAACATTGTATTTTGGTAACGGAGCTGGTCCAGGCATCCAGGCAGAGCAGAAGAAAGGGGAAAATAAAATGAATTGAACAGTTACAAACTTTCAGCTATTTAACAAATGTACCACTACGAAACATACACTGTTCATAATTTTTCTTCGAAATTTTCAACATTAAGGAACATACAATCAGAAGGCTTTTATTATTTTGATGTTAACGAATTTCTTGATTCATTCTGATGATATTTCGTATTTTATATATTAAAATTTTGTTTTGTAAGAAGCATTTCATTTGAATTTGGCCAATGTTGAATTTTAATTCGTTGACAAGTGGATTAATTGGATCAAAAGTCGCCATCATTAATTTTACTACTTTTATGTGTTTTAAATATATTAAAAAGGATTTCATTTTATGTAGACATTATTATCTATCGTAATTGCACTATATTGCTCTATAGTATGTTCCTATAATTTCGTGCAGTTAAGCGTAATAAAATAAAAAATAAATACCCCCTCAAGCAGATGCTTGCCACAGAGGTGTAGGACACGTGATATTTTTTTATTTGGAAACCGTTGGATTTCGAATCTATATGTTTCTCTGTCAATCAATATTTTGAACCAGAAAGTAAAGAAACTCTAGGATTATATTCCTAACACCAATAAATCAAGACTTTCTCTCGTTTATCAACTACTATCTTATTTGCAATTCTTCTGTGAATATCATTTTGGCCAACATTGATACATTTCCTTATTAACAAAAGAACAACAAAAAGTATGGTCAAGCGTCCCGAAGGGGAGATCAATCGCCAAACAAGTCTGGATTTGTAGGGAACCACGTCGAACCGTGTTCAGGGACAGACGTCGGTTGACTAGCGCGAGTTCAGGCGAAGTCAACTCCTGCGCACGACCAAGGTCGAATGAAGGGAGTGCAGTAGGTGGGGGAGGGGGAGATGGGACCAGAAAGAAAGGAACAGATATCCAATGTGAACCAGGGACAACTGAAAAGGTATAGAAGACTAATTTGGATAATGTATTAGAATAAAGTACTTGCTTCGGCAGTACATATACTAAAATCGGAACGATACAGAGAAGATTAGCATGGTCCCTGCGCAAGGATGACACGTGAAGCGTTCCACATTTTTTTTAGCCGTCCCGTGGCCGAGTGGTTAGCACGCTTGGCTACTGATCTAAGGGACCTGGGTTCGAGCCCCGGATTTAGGCATGGATGTGTGTGTCGATTTTCTGCTGAGGTCCTGCCATCCTCTCAGATCCCTTACTGTGGCATATAAACTGACAGGCTCCTGTCAGACCTCTGTGGCAAGCAGCTGCTTGAAGGGGTATTTATTTTAAATTTATTAGAAGAAAATAATAATAAAAAAAAGGCATTGAGTATCTGCAGATCCAAGTAAAGGTAGAAAATAAAATTAAAGAAAAATGGCTGTTTGGAGCCGAAAGAGAAGGGATCCTCATTTCCGTTTTGAAGATATTTATGATCTTAAAGGGCACGGGTGGGCAAATTGCGGCCCGCGGGCCACATTCGGCCCGCTAAATGTTTTTTGTGGCCAGCCAAGACAGTCAGAAAAATCCGCCTTGAACCGAGATTTCTTTCCCGGGAGCGACAGAAGATTCGCTTTTCCACTAGGACGGCCAGGTCAATACGCATGCGCAGTGTAGATACGAAAACAATTGTACACCCCTGTCATAGGGAATTTTTGTTTTTAAGTTTTAAAGTAGAGTTTATTATATAATGAGGGAAGCTAAAGGAGCTTTAAACTTTCGCTGGTTAAGGTCAAAGTTTAGTGTATCTGTACTGAAGACACTTTCCGTGTTGGCCTCGAGGACGTCGCCCTGCATCGAGAGTGCATGCCGAAGGAGGTGGGAGGCGGGGGAAGAGGGAATGCGACCTGCATGGAGCTAAGCTGCGAGAGTGAGTGTTTTGCTTTGGGGAAAAATAATAATAAATAAATAAATACCCCCTCAAGCAGCTGCTTGATTTTGTTTATGGAGTGTTTTATGCAGTTCTTGCAGTAAAATAAGGCTAATTGTGGTGGACGAACATTATCTAATGGCAAATGCCTTTCTATTTGATTTGATCAAAAACGAGGCAAAATCAAATAATTACAAACCATTTTGTGTCAATGGTAATTATGAATCGGAAGTACGATTGAAACTGCCTGAGATTAAGAAGTTCTCATATATACACTGGTTTCCATAAATTAAGGAAAATCCCTAAGTCAATGGGAAGCTAATATCAAAGCTCTATAACATCTAAATTAAGTTTTTTTGTTTTGAAAAATGTGATTGCAGATAAAGATCTCAATCAAATAAATCAATATCTCGATTTTCAACAATATTCATTCAATATTTAATGAGTTATGGAAGTTTGAATATTTAGCAATAACAATGCCAGCCACAAAAATTGATTTCAGAAGTTAATTAAAACTAACATAGGAATTTTCTTTAATTTATGAAAACCATGTCTGTATAAAAAAAAAGAGTAAAATATTTTTTGTGCCTTACACTCGTTCAGCCTTCCCATGGCCGAGTGGTTAGCGCGCTTGGCTGCTGATCTAAGGGACCTGGGTTCGACTCTCGGGTAAGGCATGGCTGTATGTGTTGTTTTTCTGCTGAGGTCCTGCCATCCTCTCAGACCTTCTACTAAGGCATATAAACTGACAGGCTCCTGTCAGACCTCTGTGGCAAGCAGCTGCTTGAGGGGGTATTTATTTTTTTTATTTACACTCGTTCTGAGCCCATCTGATAGCTATCGATTCTTCCAATGAAGCCTGTGAAATAGTTTTTTGGGTCTAGATGTTGAATTTTAAAAGATTTGGAAAAAGATTAATAGGAAGTGATTAGGTGGCTCTTATAGATCTTGAAGTAGTAGTAATTTGCTCTACCACTGTATTCTGTGAATTTTACAGTGGTGCCATCACGTTACCAGTTGGCATCATTGGTGGGCGAGAATATCCCTCAGGGTCTATTCGTATTTGAGCGGATATGTGAATATTTCGAAACGGCTCGGAAAAAATGATAATACAGCTTAATTATGAACAATAAAAGAAATGCGAACAGAAATCTACGTTAACAAGATATAATGATAAGTATAAAATTACATCGAGATAATTTCTCATCACATATAATAGCTGTCAAAGAGAGTTAACATCATCTTAACAATATAGAGAAGTTGCTACAAAGAAGCTTAATATAATGCGACTTATTTAATTAAATGTTATCCTTTATAAAACAGTGACTTTCGCTATAATTATTCTAAAAAATTTTCGGTCCATGAGGAAAACTTTAAAAAAATATAGTTTTTGGGTACATTAATGAGAAAAAAGGAGACAGGTCACTTTTGCGCAAGCAAATGCATTATTAGAAATGTTGCTAAAAACATTTAATACTGAAATTGCAAAATTTACTGAACATAAAGCTTTATATTTTCATCTAAAAAGTTGTTAACACTGTCTGCAGGGGGAGAGGTAATTCTACATAATTGTAGCTCTATCAATAATTGGTACCTGTACAAAATTCGACAGACTTTGCACGATTAACCATATATTCGAATAATCGAAGGTCGCACTGTTTGTCAACAGCCTGTGCCCCCCCCCCCCTCCCCCGACTACCTAAGAAACTTTTCTGGCTGCGCCCCTGACTAGATCTTTGCGTATAATGATGCTACCCACGAACTTTTAGTTTCTAATATTTTTCGTTCTAAAGAGCAATAACATTTTAATTTTGTCACTTAAAGGAATTACAATTAATATTATGAAAATAAAATAAATGATTAGCGACATGCATTTCTGTATATGACATATATATGTCTTAGGTTACATCAGAAATATTTTTTGCAGAAATCGGGCTAGGAATCAATAACTGTCGAAATGAGTCGAGCTTGGTTGTTCCCAAACTCAATATCTTCGGCATGCTAGAAATATTGAGACCGAACCCATGACTAGTAGCAACTCGTAGCAGCTGGCCTGCATGACCCCATATAATCCGTTAACAAAAGAGTACAGAGAAGAAATTTAAATGATTTGCCCTGCAGTACCACCTAACCAAAATTCTGCCCATATTGTTCCTAATCTTTCGTGAAGCTTATCTGGGCACAAACAGGTGTACCTATTATGACGTCGCTTGGGTGCAGCACTGGTGAACTTCAATTGCAAGGCCACTGCTATACCGAAGGAACAAATGGAGGGGAAAACTTACAGTATTTGATACCCCCCCTCCTCCAGATAACCATCCCTAACCAAAATTCTGCCCAAATTTCTCATATTGTGTCGTGAACTCGATCTGTACACTCGTGGTTCTCTGACCTCTCTGCGAATTGAGATCCTGTCGTGCTAACTATCGTACTAGCATTTTTTCCGTGTGTGGATTTTCGAAGCCTAGTTTCATCCAATTCAACACTTTGTAGTGAAGAGCAGGGAGAATTTCAACTCAACAAGAATGGCTTTACCATTGCTGCGTTCAGTTGAAGAATCCGAAGAATTTGATATGATTAATTTCATCCAATTAGGAGGTAAGATATTTTTCCCCATTAACAAAATGTTTAAAAAAAAATGAAGAATGCTTGCTAAATAATATCGTTGCAAGTGTTGCTTTAGTTAGCTTTGTGTCTGTCATGGGGTTGGGTTGGGTTGTTTTACCTCTGAGCGGCACTTTTTTGCACACCATGTGCTAAATGTGCAGGTCATAAGGACCCCGATGGCTGAGAGAAGGTTGGGTGAGGAGACCCACTGGAACAGCTGTTGGGAGACATATGGTAGCTCCCGTCAAGGCCACCCAGCGTGTTTTTAATATGCAGAGGGTATGGCTCTCCCGTACACGGAGCCACGGCTTAACGTCCCATCCGACGGAATGCGGCCTTTCCAAGCCCATCGGTGTCCCCTACTGACCGTGGACAGGGCGGGGATGTGTCTGTCATGACATCTGTCCGAAATCCTGAGAGAAATTTTTCAGGAGGGAAGGATAAAAATGGTTTCAGGGTGAGGGCAAAAATCACAACGGTGTTTCAAGATCGAAATATTTGGGTCGAGCACGAATATTTTGTATATATTTGGTATATATTTGGTAACACGAATGTATTACAACTATAATGTTCAACAAATAAATATTTCCAGGGCGATCAACATCCCACCTACCTTCTGCCGTCACACATGATTTTAGCATGTTTATGGGAAAAATTGTACAGCCTTAGAACAATGGACTTGGAAATTTCGGATTTTTGCACTTTCCCCCATCGTCCAAAAACTGAAATTAGAGAATCCAGCGGTGAAAATTTTTTAAAATTCAAAACAAATATTGCAAACGATATATTTTTGCTAAAAATTTGAGGATTTGGTGATTTAATGTGAAGGTCATGAATTTGCATTGGCAGAAATCAGTTAACCAGGTTCGAGTCCTAGCTAGGTCAGCGTTGAGATTTATCTCCGCAAAATTCCTCGCCCTTCCCAAGGTCAGTAGGGGACACCGATGGACTTGGAAAGGCCGCCGTCTGTCGGATGGGACGTTAAGACGTGGCCCCGTTTGCGGGAGAGCCATACGCTGTGCACGTTAAAGAACACGCTGGATGGCCTTGACGGGAGGCTACCATCTGTCTCCCAACAGCTGTTCCAGTGGGTCCCCTCCGACAAACTTCTCTGAGCCTTCGGGGTCCATGTGACCTGGCCATTTAGCCCATGGTGTGCAAAAAAGTGCCACTCAGAGGTAAAACAACGCAACCCAATTGAACCTGGGTGGGTGGGAAAATGCAACTTTTTTGTTTCAATAAATAAATGTTTGTTTTTTGAGGAAAATTAAATTTTTTTTTTTGTTGGATAGTTGTTGATGACGCATTATGATTCGCATTTTCCGAAAATCCCAAAAGCTACGTTTGTGCCCTCTAGGGCGGAATATTTTTTTAATTTCTAAATTTTAAACAAATATTGTAAGTCATCTGTTTATCGTAGAAATTTGAAATTTAGGAGGAATTGTGAAGAGATATTCAACTGACAGCAAAATTCTGCCCCCTTTTCTCGGAGGGGTGTGAGAAAAGCAACTTTTTTAATTTAATGATTAAAAGGTAAACTTTTTTATGTTGTCATCAATACTACTACTTTTATTTACCCAATCACCTATTAGTTCGAATTAAAACTCTGAGAGACTGCAAAAGTAGGCAAATCAAAAACTCATTACTTCGGAAACGTTATTCTCAAATTCATCACAGGCGATATGCGTTCTTCTAGTCTAGAATGAGCTTTGTATCATGAAAAAACGCGGATTTTTTAAAGGAGATCTGAGTAGAAAATTTTAAAATCTGAGGAATGCAATTTTCGGCTCATTCGTTATTTTTTTATTTTTTTTTTTTTATCAAAAATGAATCTTTAATTATAAATTTATTATATCACTTCTTCTTTTAGTTCATTTGTTTTTTACTTTGTTTCTTATGGTAATAGTAAAAAGTTTGAATTTGTTTGAATAAATAATAATTGATGAAACGCAAGCAATAAATAGGAAGGTTAATAAAATTTTAAATTCATTAAAAACTTCATTTAAAACTCATTTTAAACTTTCGGTACATTTATTCATCAGCATTTACTGTTATTCTCAGCTACTTTGGGTAACAGTTCTTCGTGAAATGGAACTATGTTCTTGGGATAATTGTTTCCTTACAGAGCTGACTGGGCCTGCCATCATCATTCATAGCGACGAATGGGTGGGGTTTACCTCGAAGCGGCACTTTTCTGCACGTCATGGGCTAAATGGCCAGGTCATATAAACCCCGAATGCTCAGAGAAGTTGGGAGAGGAGACCCACTTGAACAGCTGTTGGGAGACAGATGGTAGCCTCCCGTCAAGGCCATCCAGCGTGTTCTTTAACCTGCACAGGGTATGGCTATCCCGCACATGGAGCCACGACTTAACGTCCCATCCGATAAATAGTAACCTTTCCAAACCCATCGGTGTCTTCTACTTACCGTGGGCAGGGCGGGGAATTTTGCGGGGATAAATCTCAGTGCTCACCCAACTGGAACTCGAACCTGGGAACTGCAAACTACGAATCTGGTGTGCTACCGACTAAGCCATCCCCCCCCCCCCCCCACTTTAGGGGAATGGTTAAGAGGTCTTCAGCATTATTACACATTACTTCTAGGTCATAAAACGCTTAGAATAAAAAAACAGCAGGATTCGTCAGTAATTTTTCAATTTCAACATCTTTTTTCAGATAACATTAAATAATGATTTTTGCCTCGAAATTTCATCCCCCACTCATTTGTACCAATTATTTTATCCTGAAATGCTTTGAAAAAGTTTCACCAATAAAGAAATATTATGTAGATATTTACGAGTATACAATGAGTGTTCATGGTTTTAAAGCTTTAATCATTATTGGATTCTGGAAAAAAAAATATTACATCCTGTATTTAAATCGTTCCTCACTCGATTCAATGCAACAATACGATTTTGGTTTCAATTTTCAGGTGGATAACTAGCTGATCCCTCGGTGTTTCATAAAGATGATTGTAACATAAGCTTCTTCTTCTTCTTAAGAAGAAGAAGCCTTTCTTTCTTCTTCCTCTGATTCATGAATAACGATATGAATCTGCTAACAAACCCATAAATTAATTAGGAGTCCACAAAGGTATTATTGGAAAGTGGAATGGTGGGAATGATAAGAGTCAGAAAAGAGAGGAAAGTCCAAAAAGGTGAGGGGCGGGGGTGGCTCAGTCGGTAGCGCCCCAGGCTTCTAATCTGTAGTTCCCAGGTTCGAGTCCCAGCTGGGTCAGCGTTGAGATTTATCTCCGCAAAATACCCCGCCCTGCTTAGGGTCAGTAGGGGACACCGATGGGCTTGGAAAGGTCGCCGTACGTCGGATGGGACGTTAAGCCGTGGCTCCGTGTGCGGGAGAGACATACCCTGTGCACGTTAAAGAACACGCTGGATGGTCTTGACCGGAGGCTACCATCTGTCTCCCAACAGCTGTTCCAGTGGGTCCCCTCCCGCAACCTTCTCTGAGCCTTCGGGGTCCATATGACCTGGCCATTTAGCCCATGGTGTGCAAAAAAGTGCCGCTCAGAGGTAAAACATCCCAACCCAAAAAGGTGAAAAGAAAACGGCGTATTTCAAAGAGGACATTTATGTTGGGAATGGAAAAACGCTTCTAATAACTTGACCTACTTAGATTTCTCATTTTTTTTTCTTTTACTTTTGATGTTGTGAAGCTTTTATATGCTACTGAGCATGGCTGAACATCCCATCATACGGACGGCTGCCACTCGAAGCAAGTCGGTGTGTCCATTTTACTTGAGGATAGGATTGGGTTAGCGGAGATGAATTTCAGCGCTGGCAGGAGTCACGAATTGGGTTGGGTTGTTTTACCTCTGAGCGGCACTTTTTTGCACGCCATGGGCTAAATGGCCAGATCACATGGACCCCGAAGGCTCAGAGAAGGTTGGGGGAGGGGACCCACTGGAACAGCTGTTGGGAGACAGATGGTAGCCTCCTGTCAAGGCCATCTAGCGTGTTCTTTAACGTGCATAAGGCATGGCTCTCCCGCACACGGAGCCACCGCTTAACATCCCATCCGACGAACGGCGGCCTTTCCAAGCCCATCGGTGTCCCCTACTGACCGTGGGCAGGGCGGGGAGTTTTGCGGAGATAAATCTCAACGCTGAGCCAGCTGGGACTCGAATCTGGGAACCACATATTACGAGCCTGGCGCGCTACCGACTGAGCCACCCCTGCCCCACAGAGTCACGAAATTGGAATCATTACAATAGGAGTTGACGGGCTATTGATTGACCCTACTAAGAGAAATAAATAGAATCTTTTATCATTGAACTAAAAGCAAAGTGAAGAGAATAGTTCGATTTTCGAAAAGAGCAAAACCACTTTTAAAACGTTATTAACCTGGAAATTTAAACACATATATTCCCTTAGCTCGAGTGTATATTTCGAGGAGGAATTCAACGGCCCTGCAACGGGTCCCTCACCTATTGTCACCTATAGTTATATAAGTAACAAGAGCCGGGTTTAGGAAGGGGGAGAGGGAATGGGAGCCTTTTTCTCCTCATACCCTTCAGAATTCTTGTAAGGATATTGTAATAAAATAATAACTAAACTTAAACATATTTCATGTATTTTTTCAAGATTTAAAAAAAAAAATTTTGAAACTGATTTGGGTTGGGTTGTTTTACCTCTGAGCGGCACTTTTTTTGCACACCACGGGCTAAACGGCCAGTTCACATGGACCCCAAAGGTTCAGAGAAGGTTGGATAGAGGGGACCCACTGGAGCAGCTTTGGGAGACAGATGGTAGCCTCCCGTCAAGGTCATCCAGCGTGTTCTTTAATGTGCACAGGGTGTGGGTCTCCCGCACCACGGGGCCACGGCTTTACGTCCCATCCGACGGACGGCGGCTTTTCCAAGCCCATCGATGTCCTCTTCTGACCGTGGGCAGGGCGGGGAATTTTGCGGAGATAAATCTCAACGCTGATCCAGCTGGGAAAGGGAATTAAGTACAGTGGGTGAGGAGGGCGTCAATGCCAAGGGAGGTAGGGGGGTAGGAAAGGAATGCGAGTCTGCTAGGATCGTAAATATTGTATTTTGGTAACGGAGCTGGTCCAGGCATCCAGGCAGAGGAGAAGAAAAGGGAAAATAAAATGAATTGAACAGTTACAAACTGTCAGCTATTTAACAAATATACCACTACGGAACATACACTGTTCATAATTTTTCTTCGAAATTTTCAACATTAAGGAACTTACAATCTGAAGGCTTTTATTATTTTGATGTTAACAGATTTCTTGATTGATTCTGATGATATTTCGTATTTTATATATTAAAATTTTGTTTTGTAAGAAGCATTTCATTTGAATTTGGCCAATGTTGAATTTTAATTCGTTGACAAGTGGATTAATTGGATCAAAAGTCGCCAGCATTAATTTTACTACTTTTATGTGTTTTAAATATATTAAAAAGGATTTCATTTTATGTAGACATTATTATCTATCGTAATTGCACTATATTGCTCTATGGTATGTTCCTATAATTTCGTGCGGTTAAGCGTAATAAAATAAAAAATAAATACCCCCTCAAGCAGATGCTTGCCACAGAGGTGTAGGACACGTGATATTTTTTTATTTGGAAACCGTGGGATTTCGAATCTATATTTCTCTGTCAATCAATATTTTGAACCAGAAAGTAAAGAAACTCTAGGATTATATTCCTAACACCAATAAATCAAGACTTTCTGTCGTTTATCAACTACTATCTTATTTGCAATTCTTCTGTGAATATCATTTTGGCCAACATTGATACATTTCCTTATTAACAAAACAGCAACAAAAAGTATGGTCAAGCGTCCCGAAGTGGAGATCAATCACCAAACAAGTCTGGATTTGTAGGGAACCACGTCGAACCGTGTTCAGGGACAGACGTCGGTTGACTAGCGCGAGTTCAGGCGAAGTCAACTCCTGCGCACGACGAAGGTCGAATGAAGGGAGTGCAGTAGGTGGGGGAGGGGGAGATGGGACCAGAAAGAAAGGAACAGATATCCAATGTGAACCAGGGACAACTGAAAAGGTATAGAATAATAATTTAGATAATGTATTAGAATAAAGTACTTGCTTCGGCAGTACATATACTAAAATTGGAACGATACAGAGAAGATTAGCATGACCCTTGCACAAGGATGACACGCAAACTCGTGAAGCGGTCCACATATTTTTTAGTGGCCGTGTGGTTAGCACGCTTGGCTACTGATCTAAGGGACCTGGGTTCGAGCCCCGGATTTGGGCATGGATGTGTGTGTCGTTTTTCTGCTGAGGTCCTGCCATCCTCTCAGATCTCTTACTGTGGCATATAAACTGACAGGCTCCTGTCAGACCTCTGTGGCAAGCAGTTGCTTGAGGGGGTATTTATTTTATATTTATTGGAATAAAATAATAATAAAAAAAAAGGCATTGAGTATCTGCAGATCCAAGTAAAGGTAGAAAATAAAATTAAAGAAAAATGGCTGTTTGGAGCCGAAAGAGAAGGGATCGTCATTTCCGTTTTGAAGATATTTATGATCTTAAAGGGAACGGGTGGGCAAATAGCGGCCCGCGGGCCACATCCGGCCCGCTAAATGTTTTTTGTGGCCGGTCGAGACAGTCAGAAAAATCCGCCTTGAACCGAGATTTCCTTCGAGGGCGCGACCGAAGATTCGCCTCGTATTTTCCACTAGGACGGCCACGTCAATACGCATGCGCAGTGTAGATACGAAAACAATTGTACGCCCCTGTCATAGGGAATTTTTGTTTTTAAGTTTTAAAGTAGAGTTCATTATATAATGAGGAAAGCTAAAGGAACTTTAAACTTTCGCTGGTTAAGGTCAAAGTTTAGTGTATCTGTACTGAAGACACTTTCCGTGTTGGCCTCGAGGACGTCGCCCTGCATCGAGAGTGCATGCCGAAGGAGGTGGGAGGCGGGGGAAGAGGGAATGCGACCTGCATGGAGCTAAGCTGCGAGAGTGAGTGTTTTGCTTTGGGGAAAAATAATAATAAATAAATAAATACCCCCTCAAGCAGCTGCTTGATTTTGTTTATGGAGTGTTTTATGCAGTTCTTGCAGTAAAATAAGGCTAATTGTGGTGGACGAATAGTATCTAATGGCAAATGCCTTTCTATTTGATTTGATCAAAAACGAGGCAAAATCAAATAATTACAAACCATTTTGTGTCAATGGTAATTATGAATCGGAAGTACGATTGAAACTGCCTGAGATTAAGAAGTTCTCCTCATATATACACTGGTTTCCATAAATTAAGGAAAATCCCTAAGTCAATGGGAAGCTAATATCAAAGCTCTATAACATCTAAATTAAGTTTTTTTGTTTTGAAAAATGTGATTGCAGATAAAGATCTCAATCAAATAAATCAATATCTCGATTTTCAACAATATTCGTTCAGTATTTAATGAGATATGGAAGTTTGAATATTTAGCTAACAAAACTGCTATGGTTTGAATATTTACCTAACTTCTGAAATCACAAAAATTGATTTCAGAAGTTAATTAAAACTAACACAGGAATTTTCTTTAATTTATGAAAACCATGTCTGTATAAAAAAAAAGAGTAAAATAATTTTTTTGTGCCTTACACTTGTTCTGAGCCCATCTGATAGCTATCGATTCTTCCAATGAAGCCTGTAAAATAGTTTTTTGGGTCTAGATGTTGAATTTTAAAAGATTTGGAAAAAGATTAATAGGAAGTGATCAGGTGGCCCTTATAGGTCTTGAAGTAGTAGTAATGTGCTCTACCACTGTATTCTGTGAATTTTACAGTGGTGCCATCACGTTACCAGTTAGCATCATTGGTGGGCGAGAATATCCCTCAGGGTCTATTCGTATTTGAGCGGATATGTGAATATTTCAAAACGGCTCGGAAAAAATGATAATACAGCTTAATTATGAACAATAAAAGAAATGCGAACAGAAATCTACGTTAACAAGATATAATGATAAGTATAAAATTACATCGAGATAATTTCTCATCAAAAATAATAGCTGTCAAAAAGAGTTAACATCATCTTAACAGTATAGAGAAGTTGCTACAAAGAAGCTTAATATAATGCGACTTATTTAATTAAATGTTATCCTTTATAAAACAGTGACTTCCGCTATAATTATTCTAAAAAATTTTCGGTCCATGAGGAAAACTTTAAAAAAAAAATATTTTTTGAGTACATTAATGAGAAAAAAGGAGACAGGTCACTTTTGCGCAAGCAAATGCATTATTAGAAATGTTGCTAAAAACATTTAATACTGAAATTGCAAAATTTACTGAACATAAAGCTTTTTATTTTCATCTAAAAAGTTGTTAACACTGTCTGCAGGGGGAGAGGGAATTCTACATAATTGTAGCTCTGAAAAATTCGACAGACTTTGACCGATTAACCAAATATTCGAATAATCGAAGGTCGCACTGTTTTTCAACAGCCTGTGCTCCCCCCCCCCCCCCGACTACCTAAGAAATTTTCTGGCTGCGCCCCTGACTAGATCTTTGCGTATAATGATGCTACCCACGAACTTTTAGTTTCTAATATTTTTCGTTCTAAACAGCAATAACATTTTAATTTTGTCACTTAAAGGAATTACAATTAATATTATGAAAATAAAATAAATGAATAGCGACATGCATTTCTGTATATGACATATATATGTCTTAGGTTACATCAGAAATATTTTTTGCAGAAATCGGGCTAGGAATCAATAACTGTCGAAATGAGTCGAGCTTGGTTGTTCCCAAACGCAATATCTTCGGCATGCTAGAAATATTGAGACCGAACCCATGACTAGTAGCAACTCGTAGCAGCTGGCCTGCATGACCCCATATAATCCGTTAACAAAAGAGTACAGGGAAAAAATTTAAATGGCTTGCCCTGCAGTACCACCTGACCAAAATTCTGCCCATATTGTTCCTATTCTTTCATCTGGGCACAAACAGGTGTACCTATTATGACGTCGCTTGGGTGCAGCACTGGTGAACTTCAATTGCAAGGCCACTGCTGTACCGAAGGAACAAATGGAGGGGAAAACTTACAGTATTGGATACCCCCCCCTCCTCCAGATAACCATTCCTAACCAAAATTCTGCCCAAATTTCTCATATTGTGTCGTGAACTCGATCTGTACACTCGTGGTTCTCTGAGCTCTCTGCGAATTGAGATCCTGTCGTGCTAACTATCGTACTAGCATTTTTTCCGTGTGTGGATTTTCGAAGCCTAGTTTCATCGAATTCAACACTTTGTAGTGAAGACCAGGGTGAATTTCAACTCAACAAGAATGGCTTTACCGTTGCTGCGTTCAGTTGAAGAATCCGAAGAATTTGATATGATTAATTTCATCCAATTAGGAGGTAAGGTATTTTTCCCCATTAACAAAATGTTTAAAACAAATGAAGAATGCTTGCTAAATAATATCGTTGCAAGTGTTGCTTTAGTTAGCTTTGTGTCTGTCATGGGGTTGGGTTGTTTTACCTCTGAGCGGCACTTTTTTGCACACCATGTGCTAAATGTGCAGGTCATAAGGACCCCGATGGCTGAGAGAAGGTTGGGTGAGGAGACCCACTGGAACAGCTGTTGGGAGACAGATGGTAGCTCCCGTCAAGGCCACCCAGCGTGTTTTTAACGTGCAGAGGGTATGGCTCTCCCGTACACGGAGCCACGGCTTAACGTCCCATCCGACGGACGGCGGCCTTTCCAAGCCCATTGGTGTCCCCTACTGACCGTGGACAGGGCGGGGATGTGTCTGTCATGATCGAATCTGTCCGAAATCCTGAGAGAAATTTTCCAGGATGGAAGGATAAAAATGGTTTCAGGGTGAGGGCAAAAATCACAACGGTGTTTCAAGATCGAAATATTTGGGTCGAGCACGAATATTTTGTATATATTTGGTATATATTTGGTAACACGAATGTATTACAACTATAATGTTCAACAAATAAACATTTCCAGGGCGATCAACATCCCACCTACCTTCTGCCGTCACATATGATTTTAGCATGTTTATGGGAAAAATTGTACAGCCTTAGAACAATGGACTTGGAAATTTCGGATTTTTTCACTTTCCCCCATCGTCCAAAAACTGAAATTAGAGACCGACTAATCCATCCCCCCCCCCCCCCTTTACGGGAATGGTTAAGAGGTCTTCAGCATTATTACACATTACTTCTAGATCATAAAACGCTTAGAATAAAAAAACAGTAGGTTTCGTCAGTAATTTTCCAATTTCAACATCTTTTTTCAGATAACATTAAATAACGATTTTTGCCTCGAAATTTCATCCCCCACTCATTTGTACCAATTATTTTATCCTGAAATGCTTTGAAAAAGTTTCACCAATAAAGAAATATTATGTAGATATTTACGAGTATACAATGAGTGTTCATGGTTTTAAAGCTTTAATCATTATTGGATTCTGGAAAAAAAATATTACATCCTGTGTTTAAATCGTTCCTCACTCGATTCAATGCAACAATACGATTTTGGTTTCAATTTTCAGGTGGATAACTAGCTGATCCCTCGGTGTTTCATAAAGATGATTGTAACATAAGCTTCTTCTTTTTAAGAAGAAGAAGCCTTTCTTTCTTCTTCCTCTGATTCATGACTAACGGTATGAATCTGCTAACAAACCCATAAATTAATTAGGAGTCCACAAAGGTATTATTGGAAAGTGGAATGGTGGGAAAGATAAGAGCCAGAAAAGAGAGGAAAGTCCAAAAAGGTGAGGGGCGGGGGTGGTTCAGTCGGTAGCGCCCCAGGCTCGTAATCTGTAGTTCCCAGGTTCGAGTCCCAGCAGGGTCAGCGTTGAGATTTATCTCCGCAAAATACACCGCCCTGCTCACGTTCAGTAGGGAACACCGATGGGCTTGGAAAGGCCGCCGTCCGTCGGATGGGACGTTAAGCCGTGGCCCCTTGTGCGGGAGAGACATACCCTGTGCACGTTAAAGAACACGCTGGATGGTCTTGACGGGAGGCTACCATCTGTCTCCCAACAGTTGTTCCAGTGGGTCCCCTCCCCCAACCTTCTCTGAGCCTTCGGGGTCCATATGACCTGGCCATTTAGCCCATGGTGTGCAAAAAGTGCCGCTCAGCGGTAAAACAACCCAACCCAAAAAGGTGAAAAGAAAACGGCGTATTTCAAAGAGGACATTTATGTTGGGAATGGAAAAACGCTTCTAATAACTTGACCTACTTCGATTTCTCATTTTTTTTTTCTTTTACTTTTGATGTTGTGAAGCTTTTATATGCTACTGAGCATGGCTCAACATCCCATCATACGGACGGCTGCCACTCGAAGCAAGTCGGTGTGTCCATTTTACTTGAGGATAGGACTAGGTTAGCGGAGATGAATTTCAGCGCTGGCAGGAGTCACGAATTGGGTTGGGTTGTTTTACCTCTGAGCGGCACTTTTTTGCACGCCATGGGCTAAATGGCCAGATCACATGGACCCCGAAGGCTCAGAGAAGGTTGGGGGAGGGGACCCACTGGAACAGCTGTTGGGAGACAGATGGTAGCCTCCTGTCAAGGCCATCTAGCGTGTTCTTTAACGTACATAAGGCATGGCTCTCCCGCACACGGAGCCACCGCTTAACATCCCATCCGACGGACGGCGGCCTTTCCAAGCCCATCGGTGTCCCCTACTGACCGTGGGCAGGGCGGGGAGTTTTGCGGAGATAAATCTCAACGCTGACCCAGCTGGGACTCGAATCTGGGAACCACAGATTACGAGCCTGGCGCGCTACCGACTGAGCCACCCCTGTCCCACAGAGTCATGAAATTGGAATCATTACAATAGGAGTTGACGGGCTATTGATTGACCCTACTAAGAGAAATAAATAGAATCTTTTATCATTGAACTAAAAGCAAAGTGAATAGAATAGTTCGATTTTCGAAAAGAGCAAAACCACTTTTAAAACGTTATTAACCTGGAAATTTAAACACATATATTCCCTTAGCTCGAGTGTATATTTCGAGGAGGAATTCAACGGCCCTGCAACGGGTCCCTCACCTATTGTCACCTATAGTTATATAAGTAACAAGAGCCGGGTTTAGGAAGGGGGAGAGGGAATGGGAGCCTTTTTCTCCTCATACCCTTCAGAATTCTTGTAAGGATATTGTAATAAAAAAATAACTAAACTTAAACATATTTCATGTATTTTTTTCAAGATTTAAAAAAAAATTTTGAAACTGATTTGGGTTGGGTTGTTTTACCTCTGAGCGGCACTTTTTTTGCACACCACGGGCTAAATGGCCAGTTCACATGGACCCCAAAGGTTCAGAGAAGGTTGGATAGAGGGGACCCACTGGAGCAGCTTTGGGAGACAGATGGTAGCCTCCCGTCAAGGTCATCCAGCTTGTTCTTTAATGTGCACAGGGTGTGGGTCTCCCGCACCACGGGGCCACGGCTTTACGTCCCATCCGACGGACGGCGGCTTTTCCAAGCCCATCGATGTCCTCTTCTGACCGTGGGCAGGGCGGGGAATTTTGCGGAGATAAATCTCAACGCTGATCCAGCTGGGAAAGGGAATTAAGTAGAGTGGGTGACGAGGGCGTGAATGCCAAGGGAGGTAGGGGGGTAGGAAAGGAATGCGAGTCTGCTAGGATCGTAAACATTGTATTTTGGTAACGGAGCTGGTCCAGGCATCCAGGCAGAGCAGAAGAAAGGGGAAAATAAAATGAATTGAACAGTTACAAACTGTCAGCTATTTAACAAATATACCACTACGAAACATACACTGTTCATAATTTTTCGTCGAAATTTTCAACATTAAGGAACTTACAATCTGAAGGCTTTTATTATTTTGATGTTAACAGATTTCTTGATTGATTCTGATGATATTTCGCATTTTATATATTAAAATTTTGTTTTGTAAGAAGCATTTCATTTGAATTTGGCCAATGTTGAATTTTAATTCGTTGACAAATGGATTAATTGGATCAAAAGTCGCCAGCATTAATTTTACTACTTTTATGTGTTTTAAATATATTAAAAAGGATTTCATTTTATGTAGACATTATTATCTATCGTAATTGCACTATATTGCTCTATGGTATGTTCCTATAATTTCGTGCAGTTAAGCGTAATAAAATAAAAAATAAATACCCCCTCAAGCAGATGCTTGCCACAGAGGTGTAGGACACGTGATATTTTTTTATTTGGAAACCGTGGGATTTCGAATCTATATTTCTCTGTCAATCAATATTTTGAACCAGAAAGTAAAGAAACTCTAGGATTATATTCCTAACACCAATAAATCAAGACTTTCTGTCGTTTATCAACTACTATCTTATTTGCAATTCTTCTGTGAATATCATTTTGGCCAACATTGATACATTTCCTTATTAACAAAACAGCAACAAAAAGTATGGTCAAGCGTCCCGAAGTAGAGATCAATCACCAAACAAGTCTGGATTTGTAGGGAACCACGTCGAACCGTGTTCAGGGACAGACGTCGGTTGACTAGCGCGAGTTCAGGCGAAGTCAACTCCTGCGCACGACCAAGGTCGAATGAAGGGAGTGCAGTAGGTGGGGGAGGGGGAGATGGGACCAGAAAGAAAGGAACAGATATCCAATGTGAACCAGGGACAACTGAAAAGGTATAGAATAATAATTTAGATAATGTATTAGAATAAAGTACTTGCTTCGGCAGTACATATACTAAAATTGGAACGATACAGAGAAGATTAGCATGACCCCTGCGCAAGGATGACACGCAAAATCGTGAAGCGGTCCACATATTTTTTAGCCGTCCCGTGGCCGTGTGGTTAGCACGCTTGGCTACTGATCTAAGGGACCTGGGTTCGAGCCCCGGATTTAGGCATGGATGTGTGTGTCGTTTTTCTGCTGAGGTCCTGCCATCCTCTCAGATCTCTTACTGTGGCATATAAACTGACAGGCTCCTGTCAGACCTCTGTGGCAAGCAGCTGCTTGAGGGGGTATTTATTTTATATTTATTGGAATAAAATAATAATAAAAAAAAGGCATTGAGTATCTGCAGATCCAAGTAAAGGTAGAAAATAAAATTAAAGAAAAATGGCTGTTTGGAGCCGAAAGAGAAGGGATCGTCATTTCCGTTTTGAAGATATTTATGATCTTAAAGGGCACGGGTGGGCAAATAGCGGCCCGCGGGCCACATGCGGCCCGCTAAATGTTTTTTGTGGCCGGCCAAGACAGTCAGAAAAATCCGCCTTGAACCGAGATTTCCTTCGAGGGCGCGACCGAAGATTCGCCTCGTATTTTCCACTAGGACGGCCACGTCAATACGCATGCGCAGTGTAGATACGAAAACAATTGTACACCCCTGTCATAGGGAATTTTTGTTTTTAAGTTTTAAAGTAGAGTTCATTATATAATGAGGGAAGCTAAAGGAACTTTAAACTTTCGCTGGTTAAGGTCAAAGTTTAGTGTATCTGTACTGAAGACACTTTCCGTGTTGGCCTCGAGGATGTCGCCCTGCATCGAGAGTGCATGCCGAAGGAGGTGGGAGGCGGGGGAAGAGGGAATGCGACCTGCATGGAGCTAAGCTGCGAGAGTGATTGTTTTGCTTTGGGGAAAAATAATAATAAATAAATAAATAAATACCCCCTCAAGCAGCTGCTTGATTTTGAATTTTGTTTATGGAGTGTTTTATGCAGTTCTTGCAGTAAAATAAAATAAGGCTAATTGTGGTGGACGAAGAGTATCTAATGGCAAATGCCTTTCTATTTGATTTGATCAAAAACGAGGCAAAATCAAATAATTACAAACCATTTTGTGTCAATGGTAATTATGAATCGGAAGTACGATTGAAACTGCCTGAGATTAAGAAGTTCTCCTCATATATACACTGGTTTCCATAAATTAAGGAAAATCCCTAAGTCAATGGGAAGCTAATATCAAAGCTCTATAACATCTAAATTAAGTTTTTTCGTTTTGAAGAATGTGATTGCAGATAAAGATCTCAATCAAATAAATCAATATCTCGATTTTCAACAATATTCGTTCAGTATTTAATGAGTTATGGAAGTTTGAATATTTAGCGATAACAATGCCAGCCACAAAAATTGATTTCAGAAGTTAATTAAAACTAACATAGGAATTTTCTTTAATTTATGAAAACCATGTCTGTATAAAAAAAAAAGAGTAAAATAATTTTTTCTGTGCCTTACACTCGTTCTGAGCCCATCTGATAGCTATCGATTCTTCCAATGAAGCCTGTGAAATAGTTTTTTGGGTCTAGATGTTGAATTTTAAAAGATTTGGAAAAAAGATTAATAGGAAGTGATCTATAGGTCTTGAAGTAGTAGTAATGTGCTCTACCACTGTATTCTGTGAATTTTACAGTGGTGCCATCACGTTACCAGTTAGCATGATTGGTGGGGGAGAATATCCCTCAGGGTCTATTCGTATTTGAGCGGATATGTGAATATTTCGAAACGGCTCGAAAAAAATGGTAATACAGCTTAATTATGAACAATAAAAGAAATGCGAACAGAAATCTACGTTAACAAGATATAATGATAAGTATAAAATTACATCGAGATAATTTCTCATCACAAATAATAGCTGTCGAAGAGAGTTCACATCATCTTAACAGTATAGAGAAGTTGATACAAAGAAGCTTAATATAATGCGACTTATTTAATTAAATGTTATCCTTTATAAAACAGTGACTTCCGCTATACTTATTCTAAAAAATTTTCGGTCCATGAGGAAAACTTTAAAAAAAAATATTTTTTTGGTACATTAATGAGAAAAAAGGAGACAGGTCACTTTTGCGCAAGCAAATGCATTATTAGAAATGTTGCTAAAAACATTTAATACTGAAATTGCAAAATTTACTGAACATAAAGCTTTTTATTTTCATCTAAAAAGTTGTTAACACTGTCTGCAGGGGGAGAGAGAATTCTACATAATTGTAGTTCTATCAATAATTGGTACCTGTGCAAAATTCGACAGACATTGACCGATTAACCAAATATTCGAATAATCGAAGGTCGCACTGTTTGTCAACAGCCTGTGCCACCCCCCCCCCCCCGACTACCTAAGAAACTTTTCTGGCTGCGCCCCTGACTAGATCTTTGCGTATAATGATGCTACCCACGAACTTTTAGTTTCTAATATTTTTCGTTCTAAAGAGCAATAACATTTTAATTTTGTCACTTAAAGGAATTACAATTAATATTATGAAAATAAAATAAATGAATAGCGACATGCATTTCTGTATATGACATATATATGTCTTAGGTTACATCAGAAATATTTTTTGCAGAAATCGGGCTAGGAATCAATAACTGTCGAAATGAGTCGAGCTTGGTTGTTCCCAAACTTAATATCTTCGGCATTGCTAGAAATATTGAGACCGAATCCATGACTAGTAGCAACTCGTAGCAGCTGGCCTGCATGACCCCATATAATCCGTTAACAAAAGAGTACAGGGAAGAAATTTAAATGGCTTGCCCTGCAGTACCACCTAACCAAAATTCTGCCCATATTGTTCCTATTCTTTCATCTGGGCACAAACAGGTGTACCTATTATGACGTCGCTTGGGTGCAGCACTGGTGAACTTCAATTGCAAGGCCACTGCTGTACCGAAGGAACAAATGGAGGGGAAAACTTACAGTATTGGATACCCCCCTCCTCCAGATAACCATCCCTAACCAAAATTCTGCCCAAATTTCTCATATTGTATCGTGAACTCGATCTGTACACTCGTGGCTCTCTGAGCTCTCTGCGAATTGAGATCCTGTCGTGCTAACTATCGTACTAGCATTTTTTCCGTGTGTGGATTTTCGAAGCCTAGTTTCATCCAATTCAACACTTTGTAGTGAAGGGCAGGGTGAATTTCAACTCAACAAGAATGGCTTTACCGTTGCTGCGTTCAGTTGAAGAATCCGAAGAATTTGATATGATTAATTTCATCCAATTAGGAGGTAAGATATTTTTCCCCATTAACAAAATGTTTAAAAAAAATGAAGAATGCTTGCTAAATAATATCGTTGCAAGTGTTGCTTTAGTTAGCTTTGTGTCTGTCATGGGGTTGGGTTGTTTCACCTCTGAGCGGCACTTTTTTGCACACCATGTGCTAAATGTGCAGGTCATAAGGACCCCGATGGCTAATAGAATGTTGGGGGAGGAGACCCACTGGAACAGGCTGTTGGGAGACAGATGGTAGCTCCCGTCAAGGCCACCCAGCGTGTTTTTAACGTGCAGAGGATATGGCTCTCCCGTACACGGAGCCACGACTTAACGTCCCATCCGACGGACGGAGGCCTTTCCAAGCCCATCGGTGTCCCCTACTGACCGTGGACAGGGCGGGGATATCTCTGTTATGACACCTGTCCGAAATCCTGAGAGAAATTTTCAGGATGGAAGGATGAAAGTGGTTTCAGGGTGAGGGCAAAAATCACAACGGTGTTTCAAGATCGAAATATTTGGGTCGAGCCGGCATTCATTAACACGAATGTATTACAACTATAATGTTCAACAAATAAATATTTCCAGGGCGAGCCGGCATTCATTAACACGAATGTATTACAACTAAAATGTTCAACGAATAAATATTTCCATCGCGACCAATATCCCACCTACCTTCTGCCGTCACACATGATTTTAGCATGTTTAAGGGGAAAATTGTACAGCCTTAGAACAATGGACTTGGAAATTTCGGATTTTTGCACTTTCCCCCATCGTCCAAAAACTGAAATTAGAGAATCCAGCGGTGAAAATTTTTTAAAATTCAAAACAAATATTGCAAACGATATATTTTTGCTAAAAATTTGAAGATTTGGTGATTTAATGTGAAGGTCATGAATTTGCATTGGCAGAAATCAGTTAACCAGGTTCGAGTCCTAGCTAGGTCTGCGTTGAGATTTATCTCCGCAAAATTCTTCGCCCTTCCCAAGGTCAGTAGGGGACACCGATGGACTTGGAAAGGCCTCCGTCCGTCGGATGGGACGTTAAGACGTGGCCCCGTTTGCGGGAGAGCCATACCCTGTGCACGTTAAAGAACACGCTGGATGGCCTTGACGGGAGGCTACCATCTGTCTCCCAACAGCTGTTCCAGTGGGTCCCCTCCCGCAACCTTCTCTGAGCCTTCGGGGTCCATATGACCTGGCCATTTAGCCCATGGTGTGCAAAAAAGTGCCGCTCAGAGGTAAAACATCCCAACCCAAAAAGGTGAAAAGAAAACGGCGTATTTGAAAGAGGACATTTATGTTGGGAATGGAAAAACGCTTCTAATAACTTGACATACTTCGATTTCTCATTTTTTTTCTTTTACTTTTGATGTCGTGAAACTTTTATATGCTACTGAGCATGGCTCAACATTCCATCATACGGACGGCTGCCACTCGAAGCAAGTCGGTGTGGCCATTTTACTTGAGGATAGGACTGGGTTAGCGGAGATGAATTACAGCGCTGGCAGGAGTCACGAATTGGGTTGGGTTGTTTTACCTCTGAGCGGCACTTTTTTGCACGCCATGGGCTAAATGGCCAGATCACATGGACCCCGAAAGCTCAGAGAAGGTTGGGGGATGCGACCCACTGGAACAGCTGTTGGGAGACAGATGGTAGCCTCCTGTCAAGGCCATCTAGCGTGTTCTTTAACGTGCCCAGGGCATGGCTCTCCCGCACACAGAGCCACCGCTTAACATCCCATCCGACGGACGGCGGCCTTTCCAAGCCCATCGGTGTCCCCTACTGACCGTGGGCAGGGCGGGGAGTTTTGCGGAGATAAATCTCAACGCCGACCCAGCTGGGACTCAAATCTGGGAACCACAGATTACGAGCCTGGCGCGCTACCGACTGAGCCACCCCTGCCCCACAGATTCACCAAACTGGAATCATTACAATAGGAGTTGACGGGCTATTGATTGACCCTACTAAGAGAAATAAATAGAATCTTTTATCATTGAACTAAAAGCAAAGTGAATAGAATAGTTCGATTTTCGAAAAAGAGCAAAACCACTTTTAAAACGTTATTAACCTGGAAATTTAAACACATATATTCCCAAAGCTCGAGTGTATATTTCGAGGAGGAATTCAACGGCCCTGCAACGGGTCCCTCACCTATTGTCACCTATAGTTATATAAGTAACAAGAGCCGGGTTTAGGAAGGGGGAGAGGGAATGAAATTCTCATATCATCTTCACTCATACCCTTCAGAATTCTTGTAAGGATATTGTAATAAAAAAATAACTAAACTTAAACATATTTCATGTATTTTTTCAAGATTTAAAAAAAAAATTTTTGAAACTGATTTGGGTTGGGTTGTTTTACCTCTGAGCGGCAGTTTTTTGCACACCATGGGCTAAATGGCCATGTCACATGGACCCCGAAAGCTCAGAGAAGGTTGGGGGAGGGGAACCACTGGAACAGCTGTTGGGAGACAGATGGTAGCCTCCCGTCAAGGCCATCCAGCGTGTTCTTTAACGTGCACAGGGTATGGCTCTCCCGCATACGGGGCCACGGCTTTACGTCCCATCCGACGGACGGCGGCCTTTCCAAGCCCATTGGTGTCCCCTACTGACCGTGGGCAAGGCGGCGGAATTTTGAGGAGATAAATCCCAAGGCTGACCCAGCTGGGACTAGAACCTGGGAACTACAGATTACGAGCCTGGCGCGCTACCGACGGGGCCACCCCCGCCCCCTAAAAAGTATTAGCACAGCGTGGTTTCGATCCACGGACCTCTGGTTTAAGAGACCAGCACGCTTCCACTGCGCCACTCTGCTACATCTTTGAAACGGAAGAGAAAATGATATCTCGTAATGAAATTCCACTCACTTGCCCATCCTCTCCCGCCAAATTTTCCCCCGACTTAATGGATGCACTTCCTCCCTACTTTGTTTCAGATCTGATCCTATTTCCCTGTATTTTTAGTAATGAACCTATTTCCCTGTATTTTTAGCATCTTTCAGCGCCATAGATATTTGCATGAATTGTGTTTAAATACATGAAAAATATATTATCTCCTAAAGGTGTTTTGATGTGGTTGCTATAAAGCTGGAATTGCACAGACCAAGGGATCACGGAGACAGATCCGGATTTACCATTATGACCAGTCTAGAGGCGCCAAAATTTAAATGGTATAATTTGTTTAATTAATTAACAGTAAATTTATGCGTTGTTTAATTTTAACTAGTTGGAAGTATCACGAAGAGTGATTATTCTTTTTTCAAAGTTATCTCTCTGCTGCCAACTGAAAACAAACTTTTAAAACAATATGATGGATCATGAGGTAATATACTTTATTTCCAAACATAGTCGAATAATACCATGTTACGTGAGGGTGGCTCAGTCGGTAGCGCGCCAGGCTCGTAATCTGTAGTTCCCAGGTTCGAGTCCCAGCTGGGTCAGTAGGGGACACCAATGGGCTTGGAAAGGCCGCCGTCCGTTGGATGGGACGTTGAGCCGTGGCCCCGTGTGCGGGAGAGCCTTACCCTGTGCACGTTGAAGAACACGCTGATGGCCTTGACGGGAGGCTACCATCTGTCTCCCAACAGCTGTTCCAGTGGGTCCCCTCCCCCAAACTTCTCTGAGCCTTTGGGGTCCATGTGACCTGGCCAATTAGCCCACAGTGTGCAAAAAAGTGCAGCTCAGAGGTAAAACATCCCAACCTATGTTACGTGTATGAAAAATCAGATTCAAAGCTTCTGAACCTTGAAATTTAAGCTTTTTACAGAAACTTTTTGCAGAAGTTAAAATTATACTCTTCAATAAAATTTATCCAATTTTCATTTTAGAAAAAATTAGTTTAATATTTAAAGAGTTATTGAAGGTGAAATATTTGACAGCAGATGTTGCTGCTTTGCACGTCCTAAACAATGATTCAGACGATTGAATGGGAAAATATTGCCCAAAATTCTAAAATTACATTTATTTTAGTAAACGATTTGTTACAATTTAAAGCAAGTTTTTAGGAGTAAAAAAAATTAAATATTAAATGTTTCGGTTTTCAGAATTCTCTTAATAGTAAACAAATTTTGCTCAAAATCTAGATTTGTAGTATTTTTTTAGATTTTACATTTGTTGTGACATTTTGTCACAAACTCATCAGTTAGGGAACTTTTAATACAGTTTTATATTCACACAACATGAAAATATTCCAATGCTTTTATTAATTTAGGCAATTTGTTTATTTCCAAAGGAAAGAAACCGAGGAATTAAAAGGTTTAAATTTCAAATCAATAATTGGAGCTGTGCTGTGCATAATATTAATTTACTGCATTAATTTTATTGTTTATTAACAAAATACCATAATTTATCATTAAAATTACTACATCGATTTGAATTATAGTGCTTTCTCTCGTACTGCACTTATTGGCGGAATTGCCCGAATCATACAATTTTTTCCTGTATTCTACTTCGATGATGCCAAGTATTTATTAATAAATGTTTTATTTTTTATATAGGATATTCAAGAGTGCATAAAGTGAAAAAACTACAAGGCGACAACAAAGATTCTTTGTATGCAATGAAAATAATTGACATCTATGATGAAGATGACAGAAGAATAAACGGTAGCATCAGTGCAGGAGTCGAAAAGGATGTATGTGCTTTGGTACATGGTGCACCTTTCCTTGCTCAACTCAGATATTTCCATGATGCTCCAGACCAGATCCAATTACTGTTTGGTAAGTAACATTCTCGCTGCAATTAGGAAAAAGGAATTTAGAAGTGTAAAAAAATGTGCAAAATTTATTCTTAAAATAATGATTACAAAAGACTATTAAGCTGTGTTCAGTCCCAGCCTAGTGGTTAACGGGCTTGGCTACTGTGCAAAGGACTTGGGTTCGAGCCCGGGGTAAGGAATATATGTTTTTCTGGTGAGGTCCCACCGAACAGAAACCGAGGTCTATGAATTATATTTCACAAATCATATGGCGTATAAATTGACAAGCTCTGACCTCCGTGACAAACTACTGCCGTATAGGATATTTATTTTCTCATTCTGAAAGAAAACGAGATAATAGTTTCTCTTGTCAGTCACTTAAACTTGATTCCTTAATTTCTGGTGTTGATTTCGCTATTGTCGGTGATATCGGTTAATGGTCGTCCAAAAGCGATTGTAAAGTAAACAAAGTTTCCCATTTGGCTAATTTAATCTGCGGCAATGAAATCTAAACATGCGTTAGTGGACTTGCTGAATGTTTTCGCCCAACACTTCTTAAGTTTACGTTGCAAAACACTTTTAAGAAGGTAATGGTCAGATCCAATTTCAGCTCACCTGTTTAATTTGATATCCCTAAGAGAACTATCCCATTTGCTATTGATTAATAGAAAATAAAGCATATTCCTATGCAACCCATCAGGTGAAACCCACGTGTATTTATATATGTTACAGTGTTTGTAATGAGTATTGGTTATTCCCGAATCATTAAACTCAAGTTAATAATACTGCAAGAAGAGGATTTTAAATTTTCCCTCAATAATCCATTAACAAGTAATTGTAGTATGGTTTCAGTGGAAGTATTTCTTACTTCCTTTCAAACTAAACAGAATGCCTAGTTGGGGAATATCAGTTGTTTGTATTGCACTAAATAAATAAAATAATAAATACCCTCTCAAGCAGCTGCTTGCCAAAGAGGTCTGACAGGAGCCTGTCAATTTGTATGCCATAGTAGAAGGTCTGAGAGGGTGGCAGGACCTCAGCAGAAAAACGATACAAACAGCCATGCCTTACCCGGGGCTCGAACCCAGGTCCATTAGATCAGAGCCAAGTACCGAAACATCTTTCCCCTTTTGTCTCCGAGAAATGACTTCATTATAGCAAAATCTTCTCTTTCTCCTGTTTACTGCTCTAATAAAGGTAGTGTTCATTATTAATTTTTGAAATCAGCATTATGTATTTATCAGTATATGATGCTAGTGGTTTACCCAAGGGATTCAATTGCATAAGCTATTTAAGGAAGTTCACTCCCCAAAAATCAGTCAAGATGTCAACTTCCATTAGATTCAAGCATGTCAACGCTGCCTCCTCCCCCAAGTTGGAAATTTCTCGTTACGACACTTATGGTACAGTTGCTCAAAAAAATATCCGAACATTATGATTGATTACAGAATTCAGAAAAAGTAACTGGCAACGATTTTTTTTAGAAATTAGTGATCTGGCAATCTTCGTGTCATGTGACATGAAGGTTGCCAATTCACTAATTTCTAAAAAAACTCGTTGCCACATATTTTTTCTGAATTCTGTAATCAACCATAGTGTTCGGATATTTTTTTGAGCGAATGTACATTGCATTTCAAGGAATTTATTGACCACTTTTCAGTTTTTTAATGAAAAATCTGGTTAGCCTAAAATTATGACATGAATTATGTCCTGAAAATTCTGATACTTTTTGCATATAAATAGTTTATTCAGCACTAATTACAATTTCTTTTTTCAGATTTTGCTCCTGGTGGAGACCTCAGAAACCTTCTAGAGAAGAAGACATGTTTGAATGAAGAAGTTGCAACATTTATATCTGCAGAATTAGTTCTAGCTCTGGAGTATTTGCATGAAGTAAGTAACCCTATTTTTAATTCAATAAATAAATTATGTAGATGCGAAAGTTAAAAAACACTGTCCCTTTTTAAGACTATCTCTTAAGCATCAGTTATCTTATGCAGTTAGTGAGGGCTGATTTTCAAAACTGATTCTGTTTATATTGGCTGTTATCCATCACTAATGCATGCAGTTTTTTTTTTATTTTTAATTGTTTTTGCTAACACATTTTACAGAGCTACATAGTATATATATATAAAACAAGAGTTCTGTGTTAATTCTTCATAATTCTTTTCATAATTAATTTTTGAAATGACTGATTTTCACAAGTTTGTGCAGTCCAACAGTTATCATATCAAGAGTAAATATTACACTATATTTGCTTGTATCACTGGTAAATTTCTGTTCCTAGAATTGCATCCAAACGTGTTATTAACATGGCTACAGAGGTATACCACACTGCAAAACTTAGTTCTCCAAACACATCTCTCCTAAGCTACAGCTGCTGCATTTGGCCACTGTATGCCAATTTTAACAATATTCTGTTTGACATTGTCCAACAGCTGCCACTGGATCTCCTGCCCCAAACCTCTGAGCTTTTGAAGTTCTTTAGATGTAGCTCATTGTGTGCACACAAAAAAGTGCTATCAGAGATAAAACAACTGAATATATATTGCTTACAATATGTACAGTGTGGTCATTAAATTACGGCCATCACTCTCTTTATTATGTAAATGGCAAACAAAATTCGAAGTTCCGTATTACTTCTACTATATGAAATAAATATTTTACGAGGAAATGGACTGAAGTTAAAGCTCTCAATCCACTTTATCTAAATCTCGTTTTTGAACAGTATTTATTCAATATTTAAAGAGTTGTAGAAATTTCATTATTTAACAACAGCAATGAGTTGTATAAGAATTTACCTCAGAAATCAATTACGATTCGAATAAGAGGTATTATTTTAACCCATTCAAAACAAATGTATATCTTAAAAGTTTGTGTAAATATTTCTGCCAATGTTCTTCGATTTTCGTAGCCCTTGTACGCTTTCTGTTAAACATTAAAATTTTCATAACTCTTTAAATGCAAAGAAAATATTGTTGAAAACTGAGATTTAGGTAGATTTGATTCAGAACTTCAGTTTGTCTTCAGTTACATTTTGTCATAAAATGGTATTTCAGCGAAGAGGTTCGGATTTTATTTCCCTTTGACATAACAAAAACGGAGTTTGTCATTATTCAGCGAACACTGAGTGTATATTAGAGGGGATTTCAGACTTAATTTTTTGAGCCCTAACCTGATTTGGGGTAAATTTTTACTGAATCATTATTAGACATGTACAGAAATGCATATGGCTAATCATATCTTCTCATATCATTAATTATAATCATTTTATGACAAAATTAAACTATTAATGCTATTGGAGCAAAAAATATTTGAAATTTTAATAGAAACTTAAAGTTTTGGGCATCATCATTAAAAAAGTAAAGTGCCATTCATTTATTAAAGATAGAGAACACTTAAAAAATTCAAAAGCTCTATGGTACTTAATTTATTTTAATTACTAAAGACTGATTGCAAAGAATGTTTCTAATTTTACTTTCTTTTTTTTTCACGAATAAATGAAATTTCAATTATTCTGAACCCGATACCAAAGTCACCTGCTATTGTGAGCTGTGGGGGAGGGGGGAGGAAATACAAGTATATTGATTCGATCAGCTATTAATCCTGTTTTTCAGTTTCACATAAAAGCTGAAATAATCCTTTTTTTTTATGTTTTATATTTACAGTAAAAATCATGTCGTTTCCAAATGTGATTAGGTATTTGAATTTCGCATAATAACTAATGAACTATTTGCATTTCTTTTGCACAGAAACGAGTTATACATAGAGATTTGAAGCCAGAGAATATACTTTTAGATGCAGAAGGACATATTCTGTTGACAGATTTTGGGCTGGCCAAGATTTTTACTAATGATGAATGCTTTGTGAAAGGACTTTGTGGCACAACCAATTACATAGCTCCAGAGATATATAAGAAGGAAAGCTATTCCTTTGTAAGTATTTTTTATTTATTTTGAAGTTTACATAGTAATAACATGGGGGAAATTTATCCCCTTTATTATTATATTTTCTTTAAAGCATTTATTTTTATTAATATGACATTTTTTACATTTGTCTTTAATAAATAGGTTCCTTTTTGTTGCTTTGCAATTGGACATCTTAGTTGCATTTGTGGTATGATGTATTACATGGTTGCTATATTTAAAATTGCCCTCATTAATGAAAGGCTTGGCCTAATTATTCCTGTATGGAAATTTTGATTTTTCCCCTCTAACTGAGAAATATTTCTAATGATAGTCCTATTAATTACTACCAATTCAATTGAATACTATGGTTAACATGCGAACAATATTCATTGAAGTTCTGCAAAAAGCTGAATTAGAAATATTATTTCATATCCAATAATAGGAGATTAGGTTTGCGCCATACGCCAGCATTAGAGGTGGAGAAGTGGTAATCAAATGCCATGAAAGCCACTGACGCAGAGATCTGATATATAATGTGGGTCAAGTAGCTGAGTAGCTTTGAAAACAGAGCCGGTACATATTTTTATGGGGCCAAGCACTTTTTCGGCAGAGGACCTGTTTGTCACGGCAAAGCATAAGACTTTAATATATAAATCTATTATAAACCTATAATTTTTTATTTATTTATATATACTAGAGTGAGTGAGTCCTTTAGTTTTTCTTATTGAAGTTCTTGTGTTCTATCACCGGATATTTATTTGTTCTTTTATTACAAACCCCAGTAAAATTTAAAATAACTGAACACCAATACAATATAAACACTGTAAATTTTGTATTCTGTTCAAGTATGTATGCTAAAGAATGTTGATAAAGACAATTTTATATATGTTCATTTTAAAAATTGAATATTTTAACGTCTTAACAATTAAATACAATGTTGTATTTTCAATATTAATTAGGAGGTGGATTACTGGAGTCTGGGATGTATCATATATGAAATGCTGATTGGCTTGACACCTTTCTGTTATCAAGACATTAAGCGTGTTAGAAGGTAAGAAATTACATTATTTCATGATACAATTTTTCTCTCTGTGAATTATTAAGGTTTTAGTGTTTTCCTGCATTAGCTAATTACTTATTACTAAAATCATGCTCTTTCACAAGTCTCATTCTTTAGCAAAAATATGGTCACTGATTCTCTTCAGGCCTTTGTGATTGCAGAGTATTACCTTTCTTAATATATGCATTCACACAAAATTGTCAGTCACCCATGGACTACAGAGTTCAACCAAACTAATTATATTGGGTATCTAAACATGTGTATCTTGCAACAAGCAATCCATTTCCTTACTACAGATCAGTTTTAGTAAGATCTTGTTCGGTATTGTACACCCACATCATTATAGGTTTGCTTCATTTTTTGTAAACCTTTCGGTATACTGTTAATATTTATTTGCTAATCTCTGTCCTTTCTATGGACAAAATGATCAATGTATTGTTGCATCCGAGGTTTACTTACCTGTTCCTAATTAGTCACACTGTCTCTTCTGGGTCAACACATTCCCACAATCAAGCCTTTTCCAGAGATTACAGTTAATGAACTCACTATATTCCTATATTTCTACCTAATATATAATAATGGTGTTTTTGAATCGAAATAAGAAAGCTTGAAGCCAAAGGGATCAGTAGGTTTCTGTTGTCTCTACATTCTGACCTATTTGAATTTCCTCAAATTATAAAGAGAAACTTTTTCGAACTGATATATACACAAACTATTCCGAGGCATCTTATTTTGAAATTTTACATTATGTATAGGATACCAATATAGTCAGTTCTTTGAAGTGGTCCTGCCACCTTCGTTAAGAGCTTTTTGTAAAAAAAAATCGATTTCTTCGATGTAGGGAATAAATAAACATGTAATTTAAATTTCATTATAAAACCACACACATTTTATTAAAACCCACACTGAATTTAAAACAAAAATTTTACGGATTTTTTTTTAACTTTAACTTCAAAATTTTTAAGATTATATTTAATTTAGTCAGTTAAACATTGACTCTTCAGGGTTGACCTGACCTTGGCATTTCTTCTTATTGAATCAAGAGTGCTCATTAATTGCAGCGACTGCAAACTATTAAACTATTTATAATAGATAATTCTTTATATTTTTATCCATATTAGTATTTCACAACTTATATGTAATATGCTATTTGTTAGAAAGATATTTTTGTTTTAAAGTCCTTTAAATTTTGTAATGAACACTTTACTGCATATGGTTTTGAAATGAAGTATTTTCTTATAAATCTAATGTTTCAGAGCAATACTAAGAGATATGCAGTGTCCACATATCTTCTCCTCACAATTAACAATTTGTCATAGACATTTTTATTAGATTGTATTTTTAATAGTTGTCTTTTTAAAAATTGCATGATGATATTTATATAATTTTATATTATTTCCTTTCCAGTAATACTTTGAAGTGGAAACTGCTAACACTTATGTTTATATCAACAAGGGCATTATCAATCATCAAGATGCTTCTGCAGAAAAATCCTGAACAAAGACTTGGAATACATGAAATTAGAGAACATTCTTTCTTTAGAGTAAGTGGTACATTTTTAGATTACATAAAAGCAAATATCCGTTTTATAAAAATGGGTTCTTTTAAATTGGGACATAAATATTTGAAATACTGAGCACCTGCGAAGCACAAAATTTACGATTTGGTGGTTAAGTATGTGGAAAATTATGGGGTATCCATAATACTTTCTCAACATTCAATGAAACTGTTCATCCCTGGGCAATATCTTCATTGCTGTAGATAATTCACAGGAAGTGGACAGCTTAATTACCAGTATTATTCACATTAGATTGTTTTGAATAATGTTCATCGTGTCAGAAAAAAAAACAATATCGACTTTTTCATTATCTCGATTATATTTTAAGAAATACTATTTATACTTCATATAATTTAGAAAAAGATGCTTATGTTATTTGGCCATTTTTTTCTTCATTTTGTAACACTTCTAAAATCAAACACAAAATTACACATTTATGCAATACTCTAAATTATTCTCATTTAAACTTGATGTCTAATTAATTCTTGAGTAGCACTGTTCTATAAAATCCGAAAGCTGAATATTTTGCATCAGTGCATTTCTGTATGAAATCAATTCGGATGCATCTGATAATAACTAAGTCACTATAGTTTGATCTATTAGAACAGGCGTGAACAAAATACAGCAAAGGACCATGTCTGACTCAGGAGAGACAGACATAGTCCTGGGCTGTATTTTTGGTAAAATAACTGACAAACATTATTAGATTTCAAAATTTAAATTTATGAAAAAATAACATTTGAAGAGTTTAAATGGCGATTTAGATATGTTTTTCTGTTGAAATCTAGGTATTGGAACAGTATTAACAGCATATACCAAATTACTATTTTACTGTAATCAGCAGTCTGAAAATTTAAAGATTGATATGCAGATTTGGTATTACTGGAGAGTGTTTCAGTAATCACCAAATATATTGTATGACCAGCTACATATTCCATCTCTGCTTTGCCCTTGTTTTAAACTTGTAGAAAAATATTTTTGTGTTCTTAATCAAAGTGTGTTGCATTTTGTACGATTTTTCAGATGCATTGCACTGATAGTTTGCGTCAGGTGAAAAGATATGAGTGCATTAACAGAATTAAAATAGATTGAAAATAACGAACATTCAATCTGTACTCGTCAATTTTTTAAAATTAAAATTTGCTAATAAATATATGTCCAATTTGTGTTAAACAATTAAAATGATAGTATTATTCCATCAGATTCAAGATCCATTTTCAGTGGGAGGTGTTTGACTCGATAGGGTTTCAGGTTCGTAATCGGCAGTTCCAGGTTCGAGTCCCAACTGGGCTTAAAATTGAGATTTATTTCTGCTAACTTCACCCAGCGCTCAGACAGAAAGAGGACACTGATGAGCTTGGAAAGACTACCTTGTGTTAGATGGGATATAAAGCAGTGGCCCTGTCTGTAGTAGAGCTATACACTGTGCACATTAGAGAACACACTGGATGGAAGGCTTCCATCTGCTCCCTAACAGCTGTCTAGTGGGTCTCTGTATGTAGTAGAACCATATCCTGTGCACATTAAAGAACACAGTGGATGGAAGGCTTCCATCTTCCCCCTAACAGCTGTCTAGTGGGTCTCTGTATATAGTAGAGTCATACCCTGTGAATATTAGAGAACGCAGTTGATGGAAGGCTTCCATCTGCCCCTAACAGCTGCCTAGTGGGTCTCTGTATATAGTAGAGTCATACCATGTGCACATTAAAGAACACAGTAGATGGAAGACTTCCATCTGCCCCCTAACAACTGTTTAGTGGGTCTCTGTATATAGTAGAGCCATACCCTGTGCACATTAAAGAACACAGTGGATGGAAGGCTTCCATCTGCCCCCTAACATCTGTCTAGTGGGTGTCTGTATATAGTAGAGTCATACCCTGTGAACATTAAAGAACATAGTGGATGGAAGGCTTCCATATGCCCCCTAACAGCTGTCTAGTGGGTGTCTGTATATAGTAGAGTCATACCCTGTGATCATTAAAGAATACAGTGGATGGAAGTCTTCCATCTGCTCCCTAACAGCTGGCTAGTGGGTCTCCGTATATAGTAGAGTCTTACCCTGTGCACATTAAAGAACACAGTGGATTGAAACCTTCCATCTGCCCCCTAACAGCTGTCTAGTGGGTCTCTGTATATAGTAGAGTCATACCCTGTGCACATTAAAGAACAGAGTGGATGGAAGTCTTCAATCTGCCCCCTAACAGCTGTCTAGTGTGTCTCTGTATAGTAGAGTCATACCCTGTGAACATTAAAGAACACAGTGGATGGAAGGCTTCCATCTGCCCCCTAACAGCTGTCTAGTGGGTCTCTGTATATAGTAGAGTCATACCCTGTGCACATTAAAGAACACAGTGGATGGAAGTCTTCCGTCTGCTGCCTAACAGCTGTCTAGTGGGTCTCCGTATATAGTAGAGTATACCCTGTGCACATTAAAGAACACAGTGGATTGAAAGCTTCCATCAGCCCCCTATCAGCTGTCTAGTGGGTATCTGTATATAGTAGAGTCATACCCTGTGCACATTAAAGAACACAGTGGATGGAAGTCTTCCATCTGCTCCCTAATAGCTCTCTAGTGGGTCTCTGTATGTAGTAGAGTCATACCCTGTGCTCATTAAATAACACAGTGGATGGAAGGCTTCCATCTGCCCCCTAACAGCTCTCTAGTGGGTCTCTGTATGTAGTAGAGCCATACCCTGTGAACATTAAAGAACACAGTCGATGGAAGGCTTCCATCTGCCCCCTAACAACTGTCTAGTGGGTCTCTTTCCCCTAACCAACTCTGAGCTATGGAGTTTGTGTGACCTGGTTATTTAATCCAGTGTGTGCACAAATGTGCTGCTCAAGTGTTAAACAGCTCATAATTTTGAAATATAGTTTATTATTTCAGGAAATTAATTTCTGGAATAAATAAACTGAGGCACATTTCTCTTCCCCCCCCCCCCCCAATTCCCATCAAACAATTTTGGCTTGTTTCACCCCATTAGAAATTATTCTGGTTTCTTCCATCTATTGGTAGTCTATTCTGGCCCACATTCACATTTGAGTTGTGCACTCCTGTTTAGATCAACTTATTAGTAAGGTAACTTTCATTTTCTCAGTCATTTCTCGAAAACTTTTAATGTTTGTGGACGAACAGATAAATGACAACATTAAAACAATAATTCTTCTAACAAACCAGCCCAAACTAATTTAGTGATTACTGAATATGACTCCTCTGCCAATAGGTGTGTTGTTTAAATTTTTGTCAGTTGTATAGGAATTCACGACATGCATAAATAAACCTATGTTTCCTTTGTATAAGAGGAGCACTCACTGCTTAACAGATTTAAAAAATCTGAAATGGTAGATGTAGATAATTAGTGATAATGCAACATACTCGTCATAGTAGTTGGAATCTTGGATACAAGGGGTGGTTGAAATCAGTCACAGAGTCAACCTCATAGAGCACCCTTTCCCAAAATTTGGAAGTGGAAACAATTAAAATACATTAACGGACAATCATAAATTGCCTTTTACTGGGGAATATCAGAATAAAATGATCGAAACTTCATTTATATATCTCTCTCTATTTATATATATCTTATTAATATCTCCTAGAAAGTGGTTTGCGAAACAATGTCAAAGAGTAAGAAATATGGTGAAAGATTGAACCTGATATTGCCACTGACCTTATCACTAGAAGTATTAAATGTAAATAAACATTTTAAATATAATGATATAAGAAATCTCAGCTAAATATATTTAAAATAATTCCAAACCTTAAATTTTATAGTTATAAATGCAAAGTAAAAAAATTAGGATGGATGTTTTTTTAAATTAATACTGTTATTACAACATTGTATTGCTGTTTTGAAATATTTGAGTACAAGTTTTATTTTCTGTTTTTTAGAGTGTTAACTGGTATAGAGTCTCCAGAAAATGTGATCCATCACCCCTAGTCATGGACATAACAGAGTAAAGGTAAATAATTTCTTGTTTACTTCCACTGATTAGTTATCAACAATATGTGGCAAGGATGATTAGCTTCTAACAACTTTAGGATAATGATGCATATCTAAATTATCTATTACCAAACTAGAAATTAACTGTCCTTTATAGTACATAATACGATTTAAATTTGATGTTGCTATACGATCAGTTAATTTTTAATAATTTCAGCAAAATGACTTATTTCAAAATTAATAAATAACTTTTGTTTACCGCAGATTAAATGCAATTAATATTATTTAAATGAATGCTATTATTAAAAGAGTAACTTCAGTTGTGTATCATGTTTGAATCTAATATATATTGTAGAATAAAACTGTATTTACATTATTTAGGCTGTGAACTGGGACGCAGTCTGCAGATAATGTGATCCATCACCCATAACGATGAACATAACAGAGTAAGAGTATTAAATTTTCTTGGTTATGTTTAATGGGGAGCAAATAATTCGATATTTATTTCCACGGATTTATTTTAAATATTAAGTGATAAAGCACCTATGTTACTGGTCACATAAAAACAGTTAATAAAATAGTAGAGAGCCTGTTGAAATTTCGACTCGTGAAAATATTCCAAATGTGAAAGAAGTAACAAATATCGAGTTAGAAGCTTGTTGGGTTCTAGCACTGATTATGCCAGGAATAATTCTTTTATCACTGATATCAATTAATTTCACCGCATACAACACTTTGTTATTCTCATCTTCTATATTTTCAATTTATATATTTTCGCATAATCTAAATTAAAACAATTATAAGAAGTATGTAGCATTATCAAAATATGACATTTTCAAACATTACATTGTCAATAGGCCATGAGACTATCAAATGAAGTTTTTCAAAACTTTTGAAAGGGAAGATTTTTGGAAGAAATTCCGAAGTGTTGTATCTCCATAGTAAATTCACAGATTACCTGTAGAAATAGACATCAACAATAGTTAAATATCTGAAAAAAATTTCACTGACGTGACTTTCCTCATCGTCCGCGATAATATTTTTCAGATATTTTAAGTATGTACCTCTGTTGTTTTTCTTTTCTTTTCTGCATTAAACCTATTTTAATATCCCTAGAAGTACTTTTATCGTTTATATCACCTATCCCAGCATTTTGTGTGTTGTTCTCGTATATCAGATGGCTCGTATATCAGATGTAATCCTTTTGTAAAGTTAGCATTTACTTTTGTGTATTTAAACCTTAGTTTTCATTTCGGAAGTTTTATTCGATTTCTGCAAATTATCGATCTTTTGGTCGATTGATTTATCGATTGATTTTTCAGTCATGCTATGTGGTATGACCAGCTTAGAATTTGCTGCTATGGATATTTTATATAACATCGCATTAAGTTACCTATTAATTTTTCTTTTATTTCTTCCTTTTCCAATAAAAAAATTTTGATTTTTTATTGTTTCCTGAAATTCCTCAAAATAAATGAGATCTTGCATATGAGAGCAAAAAGGATTTCCTTCGCTTGGATATCAGTGCTGTGGGAGGGCAATTCCGGCATCCCTCCCAGTATATTCATTGAGGCATTTCACGCCCCTCTCACCACAATCAAAGTTTCATAAAAAAAATTGAATTTTTAAGTCTATATTAAACACTTTTAGGACATTTAGTTGGTTTAGCTGACCAATTCTTTTTCGATGGGACAGTTTCTGGTCTTGTATACCTCAACATGTTGGAGACAGGAATTGAGCCCGTAATTCAACAGTTATTTGGAGATATGGATTGTATACTTTCATCAACATGGTGAAACATGTTCATGTTTTTACATGCGAGGATAACTGAAGAATGAAGTCTATGGTAAAAATCCTGCAACACTTCAACGCTTAAGGGAGGCAATAAGAGAGAAGTACTGATCCATCCCAGCATAAACGTTGGTGCAAGTTTGCATATCAGTCGACGCGTTCAGCAGTACATAGTTACCAACACTGAACAGTTTGAACACTTGATATAATTAATAACCTTTCATTACTAACTGTTCCACTGTACACCATATACTATATACGTTTCGATAAAAGTATAGCAAATACGATATTATAAAGTGTGTCTACATTTTTTGAAACACTTTATTTAGTATTATGAAACCTATGTAGGTAAGTTACATTTTTCTGTTAGTTAATATGTTTAATGCATATAATACACTTATTATTGTAATGAATAATTTTCTCTGATCAAGTTTTATTTCCGCAGGATAATGATGACGAGGAAAAGTGAATCTGTTTAAGCATCTCTAATTCAGGATGATAGTTTATCAGTTGAAGAAATTAAATCAGTATATCATTGGAGACAATGGGATCGAAGACAAGACAGTAAGGAAAGAAGTCAGGATGCAAATTCTACCTTATGGAAATTCAGGGTGTTTTATGACCGGTCTAGTTAAGGCACCACGCTAAGAAGACATGCAGCATGTGCGTTGCACTCCGATTAGTCATCCTATGTAATATGATTTAATAAAAGATATTAATTTGAGTTAAAACTTCATGACTTAATTCATTTCTTGTATTAAAATGTGTATGAAATTGAAACTTCTTAATAGCAAGCATAATAACGCAAAATCAACTGGGACAGAAGGTGGACTGATTCACCTACAAGTTATCAAAAGAACTGCGATCATTCGCTTAAAAATAGTAATAATAATAGTTGTAGTAGAATCTTGGGAACAACACCTTTATCATTAACAAATATTCGGAATTTCAACTTTTTAACTTCATACTTCTTAATAACTTGAAACGTCTTGTTGGTTCCCACACGTTTATTTTATCGTTCATTACATTAAACAAGGGATTTTCCTGATGACGACTTTACAAACTGCGATGGCACCAATAACTATTATCACACACTTTGTCATATTAGATGAAAAATAAAAACGATTCTGTCCATAAACAAATACCACTGGTGAAGGGTTAAAGTGAGATTAGTTAGAAAAATTATCAAAACTAAATTAAATGTTTTTGATATGTGAGGAAAAGGGCATGGCAATGCCACAAATATTCAAAGAAAGCACAACGGCTTACAAAAGAAATTTTTAAACTAAATAAAGATGCATTGCTTGAAACTATGCCACAACACAGTTTAAATCTTGTTAATCGTTATGCATGAATTAGTTTGAGGCACAGATTTCGAATTAAATATTTCTAGATGTTATCCTAAAGGCCCTCTCATTTGAATGCTACGACTTGTTTATTTAGGTAACAGTAAATTGTCTCTTAACTTCAACTACTTACAAGTGTCTGTGGAAAGCGATTACTCTCATTTCAAAATACACTCTCTCCTGACAAACTTTAAAAAATGGATTTTTGAGGAATTAATTAAATCTAACCTCATCATTACTTACAGAGTTGAACCACCTAATGTCCAAGATACTGCACAAACCTCTAGAATAAAAAATATCAAGTTTCATGTTATCTGGTTTACAAAGGGTCCAGGTTTCACTACCATAATTAACTCTAGAAAGAATCAAACTATTATCAGGATTGCAACCATTCAGATTAACTGAACCACAGCTTGCCTGACCAAAATTCATCACTTTAAGTTTTCTCTCTGTTTATTACTACTCTCTGTTTACCTCTACTCTGTTTACCTCTACTAGTGTCATCAACAGCTCTAATGAAAGAATTAATCTCATAAACATCATTTCTCAAAAGCACCAGATCATCAGCATAACCTAAATCAGATATTTTCAGTCTGAAACTTTTATTATGTTAACCAACTTGTCTGTTATGCCATAAGATATCACGATCAATAGAATAATAATAATATCTTTATTAAGCCTTAGTATGGTTATATACATAGATTACCCCGCTAAGCCTTATGGCTTGTCAGCAGGATTCCTTTCAATCACACGACAGGTTTATTAAAGAATATGACATGTATAATGGAAAATAAACACATAATTAAAAAAAGAAACTAAAACAATAACAACAACAAAAAAAACGTATTAAAACACAGACATGAAAAATTAAACACATTTATAAAATAAACCTATAAAATTTCGGATTACAGCTATGGTACAAGTCATCATTTCGCATTAAAATTGCACTTGCTTAAAGGATACCAGATACAGGATATGACTTTTTAAACATTACTTTTCAATTATTTACATCTAGTAACCATTTCGAAACTTTAATTTTAATTTCTGAATAAGTGCTCAGGCATAACAGATCTCTCGGTAGAGAATTAAAAATTTTGTGTATTTGATAAGAAATCCGCAACACTGATATTAAATAATTGTTCCAAAATTCTTCATGTAGAAAACAAATAAAGTTAAAAATCTAAATTAGGAAAACGTTTTTCGTTTTCCTTATGATATTTTGCTACGAAATGCTTAATTCGACGTTAGGGAGCTTTCAATATAGTTTTTCATTCACACCGAAATGTCTCAATACTGCCGATAATTTAGTTTATTTCGTTCATTCCCAGAGCAGAAAAAGCAAGGAAGAAAACTTTAAATTTCAAAAGAATAATTTGATTTTTTAAATATTAGTACCTGCTGAATATTGCACGTTATATGCTATGTTTATTACATTTTAATGTTCATTGACAAAACTGTATTATCACTAAAAGATTAATAGAGTTTTTAGATATTATCTCCGTCCTTTCGATAGGGGAGAAACTTCTTCCTTTTAAGAAAGAAGAAAATGAAACCACTTGAACGTTTAAATTAATTTCCAAAATTACCTTACCTTGGCTTTACTGTAACCCCCCTACATGAAATAAATTATTATTATTATTATTATTAAAATTGGCATCATTGCCCTCAGGTGGTTTTTTTAACATGCGTATCTCAGTACAGCAGAACTTCAATTAATCGGCCTGAATATGGGTGGCTCCGATACATCGAAAATCGTATGTTTGACAGGAAATGAGAATAATTAAGGACTGGGAAACAATGAAAATACAGCTTAATTGTGATAAATGAAATGGAATCGAAAAACTATATCAATAAGGCATAATGACAAATATATCGAGAACATTAATTCGCAGAGTGAATAGCTATCAAACAACGTTAACATCATCTTAACACTATTGCAGAAGTCGTTACAAAGAAGCATAATATAATACGACTTATTTTAATGAAATGTTCACCTCTTACAAAAAATGATTTCAGCTGTAAATATTCCAAATAGTTTTTCCGTCAATCATGAAAGTATTTTAAAAACAGTTTTGGGTATATTACTCAGGGAAAAAGGAGGAGGACACCATTGAGATGTTAAACAGGTTAATTTAAATATTTACTGAAAAAAGTAGAAGCTTTAGTGACCATAAATTACTGTTTTTTCCCTAAGAAGTATATAACATTATCTTGAAAGAGTGATGTTAGGAAGAACAGCTCTATCACTGATTGGTATTTGTACAAAATTCGAAGTTCAACAGATAGGCGTTGATCGATTAAAACAATAGTCGGATAAACGAATGTTGGTTCTCGATGTAAAATATTTTGTATTCTTGGGGGAGGGTCACAAATTATGACCTATTTGTCATAATTTGTGTCCCCTCCCCCAAGAAACATTTCTGGCTACGCCCGTACTGTTCCCTTTTCGTAACACGACGTAAGGGTAACAAATCCTCCCTAGCTCTCAAGACACAGGTATAAAAATAATTCTTAATACATAATTAGCAGAGCCTGGGTTTGATCCACGGATTCCTGAGTTAAGGGCGACGCCCGCTTCCACTGTGCCACTCTTCTGAGTGTTGGGTTGCACTTTTCCTGAGCAATGTTTTTTCAAAATGAGATGTAGGTAAAAGTGAAATCGGCAGGCATCCTACACCACTCTCATCTTATAGGTATAAAAATAAATCTTGGTAGAAAAACCTAATTAGCAGAGCATAGTTTCAATCCACGGACTCGTGGGTTATGGGCCCAGCACGCTTAAACTGCACCACTCTCTTACATGTCGGGCTGCACTTTTTCTGAGGAATGTTTTTTCGTAATGAGATGTTAGGAAAAGTGAAATCGGCAGCATCCTACACCACTTTGGTATAAAAATAAATCTTAGTAGAAACACAGAATTAGCGGAGCGTGGTTTCGATCCCCGGATTCCTGGGTTAGGTGCGAAGACCGCTTCCACTGCGTCACTCTGCTGCGTGTCGGGCTTCGCTTTTTCTGAGGAATGTTTTTTCGTAATGAGATGTAAGGAAGACTGAAATAGACAGCATCCTACACCGCATTGGTATAAAAATAAATTTTAGTAGAAAAACATAATTAGCAGAGCGTGGTTTCGATCCACGAACCTGGGGGTTTTAAGCCCGGCACGCTTCCACTGCGCCACGCCGCTAAACCTCCCCGGCTTGCACTTTATCTGAGCAATGCTTTTTCATAATGAGTTATAAGGAAAAGTGAAATTGGTAGCATCCTACACCGCTCTCACCACATAGATATAAAAATAAACATTTGTAGCAAAACACAATTACAAGAGGGTAGTTTCGATCTAAGGGTTGGGTTGTTTTACCTCTGAGCGGCTCTTTTTTGCACACCATGGGTAAATGACCAGGTCACATGGACCCCGAAGGCTCAGAGAAGGTTGGGGGATCCACTGGAACAGCTGTTGGGAGACAGATGATAACCTCCCGGCAAGGCCACCCAGCGTATTCTTTAACGTGCACAGAGTATGGCTCTCCCACACACGGGCCACGGCTTAACGTCCCATCCGACGGACGGCGGCTTTTCCAAGCCCATCGGTGTCCCCCTACTGACCGTGGGCAGGGCGGGGAATTTTGCGGAGATAAATCTCAACGCTGACCCAGCTGGGACTCGAACCTGGGAACTACAGATTACGAGCATGGCGCGCTACCGACTGAGCCACCCCCTCCCCTTCGATCTAAGGACTTCCTTAGCAGGCTTCCATTGCGCCACCCTGCTAAATGTCTAATTACAGTTTAACTGCGTCGTGTTCTCTTTTCATAATGAGACGTAAGGATAAGAGAAATTGTCTTCATCCTCTCCATCTATCAAGATACAGGTGTAAAAGTAAACCTTTGTAGCAAAAACACGATTAGTCTAGCGTAGTTTCGATCCACGGCCTCTGGATTATTAGCCCAACACGATTCCATTGCATCACTGTGCTATTCGTCGAGGTGCACTTTATCTGAGAAGTCGGAAATCTAAATCTTGTTAACTATATTCGAAATCCAAAACAGTTCTCGTTTTTTAAGCAGTCTCTTTTTTTTTCTCTTTATCTTCAAATTTTGTGTACGACACCAGAAATGATGGGTGAAAAAACTATCAACCTTCATATAGAACATTTTACTCTTAATCTTCGGTGGAGTATAAAACTACTGAAGCCTTATTCTCCTACCCCACCACCCCGAAAATAAATAACCAGTCGCTCTCGAAACTAAACGCTATGCACAGTAGAGCCGGAAAATTGTAAACATTTTCAAATCCGGCGAAGAGACTGGATTTTTAATGCAGTATCATAATTCCCCCTCAGTTTTACAGGGTTTTTTAGAAAATTTATTGAAGAAATATAAATAAAATGGGGAGGGGGGGGGGAAAGTGACGAACATTGAATGCCATCTTTCGCCATAGTTAGGAGATAATCTTGCGAACTTTGAAGAACATAATTGCTTTTATGTGAAGCGTCCAATTTTCTGCTATGCAAATTCTTCATCTTCATTTTGAACTTCGGGGTCATTGTGAACTTCAGTTTTACCCGTTGTGCAGCAAAATGTGTCATTCAGGAATGAAACAAAGCAACACAAATTTAGGATTCTGTAACTGCAAAAACTTTAGAGACAATTAGAATCTGACAACTTTGGAAGTGTGGTAATTCAGCATCGAAAACACGTGATAATGTTGGGTTGTTTCACCTCTAAGCGACTATTTTTGCACACCATGAGTTAAATGGCCAGGTCACAATGACCACGAAGGTTGGGGGAGGGGACTTACTGAAACAGCTGTTGGGAGATAGATAGTAGTCTCCCGTCAAGACCATCCAGTGTGCTCTTTAAAGTGCACAGGGTTTGGCTCTCTCGCACACGGGGCCACGTTTTAACGTCCCATCCGACAGACGGCGGCCTTTCCAAGCCCATCGGAGTCCCCTACTGACTGTGGGCAGGGTGAGAATTTTGCGGGGATAAATCTCAACGCTGACCCAGCTGGGACTCGAACCTGGGAATTAGGAAATATAAACGTAATGATAGCAACAGTACTTATACGTCAATGGAATTTATAACACTGTTTCAGTTAATAATACAGATTACAGTAAAACTAGTAGTCCCGATCGTATAACTTCATGGTCGATATTTCTCTCTCTTATAAGCTCTAATATAACGCAAAGATTATTTATGGAATTTTGGTTGTTACATTCCTTAAGGAAAAATGCAATCTGAAAACCAACAATGTTTTTTGTTGGTACAATTATTATTCTGAAGGAAGAAATTGTATTTGAAAAAAAATAGTATTCTTCTGTTATAATTCGAAACATTGCAGCTTTTGTCCTTGGATGATACTTATAAATCACAGCTTACGAGCGAGCTGTAGGTTACGTGCCTATCACACTGCCGACGGAGTCTAGTGGCTGTCACACTGCGAACGAAGGCTAGTGGCTCTCATACTGCCGACGGAGTCTAGTGATTGTCACGCTGCCGACGGAGTCTAGTGATTGTCACGCTGCCGACGGAGTCTAATGATCATCATAGAGCCGACGGAGTCTAGTGGTCATCATACAGCCGACAGAGTCTAGTGGCCATCATACTGCGAACGAATTCTAGTGGCTGTCAACCCACCGACGGAGTCTAGTGGCTGTCACACTGCGAACGAAGGCTAGTGGCTGTCAACCCACCGACGGAGTCTAGTGGCTGTCACACTGCGAACAAAGGCTAGTGGCTGTCATACTGCCGACGGAGTCTAGTGGTTGTCACGATGCCGACGGAGTCTAGTGGTCATCATACTGCAAACGAAGTCTAGTGGCTGTCAACACGCCGATGGAGTCTAGTGGCTGTCATACTGCGAACGAAGGCTAGTGGCTGTCAACCCACCGATAGAGTCTAGTGGCTGTCACACTGCGAACGAAGGCTAGTGGCTGTCACACTGCAAACGAAGGATAGTGGCTGTCAATCCACCGACGGAGTCTAGTGGCTGTCAATCCACCAACGGAGTCTAGTGGCTGTCACACTGCAAACGAAGGCTGGTGGCTGTCAACCCACCGACGCAGTCTAGTGGCTGTCACACTGTGACCGAAGGCTAGTGGCTGTCACACTGCGAACGAAGGCTAGTGGCTGTCAACCCACCGACGGAGTCTAGTGGCTGTCACACTGCAAACAAAGGCTAGTGGCTGTCATACTGCCGACGGAGTCTAGTGGATGTCACGATGCCGACGGAGTCTAGTGGTCATCATACTGCAAACGAAGTCTAGTGGCTGTCAACCCGCCGATGGAGTCTAGTGGCTGTCACACTGCGAACGAAGGCTAGTGGCTGTCATACTTCCGACGGAGTCAAGTGGTTGTCACGATGCCGACGGAGTCTAGTGGTCATCATACTGCGAACGAAGTCTAGTGCTGTCAACCCACCGACGGAGTCTAGTGGCTGTCACACTGCGAACGAAGGCTAGTGGATGTCATACTGCCGACGGAGTCTAGTGGTTGTCACGATGCCGTAGTCTAGTGGTCATCATACTGCGAACGAAATCTAGTGACTGTCAACCCACTTACGGAGTCTAGTGGCTGTCACACTGCCGAAGGAGTCTAGTGGTTGTCACGATGCCGACGGAGTCTAGTGGTCATCATACTGCGAACGAAGTCTAGTGGCTGTCACCCTGCGAACGAAAGCTAGTGGCTGTCATACTGCCGACGGAGTCTAGTGGCTGTCACACTGCGAATGAAGGCTAGTGGCGATCACGATTCCGATCGAATCTAGTGGTTATCACACTGACGACGAAGTCTGTTGGCTGTCACGCTGTCCACTAAGTCTAATGCCTGTACCCTTTCGATTCAGTGGAGTAACTAAAGCTTAAACTTTTGGAGGTTTCTGAAGAATTCTTATAATATCTTGGGCTGGCCCTAATACGATGTTATAGAATATGAATCAAAAGTACGGAAAAGTTCATTAAGATGAAGGAAAATTAGAAGCGAAAGTATATTGATGTGTACAATTGACTGTTTCGTTTTTTACATTAGTTGACGTAAGTCTATAAATATATGTTCTAATTGCAATGTTTCGCAAGTCATTCGAATTTTTGAATTATGTTGAATAGCTTTCACCTATAATGCTCAGCCCTCGGGGGTGAGAAAAGGGACATCCATGGGTTTAGAAAAGGCGTCAGCCATAGGATGGGTCATTAAGCCATATAATATGAGAGTGGTACCTTTTGCACTTTAAAGAACACGCTGCTCTTAGCAGTAGTCCAGAAGATTCCTTTTCCAAACTGAGGGTCCTAGTGACCTGACCATTTTCGTCATTTCGTCTCCCTTCTCTCTTATAAATATATATTCCTTAAATCATTGGATGATCAGATGCGTGTTCCTGCAATGTGAAATATTTCGTGTGAAGAAATTTCAAAAAAATTATATTTGAAAGTACTCTTTAGAACTAAAATTACAGATTGCTGAAAAAAGTTGCCAGCATTAATTTTACTACTTTTGTGTGTTTTAAATATATTAAAAAGTATGTCATTTTATGTAGACATATTATCTATTGTAATTGCACTATATTGCTCTATAGTATGTTCCTATAATTTCGTGCAGTTAAGCGTAATAAAATAAAAAATAAATATCCTCTCAAGCAGCTGCTTGCCACAGAGGTGTAGCACCCGAGATATTTTTTTATTTGGAAACCGTTGGATTTCGAATCTATATTTCTCTGTTAATCAATATTTTAAACCAGAAAATAAAGAAACTCTAGGATTATATTCCCAACACAAATAAATCAAGACTTTCTGTCGTTTATCAACTACTATCTTATTTGCAATTTTTCTGTGAATATCATTTTGGCCAACATTGATACATATCTTTATTAACAACAACAACAACAAAAAGTATGGTCAAAAAGGGGCGGGGGTGGCTCAGTCGGTAGCGCGCCAGGCTCCTAATCTGTAGTTCCCAGGTTCGAGTTTCAGCTGGGTCAGCGTTGAGATTTATCTCCGCAAAATTCCCCGCCCTGCCCACGGTCAGTAGGGGACACCGATGGGCTTGGAAAGGCCGCCGTCCGTCGGATGGGACCTTAAGCCGTGGCCCCGTGTGCGGGAGAGCCATACCCTGTGCACGTTAAAGAACACGCTGGATGGCCTTGACGAGAGGCTACCATCTGTCTCCCAACAGCTGTTCCAGTGGGTCCCCTCCCCCAACCTTCTCTGTGCCTTCGGGGTCCATGTGACCTGGCCGTTTAGCCCATGGTGTGCAAAAAAGTGCCGCTCAAAGGTAAAACAACAACAAAGTATGGTCAAGCGTCTCGAAAGGGAGGTCAATCGCCAACCAAGTCTGGATTTGTAGCGAACCACGTCGAACCGTGTTGAGGGACAGACGTCTGCTGACTAGCGCGAGTTCAGGCGACGTCAACTCCTGCGCGCGACCAAGGTCGAATGAAGGGAGTGCAGTAGGTGGGGGGGGGGACCAGAAAGAAAGGAACAGATATCCAATGTGAACCAGGGACAACTGAAAAAGTATAGAAGAATAATTTAGATAATGTATTAGAATAAAATAATAATAAAAAAAAATGGCATTGAGTATCTGCAGATCCAAGTAAAGGTAGAAAATAAAATTAAAGAAAAATGGCTGTTTGGAGCCGAAAGAGAAGGGATCGTAATTTCCGTTTTGAAGATATTTATGATCTTATAGGGCAGGGGTGGGCCAATAGCGGCCCGCGGGCCACATTCGGCCCGCTAAATGTTTTTTGTGGCCCGCCAAGACAGTCAGAAAAATCTGCCTTGAACCGAGATTTCCTTCCTGGTCGCGACCAAAGATTCGTCTCGTATTTTCCACTAGGACGGCCACGTCAATACGCATGCGCAGAGTAGATACGAAAACAATTCCCCACCCCTGTTATAGGGAATTTTTGTTTTTAAATTTTAAAGTAGAGTTTATTATATAATGAGGGAAGCTAAAGGAGCTTTAAACTTGCGCTGGTTAAGGTCAAAGTTTAGTGTATCTGTACTGAAGACACTTTCCGTGTTGGCTTCGAGGAGGTCGAGCTGCATCGAGAGTGCATGCGAGGGAGCTGGGAGGCGGGGGAAGAGGGAATGCGACCTGCATGGCGCTAAGCTGCGAGAGTGTGTCTTGCGTTTTACTTTGGGGGAAAAATAATAATAAATAAATAAATACCCCCTCAAGCAGCTGCCATAGTTTATATGCCATAGTAGAAGGTCTGAGAGAGTGGAAGGTCTTCAGCAGAAAAACTTCACACGCATCCATGCCTTATCCGGGGTTCGAACCCAGGTCCCTGTCCTAGGTTCGAACCCCGGACGGCTGAGTAGGTATAGGAAATGGAAAAAGAAAAGGAGAGAAGGAGAAGAAACAATGAACAGTTACAGGCATTTAACTATTTAACAAATAATGCTGCAAAACACATTTTTTTGCAATTAATAACATTAACATACAATATGATAAGTTAATAACTTGTTAATAAAAATTAAGAAACATACACTGTTTTTGTAACTTAGCTTTTACATATTTTTTTGATTTTTTTTTTCCTTTAATACACTTAGACATTAAACATGAGAAGAATTACTAGCACAACACAGATTTAGTTGTTATTTTATTAGTAATTTAGATAGCACAATAAAATATTTTTTATAGTTTTCTATTTTTCATGTTTTTTACTTATTTGTTTATGGTCCGTCCTTCAACCTGACTGTTAAGCCGGAGATACTGCTATGGTGTCCTGACCTGGCCTGAGGCTACTTACCTGAATGCCACGAGCTGCCCTGCTACCTAGAGTATCCTGAGTGCCTGTGGCACTCAGGATATTCTAGGTAGGATGGATTTATTTCATGCTGAGATTTGTTAGTCTTCGGGTTGTGTAGAGTTATAGTTTATAATGAGAGTCTTCATTCCATTGGATACTACGTTGAGATTTTCTTGGTCTGTAATTCTTGAGTTATCTGGATTTGCTGGATCGATGTTTTCAGTTGATCTTTTAAATTCAGTAGGTTATTTTCGAACAGAAAATGCTTACTGCGCCCCAGACCGCCGCATCTGCATAATGGGTTATCTGTTTTTCCAATTCTTGTGAGATGTTCCGGAAATTTTAATATTTAGTTAGCGTAGTGATTAAAACAATGATTTGATTCTTGAACTTGTGGGGGGGGGCGGGTGGCTCAATCGGTAGGGCGCCAGGCTCATAATCTGTAGTTCCCAGGTTCGAGACCCAGCTGGGTGAGCGTTGAGATTTATCTCCGCAAAATTCCCCGCCCTGCCCACGGTCAGTAGGGGACACCGATGGGGTTGGAAAGGCCGCCGTCCTTCGGATGGTACGTTAAGCCGTGACCCTGTGTACGGGAGAGCCATAGCCTGTGCATGTTAAAGAACACGCTGGATGGCCTTGACGGGAGGATACCATCTGTCTCCCAACATCTGTTCCAGTGGGTCTTCTCATCCAACTTTCTCTGAGCCTTCGGGATCCATGTGACCTGGCCATTTAGCCCATGGTGCGTGTACAGCAACTGTACATGCTCCAGTTACCGTTCACAGCAAACTGGAGCGTGTGCAGTTACTGCACACGCTCCAGTTTGCTGTGAACGGTAACTGCACACGCTCAATATTTCTATGAGTGGGCCCACACGATCCAGTTTCTGTGACGGGAGGCTACCATCTGTGGTAGGGGGAGGGTTCCAGTGGGTCCCCTCCCCCAACCTTCTCTGAGCCTTCGGTGTCCATGTGACCTGGCCATTTAGCCCAAGGTATGCAAAAAAGGGCCTCTCAGAGGTAAAACAACCCAACTTGAACTTGTTTTATATAAGTGAAGAGCGTGCTTGCTTTTCGCTACTATTCCACGTGTTTTGCCATTCTTGTATGATTTTTTTTTCCGGAAATTCTTTTTGATATGACTAAGCAGAAGGGGTAAATAATCTGCTATGTTATCCATCTTGCTTGCGTCTTTGGCTTTCTGATCAGTTCATTCGTTTCCTACGTAACCTACGTGAGCTTTGATTCAATGGAATAAAATATTTCTTGTATTTTTGATCCTATTGTATTTCCTTTTGATGTTGTTTAGTATCTTGTCCGTGCCGTTCCCTAAGGCTTGAAAAACCGAAAGAGAATCGCGGTAAATGTTGATGTCTTGATTTCCTTTCATTTCTGGAATATATTCTAGTGTAATAAATTTTTGTTAGTTTTATTTTGCATGGTTGGGTGAAACGTAACGCAACCAATATAGATTATCAAGTGGGAAAAAATAGTATGCACGAATGAATATTGCAGTATATGACAGTTTATGGGATATTCAATACCAAAATGGAATTTCTTTCAGTTATTTGGAATAACAAATTAATATTTGGTATCTAATACTCACATTTTCTAAAATTCTCTAAATTCCGCGTAGCAGAAACGTACAGAGATACGCCCCCCCCCCCCTCCCAAGAATCTGTCAATGCCAATACATTTCAATTTTTTACATAGTTTAGAGCAATTGTTTAGAATTACGCAGAATATCAGAGAAGACTAACAGGACTGTGTTACAAAAGTGTTGGCAAATTAGGTGTTTTAAATAAAAAAAATAACATTTTATTCTTTTTTGGTTAATGTCCCTAAAGGATATTTTTTTTATGGAGTGTCTTATGCAGTAAAATAAAATAAGGCTAATTGTGGTGGACCGTTGGACCTACTATAATCCTCGAACAGTATCTAATGGCAAATGCCTTTCTATTTGATTTGATCAAAACCGAGGCAAAATCAAATAGTTACAAACCATTTTGTGTCAATGGTAATTATAAATCGGAAGTACGATTGAAACTGCCTGAGATTAAGAAGTTCTCCTCAGATATACACTGGTTTCCATAAATTAAGGAAAATCCCTAAGTCAATGGGAAGCTAATGTCAAAGCTCTATAACATCTAAATTAAGTTTTTTTCTTTTGAAAAATGTTGGGTTGTTTTACCTCTGAGTGGCACTTTTTTGCACACCATGGGCTAAATGGCCAGGTCACATGGACCCCGAAGGCTCAGAGAAGGATGGGGTAGGGGACCCAGTGGAACAGCTGTTGGGAGACAGATGGTAGACTCCCGTCAAGGCCATCCAGCGTGTTCTTTAACGTCCACAGGGTATGGCTCTCCCGCACACAGAGCCACCACTTAACATCCCATCCGACGGACGGCGGCCTTTCCAATCGGTTACTGACCCGGTTACTGACCGTGGGCAGGGCGGGGAATTTTGCGGAGATAAATCTCAACGCTGATCCAGCTGGGACTCGAACCTGGGAACTACAGATTACGAGCCTGGCGCGCTACCGACTGAGCCACCCCCGCCCCTTTTAAAACTGTGATTGCACATAAAGATCTCAATCAAATCAATCAATATCTCGATTTTCAACAATATTCGTTCAGTATTTAATGAGTTATGGACGTTTGAGTATTTAGCGATAACAATGCCAGCCACAAAAATTGACTTCAGAGGTTAATTGAAACTAACATGGAATTTTCTTTAATTTATGAAAACCATGTCTGTATAAAAAAAAAAGATTAGAATAATTTTTTGTGCCTTACACTCGTTCTGAGCCCATCTGATAGCTATCGATTCTTCCAATGAACCCTGTGTAATAGTTTTTTGGGTCTAGATGTTGAATTTTAAAAGATTTGGAAAAATGATTAATAGGAAGTGATCAGGTGGCTCTTATAGGTCTTGAAGTAGTAGTAGTTTGCTCTACCACTGTATTCTGTGAATTTTACAGTGGTGCCATCACGTTACCAGTTAGCATCATTGGTGGGCGAGAATATCCCTCAGGGTCTATTTGTGTTTGAGTTAATATGTGAATATTTCGAAACGGCTCGGAAAAAATGAAAATGCAGCTTAATTATGAAAAATACTACGTTAACAAGATATAATGATAAGTATAAAATTACATCGAGATAATTTCTCATCACAAATAATAGCTGTCAAAGAGAGTTAACATCATCTTAACAGTATAGAGAAGTTTCTACAAAGAAACTTAATATAATGCGACTTATTTAATTAAATGTTATCCTTTATAAAACAGTGAATTCTGCTGTATTTATTCTGAAAAATTTTCGGACCATGAGGAAAACTTTAAAAAAAATATTTTTTGGGTACACTAATGAGAAACTTTTACGCAAGCAAATGCATTATTAGAAATGTTACAAAAACATTTAATAATGAAATTGCAAAATTTACTGAACATAAAGCTTTTTTTTTCATCTAAAAAGTTGTTAACACTGTCTGCAGGGGGAGAGGGAATTCTACTTAATGGTAGCTCTATCAATAATTGGTACCTGTACAAAATTCGACAGACTATGACCGATTAACCAAATATTCGAATAATCGAAGGTCCCACTGCTCAATACTACTACTTTTATTTTCCCAATCACCCATTAGTTCGAATTAAAACTCTTAGAGGCTGCAAAAGTAGGCAAATCAAAAACTCATTACTTTTGGAAACGTTATTCTGAAATTCATCAGAGGCGATATGCGTTCTTCTAATATAGAATGAGCTTTGTATTATAAAACAACATAGTTTTTTTAAAGGAGATTTGAGTGCAAAATTTTAGAATCTGGGGAATGCAATTTTCGGCTCCTTCGTTTTTTTTTTTTATCGAAAATCAATCTTTAATTATAAGTTCATTTGTTTTTTACTGTGTTTCTTATGGAAATAGTAAAAAGTTTCAATTTGTTAGAATAAAGAATAATTTATGAAACCGTAAGCAATAAATAGGAAGGTTAATAAATTACACTAAGACGAAATTAAAGAGCAATTAATATTTAGCTCATTTTAAACTTTCGGTACATTTATTCATCAGCATTTACTGTTATTCTCAGCTACTTTGGGTAACCGTTCTTCGTGAAATGGAACTATGTTCGTGGGATAATTGTTTCCTTACACAGCTGACTGGGCCTGCCATCATCATTCATAGCGACGAATGGGTTGGGTTTACCTCTAAGCGGCGCTTTTTTGCACACCATGGGCTAAATGGCCAGGTCACATGAACCCCCGAATGCTCAGAGAAGTTGGGGGAGGAGACCCACTTGAACTGCTGTTGGGAGACAGATGGTAGCCTCCAGTCAAGGCCATCCAGCGTGTTTTTTAACGTGCACAGGGTATGGCTCTCCCGCACATGGAGCCACGGCTTAACATCCCATCCGATAAAAAGGTAACCTTTCCAAGCGCATCGGTGTCCCCTACTGACCGTGGGCAGGGCGGGGAATTTTGCGGGGATAAATATCAATGCTGACCCAACTGGAACTCGAATCTGGGAACTGCAGATTAGGAGCCTGGTGCGCTACCGACTAAGCCCCCCCCCCCCCCCCCCCCGCTTTTACAGGAATGGTTAAGAGGTCTTCAGCATTATTACACATTACTTCTAGGTCATAAAACGCTTAGAATAAAAAAAACAGCAGGTTTCGTCAGTAATTTTCCAATTTCAGCATCTTTTTTCAGATAACATTAAATAATGATTTTTGCCTCGTAATTTCATCCCCCACTCATTTGTACCAATTATTTAATCCTGAAATGCTTTGAAAAAGTTTCACCAATAAAGAAATATTATGCAGATATTTACGAGTATACAATAAGTGTTCAAGGTTTCAAAGCTTCAATCGTTATTGCATTCTGGAAAAAAATTATTACATCCTGTATTTAAATCGTGCCTCACTCAATTGAATGGAACAATACGATTTTGGTTTCAATTTTCAGCTGGATAACTAGCTGATCACTCGCTGTTTCATAAAGATGATTGTAACATAAGCTTCTTCTTCTTAAGAAGAAAAAGCTTTTCTTTCTTCTTCCTCTGATTCATGACTAACGATTTGAATCTGCTAACAAACCCATAATTTAATTAGAAGGATTCCACAAAGGTATTATTGGAAAGTGGAATGGTGGGAAAGATGAGAGTTAGAAAAGAGAGGAAAGTCCAAAAAGGTGAGGGTCAGCGTTGAGATTTATCTCCGCAAAATTCCCCGACCTGCCCACGGTCAGTAGGGGACACCGATGGGCATGGAAATACAGCTGTCCTTCGGATGGTACGTTAAGCCGTGACCCTGTGTGCGGGAGAGCCATACCCTGTGCATTTTAAAGAACACGCTGGATGGCCTTGACGGGAGGCTACCATCTGTCTCCCAACAGCTGTTCCTGTGGGTCTTCTCATCCAACCTTCTCTGAGCCTTCGGGGTCCATGTGACCTGGTCATTTAGCCCATCGTGTGCAAAAAAGTGCCGCTCAGAGGTAAAACAACCCAAAAAGGTGAAAAGAAAACAGCGTATCTCTCAGAGGACATTTATGTTGGGAATTTACAAACGCTTCTAATAACTTGACCTATTTCTCATATTTTTACTTTTGATGTCGTTAAGCTTTTATATGCTACTGAGCATGGCTCAACATCCTATCGTACGGACGGCTGCCACTCGAAGCAAGTCGGTGCGTGCATCTTACTTGAGGATAGGACTGGCTTAGCGGAGATAAATTTTAGCGCTGGCAGAGGCACGAATTTGGTTGGGTTGTTTTACCTCTGAGCGGCACTTTTTTGCACGCCATGGGCTAAATGGCCAGGTCACATGGACCCCGAAGGCTCAGAGAAGGTTGGGGGAAGGGACCCACTGGAACAGCTGTTGGGAGACAGATGGTAGCCTCCCGTCAAGGCCATCCAGCGTGTTCTTTAACATGCACAGGGTGTGGCCTCCCGCACACGGGGCCACGGCTTAACGTCCCATCCGACGGAAGGCGGCCTTTCCAAGCCCATCGGTGTCCCCTACTGACCGTGGGCAGGGCAGGGAATTTTGCGGAGATAAATCTCAATGCTGATCCAGCTGGGACTCGAACCTGGGAACTACAGATTACGAGCCTGGCGAGCTACCGACTGAGCCACCCCCGCCCCTTGACTGTAGAGAATGCATGCCAAAGGTAGGTGGGAAATGGGGGGAAGGAATGGAATGCAAACCTGCTAGACCTTAAGCATAGAGTGACTGTCTTGTAAAAATATTTGTGATCTTTGGAAAGAAGTGAAACATGGAGACACATTGAATAATCTAAAAAATAAATGTACAAGTAGACGATTATGGAACACACACTGTTACTGTAATTTTAAAAATAGGTTTGACTCTATCTATTTTTTTTAATACTTTTGTGATTTTGTGTACATAACGACCCTAAGAACCGTATTTGAACTGTGCAGAACCATATCGATATTATTAGCTTTGTTAATAATAATTTAAGGATAAAATAAAGAAAAATATGGGAAAATAAAAGATTTTTTTTCCGCCTTTTAGCTCTTAAAGATATATTTTTTTTCATATTTGAGTTTGGGCGAAAGCACTTTACACGGCAGCAGAAAGATCAAGATCTGAATGAAATGTGAAATGTGTGTTTGTGGTTGTGGGGGGGGGGGGGGTAAAAGTGAGATGCCGAGTTCTGAAACTTAATGTAAGGTAAAGAAATTCAGTCAAGGCCAACAGAAACGACTTTAGAGGGTAAATATAAATACTGACTGAATTTGTGAATTTATGTAAGTAGAGAACTCATTGGAGTGGGGCGGGGGTAGAAACAAAGAGGGAAAGCAGAGAGAAAGAAGAAGGAAAAAAGGGAAAAAAATTAATTAAAAATGGGAAAAAATGAGATAGAATTTTGGGAATTAATATAGAGTGGGAATAGAGACAAGATGTTAGGATGGAAATAAATATTTATTTTTAACGTAATAAATAAGAGTGAAAGAAGCTAAGGTTTAACTTTGCTGGCGCTGACAGAGGTCACCGTTCAGTACATGTTTACTGAGAGTGTCTCCTGTTAGGGCTTCTGGGAAAGGGGTTGGGTTGGTTGTTTTACCTCTGAGCGGCAGTTTTTTGCACACCATGGGCTAAATGGCCAGTTCACATGGACCCCAAAGGTTCAGAGAAGGTTGGGGGAGGGGACACACCGGAACAGCTGTTGGGAGACAGATAGTAGCCTCCCGTCAATGCCATCCAGCGTGTTCTTTAACGTGCACAGGTTATGGCTCTCCCGCACAGGGAGCCACGGCTAAACGTCCCATCCGACGGACGGTGGCCTTTCCAAGCCCATCGATGTCCTCTACTGACCGCGGGCAGGGCGGAGAGTTATGCGGAGATAAATCTCAACGCTGATCCATCTGGGAAAGGGGATTAAGTAGAGTGGGTGAGGAGGGCGTCAATGCCAAGGGAGGTAGGGGGGTGGGAAAGGAATGCGAGTCTGTTAGGATCGTAAACATTGTATTTTGGTATCGGAGCCATCCAGGCAGAGCAGAAATAGAAGAAAAGAGCCAGGCAGATCAGAAATAGAAGAAAATAAAAAGAATTTAACGGTTACAAACTTTCAGCTATTTAACAAATATACCACTACGAAACATACTCTGTTTATAATATTTCTTCGAAATTTTCAACATTAAGGAACATACAATCAGAAGGCTTTTATTATTTTGATGTTAACAGATTTCTTGATTCATTCTGATGATATTTCGTATTTTATATATTAAAATTTTGTTTTGTAAGAAGCATTTCATTTGTATTTGGCCAATGTTGAATTTTAATTCGTTGACAAGTGGATTAATTGGATCAAAAGTCGCCAGCATTAATTTTACTACTTTTATGTGTTTTAAATATATTAAAAAGGATTTCATTTTATGCAGACGTTATTATCTATCGTAATTGCACTATATTGCTCTATAGTATGTTCCTATAATTTCGTGCAGTTAAGCGTAATAAAATAAAAAATAAATACCCCCTCAAGCAGCTGCTTGCCACAGAGGTGTAGGACACGAGAAATTTTTTCATTTGGAAACCGTTGGATTTCGAATCTACATTTCTCTGTCAATTAATATTTTGAACCAAAAAGTAAAGAAACTCTAGGATTATATTCCTAACACCAATAAATCAAGACTTTCTGTCGTTTATCAACTACTATCTTATTTGCAATTCTTCTGTGAATATCATTTTGGCCAACATTGATACATTTCCTTATTAACAACAACAACAAAAAGTATGGTCAAGCGTCCCGAAGCGGAGATCAATCGACAAACAAGTCTGGATTTGTAGGGAACCACGTCGAACCGTGTTGAGGGACAGACGTCGGCTGACTAGCGCGAGTTCAGGCGAAGTCAACTCCTGCGCGCGACCAAGGTCGAATGAAGGGAGTGCAATAGGTGGGGGGAGGGGGAGATGGGACCAGAAAGAAAGGAACAGATATCCAATGTGAACCAGGGACAACTGAAAAGGTGTAGAAGAATAATTTAGATAATGTATTAGAATAAAATAATAATAAAAAAAAGGCATTCAGTATCTGCAGATCCAAGTAAAGGTAGAAAATAAAATTAAAGAAAAATGGCTGTTTGGAGCCGAAAGAGAAGGGATCGTCATTTCCGTTTTGAAGATATTTATGATCTTATAGGGCAGGGGTGGGCAATTAGCGGCTCGCTAAATGTTTTTTGTGGCCCGCCAAGATAGTCAGAAAAATTCGCCTTGAACCGAGATTTCCTTCCCGGGGGCGACCAAAGATTCGCCTCGTATTTTCCACTAGGACGGCCACGTCAATACGCATGCGCAGTGTAGATACGAAAACAATTGTACACCCCTGTTATAGGGAATTTTTGTTTTTAAGTTTTAAAGTAGAGTTTATTATATAATGAGGGAAGCTAAAGGAGCTTTAAACTTGCGCTGGTTAAGGTCAAAGTTTAGTGTATCTGTACTAAAGACACTTTCGGTGTTGGCTTCGAGGGGAGAGGAAGCGCTCCGAGGAGGTCGCGCTGCATCGAGAGTGCATGCTATGGGAGGTGGGAGGCGGGGGAAGAGGGAATGCGACCTGCATGGAACTAAGCTGCGAGAGTGAGTGTCTTGCGTTTTGCTTTGGGGAAAAATAATAATAAATCAATACCCCCTCAAGCAGCAGCTTGATTTTAAATGTTGTTTATGGAGTGTTTTATGCAGTTCTTGCAGTAAAATAAAATAAGGCTATTTGTGGTGGACCGTTGGACCTACTATAATCCTCGAACAGTATCTAATGGCAAAAGCCTTTCTATTTGATTTGATCAAAAACGAGGCAAAATCAAATAATTACAAACCATTTTGTGTCAATGGTAATTATGAATCGGAAGTACGATTGAAACTGCCTGAGATTAAGAAGTTCTCCTCATATATACACTGGTTTCCATAAATTAAGGAAAATCCGTAAGTCAATGGGAAGCTAATGTCAAAGCTCTATAACATCTAAATTAAGTATTTTTGTTTTGAAAAATGTGATTGCAGATAAAGATCTCAATCAATTAAATCAATATCTCGATTTTCAACAATATTCGTTCAGTATTTAATGAGTTATGGACATTTGAATACTTAGCGATAACAATGCCAGCCACAAAAATTGATTTCAGAAGTTAATTAAAACTAACATAGGAATTTTCTTTAATTTATGAAAACCATGTCTGTATAAAAAAAAAGAGTAGAATAATTTTTTGTGCCTTACACTCGTTCTGAGCCCATCTGATAGCTATCGATTCTTCCAATGAACTTTGTGAAATAGTTTTTTGGGTCTAATGTTGAATTTTAAAAGATTTGGAAAAAAGATTAATAGGAAGTGATCAGGTGGCTCTTATAGGTCTTGAAGTAGTAGTAGTTTGCTCTACCACCGTATTCTGTGAATTTTACAATGGTGCCATCACGTTACCAGTTAGCATCATTGGTGGGCGAGAATATCCCTCAGGGTCTATTTGTATTTGAGCGGATATGTGAATATTTCGAAACGGCTCGGAGAAAAATGAAAATACAGCTTAATTATGAACAATAAAAGAAATGGGAACAGAAATCTACGTTAACAAGATATAATGATAAGTATAAAATTACATCGAGAGAATTTCTCATCACATATAATAGCTGTCAAAGATCATCTCAACAGTATAGAGATGTTTATACAAAGAAGCTTAATATAATGCGACTTATTTAATTAAATGTTATCCTTTATAAAACAGTGAATTCCGCTGTAATTATTCTAAAATATTTTCGGTCCATGAGGAAAACTTTAAAAAAATATTTTTTGGGTACATTAATGAGAAAAAAGGAGACGGGTCACTTTTATGCAAGCAAATGCATTATTAGAAATGTTGCTAAAAACATTTAATACTGAAATTGCAAAATTTACTGAACATAAAGCTTTTCATTTTCGTCTAAAAAGTTGTTAACACTGTCTGCAGGGGGAGAGGGAATTCTACATAATGGTAGCGCTATCAATTGGCACCTGTACAAAATTCGACAGACATTGACCGATTAACCAAATATTCGAAGGTCGCACTGTTTGTCAACAACCTGTCCCCCCCTCCCACCCTACCTAAGAAACTTTTCTGGCTGCGCCCCTGACTAGTTCTTTGCGTAGAATGATGCTACCCACGAACTTATAGTTTCTAATATTTTCCGTTCTAAAGAGCAATAATATTTTAATTTTGTTACTTAAAGGAATTGCAATTAATATTATAAAAATAAAATAAATGATTAGCGACATGCATTTCTGTATATGACATATATATGTCTTAGGTTACATCAGAAATATTTTTTGCAGAAATCGGGCTAGGAATCAATAGCTGTCGAAGTGAGTCGAGCTTGGTTGTTCCCAAACTCAATAACTTCGTCATTGCTAGAAATATTGATACCGAACCCATGACTAGTAGCAACTCGTAGCAGCTGGCTTGCATGACCCCATATACGTTAATTGGTACTGTCCCCTGCCTAAAGCAGATGTTTCCATTATGACGTCACTAGGGTGCAGCACTGGTCGCTAAGAAAACCCATGAGAAGGAAAAACTTACTGTGATGGATATTCCCCCTTCCACCGAATTAATCCGTTAACAAAAGAGTACAGAGAAGAAATTTAAATGACTTGCCCTGCAGCACCACCTAACCAAAATTCTGTCCATAGTGTTTATATTCTTTCGTGCACCTTACCTGTGCACAAACAGGTGTACCCATTATGACGTCGCTTGGGTGCAGCACTGGTGAACTTCAATTGCAAGGCCACTGCTGCATCGAAGGAACAAATGGAGGGGAAAACTTACAGTGATGGATATCCCCCCCCCCCCCCACTTCTCCAGATAACCATCCCTAACCAATATTCTGCCCAAATTTCTCATATTGTGTCGTGAACTCGATCTGTACACTCGTGGTTCTCTGAGCTCTCTGCGAATTGAGATCCTGTAGTGCTAACTATCGTACTAGCATTTTTTCCGTTTGTGGATTTTCGAAGCCTAGTTTCATCCAATTCAACACTTTGTAGTGAAGAGCAGGGTGAATTTCAACTCAACAACAATGGCTTTACCGTTGCTGCGTTCAGTTGAAGAATCCGAAGAATTCGATATGATTAATTTCATCCAATTAGGAGGTAAGATATTTTTCCCCATTAACAAAATGTTTCAAAAAAATTAAGAATGCTTTCTAAATAATATCGTTGCAAGTGTTGCCTTAGTTTGCTTTGTGTCTGTCATGGGGTTCGGTTGGGTTGTTTTACCTCTGAGCGGCACTTTTTTGCACACCATGTGCTAAATTTGTAGGTCATAAGGACCCCGATAGCTGAGAGAAGGTTGGGGGAGGAGACCCACTGGAACAGCTGTTGGGAAACACATGGTAGCCTCCCGTTAAGGCCATCCAGGGTGTTCTTTAACGTGCAGAGGGTATGGCTCTCCCGTACACGGAGCCACGGCTTAACGTCCCATCCGATAAATAGTAACCTTTCCAAGCCTATCGGTGTCCCCTACTGACCGTGGACAGGGCGAGGATGTGTCTGTCATGACACCTGTCCGAAATCCTGAGAGATATTTTTCCGGATCGAAGGATAAAAATGGTTTCAGGGTGAGGGCAAAAATCACAACGGTGTTTCAAGATCGAAAAATTTGGGTCGAGCCGACATTCATTAAAACGAATGTATTACAACTATAATGTTCAACAAATAAATATTTCCAGGGCGACCAACATCCCACCTTCCATCTGCCGTTACTCATAATTTTAGCACGTTTAAGAGAAAAATTTTACAGCTTTGGAAGATTAGACTCGGAAATTTCGGATTTTTGCACTTTCCCCATCGTCCAAAAACTGAAATTAGAGAATCCAGCGGTGGAAATTTTTTAATATTCAAAAAAAATATTGCAAACGATATATTTTTGCTAAAAATTTGAACATTTGGTGATTTAATATGAAGGTCATGAGATTTGCATTGGCAGAAATCAGTTAACCAGGTTCGAGTCCCAGCTGGGCCAGCGTTGAGATTTATCTCCGCAAAATTCCTCGCCCTTCCCACGGTCTGTAGGGGACACCGATGGACTTGGAAAGGCCGCCGTCCGTCGGATGGGACATTAAACCGTGGCCCCGTGTGCGGGAGAGCCATACCCTGTGCACGTTAAAGAACACGCTGGATGGCATTGACGGGAGACTACCATCTGTCTCCCAATAGCTGTTCCAGTGGGTCCCCTCCCGCAACCTTCTCTGAGCCTTCGGGGTCCATGTGAACTGGCCATTTAGCCCATGGTGTGCAAAAAACTGCCACTCAGAGGTAAAACAACCCAACCCAATTCAACCCTGGGTGGATGGCAAAATGCAACTTTTTTGTTTCAATAAATAAATGTTTGTTTTTTGAGGAAAATTAAATTTTTTTTGTGTTGGATAGTCATTGATGACGCATCATGATTCGCATTTTCCGAATATCCCAAAAGCTACGTTTGCGCCCTCTAGGGCGGAATTATTTTTTAATTTCTAAATTTTAAACAAATATTGCAAGTCATCTGTTTATCGTAGAAATTTGGTGGAAATGTGAAGAGATATTCAACTGACAGCAAAATTCTGCCCCCTTTTCTCAGAGGGGTGTGAGAAAATCAACTTTTTTAATTTAATGATTAAAAGGTAAACATTTTTTATGTTGTCATCAATACTACTACTTTTATTTTTCCTAATCACCCATTAGTTCGAATTAAAACTCTGAGAGACTGCAAAAGTAGGCAAATCAAAAACTCATTACTTTGGAAACGTTATTCTCAAATTCATCAGATGCGATATACGTTCTTCTACTCTAGAATGAGCTTTGTATTATGAAACAACATGGATTTTTTTTTAAAGGAGATTTGACTACAAAATTTTTAAATCCAAGGAATGCAATTTTCGGCTCCTTCGTTTTTTTTTTTATCGAAAATCAATCTTTAATTATAAATTTATTATTTCACTTCCTATTTTAGTTCATTTGTTTTTTACTGTGTTTTTTATGGTAATAGTAAAAAGTTTGAATTTGTTAGAATAAAGAATAATTCATGAAACCGTAAGCAAAAAATAGGAAGGTTAATAAATTACACTTAGACGAAATTTATGAAATTGAAGAGCAATTAATATTTAGCTCATTTTAAACTTTCGGTACATTTATTCATCAGCATTTACTGTTATTCTCAGCTACTTTGGGTAACAGTTCTTCGTGAAATGGAACTATGTTCTTGGGATAATTGTTTCCTTACAGAGCTGACTGGGCCTGCCATCATTATTCATAGCGACGAATGCGTTGGGTTTACCTCTAAGCGGCGCTTTTTTGCACACCATAGGCTAAATCGGCAGGTCACATGAACCCCGAATGCTCAGAGAAGTTGGGGGAGGAGACCCACTTGAACAGCTGTTGGGAGACAGATGGTAGCCTCCCGTCAAGGCCATCCAGCGTGTTCTTTAACGTGCACAGGGTATGGCTCTCCCGCACATGGAGCCACGGCTTAACGTTCCATCCGATAAATAGTAACCTTTACAAGCCCATCGGTGTCCCCTACTGACCGTGGGCAGGGCGGGAAATTTTTCGGGTATAAATTTCAGTGCTGACGCAACTGGAACTCGAACCTGGGAACTGCAGATTACGAGCCTGGTGCGCTACCGACTAAGCCCCCACCCCTTTACGGGAATGGTTAAGAGGTCTTCAGCATTATTACACATTACTTCTAGGTCATAAAACGCTTAGAATAAAAAAACAGCAGGTTTCGTCGGTAATTTTACAATTTCAGCATCTTTTTTCAGATAACATTAAATAATGATTTTTGCCTCGTAATTTCATCCCCCACTCATTTGTACCAATTATTTTATCCTGAAATGCTTTGAAAAAGTTTCATCACTAAAGAAATATTATGCAGATATTTACGAGTATACAATGAGTGTTCATGGTTTTAAAGCTTTAATCATTATTGGATTCTGGAAAAAAATTATTACGTCCTGTATTTAAATCGTGCCTCACTAGATTCAATGCAACAATACGATTTTGGTTTCAATTTTCAGATGGATAACTAGCTGATCACTCGGTGCTTCATAAAGATGATTGTAACATAAGCTTCTTCTTCTTAAGAAGAAGAAGCTTTTCTTTCTTCTTCCTCTGATTTATGACTAATGATCTGAATCTGCTAACAAACCCATAAATTAATTAGAAGGAGTCCACAAAGGTATTATTGGAAAGTGGAATGGTGGGAAAGATAAGAGTTAGAAAAGAGAGGAAAGTCCAAAAAGGTGAGGGGCGAGGGTGGCTCAGTCGGTATCGCGCCAGGCTCGTAATGTGTAGTTCCCAGGTTCGAGTTCCAGCTGGGTCAGCGTTGAGATTTATCTCCGCAAAATACCCTGCCCACGGTCAGTAGGGGACACCGATGGGCTTGGAAAGGCCGCCGTCCGTCGGTTGGGACGTTCAGCCGTGGCCCCGTGTGCGGGAGAGACATAATCTGTGCACGTTAAAGAACACGCTAGATGGTCTTGACGGGAGGCTACCATCTGTCTCCCAACAGCTGTTCCAGTGGGTCTTCTCATCCAACCTTCTCTTTGCCTTCGGGATCCATGTGACCTGGCCATTTAGCCCATGGTGTGCAAAAAAGTGCCGGTCAGAGGTAAAACAACCCAACCCAAAATGGTGAAAAGAAAACAGCGTATCTCAAAGATGACATTTATGTTGGGAATGGAAAAACGCTTCTAATAACTTGACCACCTTCGATTTCTCATTTTTTTACTTTTGATGTCGTGAAGCTTTTATATGCTACTGAGCATGGCTCAACATCCCATCGTACGGACGGCTGCCACTCGAAGCAAGTCGGTGTGTAGTGTAAGCAAGTCGGTGTGTAATAGGACTGGCTTAGCGGAGATAAATTTCAGCGTTGGCAGAGTCACGAATTGGAATCATTACAATACAAGTTGACGGGCTATTGATTGACTCTACTAAGGGAAAAAAATAGAATCTGTTATCATTGAACTAAAAGCAAAGTGAAGAGAATAGTTCGATTTTCGAAAAACAGCAAAACCACATTTAAACCTTATTAACCTGGAAATTTAAACACATATATTCCCAAAGCTCGAGTGTATATTTCGAGGAGGAATTCAAGGGCCCTGCAACGTGTCCCTCACCTATTGTCCTATACCTATAGTTATGTAAGTAACAAGAGCCGGGTTTAGGAAGTGGGGGGGAGGGAATGGGGGCCTTTTTCTCCTCATACCTTTCAGAATTCTTGTAAGCATATTGTAATAAAAAAATCACTAAACTTAAACATATTTCATGCATTTTTTTAAAATTAAAAAAAAAATCTTTCAAACGGATTTGGGTTGTTTTTCCTCTGAGCGGCACTTTCTTGCACACAATGGGCTAAATGGCCAGGTCACATGGATCCCGAAGGCTCAGAGAAGGTTGGGGGAGGGGACCCACTGGAACAGCTGTTGGGAGACAGATGGTAGCCTCCCGTCAAGGCCATCCAGCGTGTTCTTTCCAACGTGCACAGGGTATTCCTGTGCACGTTGGAAATCCTTCCATCCAACGTGCACAGGGTATGGCTCTCCCGCACACGGTACCACGGCTTAACGTCCCATCCGACGGACGGCGGCCTTTTAAAGCCCATCGGTGTCAGCTACTGACCGTGGGCAGGGCGGGGGAATTTTGCGGAGATAAATCCCAAGTGGTTAGCGCGCTGGGCTACTGATCTACGGGACCTGGGTTCGAGCCCCGGGTAAGGCATGGATGTTCGTGTTGTTTTCTGCTGAGGTCCTGCCATCCTCTCAGACCTTCTACTATGGCATATAAACTGATAGGCTCCTGTCAGACCTCTGTGGCAAGCAGCTGCTTGAGGGGGTATTTATTTCATTTTTTTTTAAATCCCAAGGCTGACCCAGCTGCGACTGGAACCTGGGAACTACAGCTTACGAGCCTGGCGCGCTACCGACGGGGCCACCCCCGCCCCCTAAAAAGTATTAGCCGAGCGCGGTTTCGATCCACGGACCTCTGGTTTAAGAGACCAGCACGCTTCCATTGCGCCACTCTGCTACATCTTTGAAACGGAAGAGAAAATGATATCTTGTTATGAAATTCCACTCACTTGCCCATCCTATCCCGCCAAATTTTTCCCCGACTTAATCGATGCACTTCCCCCCTAATTTGTTTCAAGATCTGATCCTGTAATGAATATATTTCCCTGTATTTTTAGCATCGTTCAGCGCCATAGATATTTGCATGAATTGTGTTTAAATACATGAAAAATATATTATCTCCTAAAGGTGTTTTGATGTGGTTGCTATAAAGCTGGAATTGCACAGACCCATGGATCACGCAGCCAGATCCGGATTTTCCATTATGACCAGTCTAAAGGCGCCAAAATTTAAATGTTATAATTTGCTTAATTAATTAACAGCAAATTTTTGCGTTGTTTAATTTTAACTAGTGGGAAGTATCACGAAGAGTGATTATTCTCTTTTCAAAGTTATCTCTCTCTTCCAACTGAAAACAAACTTTTAAAACAATATGATGGCTCTTGAGGTAATACACTTTATTACCAAATATAGTCGAATAATACCATCTTACGTGTATGAAAAATCACATGTAAAGCTTCTGAACTTTGAAATTAAGCTTTTTACAGAAACTTTTTGCAGAAGTTAAAATTATAGGTTGGGTTGTTTTACCTCTGAGCTGCACTTTTTTGCACACCATGGGATAAATGGCCAGGCCACAAGGACCCCGAAGGCTCAGAGAAGGTTAGGGGAGAGGACCCACTGGAACAGCTGTTGGGAGACAGATGGTAGCCTGCCGTCAATGCCATCCAGCGTGTTCTTTAACGTGCACAGGGTACGGCTCTAACGCACACCGGGCCACGGCTTAACGTCCCATCCGGCAGACGGCGGCCTTTCCAAGCCCATCGATGTTCCCTACTGACCGTGGGCAGGGCGGGGGAATTTTGCGGAGATAAATCTCAACGCTGACCCAGCTGGGACTCGAACCTGGGAACTACAGATTACGAGTCTGGTGCGCTACCGACTGAGCCACCACCACCGCCCCTATTTGCAACAGAATGATTAACGTTAGTTCGGCTACTGATCGAAACGACAAAGATTAGGAATGCACATTTCTTGTGATGTCCTTCTGGGGTGATCACCATCCTCGCAGATTTTTTCTAACTCCTACTATAATAATAGATACCTTCAGGTTGATTGAGAAGTATTTTTTTTTTATTTTTGTAAGTGCTTGAATATGATTGAATGATGCTATACAGGACAGTTTTACATCTTATGGATGGCACCAAAAGCCAACTTTGTGTGCTGGTTGAGGCTTATCAGAACACTAATATTAAGTTTGCGAAGCAGCGGAGAAAATACCTAACGTCTGCGTTACTTATATATTATCGAAATCTTCCGTTCATTCATATCTCTGATTTTGGTATTTTCGAATTTTGAACCGTGCCGATGATTTATTGCCAATATGGTTAAGTAGCATTATGGTCTAATTTTTACTGCAACTGTCTCAATGAATTGTGCCGAAAGTCTATCATTTTTAAGGGGTAAATTTGAGCTCTTTTAATTTTAAAAACATGATATTCGCTACTTAAATATCAGTTATTTGGGACAGATGTCCAAGCTCGAAGCTCTCGTAGTTTCGTTGATGGTTAGGTGAGGGGACCCACTGGAAAGCTGTTGGGAAAAGGGTGTCAGCCTCCCGTCAAGGCCATCCAGCGTGTTCTTTAACATGCGTGGGTGTGTCTCTCCCACACACGGGACCACGGCTGCCTTTTGAAAGCGCGTTTAACGTGCGTGGGTGTGCCTCCCACGTAACGTGCTTTTGAAAGCGCGTTTAACGTGCGTGGGTGTGCCTCCCACACACAGGACCACGGCTGTCTTTTTTTTTGTTGTGTCACCCGCAACTTTTTCCTCTTTGAGGCATACGGTATGAACTTAAAATGTTCCGCGTTTACTAAAATAATTATCTTATCTAGAACTGCATGTCAATAGCTTGATAATCTGACTTCGAAATTTAATGCCTTCAAACAAATATTTTTGAAAGAGTGGCCGAAAGAAGATTTTAGATTCGAACCAGGAACAATCTACAAGCTAGCAATACGCAGTTCCGTATTCTCTAACTGTAGTTGCGACGAGTAAGAGATTTCACATGATTGACCAAGACCCAATTTTTGTTTGAACAATAACAAAAATTTTGAATTTATTTAAATTCAACACTTAACAAAGTTCCACCACTGGCTTATAAAGGTGGATGATTTTACATTACAATTAATTGACTAAGTACTCACTCCATTCAGTTAAGCTTAAGTTCGAACAACACTCACACAAAATAATGAAAATAAAACTTAAAAGTGAAAGTGACAACAAGCAGAGTAAGTTAAATTAAAATAACTCTACCATTTTGAAGTTTCTCCGGAACGAGAACTGTATTCTGTTAAGTTATTATGATGTGCACACGGCGTAAATTTTCATGAAACACCCACTCCAGATTTCTCTGATCGTGGTTTTTCCTAAGCAAAGCAAATTTCTTTAAATTTCGCCTAACATACTTAGGTAAAAGTTTATCATCTCACTAATTTAAGAGATGTCTAATTTAACACTTTCCCTCCCTAAATCATGGCCTAAAAGTCAGTCCAGTGAATTTCACTAAAGTTGGACTTAGCAAAGATAGCAAAAGAAAGATAGAAAAAGACCAAACCCTGGTCTGTTAGTCTGATCAACCCACACCGAACTGTTCCTCCCGGGTCGAGCGTGACAATATCTTTCTGGCAACCCTGGGAACTCTCGACCAAAAAGGGCCAATCAGAATCGAGCCCTGGGCAAAACCCGACTCCACTTCCATATTTCACAAGTGAGATGGAGCTCTGCTGCCAGCCAACACTCTAATTCCTCTCGAAGGTCAATGTCTGCTTTTGGGCGAGGTGAAATTGTTTCACAAGACACCTCTCGTCTCTGTACATTAGTCAAGTTCCCTCTCGGCAACCAATGTAAACAGATGAAACGGAACCCTGAATGAAATTCGCAACGGAAATGTTGCACCCATTAACCTCCGAAGACATCTCCAGACACAAAGTGGTTGCATCAGGATAGAAATGAAATACAGTATATAAAAAAATTAAAATCAATAAAATCAATAGGTCTGCGACCTATCAGTTGGGCTTGAAAAGGCAGCCGTCCGACGGACGGCTCCTTTTCAAACCCAACGGTGACCCCTATTCACTGTAGGCAGGGCGGGGAGTTTGGCAGAGAATAATGTCTGCACTTGCCCAGCTGGAACCCGAACCTGATAATTGCAGGTTACGAGCCTGGCACGCTACCAATTGAGCCTCCACTGTTCCCGTAATAAAAAAAATGAGAATAATAAAACTAGAAAGAAGGAGGGAAAAGGAAAAGAGAAATGGTGACAAAAAAAAGGTGAGTAAATAGTGATGAGGCAGAATAAAATGACAAGATAATAGTGATAAAAAATAATAGGAAAAGGGAGGGGAAGAAAGGGGGTGGAAATAGTGAGAAATAAAATAAGAAAGATGGGGGAATAGAAAAAATAGATATAAAATCTTGATTGAAGTCCAGACAGTGTTTGAATTTTTTATTTGTTTATGGTTAGAAATGTCAATCATGAGAACACTTTTAAGTTTTAAGAAATATTTATTATTATTTTTGATATAATTAATTTTAATTTTGGACGGATACGAAGTATAGTAGAGTGTAAAAGGGGAGTGGCGGCGAATGCGTTCACAAAATACGTCTCGACGTGGATTGGTAGAGCCACGAACATCGAACACGCCAAACTGAGATGAGGGACGGACGCCGTTAGCGCTCCGCAAGTTGTGGCATAACGGAGATTGCGCGGGCGTCCTTGGGTCGAGCAGTCATGCGGAGGATGGCACAAGTCAAAGTGATCCTCGACAGCCATCGTCCAACTTTGACTGTGGAGTTGGGTTTTTTTTTTGCACAACATGGGCTAAATGACCAGGTCACATGGACCCCGAAGGCTCAGAGATGGTTGGGGGAGGGGACCCACTGAAACAGCTGTTGGGAGACAGATGGTAGCCCCCGTCAAGGCCATCCAGCGTGTTCTTTAACGTGCACAGGGATTCTTAACGTCCCATCCGACGGACGGCGGCCTTTCCAATCCCATCGGTGTCCCCTACTGACCGTGGGCATAGAGGGGAATTTTGCGGAGATAAATCTGAACACTGACCCAGCTGGGACTCGAACCTGGGAACTACAGATTACGAGCCTTTCGCGCTACCGACTGAGCCACCCCCGCCCCTTGACTGTGGAGACTGCATGCCAAAGGTAGGTGGGAAGTGGGGGGGAAGGAATGGAATGCAAGCCTGCTAGAGCTCAAGCATAGAGTGACTGTCTTGTAAAAATATTTGTGATCTTTGGAAAGAAGTGAAACATGGAGACACATTGAATAATCTAAAAAATAAATTTACAAGTAGACGATAATGGAACACACACTGTTACTGTAATTTTAAAAATAGGTTTGACTCTATTTTTTTTAATACTTTTGAGATTTTGTGTACATAACGACGTTAAGAACCGTATTTGAACTGTGCTGTCACCGTTCAGTACATGTTTACTGAGAGTGTTTCCTGTTAGGACTTTTGGGAAAGGGGTTGTGTTGGGTTGTTTTACCTCTGAGCGGCACTTTTTTTGCACACCATGGGCTAAATGGGCAGTTCACATGGACCCTAAGGGTTCAGAGAAGGTTGGGAGAGGGGACCCACTGGAGCAGCTGTTTGGAGACAGATGGTAGCCTCCCGTCAAGGCCATTCAGCGTGTTCTTTAACGTGCACAAGTTATGGCTCTCCCGCACACGGGGCCACGGCTTTACGTCCCATCCGACGGACGGCGGCGTTTCCAAGTCCATCGATGTCCTCTACTGACCGTGGGCAGGGCGGGGAGTTATGCGGAGATAATCTCAACGCTGATCAAGCTGGGAAAGGGGATTAAGTAGAGTGGGTGAGGAGGGCGTCAATGCCAAGGGAGGTAAGGGGGGTAGGAAAGGAATGCGAGTCTGCTAGGATCGTAAACATTGTATTTTGGTAACGGAGCCATCCAGGCAGAGCAGAAGAAATAAAAAAAATTGAACGGTTACAAACTTTCAGCTATTTAACAAATATATCACTACGAAACCTACACTGTTTATACTTTTTCTTCGAAATTTTCAACATTAAGGAACATACAATCTGAAGGCTTTTATTATTTTGATGTTAACAGATTTCTTGTTTCATTCTGATGATATTTCGTATTTTATATATTAAAATTTTGTGTTGTAAGAAGCATTTCATTTGTATTTGGCCAATGTTGAATTTTAATTCGTTGACAAGTGTATTAATTGGATCAAAAGTCGCCAGCATTAATTTTACTACTTTTATGTGCTTTAAATATATTAAAAAGGATTTCATTTTATGCAGACATTATTATCTATCGTAATTACACTATATTGCTCTATATTATGTTCCTATAATTTCTTGCAGTTAAGTGTAATAAAATAAAAAATAAATACCCCCTCAAGCAGCTGCTTGCCACAGAGGTGTAGGACCCGAGATATTTTTTTATTTGGAAACCGTTGGATTTCGAACCTATATTTTTCTGTCAATTAAGATTTTGAACCAGGAAGGAAAGAAACTCTAGGATTATATTCCTAACACCAATAAATCAGGACTTTCTGCCGTTTATCAACTACTATCTTATTTGCAATTCTTCTGTGAATATCATTTTGGCCAACATTGATACATTTCCTTATTAACAACAGCAACAAAAAGTATGGTCAAACGTCCCGAAGGGGAGATCAATCGGCGAACAAGTCTGGATTTGTAGGGAACCACGTCGAACCGTGTTGAAGGACAGACGTTTGCTGACTAGCGCGAGTTCAGGCGAAGTCAACTCTTGCGCACGACCAAGGTCGAATGAAGGGAGTGCAGTAGGTGGGGTTCGGGCTGGGAGATGGGACCACAAAGAAAGGAACAGATATCCAATGTGAACCAGGGACAATTGATAAGGTATAGAAGAATAATTTAGATAATGTATTAGAATAAAATAATAATAAAAATAAGGCATTGAGTATCTGCAGATCCAAGTAAAGGTAGAAAATAAAATTAAAGGAAAATGGCTGTTTGGAGCCGAAAGAGAAGGGATCGTCATTTCTGTTTCGAAGATATTTATGATCTTATAGGGCAGGGGTGGGCAAACAGCGGCCCGCGGGCCACATTCGGCCCGCTAAATGTTTTTTGTGGCCCGCCAAGACAGAGAAAAATCCGCCTTGGACCGAGATTTCCTTCCCGGGCGCGACCGAAGATTCGCCTCGTATTTTGCACTAAAACGGCCACGTCAATACGCATGCGCAGTGTAGATACGAAAATAATTGCACACTCTGTTATAGGGAATTTTTGTTTTTAAGTTTTAAAGTAGAGGTTATTATATAATGAGGGAAGCTGAAGGAGCTTTAAACTTGCGCTGGTTAAGGTCAAAGTTTAGTGTATCTGTACCGAAGACACTTTCCGTGTTGGCTTCGAGTGGAGAGGGAAGCACTTCGAGGAGTTCGCGCCACTTTGTTCGCGCTGCATCGAGAGTGCATGCCGAGGGAGGTGGGAGGCTGGGGAAGAGGGAATGCGACCTGCATGGAGCTAAGCTGCGAGAGTGAGTGTCTTGCGCTTTGCTTTGGAGAAAAATAATAATAAATAAATACCCCCTCAAGCATCTGCTTGATTTTGAATGTTGTTTATGGAGTGTTTTATGCAGTTCTTGCAGTAAAATAAAATAAGGCTAATTGTGGGGACCGTTGGACCTACTATAATCCACGAACGGTATCTAATGGCAAATGCCTTTCTATTTGATTTGATCAAAACCGAGGCAAAATCAAATAATTACAAACCGTTTTGTGTCAATGGTAATTATGAATCGGAAGTATGATTGAAACTGCCTGAGTTTAAGAAGTTCTCCTCAGATATACACTGGTTTCCATAAATTAAGGAAAATCCGTAAGTCAATGGGAAGCTAATGTCAAAGCTCTATAACATCTAAATTAAGTTTCTTTGTTTTGAAAAATGTGATTGCACATAAAGATCTGAATCAAATAAATCAATATCTCGATTTTCAACAATATTCGTTCAGAATTTAATAGGTTATGGACGTTTGAATAATTAGCGATAACAATGGCAGCCACAAAAATTGACTTCAGAAGTTAATTAAAACTAACATACGAATTTTCTTTAATTTATGGAAACCATGTCTGTATAAAAAAAAAAGAGTAGAATAATTTTTTGTGCCTTACACTCGTTCTTCGCCCATCTGATAGCTATCGATTCTTCCAATGAACTTTGTGAAATAGTTTTTTGGGTCTAGATGTTGAATTTTAAAAGATTTCGAAAAAAGATTAATAGGAAGTGATCAGGTGGCTCTTATAGGTCTTGAAGTAGTAGTAGTTTGCTCTACCACTGTATTCTGTGAATTTTACAGTGTTGCCATCACGTTACCAGTTAGCATCATTGGTGGGCGAGAATATCCCTCAGGGTCTATTTGTATTTGAGCGGATATGTGAATATTTCGAAACGGCTCGGAGAAAAATGAAAATACAGCTTAATTATGAACAATAAAAGAAATGGGAACAGAAATCTACGTTAACAAGATATAATGATAAGTATAAAATTACATCGAGATAATTTCTCATCACATATAATAGCTGTCAAAGATCATCTCAACAGTATAGAGAAGTTTCTACAAAGAAGCTTAATATAATGCGACTTATTTAATTAAATGTTATCCTTTATAAAACAGTGAATTCCGCTGTAATTATTCTAAAATATTTTCGGTCCATGAGGAAAACTTTAAAAAAATATTTTTTGGGTACATTAATGAGAAAAAAGGAGACGGGTCACTTTTATGCAAGCAAATGCATTATTAGAAATGTTGCTAAAAACATTTAATACTGAAATTGCAAAATTTACTGAACATAAAGCTTTTTATTTTCATCTAAAAAGTTGTTAACACTGTCTGCAGGGGGAGAGGGAATTCTACTTAATGGTAGCGCTATCAATAATTGGCACCTGTACAAAATTAGACAGACTTTGACCGATTAACCAAATATTCGAAGGTCGCACTGTTTGTCAACAGCCTGTCCCCCCCTCCCACCCTACCTAAGAAACGTTTCTGGCTGCGCCCCTGACTAGTTCTTTGCGTAGAATGATGCTACCCACGAACTTTTCGTTTCTAATATTTTCCGTTCTAAAGAGCAATAACATTTTAATTTTGTTACTTAAAGGAATTGCAATTAATATTATAAAAATAAAATAAATGATTAGCGACATGCATTTCTGTATATGACATATTTATGTCTTAGTTTACTTCAGAAATATTTTTTGCAGAAATCGGGCTAGGAATCAACAGATGTCGAAATGAGTCGACCTTGGTTGTTCCCAAACTCAATAACTTCGGCATTGCTAGAAATATTGATACCGAACCCATGACTAGTAGCAACTCGTAGCAGCTGGCTTGCATGACCCCATATACGTTAATTGGTACTGTCCCCTGCCTAAAGCAGATGTTTCCATTAATGCGTCACTAGGGTGCAGCACTGGTCGCTAAGAAAACCCATGAGAAGGAAAAACTTACTGTGATGGATATTCCCCCTTCCACCGAATTAATCCGTTAACAAAAGAGTACAGACAAGAAATTTAAATCACTTGCCCTGCAGCACCACCTAACCAAAATTCTGTCCATATTGTTCATATTCTTTCGTGCACCTTACCTGTGCACAAACAGGTGTACCCATTATGACGTCGCTTGGGTGCAGCACTGGTGAACTTCAATTGCAAGGCCACTGCTGCATCGAAGGAACAAATGGAGGGGAAAACTTACAGTGATGGATATCCCCCCCCCTCCTCCAGATAACCATCCCTAACCAAAATTCTGCCCAAATTTCTCATATTGTGTCGTGAACTCGATCTGTACACTCGTGGTTCTCTGAGCTCTCTGCGAATTGAGATCCTGTCGTGCTAACTATCGTACTAGCATTTTTTCCGTGTGTGGATTTTCGAAGCCTAGTTTCATCCAATTCAACACTTTGTAGTGAAGGGCAGGGTGAATTTCAACTCAACAAGAATGGCTTTACCGTTGCTGCGTTCAGTTGAAGAATCCGAAGAATTCGATATGATTAATTTCATCCAATTAGGAGGTAAGATATTTTTCCCCATTAACAAAATGTTTCAAAAAAATTAAGAATGCTTTCTAAATAATATCGTTGCAAGTGCTGCCTTAGTTTGCTTTGTGTCTGTCATGGGGTTCGGTTGGGTTGTTTTACCTCTGAGCGGCACTTTTTTGCACACCATGTGCTAAATTTGTAGGTCATAAGGACCCCGATGGCTGAGAGAAGGTTGGGGGAGGAGACCCACTGGAACAGCTGTTGGGAGACACATGGTAGCCTCCCGTTAAGGCCGTCCAGGGTGTTCTTTAACGCGCAGAGGGTATGGCTCTCCCGTACACGGAGCCACGGCTTAACGTCCCATCCGATAAATAGTAACCTTTCCAAGCCTATCGGTGTCCCCTACTGACCGTGGACAGGGCGAGGATGTGTCTGTCATGACACCTGTCCGAAATCCTGGGAGATATTTTTCCGGATCGAAGGATAAAAATGGTTTCAGGGTGAGGGCAAAAATCACAACGGTGTTTCAAGATCGAAAAATTTGGGATCGAAAAGCTGTTCCCTCCCGCAACCTTCTCTGAGCCTTCGGGGTCCATGTGAACTGGCCATTTAGCCCATGGTGTGCAAAAAAGTGCCACTCAGAGGTAAAACAACCCAACCCAATTCAACCCTGGGTGGATGGCAAAATGCAACTTTTTGTTTCAATAAATAAATGTTTGTTTTTTGAGGAAAATTAAATTTTTTTTTGTGTTGAATAGTCATTGATGACGCATCATGATTCGCATTTTCCGAATATCCCAAAAGCTACGTTTGCGCCCTCTAGGGCGGAATTACTTTTTAATTTCTAAATTTTAAACAAATATTGCAAGTCATCTGTTTATCGTAGAAATTTGAAATTTGGTGGAATTGTGAAGAGATATTCAACTGACATCAAAATTCTGCCCCCTTTTCTCAGAGGGGTGTGAGAAAATCAACTTTTTTAATTTAATGATTAAAAGGTAAACATTTTTTATGTTGTCATCAATACTACTACTTTTATTTTTCCCAATCACCCATTAGTTCGAATTAAAACTCTGAGAGACTGCAAAAGTAGGCAAATCAAAAACTCATTACTTTGGAAAGGTTATTCTCAAATTCATCACAGGCGATATGCGTTCATCTACTCTAGAATGAGCTTTGTATTATGAAACAACAGGGATTTTTTTTAAAGGAGATTTGACTACAAAATTTTAAAATCCAAGGAATGCAATTTTCGGCTCCTTCGTTTTTTTTTTATCGAAAATCAATCTTTAATTATAAATTTATTATTTCACTTCTTATTTTAGTTCATTTGTTTTTTACTGTGTTTTTTATGGTAATAGTAAAAAGTTTGAATTTGTTAGAATAAAGAACAATTCATGAAACCGTAAGCAATAAATAGGAAGGTTAATAAATTACACTTAGACGAAATTAATGAAATTGTAGAGCAATTACTATTTAGCTCATTTTAAACTTTCGGTACATTTATTCATCAGCATTTACTGTTATTCTCAGCTACTTTGGGTAACAGTTCTTCGTGAAATGGAACTATGTTCTTGGGATAATTGTTTCCTTACAGAGCTGACTGGGCCTGCCATCATCATTCATAGCGACGAATGCGTTGGGTTTACCTCTAAGCGGCGCTTTTTTGCACACCATAGGCTAAATCGGCAGGTCACATGAACCCCGAATGCTCAGAGAAGTTGGGGGAGGAGACCCACTTGAACAGCTGTTGGGAGACAGATGGTAGCCTCCGTCAAGGCCATCCAGCGTGTTCTTTAACGTGCACAGGGTATGGCTCTCCCGCACATGGAGCCACGGCTTAACGTCCCATCCGATAAATAGTAACCCTTCCAAACCCATCGGTGTCCCCTACTGACCGTGGGCAGGGCGGGGAATTTTGCGGGGATAAATCTCAGTGCTGACCCAACTGGAACTCGAACCTGGAAACTGCAGATTACGAGCCTGGTGCGCTACCGACTAAGTCCCCCCCCCCCCTCCCCTTCACGGGAATGGTTAAGAGGTCTTCAGCATTATTACACATTACTTCTAGGTCATAAAACGCTTAGAATAAAAAAACAGCAGGTTTCGTCAGTAATTTTCCAATTGCAGCATCTTTTTTCAGATAACATTAAATAATGATTTTTGCCTCGTAATTTCATCCCCCACTCATTTGTACCAATTATTTTATCCTGAAATGCTTTGAAAAAGTTTCACCAATAAAGAAATATTATGCAGATATTTACGAGTATACAATGAGTGTTCATGGTTTTAAAGCTTTAATCATTATTGGATTCTGGAAAAAATTATTACATCCTGTATTTAAAATCGTGCCTCACTCAATGCAATGCAACAATACGATTTTGGTTTCAATTTTCAGGTGGATAACTAGCTAATCACTCGGTGTTTCATAAAGATGATTGTAACATAATCTTCTTCTTCTTAAGAAGAAGAAGCTTTTCCTTCTTCTTCCTCTAATTCATGACTAACGATCTGAATCTGCTAACAAACCCATAAATTAATTAGAAGGAGTCCACAAAGGTATTATTGGAAAGTGGAATGGTGGGAAAGATAAGAGTCAGAAAAGAGAGGAAAGTCCAAAAAGGTGAGGGGCGGGGGTTGCTCAGTCGGTATCGCGCCAGGCTCGTAATGTGTAGTTCCCAGGTTCGAGTTCCAGCTGGGTCAGCGTTGAGATTTATCTCCGCAAAATACCCTGCCCACGGTCAGTAGGGGACACCGATGGGCTTGGAAAGGCCGCCGTCCGTCGGTTGGGACGTTCAGCCGTGGCCCCGTGTGCGGGAGAGACATAATCTGTGCACGTTAAAGAACACGCTAGATGGTCTTGACGGGAGGCTACCATCTGTCTCCCAACAGCTGTTCCAGTGGGTCTTCTCATCCAACCTTCTCTTAGCCTTCGGGATCCATGTGACCTGGCCATTTAGCCCATGGTGTGCAAAAAAGTGCCGGTCAGAGGTAAAACAACCCAAACCAAAAAGGTGAAATTTCCTTTCCTTTTTCTCCTAAAGGTGTTTTGATGTGGTTGCTATAAAGCTGGAATTGCACAGACCCATGGATCACGCAGCCAGATCCGGATTTTCCATTATGACCAGTCTAGAGGCGCCAAAATTTAAATGTTATAATTTGCTTAATTAATTAACAGCAAATTTTTGCGTTGTTTAATTTTAACTAGTGGGAAGTATCACGAAGAGTGATTATTCTCTTTTCAAAGTTATCACTCTCTTCCAACTGAAAACAAACTTTTAAAACAATATGATGGCTCTTGAGATAATACACTTTATTACCAAACATAGTCGAATAATACCATCTTACGTGTATGAAAAATCACATGTAAAGCTTCTGAACTTTGAAATTAAGCTTTTTACAGAAACTTTTTGCAGAAGTTAAAATTATAGGTTGGGTTGTTTTACCTCTGAGCTGCACTTTTTTGCACACCATGGGCTAAATGGCCAGGCCACAAGGACCCCGAAGGCTCAGAGAAGGTTAGGGGAGGGGACCCACTGGAACAGCTGTTGGGAGACAGATGGTAGCCTCCCGTCAAGGCAATCCAGCGTGTTCTTTAACGTGCACAGGGTATGGCTCTACCGCACACCGGGCCACGGCTTAACGTCCCATCCGGCGGACGGCGGCCTTTCCAAGCCCATCGGTGTCCCCTACTGACCGTGGGCAGGGCGGGGGAATTTTGCGGAGATAAATCTCAACGCTGACCCAGCTGGGACTCGAACCTGGGAACTACAGATTACGAGTCTGGTGCGCTACCGACTGAGCCACCACCACCGCCCCTATTTGCAACAGAATGATTAATGTTAGTTCGGCTACTGATCGAAATGACAAAGATTAGGAATGCACATTTCTTGTGATGTCCTTCTGGGGTGATCACCATGCTCGCAGATTTTTTCTAACTCCTACTATAATAATAGATACCTTCAGGTTGATTGAGAAATATTTTTTTTTATTTTTGTAAGTGCTTGAATATGATTGAATGATGCTATACAGGACAGTTTTACATCTTATGGATGGCACCAAAAGCCAACTTTGTGTGCTGGTTGAGGCTTATCAGAACACTAATATTAAGTTTGCGAAGCAGCGGAGAAAATACCTAACGTCTGCATTACTTATATATTATCGAAATCTTCTGTTCATTCATATCTCTGATTTTGGTATTTTCGAATTTTGAACCGTGCCGATGATTTATTGCCAATATGGTTAAGTAGCATTATGGTCATATTTTTGCTGCAACTGTCTCAATGAATTGTGCCGAAAGTCTATCATTTTTAAGAGGTAAATTTGAGCTCTTTTAATTTTAAAAACAGAGATATTCGCTACTTAAATATCAGTTATTTGGGACAGATGTCCAAGCTCGAAGCTCTCGTAGTTTCGTTGATGGTTAGGTGAGGGGACCCACTGGACAGCTGTTGGGAAAAGGGTGTCAGCCTCACGTCAAGGCCATCCAGCGTGTTCTTAAACATGCGTGGGTGTGTCTCTCCCACACACGGGACCATGGCTGCCTTTTGAAAGCGCGTTTAACGTGCGTGGGTGTGCCTCCCACACACAGGACCACGGCTGTCTTTTTTTTTGTTGGGCTTGAAAAGGCAGCCGTCCGACGGACGGCTGCCTTTTCAAACCCAACAGTGACCCCTATTCACTGTAGTCAGGGCGGGGAGTTTGGCAGAGAATAATGTCTGCACTTGCCCAGCTGGAACCCGAACCTGATAATTGCAGGTTACGAGCCTGGCACGCTACCAATCGAGCCTCCACTGTTCCCGTAATAAAAAAAATGAGAATAATAAAACTTGAAAGAAGGAGGGAAAAGGGAAAGAGAAATGGTGACAAAAAAAAAGGTGAGTAAATAGTGATGAGGCAGAATAAAATGACAAGATAATAGTGATAAAAAATAATAGGAAAAGGGAGGGGGAAGAAAGGGGGGGTGGAAATAGTGAGAAATAAAATAAGAAAGATGGGGGAATAGAAAAAATAGATATAAAATCTTGATTGAAGTCCAGACAGTGTTTGAATTTGTTTATGGTTAGAAATGGCAATCATGAGAACACTTTTAAGTTTTAAGAAATATTTATTATTATTTTTGATATAATTAATTTTAATTTTGGACGGATACGAAGTATAGTAGAGTGTAAAAGGGGAGTGGCGGCGAATGCGTTCACAAAATACATCTCGACGTGGATTGGTACAGCCACGAACATCGAACCACGCCAAACTGAGATGAGGGACGGACGCCGTTAGCGCTCCGCAAGTTGTGGCATAACGGAGATTGCGCGGGCGTCCTTGGGTCGAGCAGTCATGCGGAGGATGGCACAAGTCGAAGTGATCCCCAACAGCCATCGTCCAACTTTGACTGTGGAGTTGGTTTTTTTTTTGCACAACATGGGCTAAATGACCAGGTCACATGGACCGCGAAGGCTCAGAGATGGTTGGGGGAGGAGACCCATTGAAACAGCTGTTGGGAGACAGATGGTAGCCCCCCGTCAAGGCCATCCAGCGTGTTGTTTAACGTGCACAGGGATTCTTAACGTCCCATCCGACGGACGGCGGCCTATCCAATCCCATCGGTGTCCGCTATTGACCTTGGGCAGGGCGGGGAATTTTGCGGAGATAAATCTGAACACTGACCCAGCTGGGACTCGAACCTGGGAACTACAGATTACGAGCCTGGCGCGCTACCGACTGAGCCACCCCCGCCCCTTGACTGTGGAGACTGCATGCCAAAGGTAGGTGGGAAGTGGGGGGGAAGGAATGGAATGCAAGCCTGCTAGAGCTCAAGCATAGAGTGACTGTCTTGTAAAAATATTTGTGATCTTTGGAAAGAAGTGAAACATGGAGACACATTGAATAATCTAAAAAATAAATTTACAAGTAGACGATAATGGAACACACACTGTTACTGTAATTTTAAAAATAGGTTTGACTCTATTTTTTTTAATACTTTTGAGATTTTGTGTACATAACGACGTTAAGAACCGTATTTGAACTGTGCTGTCACCGTTCAGTACATGTTTACTGAGAGTGTTTCCTGTTAGGACTTTTGGGAAAGGGGTTGTGTTGGGTTGTTTTACCTCTGAGCGGCACTTTTTTTGCACACCATGGGCTAAATGGGCAGTTCACATGGACCCTAAGGGTTCAGAGAAGGTTGGGAGAGGGGACCCACTGGAGCAGCTATTTGGAGACAGATGGTAGCCTCCCGTCAAGGCCATTCAGCGTGTTCTTTAACGTGCAAAAGTTATGACTCTCCCGCACACGGGGCCACGGCTTTACGTCCCATCCGACGGACGGCGGCGTTTCCAAGTCCATCGATGTCCTCTACTGACCGTGGGCAGGGCGGGGAGTTATGCGGAGATAATCTCAACGCTGATCCAGCTGGGAAAGGGGATTAAGTAGAGTGGGTGAGGAGGGCGTCAATGCCAAGGGAGGTAAGGGGGGTAGGAAAGGAATGCGAGTCTGCTAGGATCGTAAACATTGTATTTTGGTAACGGAGCCATCCAGGCAGAGCAGAAGAAATAAAAAAAATTGAACGGTTACAAACTTTCAGCTATTTAACAAATATATCACTACGAAACCTACACTGTTTATACTTTTTCTTCGAAATTTTCAACATTAAGGAACATACAATCTGAAGGCTTTTATTATTTTGATGTTAACAGATTTCTTGTTTCATTCTGATGATATTTCGTATTTTATATATTAAAATTTTGTGTTGTAAGAAGTATTGTCATTTGTATTTGACCAATGTTGAATTTTAATTCGTTGACAAGTGTATTAATTGGATCAAAAGTCGCCAGCATTAATTTTACTACTTTTATGTGTTTTAAATATATTAAAAAGGATTTAATTTTATGCAGACATTATTATCTATTGTAATTGCACTATATTGCTCTACAGTATGTTCCTATAATTTCGTGCAGTTCAGCGTAATAAAATAAAAAATAAATACCCCCCTCAAGCAGCTGCTTGCCACAGAGGTGTATAGGACCCGAGATATTTTTATATTGAGAAACCGTTGGATTTCGAATCTATATTTTTCTGTCAATTAATATTTTGAACCAGAAAGTAAAGAAACTCTAGGATTATATTCCTAACACCAATAAATCAAGACTCTCTTTCGTTTATCAACTACTATCTTATTTGCAATTCTTCTGTGGATATCATTTTGGCCAACATTGATACATTTCCTTATTAACAACAACAACAAAAAGTATGGTGAAGCGTGCCGAAGGGGAGATCAATCGGCAAACAAGTCTGGATTTGTAGGTAACCACGTCGAACCCTGTTGAGGGACAGACGTCTGCTGACTAGCGCGAGTTCAGGCGAAGTCAACTCTTGCGCGCGACCAAGGTCGAATGAAGGGAGTGCAGTAGGAGGGGGGCGGGCGGGGAGATGGGACCACAAAGAAAGGAACAGATATCCAATGTGAACCAGGGACAATTCATAAGGTATAGAAGAATAATTTAGATAATGTATTAGAATAAAATAATAATAAAAATAAGGCATTGAGTATCTGCAGATCCAAGTAAAGGTAGAAAATAAAATTAAAGGAAAATGGCTGTTTGGAGCCGAAAGAGAAGGGATCGTCATTTCTGTTTCGAAGATATTTATGATCTTATAGGGCAGGGGTGGGCAAATAGCGGCCCGCTAAATGTTTTTTGTGGTCCGCCAAGACAGTCAGAAAAATCCGCCTTGAACCGAGATTTCCTTCCCGGGCGCGACCGAAGATTAGCCTCGTATTTTCCACTAGGACGACCACGTCAATACGCATGCGCAGTGTAGATACGAAAATAATTGCACACTCTGTTATAGGGAATTTTTGTTTTTAAGTTTTAAAGTAGAGGTTATTATATAACGAGGGAAGCTAAAGGAGCTTTAAACTTGCGCTGGTTAAGGTCAAAGTTTAGTGTATCTGTACCGAAGACACTTTCCGTGTTGGCTTCGAGTGTAGAGGGAAGCACTTCGAGGAGTTCGCGCCACTTTGTTCGCGCTGCATCGAGAGTGCATGCCGAGGGAGGTGGGAGGCTGGGGAAGAGGGAATGCGACCTGCATGGAGCTAAGCTGCGAGAGTGAGTGTCTTGCGCTTTGCTTTGGAGAAAAATAATAATAAATAAATACCCCCTCAAGCATCTGCTTGATTTTGAATGTTGTTTATGGAGTGTTTTATGCAGTTCTTGCAGTAAAATAAAATAAGGCTAATTGTGGGGACCGTTGGACCTACTATAATCCACGAACGGTATCTAATGGCAAATGCCTTTCTATTTGATTTGATCAAAACCGAGGCAAAATCAAATAATTACAAACCGTTTTGTGTCAATGGTAATTATGAATCGGAAGTACGATTGAAACTGCCTGAGATTAAGAAGTTCTCCTCAGATATACACTTTCCATAAATTAAGGAAAATCCGTAAGTCAATGGGAAGCTAATGTCAAAGCTCTATAACATCTAAATTAAGTTTCTTTGTTTTGAAAAATGTGATTGCACATAAAGATCTCAATCAAATAAATCAATATCTCGATTTTCAACAATATTCGTTCAGAATTTAATAGGTTATGGACGTTTGAATATTTAGCGATAACAATGCCAGCCACAAAAATTGACTTCAGAAGTTAATTAAAACTAACATACGAATTTTCTTTAATTTATGAAAACCATGTCTGTATAAAAAAAAAATAGTAGAATAATTTTTTGTGCCTTACACTCGTTCTTCGCCCATCTGATAGCTATCGATTCTTCCAATGAACTTTGTGAAATAGTTTTTTGGGTCTAGATGTTGAATTTTAAAAGATTTCGAAAAAGATTAATAGGAAGTGATCAGGTGGCTCTTATAGGTCTTGAAGTAGTAGTAGTTTGCTCTACCACTGTATTCTGTGAATTTTACAGTGTTGCCATCACGTTACCAGTTAGCATCATTGGTGGGCGAGAATATCCCTCAGGGTCTATTTGTATTTGAGCGGATATGTGAATATTTCGAAACGGCTCGGAGAAAAATGAAAATACAGCTTAATTATGAACAATAAAAGAAATGGGAACAGAAATCTACGTTAACAAGATATAATGATAAGTATAAAATTACATCGAGATAATTTCTCATCACAAATAATAGCTGTCAAAGATCATCTCAACAGTATAGAGAAGTTTCTACAAAGAAGCTTAATATAATGCGACTTATTTAATTAAATGTTATTCTTTATAAAACAGTGAATTCCGCTGTAATTATTCTAAAATATTTTCGGTCCACGAGGAAAACTTTTAAAAAAACGTTTAATACTGAAATTGCAAAATTTACTGAACATAAAGCTTTTTATTTTCATCTAAAAAGTTGTTAACACTGTCTGCAGGGGGAGAGGGAATTCTACATAATGGTAGCTCTATCAATAATTGGTACCTGTACAAAATTCGACAGACTTTGACCGATTATCCAAATATTCGAATAATCGAAGGTCGCACTGTTTGTCAACAGCCTGTGCCTCCCCCCTCCCCCCTACTACCTAAGAAACTTTTCTGGCTGCGCCCCTGACTAGTTCTTTGCGTATAATGATGCTACCCACGAACTTATAGTTTCTAATATTTTCCGTTCTAAAGAGCAATAACATTTTAATTTTGTTACTTAAAGGAATTGCAATTAATATTATGAAAATAAAATAAATGATTAGCGACATGCATTTCTGTATATGACATATATGTCTTAGTTTACATCAGAAATATTTTTTGCAGAAATCGGGCTAGGAATCAATAGCTGTCGAAGTGAGTCGAGCTTGGTTGTTCCCAAACTCAATATCTTCGGCATTGCTAGAAATATTGAGACCCAACCCATGACTAGTAGCAACTCGTAGCAGCTGGCCTGCATGACCCCATATAATCCGTTAACAAAAGAGTACAGAGAAGAAATTTAAATGACTTGCCCTGCAGCACCACCTAACCAAAATTCTGCCCATATTGTTCCTATTCTTTCGTGCACCTTATCTGGGCACAAACAGGTGTACCCATTATGACGTCGCTTGGGTGCAGCACTGGTGAACTTCAATTGCAAGGCCACTGCTGTACCGAAGGAACAAATGGAGGGGGAAACTTACAGTATTGGATACCCCCCCCCCCCCCCCCCCTCCTCCTCCAGATAACCATCCCTAACCAAAATTCTGCCCAAATTTCTCATATTGTGTCGTGAACTCGATCTGTACACTCGTGGTTCTCTGAGCTCTCTGCGAATTGAGATCCTGTCGTGCTAACTATCGTACTAGCATTTTTTCCGTGTGTAGATTTTCTAAGCCTAGTTTCGTCGAATTCAACACTTTGTAGTGAAGAGCAGGGTGAATTTCAACTCAACAAGAATGGCTTTACCGTTGCTGCGTTCAGTTGAAGAATCCAAAGAATTTGATATGATTAATTTCATCCAATTAGGAGGTAAGATATTTTTCCCCATTGACAAAATGTTTCAAAAAAATGAAGAATGCTTGCTAAATAATATCGTTGCAAGGGTTGCTTTAGTTAGCTTTGTGTCTGTCATGGGATTGGGTTGGGTTGTTTTACCTCTGAGCGGCACTTTTTTGCACACCATATGCACCCCCGATCATATGGACCCGGTCATATGGACCCCCGATGGATGAGAGAAAGTTGGGGGAGGAGACCCACTGGAACAGCTGTTGGGAGACAGATGGTAGCTCCCGTCAAGGCCACCCAGCGTGTTTTTAACGTGCAGAGGGTATGGCTCTCCCGTACACTGAGCCACGGCTTAACGTCCCATCCGACGGACGGAGGCCTTTCCAAGCCCATCGGTGTCCCCTACTCACCGTGGACAGGGCGGGGATGTGTCTGTCATGACACCTGTCCGAAATCCTGAGAGAAATTTTTCAGGATGGAAGGATATAAATGGTTTCAGGGCGAGGGCAAAAATCACAACGGTGTTTCAAGATCGAAATATTTGGGTCTAGCCGGCATTCATTAACACGAATGTATTACAACTATAATCTTCAACAAATAAATATTTCCAGGGCGACCAACATCCCACCTACCTTCTGCCGTCATACATGATTTTAGCATGTTTAAGGGAAAAATTGTACAGCCTTAGAACAATGGACTTGGGAATTTCGAATTTTTGCACTTTCCCCCATCGTCCAAAAACTGAAATTAGAGAATCCAGCGGTGGAAATTTTTTAAAATTCAAAACAAATATTGCAAACGATATTTTGGCTAAAAATTTGAAGATTTGATGATTTAATGTGAAATTCATGAGATTTGAATTGGCAGAAATCAGTTAACCAGGTTCGAGTCCCAGCTGGATCAGCGTTGAGATTTATCTCCGCAAAATTCCTCGCCCTTCCCAAGGTCAGTAGGGGACACCGATGGACTTGGAAAGGCCGCCGTCCGTCAGATGGGACGTTAAGCCGTGGCCCCGTTTGCGGGAGAGCCATACCCTGTGCACGTCAAAGAACACGCTGGATGGCCTTGACGGGAGGTTACCATCTGTCTCCCAACAGCTGTTCCAGTGGGTCCCCTCCCCCAACCTTCTCTGAGCCTTCGGGGTCCATATGACCTGGACATTTAGCCCATGGTGTGCAAAAAAGTGCCACTCAGAGGTAAAACAACGCAACCCAATTGAACCTGGGTGGGTGGGAAAATGCAACTTTTTTGTTTCAGTAAATAAATGTTTGTTTTTTTGAGGAAAATTAATTTTTTTTTGTGTTGGATAGTCATTGATGACGCATTATGATTCGCATTTTCCGAAAATCCCAAAAGCTACGTTTGTACCCTCTAGGGCGTAATATTTTTTTAATTTCTAAATTTTAAACAAATATTGCAAGTCATCTGTTTATCGTAGAAATTTGAAATTTAGGAGGAATTGTGAAGAGATATTCAACTGACAGCAAAATTCTGCCCCCTTTTCTCGGAGGGGTGGAGAAAAGCAACTTTTTTTAATTTAATGATTAAAAGGTAAACATTTTTTATGTTGTCATCAATACTACTACTTTTATTTTTCCCAATCACCCATTAGTTCGAATTAAAACTCTGAGGGACTGCAAAAGTAGGCAAATCAAAAACTCATTACTTTGGAAACGTTATTCTCAAATTCATCACAGGCGATATGCGTTCATCTACTCTAGAATGAGCTTTGTATCATGAAACAACACGGATTTTTTTTTTAAAGGAGATTTGAGTAGAAAATTTTAAAATCTGAGGAATGCAATTTTCGGCTCCTTCGTTTTTTATATTTTATTTTTTATCGAAAATCAATCTTTAATTATAAATTTATTATTTCACTTCTTATTTTAGTTCATTTGTTTTTTACTGTGTTTCTTATGGTAATAGTAAAAAAGTTTTAATTTGTTAGAATAAAGAATAATTCATGAAACCTTAAACAATAAATAGGAAGGTTCATAAATTACACTTAGACGAAATTAATGAAATTGAGAGCAATTACTATTTAGCTCATTTTAAACTTTCGGTACATTTATTCATCAGCATTTACTGTTATTCTCAGCTACATTGGGAAACAGTTCTTCGTGAAATGGAACTATGTTCTTGGGATAAATGTTTCTTTACAGAGCTGACTGGGCCTGCCATCATCATTCATAGCGACGAATGGGTGGGATTTACATCTAAGCGGCACTTTTCTGCACACCATGGGCTAAATGGCCAGGTCACATAAACCCCGAATGCTCAGAGAAGTTGGGAGAGGAGACCCACTTGAACAGCTGTTGGGAGACAGATGGTAGCCTCCCGTCAAGACCATCCAGCGTGTTCTTTAACGTGCTCAGGGTATGGCTCTCCCGCACATGGAGCCACGGCTTAACGTCCCATCCGATAAATAGTAACCTTTCCAAACCCATCGGTGTCCCCTACTGACCGTGGGCAGGGAGGGGAATTTTGCGGGGGTAAATCTCAGTGCTGACGCAACTGGAACTCGAACCTGGGAACTGCAAATTACGAACCTGGTGCGCTACCGACTAAGCCCTCCCCCCCCCCCCCCCCCCCCCTTTACGGGAGTGGTTAAGAGGTCTTCAGCATTATTACACATTACTTCTAGGTCATAAAACGCTTAGAATAAAAAAAAGCAGGTTTCGTCAGTAATTTTCCAATTTCAACATCTTTTTTCAGATAACATTAAATAATGATTTTTGCCTCGAAATTTCATCCCCCACTCATTTGTACCAATTATTTTATCCTGAAATGCTTTGAAAAAGTTTCACCAATAAAGAAATATTATGTAGATATTTACGAGTATACAATGAGTGTTCATGGTTTTAAAGCTTTAATCATTATTGGATTCTGAAAAAAAATTATTACATCCTGTATTTAAATCGTGCCTCACTCGATTCAATGCAACAATACGATTTTGGTTTCAATTTTCAGGTGGATAACTAGCTAATCACTTCGTAAAGTTGATTGTAACATAAGCTCCTTCTTCTTAGAGGAATTAGAGGAAGAAGAAGAAGCTTTTCTTTCTTCTTCCTGTAATTCATGACTAACGATCTGAATCTGCTAACAAACCCAAAATTTAATTAGAAGGAGTCCACAAAGGTATTATTGGAAAGTGGAATGGTGGGAAAGATAAGAGTCAGAAAAGAGAGGAAAGTCCAAAAAGGTGAGGGGCGGGGGTTGCTCAGTCGGTAGCGCGCCAGGCTCGTAATCTGTAGTTCCCAGGTTTGAGTCCCAGCTGGGTCAGCGTTGAGATTTATCTCCGCAAAATTCCCCGCCCTGCTCACGGTCAGTAGGGGACACCGATGGGCTTGGAAATGCCGCCGTCCGACGGATGGGACGTTAAGCCGTGGCCCCGTATGCGGGAGAGCCATACCCTGTGCACGTTAAAGAACACGCTGGATGGCCTTGACGGGAGGCTACCATCTGTTTCCCAACAGCTGTTCCAGTGGGTCCCCTCCCGCAACCTTCTCTGAGCCTTCGGGGTCCATGTGACCTCGCCATTTAGCCCTTGGTGTGCAAAAAAGTGCCGCTCAGAGGTAAACAACCCAACCCAAAAAGGTGAAAAGAAAACGGCGTATTTCAAAGAGGACATTTATGTTGGGAATTGAAAAACGCTTCTAATAACTTGACCTATTTCGATTTCTCATTTTTTTTACTTTTGATGTCGTGAAGCTTTTATATGCTACTGAGCATGGCTCAACATCCCATCGTACGGACGGCTGCCACTCGAAGCAAGTCGGTGTGTCCATTTTACCTGAGGATAGGACTGGGTTAGCGGAGATAAATTTCAGCGCTGGCAGAGTCACGAATTGGGTAGGGTTGTTTTTCCTCTGAGCGGCAATTTTTTCCACGCCATGGGCTAAATGGCCACGTCACATGGACCCCGAAGGCTCAGAGAAGGTTGTTTGAGGGGACCCACTGGAACAGCTGTTGGGAGACAGATGGTAGCCTCCCGTCAAGGCCATCTAGCGTGTTCTTTAACGTGCACAGGGGAAGGCTCTCCCGCACACGGGGCCACGGCTTAACGTCCCATCCGACGGACGGCGGCCTTTCCAAGCCATTATGACATTTTACATTATGACCAGTCTAGAGGCGCCAAAATTTTAATGTTATAATTTGCCGTCCCATGGCCGAGTGGTTAGTGCGCTTGGCTACTGATCTAAGGGACATGGGTTCGAGCCCCGGGTTAAGGCATGGTTGTGTGTGTCGTTTTTCTTCTGAGGTCCTGCCATCCTATCAGACCTTCTACTGTGGCATATAAACTGACAGGCTCCTGTTAGACCTCTGTGCAAATTTATGCGTTGTTTAATTTTACCTAGTGGGAAGTATCACGAAGAGTGATTATTCTCTTTTCAAAGTTATCTTTCTCCTGCCAACTGAAAACAAACTTTTAAAACAATATGATGGATCTTGAGGTAATACACTTTATTACCAAACATAGGCGAATAATACCATGTTACGTGTATGAAAAATCAGATTCAAAGCTCAAATATTGCAAGTGATCTGTTTATCGTAGAAATTAGAAATTTAGGTGGAATTGTGAAGAGATATTCAACTGACAGCAAAATTCTGCCCCCTTTTCTCAGAGGGGTGTGAGAAAATCAACTTTTTTAATTTAATGATTAAAAGGTAAACATTTTTTATGTTGTCATCAATACTACTTCTTTTATTTTCCCAATCACCCATTAGTTCGAATTAAAACTCTGAGAGACTGCAGAAGTGGGCAAATCAAAAATTCATTACTTTGGAAACGTTATTCTCAAATTCATCAGAGGCGATATACGTTCTTCTAGTCTAGAATGAGCTTTGCATTATGAAACAACATGAATTTTTTTCAAAGGACATTTGAATACAAAATTTTAAAATCTGAGGAATGCAATTTTCTGCTGCTTCGTTTTTTTTAATCGAAAATCAATCTTTAATTATAAATTTATTATTTCACTTCTTATTTTAGTTCAATTGTTTTTACTGTGTTTCTTATGGTAATAGTGGGGCGGGGGTGGCTCAGTCGGTAGCGCTCCAGGCTCGTAATCTGCAGTTCGCAGATTCGAGTCCCCGCTGGGTCAGCGTTGAGATTTATCTCCGCAAAATTCCCCGCCCTGCTCACGGTCAGTAGGGGACACCGATGGGCTTAGAAAGGCCGCCGTCCATCGGATTGGACGTTAAGCAGTGGCCCAGTGTGCGGAAGAGACATACCTTGTGCACGTTAAAGAACACGCTGGATGGCCTTGACGGGAGGCTACCACCTGTCTCCCAACAGCTGTTCCAATGGGTCCCCTCCCCCAACCTTCTCTGAGCCTTCGGGATCCATGTGATCTGACCATTTAGCCCATGGTGTGCAAAAAAGTGCTGCTCAGAGATAAAACAACCCAACTTATGGTAATAGTAAAACGTTTGAAATTATTAGAATAAAGAATAATTCATGAAACCGTAAGCAAAAAATAGGAAGGTTAATAAATTACACTTAGACGAAATTAATGAAATTGAAGAGCAATTAATATTTAGCTCATTTTAAACTTTCGGTACATTTATTCATCAGCATTTACTGTTATTCTCAGCTACATTGGGAAACAGTTCTTCGTGAAATGGAACTATGTTCTTGGGATAATTGTTTCCTTACAGAGCTGACTGGGCCTGCCATCATTATTCATAGCGACGAATGGGTTGTTTTACCTGTAAGCGGCGCTTTTTGGCACACCATAGACTAAATGGCCAGGTCACATGAACCCCGAATGGTCAGAGAAGTTGGGGGAGGAGACCCACTAGAACAGCTGTTGGGAGACAGATGGTAGCCTCCCGTCAAGGCCATCCAGCGTGTTCTTTAACGTGCACAGGGTATGGCTCTCCCGCACATGGAACCACGGCTTAACGTCCCATCCGATAAATAGTAACCTTTCCAAGCCCATCGGTGTCCCCTACTGACCGTGGGCAGGGCGGGTAATTTTGCGGGGATAAATCTCAGTGCTGACCCAACTGGAACTCGAACCTGGGAACTGCAGATTACGAGCTTGGTGCGCTACCGACAAAGCCCCCCACCCCCCTCCCCTTTCACGGGAATGGTTAAGAGGTCTTCAGCATTATTACAAATTACTTCTAGGTCATAAAAGGCTTAGAATAAAAAAAAGCAGGTTTCGCCAATAATTTTCCAATTTCAACATCTTTTTTCAGATAACATTAAATAATGATTTTTGCCTCGTAATTTCATCCACCACTCATTTGTACCAATTATTTTATCCTGAAATGCTTTGAAAAAGTTTCACCAATAAAGAAATATTATGCAGATATTTACGAGTATACAATGAGTGTTCATGGTTTTAAAGCTTTAATCATTATTGGATTCTGGAAAAAAATTATTACATCCTGTATTTAAATCGTGCCTCACTCAATGCAACAATACGATTTTGGTTTCAATTTTCAGGTGGATAACTAGCTGATCACTCGGTGCTTCATAAAGATGATTGTAACATAAGCTTCTTCTTCTTAAGAAGAAGAAGCTTTTCCTTCTTCTTCCTCTAATTCATGACTAACGATCTGAATCTGCTAACAAACCCATAAATTAATTAGAAGGAGTCCACAAAGGTATTATTGGAAAGTGGAATGGTGGGAAAGATAAGAGTCAGAAAAGAGAGGAAAGTCCAAAAAGATCAGGGGCGGGGGTGGCTCAGTCGGTAGCGCGCCAGGCTCGTAATCTCTAGTTCCCAGATTCGAGTCACAGCTTGGTCAGCGTTGAGATTTATCTCCGCAAAATTCCCCGCCCTGCTCACGGTTAGTAGGGGACACCGATGGGCTTGGAAATGCCGCCGTCCGTCGGATGGGACGTTAAGCCGTGGCCCCGTGTGCGGGAGAGACATACTCTGTGCACGTTAAAGAACACGCTAGATGGCCTTGACGGGAGGCTACCATCTGTCTCCCAACAGCTGCTCCAGTGGGTCTTCTCATCCAACCTTCTCTTAGCCTTCGGGATCCATGTGACCTGGCCATTTAGCCCATGGTGTGCAAAAAAGTGCCGGTCAGAGGTAAAACAACCCAACCCAAAAAGGTGAAAAGAAAACAGCGTATCTCAAAGATGACATTTATGTTGGGGATGGAAACGCGCTTCTAATAACTTGACCTACTTCGATTTCTCATTTTTTTACTTTTGATGCCGTGAAGCTTTTATATGCTACTGAACATGGCTCAACATCCCATCATACGGACGGCTGCCACTCGAAGCAAGTGGGTGTGTCCATTTTACTTGAGGATAGGACTGGGTTAGCGGAGATGAATTTCAGCGCTGGCAGGAGTCACGAATTGGCTTGGGTTGTTTTACCTCTGAGCGGCACTTTTTTGCACGCCATGGGCTAAATGGCCAGATCACATAGACCCCGAAGGTTCAGAGAAGGTTGGGGGAGGGAACCCACTGGAACAGCTGTTGGGAGACAGATGGTAGCCTCCTGTCAAGGCCATCTAGCGTGTTCTTTAACGTGCACAGGGCATGGCTCTCCCGCACACGGAGCCACCGCTTGACATCCCATCCGACGGACGGCGGCCTTTCCAAGCCCATCGGTGTCCCCTACTGACCGTGGGCAGGGCGGGGAGTTTTGCGGAGATAAATCTCAACGCTGACCCAGCTGGGACTCAAATCTGGGAACCACAGATTACGAGCCTGGCGCACTATCGATTAGCCACCCCTGCCCCACAGAGTCACGAAATTGGAATCATTACAATAGGAGTTGACGGGCTATTGATTGACTCTACTAAGAGAAAAAAATAGAATCTTTTATCATTGAACTAAAAGCAAAGTGAAGAGAATAGTTCGATTTTCGAAAAAGAGCAAAACCACTTTTAAAACGTTATTAACCTGGAAATTTAAACACATATATTCCCAAAACTCGAGTGTATATTTCGAGGACACCGATGGGCTTGGAAATGCCGCCGTCCGTCGGATGGGACGTTAAGCCGTTGCCCAGTGGGCGGGAGAGACGTACTCTGTGCTCGTTAAAGAACACGCTAGATGGCCTTGACGGGAGGCTACCATCTGTCTCCCAACAGCTGTTCCAGTGGGTCTTCTCATCCAACCTTCTCTTAGCCTTCGGGATCCATGTGACCTGGCCAATTAGCCCACGGTGTGCAAAAAAGTGCAGCTCAGAGGTAAAACAACCCAACCTATGTTACGTGTATGAAAAATCAGATTCAAAGCTTCTGAACTTTGAAATTAAGCTTTTTAGAGAAACTTTTTTCACAAGTTAAAATTATAGACTTCAATAAAATTTATCCAATTTTCATTTTAGAAAAAATTAGTTTAATATTTAAAGAGTTATTGAAGGTGAAATATTTGACAGCAGCTTTGCATGTCTTTAACACTGTTTCAAACGATTGAATGTGAAAATATTGCCCAAAATTCTAAAATTACATTTATTTTAGTAAACGATTTGTTACAATTTAAAGCAAGTTTTTAGGAGTAACAAAAATTCAATATTAAATGTTTCGGTTTTTCAGAATTCTCTTAATAGTAAACAAATTTTGCTCAAAATCTAGATTTTTAGTATTTTTTTAGATTTTCCATATTTTGTGACATTTTGTCACAAACTCATCAGTTAGGGAACTTTTAACACAGTTTTATATTCACACAACATTAAAATATCCCAATGCTTTTATTAATAAATTATTAATTTTTATTTCCAAAGGAAAGAAACCGAGGAATTAAAAGGTTTAAATTTCAAATCAATAATTGGAGCTGTGCTGTGCATAATATTAATTTACTGCATTAATTTTATTGTTTATTAACAAAATACCATAATTTATCATTAAAATTCCTACATCGATTTGAATGATAGTGCTTTCTCTCGTACTGCACTTATTAGCGGAATTGCCGGATCATACAATTTTTTCCTGTACTCTACTTCGATGATGCCAAGTATTTGTTAACAAATGTTTTATTTTTTATATAGGGTATTCAAGAGTGCATAAAGTGAAAAAACTACAAGGCGACAACAAAGATTCTTTGTATGCAATGAAAATAATTGACATCTATGATGAAGATGACAGAAGAATAACCGGTAGCATCAGTGCAGAAGTAGAAAAAGATGTATGTGCTTTGGTACATGGTGCACCTTTCCTTGCTCAACTCAGATATTTCCATGATGCTCCAGATCAGACCCAATTACTGTTTGGTAAGTAACATTCTCGCTGCAGTTAGGAAAAAGGAATTTAGAAGTGTAAAAAAATGTGCAAAATTTATTCTTAAAATAATGATTACAAAAGACTATTAAGCTGTGTTCAGTCCCAGCCTAGTGGTTAACGGGCTTGGCTACTGTGCAAAGGACTTGGGTTCGAGCCCGGGGTAAGGAATATATGTTTTTCTGGTGAGGTCCCACCGAACAGAAACCGAGGTCTATGAATTATATTTCACAAATCGTATGGCGTATAAATTGACAAGCTCTGACCTCCGTGACAAACTGCTGCCGTATAGGATATTTATTTTCTCATTCTGAAAGAAAACGAGATAATAGTTTCTCTTGTCAGTCACTTAAACTTGATTCCTTAATTTCTGGTGTTGATTTCGCTATTGTCGGTGATATCGGTTAATGGTCGTCCAAAAGCGATTGTAAAGTAATCAAAGTTTCCCATTTGGCTAATTTAATCTGCGGCAATGAAATCTAAACATGCGTTAGTGGACTTGCTGAATGTTTTCGCCCAACACTTCTTAAGTTTAGTTGCAAAACACTTTTAAGAAGGTAATGGTCAGATCCAATTTCAGCTCACCTGTTTAATTTGATATCCCTAAGAGAACTATCCCATTTGCTATTGATTAATAGAAAATAAAGCATATTCCTATGCAACCCATCAGGTGAAACCCACGTGTATTTATATATGTTACAGTGTTTGTAATGAGTATTGGTTATTCCCGAATCATTAAACTCAAGTTAATAATACTGCAAGAAGAGGATTTTAAATTTTCCCTCAATAATCCATTAACAAGTAATTGTAGTATGGTTTCAGTGGAAGTATTTCTTACTTCCTTTCAAACTAAACAGAATGCCTAGTTGGGGAATATCAGTTGTTTGTATTGCACTATATAAATAAAATAATAAATACCCTCTCAAGCAGCTGCTTGCCAAAGAGGTCTGACAGGAGCCTGTCAATTTGTATGCCATAGTAGAAGGTCTGAGAGGGTGGCAGGACCTCAGCAGAAAAACGATACAAACAGCCATGCCTTACCCGGGGCTCGAACCCAGGTCCATTAGATCAGAGCCAAGTACCGAAACATCTTTCCCCTTTTGTCTCCGAGAAATGACTTCATTATAGCAAAATCTTCTCTTTCTCCTGTTTACTGCTCTAATAAAGGTAGTGTTCATTATTAATTTTTGAAATCAGCATTATGTATTTATCAGTATATGATGCTAGTGGTTTACCCAAGGGATTCAATTACATAAGCTATTTAAGGAAGTTCACTCCCCAAAAATCAGTCAAGATGTCAACTTCCATTAGATTCAAGCATGTCAACGCTGCCTCCTCCCCCAAGTTGGAAATTTCTCGTTACGACACTTATGGTACAGTTGCTCAAAAAAATATCCGAACATTATGATTGATTACAGAATTCAGAAAAAGTAACTGGCAACGATTTTTTTTAGAAATTAGTGATCTGGCAATCTTCGTGTCATGTGACATGAAGGTTGCCAATTCACTAATTTCTAAAAAAACTCGTTGCCACATATTTTTTCTGAATTCTGTAATCAACCATAGTGTTCGGATATTTTTTTGAGCGAATGTACATTGCATTTCAAGGAATTTATTGACCACTTTTCAGTTTTTTAATGAAAAATCTGGTTAGCCTAAAATTATGACATGAATTATGTCCTGAAAATTCTGATACTTTTTGCATATAAATAGTTTATTCAGCACTAATTACAATTTCTTTTTTCAGATTTTGCTCCTGGTGGAGACCTCAGAAACCTTCTAGAGAAGAAGACATGTTTGAATGAAGAAGTTGCAACATTTATATCTGCAGAATTAGTTCTAGCTCTGGAGTATTTGCATGAAGTAAGTAACCCTATTTTTAATTCAATAAATAAATTATGTAGATGCGAAAGTTAAAAAACACTGTCCCTTTTTAAGACTATCTCTTAAGCATCAGTTATCTTATGCAGTTAGTGAGGGCTGATTTTCAAAACTGATTCTGTTTATATTGGCTGTTATCCATCACTAATGCATGCAGTTTTTTTTTTATTTTTAATTGTTTTTGCTAACACATTTTACAGAGCTACATAGTATATATATATAAAACAAGAGTTCTGTGTTAATTCTTCATAATTCTTTTCATAATTAATTTTTGAAATGACTGATTTTCACAAGTTTGTGCAGTCCAACAGTTATCATATCAAGAGTAAATATTACACTATATTTGCTTGTATCACTGGTAAATTTCTGTTCCTAGAATTGCATCCAAACGTGTTATTAACATGGCTACAGAGGTATACCACACTGCAAAACTTAGTTCTCCAAACACATCTCTCCTAAGCTACAGCTGCTGCATTTGGCCACTGTATGCCAATTTTAACAATATTCTGTTTGACATTGTCCAACAGCTGCCACTGGATCTCCTGCCCCAAACCTCTGAGCTTTTGAAGTTCTTTAGATGTAGCTCATTGTGTGCACACAAAAAAGTGCTATCAGAGATAAAACAACTGAATATATATTGCTTACAATATGTACAGTGTGGTCATTAAATTACGGCCATCACTCTCTTTATTATGTAAATGGCAAACAAAATTCGAAGTTCCGTATTACTTCTACTATATGAAATAAATATTTTACGAGGAAATGGACTGAAGTTAAAGCTCTCAATCCACTTTATCTAAATCTCGTTTTTGAACAGTATTTATTCAATATTTAAAGAGTTGTAGAAATTTCATTATTTAACAACAGCAATGAGTTGTATAAGAATTTACCTCAGAAATCAATTACGATTCGAATAAGAGGTATTATTTTAACCCATTCAAAACAAATGTATATCTTAAAAGTTTGTGTAAATATTTCTGCCAATGTTCTTCGATTTTCGTAGACCTTGTACGCTTTCTGTTAAACATTAAAATTTTCATAACTCTTTAAATGCAAAGAAAATATTGTTGAAAACTGAGATTTAGGTAGATTTGATTCAGAACTTCAGTTTGTCTTCAGTTACATTTTGTCATAAAATGGTATTTCAGCGAAGAGGTTCGGATTTTATTTCCCTTTGACATAACAAAAACGGAGTTTGTCATTATTCAGCGAACACTGAGTGTATATTAGAGGGGATTTCAGACTTAATTTTTTGAGCCCTAACCTGATTTGGGGTAAATTTTTACTGAATCATTATTAGACATGTACAGAAATGCATATGGCTAATCATATCTTCTCATATCATTAATTATAATCATTTTATGACAAAATTAAACTATTAATGCTATTGGAGCAAAAAATATTTGAAATTTTAATAGAAACTTAAAGTTTTGGGCATCATCATTAAAAAAGTAAAGTGCCATTCATTTATTAAAGATAGAGAACACTTAAAAAATTCAAAAGCTCTATGGTACTTAATTTATTTTAATTACTAAAGACTGATTGCAAAGAATGTTTCTAATTTTACTTTCTTTTTTTTTCACGAATAAATGAAATTTCAATTATTCTGAACCCGATACCAAAGTCACCTGCTATTGTGAGCTGTGGGGGAGGGGGGAGGAAATACAAGTATATTGATTCGATCAGCTATTAATCCTGTTTTTCAGTTTCACATAAAAGCTGAAATAATCCTTTTTTTTATGTTTTATATTTACAGTAAAAATCATGTCTTTTCCAAATGTGATTAGGTATTTGAATTTCGCATAATAACTAATGAACTATTTGCATTTCTTTTGCACAGAAACGAGTTATACATAGAGATTTGAAGCCAGAGAATATACTTTTAGATGCAGAAGGACATATTCTGTTGACAGATTTTGGGCTGGCCAAGATTTTTACTAATGATGAATGCTTTGTGAAAGGACTTTGTGGCACAACCAATTACATAGCTCCAGAGATATATAAGAAGGAAAGCTATTCCTTTGTAAGTATTTTTTATTTATTTTGAAGTTTACATAGTAATAACATGGGGGAAATTTATCCCCTTTATTATTATATTTTCTTTAAAGCATTTATTTTTATTAATATGACATTTTTTACATTTGTCTTTAATAAATAGGTTCCTTTTTGTTGCTTTGCAATTGGACATCTTAGTTGCATTTGTGGTATGATGTATTACATGGTTGCTATATTTAAAATTGCCCTCATTAATGAAAGGCTTGGCCTAATTATTCCTGTATGGAAATTTTGATTTTTCCCCTCTAACTGAGAAATATTTCTAATGATAGTCCTATTAATTACTACCAATTCAATTGAATACTATGGTTAACATGCGAACAATATTCATTGAAGTTCTGCAAAAAGCTGAATTAGAAATATTATTTCATATCCAATAATAGGAGATTAGGTGTGCGCCATACGCCAGCATTAGAGGTGGAGAAGTGGTAATCAAATGCCATGAAAGCCACTGACGCAGAGATCTGATATATAATGTGGGTCAAGTAGCTGAGTAGCTTTGAAAACAGAGCCGGTACATATTTTTATGGGGCCAAGCACTTTTTCGGCAGAGGACCTGTTTGTCACGGCAAAGCATAAGACTTTAATATATAAATCTATTATAAACCTATAATTTTTTATTTATTTATATATACTAGAGTGAGTGAGTCCTTTAGTTTTTCTTATTGAAGTTCTTGTGTTCTATCACCGGATATTTATTTGTTCTTTTATTACAAACCCCAGTGAAATTTAAAATAACTGAACACCAATACAATATAAACACTGTAAATTTTGTATTCTGTTCAAGTATGTATGCTAAAGAATGTTGATAAAGACAATTTTATATATGTTCATTTTAAAAATTGAATATTTTAACGTCTTAACAATTAAATACAATGTTGTATTTTCAATATTAATTAGGAGGTGGATTACTGGAGTCTGGGATGTATCATATATGAAATGCTGATTGGCTTGACACCTTTCTGTTATCAAGACATTAAGCGTGTTAGAAGGTAAGAAATTACATTATTTCATGATACAATTTTTCTCTCTGTGAATTATTAAGGTTTTAGTGTTTTCCTGCATTAGCTAATTACTTATTACTAAAATCATGCTCTTTCACAAGTCTCATTCTTTAGCAAAAATATGGTCACTGATTCTCTTCAGGCCTTTGTGATTGCAGAGTATTACCTTTCTTAATATATGCATTCACACAAAATTGTCAGTCACCCATGGACTACAGAGTTCAACCAAACTAATTATATTGGGTATCTAAACATGTGTATCTTGCAACAAGCAATCCATTTCCTTACTACAGTTTTAGTAAGATCTTGTTCGGTATTGTACACCCACATCATTATAGGTTTGCTTCATTTTTTGTAAACCTTTCGGTATACTGTTAATATTTATTTGCTAATCTCTGTCCTTTCTATGGACAAAATGATCAATGTATTGTTGCATCCGAGGTTTACTTACCTGTTCCTAATTAGTCACACTGTCTCTTCTGGGTCAACACATTCCCACAATCAAGCCTTTTCCAGAGATTACAGTTAATGAACTCACTATATTCCTATATTTCTACCTAATATATAATAATGGTGTTTTTGAATCGAAATAAGAAAGCTTGAAGCGAAAGGGATCAGTAGGTTTCTGTTGTCTCTACATTCTGACCTATTTGAATTTCCTCAAATTATAAAGAGAAACTTTTTCGAACTGATATATACACAAACTATTCCGAGGCATCTTATTTTGAAATTTTACATTATGTATAGGATACCAATATAGTCAGTTCTTTGAAGTGGTCCTGCCACCTTCGTTAAGAGCTTTTTGTAAAAAAAAATCGATTTCTTCGATGTAGGGAATAAATAAACATGTAATTTAAATTTCATTATAAAACCACACACATTTTATTAAAACCCACACTGAATTAAAAACAAAAATTTTTCGGATATTTTTTTAACTTTAACTTTAAAATTTTTAAGATTATATTTAATTTAGTCAGTTAAACATTGACTCTTCAGGGTTGACCTGACCTTGGCATTTCTTCTTATTAATCAAGAGTGCTCATTAATTGCAGCGACTGCAAACTATTAAACTATTTATAATAGATAATTCTTTATATTTTTATCCATATTAGTATTTCACAACTTATATGTAATATGCTATTTGTTAGAAAGATATTTTTGTTTTAAAGTCCTTTAAATTTTGCAATTAACACTTTACTGCATATGGTTTTGAAATGAAGTATTTTCTTATAAATCTAATGTTTCAGAGCAATACTAAGAGATATGCAGTGTCCACATATCTTCTCCTCACAATTAACAATTTGTCATAGACATTTTTATTAGATTGGATTTTTAATAGTTGTCTTTTTAAAAATTGCATGATGATATTTATATAATTTTATATTATTTCCTTTCCAGTAATACTTTGAAGTGGAAACTGCTAACACTTATGTTTATATCAACAAGGGCATTATCAATCATCAAGATGCTTCTGCAGAAAAATCCTGAACAAAGACTTGGAATACATGAAATTAGAGAACATTCTTTCTTTAGAGTAAGTGGTACATTTTTAGATTATATAAAAGCAAATATCCGTTTTATAAAAATGGGTTCTTTTAAATTGGGACATAAATATTTGAAATACTGAGCACCTGCGAAGCACAAAATTTACGATTTGGTGGTTAAGTATGTGGAAAATTATGGGGTATCCATAATACTTTCTCAACATTCAATGAAACTGTTCATCCCTGGGCAATATCTTCATTGCTGTAGATAATTCACAGGAAGTGGACAGCTTAATTACCAGTATTATTCACATTAGATTGTTTTGAATAATGTTCATCGTGTCAGAAAAAAAAACAATATCGACTTTTTCATTATCTCGATTATATTTTAAGAAATACTATTTATACTTCATATAATTTAGAAAAAGATGCTTATGTTATTTGGCCATTTTTTTCTTCATTTTGTAACACTTCTAAAATCAAACACAAAATTACACATTTATGCAATACTCTAAATTATTCTCATTTAAACTTGATGTCTAATTAATTCTTGAGTAGCACTGTTCTATAAAATCCGAAAGCTGAATATTTTGCATCAGTGCATTTCTGTATGAAATCAATTCGGATGCATCTGATAATAAATAAGTCACTATAGTTTGATCTATTAGAACAGGCGTGAACAAAATACAGCAAAGGACCATGTCTGACTCAGGAGAGACAGACATAGTCCTGGGCTGTATTTTTGGTAAAATAACTGACAAACATTATTAGATTTCAAAATTTAAATTTATGAAAAAATAACATTTGAAGAGTTTAAATGGCGATTTAGATATGTTTTTCTGTTGAAATCTAGGTATTGGAACAGTATTAACAGCATATACCAAATTACTATTTTACTGTAATCAGCAGTCTGAAAATTTCAAGATTGATGTGCAGATTTGGTATTACTGGAGAGTGTTTCAGTAATCACCAAATATATTGTATGACCAGCTACATATTCCATCTCTGCTTTGCCCTTGTTTTAAACTTGTAGAAAAATATTTTTGTGTTCTTAATCAAAGTGTGTTGCATTTTGTACGATTTTTCAGATGCATTGCACTGATAGTTTGCGTCAGGTGAAAAGATATGAGTGCATTAACAGAATTAAAATAGATTGAAAATAACGAACATTCAATCTGTACTCGTCAATTTTTTAAAATTAAAATTTGCTAATAAATATATGTCCAATTTGTGTTAAACAATTAAAATGATAGTATTATTCCATCAGATTCAAGATCCATTTTCAGTGGGAGGTGTTTGACTCGATAGGGTTTCAGGTTCGTAATCGGCAGTTCCAGGTTCGAGTCCCAACTGGGCTTAAAATTGAGATTTATTTCTGCTAACTTCACCCAGCGCTCAGACAGAAAGAGGACACTGATGAGCTTGGAAAGACTACCTTGTGTTAGATGGGATATAAAGCAGTGGCCCTGTCTGTAGTAGAGCTATACACTGTGCACATTAGAGAACACACTGGATGGAAGGCTTCCATCTGCTCCCTAACAGCTGTCTAGTGGGTCTCTGTATGTAGTAGAACCATATCCTGTGCACATTAAAGAACACAGTGGATGGAAGGCTTCCATCTTCCCCCTAACAGCTGTCTAGTGGGTCTCTGTATATAGTAGAGTCATACCCTGTGAATATTAGAGAACGCAGTTGATGGAAGGCTTCCATCTGCCCCTAACAGCTGCCTAGTGGGTCTCTGTATATAGTAGAGTCATACCATGTGCACATTAAAGAACACAGTAGATGGAAGACTTCCATCTGCCCCCTAACAACTGTTTAGTGGGTCTCTGTATATAGTAGAGCCATACCCTGTGCACATTAAAGAACACAGTGGATGGAAGGCTTCCATCTGCCCCCTAACATCTGTCTAGTGGGTGTCTGTATATAGTAGAGTCATACCCTGTGAACATTAAAGAACATAGTGGATGGAAGGCTTCCATATGCCCCCTAACAGCTGTCTAGTGGGTGTCTGTATATAGTAGAGTCATACCCTGTGATCATTAAAGAATACAGTGGATGGAAGTCTTCCATCTGCTCCCTAACAGCTGGCTAGTGGGTCTCCGTATATAGTAGAGTCTTACCCTGTGCACATTAAAGAACACAGTGGATTGAAACCTTCCATCTGCCCCCTAACAGCTGTCTAGTGGGTCTCCGTATATAGTAGAGTCTTACCCTGTGCACATTAAAGAACACAGTGGATTGAAACCTTCCATCTGCCCCCTAACAGCTGTCTAGTGAGTCTCTGTATGTAGTAGAGCCATACCCTGTGCACATTAAAGAACACAGTGGATGGAAGGCTTCCATCTGCCCCTTAACAGCTGTCTAGTGAGTCTCTGTATGTAGTAGAGCCAAACCCTGTGCACATTAAGGAACACAGTGGATGGAAGGCTTTTATCTGCTCCCTAACAGCTCTCTAGTGGGTCTCTGTATGTAGTAGAGTCATACCCTGTGCTCATTAAAGAACACAGTGGATGAAAGGCTTCCATCTGCCCCCTAACAGCTGTCTAGTGAGTCTCTGTATGTAGTAGAGCCATACCCTGTGCACATTAAAGAACACAGTGGATGGAAGGCTTCCATCTGCCCCTTAACAGCTGTCTAGTGGGTCTCTTTCCCCTAACCAACTCTGAGCTATGGAGTTTGTGTGACCTGGTTATTTAATCCAGTGTGTGCACAACTGTGCTGCTCAAGTGTTAAACAGCTCATAATTTCTGAAATATAGTTTATGATTTCAGGAAATTAATTTCTGGAATAAAGAAACTGAGGCACATTTATCTTTACCCCCCCCCCCCCACACACACAATTCCCATCAAACAATTTTGGCTTGTTTCACCCCATTAGAAATTATTCTGGTTTCTTCCATCTATTGGTAGTCTATTCTGGCCCACATTCACATTTGAGTTGTGCACTCCTGTTTAGATCAACTTATTAGGTAAGGTAACTTTCATTTTCTCAGTCATTTCTCGAAAACTTTTAATGTTTGTGGACGAACAGATAAATGACAACATTAAAACAATAATTCTTCTAACAAACCAGCCCAAACTAATTTAGTGATTACTGAATATGACTCCTCTGCCAATAGGTGTGTTGTTTAAATTTTTGTCAGTTGTATAGGAATTCACGACATGCATAAATAAACCTATGTTTCCTTTGTATAAGAGGAGCACTCACTGCTTAACAGATTTAAAAAATCTGAAATGGTAGATGTAGATAATTAGTGATAATGCAACATACTCGTCATAGTAGTTGGAATCTTGGATACAAGGGGTGGTTGAAATCAGTCACAGAGTCAACCTCATAGAGCACCCTTTCCCAAAATTTGGAAGTGGTAACAATTTAAATACATTGACGGACAATCAAAAATTGTCTTTTACTGGGGAATATCAGAATAAAATGATCGAAACTTCATTTATATATCTCTCTCTATTTATATATATCTTATTAATATCTCCTAGAAAGTGGTTTGCGAAACAATGTCAAAGAGTAAGAAATATGGTGAAAGATTGAACCTGATATTGCCACTGACTTTATCACTAGAAGTATTAAATGTAAATAAACATTTTAAATATAATGATATAAGAAATCTCAGCTAAATATATTTAAAATAATTCCAAACCTTAAATTTTATAGTTATAAATGCAAAGTAAAAAAATTAGGATGGATTTTTTTTAAATTAATACTGTTATTACAACATTGTATTGCTGTTTTGAAATATTTGAGTACAAGTTTTATTTTCTGTTTTTTAGAGTGTTAACTGGTATAGAGTCTCCAGAAAATGTGATCCATCACCCCTAGTCATGGACATAACAGAGTAAAGGTAAATAATTTCTTGTTTACTTCCACTGATTAGTTATCAACAATATGTGGCAAGGATGATTAGCTTCTAACAATTTTAGGATAATGATGCATATCTAAATTATCTATTACCAAACTAGAAATTAACTGTCCTTTATAGTACATAATAAGATTTAAATTTGATGTTGCTATACGATCAGTTAATTTTTAATAATTTCAGCAAAATGACTTATTTCAAAATTAATAAATAACTTTTGTTTACCGCAGATTAAATGCAATTAATATTATTTAAATGAATGCTATTATTAAAAGAGTAACTTCAGTTGTGTATCATGTTTGAATCTAATATATATTGTAGAATAAAATTGTATTTACATTATTTAGGCTGTGAACTGGGACGCAGTCTGCAGATAATGTGATCCATCACCCATAACGATGAACATAACAGAGTAAGAGTATTAAATTTTCTTGGTTATGTTTAATGGGGAGCAAATAATTCGATATTTATTTCCACGGATTTATTTTAAATATTAAGTGATAAAGCACCTATGTTACTGGTCACATAAAAACAGTTAATAAAATAGTAGAGAGCCTGTTGAAATTTCGACTCGTGAAAATATTCCAAATGTGAAAGAAGTAACAAATATCGAGTTAGAAGCTTGTTGGGTTCTAGCACTGATTATGCCAGGAATAATTCTTTTATCACTGATATCAATTAATTTCACCGCATACAACACTTTGTTATTCTCATCTTCTATATTTTCAATTTATATATTTTCGCATAATCTAAATTAAAACAATTATAAGAAGTATGTAGCATTATCAAAATATGACATTTTCAAACATTACATTGTCAATAGGCCATGAGACTATCAAATGAAGTTTTTCAAAACTTTTGAAAGGGAAGATTTTTGGAAGAAATTCCGAAGTGTTGTATCTCCATAGTAAATTCACAGATTACCTGTAGAAATAGACATCAACAATAGTTAAATATCTGAAAAAAATTTCACTGACGTGACTTTCCTCATCGTCCGCGATAATATTTTTCAGATATTTTAAGTATGTACCTCTGTTGTTTTTCTTTTCTTTTCTGCATTAAACCTATTTTAATATCCCTAGAAGTACTTTTATCGTTTATATCACCTATCCCAGCATTTTGTGTGTTGTTCTCGTATATCAGATGGTACGTATATCAGATGTAATCCTTTTGTAAAGTTAGCATTTACTTTTGTGTATTTAAACCTTAGTTTTCATTTCGGAAGTTTTATTCGATTTCTGCAAATTATCGATCTTTTGGTCGATTGATTTATCGATTGATTTTTCAGTCATGCTATGTGGCCGTTGCTATTGAGCCCGTAATTCAACAGTTATTTGTGGATATGGATTGTATACTTTCATCAACATGGTGAAACATGTTCGTGTTTTTACATGCGAGGATAACTGAAGAATGAAGTCTATGGTAAAAATCCTGCAACACTTCAACGCTTAAGGGAGGCAATAAGAGAGAAGTACTGATCCATCCCAGCATAAACGTTGGTGCAAGTTTGCACCTCAGTCGACGCGTTCAGCAGTACATAGTTACCAACACTGAACAGTTTGAACACTTGATATAATTAATAACCTTTCATTACTAACTGTTCCACTGTACACCATATACTGTATACGTTTCGATAAAAGTATAGCAAATACGATATTATAAAGTGTGTCTACATTTTTTGAAACACTTTATTTAGTATTATGAAACCTATGTAGGTAAGTTACATTTTTCTGTTAGTTAATATGTTTAATGCATATAATACACTTATTATTGTAATGAATAATTTTCTCTGATCAAGTTTTATTTCCTCAGGATAATGATGACGAGGAAAAGTGAATCTGTTTAAGCATCTCTAATTCAGGATGATAGTTTATCAGTTGAAGAAATTAAATCAGTATATCATTGGAGACAATGGGATCGAAGACAAGACAGTAAGGAAAGAAGTCAGGATGCAAATTCTACCTTATGGAAATTCAGGGTGTTTTATGACCGGTCTAGTTAAGGCACCACGCTAAGAAGACATGCAGCATGTGCGCTGCACTCCGATTAGTCATCCTATGTAATATGATTTAATAAAAGATATTAATTTGAGTTAAAACTTCATGACTTAATTCATTTCTTGTATTAAAATGTGTAGGAAATTGAAACTTCTTAATAACAAGCATAATAACGCAAAATCAACTGGGACAGAAGGTGGACTGATTCACCTACAAGTTATCAAAAGAACTGCGATCATTCGCTTAAAAATAGTAATAATAATAGTTGTAGTAGAATCTTGGGAACAACACCTTTATCATTAACAAATATTCGGAATTTCAACTTTTTAACTTCATACTTCTTAATAACTTGAAACGTCTTGTTGGTTCCCACACGTTTATTTTATCGTTCATTACATTAAACAAGGGATTTTCCTGATGACGACTTTACAAACTGCGATGGCACCAATAACTATTATCACACACTTTGTCATATTAGATGAAAAATAAAAACGATTCTGTCCATAAACAAATACCACTGGTGAAGGGTTAAAGTGAGATTAGTTAGAAAAATTATCAAAACTAAATTAAATGTTTTTGATATGTGAGGAAAAGGGCATGGCAATGCCACAAATATTCAAAGAAAGCACAACGGCTTACAAAAGAAATTTTTAAACTAAATAAAGATGCATTGTTTGAAACTATGCCAGAACACAGTTTAAATCTTGTTAATCGTTATGCATGAATTAGTTTGAGGCACAGATTTCGAATTAAGTATTTCTAGATGTCCTCTCATTTGAATGCTACGACTTGTTTATTTAGGTAACAGTAAATTGTCTCTTAACTTCAACTACTTACAAGTGTCTATGGAAAGCGATTACTCTCATTTCAAAATACACTCTCTCCTGACAAACTTTAAAAAATGGATTTTTGAGGAATTAATTAAATCTAACCTCATCATTACTTACAGAGTTGAACCACCTAATGTCCAAGATACTGCACAAACCTCTAGAATAAAAAATATCAAGTTTCATGTTATCTGGTTTACAAAGGGTCCAGGTTTCACTACCATAATTAACTCTAGAAAGAATCAAACTATTATCAGGATTGCAACCATTCAGATTAACTGAACCACAGCTTGCCTGACCAAAATTCATCACTTTAAGTTTTCTCTCTGTTTATTACTACTCTCTGTTTACCTCTACTCTGTTTACCTCTACTAGTGTCATCAACAGCTCTAATGAAAGAATTAATCTCATAAACATCATTTCTCAAAAGCACCAGATCATCAGCATAACCTAAATCAGATATTTTCAGTCTGAAACTTTTATTATGTTAACCAACTTGTCTGTTATGCCATAAGATATCACGATCAATAGAATAATAATAATAATATCTTTATTAAGCCTTAGTATGGTTATATACATAGATTACCCCGCTAAGCCTTATGGCTTGTCAGCAGGATTCCTTTCAATCACACGACAGGTTTATTAAAGAATATGACATGTATAATGGAAAATAAACACATAATTAAAAAAAGAAACTAAAACAATAACAACAACAAAAAAAAAGTATTAAAACACAGACATGAAAAATTAAACACATTTATAAAATAAACCTATAAAATTTCGGATTACAGCTATGGTACAAGTCATCATTTCGCATTAAAATTGCACTTGCTTAAAGGATACCAGATACAGGATATGACTTTTTAAACATTACTTTTCAATTATTTACATCTAGTAACCATTTCGAAACTTTAATTTTAATTTCTGAATAAGTGCTCAGGCATAACAGATCTCTCGGTAGAGAATTAAAAATTTTGTGTATTTGATAAGAAATCCGCAACACTGATATTAAATAATTGTTCCAAAATTCTTCATGTAGAAAACAAATAAAGTTAAAAATCTAAATTAGGAAAACGTTTTTCGTTTTCCTTATGATATTTTGCTACGAAATGCTTAATTCGACGTTAGGGAGCTTTCAATACAGTTTTTCATTCACACCGAAATGTCTCAATACTGCCGATAATTTAGTTTATTTCGTTCATTCCCAGAGCAGAAAAAGCAAGGAAGAAAACTTTAAATTTCAAAAGAATAATTTCATTTTTAAATATTAGTACCTGCTGAATATTGCATGTTATATGCTATGTTTATTACATTTTAATGTTCATTGACAAAACTTTATTATCACTAAAAGATTAATAGAGTTTTTAGATATTATCTCCGTCCTTTCGATACGGGAGAAACTTCTTCCTTTTAAGAAAGAAGAAAATGAAACCACTTGAACTTTTAAATTAACTTCCAAAATTACCTTACCTTGGCTTTACTGTAACCCCCCTACATGAAATAAATTATTATTATTATTATTAAAATTGGCATCATTGCCCTCAGGTGGTTTTTTTAACATGCGTATCTCAGTACAGCAGAACTTCAATTAATCGGCCTGAATATGGGTGGCTCCGATACATCGAAAATCGTATGTTTGACAGGAAATGAGAATAATTAAGGACTGGGAAACAATGAAAATACAGCTTAATTGTGATAAATGAAATGGAATCGAAAAACTATATCAATAAGGCATAATGACAAATATATCGAGAACATTAATTCGCAGAGTGAATAGCTATCAAACAACGTTAACATCATCTTAACCCTATTACAGAAGTCGCTACAAAGAAGCATAATACAATACGACTTATTTTAATCAAATGTTCACCTCTTACAAAACAATGATTTCAGCTGTAAATATTCCAAATAGTTTTTCCGTCCATCATGAAAGTATTTTAAAAACAGTTTTGGGTATATTACTCAGGGAAAAAAGAGGAGGACACCATTGAAATGTTAAACAGGTTAATTAAAATATTTACTGAAAAAATTAGACTAAAAGTAGCAGCTTTAGTGACCATAAATTATGGGTTTTCCCTAAGAAGTATATAACATTATCTTGAAAGAGTGATGTTAGGAAGAACAGCTCTATCACTGATTGGTATTTGTACAAAATTCGAAGTTCAACAGATAGGCTTTGATCGATTAAAACAATAGTCGGATAAACGAATGTTGGTTCTCGATGTAAAATATTTTGTATTCTTGGGGGAGGGTCACAAATTATGACCTATTTGTCATAATTTGTGTCCCCTCCCCCAAGAAACATTTCTGGCTACGCCCGTACTGCGTAATGTTCCCTTTTCGTAACACGACGTAAGGGTAACAAATCCTCCCTAGCTCTCAAGACACAGGTATAAAAATAATTCTTAATACATAATTAGCAGAGCCTGGGTTTGATCCACGGATTCCTGAGTTAAGGGCGAAGCCCGCTTCCACTGTACCACTCTTCTGGGTGTTGGGTTGCACTTTTTCTGAGCAATGCATTTTCAAAATGAGATGTAGGTAAAAGTGAAATCGGCAGGCATCCTACACCACTCTCACCACATAGGTATAAAAATAAATCTTGACAGAAAAACCTAATTAGCAGAGCATAGTTTCAATCCACGGACTCGTGGGTTATGGGCCCAGCACGCTTAAACTGCACCACTCTCTTACATGTCGGGCTGCACTTTTTCTGAGGAATGTTTTTTCGTAATGAGATGTTAGGAAAAGTGAAATCGGCAGCATCCTACACCACTTTGGTATAAAAATAAATCTTAGTAGAATCACAGAATTAGCGGAGCGTGGTTTCGATCCCCGGATTCCTGGGTTAGGTGCGAAGACCGCTTCCACTGCGTCACTCTGCTGCGTGTCGGGCTGCGCTTTTTCTGAGGAATGTTTTTTCGTAATGAGATGTAAGGAAGACTGAAATAGACAGCATCCTACACCGCATTGGTATAAAAATAAATTTTAGTAGAAAAACATAATTAGCAGAGCGTGGTTTCGATCTACGAATCTGTGGATTATAAGCCAGGCACGCTTCCACTGCGCCACGTTGCTATATCCCGGCTTACACTTTATCTGAGCAATGCTTTTTCATAATGAGATATAAGGAAAAGTGAAATTGGTAACATCCTACACCGTTTCACCACATAGACATAAAAAGAAACATTTGTAGCAAAACACAATTAGAAGAGGATAGTTTCGATCTCAGGGTTGGGTTGTTTTACCTCTGAGCGGCACGTTTTTGCACACCATAGGCTAAATAGTCAGGTCACATGGACCCCGAAGGCTCAGAAAAGGTTGGGGGAGGGGACCCACTGGAACAGCTGTTGGGAGACAGATGGTAGCCTCCCGTCAAGGCCACCCAGCGTGTTCTTTAACGTGCACAGAGTATGGCTCTCCCGCATACGGGGCCACGGCTTAACGTCCCATCCGACGGACGGCGGCCTTTCCAAGCCCATCGGTGTCCTCTACTGACCGTGGGCGGGGCGGGGAATTTTGCGGAGATAAATCTGAACGCTGACCCATCTGGCATTCGAAACTGGGAACTACAGATTACAAGCCTGGCGCGCTACCGACTGAGCCACCCCCGCCCCTTCGATCTAAGGACTTCCTTAGCAGGCTTCCATTGCGTCACTCTGATAAATGTCTAATTACAGTTTAACTGTGTCATGTTCTCTTTTCATAATGAGACGTAAGGATAAGAGAAATTGTCATCATCCTCTCCATCTATCAAGATACAGGTGTAAAAGTAAACCTTTGTAGCAAAAACACGATTAGTCTAGCGTAGTTTCGATCCACGGCCTCTGGATTATTAGCCCAACACGATTCCATTGCATCACTGTGCTATTCGTCGAGGTGCACTTTATCTGCGAAGTCGGAAATCTAAAACTTGTTAACTATATTCGAAATTCAAAACAGTTCTCTTTTTTTAAGCAGTCTCTTTTTTTTTATGTTTATCTTCAAATTTTGTGTATGACACCAGAAATGATGGGTGAAAAACTATCAACCTTCATATAGAACATTTTACTCTTAATCTTCGGTGGAGTATAAAACTACTGAAGCCTTATTCTCCTACCCCACCACCCCGAAAATAAATAACCAGTCGCTCTGGAAACTAAACGCTATGCACAGTAGAACCGGAAAATTGTAAACATTTTCAAATCCGGCGAAGAGACTGGATTTTTAATGCAGTATCATACTTCCCCCTCAGTTTTACAGGGTTTTTTAGAAAATTTATTGAAGAAATATAAATAAAATGGGGAGGGGGGAAAGTGACGAACATTGAATGCCATCTTTCGCCATAGTTAGGAGATAATCTTGCGAACTTTGAAGAACAAAATTGCTTTTATGTGAAGCGTCCTATTTTCTGCAATGCAAATTCTTCATGTTCATTTTGAACTTCGGGGACATTGTGAACTTCAGTTTTACCCGTTATGCAGCAAAATGTGTCATTCAGGAATAAAACAAAGCAACACAAATTTAGGATTCTGTAACTGCAAAAGCTTTAGAGACAATTAGAATCTGTCAACTTTGGAAGTCTGGTAATTCAGCATCGAAAACACGTGATAATGTTGGGTTGTTTTACCTCTAAGCGACTTTTTTTGCACACCATGAGTTAAATGGCCAGGTCACAATGACCCCGAAGATTGGGGAAGGGGACTTACTGAAACAGCTGTTGGGAGATAGATGGTAGTCTCCCGTCAAGACCATCCAGTGTGCTCTTTAAAGTGCACAGGGTGTGACTCTCCCGCACACGGGGCCACGTTTTAACGTCCCATCCGACAGACGGCGGCCTTTCCAAGCCCATCGGTGTCCCCTACTGACTGAGGGCAGGGTGGAAATTTTGCGGGGATAAATCTCAACGCTGACCCAGCTGGGACTCGAACCTGGGAATTACGAAATATAAACGTAATGATAGCAACAGTACTTATACGTCAATGCAATTTGTAACACTGTTTCGGTTAATAATACAGATTGCAGTAAAACTAGTAGTTCCGATCGTATAACTTCATGGTTGATATTTCTCTCTCATATTTAACGCGAAGATTATTTATGGAATTTTGGTTGTTATATTCCTTAAGGAAAAATTCAATCTGAAAACCAAACACTGTTTTTTGTTGGCACAATTATTATTCTGAAGGAAGAAATTGTATTTGAAAAAAAATAGTATTCTTCTGTTATAATTCGAAACATTGCAGCTTTTGTCCTTGGATGATACTTATAAATCACAGCTTACGAGCGAGCTGTAGGTTACGTGCCTATCACACTGCCGACGGAGTCTAGTGGCTGTCACACTGCGAACGAAGGCTGGTGGCTCTCATACTGCCGACGAGTCTAGTGGTCATCATACTGCCGACACAGTCTAGTGGCCATCATACTGCGAACGAAGTCTAGTGGCTGTCAACCCACCGACGGAGTCTAGTGGTCATCATACTGCGAACGAATTCTAGTGGCTGTCAACCCATCGACGGAGTCTAATGGCTGTCACACTACGAATGAAGGCTAGTTGCTGTCATACTGCCGACGGAGTCTAGTGGTTGTCACGATGCCGACGGAGTCTAGTGGTCATCATACTGCGAACGAAGTCTAGTGGCTGTCAACCTGCCGACGGAATCTAGTGGCTGTCATACTGCCGACAGAGTCTAGTGGTTGTCACGATGCCGACAGAGTCTAGTGGTCATCATACTGCGAACGAAGTCTAGTGGCTGTCAACCCGCCGACGGAATCTAGTGGCTGTCACACTGCGAACGAAGGCTAGTGGCTGTCATACTGCCGACAGAGTCTAGTGGTTGTCACGATGCCGACAGAGTCTAGTGGTTGTCACGATGCCGACGGAGTCTAGTGGTCATCATACTGCGAAGTCTAGTGGCTGTCAACCCGCCGACGGAGTCTAGTGGCTGTCATACTGCGAACGAAGTCTAGTGTCTGTCAACCCGCCGACGGAGTCTAGTGGCTGTCACCCTGCAAACGAAGACTAGTAGCGATCACGATTCCGACCGAGTCTAGTGGTTATTACACTGACGACGAAGTCTGTTGGCTGTCACGTTGTGCACTACGTCTAATGCCTGTACCCTTTCGATTCAGTGGAGTAACTAAAGCTTAAACTTTTGGAGGTTTCTGAAGAATTCTTATAATATCTTGGGATGGCCCTAATACGATGTTATAGAATATGAATCAAAATTACGGAAAAGTTCACTAAGATGAAGGAAAATTAGACGCGAAAGTATATTGATGTGTACAATTGACTGTTTCGCTTTTTACATCAGTTGACGTAAGTCTGTAAATATATGTTTTAATTGCAATGTTTCGCAAGTTATTCGAATTTTTGAATAATGTTGAATAACTTTTACCTATAATGCTCAGCCCACAGTGAGAAAAGGGACATCTATGGGTTTAGAAAAGGCGTCAGCGATAGGATGGGTCATTAAGCCATATAATATGAGAGTAGTACCTTTTGCACTTTAAAGAACACGCTGCTCTTACCAGTAGCCCAGAGGATTCCTTCTCCAACCTGAGGGTCCTTGTGACCTGACCATTTTCGTCATTTCGTCTCCATTCTCTCTTATAAATATATATTTTTTAAATCATTGGATGATCAGATGCGTGTTCCTGCAATGTGAAATATTTCGTGTCAAGAAATTTCAACAAATTATATTTGGAAGTACTCTTTAGAACTAAAATTACAGATTGCTGTACAATCTTGACCGCGTGGTCGATATTTGCGTTTCAGTTCTTTTTAACTCTGAGTGACACTTTTTTTTTTTCATACAATGAGCTAAATGATCAGGTCCCCGATGGCTCAGAGAACGTTGGGGGAAGGGGACCCACTGGACAGCTGTTAGGAGAAATACGGCAGTCTCCCATCAAGGTAATCCGGCGTGTTTTTTAGTGTGCCCTGTGTATTACTCTTCCTTACACGGGGTCAGCGTCTTATCGTCCTATCCGATGGATGGAGGCCTTTCGAAGCTCATTAGTGACCTTTCTGACCTTGGGCAAGAATTTAGCGAAGATGAATCACAGGTGCGATCTCGAAACTGAGAACTATAGATTTAAGAGCCTGGTTCTCTACCGACTTTGTCCCCCGCACCGTTTGCTCTTGTTTCTAATACTAATACAAAGCGAAGTGTGATGTCCGCTATGGATTTTTGGCAATTATTTTCTTTAAACTATAATCTGAAAACCAAACACTATCTTTCATTGTCACGATTATCATTCCGAAGTACTTTTTATTAGCCTTTCAAGCATTATGATTTGGATTTTTCTTTTGATTACAGCAGAACTAATTGATTCGAAAGAACCGAGATAACAAATGCAACAAAATATTTGCAGTCAGGTCACATCACTCTAATGATTTCCTTCTACTCCTCTATCTCTCCTTGAAAGCTTCCTCCCTCCAAAATGAATATAGCTGCTAAGTTGACAACGTAGAATGACAAAAATCCTTCATCTTCCTCTTCAAGATCCTCCGATCTGTGAAGCGATCTTCTGAGCCCAAAGACACCCCTTTGAGAATGTCACAACAGACGCATCACCACGCTAAAGAGAAATAAAAGAAACTCGCGAGAAGACGGAAAAAATATCCCTTAAAAATAAGAGCAAAAAAAATAACGCTGCTAATTAAAAATTCGCAACTTTGTGAAGAGGAACGGGATGCTTTTATCCCGACGAACAAAAAAGAATTGAGAGGAAAAAGGACGTGAGATAACAAAGTGAAGATTCAGAGACAGGGATCATGATTCGAGCATTGTGTCTGCTTGAAGTCGCGCAAAAAACGAGCAGTACACCGGACATAACGGGCCACCAACATCCACATGAATATTTGATTCGTTGCAAAAGAAAACCTCTGTCTTTGCCTCTGGGCGTCAACCGACGCAAGGACCGCCGGGAAGAGAGCGTCCACCCTCGCCACGCCTCCGAGGACGCGTGCATCTAATGGGTGAAAGTGGAGATGGAAATCACGTGAGGGAGCATCAGCTCATCCCGCTCCGTTTGACCTCCACGCCGGCAGTCAGCCTAGCGAAGCGGTGACAGTGCGAATCAGCGCGGCACCGCTGTCAGGTGACTCTCTCCTTTCTCTTCATCTCTCTGCCCTTCACCTCCGCTCCTCCTCCCTCTCATCTTTTATTCCCCCCGTCAGCCTTCCCCCCTCGATTGTGGTGTTCATCTGGCTACTGGCAGCATCCACAAGAACACAGTTCGTCACTGGTCGCACTTCTGAACGGCTGGAATTGTTGAATTCTCCGCCAAGTTGCCACTTCTAGCAGCTACTGCCACTTGGACTAGATAGATAATCCCCTGAGGATGGAGATAGTGACGTGTGCCGTCGTCGTCTTGGCAACGGTTGTCATGGTGAACGCAGTAGGTAAGTGGTATTGGATGAGGGTTTTATGCGAGTGGATAAGATGCTACTTATAAATTTATGGGATTTTTATTGTAAAAATTCCGTGACTATGATTTTGTTGTCCGCTAACAAACTGGAAATAAGATCGAAATTTCAGTTCAAAATAGTTATTTACTATCGACTTTTTTTCTACGTGTTTAACGTTTTCTCAAATTGGAAGCTGTAATAGTACTTATTAATAAATCAAACGAACTGCTTTCAGCCAAAACAGGATTCGTGATTTCTCTTTATTATAGAGTTAAAGCTACATTTAACAAAGCAAAAACATCCTTAATGTAAAATAAGGCTGTGTTTGGCACAGACTCAAGTTGGAATAACTTTCATAGTCACTTGTCTGTTTTTATTTGGTTGGAAAAGACGATTAATAAGTTAAAGAAACTGTTGGACAACTGGGAAAGTATGTAAGTGACAATTTTATTTTTCAAGACTTTTATTTTTATTTCCTGCTTTTAACAAAGAGAAATTTAGATTCATAAGACTAGAAAATCAAGTTATGTGGGAAACAAAATAGATAGCTTGTCTATTTTAATTGCCTCTCTATGGATAATGAGTAAGTTCCATAAAATAGGGGGCGGGATGGCTCAGTCGGTAGCGCGCCAGGCTCGTAATCTGTAGTTCCCAGGTTCGAGTCCCAGCTGGGTCAGCGTTGAGATTTATCTCCGCAAAATTCCCCGCCCTGCCCACGGTCAGTAGGGGACACCGATGGGCTTGGAAAGGCCGCCGTCCGTCGGATGGGACGTTAAGCCGTGGCCCCGTGTGCGGGAGAGTCATACCTTGTGCACGTTAAAGAACACGCTGGATGGCCTCGAATGGGAGGCTACCAGCTGTCTCCCAACAGCTGTTCCAGTGGGTCTCCTCCCCCAACCTTCTCTGAGCCTCTGGGGTCCATGTGTCCTGGCCATTTAGCCCATGGTGTGCAAAAAAGTGCTGCTCAGAGGTAAAACAATCCAACCCATAAAATAGAATTAATAAAATCTTTATTGCTTTATTGTGGTAAAGAAAAGATGGGAAGTATAACTACGATTAGGGTATGATTGATCATTGTGTACAGATTCAAATTGTCAGAACCAAAAGTCTTAGAATGGACATCAGTTAACATACGTAATCAAATGATGAAAAATGTAAATAAGTTTCTTAAAAGTTGTGGATATAATCATCGAACATAGAGTAATATTTTTGAAAGTGATATTTTATTGAATGGAGTAATGACAAGGAAATCATAGATATCGAATTGAAAGGGTTGAGTAAAGAAATTAGCAATTTTCTGTACAAATCTTCTTTATGTTTTAAAATGGATAATGCAAATGGTCACCATTTGCATTAATTATTGTTCCCACATAACTTGATTTTCTAGTCTTATGAATCTAAATTTCTCTTTGTTAAAAGCAGTAAATAAAAATAAAAGTCTTGAAAAATAAAATTGTCACTTACATACTTTCCCAGTTGTCCAACAGTTTCTTTAACTTATTAATCGTCTTTTCCAACCAAATAAAAACAGACAAGTGACTATGAAAGTTATTCCAACTGCATTATTCCATCAGCATTTTTAGTAGGAAGGTGCGCAGATTTAGAACTATGAAAAAGTTACTCTTAATGTAGGGCGATTAAATTTTGGAAAATCGTAAAGCTAAGCAGAAATATTCAGGTGTCTGCTGGTTCTGTGGTATCTTCCAGAGAGAATGATAACAAAATTAAATCAAGATTGATTGAAATAAAGATGTCAATCTTTCTAGTAGCCGAGCCGTTCTAGTGATTGATTGTTAATCTTAAGGACTCTGGGTTCGAGTCCCGGATTAAATCATTGATGTTTTCATTCTGATATATGTTGCCTTTCTGTTCATATTCTCCTTTCCTTCTCGTTCCATGTTGTATTTCACTGATAGACCATCCTATCAAATGAGCTCTTGAGACGCAATTCATTTAATTTCCACTTGGATATATAAGATAGAGAAGAATACACTCCTATTTTTTGCAGGCCTTTTCACACAAGGATATGCCCTACTTAGACCGAAGTCCCTGCCTCAGTTAGGGTTAACACAAAGTTTGCCTTGCCGGAACATTGGCTAGCTCCCTAGCTGCTATGCTAGTTGAGGCTTTTATGTAAGAATGAGTTATGGGAAAACAAAGTAATAAAGAAAAGAAATAAGTTATTGTTTTGCTCTTGATTGGAATTTTTATGCACAAAATGGGATAAATGCCCAGGGTGGGCTGCTTTACCTCTGAGTGATGCTTTTTTTTAACACATACGGTCAAGTCACAGCGACCCCAAAGACTTAAGGCCCCAAAGGCCGCCGTCCATCAGATGGGACGTTAAGCCGTGGCCCCGTGTGCGGGAGAGCCATACCCTGTGCACGTTAAAGAACACGCTGGATGGCCTTGACGGGAGGCTACCATCTGTCTCCCAACCACTGTTCCAGTGGGTCCCCTCCCCCAACCTTCTCTGAGCCTTCGGGGTCCATGTGACCTGGCCATTTAGCCCATGGTGTGCAAAAAAGTGCAGCTCAGAGGTAAAACAACCCAACCCTTCTGCGGATATCTCACCTTCTTCACAGATCTCCAGTATGGCGTATCACATTGACAATTTCCTGTCAGATTTCTGTGACAAGCCGCTTTATTTTCAAGAGTCCCACGAAACTATGAAGCATCTCCTCATGAATCGAATAAAATTACAGTAGGTTATAAAATGGGTGGGGGTCGGCTCAATCTTTAGGTCGCCACACTGGTAATCTGCAGTTCCCAGGATCGAGTCATGACTGCATTGAAAATGTTCTCTTATTCTGCCCTCGGTGAGAAAGGGGAAATTAATGGGATTGGAAAGGCCGCCTCCTTCGGTTGGTGTCGTAAATGCGCCGTGGGCAGGAATGCCATACCCTGGGCACTTTGGATAGCCATGGCAAGAGGCTTCCATTTTTTTTTTTTTTGATTTTCGACATATAGGACAGAGAAGAATCCTCGAAGCTACTCCTAGCTTAATACAGGCCTTCTCATACAAGGACATGTCTTACTACGACCGAAGTCACTGCTGACCACTGCCTTAGTTAGAGCTAACACAACACACAAAGTTTGCCTTGCTGGAACAGTCGCTAGCTGCCTAACCACTATGCCAGTTAAGGCTTATCATCTGTCTCCTAAAAGCTGTCCAGTGGCCCTCTTTCGGCAACCTTCCCTGAACCTTTGAGTCATTGTGACCAGGACATTTAGTTCATTGGGTGCACAAATCGCGCCGGTGGCTCTAAAACAAACGATAATTATTTTAAAAATAAAGCGAATTGAACGAGATGTAATTCTGCATTTTCGAAATTACAAAATCGAGTTTTGTAAATCCGATACGAACTGTTTTCAGGTGGGAAACTTTCAAAATATTTTATTGTCTTACCTTTCTGAAAATATTTTAATTTCTTTTTAATTTAAATCTATGCTCAATTTCTTATTGCATTGTTTAAAATGTAAAATTATATTCCCAAATATTTCACTTATCAATATCAAAATTTTCAGCTGCGTATTTTATTTGTGCTACCTTTATCAGAAAAATGTTCATTCTAAACAAAAAAACTCTTAAATATAGAGAATTTGGATAATTGTAGCAAAAATGTTTTCTCTTACAAACATAGTCATTCACTGCAACGCTCCATCTCTTTTTTTTAATCAGACAAAACAGCTTCTGCGTTAAATTATCTTGACTTTCAAAGAGATAGATTTTTTGCAACCTACTTCTGAAGCGCCAATATTAATTTCTGCGTCGCATACTCCGACTCATTAACTCTCTCTCCGTTCTCTGCACGACTCCAGTCTCGCCGAAACAATTTCCTCCGTAATTGTCTCATTATCATAAAATTTTCAAGTAATTATCGCCTCGCGAGCCCACCTCCTCAACAATCGGAAAGGAACTTATTCGAGTCACGGAGAAGACAACAGAAATTTTTTAATTGTCCCTGATTGTTCGAGTTTGGAGTTGGGTTGTTGTTTTACCTCTTAGCGGCACCTTTTTGCACACATTGGGTTAAATGTCCAGGTCACAAGGACGCAGAAGGCTCAGAGAAGGTTGGGGGAGGGGAACACTGAAAATGTGTAACGAAGTATGTGATACGAAAGTATACATACTTCGTAACCCAACGAAGTATGTGATACTGAAATTAATTTTCAGATATCTCCACTAGTTAAGGATTTAGAGATAATGAAATTTTACTTTTATCGTTTCAGAAATGGCGCACTGAAAACTATGAACATATTTCTTTTACGATACACACAAAGATATGTATGTATCTAGAAAATATTTGGGGCGGGGGTGGCTCAGTCGGTAGCGCGCCAGGCTCGTAATCTGTAGTTCCCAGGTTCGAGTCCCAGCTGGGTCAGCGTTGAGATTTATCTCCGCAAAATTCCCCCGCCCTGCCCACGGTCAGTAGGGGACACCGATGGGCTTGGAAAGGCCGCCGTACGTCGGATGGGACGTCAATCCGTGGTCCCGTGTTTGAGTGCGAGTCGTACCCTGTGCACGTTAAAGAACACACTGGTTGGCCTTGACGGGAGACCCCCAACCTTCTCTGAGCCTTCGGGGTCCATGTGACCTGGCCATTTAGCCCATGGTGTGCAAAAAAGTGCACTCAGAGGTAAAACAACCCAACCCAGAAAATATTTACAGTAGCGGCTGCCATGTACTACTGCTTACTTACAAAGTCTCCATAACAATTATGCCGTGCAGGAAATGCATGATAAATTTCCTCATGTCGTAACGAACTCATACACGACTTTCTGATCTGACTCGTCGTTTGTAAAGTGCTGTCCTTTCAACATATCTTTCAATGATACGGAAGAATGGCAATAGGAGGGTGTTGTTTTTTTTTCACGTGAATTCGGTCGCTGCACGTTGTTGGAACAAAATGTTATTGGCAGCCATTTGTTTCTAGTGGTATGCTGAGAACAATTCAAGAGATCGTACATAAAAACTGGGTTTATATTGTAGGTAATCTACATCTTTAATCGCCTTATTCGTCAAGTGCAACTGCAACTGGCATAAGCGTCGATCAATCAATCAGGCAACAGTTGGCCCAGTCGGTAACGCGCCAAGTTCCTAATCTGCAGTTCCCACGTTCGAGTCGCAACCACGGCAACCCTGAAATTTATCTCCGCTAAATCCACCCTGTTCTCGCTAGAAAGGGGGTCGGGGACCGATGGGCTTGGACAGCCAGTCGTCCATTGGATGCGCTTTTAAACCGTGGCTCCGTGTGCAGGATATGGCTGTCTTGCTTTAATGGGGGCGGGAGTGGCTCAGTCGGTAGCGCGCCAGGCTCGTAATCTGTAGTTCCCAGGTTCGAGTCCCAGCTGGATCAGCGTTAAGATTTATCTCCGCAAAATTCCCCGCCCTGCTCACGGTCAGTAGGGGACACCGATGGGCTTGGAAAGGCCGCCGTCCGTCGGATGGGACGTTAAGCCGTGGCCCCGTGTGCGGGAGAGCCATACCCTGTGCACGTTAAAGAACACACTGGATGGCCTTGACGGGAGGCTGCCATCTGTCTCCCAACAGCGGTTCCAGTGGGTCCCCTCCCCCAACCTTCTCTGAGCCTTCGGGGTCCATGTGACCTGGCCATTTAGCCCATGGTGTGCAAAAAAGTGCCGCTCAGAGGTAAAACAACCCAACCCAATCAATCAGGCAACAGTTGACCTAGTCGGTAACGCGCCAAGTTCCTAATCTGCAGTTCCCACGTTCGAGTCGTAACCACGGCAACCCTGAAATTTATCTCCACTAAATCCACCCTGTTCTCGACAGAAAAGGGGGAGGGGACCGATGGGCTTGGAGAGCCAGTCGTCCATGGATGAGCCTTTAAACCGTGGCACCGTGTGCAGGATATGGCTCTCTTGCTTTAATGGCATTGTCTGAAAGCTCCCATTTGTCTCCTAGCAGCTCCCCTTTCCCAATCTTCTTGGAGTCCTTGTAACTTGATCGTTTAGACCAGTGTTTGTCAATCTTTTTTATCTCACGACACACTTGAACCTATAGTTAAATTTCCGTGGCACACTTAAATTATGATGATATTATCTATACTTTTATTATAACAATGATATACTCGTATAATCAATTTAAAGAGGTTTTAATTTTGATATGTACAGTCGCTCAAAGAAGTATCCGAACACTATGGTTGATTACAGAATTCAGAAAAAATATCTGGCAGCGATTTTTTTAGAAATTAGTGATCTGGCAATCTTCGTGTCACGTGACACGAAGGTTGCCAGATCACTGATTTCTAAAAAAATCGTTGCCAGATATTTTTTTCTGAATTCTGTAATCAACCATAGTGTTCGGATATTTTTTTAATATATATAATGCGTATGAATATATAATGCAATGAATATGGAGCGTGTGCCGTTTCCGTTCACAGCAAACTGGAGCGGTTGCGGTTAATGTTCACAGCACATTGGATCGTGTGAGCTCACAAAAACCTGGATCGTGTGGGCCCATTCATAGAAATATTGAGCGTGTGCAGTTACCGTTCACAGCAAACTGGAGCGTGTGCGGTAACTGCACACGCTCCAGTTTGCTGTGAACGGTAACTGCAGCGTGTACAGTTGCTGTACACGCTCCAGATATTTTTTCTGAATTCTGTAACCATTCATAGTGTTTACACGAAGGTTGCCAGATCACTAATTTCTAAAAAAATCGTTGCCAGATATTTTTTCTGAATTCTGTAATCAACCATAGTGTTCGGATATTTTTTAATATATATAATGCGTATGAATATATAATCCAATGAATATGGAGCGTGTGCGGTTACCGTTCACAGCAAACTGGAGCGGTTGCGGTTAATGTTCACAGCACATTGGATCGTGTGAGCTCACAAAAACCTGGATCGTGTGGGCCCACTCATAGAAATATTGAGCGTGTGCAGTTACCGTTCACAGCAAACTAGAGCGTGTGCAGTAACTGCACACGCTCCAGTTTGCTGTGAACGGTAACTGCAGCGTGTACTGTTGCTGTACACGCTCCAGATATTTTTTCTGAATTCTGTAACCAATCATAGTGTTTACACGAAGGTTGCCAGATCACTAATTTCTAAAAAAAATCGCTGCCAGATAATTTTTCTGAATTCTGTAATCAACCATAGTGTTCGGATGCTTCTTTGAGCGACTGTACACTTATTGTGCTTTGGACTTCTTTCGAAAATAATTTAATTAATGATCTTTAAAAATTTTCGCGGCACACCCGTTGAAAATCACTGATTTAGACCATTGTATGCAAAAGAATTAGTAGAGGTTTCAGTAGTAGGTTTATGTACTACTTTTAACAAAGTCCTCGTAACAATTCTACCAGTGCCAGAAAAGGATGAAAGATTTCTTTGTGCCTCAACGTGTCGCGCATAGTTAAAATAATTGTGCTCGTAATTTTCTTTCCTTCTTAATTCAATTTTTTTTAATTGAAAGTTCTTCATCTCCGAATTGCAAATCCACTTTTACATAAATAATCTCTGTACCAAAAATCAAAATGATCGAGAGCTATCGAGGGATAAAAACAAATAGACTCACAAACGGAAATGGTGAAAAGTGCCAGAGATCTTAGATTCATTTTTCAATTTAGTGAATGCTTCAAAATTGTAATGGATCCCCTTTGGAAAAGTGAAAGATGATTCACAAATGTCTCGATATCTTAACCAACAGGTGATGAATGTAGATCAAATTTGGTATGAGTGTGCCATTTGATCCTTTTACTGTAATCCGAAGTGTGCATACAATCTTAAGTATCCACAGCAAAATCCAAAGATGCGTTAGTAGGGTCCAAAATGATGTTCGGAAGTGGATTAGAAAATAATCTCTAAGGAGGATAAAAGATCATTCTTTTATGCAACACATGCTCATGCTGTTAGTGAGATTATTCAGAAGTGTAGCTTCTGTGTTATTGCAGTGTTATTATGGGTTGGGTTGTTTTACCACTGAGCGGCTCTTTTTTGCACACCATGGGCTAAATGGCCAGGTCACATGGACCCCGAAAGCTCAGAGAAGGTTGGGGGAGGGGACCCACTGGAACAGCTGTTGGGAGACAGATGGTAGCCACCCGTTAAGGCCATCCAGCGTGTTCTTTAACGTGCACAGGGTATGACTCTCCCCACACGGCGCCACGGCTTAACGTCCCATCCGACGGACGGCTTCCTTTCCAAGCCCATCGGTGTCCCCTACTGACCGTGGGCAGGGAATTTTGCGGAGATAATTCTCAACGCTGACCCAGCTGGGACTCGAACCTGGGAACTACAGATTACGAGCCTGGCGCGCTACCGACTGAGCCACCCCCGCCCCCAGTGTTATTATATGTTGCAGTGTTATTATGTTGTAGTGTTATTCAAGCTGTAATGATTAATGCTCTACTAGTTACTTCTTCATTGAAATAGGAGCTTGGAAGGAATCATTGAGAGCCATCTACTATTTTAATAGTTTTAATTAGTCCTATTAGGATTATATTAAAAGGTGGCAAACTCGTTTGGGGTCATTGTGACCTGACATTTAACCTGCTGTGCAGAACTGAAGCTAAGGTATTGACTTTCTACTTCCAGCCCGCAAAGTAAATTTGTCCTGTTCGCCGAGTGAATGAAGTGGACATTAACATATTTCGAGTGGCTGAGAAATTGATTCGATTGAAAGCAGTTAATATTTTTCTCTTAAAGAGGAACTAGGAACGCTCTTGACATCAATCAACATCTTCTTAATGCAAGAGACTTTGCTCATTATTTTTGCGATAATGGCAATAAAAAACAACTTTGAGAGATTAATTCTAATATTTTTATGCTCTCTAATCAGCATAATAAATTACTGATATAGTCTGTGAGTTGCCTCTGTTGTTGAAACTGTGTTCGTTATTCTCTTCGAAGAAACATTTCCGTTAGTAATTTGAACTCCAAAGATATCTTCCTTAGATCATTAAGTCTAATATTATGAACGAAGTGGGAATGAAGAGCAATTATTTGATGCGTTTTAGAGATATTTGATCACCATTAAAACTTTCCCTCATTAGTTTTTTTTCCTTGAGTTTAAAGGCATAAGAAACTCTGCCAAGGAGAGAAACAAACACTACACTCCCCTTTTGAATTTGTCTGATGTTACATTAATATGATGTAAGCTTTCATTCAACTTATGTACTATCTTAAAAAGGGGAGTGGCGGCAATCTTCCCCAAACATCACATCCCCTCTTTTGGGTGTGCCAGTAGAGTGTGATTATCCCTATCCTCCGTACGGAGTTTTTTTTTATATCTCCCTCGTGAGAGTAATCAACACCACACTCCACTAGCATACACAAGGAGGGGGATGAGAAGAGATTGGCAGTTTGAAATTCTCTTCCCCTTTCCGAGATCGCAAATAACCTGCATAAAAGATGACACCATATTAAGGTATCATCAAACAAATTTTGAAGGGGTACGTTCCAAGTACTAGTTCCTCAGGAGCGGAACTCCCTGTGAAAAAAAACTGGTTGCCCAACTGCGATTAGTAAATATGCCCTTGTAACCTGTTAATCGAATCCCAGTTGGGCCAACGTTGACATTTATCTCCGCAAAAGCCCCAACCTGCCCCCTTCAGTAGAAGGAAACTGATGGGTTTAGAAAGGCCGTCGTCCATCGAATGAGACATAAAGTCGTGACCCCGTGTGCGGGGGCGGGGGTGGCTCAGTCGGTAGCGTGCCAGGCTCGTAATCTGTAGTTCCCAGATTGGAGTCCCAGCTGGGTCAGCGTTGAGATTTATCTCCGCAAAATTCCCCGCCCTGCCCACGGTCAGTAGGGGACACCGATGGGCTTGGAAAGGGCGCCGTCCGTCGGATGGGACGTTAAGCCGTGGCCCCGTGTGCGGGAGAGCCATACCCTATGCACGTTAAAGAACACGCTGGATGGCCTTGACGGGAGGCTACCATCTGTCTCCCAACAGCTGTTCCAGTGGATCCCCTCCCCCAACCTTCTCTGAGCCTTCGGGGTCCTTGTGGCCTGGCCATTTAGCCCATTGTGTGCAAAAAAATTGCCGCTCAGAGGTAAAACAACCCAACCCAACCCCGTGTGCGAGAGAGCCATATTCTGTATACGTTAAAGAACACGGTGGACAGTAGTCTACAAGCTGTCTCCTAACAGCTGTTCAATTTGTCCCCCACAACCTTCTCTGAGTCCTCTGGGTCCTTGTAACCTGGCCATTTAGCCAATTGTGTGCAAACAAAAAGTGCCGCTGAGAAGTAAAATAACCCAACCCAATCCTAATAATCGAGAAAATGAAATTGACGAGAAAAAGCATTTCTAGAGAGTAACTTGCAGAGTTGTAGCATTTAAGTAGATCTAATGAATGTGTTTACAATGATTGCATAACTGCAATGGTGATGTAAACTTGTTCGGAAAAACCCGTAGGCTTGCTTATTCATTTTTGGGTAGAGCAGATTCTGTGATCTCTTTCGTTAGAGCTTGAGCCAAGAAAATCCCTTTTCAAGGGCATTCATTTCTTTCATTCGAGAACATAAAATCGGAATAGTCCATTCCCATTCAAACCATTTCCGCAAGAGACTGCATTCAGAATGCTAATAAAGGATCACGTTTGCGTAATGTTTACATCATCATGTAATAAACAACAAAATCTATAACTTCGGGAACATTAACGTTGCTCTCACGCATTATGTTCTACATCGATAAGAACTCTTAATGCATTTCTTTTATCTTACATTAATCAGTTAATTTTTTTAAAGAAATTTATTTTATTTCACATAGTGCAGCCGCATGGATTGGGTTGTTTTACCTCTGAGCGGCACTTTTTTGCACACCATGGGCTAAATGGCCAGGTCACATGGACCCCGAAGGCTCAGAGAAGGTTGGGGAAGGGGACCCACTGGAACAGCTGTTGGGAGACAGATGGTAGCCTCCCATCAAGGCTATCCAGCGTGTTCTTTAACGTGCACAGGGTATGGCTCTCCCGCACACGGGGCCACGGCTTAACGTCCCATCAGACGGACTGCGGCCTTTCCAAGCCCATCGGTGTCCCCTACTAACCGTGGGCAGGGCGGGGAATTTTGCGGAGATAAATCTTAACGCTACTCCAGCTGGGACTCGAACCTGGGAACTACAGATTACGAGCCTGGCGCGCTACCGACTGAGCCACCCCCGCCACGCAGCCGCATGGTTAATGTACTCTGCTGTAGGTGGGAGAGATCCGGGGCCGAGCCCCGGATGTTACTTGTCTTCCTGTGCTGAGCCGGCCTCGGCTATGTGGCATATTAATATTAATAAGCTCTTTTCATACTCCTACGGCAAGCAACTGCTGGAAAATAATATATTTTTATTTCAACGATGCATCTGGTAAGACTGGTTAACTGTTTTTATTTATTCGAAAACACAAATGCTAAAACCAATTTAAAAATAAAGTTTTTTTTTTCCTGAGTTTTCTCGAACAGCAAACATTCTTAATCACATACTAGACATGGGATGGGTTTCATAGCTTTCCCAACATCAAACGTTCTTAATCAGATACTAGCAAGTACAGTAGCTCAAAAAAGTATCCGAACACTATGGTTGATTACAGAATTCAGAAAAAATATCTGGCAACGACTTTTTTAGAAATTAGTGATCTGGCAGCCTTCGTGTCACGTGACACGAAGATTGCCAGATCACTGATTTCTAAAAAAAAATCGTTGCCAGATATTTTTTCTGAATTCTGTAATCAACCATAGCGTTCGGATATTTTTTAATATATATAATGTGTATGAATATATAATGCAATGAATATGGAGCGTGTGCAGTTACCGTTCACAACAAACTGGAGCGGTTGCGGTTAATGTTCACAGCACATCGGATTGTGTGAGCTCACAAAAACCTGGATCGTGTGGGCCCACTCATAGAAATATTGAGCGTGTGCAGTTACCGTTCACAGCAAACTGGAGCGGTTGCGATTAATGTTCGCAGCACATTGGATCGTGTGAGCTCACAAAAACCTGGATCGTGTGGGCCCACTCATAGAAATATTGAGCGTGTGCAGTTACCGTTCACAGCAAACTGGAGCGTGTGCAGTAACTGCACACGCTCCAGTTTGCTGTGAACGGTAACTGGAGCGTGTACAGTTGCTGTACACGCTCCAGATATTTTTTCTGAATTCTGTAACCAATCATAGTGTTTACACGAAGATTGCCAGATCACTAATTTCTAAAAAAAACGTTGCCAGATATTTTTTCTGAATTCTATAATCAACCATGGTGTTCGGATACTTTTTTGAGCGATTGTACCCTGACAAAATAATAAGTCACCAGGAAGTTCATAGCAATCTTCCCCACCGAAAATAAGTCTTCATCAGACATTAGGAGCTCATATCCCCCTCCTCCACTGAAAAGAAAATCAATCAAACACCAAATGGCCCATAGTTACCCCTCCCCACTGAAAACAAGTCTTCATCAACCACCAAAAGGTTCATAGCTCTCTCCACTGAAAATAACAGTTTTCATCAAATGCCAAATCGTTCATAACTACCTCTCCTCCACTGAACACAACAGCATTCATCAGACACCAGAAAGTTTAAAACCCAGCAGATAATATTTACCACAACCCAAAACATATCGGGGCGGGGGTGGCTCAGTCGGTAGCGCGCCAGGCTCGTAATCTGTAGTTCCCAGGTTCGAGTCCCAGCTGGGTCAGCGTTGAGATTTATCTCCGCAAAATTCCCCGCCCTGCCCACGGTTAGTAGGGGACACCGATGGACTTGGAAAGGCCGCCGTCCGTCGGATGGGACGTTAAGCCGTGGCCCCGTGTGCGGGAGAGCCATACCCTGTGCACGTTAAAGAACAAGCTGGATGGCCTTGACGGGAGGCTACCATCTGTCTCCCAACAGCTGTTCCAGTGGGTCCCAACCTTCTCTGAGCCTTCGGGGTCCATGTGACCTGGCCATTTAGCCCATGGTGTGCATAAAAGGGCCGCTCAGAGGTAAAACAACCCAACCCAAAACATATTTTTAAAGACTGCCAGGTAAAGTTTTAAAAGTTATTTGAAAAAGCACACGCTTTCAAAAACAACGCATTTTATGTTTTTATTAAGTCTTGGTGTCTTTGTATGCACTTGAAATGAAAGTTACATTACAAGAAACATACTGCTCACAAAAATTAGGGGATATTTAAAAATGAATATGAAGCGAAGGAATATCCCCTAATATTTGTGAGCAGTATATGTTGAAAAAAGCTTAAAATGTGGGATATTAAATGAATACTGTTTATCTCTTGTATGCTTTTATTTTCGCGATTACACCCCTAAAAGTACTAACTTATCTGCAGAATATGACTGAAGAACAAAGATCCAGAAGTTGCAGTGTCAAGTTGATACGACACTGAAGCAAAATCAGTGTCAAGTTGCCTCTTTGGCGCAATGCGATACCATTGCGTCAAAGAGGAGGTTTAATTCCATTTATGTCTATTTCAGCCACTCTGACTCACTCGGTGGAAGTTCTCAGGTGGTAGCGCGCCAGGCTCGTAATCTGTAGTTGCCAGGTTCGAGTCCCAGCTGGGTCAGCGTTGAGATTTATCTCCGCAAAATTCCCCGCCCTGCCCACGGTCAGTAGGGGACACCGATGGGCGTGGAAAGATCGCCGTCCGTCAGATGGGACGTTAAGCCGTGACCCCGTGTGCGGGAAAGCCATATCCTGTACACGTTAAAGAACACGCTGGATGGCCTTGACGGGAGGCTACCACCTGTCTCCCAACAGCTGTTCCAATGGGTCCCCTTCCCCAATCTTCTCTGAGTCTTCAGGGTCCATGTGACCTGGCCATTTAGCCCATGATGTGCAAAAAAGTGCCGCTCAGAGGTAAAACACCCAACAACCCAACTGGGCCAGCGTTGAGATTTATCTCCATAAAACTCCTCGGTCAGTAGGGGACGCCGATGGGCTTGGAAAGCCTCCCATCCGATGGTCCCCCCTCCTCCATGGGCTCCCCCTCCCAACGGATGGGAGGTTAAGCCATAACCATGTATGCGGGAGAGCCATACCCTGTGCACGTTAAAGAACATTGCTGGATGGCCTTGACGGAAAGCTACCATCTGTCTCCTAACAGCTGTTCAGTGGGTCTCCTTCCCCCAATATCTCTGAGCCTAGGAGTCCTTGTAACCTGACCGTTTAGCTCATTATGTGTCAAAAAGTGCGATCAGTCAAAAAAACCCTCTGACTCATTCGGTTCCTGAATCATCTAAAAGTTGCTTTTGAAAGAATAATCTTTTGAATTAACTGATCCTGCTGTCCGTAACATATTTTAATTCGAAAAGAATATCTCCTTTTAATATAATAATTGCCATATCTGATTCAAACGAAAAAGCCAAATCCCCGAACAGTTTTCAGATATCATACGTTATTCAACACTGCTTATCAGAAACAAAAAGACTAGTTTAAGAAAAGAAATTGGAAAAGCGTTTCTTGTGCTCCTTAACGATCAGAAAGAGAAATGAAACACATTCTCTACTACTGCAGAGAACAACTTCTAGAAAAGACAATTTCCATTTCTCTCTCTCTCATTAAATTTTGCACCTTTACGAGATGAATGACATTTTAATTACTCGGCAATCAGTTTATAATACGACACTGAAGCGAGAGAGCATCTTGGAGGCTGTGCCGCATCTCAGAAGAGGGATGATGCCACTCAAGAGACATTTCTCTTATCTCCCTGCATCTTGTCATCGACATGTGGCCTCACATTTAACTAGGCAGTAAGTCGAGAACCCGTTCCATTAATGGCCCGGTCCGTCTGGGCCCTGCAGCAGGGTCACCGGTCACGTATTCGGTTAGGAATTTCTAATGACCCGTGCTCGTGAAAAGATTGGGTGCAGAAGCAACTGAAAAAATATCTGCAGCGGAATTGGTAGAGAAAGGATTCAAGCTTCTCTGCTGTTTGGTGTTTGTCTAACAGATTCTTTTTTTCCCTTACATTTTTTTTGTATCTGATTTTTATTGTTTTTTGATGTGGTCGGTGATTTATCGGTTTGTCTAGACGTCTGAGATTCTTCATCCTTGATTTTTCCTTCACGATATTGATTATGAATTCGTGAACTAGACATTGTTGCGAGGATCTTTTAATGGATGCGATTTTTTTTTTTTGGCTGTGTATCTAACGCAATTGTTTTCGAAGTGTAATATGTGTTTGGAATAGTAATTTATTGTTGTTGTTTTTTCATAGAATTTCTGTTATTAATCAGAAACTCTGCGAAGGTTTTGCCACTTTTATTGTCTCATCCTAGTTTGAGTTTGTAGATTGATATCAAGTAAAAGAAATATCACTAAGTAAATTAAAATAATTTTGCTTTTGAACCTGTTACTTTAACAACCCACTTGCCATGGGGGTCTGACAGGAGTCTTTCAGTATAATACACCGTAGAGTAGATCTGTGACAAAGGCAACATCTCAACAGAAAGACAACATATTTCAGTAAACCAGGCCTCCGTGCTCTCTAAGTGATTCGAAATCAGGTCTCTCTACTAAACAACCGGGGCGGGGATGGCTCAGTCGGTAGCGCGCCAGGCTCGTAATCTGTAGTTCCCAGGTTCGAGTCCCAGCTGGTTCAGTGTTGAGATTTATCTCCGCAAAATTTCCCCGCCCTGCCCACGGTCAGTAGGGGACACCGATGGGCTTGAAAAGGCCGCCGTCCGTCGGATGGGACGTTAAGCAGTGGCCCCGTGTGCGGGAGAGCCATACCCTGTGCACGTTAAAGAACACGCTGGATGGCCTTGACGGGAGGCTACCATCTGTCTCCCAACAGCTGTTCCAGTGGGTCCCCTCCCCCAACCTTCTCTGAGCCTTCGGGGTCCTTGTGGCCTGGCCATTTCCTAAAACAATCCAATCTACTAAACAACCAAGCACATGCGTGTTCAAAAGATTGATTAATAAAGGGTATGTTCTCATGAATTCAAGTTTGATAAATATCATATTCTCACGTGAACAGATGAAGAAATAATCTCATGAGTTAAAGATTTTGAAATTGTGCGCTCTCCTGGTTTTGATATTGGTTAATGCCTGCTCTCGTATATTAAACTTTGGAAGATGTGTGATCTAATGTATTAAAGATTGGAAAACGCCTGTTCTCTTGTGTTAAACATTGGAATATGCATATTGATCTGTGAGTTATGGTTAAGAAATGAGGTGTCGTAGATTAAAGATTGCTGTGTTCTCGCGAAACCACACAATGGGAAATAGATGGTCTCATGGTTTAAATGATGTTATGATTGGGTTGGTCTGACTTTGAGAAGGCTTTTTTTGCTGCAAAATATACTAATTAAACTGGTCACACAGATCCACAATTCTCAAGGTAAGATTTTCCAAAGGACGCAGATGGGAAATTCCCATTAAACGTTGTAAAGGATGCTCTTGATCATAAAACATCAGAGTATGATTCTGCTTCATAATAGAAAACGGAACAATGTCCCGTCATATGGAGGTCAGCTTTACTGATGACACCTTTCTCGCGAAGGTCAGATGAGGGCGAGCAGAAGAAAATACGAGGCTATTTAAGATCCAAACCACATTATATATTTCAATTTTTTTGCAACTTGATGAGTAACTCCTTTTCACAAATAGAATTCTTCTAAAAAACATTCCTTCTTATAATAAAAAAAATTCTTATAATAAGAATGCAATAATAATTTTAACGACCTTCAGACAGCTATGTGCCACACAGAACTAACAGTAAACAATCAGTATAATATGCCATAGAGTTGGGTTGTTTTACCTCTGAGCGGCACTTTTTTGCACACCATGGGCTAAATGGCCAGGTCACATGGACCCCGAAGGCTCAGAGAAGGTTGGGGGAGGGGACCCACTGTAACAGCTGTTGGGAGACAGATGGTAGCCTCCCGTCAAGGCCATCCAGCGTGTTCTTTAACGTGCACAGGGTATGGCTCTCCCGCACACGGGGTCACGGCTTAACGTCCCATCCGACGGACGGCGGTCCTTCCAAGCCCATCGGTGTCCCCTACTGACCGTGGGCAGGGCGGGGAATTTTGCGGAGATAAATCTCAACGCTGACCCAGCTGGAACTCGAACCTGGCAACTACAGATTACGAGCCTGGCGCGCTACCGACTGAGCCACCCCCGCCCCATATGCCATAGAGACCTCAGCAGAAAGACAACGTAAAGAAAGAAACAGATCTCTAACTCAGATACTTTCGATCCACAGCCAAGCAGGTTAATCACTCGGCCACAAGTGAAATATAAATTCTTCTTAATGTCCTCAAAAAAAAATATACAGTTCTATTTCCAGTTGATTATAGGCTTTTTCCTAGAGTAGAAAAGGATGTTATAATTACGTTGAAGAACTAAATTCTCACCTCATGTTTTATCAGCAATCAACATTTCGTCCACTAATGCTACTCGGGATAATAATAAGATTATACGATTAATCGCGTATAACTTTGGTCTGGCATTGGTGGCTCCATTTTGCCTATTCCCGTAACAATCCAATTAAGTTGGAGTGTTAACCCCTTCAATACAAACATTAGATCACACAATTCTTTGAAACATAAAATGAATATACACTACTATTCGATTCTTAAATGTTAATTTGGCAAATTTTACAGTCTCAGTTTTTGTATTTTTTGGGGGAGGGGGGGACTGAATCCTCTTCTAGTTGGGGCAGGGGTGGCTCAGTCGGTAGCGCGCCAGGCTCGTAATCTGTAGTTCCCAGGTTCGAGTCCCAGCTGGGTCAGCGTTGAGATTTATCTCCGCAAAATTCCCCGCCCTGCCCACGGTCAGTAGGGGACACCGATGGGCTTGGAAAGGCCGCCGTCCGTCTTATGTGACGTTAAGCCGTGGTCCGTGTGCGGGAGAACCATACCCTGTGCACCTTAAAGAACACGCTGGATGGCCTTAACGGGAGGCTACTCCTGGTCTCCACTGGAACATCTGTCTCCCAACAGCTGTTCCAGTGGGTCCCCTCCCCCAACCTTCTCTGAGCCTTCGGGGTCCATGTGACCTGGCCATTTAGCCCATGGTGTGCAAAAAAGTGCCGCTCAGAGGTAAAACAACCCAACCCTCTTCTAGTTACGTGCTTTGATTTCCAAATTAGCAGCAAATAAATCAAGTCCATTTGTCCATGATCCTAAGAAACATAATAGTTAACATAATCTTCGCATTCTTTGTTTCTGCATTCCTTCCCAAAAGCCCAATTTCCTCGTGCACAAGTCTCGCCAATAGCCAAAGCAACGACTTGGGAAATTCTCTCCAAAAGTGACACATAAAAGACCTATCTCGTTGAAATGACAACGAAATTAAAAGTATCATTTTCCGCTCTGTTGCCTTTTCCGAAACGAATCTGAAACATCGAATGGCCCAATTATTTCATCCGACGAAGCGTCATCGCACGTGATTCCGCATCATAAAAAAAAAAAGTTTCACAGCATCCAAATTCCAAGTTCCTTCCTCTTAGCGCCTTCCTAGAGTCGTAGCAAAAAACGCCTTCATTTTCCAATCTTCCATTGCATCCGTGTCTTTGGTTTCAGATGCTAAGAATGTTCAGACACCTGACCAGTGGAGCAGAAACCCGGTCTCTGACAAAACACGTGGCAGAGAAATTTAAAACGTCGCCAGCGAGTAGCTGGAGTAGATTATCTGACAGAGAGGGAATTCGTCAGTGAGCGAACAGGCAGTGTCCATCCCTCACGCCCAGCTGGAGATTCATCTCGTTGCCAGCCACGCACTGCGCTGGGATCTTCAACTATCCTCGCGAGAGTCTATTCTTTCCTCGTTATCGTGAGAAAGCGTCACGCTGCGGTCAGCACAGTGTAACAGAAATGAATAGAAATGCCTGAGCTGTCTAACGTGTAGCCGATCTTTTATTTATTGGTGGGAATTTGTTCTTAAGAGCCCTGAGTCACTCTCAAGTGGGAGTGGATCTGATAAATCGAGTGTTTTTAAACTTTCGAGATTACAACCGTGAAACAAAATGAGACAGAGAGAAAATATTTTCACGGCAGAGTTGGGTTGTTTTGCCTCTGAGAGTCACTTTTTTTGCGCATAATGGGCTAAATAACCAGTTCACAAATGCGCATAATGGGCTAAATAACCAATTCACAAAGACCCAAAGGTCTTTGTGAACTGGTTATTTAGACCCAAGGGTCTTTGTGAACTGGCTATTTAGCCCATTATGCGCAAAATTATAAAGAAGGTTGGAAGAAGAGGACTCACTGGAAAGCTGTTAGGAGACAGATGGTAGCCTCCCACAGATGGTAGCCCCCTCTATTCACAAAGACCCAAAGGTCTTTGTGAACTGGCTATTTAGCCCATTATGCGCAAAATTATTAAGAAGGTTGGAAGAAGAGGACTCACTGGAAAGCTGTTAGGAGACAGATGGTAGCCTCCCGTCAAGGCCATCCAGCATATTCTTTAAAGTGCACAGTGTATACTCTCCCGCACGCGGAGGCACAGTTTAACGTCCCATCCGACGAACGGTGGCCTTTTCAAGCCCTTCGGTGTCCCTCGTGTGTGTACGTTGAGATTTATCTGCACTAAATTCCCGCGGTGAGAAACGAGATACCGATGGCAAGGGAGTGTTCACAAGAACCATACCCTGTGTACGTAAAGGAACACGGAGACTTCTCTCTGTACAGTCGCTCAAAAAAATATCCGAACACTATAGTTGATTACAGAATTCAGAAAAAATATCTGGCAACGATTTTTTTAGAAATTAGTGATCTGGCAACCTTCATGTAAACACTATGATTGGTTACAGAATTCAGAAAAAATATCTGGAGCGTGTACAGCAACTGTACGCGCTCCAGTTACCGTTCACAGCAAACTGGAGCCTGTGCAGTTACTGCACACGCTCTAGTTTGCTGTGAACGGTAACTGCACACGCTCAATATTTCTATGAGTGGGCCCACACGATCCAGGTTTTTGTGAGCTCACACGATCCAATGTGCTGTGAACATTAACCGCAACCGCTCCAGTTTGCTGTGAACGGTAACCGCACACGCTCAATATTTCTATGAGTGGGCCCACACGATCCAGGTTTTTGTGAGCTCACACGGTCCAATGTGCTGTGAACATTAACTGCAACCGCTCCAGTTTGCTGTGAACGGTAACCGCACACGTTCAATATTTCTATGAGTGGGCCCACACGATCCAGGTTTTTGTGAGCTCACACGATCCAGTGTGCTGTGCACATTAACCGCAACCGCTCCAGTTTGCTGTGAACGGTAACTGCACACGCTCAATATTTCTATGAGTGGGCCCACACGATCCAGGTTTTTGTGAGCTCACACGATCCAATGTGCTGTGAACATTAACCGCAACCGCTCCAGTTTGCTGTGAACGGTAACTGCACACGCTCAATATTTCTATGAGTGGGCCCACACGATCCAGGTTTTTGTGAGCTCACACGATCCAGTGTGCTGTGCACATTAACCGCAACCGCTCCAGTTTGCTGTGAACGGTAACTGCACACGCTCAATATTTCTTGAGTGGGCCCACACGATCCAGGTTTTTGTGAGCTCACACGATCCAATGTGCTGTGAACATTAACCGCAACCGCTCCAGTTTGCTGTGAACGGTAACCGCACACGCTCAATATTTCTATGAGTGGGCCCACACGATCCAGGTTTTTGTGAGCTCACACGATCCAATGTGCTGTGAACATTAACTGCAACCACTCCAGTTTGCTGTGAACGGTAACCGCACACGTTCAATATTTCTATGAGTGGGCCCACACGATCCAGGTTTTTGTGAGCTCACACGATCCAATGTGCTGTGAACATTAACCGCAACCACTCCAGTTTGCTGTGAACTGTAACTGCACACGCTCAATATTTCCGTGAGTGAGCCCACACGATCTAGTATCAAAATAATATGACCACCTACAGTCGCTCAAAAAAAAAAGTATCCGAACACTATGGTTGATTACAGAATGACATCCCCACTATACTTTTCCTCCCTTTTAAATTACCAAGTAGTATTTGGTTAATTTCCTCCATTAACTGGAGTAAGTCGACTGTGCTCTCCGCTTATATTTTCTAGCCAAAAATAAGTTTTTTTGAGAAAGAAATTGTAAACATTGGAAGTAAATTATGTACAAAACATTGCGAGTCGTAAGGAATTTGGTATTTGTGGAGAATAGTTAAATATGGAAATTCTATAAGTCTTGCATATTTTTTACGCCTTCGTAATTAATAATTCTTCACGTACATATATTGATGCTCCTCAGTTCCATGTGCTGCTTTTACATCGCATTTGATTTCATCAATAACAATTGAAAATAGCTATTTATTAAATCAATGACACCAAGCGAAAATGCAGCATGTATTTATCATTAGAGTGATTGGCAGAGTGTGAAGATTGGGAAAGAAATTACAGACAATTAAGTTAATAAAAAAAAAAAAATAAATACCCCCTCAAGCAGCTGCTTGCCACAGAGGTCTGACAGGAGCCTTCCAGTTTATATGCCATAGTAGGTCTGAGAGGATGGCAGGACCTCAGCAGAAAAACGACACATACATCCATGCCTTATCCGGGCTCGAACCCTGGTCCCGTAGATCAGTAGCCAAGCGTGCTAACCACTCGGCCACGGGACGGCTAAAAAAAAACCCCTCAAGCAGCTGCTTGCCACAGAGGTCTGACAGGAGCCTGTCAGTTTATATGCCATAGTAGAAGGTCTGAGAGGATGGCAGGCCCTCAGCAGAAAAACGACACAAACAGCCATGCCTTACCCGGGGCTCGAACCCAGGTCCTTTAATAATATTGGATAACAAAGAAACCTGAATGCAAATATACAGTTACGATTTTTTCCGTATTACATGAAAATTCCCATTAATGAAACGTATTTTATTTTCATCAGGGGTAATAAGAGAATTTAACAGTGTCTTAAAGTCACGTTCGATCGACAAAAGTTTTCAAAATATCAGAGAGCGAATAAGGAATAATGACCCCAACAGAAGCATGGCCGGTTGCTCCAATCGCCATTAATAATGAAATACATATCCAATCGCCATTAAGAAATAAAAAGCCACTTGATGCAAACATGGCTGACCAAAGTTTGAAAGATCATAGTTTGACATTACACCCAAATATATATTTTTACACTATACGTGTCTCAGAAGATGCAGATTACTATTTGATTATTTATTATTAAACATCGAAAGCTGTGCTTGCTGGGGCGGGGGTAGCTCAGTCGGTAGCGCGCCAGGCTCCTAATCTGTAGTTCCCAGGTTCGAGTCCCAGCTGGGTCAGCGTTGAGATTTATCTCCGCAAAATTCCCCGCCCTGCCCACGGTCAGTAGGGGACACCGATGGGCTTGGAAAGGCCGCCGTTCGTCGAATGGGACGTTAAGCCGTTGCCCCGTGTGCGGGAGAGCCATACCCTGTGCACGTTAAAGAACACGCTGGATGGCCTTGACGGGAGGCTACCATCTGTCTCCCAACAGCTGTTCCAGTGGGTCCCCTCCCCCAACCTTCTCTGAGCCTTCGGGGTCCATGTGACCTGGCCATTTAGCCCATGGTGTGCAAAAAAATGCCGCTCAGTGGTAAAACAACCCAACCTGTGCTTCCCACAACATGCAGTCCCATGATTCCAAGGAGTCTAGGGAAGTGTAAAGAGGGTAAGCGTGCTATATTCGATATTTCAGAAAGGTCTAGCGGAAATTGTACATTTACAGGGATTACACAACACCGTAAGTTTTATTGCTTTTTGCTGGAATTACCTCAATTCAGTATGGCAACACTGGCTATCTCGTGCTGATCACAAGATGTGACTGGCTGTTGATGACGTAAAAAATTTCTGGAGCATCGAACTGCTCCACTGATATGTTCAGTTTCAAATTCCAAAATAACCAATGAATGAACAGCAGTTACAGAACTAGTGATGTAACCTGCTCTTGGAACTTTTAGTGAGTCCTCGCAGAGACATACTCGGGGGAAGGTCCCCCCCCCTCGGAAAAAAACTGTCATTTTATATGAAAAATACAGTTGTGTTTCTATAATTTTATTTTAGCCACGTAATACATGTGCGATACTAAACGTAGATCTAAGAAATAAATGTTAAATTTTATTCCCCGTAAAATATCACTTTAAATGTTCGGTGGAATATTTTAGTAATTGGCAAACCCTACTCAAGTCTTATTCTCACCCTTTCCCCCTCCAAACTGAATTCTCTGACACTCCCAGAAGTTAAATTCTCGAACTCTCCTCCTAAATCTTGAGTACGTGCCCGAGTCCTAATTACGAGGATCTATATTTGATCTGAAAAGTTTCAGGTAATGACGAGTTGGGTTGTTTTACCTCTGAGCGGCACTTTTTTGCACACCATCCAGGTCACATGGACCCCGAAGGCTCAGAGAAGGTTGGGACCCACTGGAACAGCTGTTGGGAGACAGATGGTAGCCTCCCGTCAAGGCCATCCAGCGTGTTCTTTAACGTGCACAGGGTATGGCTCTCCCGCACACGGGGCCACGGCTTAACGTCCCATCCGACGGACGGCGTCCTTTTCAAGCCCATCGGTGTCCCCTACTGACCGTGGGCAGGGCGGGGAATTTTGCGGAGATAAATCTCAACGCTGACCCAGCTAGGACTCGAACCTGGGAACTACAGATTACGAGCGTGGCGCGCTACCGACTGAGCCACCCCCACCCCAGTAATGACGAGACTAGGGTGTGCAGAAAGAGTCAGACTTTATAGGGAGTTATCAGAAAGAAAGAGACTTCATAAGGGGTCAGTGGCGCCGTAAGGGTGGGAACCACTGATAAAGATTATCAAACTTTTATCACTTCGAGAACGAGAAAACTTTTCTCCAAAGAAACAATGTGATTTCGTTCATACTATATAGAACAGCGAATCACTAAAAGGCTGAAACCTGGTTTATGTAAAAGTAAACAGGATAATTATTATCCGTGTGTGAACTTAACCCGTTCTAACTTATTAAATAAATATTGTTGAATATCTAGTTTTAGACAGATTTGACTGAGAACTTTATTCTCAATCATATTATTCCATAAAAATTTTGACAAGTTATGCAGCTTCTAATTTAACGCTCCATATATAGGCTCCTGTCAGACCTCTGTGGCAAGCAGCTGCTTGAGGGGGTATTTATTTATTATATTTATATAAAACACAGAAATACTCCTAATAAAGTATCCTCTTGACCGTATTACTATAATACAACCCTATTCTGGGAGGTAAATTTTGGGTGAAAAGTGCAGGGAATACGAATAAATAGATTAAAATCATTCCATCGTTGATTTAATATCCTTTTCCTCTTCTTTCCATTCTCAGTCATACAAAGGAAATCTGCTGTTGACGAGATAAATTTCACGGTCGCGTGAATAAAGATAAAACACGAGCAGATGGAACAGTCACGTGTGAAAAAAAATGCAGACGTGACGTCATTTCATTAATGTGCACCACGAATTCTTTTCTTGGACGTGAGTTCTTTTGTTTCTGGAGATTAAAGCGAACGATAATAGATTAATCTTAAGTTCCAAAAGTGGAAACTAATTTTTAGAGGAAAAATCTGCGCAAAACTTTTGATGAATCTCTCACGATATGGGGGTAAAAGGTTACATGAAATGTTTGTTTATTCTTTACACGTGTGCAGCTTGAATCAGTAATACGTGTAATAGAATGACGCAGTTTGCCTCCTTTGTTCGCATTGAAGATTCATCAATGCTCAGGTATGGGACAAGATAAAAATCTGATATAACTCATTTTTGCTTCGCTGCTTTCTTTTTCACTTTCTAATCATTAATGCGCCCCGTTATGAAGACACAAATCAACCCTTTTTTTTTCTCCTACGAAACCGCTATTTAACCAGGCAGATCGACCGATATCTAAACTCTGAAGGGGGAAAGTTAATATTTACATAAGTATGCCCCGGAGGCAAGGCAAGTCATTTGATAAAAATTACAGGTTGCAAAGTCCCCGCAATTGTAAGCAAGAATAATTTTCTTTCACGTGTCATTGAAACTGCTTTAGAAATATTCCTCGGGTTGTTTTTATTTCCTTTGTTATTTTTATACACATATTGCTAATAACAACAGCCCAAGCATTAGTAACGTTATTCTTTATATTTTTTTTTCTAAGCGATGTAAATGGAGTCATTAATGGTCGGTTTTTATGATCAGTTTATTGCCTCTAATTGGTTGGTTTGGCTTCCAGGGCTCCCGAACAAACAAATTAAATATAACAGAGAGATTTGGAACTCTTTTAATGATGAATGCGAAGCTGTACAGAGCAGGCATTAAACGTTACTATAAGACATGATGATTTTATGAGAAAAATAATCATTAAAATGTATCCATTGTTCAACCATCTGGGTTGTGGGTTGTTTTACCTCTGAGCGGCACTTTTTTTGCACACCATGGGCTAAATGGCCAGGTCACATGGACCCCGAAGGCTCAGAGAAGGTTGGGGAGGGGACCCACTAGAACAGCTGTTGGGAGACAGATGGTAGCCTCCCGTCAAGGCCATCCAGCGTGTTCTTTAACGTGCACAGGGTATGGTTCTCCCGCACACGGCACCACGGCTTAACGTCCCATCCGACGGGCGGCGGCCTTTCCAAGCCCATCGGTTCCCCTACTGACCGTGGGCAGGGCGGGGAACTTTGCGGAGATAAATCTCAACGCTGACCCAGCTGGGACTCGAACCTGGGAACTACAGATTACGAGCCTGGCGTGCTACCGACTGAGCCACCCCCGCCCCATTCAACCATCAGAATGCCAGTTGAGGTACAGGTCATCTGCACATAACCTTCTCAATTGAGGTTGGTAAGAGTTAATTTCAACTCTGGCCTATCCATTCCTGCCACCTTTTGATTTTGAAAGAAATGATGCATGGAATACAGTGGATCGACATGACGGAAATTTACGCAAATTTCACTAGAGGCGGTCTAATCGAACCTGCTGCTCTAAGGTTTAAAACACATTATGTTCGAATTAAATACAGCTTTGTAAATAGAGCTAAACCGAAAAACTTTGGGTTGTTTAACCTCTGAATGTTTTTTTGCATACAATGGGCTAAGTGGCCAGGTCACAAGGACCCCGAGAGATCAGAGAAGTTTGGAAGATGGGACCCATTGAATAGCTTAGGAGACAGATGATAGTCCCCCGTCAAGGTCATCCAGCATGTTCTTTAACATGCACAGGGTATGGCTCTTGCGCACATGCGCCTATGACTTAACGTCCCATCCGACGGACGGCGGGCTTTCCAAGCTCATCGATGCCCCCCTAGACCGATGACAAGGAGAGGGTATTGGGGAGATAAATCTCAACGCTGATCTAGTTGAGATTCGAACCCGGGAACTTCAGAATACGAGCCAGCGCTGTACCAACTGAGCCACCTCCGCCACCACGAAAAGGTTTGTAGCTCTGTTCTACAGTACAGTGGTAATTTCATATATCAAAATGAATTTTCGTTCAGAACATGATATTCAGGGAATTGGGTTGCTTTACTTCTGAGATACGATTTTTTTTTACACACAATAGGCTTAATGAACAGATCACAAGAATCCAAGTACTCAGAATAAGGAGACTCACTAGACAGCTGTTAAGAGACAGATGGTAGCCTCCCAAGAAGACTATCCAGTGTGCATTCAGTGTACCATACAGTTGGGTTGTTTTATCTCTGAGTGGCACTTTTTTGCACACAATGGGCTAAATGGTCAGGTCACAAGGACTCCGAAGGCTCAGAGAAGGTTGGGGGAGGGGACCCACTGGAACAGCTGTTGGGAGACAGATGGTAACCTCCCGTCAAGGCCATCCAGTGTGTTCTTTAACGTGCACAGGGTATGGCTCTCCCGCACACGGGGCCACGACTTAACGTCCCATCCGACGGACGGCGGCCTTTCCAAGCCCATCGGTGTCCCCTACTGACCGTGGGCAGGGCGGGAGAGTTCTGTGGAGATAAATCTCAACGCTGACCCAGCTGGGATTGCAGATTACGAGCCTGGCGCGCTACCGACTGAGTCAATCTCTCGTTTCATTTGCATTTTGCTAGGATTACTATTAAAACTCAAATGATGAGACGTAAATCCTGTGATTTAAATATTGAGAAGCTGCCTCAATATTTCTCCTTTCAGTTTCGCAAATTTCCGAATATCAGAATTCTCCTAAATTTTAAGATTCGTTTCTTCAAATAATTAATTCCTCCAGTGTTTGCCAGCTTTAGCTTTTCGTCTTTTAACAAATACATTTATTACAAACTTATTTGGAATTATCTCGACTTTCAAGTACCTCTTGGACACTGTCTATATTATAATGCACTACCTTAGGAAACTTAGAATGCCAAGTTCTCTTTTTTGAATCAATCTTCCGAATCTAAGGTATTTTTACAAACTTTTAGAACATCGTATTATCAATTTGGCTTCATTGGTTAATAAACTCGACGACGACTGCATCTAGGGGGAGAGCAAAGGAGTCATACCCCCTCCCCCCCCCCCACACACACCACCACCACCACACACATTTAGAGGGGCGGGGGTACCTCAGTATAGTACTTCAGTACCTCCAAGAAAATATCTTCACGTGTTTGCCTAAAACCAGGGGGCGGGGATGGCTCAGTCGGTAGCGCGCCAGGTTCGTAATCTGCAGTTCCAAGGTTCGAGTCCCAGCTGGGTGAGCGTTGAGATTTATCTCCGCAAATCTCACCGCCCCGCACACTGTCAATAGGGGACACCGATGGTTGGTGGGATGGCACGTTAAGCCGTGGGAGAGCCATACCCTCTGCACGTTAAAGAACACACTGGATGGCCTTGATGAGATGCTATCATCCGTCTCCCAACAGCTATTCCACTGGGTCCCCTCCCCCAACCTTTCTCTTCCCAGACTTCGGGATCTTTATGACTTGTCCATTTAGTCCGTTGTGCACAAAACAGTGCCGATCAGAGGTAAAACAACACAACCCTTAGAATGCTAGTAAGGTAATACAGGGAAAAAATTTTTTAACTTATGTAGATTTCATTTATTTTACATATACTGTACTCTGCATATTTACTTGGAACGATATACCACTAACCCGCAAAAAGCGTAATTTTTTTGTATATTCCCTTTACTGCTTGGTAAGTATTAAAACATATTCCCTTAAAATTCAAAGCTAAACAGAGAGAGGAAATACTGGTTTCAGGAATGTTCCTTTAGTCAGGATCATCGAAAGAAGAACACGACAATCAATTTCTGGTTCAGTACACTTCAGCCTCTTCTAATCCTTAACAAGCTGCTGCTCTTCTTCCATCCTCCCTCTCTGCATTTATGAAGCCAATGAACGTCCTTCTGGATGACACAGCTGACTGAGTGGGAAGCAAAGAAGCGGAAACTGATGCGACCCTCATCCATCAAGGATCACTTTAGTGTCATCCCTGGGGATTTCCGAATTGGAATCGTTGCTCCCGCCAACATAGAGTCGCCTGTAGAGTCTGCAAAAGGGTTCGAATTTGTACGGCAACAGACTACATCCCTGGCGACATCTGAACTTGTATTTTGCGAGCATCTGTGTACATCGCATCCTATGTCATCACCTTCATCCAGACAAATGCTCTGCCCTTGATGTTGACCTTCCGTAACAACCGCAGAGAGATACAGAATGGTTATAGGGAAAGAGTAATGTTGTTTTGTGGAGTATTTTTTTGTTTGCAGAAAGTTTGTTAAATTCGTTAAAGAAAGAGACTCGATTTCTTAAAAAAAATAGTTGCCCAAGCAGAGGCCCACAGAGGAAAAGAAATGAATCCGTGTTTTCTTTCTGTTTTCTTTCTCAATTTGGTCGGTTTATTAAACTTTTTTTGCAGAACAATCGCTGTTTATAATTCTCCCCCCCCCTCGTTTTTTTTGGTATAATTATTGGACATAACAAGAGCCTTGTGTTGTGTTGTGTTGTTTCACCTATGAGCGGCACTTTTTTGCACACCATGGGCTAAATGGCCAGGTCACATGGACCCCGAAGGCTCAGAGAAGGTTGGGGGAGGGGACCCACTGGAACAGCTGTTGGGAGACAGATGGTAGCCTCCAGTCAAGGCCATCCAGCGTGTTCTTTAACGTGCACAGGGTATGGCTCTCCCGCACACGGGCCCACGGCTTAACGTCCCATCCGACGGACGGCGGTCTTTCCAAGCCCATCGGTGTCCCCTACTGACCGTGGGCAGGGTGGAGAGAGTTTTGCGGAGATAAATCTCAACGCTGACCCAGCTGGGACTCGAACTTGGGAACTACAGATTACGAGCCTGGCGCGTTACCGACTGAGCCACCCCCGCCCCTAACAAGAGCCTAAGAGAGGTCGAGAGCGACCTGGCTAGTCAAATATGTGGCCTTCACCCCACTGCGAAAGTCATGTAAATGCATGAATATATTTAACAGGCGCTTTAAAAAATCAGATAATCTTTCATTTATTAAAAGAATTTTTAAATAAAAAGGATATATAATGCTTTAACACATACGAATTGTTTACATTTGTTTGACATGTAATTTGATAATGGCAGCATATTTGGCCGAAATTGTACAGCAAATTGGAAAGAATTGGGACTGCCGAGACCAGACAGAGGGGTCTGGTGGGCCATTTAGCTCAGGCAAATGGCCCTGCAGATCCCTCTGTCTGGGCTCGGTCATAACATTTAAATCAAAATCCAATCAAATAACGTTCAAATACAATAATTCCACAGCAACCAAAACTGTTCTTTTGATTGCTACTGTCATACAAAGCATTCCAACATACGTCCAGAAGGAACACGAACCGAATGGAGATCATATTAAAGGAGTACGAACCTAATGGAGATCATGTTAGAGGAAGCGAACCTAATGGAGATCACGTTAGAGGAAAGCGAACCTAATGGAGATCACGTTAGAGAAAAGCGAACCTAATGGAGATCATGTTAGAGGAAAGCGAACCTAATAGAGATCATGTTAGAGGAAAGCGAACCTAATGGAGATCATGTTAGAGGAAAGCGAACCTAATGGAGATCACGTTAGAGGAAAGCGAACCTAATGGAGATCACGTTAGAGAAAAGCGAACCTAATGGAGATCATGTTAGAGGAAAAGAACCTAATGGAGATCACGTTAGAGGAAAGCGAACCTAATGGAGATCACGTTAGAGAAAAGCGAACCTAATGGGGATCATGTTAGAGGAAAGCGAACCTAATGGAGATCATGTTAGAGGAAAGCGAACCTAATGGAGATCACGTTAGAGGAAAGCGAACCTAATGGAGATCATGTTAGAGGAAAGCGAACCTAACGGAGATCATGTTAGAGGAAAGCGAACCTAATGGAGATCACGTAGAGGAAAGCGAACCTAATGGAGATCACGTTAGAGGAAAGCGAATCTAATGGAGATCATGTTAGAGGAAAGCGAACCTAATGGAGATCACATTAGAGGAAAGCGAACCTAATGGAGATCATGTTAGAGAAAAGCGAACCTAATGGAGATCATGTTAGAGGAAAGCGAACCTAATAGAGATCATGTTAGAGGAAAGCGAACCTAATGGAGATCATGTTAGAGGAAAGCGAACCTAATGGAGATCATGTTAGAGAAAAGCGAACCTAATGGAGATCATGTTAGAGAAAAGCGAACCTAATGGAGATCATGTTAGAGGAAAGCGAACCTAATGGAGATCATGTTAGAGGAAAGCGAACCTAATGGAGATCATGTTAGAGGAAAGCGAACCTAATGGAGAACATGCTAGAGGAAAGCGAACCTAATGGAGATCATGTTAGAGGAAAGCGAACTAATGGAGATCATGTTAGAGGAAAGCGAACTTAATGGAGATCATGTTAAAGGAAAGAGAACCTAATGGAGATCATGTTAAAGGAAAGAGAACCTAATGGAGATCATGTTGGAAGAACACGATCATCAAAGTTGCAGTTAATTCTCCGCTAGTGTCGAGATATAATAAAATGGTTTAGTAGCAAAGCCCTTTTTTGGAATACGTTTCCAGAATAAAAAGAACTTCAGGAAAGTGACGCGTGTGCCTCCTTTAAGTCTTTTACAGCGGGTTTTTCCATCTGGCTTCTATGAGCTCTCCAGTGGAAGATCATGTTGGAAGAACACGATCACCAAAGTTGCAGTATAATTCTCCGCTAGTGTCGAGATAAATAAATTCTGAAAATCTCAATCGTTTCAGTCTCTGTTAGAACAAGTGTAGCTCATGCGCTCCATTTGCTGCTGGACCAAGACACAACTCGAAGGTTCTCCGTGTCTGCGTGTCCGTCGGGATGAACGAGGTGAGAACTCGCGTTGCACCCACGCCAGAAGCGTCCTTCGCCGCCAAGGGTAAATCCCCCTCCTCACTTTCTCTGTCTGCCCTCTCGCTGCGGCATCGAGCCTTCCGCCTTCCGGTCGCTCCACAAAGCAGAGGAAACGTGATACATATCTGCGGCGTGCGCCCGTTGTCCCCGTTTGCTTCCTGCCGTCAGGATCCTGTCAGAAAAGCACACAGACACGGACCACGACTCTCTCCCTCTTCTCTTGCTTGCTGGAGGATGTCCTGCGCAGTTAAAGAAGCATTCAGGCCTCTTCAATTAAAGGAGGACATTACTATTTTTGTTAGTTGACTTTGCGCTTTGAAGTTTCGTTCAGATTGTCTGAATTGTTAAAAAATATTTTGTGTAAAGATTCCAAAAACACAAAGAGTCAAAAAGGAAACTGCTAAAAAAGTCAAAAATTGGTTTAGTAGCAAAGCCCTTTTTGGAACACGTTTCCAGAATAAAAAGAACTTCAGGAAAGTGACGCGTGTGCCTCCTTTAAGTCTTTTACAGCGGGTTTTTCCATCTGGCTTCTATGAGCTCTCCAGTGGATGTTGCAATATTCGAGTCTCAACTGTATCTGGTTTGAGAATTTTCTCCCCTAGCTCCCGTCCTACCTTCGGTGAGAAAGAGGAACCGACGGTCTTGGAAAGGCCGCAGTCCGTACGATGGGAAGTTGTGTATGTCTCCGTGTGTTGGAGTTGTTGGGTTGGGTTGTTTTACCTCTGAGCGGCACTTTTTTGCACACTATGGGCTAAATGGCCAGGTCACATGGACCCCGAAGGCTCAGAGAAGGTTGGGGGAGGGGACCCACTGGAACAGCTGTTGGGAGACAGATGGTAGCCTCCCGTCAAGGCCATCCAGCGTGTTCTTTAACGTGCACAGGGTATGGCTCTCCCGCACACGGGGCCACGGCTTAACGTCCCATCCGACGGACGGCGGCCTTTCCAAGCCCATCGGTGTCCCCTACTGACCGTGGGCAGGGCGGGGAATTTTGCGGAGATAAATCTCAACGCTGACCCAGCTGGGACTCGAACCTGGGAACTACAGATTACGAGCCTGGCGCGCTACCGACTGAGCCACCCCCGCCCCCGTGTGTTGGAGAGCCATACCCTGTGTACGTTAAAGAACACACTGGATGGCTTGACGGGAAACTCTCATCTGTCTCCTAATAGTTTTCGGGGCGGGGATGGTTCAGTCGGTAGCGCACCAGGCTCGTAATCTGCAGTTCCCGGATTCGGGTCTCGCCTGGGCCAGCGTTCAGATATATCTCCACAAAACTCCCACCCTGCTTTCGGTCAGTAGAGGGAACCGATGGTCTTGAAAAGGACACCGTCCGTACGATGGGAAGTTAAGTGAGTCTCCGTGTGCTAGAGAGCCATACCCTATGCATGTTAAAGAACACGCTGGATGGCCTTGACGGGAGGCTACCATCTGTCTCCCAACAGCTGTCCCAGTGGGTTCTTTCCCCCAACCTCCTCTGAGCCCTCGGGGTCCTTGTGACTTGGCCATTTAGCCCTTGTGTACAAAAGAATGCCGCTCAGAGTAAAACAACCCTAACCGCTTTCCAGTGGCTACCCTTCCCCCACCTTTCTCTGAACCCTTGGGTTTCTGGTGATCTGGTCGTTTAGCGCATTGTCTTCAAAAAAAGTTCTTCATAGAGGTAAAACAACCCAATACAATATAGAGTGGATTCCATTTTCCTATCAGCTATAAACTTCGGATATTTGTGACTTTAGTATTTAGCCCACAGTTGCAACTTAGAGGTAAAACAACCTACCGAACTCAATTAGAGGATTCTTTAAAGTGTCATTATTATCATCTTCCTCAAGCAACCATGGGCTACGGATATCCAACCAGACCGTGCAATTTAGTTCTCCAAGCATATTTGTCCTGAGCTACATCTGCTGCATCTAACAAGACCTGTTTGAAATTGTCTGCCCACCACATTCTAGGTCTCCCCCTCTCTCTGAGATCTTTAGGCACACTGTTCATAACCTTATTCCCTAGTCTATCATTATTTATACGGACAACATGGCCAAACCAACGGAGCCTCTCTTTGCACAATATGCGTACAAGGTACAAAAATTTAAAAGTGTGCAAAGTTCAGCATTAAGCTCCAGGGCTTATAGTTCAAACTAGGGACGACGACCTGTGCCCACTTTCTTACCGAAGATAGATCACGGAAATGCTGAGAAAATCTCGTGACTGAGCTCAGCAATTAAGGTCCGAATTTGTGATCTCATGCTACGAGCCAATAACATAGCCAGGGGTGGAAGGTAGGGGATGGTGGGTGTAACCAGGGAGTTCTGACCCTAACTACTTTGGTTTGGGTTGGGTTGTTTACCTATCCTTAGAGGACATTTGAGATTGGAGAATGAATGGAGTTGGTATTGAAGCACCAACTGCGAGTTGGGTTGGGTTATTTTACTTGTGAACGGCACTTTTTTGCACACCATGGGCTAAATGGCCAGGTCACATGGACCCCGAAGGCTCAGAGAAGGTTGGGGGAGGGGACCTACTGGAACAGCTGTTGGGAGACAGATGGTAGCCTCCCGTCAAGGCCATCCAGCGTGTTCTTTAACGTGCACAGGGTATGGCTCTCCCGCACACGGGCCACGGCTTAACGTCCCATCCGACGGACGGCGGCCTTTCCAAGCCCATCGGTGTCCCCTACTGACCGTGGGCAGGGCGGGGAATTTTGCGGAGATAAATCTCAACGCTGACCCAGCTGGGACTCGAGCCTGGGAACTACAGATTACGAGCCTGGCGCGCTACCGACTAAGCCATCCTCGCCCCGACCCTAACTGCGTCAGCGTTTCAGAATCATCTGGGAGACACACTGAACAACTGAAACAAATACTACTCCTTTTGATGTTTTTCCGTAATTTCAACATTTCAGATTAATTTCAGCTACGTTCAATCCCAGAAAACGTAGTGCAAGTATTGCAACTGGTGGCGGGAATGCAAATTATTTGATTATTTTCTCTAACACGAAACAAGCGTGGATAATGTTAAAGTTCTGGCTTTTCTCCTTTTGCCAATACACACGATTTATGCTTTCGTTTCAGGAGGGACTCATTCCATCCCTGAAGCCTTGTACAGTCGAGGGTGTAGGGCCACCAGAGGTCAGTTCCCTCACGAGGCTTATTGTGACCAATATTACAATTGTTGGGACGGGAGAGCGACTGTGGAGCAATGTGCCGGAGATCTGCTCTTTAATGCTGCCATTTCAGCCTGCGACTATCCTCAAGCGGTGGTTTGTGGAGCAAGAGCCAGGAATGCAGGTGAGAACTTTCTTACTTTAACCTTTCTGATGAAACTCTTTGCATCACTCAATAAATCTTTCACGTGACCATTTATGCTGAAACCTCTGTCAGACTTTCAAAGCAGTTTTTCTCCGCACTTGAAATCTATAGAGTCAGCTTCGAAGCATTGTCTGCTTGAAATCAGATTGGTGAAACTTTCAAAGCAAGTCGTTATCTACCACTTCTGTTAGTATATTTAACCTCCACACTGCTTCTTTACTCTCCACTGTTGTTAGTATTCTGATTCTTTACTTCCACACTGCTCTTAGTATTCTGAAACTTAAACTCCACACTGCTTCTTTACTCTCCACTGCTGTTAGTATTCTCATCTTTACCTCCACACTGCTCTTAACATTCTGCTTCTTTACTCACCACTGCTGTTAGTATTCTGATTCTTTACCTCCACACTACTCTTAGTGTTCTGCTACTTAACCCCACACTGCTTCTTTACTCTCCACTGCTGTTAGTATTCTCATCTTTACCTCCACACTGTTCTTAACATTTTGCTTCTTTACTCACCACTGCTGTTAGTATTCTGATTCTTTACCTCCACGCTGCTCTTAGTATTCTGATACTTAACCTCCACACTGCTTCTTTACTCTCCATTGCTGTTAGTATTCTCATCTTTACCTCCACACTGCTCTTAACATTTTGCTTCTTTACTCACCACTGCTGTTAGTATTCTGATTCTTTACCTCCACACTACTCTTAGTGTTCTGCTACTTAACCCCACACTGCTTCTTTACTCTCCACTGCTGTTAGTATTCTCATCTTTACCTCCACACTGCTCTTAACATTTTGCTTCTTTACTCGCCACTGCTGTTAGTATTCTGATTCTTTACCTCCACACTGCTCTTAGTATTCTGATACTTAACCTCCACACTGCTTCTTTACTCTCCATTGCTGTTAGTATTCTCATCTTTACCTCCACACTGCTCTTAACATTTTGCTTCTTTACTCACCACTGTTAGTATTCTGATTCTTTACCTCCACACTGCTCTTAGTATTCTGATACTTAACCCCACACTGCTTCTTTACTCTCCACTGCTGTTAGTATTCTGATTCTTTACCTCCACACTGCTCTTAACATTCTGCGTCTGTACCCTCCACTGCTGCTAGTATTATGATTCTCGACCCTCACACTACTCTTAGAGTTCTGCTACTCTCCCTATGTTGCTCCTAATATTCCCTTTTCGCACTCTAATGCTGTTAGCACTTTGCTACACTACTCTACCATGATGTTAACCTCCTACTGTTCCTCCCTACACGACAATTTGTATTTTGCTGTTTTATCCCGCGCTGATGTTACTCCTCTGATGCTCCACGCTCTTGTGATATAATTGTGCTTCTCGAATGCAGAAGATTTTGCAACCGACCTGCTTTCGAACATCTTTAATTCTTTTGGGATCTCTTTTGATGACCTGAGTGCAGTTATAATCGGTCTTAAAAAAAGAAGAAAAGTTATTAGAAAGAACCACCACGTAATGTGCAGCAAAGACGAATATAAATTGGAAAAATAAACTTATATCTGACCACGTCCGTATCTAAAAAAAAAGAGGGGAGGGAGGAAGAAATATCGATAGAAGAAAATGTAAAAGGGGATGACAGGAAACTGGATTTCCAATGCAGTATGACATTTCCCTTTCCGTTTTACAGATCTTTAAAAATGTTTTTGAAATATTCATGAAATATAAATATGTTTAATAATTTTTTGCCCCTGTTACTCTTACTAGCATCCCCCCCCCCACACACATACACACACTAGATCCTGCCCTGCATGCCACCATTGCATCATTGATTTCTAAATAAGACACTTCCATCGAACGTTGAAGTTTGGATGCAAATTATCCGAATATGTATGCAACAATTAATGATAATAAGCACTCATTATGAATCTATTACGAAATAATTCCAGGACAACTCTAACATCTCAAGCATTGACGATGATGAAATATCAATGATAATTAACATGAAAGCTCCACCTTCTGCATCGAATTTAGAATTAGAAGGTATCAAATGTTAATGAGCCATTTAAGCAGAAAAAAAGAAATTGTTTATGATTTTTTTTTTCTTTTCTATTCCAGCGCCTTACATAGTAGGAGGGCGATGCCTCAAGGAATGGGGCACATTCCCTGATCCAGTCGACTGCACGGCCTTCTACGAGTGCGACCACGGCAGGGCGTTCCGCAAGGTGTGTCCTTTCTATACGGCGTTCGACCCTCACGTGCTGGTGTGTGTGCACGCACACGACGTCGATTGTGCAGGCCGCGGCGGTGTGTACGGCACGCTGGCACCACCGGTCTACCCCTTGCCTGACTCTTCCCCAGGCAGTGGGGGAAGAACTGGAGGAGTGAGTGGCGCCAGAAGCAGGGTCGGATCCTCGGGAGCAGGTAAGTGTTAGATCATCTGACTTAAGAGTCGCTTCACGTACGATATAAATGCTGATTGGTGATTTAAGTATGCACGCGAAGTACGTCAGGGACATTAAGAATTGTATCGTGTCAAGAGATAGAGGCAAAGTTGTAAACCGACTTTTTTTTTAGGGTGAGAGGATTATGTTCTTGTAAAAGAATATTAAATAATTGGTTGTGTTTTAAGCATCAAAAACTAGAGTGTTGGTCTCTTTTATATATTCATGTAGAAGAATATTTCTAAGCTGGACAGGATTTATTAGGTCATTCATTCTGTCCAGTTCTAAGATATCATGAGAAAAGATCACTAACTAACCTGTGACAGATGTTGAGGTGGTAAATCAGAGAAAGCTATGACATACACTCTTACATTCCTTTATGGGCCATTAACAGATAGTTGCATCTGCATAAGACTAAGAAACTAATGCATTACCCTTGGCATTAGTTATTTGTTTAGAGTTTCAAGCCTACAAGCTGCATTAGTTCCAGCTCTTTAGGATGAAGCTTTTAAAAGGAGTTAAAGGAATAGGCATATTTAAGAATCTCGCAGTGAATAGGAGATTGGAACACAGATAGCTGGGTTGGGTTGTTTTACCTCTGAGCGGCACTTTTTTGCACACCATGGGCTAAATGGCCATGGTCACAAGGACCCCGAAGGCTCAGAGAAGGTTGAGGGGAGGGGACCCACTGGAACAGCTGTTGGGAGACAGATGGTAGCCTCCCGTCAAGGCCATCCAGCGTGTTCTTTAACATGCACAGGGTATGTCTCTCCCGCACACGGGGCCACGGCTTAACGTCCCATCCGACGGACGGCGGCATTTCCAAGCCCATCGGTGTCCCCTACTGACCGTGGGCAGGGCGGGGAATTTTGCGGAGATAAATCTCAACGCTGACCCAGCTGGGACTCGAACCTGGGAACTACAGATTACGAGCCTGGCGCGCTACCGACTGAGCCACCCCCGCCCCACACAGATAGCTGAAAAGGATAAATGTCTGGTAAAAAATGTACGGTGAAAATATTCAAAATTGCTGAATTTGGTGTTTACTAAAGTCGCTTTGAACATAATTATTTTTGCTGGATGGATTACTTCTTTGAAGGAATACGAAATGTGAGAACATTAAATTTATTTTTAGTGATAAAGATGTTGCAGGTACCTGTAAAGCTTATTAATCACGATGATCGTGTTTTAGGATTATCGCTCAAGGTTCTGACTTGGCTGAGTCTTCTGCTTCGGTTTAAAACAAAAATCGGAATCTGATACGATTATAATCCTAATCGATGTTTTAAATGTACACTGGCTGTCAAAGAAATTGTCCCATTCCAAATAATTGGTGGATTCTTCTTAAACTTTCCACGTGCTTGGGACAATAAGATGTACAAGCGATTATAATTTCAGAACTTTTATGAATAACGCAACTAAAGTTAGTTTAAAAACAAAAGCAAATTTGTTTTTGCAAAATAAAAATCTTATTTTTAGTAACGAATTCTTGATTAATGGCAATGCTTGCGTGGAATAAAATAAGGCAATGAGACTGCGCAGTTGAGACATCAGCGGTTCTCATATATCATTGATTAGCAGAGCTATCATTTATCTCTACTACTAATATCAGTTATCTAATAAACCCATAGACGAAGTTTTACCTCTGAGTGGCACTTTTTTTCACGCAATAGACTAAATGGACAGGTTTACAAGGACCTCGAAAGTTCAGAGAACGTGGAGAGAGGGGACCCACTAGACACTGTTAGGAGAGAGATGGTAGCCTTCCGTAAAAGTCATCTAGCTTGTTCTTTAACGTGCACAGGGTATAGGTCTCTTGCACATAGGCCACGTCCTTAATTTCCTTTACGTCCCATCTGACGGACAACTGCCTTTCCAAGCCCATCAGTGTCCCCTACTGACTGACAGCAGGACAGGGGCTTCCGGAGTTCCGGGGATAAATATCAACGTTGGCCCAGATGGGACCCGAACCTGGGAACTGCAGATTATGAACCTGACCTGCTACCGAGTAAGCCACCCCAACCCACCCATAGATCAAAGATCATTTTCATAAATTGGGTTGGGTTACCTCTGAGTAACACTTTTTTTTTCACAAAATGGGCCAAATGTGTAGATCACAAGAGCTCAGAGAAAGTTGGGAAAAGGGATCCACTAAACAACTTTCAGGTGACAAATGGTAGCCTCTCGTGAAGGTTTGCAGTGTGTTCTTTAACATGCATAGGGTATGGCTCGTCATATCTGATGACGGTGTCCTTTTACAAATCTATCTGTGTCCCCTTTCTCATCGAGGTTTGGATAGGAGTCGAACCTGGGAACATCAGATTACGAGCCTGGCTTGCTACCGACTGAGCCAACCCTCTCCCTTGATTGACAAGTGATTGGTAGACCTGATGTCATGATCAATGATCAATGACGATCGTCGATGCAATAATTGTTAATTTTTTTTTGTCGCAATTTCTTCCACGTTCGCTGGGGCGGGGGTGGCTCAGTCGGTAGCGCGCCAGGCTCGTAATCTGTAGTTCCCAGGTTCGAGTCCCAGCTGGGTCAGCGTTGAGATTTATCTCCGCAAAATTCCCTGCCCTGCCCACGCTCAGTAGGGGACACCGATGGGCTTGGAAAGGCCGCCGTCCGTCGGATGGGACGTTAAGCCGTGGCCCCGTGTGCGGGAGAGCCATACCCTGTGCACGTTAAAGAACACGCTGGATGGCCTTGACGGAAGGCTACCATCTGTCTCCCAACAGCTGTTACAGTGGGTCCCCTCCCCCAACCTTCTCTGAGCCTTCGGGGTCCATGTGACCTGGCCATTTAGCCCATGGTGTGCAAAAAAGTGCCGCTCAGAGGTAAAACAACCCAACCCAACTCACAGTTGATGCTTCAATACCGACCCCATTCATTCTCCAATCTCAAATGTCCTCTAAGGATGTTTGCTTCGTTATCTATAACCAAACAAATGGCATTAAGGTTTTATTTACGAGATTAAGATTTAAATCATTTGTTATAGCTGACGAACCTTTTCTCTAAATATCGCTATTTACTTTTATTTTTGAAAACAAAAGTTGTTAACTATATTCAGTCCAATCAGTTTCTTTGAAGAGAATAATCTTACACTGTCAGCAAAAGATAAGTTGCTGTTGAAAACAAAGACTGATTCCAAGCCTGTTTAGCGTTAGTGTCTATAAAGTAAGAGAAATTTATCAGTGACTTACTTACATATATCAGCGAAAGAACGTTTGATTACAGCTATCGGTCTAATCCAATAATATTTCTACATTACATCCAGGAAGGTCCCAGATGTTGATGCAACTCTTTGGATTTAGGTTCCAACTCTTTGGATTTAGGTTCGAACTCTTTGCAAATGAAAACCTAAAACTTGAGAAAAGGACTTTCCTGTATTGTCCATTCAACTCACTAGAGGGCTTTAGCAAGAGGTTCCCATCTGTCTCCCAACTACAGTCCACTCTTCCTTCTCCTACCAAGCTTAGAGCCTTTGTAATCCTTGTGATATCTTTTTTTTTGCATATAAATGAAAGAGGTAAAACAACCAATCAGAACCTTAAGAATGGGACACTGTTCTTTGAGAGCCGGTTGCGTGCATCGGCAACCAAGATAGTCATTGACTATTTATAAATCTTAGTGTTTAAATGACTTAAGTGACTAAAATTTATTCCCTAGGCAGCTTTGTGAGGAGACCTGGAGCCCCTCCACCTGCACCAGTGGGTACGTAACACATCTGCAACTCCCTCGCACTCTGCACCAAGCATGCGCAATCAAGCATGATCTCTTATCTGAACTTTCGTCGTGGCAAAAACAGTCAGTAGAAATTAGCAGATGATAAATTCTGTTCGGTTTTAAATTTCTTCGTACGTCGATAACAAGGAAAGGTGAGACATCTTTACTGATGTGCACAAAAGAATTTAATGTGATAATAATTGAGCATTGTTTAAATTCACTTTTGGTACTATACTGATTAACTTGGTTTCAGTAGTCTTGGAAATATTTCGCAATTTATTACTAAACATTTATATGTTTTTCAAGCGTATCAAGCAATATTAAAGAAGCAGTCACTTAGGTATATAGAGATTTAAGGCATTTTCAACATTTAGCCTAAAAACAAATAAGATAATTCAGTTCAAAAACTTATTATGTTATCAAGTTTTTATTTAAGAGAATGAAATGACAATGAATAATAGGAAATCTATATTCAATAATGTTATTTGCATACGACTTATTAACCATTTTAGTATTTCAGCTTCTTCCATGCAAAGAAACACCAAAAAATACACTCGTTGAGTCCGTTCGTCGGATGGAATTTTAAGCCATGCCCCGTTCACAAGAGTGCCATATCTTATGAACGTTAAAGACACGTTGTATGAACTTGATGGGAGACTTCAATTTTTCTCCTACAAAGCTGTCCAATAGATCGCATGTGTAGATCTGAGACTTTGGGGTCCTTGTAACCTGACCTTTAGGCCACTGTGTGCATAAAGATGTTACTCGGAAATAAAACAACCGAAAGCAACCCACCTTTAGTACAGTATTTGTAGCACGACTTTTTAACTCTCTTGGGCCACCTACCTAGTTACTACGCTCGTTACTACTGCTACTAATACACTTTGCATTTTTAGGATGTGAAGAATTGCATCTCTATGCTTCCACAGCCATTATAGTGTACCATTGTAGTATAGCTGCACATAATCTTTCAATCCAATTTTGCATTTTGATTCACAATTGCATCCTTTAGAAGCACCACCTCAGCACAGCACCACAGTAATACGACTTGAGTGTGTGTGTGAGTTTCTAATCATTCTTCCTCCTTTGCCTTAGGATGGGACAGAAGACAACCCCAACAGCCCTCGTCCCTCCCAAGTGGAGCAGGAGGAACAGGAACAGGAGGATCAGGAGTTCTCGGTGGAGCTGGTAGCTCCAGAGGTAGCGTAACTTCTCCATCAGGAATCGCTGGAACAAGAGGCAGTGATGGATCTTCTACGGGGATAAATGGAGGCAGAGATGTTGGCGGATCCACTTCTGGTGGAGGCAGAAGTTCCATTGGAACCGCTTTCGGTGGGATCAGTGGCACTCGGGGCGCTAACGTCATCGCTGGCCTCACTGGGATCGTTGATAAAGACTTCGCCGCAACTGGTATGTCGGGATGGAGAGAGAGTTTCCATTATTTTTCTCTCTTTGTTTTTAAGCGGTGATCACCACACGAAACGAAGAAATTAGCAGAGGACGTTTGGTGGTTTAAATTCTTTTCCTCTTTTGATTCGGGGGAGGGGGAGGGAGTATATAACAGAGCCATTTCATTGAACTCAATATGAATTGAATTGAAAAACGTCACAAAAAAATTGGGAGATCCTTCTCTCCAGACTTTCCCATTTTAAAATTTTGTGAAAACGTATAATCATATTTTTTAATTTTTTTAATTCAAATTAAAAAAAATTTAAATAATTTTTTTTACAATTAAGTTTTTAAGTTGTTTTTTTTTTTAATTCTTTTTTTTTCATAACGAATTCCAAAGATTAGTTTCAAGGAGAAAGTCAAGAATAAAACGGAATATTAAAATTTGGTTTTAAAGATTGGATAATTTAAAAGTGAATCGATAGTAAAATCTGATAATCCAATTCTTTCCAAGTTGTTGAAAAAATTTTTCCCTTTGGGAAGTGACGAAACTTTCCAGTTATATTTGCGTGAACAAATCGAAAGAGTTTAAGCTTCTCATAAATCTTTCCTTGGTTAAGGATTACTATCGGTGTGAGCATTTAAGGGTAACTAGTTAAGTGAAACTGGCAGCAATATATAAATATTTAATCTTCTAATTATTAGATGATCGAATATTTGGTTAGAATGATTGAACTCAAACCTTCAGTCAAGAAAACTAGATAGGAATGTATAGAAAATCTAATGTGATAAAATATAAAATGATTCTTATTTCAGATAGAAACTGAGTTACTGATTGTGACACGACTGAAGAACAGAATAAATAAAGAATTATTTTCGAATAAAGCAAAACGATTTCTAAGAAGCTTGCCATCTAAAGGGTTAAGAGTACAGTCGCTCAAAAAATATCCGAATGCTGTAGTTGATTACAGAATTCAGAAAAAATATCTGGCAACAATTTTTTTAGAAATTAGTGATCTGGCAACCTTCGTTCACGAAGGTTGCCAGATCACTATTAATATAATTTTTTTACATATAAAATTATTATTAATATCATTTTTTTTACATATAAAATCATTAAAATAATCAGTACCAATACTTATTGATCTAACTTTTCTCGTGTTCTTGAAAATTATTCCTTTCCAGCTAGAGTCCCAGCTGGGTCAGCGTTGAGATTTATCTCCTCAAAATTTCCCCGCCCTGCCCACGGTCAGTAGGGGACACCGATGGGCTTGGAAAGGCCGCCGTCCGTCGGATGGGACGTTAAGCCGTTGCGCCGTGTGCGGGAGAGCCATACCCTGTGCACGTTAAAGAACACGCTGGATGGCCTTGACGGGAGGCTACCATCTGTCTCCCAACAGCTGTTCCAGTGGGTCCCCTCCCCCAACCTTCTCTGAGCCTTCGGGGTCCATGTGACCTGGCCATTTAGCCCATGGTGTGCAAAAAAGTGCCGCTCAGAGGTAAAACAACCCAACCCAACCTTTCCAGCTAAAGGATAGGAAAGAAGCGACAAAAGTGTGAAAGCGCCCTCTGTTGGTCGTTTGCACTTGAAGGTTCAAATAGTAATGCAATGTTAGAAACGTCCAGGGGGACGATCTTAAAGAGTGCAATTTGCTTACTGTCTAAGTCAGTGGTTCTCAACCTTTTATGCTTCACGTACCCCCTGAAAATGTGTATGTAACTGGCGTACCCCTTGGATAGATAGATAAAACTATAGTTATAGTATAACAATGGGAATAAAATAAAACTTATATATATATATATACACTTTAAATTTTGTATTCATAAATTACGTATATCGATAAACACAAAAAATGGCATAAACAATTTAATAAATCTTATCAAATTATAAATATTTTACTGAGTAATCAGTGAAATGGACTTGTTACTAGATCTAGCGACTTTTGAGCTCTCACGGCGTACCCGAAAATTTTTTACCGCGTACCCCACATTGAGAACCGCTACTGTAAGTAATTACTGTACGCAATAATTTTCTTATTAGTAAGAGAATAAAAAATTTTTTCTTTCATTCTTGTGATAAATGGCTCCATAACTAGATTTATTGAAGTTCAAATTTTTTAATGAACACAATTACATATTTATTTAAAAATCAAAATTATTAACTCGATTTACTGAAAAAGAACCATTTTTGCTGTAAATGTTCACTTTACAATTACATACGCCACTTTTACTCAATAAGCTAATCATTCAGGCTCGTTGAAACTAAAATTAATTATATTAAGTAACAAATACACTCAAGTAAATAAAATGCATGAATACTAAAACGTTGTTCCACATCCAAAGTATCTGCGATGCCTTTCTGGATTTATAAAGGCGTCGAAAAATGCTATTTTTTGCGGTAGGGCAAGAAAAAGTGTTGAGAAACCCTGATTTAAAGCACGGCATTAAAAATGCTAATTTTCCAAATTTCACCAGAATAACAGAACTGCAATAATCGCCACTATACTGTAATTACATTAGTTAAACTTCTGGTTTTTTTTTTTAAGAGTGAATATTTGTTCTAAAACGATTGCGTTGATTTGGTCATGTTGCCAGATTGAGTGTCACAGATTATTATCATCTTCTCAATACCATAAATCAGTGTCTCGCAAACTTTTTTACTCTGCGGCATACTTAATCTAATTTTTTTTCCGCGGCACACCTAAAAAAGAATAAAAGCAAACTCTATATAATCGTCATTATATTTGCGCTTTGTTGAAGTCATCAGCCTGGTTTTACTTGAAGATTTGCTCTCGTTCTTTAATTCATAACTCGGTGTTTGTTTTAAATATTTGACCATTCTATGGCTTGAAATAATCAAAAATTAATACCAAAATTTGGAAAAAGCTTGATAAATACTTACAAGATCCCAGTTGATAAAATCTGAAAGATTTTTATTAAAGCACGTCGATTTTAAAGCACGTCGATAACACAAGTCAAGTCAAAATGAAATCTTTGGAATATCTAGTGTCAATTTGAAAATCTCTCGCGGCACACAGTTTGCGAGACACTGCCATAAATATTTAGTTTGTTACCAGTGGTGACGCTTTGATTGTGTGTGAAATATATATATACGAGAGAAAAAAAAAATTCCACTAACCTGTGTTTTTTTGTTATACTAACATTTCTTTCTTTTCACTGTGACAGGTCAAGAACAACAGTACGAAAGACCCTTAAGTCCCGGTAGGTAGAGCATTTTTGTTTCGCCAAACATGCCTTCGCACGCATTTCTTCTTTTTGCACCAAGTGCAGTACTCCTGATATAAGGGAACCTGTTTCGTTCTATGTTTTGCACTCCTTTCCTTCCTTCGTGTCCAACGCCAACAAGAAAAGGACTAACTGGTCTAAAACGCACGATATCTTCACATGTGCAACTCTTTTCTCTGATTTAACTTGCACAGAATGTTATGCCAAAGGATACACTAATTCTGGATTCTTAATAGATCGATATCTCCGGAACAAGAATTTCAGGAATTGAATGATAGAATTATTCGTTGCATTGCATCAAACAAACCCAGAAAAATAAATAGGGGAATGATCATAGTGAAGAGGAGAGGGGAGATGAAAATGAATGAATATATTCTTTCATTTTAGTGGTTTTCAGAAATTTTTTTAAACATAAGTGCAGTATATATTAGTTAAGCTCCGCCAAAATTTTTGGCGGGAAACGTCAGTCCTTTCATAACTTTTCCCATCGGCAATGTGCTACTCCATTCACAACTCTCCATCGATAACCTACTACTCCATTCACAAGGCAGGCGACGTCAGCACCCCCAGAAATTTCAGACACTTCCATAGGGATTACTCCTGACTCACTGCAACTACGAAAGCTCCACAAAATTCCCCGCCCTGCCCACGGTCAGTAGGGGACACCGATGGGCTTGGAAAAGCCGCAGTCCGTCAGATGGGACGTTAAGCCGTGGCCTCGTGTGCGGAAGAGCCATACCCTGTGCACGTTAAAGAACACACTGGATGGCCTTGACGGGAGGCTACCATTGGTCTCCCAACAGCTGTTCCAGTGGGTCCCCTCCCCCAACCTTCTCTGAGCCTTCGGGGTCCTTGTGACCTGGCCATTTAGCCCATAGTGTGCAAAAAAGTGCCGCTCAGAGGTAAAACAACCCAATCCAACGCAACTAGGAACCCGATCTCTTTACCCAACAGGACTAGACATAAGTGGGACTACCACACCAAATTTAGGACTGATCGCGGAATCACAAAGAACTGAACATTTCTACCACCAATGACATCACATCGCAGACGTACAAGAAACGCATGTCCACCCGTTCGGAATTAAGCCCATTATTTAGCGCGCTTAGCTACTGATCTAAGGGACCTGGGTTCGAGCCCCGGATAAGGCATGGTCGTTTGTGTTCTTTTTCTGCTGAGGTCCTGCCATCCTCTCAGACCTTCTACTATGGCATATAAACTGACAGGCTCCTGTCAGACCTCTGTGGCAAGCAGCTGCTTGAGGGAGTGTTTATTTTTTATAATGAGATCCTTTTTTTTACCTCCGTGTTCTTGTTACTAGTATTCTGAAAAGAGAGGGCCATGACACTCTCTTTTGATACCTCCCCCTCAAACCTAGATCAGGCCCTCCTGGTATCGAAGGGGCGGGGGTGGCTCAGTCGGTAGCGCGCCAGGCTCGTAATCTGTAGTTCCCAGGTTCGAGTCCCAGCTGGGTCAGCGTTGAGATTTATCTCCGCAAAATTCCCCGCCCTGCCCACGGTCAGTAGGGGACACCGATGGGCTTGAAAAGGCCGCCGTCCGTCGGAAGGGACGTTAAGCCGTGGCCCCGTGTGCGGGAGAGCCATACCCTGTGCACGTTAAAGAACACGCTAGATGGCCTTGACGGGAGGTTACCATCTGTCTCCCAACAGCTGTTCCAGTGGGTCCCCTACCCCAACCTTCTCTGAGCCTTCGGGGTCCTTGTGGCCTGGCCATTTAGCCCATGGTGTGCAAAAAAGTGCAGCTCAGAGGTAAAACAATCCAATCCAATCCTGGTATCGATATTGTTATAGAATCGCGTCAGGACGATGCCTCGGTAATTTAATTACTATTTTACTGCATTTTTAAATGTTTTAGAGGAATAGACGGACAGACGGAAATTGGTGAATTTGGGTTTAAGGATACCTAAAACGTGTATTTTAGTTTAAATCTTCATCAAAAAGAAATACAATCTCTATATCATTCCGAAGATGAAGAATACTTTCCAGGTACTCGTTTTATAGAACTACACCTATGAGTGTCGATAACCAAAAGAGTCGTAAAACACATCTTTGATTATTAAACCTAAATATCTGTTGTGACTTGCTTTCTCACCAGGTTCGAACTGGGCCAGCATTAAGATTTATCGGCAAAAAATCCCCGCTCTACCCTCGGTCGTAGGGGACACCGATGGGCTTGGAAAAGTCACCGTCCGTCGGATGAAACGTTACGCCGTGATCCCGTGTGCGGGAGAGCCATAATATGTGCACGTTAAAAAACACGCTGGATGGCCTTGACGAGAGGCTACCATCTGTCTCCCAACATCTGTCCAGTGGGTTCCCTCTACCCAACCTTCTCTGGTCCTTGTGACCTGGTCATTTAGCCCATTGTGTGCAAAAAAAGTGCCGCTCAGAGGTCACTTTTTTTTGCACACAATGAGCTAAATGACCTGCTGAGGTAGCTGCTGTCAGACTTCTGTGGCAAGAAGCGACTTGAATTTTTTTTAATTTAGTTCCTTATTCTGGAAAACTGCATAAGGGTAACACAAAAAAAATTCTCTCAGCGGTATAACTCCTTTGCATGTTGACTATCTATCATCACTTTTCGTAATATTTAGTCACATTTTACACAACTTGAAAGTGCGATCGAGAAGATTTTAAATCTGCTTCAATTGCACAACTTAATATCGTTTGAAAATGTTGCAGACGACAACGCCGCAATAGGAGTACTGTCCATGCAAGACGAAACTTTTCCCAGAAGAATTTCTTACTCAACTTCTCCTAAGGCAAAGCATTTCTTTTCAAAGAAACTATCAAATTCCGCAAATACAATGAAGAAAATGATTATAATATCACCATTTATATCTTTGTGTATTCTGGATATAAATATAATGTCATCATTTAAATCTATGTTTATAATTTACCTAACTATTCCTTCTAAAAACTTATCTCTTAAATATTCATCAAAGAAGCCTTCTCCTCTTCACGCGCTTGCACCTTTCACTGCTTCTCACTCCACGTACAGTCGCTCAAAAAAGTATCCGAACACTATGGTTGATTACAGAATTCAGAAAAAACATCTGGCAACGATTTTTTTAGAAATCAGTGATCTGGCAACCTTCGTGTCACGTGACACGAAGGTTGCCAGATCACTGATTTCTAATTTCTAAAAAAATCGTTGCCAGATATATCTGAAATCAGTGATCTGGCAACCTTCGTGTCACGTGACACGAAGGTTGCCAGATCACTGATTTCTAATTTCTAAAAAAATCGTTGCCAGATATTTTTTCTGAATTCTGTAATCAACCATAGTGTTCGGATACTTTTTTGAGCGACTGTACTTAGACTAAAGAATATTTCTCTAATCCTACTAAGATTTTAATATTTGATTAAAATATATCGTATTTGTGCTCCAAGGAATATTATCTTACTCCTAGAAAGATTTTAATGTAATATTTGTTTTAAATATTTTTTATGTTTCTGACGTAAAACTTATGGCAAATTATATTACTTCATTTAGCAAAATACTTTCAAATTTCCATTAAAGAACTTTTTTGTGCCGTATTTTCAGGAAAGCATACGACGCATAACATAAAATTTTTAATGCTTTTAAAAATGATTTGTCGCTGCAGACAATTATTCTAACGCTTGCTCATTTCGTGTGCTCTGATGCTTTTAATCGTTTGTCCTTAAAATCGTAACCATTTTTAGATAATTTTTTATTAACTTCAAATTTCAAGTTGTATCAATCGATGATTATTCATCCAATTCAAAAAAAATTTTGTATTTTTTAAATGAAGTGTTCATAATACGTACTAAATATAATAAGTCATGCAATCTAATTAATAAAAATTGTCTTAGAAACTATGTATCCATATACAATTTCAGTTGCTGATTATTATTATTTTTAACTTCAACTGAGAAATAGAACTTCAACACAGAAATTAAAAAAAATTCTGAGAAATTTTTTTAATTTCTATGCATGATTTTTTATTGCTTTTCGATGCAGATTATAAGCTGTTTTTAACAAATCAATTTTTCTTTTACATTATCTCAAATACAAATCAATTTTTGTACAGTCTTGATCAAATAATTTAATTAATTTTGATGCAAACAATTAAATGTCATTATTATATACCCAAAGCCGAATATAGTAAGAAGACAACTAGAGAACTTGTGCTGCCATCTGTTGACTTCTTTTTATCTGTCTATAATACTTGGAAATATTTTATTGTACACAGAAATGTTTCTGTTGAAACATTTATTTCGATTTATTTAATTGTCCTTAATTTTTGTTGCCATATCTGAACGAAAGTTTCCATCTCCTACTATAAAATTTGTGCATTCTTAGCCGACAGAACTTTGAGTTCTGTTGAATTTGTGGCTTAATTTTTAGTCAATTGTGTAGAAAAAACAGTTCAACTTTAATGCCAAAGAAACTCGACTCAAACCAACTTGTCCGAATTTGCTGCGTTTTTTTTTTTCTATTTCATTTCCATTCAGTTAATATGAATGGAAATGAAATATTATTTCCATTCGTATGGAAATAATACGAATGGAATCGTATTATTTCCATACGATTCCATTTCGTATGGAATGGAATTCCATACGAAATGGAATCGTATTTCATTGATAAAACTCATAACCGTTGATTACAATGGTTAGAGGCCATCCGTGGCATTGCTCCAACAAAAATAATTTCAAAAAATAATAAAGGAATTTCAAATTTGGTATGTATTCATTATTCGTCATTTCTAAATTAACATAATATAATTTTTATATTCGTTTTGTGATCAATATTTGCGGGTTACGTAGGCAATCACAACATTTACTCTTGGAATCAGGGCTACGTCAGATGCTTTCGTATTGTCAATACGAATTTGAACATTACGGCGCTACCATCCGGAATCCGCATTATCTATTATAGCGATGACACAAATACGCATGCGCTGACACACAACAGCACTGACTGTGGAAGGCTCAAACAAGCCAAGAAATTTCTGACAAGATGTGTTTGAACTGGATTGAAAACTTTTTATTTTTCTAATGAAGGATACTTTTGTATGAAGAATTTAATAACAACATTGGATACGAAAATATAAAATGTGCTGAACCTATGTTAGTTAGTTGTTAGTGTAGTTGTTGATTTCCTTCTTCTCGGAAGAAAAATTTGGCAGTTAAAGTTCATTTCTTTTGAATTCTCTCTTCCAATATTCTAACAGGCGTTTGACTTTACCGAGTTCTTCATCGCAAATAAGATTGCTTCCAATTCCAAAACCTAAGCCTCAACAAAGTTTCGCTTCAGAATGCCATGATGAAGCTTCTTGTGGCACCACCAATTTGATCTCATACGGGCCAACTTATGACATTCCAAAATAATGTATTCAACAGAATCTGCAACCAAACCACATAACCAAAACTGTTTGAGATCTGAAGGAATTTGTTTAAACGCAGGTTTGTTTCTAATGCTCTGGCTTTACACAGAAGGAAGCTGCCTGGGGTATTATCAAAACAGGTAACTTTCGCATATTTTTCGTTTCTACTATAGGTTCCCGCAAGGCTCCATTTCTTTACAATCTGACTTTTCCAGATTTCTTGGGACCTTCTTTTTACTCCTTTCCTAAAAGATCTTTCCCAACTAGAAATCGAAAAGGAATTCCAAACATTAGGTGCCGCATTGTACTTGTTATTAAGAGATAATGTTCTCTTAAGCCATTTGGCGTTCCAGGGGCGGGAGTGGCTCAGTCGGTAGCGCGCCAGGCTCGTAATCGGTAGTTCCCAGGTTCGAGTCCCAGCTGGGTCAGCGTTGAGATTTATCTCCGCAAGAATTCCCCGCCCTGCCCACGGTCAGTAGGGGACACCGATGGTCTTGGAAAGGCCGCCGTCCGTCGGATGGGACGTTAAGCCGTGTGCGGGAGAGCCATACCGTGTGTACGTTAAAGAACACGCTGGATGGCCTTGACAGGAGGCTACCATCTGTCTCCCAACAGCTGTTCCAGTGGGTCCCCTCCCCCAACATTCTCTGAGCCTTCGGGGTCCATGTGACCTGGCCATTTAGCCCATGGTGTGCAAAAAAGTGCCGCTCAGAGGTAAAACAACCCAACCCTTTTGGCGTTCCTAACTCTCGACGCCAGACACCTCTCAAATTCGAAACCCTTCTTAACCAGCGTTTCTCCTCCTAAATTAGACAACCTCCCATAGAACATCAATTTACTCTCTGCTTCGCTTCGTTCAAAAGTGATCCAACCAATCTCCCTTTGGATAACACAATTTAGTACCAAGAAACTTGAATTTATGGCAAATCGACCAATATGTTTTTGAGCTGGCTCAAAAGAGTTCCTAAACTCCTGGCTCAATACTAATACACCATTAGCATATGTCAAGGCTGGTACTGCAACACTTTTCCAAAGTATTCTTGAGACTTCAAAACGATTCTAGGAGAAAATTGCCTTATTTTTAATAATCCCGGAATAACTTTGTAGTTTCGTTTTAAAGATGTGCTCGTGTCGATAAAGAAAATCTTTCCCTGTGTCAAATAACACTCCAAGGTAAAATTGTTGTTAAATAACGCTCCAATCCACTGATGTCATTTCTGACATCAGATTAACTGTATTTGAACCAAACTGAAAACTCCCAATCCTCTCTGTACAATTGAAAGCTAATACCTCATTTTTAGGAAGACTAAATCTCAGGAAGGATTCAACTCCAAACTGATATATCTCTTCAAAGATAAACTCTAAATAGATTTTAGTATGCATGTTCTACAGTTGCATGGGGGCGGCGGTGACTCAGTCGGTAGCGCACCAGGCTCGTAATCTGTAGTTCCCAGGTTCGAGTCCCAGCTGGGTCAGCTTTGAGATTTATCTCCGCAAATTCCCCGCCCTGCCCACGGACAGTAGGGGACACCGATGGGCTTGGAAAGGCCGCCGTCCGTCGGATGGGACGTTAAGCCGTGGCCCCGTGTGCGGGAGAGCCATACCCTGTGCACGTTAAAGAACACGCTGGATGGCCTTGACGGGAGGCTACCATCTGTCTCCCAACAGCTGTTCCAGTGGGTCCACTCCCCCAACCTTCTCTGAGCCTTCGGGGTCCATGTGACCTGGCCATTTAGCCCATGGTGTGCAAAAAAGTGCCGCTCAGAGGTAAAACAACCCAACCTACAGTTGCAAACCAGTAATGCGTAGTTCAATAGGCTAAACGTATTGTGTTTTTTTATGAACTTAAAGGTATCTGGTTCAATCCCAGCCGCTGTCATTACAATTTGTTTTTTAAGTCACTTTTTTATAATTCATTTTTATTACAATATCACTTTTATTACAAATTCGTTATAAAATAAATTAATATATGTCATAAAATATATTATTAAACTAATATTGTAAATTAAATATAACCAAAATAGACAACTGTTAAAGTGATTATTTACCACGAGTAATTCAGTTTAAAATAATAAATATAACTTTATAATCGGAATGGAGTGAAAAAATGGTAAATCTAAATATCAGACAAAATTATAAGAAAAGATTTTTAAAAAATCGTTAGAGTGGAGAGTAAAAATACATATAAAGAAATAATTATTATAGTGGAGGTGCAAAAATACTAAATTGAAGTAGAAAGAAGCAAGAACACTTTTTCGAATATGTTTGCTTCTTTCCGAAAATATTTGTTTATTTTCGAGAATAGAATTGATGTATTTTGAGAATCGGTGAAAAGACGGAATATAGACATTACGAAACGTCTTTTCAGTTCGGTTAAGTTGAATATCAGACATCTCCCCAATTTTTTTCTAAATCCGGACCCATCCTTTAGTATTCAAAGTTCCCCACCAAATATTTTTGTCCCGAGTTAACAGTGGGTGGCTGTCTGTATATCCTAGCACTCTTTATAGTTTGCTGATGCTTATAGAATAAAGGAAGTCAAGCCCTTGATCAAAAGCGCCATTCGCAAACTAAACATATTTGGATCAATCAAGATTTCATTATAACTGTTTTCCTTTCCAATTTCCATGAAAAATAAATGGCCGGTAATTACAAATTACTCCATTTAGTCTTTAGGCGGAGTTAGTCGAATTGGAATTTTAAATGTGCGCCTGAAATTTCCTTGGCTTTGACAAAGTCTTGCCTCGGGGAGCAGTTAGGAGCAATCGTCCTTAATTCAACTAAATCAGCTCGCGCTAATTAGCTATCCTTGGTTGGTTAATTTAAAATGCTGCGAAACAGACGCTTAATGGGCACTAGCACGTTCATTTAAATAGCCCACCATTTGAAAAAAAAACAACATGAAATCGCAATCTATCCTTTAGTAAGTTAATGAGAGCTTTGTTAGAGTTGAGATTTCGTGACTTCTGAAACATTTTCTTTTTATAGCCGTGCTTTGATCAAGAGATATGTGATTGATCTATAAACTGGCCTCTTTTAGAAACTATGGATGATGAAAATGGAGATGTCATGTCGCAGCGTACCAGGTCAGGAGGTTAACAACCAATAGAGGGTGTGGTGGTTTAAGACTCCACTGAACTCTGGAATTTTTTAATTCTAACATTATTATTGGTGTGATCAGGATTTTAGCGTTCAAGTTGATGGGGTGACTCCACTTGTTGCCGTTTTGTGGATGTCATAAACTAAGACAATTACCATTGGTGGGTTGGGTTGTTTTACCTCTGAGCGGCACTTTTTTGCACACCATGGGCTAAATGGCCAGGTCACATGGACCCCGAAGGCTCAGAGAAGGTTGGGGAAGGGGACCCACTGGAACCGCTGTTGGGAGACAGATGGTAGCCTCCGTTCAAGGCCATCCAGCGTGTTCTTTAACGTGCACAGGGTATGGCTCTCCCGCACACGGGGCCAAGGCTTAACGTCCCATCCGACGGACGGCGGCCTTTTCAAGCCCATCGATGTCACCTACTGACCGTGGGCAGGGCGGGGAATTTTGCGGAGATAAATCTCAACGCTGACCCAGCTGGGACTCGAACCTGGGAACTACAGATTACGAGCTTGGCGCGCTATCGACTGAGCCACCCCCGCCCCTACCATTGGTGAGTCACTAAGCAGTAATGCTGATTGGAGAAGTAACTTAAGTGATGGCTTGAAGGAATCAAGCACCCAACTTGGAAACAAACTCTCCTTTTCCTAAATGTACCTTCACAACTTTTTTGAACACTATTATGCTTTAGGTCAACGTGGGCGTAGAGAAAAATTGTCTTTAGACGGGTTAGATATTCCTCTATGCCCACGTTGATCTAAAGTATAATTGTGTTCAAAAAGTTGTTACTGTAAAGTGCTGTGATTTAAAATGTTACTAATGTAGCAGGTAATGTATTCTAGATGAAATTTCAACATTATAGTCGACGTTTGTATATAGTTTGATAGCTGATGCTAACTCGAAAACCAGGAAGTATCTCAAATTTTAAACACTGATTACTGAACTGCACTAATATTCATTAAACAAGAATGATATCTGATTCTAATTTTCCTCAGTGGATATTGGTTGATAATAGATATATTTTATAGGAAACAGGTGCCTACTTATAAACAAGGGCAGCACATTTTGCTGCCTTCTTGAATCGAAAATGTCGTAAATAAATGTAAAAAAAAAATTGCAAATAAATGTTGTCAAGTAAATTATAAACAGAGAAAAAGGGTTTGTTAATTAATATTTATTTGCCTTCTCATTTAATACAGTTAGTTCAAGTCGCAACAGGGGGCGGGGGCGGGGGTAGCTCAGTCGGTAGCGCGCCAGGCTCGTAATCTGTAGTTCCCAGGTTCGAGTCCCAGTTGGGTCAGCGTTGAGATTTATCTCCGCAAAATTCCCCGCCCTGCCCACGGTTAGTAGGGGACACCGATGGACTTGGAAAGGCCGCCGTCCGTCGGATGGGACGTTAAGCCGTGGCCCCGTGTGCGGGAGAGCCATACCCTGTGCACGTTAAAGAACACGCTGGATGGCCTTGACCGGAGGTTACCATCTGTCTCCCAACAGCTGTTCCAGTGGGTCCCCAACCTTCTCTGAGCCTTCGGGGTCTATGTGACCTGGCCATTTAGCCCATGGTGTACAAAAAAGTGCCGCTCAGAGGTAAAACAACCCAATCCAACACTGCCATCATTATGGGAGCTCAGCTTGGTCTGAATACTAAGATGAAAAGCTTCTTAAGTGGTTCAAGAACAATGACTAGAAATTCCTCTAATGGTTCGTTTCACGGAACAAGGACCATGTCATCGGCAGAATATCCGGCTTAACATTTCATTCGGTGACCTAAGGCGTCTTGCCGTAGTACATGAGATATCTAGATTAATTCATCATGACAATGACATAATAAAAGAGTCAGATTAATTCATCAACACTAGCTTCGTAACTAGACAAATAATGAGCCAAAAAGTGAAAGAACTTTACATGCTACAACTAAATGATATGAAAGAAATATGAGACAATAATTACTTAAAATTTTATCACGATTTCTCATCTTCCCATTTAATCATCGTAAGACTTTCTTTTTTGTTGTTGTAATATATTCTCCCTCATTAAATCATGGCCGCGTGACTTAAAGCACTGGTAGAACAGTCATTGCATCGTTTATGAAGATTAAATATTTTCATTATCCTTCGATCATTGTAAAGCCAGTCTGAAACTTGATTCATTTTATTCTTATAACATCAGTAATTAAGTTTATAAAATAGAAAACATAGAAGAGTTAATTAACGTTCGTTTCTTAAAAGAAACATTTTTTCCCCAACAGATTTCCAGTCGCGAATGAAGCGATGCAGTAAAATATTGAATTCGAAATGGATATATACTAAATAATTTATATATTTTTATCAATGTATTAATTTATTTTTTTCTTTTTTTAATTACAGAGGCAACTTTCCGTTGTCCTCACCCCCGTGGCCTCTATCCCTATGCTCTGGATTGTACAAGGTTTTGGTTGTGTCGGGAATATCGACCCTCCCTGTTGAAGTGCCCAGTGGGTCAACTCTTTGACCTTGCCTCTCTCACCTGTACGCAGCCGGAAAAAGCTCAATGGTAAGTAAGAGAAGTAGAAGCAATTCCTATTGGTTTAAGCGTTTTAAAGTGAAAAATCAGTGATTTGGTCACAGCAGTATCTTATTTGCCATATGCTTTAAAATTCCTTGTGGAATTATTTGTAGGTTTCTGTGGCCGAGTGGTTAGCGCGCTTGGCTATTGATATAAGGGACCTGGGTTCGAGCCCCGGGTAAGGCATGGATGTCGTGTCGTTTTTCTGCTGAGGTTCTGCCATCCTCTCAGACCTTCTACTATGGCATATAAACTGACAAGCTGCTGTCAGACCTCTGTGGCAAGCAGCTGCTTGAAGGGGTATTTACTCTTTAGCCGTCCCGTGGCCGAGTGGTTAGCGCGCTTGGCTACTGATCTACGGGACCTGGGTTCGAGCCCCGGGTAAGGCATGGATGTTCGTGTTGTTTTCTGCTGAGGTCCTGCCATCCTCTCAGATCTTCTACTGTGGCATATAAACTGACAGGCTCCTGTCAGACCTCTGTGGCAAGCAGCTGCTTGAGGGGGTATTTATTTTTTTATTTTTTTTTATAAATAATGATCCAATTGTTAACAGACTAAAATTAAGGAAGCAGAAAAAAGAAAAGGAGGAATAAAGAAAGACAGAACTGTGGTATTGAACAAAGGAGAAATTGTGATGGAGTTTCTCTTCGAAAAATGCAAAGTTCAAACTAGATCTTGTTTCTAATTGGTGGGTTTTGGTTCAGATCCTTAATTCGGTACTGTAGCCTATTTAAGACATATGTTTCATTGTTTGTGACATCCTGATACCCTTCCAGTCCTTGGGCCCCTAAGAAACACGTAAGACTGTACGTACCCTATTAGTTCTGCCATTTGTGTCCTTTGCTCTCAGTCGTAAAGGGGACACTGACGGACTTGGAAAGGCCGCCTTCCATCGAATGGCTCGTAAAGCCATAGCTTCGTGCACAGGAGAGAGCCAAACCCTGCCCACGTTAAGGGTTGGGTTGTTGGGTTGTTTTACCTCTGAGCGGCACTTTTTTGCACACCATGGGCTAAATGGCCAGGTCACATGGACCCCGAAGGCTCAGAGAAGGTTGGGGGAGGGGACCCACTGGAACAGCTGTTGGGAGACAGATGGTAGCCCCCGGTCAAGGCCATCCAGTGTGTTCTTTAACGTGCACAGGGTATGGTTCTCGCACACGGGGCCACGGCTTAACGTCCCATCCGACGGACGGCGGCCTTTCCAAGCCCATCAGTGTCCCCTACTGACCGTGGGCAGGGCGGGGAATTTTGCGGAGATTAATCTCAACGCTGACCCAGCTGGGACTCGAACCTGGGAACTACAGATTACGAGCCTGGCGCGCTACCGACTGAGCCACCCCCGCCCCACCCACGTTAAGGAATGGCTTTGATGCGAAGCTAACATCTGACTACTAACAGCTGCCCAGCGAGTCCCCTTCCCCCAAATTTTTTCTGAGCCCTTAGTGTCCTTGTGACCTGGCCATTTAGTGCATTGGCTGCAAAAAGGTGCTGCTCAGAGTTAAAACAACTCAACAACCCTCTTGTGATCACACCATAATGAAAGATCACAATAATGAGTTTTTTGTCACGCAGAAATTTTGGAAACGTGACACATTTCACTAAAAGTATCAAAGGTAGCACAGCCATTTTTGGAATAGTTGGTTATTATGACAATCCACAAGTAACAGGGAGCACCGCGCAGATATGCATGCAACCTTCGTGTCACGTGACACGAAGGTTGCCAGATGACTAATTTCTAAAAAAAACAATGCCAGATATTTTTTCTGAATTTTGCAATCAACCATAGTGTTCGGATACTTTTTTGAGCGACTGTACGTAAGTACTAAGTTATAACAAACTGACCAAAACAGGGATATTGAAAAGTGAATCAACTACTAACTAGAGGAGGTGGAGGGTATATTGGACAAGTATAAGACAAGACCGTAGTGGACAAGAATGCCGATCCGATATATTTTTGCCGCTATCCCCCGCTGTGTCCTCGGTGAGATAGGAAACGCCGATGGGCTTGAAAAGTCCGCTGTCCGTCGAATGGGAAGTTAAACGTGTTTCCGTGTGCACGGGAAAGGGGCACCCTTTGCTCATTAAAGAACAAGCTGGATGATTTGACGGGATAGTCTCCCGTGAAACCATCCCTCTGTACCCTAATAGCTGTCCAGTGGGTCCCCTTCCCCCAACCGTATCTGAGTCATGAGGGTTTTTGTCACCTGGTCATTTAGCCCATTGTGTGTAAAAAAGTGCTGCTCAAAAATAACACAACAACCAACTGATATATATTTTTTTAGAAATTATTCTCCTCAAACAGTACAACTGATGTCTTTCCTCCTTCGTTCCAGTAATCTTTTAAAAAATATTCTTACAAAATTTGTGCAATTTTATATTTTTACTTCGTTTTCTCTTTTTCCAGTTATTATTTTTATTCCAGTTATTTAAAATTCTCCAGCGGGAGGCGGACATGACTTTCTACTTGAACTGACACCTTATCAAAATTCCACCTTTCCTTTTGTTAAGTGAATTTCCTTACATGAAATATATTTCTTATTTCCCCAGTTCGTCCCTGGCTCCTCGCACATGACGTCCAGTGTTGATATGCAGTGCCGTCCCCCCCCCATCCCAAGGAGCTCATCAGAAAAGAGAATGTCCTGTAACTATTCCACGCATCGTTGTTTATCTCGCATGTAAAGACACACTCTGTTCATTCACGACTGATACCTGTTGAAGAAACACTCCCTCCCATGTCTAGCCTTTCACTGTTCATAACATATAGCCGAGGAGAGCCTGACCAACGAAATCAAGCTGTTGAAACACGGAGCGAAAGGAGAATCCTTAGAGAAATACTCTGGGAACATTACAACTGATATCATCAAGAGAAAATGGATGGGTTCGTCGCCACCGGATTTGTTTCTTCTCTCCATTAAGCCGACGTGTCAATGTATATGAGAATATATGTCAATGTTATTGAGAATTCTATCTGTATGTTGCACATATCAAAAGAAAAAAAAATCCGGCTGCTTTTTTTTTTTGTAAAACTCTAAGTTCAAATATCAAAGTTATATTTTAAATATTTCGTTTTATCTCCTTATTCTCTCGAATTTGGTTTGAACGACTGTTTTGTAATCATCATTACCCATAAGAATTAATGTATTACATGTAACGTCAGTGGCGTATTCAGTACTAATTGGATTCATGTAGAAGAAATAAGACATCCCTACCCAAATACTTGCCGTTACAATATCAGATACTGACGTTTAGATTATTTGAATATTCATTTAAATGTATGTATTAGGAATTTTCTTGAGAAAACCTTGAATTCAGTTTTTTCGGTGACCATGAATGGCACTAGCAAAAAAAAAATCTGTTTTTACAAAAGTTCCATTAACCCTCGTTCTTCCCTCTGTGAGAGAAGGTACAGTCGCTCAAAAAAATATCAGAACACTATGGTTGATTACAGAATTTAGAAGAAATATCTGGCAACAATTTTTTTTAGAAATTAGTGATCTGGCAACCTTCGTGTACGTAATACAAAGGTTGCCAGATCACTAATTTCTAAAAAAATCGTTGCCAGATATATTTTCTGAATTCTGTAATCAACTATAGCGTTCGGATACTTTTTTGAGCTACTGTACCATTGTGTTTGAGAAGAACGTCGTCCTTCGAATAAGACATTAAGCCTTGACCCCGTGTCTAAGAGAGGCGGGGGGATTATTCTTAATGGGAAAATTTCATCTGTCTTCTAACAGCTGTCCTGCAGATCCTCTTCTCCAACCCAGCTCTGAGCACTAGGAGTCTTTGCGACCTGGCTATTTAGCCCTTCACATTGTGTTCAAATAAGTGTCGCTCAGGGGTAAAACTACCTTACCTATAAATGCATAATTTTAATTTATAAAATATTCACAAAAAAAAGGATTTCGGAAGAAAAATCGTAAACCTAGATGAACTTAAGAAGAATACGTCACTGCAATGGATGACTTTCAATTCCTGAGGCCAGTATATAACTAAACCCTCTGTGATACAAAGAGCATAATAACTCTGACGTCACTGTCGTTTTCTCCCTTTGCGTTGAAGAAAGCATCTGTGGCGACCTTCCAACAACAGATCGTCATATACATATATATTGAGAGTAGTTCACAATTTAAAGCAAAGAACGCGTTTGAATTGAGAATGCATGCACAAACTTTGCTATCCCCCCCCCCTTTGGGTTTATCGCAAATCACAGAACTTAGTACCAAAACTATTCCAGAAATACATTACAGTTTGGTTTACAACCAAATCCGTATTAGAGACATAAAAAAATACAATACCTAAACCTACTATATTATAAGCACTTAGGTTTCATATTAATGTCAAAATTGGAATAACTGCTTACGAATTGTGACTTGAAAAATATGAAAAACTTATTTTCATGTTCGGATAAATTGAAGCTATTATAAATCATGCAGAAGTGAGATGAATTCGTAGTCAAGTATATGCAATAAAGAAGCATGTTTCTGTTTGCTTTGTTTTTCTTGTTGTTATTATTGTTATCTAATTTACACCGGTGATTTCCCGCCCATGTATTTATTTGTACAAGTTATGTTATATACAATATGTACTCGTGTCATGTCAGGAAATTTTAAATTGTATCCATAAAGTTATGTACATTTTGTAACGCTGAAAGCGAAAATCTAGTTATGTTTTGGGAATAAATGTGTTACTTCTGTAGAAGTGTTTGTTACTTTTACTCTTCCACATAAGTTACAAAGGGGCGGGGGTGGCTCAGTCTGTAGCGCGCCAGGCTCCTAATCTGTAGTTCCCAGGTTGTAGTCCCAGCTGGGTCAGCGTTGAGATTTATTCTCCGCAAAACTCCCTGCCCTGCCCACGGTAGTAGGGGACACCGATGGGCTTGGAAAGGCCGCCGTCCGTCGGATGGGATGTTAAGCCGTGGCCCCGTGTGCGGGAGAGCCATATCCTGTGCACGTTAAAGAACACGCTGGATGGCCTTGACGGGAGGCTACCATCTGTCTCCCAACAGCTGTTCCAGTGGGTCCCCTCCCCCAACCTTCTCTGAGCCTTCGGGGTCCATGTGACCTGGCCATTTAGCCCATGGTGTGCAAAAAAGTGCCGCTCAGAGGTAAAACAACCCAACAACCCATAAGTTACAAACTCATATGCGTTGCTTAGATTCAAAATCGCTTAAACGTACGTTCAGAAAATTTTCAGATATGCTTGTTATTTTATTCAGCACTTGAAACTCTATTAAATGTGGAAATGGTTTCGTTGAAAGCAATTTTTTTTTTAATCAAAAGGAATGATTACTTGAATATTTAAATTTTTTTGTAAATAGTTCTCTTGGTTGTTTACAAAATTCTGAAAATAAATTGTGTTGGTTTGTGATTCTTGATAACTCATATCAGAGTTTCTGATAATAAAATCATGTCACCTTATGTCACGTAGCCAGGATTTAGTTTCGGGGGAAGGAATTGAGGGGAACCCAAGAATTTAGGGGGAGGGGATCTGAGAATAAGATTTAAGTACGGTTCCCCAATTACTAAAATATCTACCGAACAAGAAAGGTTAAAATAATGTTCTGCATGGAATAAAATTTTATAGGTGTTTTTTAAATCTATTTTTAGTGTTGAACGTATAATATGGGACTAAAATAATATTATACAAAGACAACCGTTTTGGATTTCAAAGCAGGTAGACAAGTTTGAAATTTCGTATATGACGACCATATTTTTTTCCGGGGGAAAAAAATATGGTCGTCATATACGAAAACCCTGGTTGCCCCCCCCCCCCCCCCCCGGGTACGTTCCTGCCTTGTGTTACAGGCCACCTCATTTTGTCAGGAAGCATGTGACGACTTTGCTTCAGAAATATCGCAAAATACACTGCTCACAAAAATTAGGGGATATTTCAAAATGAATATGAAGCGATAAAAAAAGAAGCATTTGAATTGTTTTTATCAAACAAGAATATCAGAAAAGCAAACGACAAGTCAAAGAAAGTTGTTCGATTATGCAAATGAGATGCAAACTCAATTGTCGTGATTGAGTAGCAAGTGACATATTGGTGGGGGTGAACAGAAGCATGTCAAACTGGACGAGAGTGGCACACATTGACTGTTCAGTAGGGTGTATGGTCACCCAAGACTGCCAAAATACACTGACAGCGATGGGGCATGGACAGGATCAGAATGTCCAGCAGTTCTTGTGGGATCCTCTGCCACTCTTGCTCCAGGTCAACTTCCAGCTCAAGAAGTGTGGGAGGCATTGGACGGTTTGCCAGACGTCTTCCCAGTGCATCCCAAGCATGTTCAATGGGATTCAGGTCTGGAGAACGTGAAGGCCAGTCCATGCGGTCGATTCCTGCCTCCTGAAGCATGTTGTTGACGAGATGCGCACTGTGGGGCCTTGCATTATCGTCCATGACAAGAAAGTTGTTTCCAACTGCTCCAGCATAGGGTACCACTATAGCATAGGCAGCAAAGGGTACCTATATAGGGTGCAGGACCTCATCTCAATATCTGACAGCAGTCAGCGATCCATTACTGATGATGTGGAGGTCGGTAGACCACCAATGCTGATGCCAGCATACACCATGATTCCACCACCACCAAAGGAGTCCCTTTCTCGCATGAAACGTGGATTCTCCCGTGTTCCTCGTTCACGCCAGATCAGGACACGATGATTATCAGGCTTCAGACTGAACCGTGACTCATCAGAGAAGAGGACAGTTGACCACTCATCACGGGTGCAATGATGATGCTCATCAGCCCACCTTCTACGGTGTTCAGCAGATAACGGAATGCATACCATTGGTCGCCGGGCATGCAGTCTAACACGATGGAGCCGATTTCGTATGGTCTGGGTGCATATCCGTCGTCTAGTGGCAGCAAGAAACTGTCCTCGCAGCTCTGTTGCTGCGCCTGTTCCTTCTTGCCAATAAGGTCAAGTAGCGGTCATCTCTTGCTGTTGTTGCAGATGGGCGACCTTGCCCTCGTCTTCTTCATACTGTGCCAGTCTCTTGAAAGCGATTCCAGAGTCTGCTAATCACGCTTTGGGATGTTCCAAGTGCTGTTGCCACTGTCGTCTGTGTTTGACCAGCTTCAAGACGTCCTATGGCTCTCCAGTCTTCGCATTCGGGCAAATCGTGTTGCAGGGGCATTGCAAGGGCTGGAAAATTACAGGATGTGCACTTTCAAGATCAGGGAACGTGCAGATACTCCAGTACTTTCAGCCTTTTATATAGTGTATCTTCACCAATGACATTAAAGTTGGTTTTGCATCTCATTTGCATAATCGAACAACTTTCTTTGACTTGTCGTTTGCTTTTCTGATGTTCTTGTTTAATAAAAATAATTCAAATGCTTTTTTTATCGCTTCATATTCGTTTTGAAAATATCTCCTAATTTTTGTGAGTAGTGTAGATTCAAAGAATGCTTTAGTGATTAACTATTAAAGCAAATTTACACCGGCATGGATTACTGCCACCAGTTCAACTAGTGACAATAAGTTGAGAATTTCTAACATTAATATCTCATGCATGCATAGATCGATTTGATGTTCATATTGAACCAGTAGTTTGCCAGTCGGTTTATTGGCTCCAGTAATCCATGCCAGTGTAAATTAGCCTTCATGAACCACTTTGAGGATGGCAGTTTAAAAGAGGTAATATTTAGTTGATCTGAATCTCTTCGATAATATTAAGTAATCAAAATGCCCCTTCAATAATAAGCGTGCGGTATTTAAGCACAAGCTTATGTAAACTAAATCTCGTGTCCTCAAACTATGAGGAGCCTCTAAATAAATCGGAGATAATCCTGAAGATTTATCGCAACTGAAATCAGAAAGTTTAAATATAATAAATAATAATACCCCCCTCAAGCAGCTGCTTGCCACAGAGGTCTGACAGGAGCCTGTCAGTTTATATGCCATAGTAGAAGGTCTGAGAGGATGGCAGGACCTCAGCAGAAAAACAACACACACATCCATGCTTTATCCGGGGCTCGAACCCAGGTCCCTTAGATCAGTAGCCAAGCGCGCGAACCACTCGGCCACGGGACGGCTTTTTTTTATTATAACTAAATTAAGATTTTCGCATAAATGCGATATGCAAATGTAACTGTTTATCATTTATTTTTAATTACCCTTTCTGCTGTAACGAATACACTTTTTTCTCTTATATTTATGGAGAGCATCAGAATCTTGACATATCTTTTTAAATTAGGTTGTTTCCTTTTTCCCTGTAATCATCGATCCCTATTACTCGAAATCGATCATCGATCCCTATTACTCGAAAAACTGAAAATAGATAGTCTCCGGCAAATAATTTTCTCATCAGTTGTTAAAGCTGGTCATATATGATGGTATGGGGCGGGGGTGGCTCAGTCGGTAGCGCGCCAGGCTCGTAATCTGCAGTTCCCAGGTTCGAGTCCCAGCTGGGTCAGCGTTGAGATTTATCTCCGAAAATTCCCCACCCTGCCCGCGGTCAGTAGGGGGCACCGATGGGCTTGGAAAGGCCGCCATCCGTCGGATGGGACGTTAAGCTGTGGCCCCGTGTGCGGGAGAGCCATACCCTGTGCACGTTAAAGAACACGCTGGATGGCCTTGACGGGAGGCTACCATCTGTCTCCCAACAGCTGTTCCAGTGGGTCCCCTCCCCCAACCTTCTCTGAGCCTTCGGGGTCCATGTGACCGCTTTGTGAAAAAGTGCCGCTCAGAGGTAAAACAACCCAACCCATATATGATGGGATTTCGAACTTATATTTTCAGTGATTTTAGCTCCTATATTTTTAGTTCTTTTATTGCTACATTTGTGTCGGATGCCCTTGCAATGGGTAGGATGACTCAGTTGGCAGTGCGCCAAGCTCGTAATCTGAAGTTCCCAGGTTCGAGTCCCACTGGTTCCAGCAGCGTGAGATTTATCTCTGCAAAAACTCCCTGCCCTACACACGGTCAGTAAGGGACCTCGAGTGAGGCTGCCGTCTGTCAGATTGGATGTTAAGCCGTGGCTGCGTATGCAGGAGAGCCATACCCCATGCATGTTGGATTGGATTGTTTTACCTCTGAGCGGCACTTTTTTGCACACCATGGGCTAAATGGCCAGGTCACATGGACCCCGAAGGCTCAGAGAAGGTTGGGGCAGGGGACCCACTGGAACAACTGTTGGGAGATAGATGGTAGTCCCCCCCCGTCAAGGCCATCCAGCGTATTCTTTAATGTGCACAGGGTATGGCTCTCCCGCACACGGGGCCACGGCTTAACGTCCCATCCGACGGACGGCGGCCTTTTCAAGCCCATCGGTGTCCCCTACTGACTGTGGGCAGAGCGGGGAAATTTTGCGGAGATAAATCTCAACGCTGACCCAGCTGGGACTCGAACCTGGGAACTAAAACAATAAATCTCAACGCTGACCCAGCTGGGACTCGAACCTGGGAACTACAGATTACGAGCCTGGCGCGCTACCGACTGAGCCACCCCCGCCCCCCATTCATGTTAAAGAACAGGCTGGATGGCCTCGGTGGGAGACTACCATCTGTCTCCCAACGGCTGTCCAGTGGATCCCTTTCTCCCAACTTTCTCTGAGCTCTCGGGATCCTTGTGACCAGGCCATTTAACCTGTTGTGTGCCAAAAAAGTGCCGCTCAGAGGTAAAACAACCCAAGTCCTTGCATCTTCAATGTTAGTCGAATAATCTCATACAGATTCATTTCAACTATGGAAATCGTGATCTGTCAATGATAGCTACGAAAGAGAACCGTGCACTATTTCCTGTGATAAGGCCCAGAAACTGCCAAGTATAACATATAGAGGAAGGATGTCAAACTCAATCTTGTAAAGTGCCAATTTTTCTTTCAAAGTATATCAGCGGGCCGGGATTCAATTAAATACAAATTTTATATAAAAAAACTTTTATTTAAATTTAAAGTATACATCAAAATTAAAATAGCATTAAGTCATAAGGGTTAAAAAACAGCGCATTATTTCGAAGATCCACATACTTGACATCTTTTCAGCTTCTTTTCTGTAATCTGTACAGTCGCTCAAAAAAGTGACACGAAGGTTGCCAGATCACTAATTTCTAAAAAAATCGTTGCCAGATATTTTTTCTGAATTCTGTAATCAACCATAGTGTTCGGATATTTTTTAATATATATAATGCCTATGAATATATAATGCAATGAATATGGAGCGTGTGCAGTTACCGTTCACAGCAAACTGGAGCGGTTGCGGTTAATGTTCACAGCACATTGGATCGTGTGAGCTCACAAACACCTGGATCGTGTGGGCCCACTCATAGAAATATTGAGCGTGTGCAGTTACCGTTCACAGCAAACTGGAGCGTGTGCAGTTACTGCACAATTTACTGCAAAATTACGTTAAAAACATTTTATAAAAACATTTTATATATCTTTAACGATATAATATGGGATACGAGAAAGCGGTCGTTAAAATACGATCCGAAAATAAATATCTGGAGCGTGTACAGTTGCTGTTACACGCTCCAGATATTTTTCTGAATTCTGTAACCAATCATAATGTTTACACAAAGGTTGCCAGATCACTAATTTCTAAAAAAATCGTTGCCAGATATTTTTTCTCAATTCTGTAATCAAACATAGTGTTCGGATATTTTTTAATATATATAATGCGTATGAATATATAATGCAATGAATATGGAGCGTGTGCAGTTACCGTTCACAGCAAACTGGAGCGGTTGCGTTTAATGTTCACAGCACATTGGATCGTGTGAGCTCACAAAAACCTGGATCGTGTGGGCCCACTCATAGAAATATTGAGCGTGTGCAGTTACCGTTCACAGCAAACTGGAGCGTGTAAAGTAACAGCACACGCTCCAGTTTGCTGTGAACGGTAACTGGAGCGTGTACAGTTGCTGTACACGCTCCAGATATTTTTTCTGAATTCTGTAACCAATCATAGTGTTTACACGAAGGTTGCCAGATCACTAATTTCTAAAAAAATCGATGCCAGATATTTTTTCTGAATTCTGTAATCAACCATAATGTTCGGATACTTTTTTGAGCGACTGTACCATTCTCCTCCCTCATGCTGTTCATTTGACAAAATATGTTCCACAATAATTAATGAAAGGCGGCATGCTTGATCACCCATCTTACAGTCTATCTATATGAGGGGTACGCCAGTTACATACACATTTCCAGGGGGTACGTGAAGCATAAAAGGTTGAGAACCACAGGTCTATGTTAACAAAGTGCTGGGATATCTTCCATGTTATGTGAATGCAAATCCTCATTCAATAATATGAAGCTTCGGAAATACGCTTTTTAGGGAAAATCTCAGTAAAATTGATCCAAAACCTCGATTTTTAAATATTCGTTTAATGTTCAAGAGTTACGGGATTTGATATTTTACCCCATGTTGCTGGTCACAAGAATTTAAGTCAAAAATTAATTAAAACACATACACTAACTGTTAAAAAAATCGTTCACTGAAGAAAGTGAAGTTTTGGAAATTTGTTCAAAGATTCTTTCAATTTTCTTCGTCAGTTTCGAAGAAAATTGTTTAGGACGAGAGTACAACAGCATCTAAATATTCCATTCAATAACTCTTTAAATATGAAACAGATGTGATTGGAAATCGAGATGTAGAGAGATTTGAATGTGATCTTCAATTTATCTCCAGTGATATTTTTTCATAAAAAAAGTATTTTCAAAGAAGCTTTGAATAGGACTTTTCATTCGCATCACATGGAAGGGCGCAATACTTTATTGGCGGGAGTGGTGCAGGATCTAAGAGGAGGGGGTCAAGCCCCCCCCCCCCCTGTTTCAGAATGCTAATAATGGTTGGGTTGGGTTGTTTTACCTCTGAGCGGCACTTTTTTGCACACCATGGGCTAAATGGCCAGGTCACATGGACCCCGAAGGCTCAGAGAAGGTTGCGGGAGGGGACCTACTGGAACAGCTGTTGGGAGACAGATGGTAGCCTCCCGTCAAGGCCATTCAGCGTGTTCTTTAACGTGCACAGGGTATGGCTCTCCCGCACACGGGACCACGGCTTAACGTCCCATCCGACGGACGGCGGTCTTTCCTAGCCCATCGATGTCCCCTACTGACCGTGGGCAAGGCTGGGAATTTTGCGGAGATAAATCTCAACGCTGACCCAGCTGGGACTCGAACCTGGGAACTACAGATTACGAGCCTGGCGCGCTACCGACTAAGCCATCCAGCCCCTCTCACAATGGCAATAGACGCAAAAAAATTATTAAACTTGTTTATGCTTCATGTATTTTTCAAGAAATTTTTTAAAGACCTGTAAAACGTGGAGGAAAATGTTCTATTGATTTTAGGAATCTCTTGCCCCTTGATTTTAGTTTTAGATCCGGGTCTGGGCGGGGGTGGCTCATTCTGTAGCGCGACAGTCTAGTGATCTACAATTCCCAGGTTCGCGTCCCAGCTTTATCTCGGCAAAAATCCCCGCCCCGCCCTCGGTCAGCAGGAGACACCTATGGGCGTGGAAAGGCTGTCGTCTGTCAGATGGAACGTTAAGCCATGGCCGTGGGAGATCAATACACTGTGCATGTTAAAGAATACGCTGGATGGCCTTGCTGGTAAGCTGGGTCATCGTTGATATTTATCGCCGCAAAATTCCCCGCCCTGCCCACGGTCAGTAGGGGATAGCGATGAGCTTGGAAAGACCGCCGTCCGTCTGATGGGACGTTAAGCCGTGGCCCCGTGTGCGGGAGAGCCATACCCTGTGCACGTTAAAGAACACGCTGGATAGCCTTGACGGGAGTCTACCATCTGCCTCCCAACAGCTGTTCCAGTGGGTCCCGTGCACTAGCCTTCTTTGAGCACTCGGGGTCCTTGTGACCTGGCCGTTTAGCCCATTTAGCCATTTTACCTAAATGCAAAAACTTTCAATTTCAGTTTTTTTTTCTAATCAAATTAAAAATGTCGATCAATTTTGAAACCTTAATTTTACGAAAATTGATTTCTTCTGAAAAATAGAAGATTTGTTTCCAAAAACGTTTTAGGAAATAATTACAATTGGTGAGGATAATTTTTTTCTTAATAGAAGGAACAATGCTTTCATGAGACATTACTTGGTACCCATCGGTGGCCCCTACTGCCGAGACAGGGGGGGGAAAGGATTAGTGGGACTCGAATCTGAAAACTACAGATTATGATCCTGGCGCGCTACCAATTGATACCCCCCCTACCCCCTATATATAGGGTGAATCTGAAAAGAGCAATATTCGTCATAGAAAGTATGGGCGGAACGCAAACGGCGAGCCGCTAGGTGGCGTTGGAAATGGTATAAAAGGGTCGGTCCTCGCACCCAACAGCATTTCTACCGTGGATTGCCGCTTGCGTTCCGACCATACATTCCATGACGAATATTGCTCGTATAGCTGCGTTCTACCACCCCGTAAAGTTTCGCCCACTTTTTCAGATTCACCCTGTATATATAGAAGCATGGAATCATGACACAAATCAATGCTTCACAACCTTTTTAAGAGCATCACCCACATTTGAGAATCCAAAATTGTCGCGACACGCTAGGAAAATAAAATAGCATGGATTTGAAAAGGGTGTCGTCTGTCAGATGGAACGTTAAGCCATGGCCGTGGGAGATAAATACCCTGTGCATGTTAAAGAATACGCTGGATGGCCTTGCTGGTCTTTCTTAAAAATAATAATTTTTTCTATAAGTTGTTATAATAGACTCTTATTTTATAAATATTTTTTTTAATATTTTATGTTTACCTGAGAAGACCGACTCTCTAAAACATATATGGTTAATTCAATGATGTAAAGGTGCATTATACGTCAACAAAAATCTAAGCATTATACGTCAACATACATATTTTTTTTTCATAAAGGACTCAATAAAATCCCCATATGGATCTCAATAAAATAAATGGAGGATATTTTCTGCTTTTCACTTCCTAAATATCAAAAATATAATTTTCAATGAAAAGAATAGGCGATAAAAATTTTTCTTAAACAGTCCCGGATCTAAAAAAAAAAATCGAATGGAGAATCGAAGATATAGAGTAGGATATCCACTCCGTTTTAAAGGTCTTTAAAAATTACTTGAAAAATGCATGAAATATAAATGAATTTAATAATTCTTTGCCTATATTTATCCTTACTAACATCTGAAGGGATCTAGATCCAACTCTGCTCAACCGTAAACATTACTAAAGAAAGCAGTTATGATGTACAGTCGGTCAAAAAAGTATCCGAACACTGTGGTTGATTACAGAATTCAGAAAAAATATCTGGCAACGATTTTTTAGAAATTAGTGATCTGGCAACCTTCGTATCACGTGACGCGAAAGTTGCCAGGTCACTAATTTCTAAAAAATCATTGCCAGATATTTTTTCTGAATTCTGCAATCAACCGTAGTGTTCGGATTTTTTTTAATATATATAATGTGTATGAATATATAACGCAATGAATATGGAGCGTGTGCAGTTACCGTTCACAACAAACTGGAGCGGTTGCGGTTAATGTTCACATCACATTGGATCGTGTGAGCTCACAAAAATCTGGATCGTGTGGGCCCACTCATAGAAATATTGAGCGTGTGCAGTTACCGTTCACAGCAAACTGGAGCGTGTGCAGTAACTGCACACGCTCCAGTTTGCTGTGAACGATAACTGGAGCGTGTACAGTTGATGTACACGCTCCAGATATTTTTCCTGAATTCTGTAATCACGTGACACGAAGGTTGCCAGATCACTAATTTCTAGAAAAAATCGTTGCCAGATATTTTTTCTGAATTCTGTAATCAACCACAGTGTTCGGATACTTTTTTGAGCGACTGTACTACTTACTGTCTTAGATATTTTCTCATCTGAGATGCAGGATCGTTGGAGCACTGTCTATAATCGTCTGCTTGCTTGGCAATTGTCGCTCTTTGCATCTTATTCTACTTGCGCCATCTATTGGTAGTTTCTAGAGGTAATAGCTGGGCGGCGATACTAAAAATAATATTTCTCAATCAGTTAATAAGAAAATTTTCATACATTTTAAGCAAATATTTAGGAACTTGCAGAAGTGATTTAATCCTAGAAGCCCAAACGAAATACATAAGTGACCTAGAGATGATTTCGGGCTCAATTTCTCGATCCCGGGCCAGCCTGGGCCCGAATCACTTAGATCAGTGGTTCTCAACCTTTTATGTTTCACGTACTCCCCTGGAAATGTGTATGTAACTGGCGTACGTGTTGTATAGATAGATAAAACTATAGTTATAATATAACAATTTGAATCAAATAAAACTTGTACATATACACATTAAATTTTGTATTCATAAATTACATATATCGATAAACACAAAAAATGCATTTTTGCACAGCATTGTTGCCAATTTAGCGACTTTTGAACTCTCACGGCGTACCCCAAAAAATTTTACCGCGTACAGTCGCTCAAAAAAGTATCCGAACGCTATGGTTGATTACAGAATTCAGAAAAAATATCTGGCAACGATTTTTTTTAGAAATTAGTGCTCTGGCAACCTTCGTGTAAACACTATGATTGGTTACAGAATTCAGAAAAAAATATCTGGAGCGTGTACAGCAACTGTACAGTGAACGGTAACTGCACACGCTCAATATTTCTATGAGTGGGCCCATACGATCCAGGTTTTTGTGAGCTCACACGATCCAATGTGCTGTGAACATTAACCGCAACCGCTCCAGTTTGCTTGTGAACGGTAACTGCACACGCTCCATATTCATTGCATTATATATTCATACGCATTATATATATTAAAAAAATATCCGAACACTATGGTTGATTACAGAATTCAGAAAAAATATCTGGCAATGATTTTTTTTTAGAAATGAGTGATCTGGCAACCTTCGTGTCACGTGACACGTAGGTTGCCAGATCACTGATTTCTAAAAAAAATCGTTGCCAGATATTTTTTTCTGAATTCTGTAATCAACCATAGTGTTCGGATACTTTTTTGAACGACTGTACCCAAAGTTGAGAACCCCTAACTTACACAATTATTAAACACAAACCCAAATGACAAAAAAAAATGAGACTCATCATAAAATATAACAACACAAATGCATTTCGATAAATAATTTTTAAATCCTCGTGTTATCGGCTATTACAAGCTTTAAATAATTATAATCATTTTATGAGAAAATAAAAATGCTATTTGGAGATAAAATTATTAGAAACTGACAATTCTTGGATAGCATCGTTATAAATACTAGATAGAGAATACGTAAAAAATATTCGAAGACTTTATTATACTTCTTTTTTAATTCGATTAGAAATAATAATTGTTTAAGCAAAATAATTTCACAGCGTTTCACTTAAAATTTAGAGAAGTTACCGGCAATTCCCTGTTAAAGCTGTAGGACAGTTTTAAGGAAAAGCTTGCATTGTCTAAATATATGACTATAATTGCATTATATAAATCCTTTAGACAATTTTGCAGGGTATTGTCAAAATTTAGTAGTTCAGAGCAGTGTTGTTCACAGATACACAGTTAGAGGGTCCTTTTTGTTTTTAAGGAATTATAAGATTGAAATTTTAACAAATTTTTTAAAATATTTTTACCTATTTTAGTAGCCCGAACACATCTTTAAAATGCATCATTGGAAAGTCATCGGCAGTTAAAAATACAAGTTAGGGAAGGTATTTTCTGAATTATGATTGGTAGTGAGAAAAGAATCATTTTTGTACTCTATCGCGGAATACTACTGTTGTCTTAATGTTGTCGCTTGAGTTGTCAGAAGGTAGAGGTTGGGTTGTTTTATCTCTGAGCGGCACTTTTTTGCTCACCATGGACTAAATGGCCAGGTCACATGGACCCCGAAGGCTCAGAGAAGGTTGGGGGAGGGGACCCACTGGAACAAGCTGTTGGGAGACAGATGGTAGCCTCCCGTCAAAGGCCATCCAGAGTGTTCTTTAACGTTGGGTTGTTTTACCTCTGAGCGGCACTTTTTTGCTCACCATGGGCTAAATGGCCAGGTCACATGGACCCCGAAGGCTCAGAGAAGGTTGGGGGAGGGGACCCACTGGAACAAGCTGTTGGGAGACAGATGGTAGTCTCCCGCAAGGCCATTCAGAGTGTTCTTTAACGTGCTCAGGGTATGGCTCTCCCGTACACGGGGCCACGGCTTAACGGAGATAAATCTCAACGCTGACCCAGCTGGGACTCGAACCTGGGAACTACAGATTGCGAGCCTGGCGCGCTACCGACTGAGCCATCCCCGCCCCGAAGGTAGAGGCGCACGGATATATCGAAACCGTATTGTGGCGTATGAGCACAATTAGATGGTAATTAGAAGTGAGGTTGATCAGAATATTTAATCCATGTAGTGTTTTTTAAATACAGTTCGGAGGAGCATTTTATTATAGATTTTGTTTGTGTTTGTTGGTTGTGAAATGCATATGTTGTTACGACAGATGAACGTGCTACAATGAACTTGTGATGTGATGTTTCGTCTTGATGCTCGCGTGTACAGTCGCTCAAAAAAGTATCCGAACACTATGGTTGACTACAGAATTCAGAAAAAACATCTGGCAACGATTTTTTTAGAAATTAGTGATCTGGAAACCTTCGTGTAAACACTATGATTGGTTATAGAATTCAGAAAAAATATCTGGAGCGTGTACAGCAACTGTACACGCTCTAGTTACCGTTCACAGCAAACTGGAGCGTGTGCAGTTACTGCACACGCTCCAGTTTGCTGTGAATGGTAACTGCACACGCTCAATATTTCTATGAGTGGGCCCACACGATCCAGGTTTTTGTGAGCTCACACGATCCAATGTGCTGTGAACATTAACCGCAACCGATCCAGTTTGCTGTGAACGGTAACTGCACACGCTCCATATTCATTGCATTATATATTCATACGCATTATATATATATTAAAAAAATATCCGAACACTACGGTTGATTACAGAATTGAGAAAAAATATCTGGCAACGATTTTTTTAGAAATTGGTGATCTGGCAACCTTCGTGTCACGTGACACGAAGGTTGCCAGATCACTAATTTCTAAAAGAAATCGTTGCCAGATATTTTTTTCTCAATTCTGTAGTCAACCGTAGTGTTCGGATACTTTTTTGGGCGACTGTACTACAGCGTGAGAAGTACTTCACTTACGAACGACCTTAACTTAAGAACAAAGTATAGGAGAGTTGTAATTAGGAAGATTTTGTGTGAATGAAAACGTAGTTGTTTTAGTCTGTGCAGTATAAAGAAGAAACGATTTTATTTCGTGTGTTCGCGGGAGGTTAAATAAATTTATTAGTGTTGATCCTGTCAGCGGACTGATAAGGAAAAGAAGGATGCTTAGGACACTTAAAGATGTGGCTGAGGAGGTTATATGTTAGTCGAACAAGCAGAACTGATCTCAACTTTTCTGTAGAAAGAGTTCATCAACTGACGTATAGTTATATTTAGTTTATTTAGGAATTGGTAAGACAGGTTTATTCACACATATGGTTGTGCCATTTATCGACTGTTATAAAAGCCTTATTTTCCTCTTTGTTGGAATAGTAAAAATGTGCTTTGTTTTTCTGAAGGTTTATTCTTATACTGATGAATATTTATGTTGGTTGGCTTTAGTTTACATAAATGTTTTTATTCTAGAATTATAATTGTTAAATAATATTTTTTTTTTGGACTCACGCTCAGTTTCCATCTGTTTAATTCATAACAATATGTTTACTTTTAATGATATTACGGAATGAAAAAATTTCAGGAATGGACTATTTTATCGCTGCAAAATATATTTGATAAATGTGATATATAAAGTAATATATTGATAACTTACAGTTTAGTTAATATAAAGGGTAATTATTTAGAACTTTTGATTACACAGCAAAGCAAAAAATGACCAGCGCGTCGTCATGCAAATTGAAGTAACTGTAGGTAAATGACAGCGCGTGTGAAGGTCATGTAACGGATAAATAACAGCTGATACTGAGCTCTGTTAATCAGTGTTATTCTTATTCTTCAGATGGGAAAGGCCGCAGACTTAAGTGAGTTTGACAAAGCCAAATTTTAATGGCCATACGACTGGGTCAGAGCATTTCCGAGACGGCAAGGCGTGGGATGTTCACAGTCAGCCGTGGTTAGTACCTTCAAAAAGTGGTCCGAGGAGGGAAAACCCACGAACCGCCGTAAAGGTGTGGGACGAACACGGCTCATTGATGCTAGAGGGGAGTGAAGGCTATCCTGTATGGTACAAACCAACAATTGTACTATTTGTTGCAGATGTTACGCAACCACGGCAATCCCCGGTTCCGTCTGACGACACTACCAAGTTAAAAGCCGTGACTATCTAGGAAAGCTAACTACCGGTAGAAACCTGAAATTTAATCTGTTCCCCGGTTAGCCATGAACGAGGATATGTAGATCCAAGTTCGCTCGGCACCCGGGTGGAGACTCTTAGTGAGGCCCAGACTTTGAAAGGGCTCGTGCCTACTAGGCGGACTCAAACGTTCGGCGGTGCCCTTGAACTCCTCCACAGAGCTCCTGATAGTGAGGTCTAGACCCATCACCGTCCAACCGGCACGTCCCACCGGTCGGCGATGTCTTCGACCTCGGTTGGTCTTGGCTCTGTCGAACCGGGGGACCAATCCGGTCGGCAAAGCCTTCGACCGGGTGCTGGGCCCAAAGCCCCCCCACCACGACAAGGTGGTGGGGGGGCTTTGGGCCCAGCACCACAACCAACAGGCACACAAACCAACAGAAGGGATACTGTGGATCAACTCGCCCGTAATTTGAATGCTGGTGATGGGAGAAATGTGTCACAACACACAGTACATTGAACCCTGCTGAAAGTGGGGCTGCATAGCACAGGATGCTCGGAGTGCCCATGCTAACCTCGGTTCACCGTCGAAAGCGCCTACAGTGAGCACACGAGCATCAGAACTGGACCTTGAATGATTGGAAGAAGGTCATCTGGTTCAATGAATCTCGTTTCCTGCACCATGTGGATAGCCGGGTACATGTGCGTCGTTTACCTGGGGAAGTGTTGTCATCGAGATGCACTGTGGGACGAAAACAAGCCAGTGGAGGAAGTGTAATACTTTTGACAATGTTCTGCTGGGAAACCCTGGGTCCAGTCATTCATGTGCAGGAAACTATGACGTCTACCACCTACCTAAACATCATTACAGACAAGATACATCCTTCAAAGGCAACGGTATACCCCTCTAGCAGTGCCTTCTTCTAACAGGATAATGCGCCATGCCACACTGCCCGGATTGTTCGAGAATGGTTCGCGTAACATGAAGAAGACTTCCAGGTATTGCCCATGAAGAAGACTAGGGTATTGCCCAATAGGGGGCCTCCAAATTCCCCAGACATCAATCCAATCGAGCATCTGTGGTTTGTGTTGGAACAGCATATCTGATCTGCAGCGGCTCAACCACTTAACTTACAAGAGTTAAAGGATCTGCTGCTAACGTGTTGGTTAATATAGATACCAGAAGACACCTTAAGAAATCTTGTATCATCCATGCCTCGCCGGGTAAGAGCTGTTTCGGCGGCACGTGGAGGACCAATATCATATTAGGCAGGTAGTCATAATGTTTTGGCTCTTCGGTGTATAAAGTCATATGTTTGCAATAATCTAGTATGAATTGAAAATAGTTGGTGATAGCTCTGTGATGGAATGTGTTTCCCGTGAATTCAGTTCGAATATGGCGCCATGGTTTTATATTAACCGAAGGTTATATATAAGTTTTTGCAAATCTATCGCTTTATTATTATTTTATATATCATATTTATCAAATATATTCTCCTAAGGTAAAACAGTCCCTAAAGTTGTTTCCATTCCATATGAAACAAAGGTAAACACATTATAGCACAAAACCTTTAAAATTGAACCGCCGATCATTACTTAAAAAAAAAACCCAAGGACTAAATTATATAGGTGAATAAAACTCACTAATGACTAATATCTGATTTATTTTAATTATCCGTAGTTCTATTTCATTTTCCTTCGTCAAAATCAATCTTATCCAGATGGCGGTGACGAGGTTATATGCTTTGGTTTGAGATTATGATGGAGGAACGGGGGCTACTTTCACGGACTATAAAAAAATACCCCCTCAAGCAGCTGCTTGTCACAGAGGTATGACAGGAGTCTGTCAGTTTATTTGCCATAGTATAAGGTCTGTGAGGATGGCAGGACTTCAGCAGAAAAACGACACATACATCCATGCTTACCCGGGGCTCGAACCCAGGTCCCTTAGATCAGTAGCCAAGCGCGCTAACCACTCGACCACGCACTACCTTTGGAAAAATGGCGGCACCAGTATGCTCTGCTAAATAATCCCTCAGATTGCTTTTGAAAACAGAAACAAGCCCCTTGGCAAAATTTTAATTTCCCTCAGAATTTCTTTGTTCGTTTGAGAAAGTGACGTCCATCTTGTTGCCAATCACTTCAATGTATCTGTTCATTTATTGGCATTGTTGCCATCACTGCATTAATTTCGGTAAAAAGCAACATTGGATTGGATTGTTTTACCTCTGAGCGGCACTATTTGCACACCATGGGCTAAATGGCCAGGTCACATGGGCCCCGAAGGCTCAGAGAAGGTTGGGGGAGGAGACCCACTGGAACAGCTGTTGGGAGACAGATGGTAGCCTCCCGTCAAGGCCATCCAGCGTGTTCTTTAATGTGCACAGGGTATGGCTCTCCCGCACACGGGGCCACGGCTTAACGTCCCATCCGACGGACGGCGGCCTTTCCAAGCCCATCGGTGTCCCCTACTGACCGTGGGCAGGGCGGGGAAATTTTGCGGAGTAAATCTCAACGCTGACCCAGCTGGGACTCGAACCTGGGAACTACAGATTACGAGTCTGGCACGCTACCGACTGAGCCACCCCCGCCCCCTAAAAAGCAACAACTTAGTAAATGAAATTCACTGTAGCCTTAACATCGAAGGTAGGAAACATTATTAACATTCTAAAGCTCATTCCTAAAACTATCATTTGAATCAGTAGAACTTTAAATGTAGTTGAAATTTATGCTAAAAAAGGTAGGAAAATATTTCAAAGCAGAGTTGAAGCAAGCGATTTTAGGCAAGGATATTCAAGAAATTCATGTATGTAAAACAGATGGTGAGTGAGTTTAAAAAACTTCACTAATGTACTAAGTTATCACTAATGTTCAAAACCGCGCAAGAATTAAAGCGAAAACGTGTTGTTTTGATCCTGAAACAAAATATTTTAATATGCAAATGGATGAAAATTGCAATGGGCTTGTGCAGGAATTCAATGTTGGTTCGTCAACGAAAATAAAAAAAAATTAAAGCGCAAAGGGTTTTATTAAGTGTGAGTTTTTGTTAAGTGTAAGGATTTCATCATCATCATCCTCAAGCAGCCATGGGCTACGGAGGTACAACCAGACCGTTCAATTTAGTTCTCCAAGCAAGGTTGTCCTGAGCTACAACTGCTGCATCTGGCCACTGCACACCAATTCTAACAAGATCCTGTTTGACATTGTCTGCCCACCACATCCTAGGTCTCCCCTTCCTTCTGAGGCTCTAGCACACTGTTCATAACCCTATTCGCCAACCTATAATTATCCATACGGGCAACATGGCAAAACCAACGAAGTCTCTCTCTGCACAATATGCTGCTTAAAGGAGGTTGCAGACTCCTTTGCCTAACCTCATCATTAGTTACAAAGTTGAACCACCTAATGCCCAAGATACTGCGTAAGCATCTAGAATCAAAAGCATCCAGTTTCCTGTTATCTTGTTTACAACATGATAACAGGAAAGTTTCACTGCCATAACTAACCCTAGAAAGAACCAAACTATTATACAGTCTAATTTTAGTCTTTAGGTGTATACGCCTATTTCTCCACACTCTCCATAGATTCTTAAAAGTCCCGGCAGCAATCCCTATTCGTCTGTTAATCTCATGCCGCACATCACCAGTATCTGTTACGTAGCTCCCAAGATAATTAAACTGTGACACCTGCTCAAGACTGACAACCATTCAGATTAACTGAATCACAGCCTGCCTGACCAATTTTCATCACTTTAGTTTTCTCTCTGTTTATAACCAAACCTACTCTACTACAAGTCTCATCAACAGCTCGAATGAAAGAGTTCATCTCATCAACATCATTTGCCAAAAGGGCTACATCATCAGCATAATCTAAATCAGAAATTTTCTTATCTCCAGTCCATTTAAGGCCAAAATCTTTCCCTTGAAGTGAATTTCGCATAACATAATCAATAACCAAGCTAAAGAGAAAAGGAGACAAAATGCACCCTTGTCGAACACCAGAAGTAATGCTAAACCAATTGCTACAAGACTTACGAACTCTCACACACGACTCAGTGTTATTATAGAGAGCTCTCATTATGTTTACTAACTTGTCTGGTATACCATATGATTTCACAATCAACCACAAATTTTGACGATCAACAGAGTCGAAAGCCTTTTTGAAATCAACAAATCTAGCAACCAAAGGTTTCTGAAACTCTAAACATTTCTCAAGAATCTGCCTAATTGAAAATATCTGATCCACACATCCCCTACCACTTCTGAATCCACATTGCTCATCACGCAATTGCCTGTCAACCAGATTCTTAATTCTATTAAGCACAATCATGGAAAGAACTTTCCCTGGAACAGAGAGTAGGCTGATACCCCTATAGTTATCACAAGAACTGCGATCACCTTTTTTAAAAATAGGAATAATAATAGCTCTGGTAAAATCCTTAGGAACCATTCCTTTATCATAAAAGATATTCAAAATTTCAGTCATCCGCGTGGTAACCGAAACATTCCCAGCTCTAAGCATTTCTGTAATAATTTCATCTACCCCTGGGGATTTATGTAGTTTAAGTTTAGAAACAGCCAAAATAACTTCAGACTGTGTTATAGGGCCAACATTAAAGCCGCCAATGCATCTATCATCATTACAAACAATGGGAGTAGAACTAACCACATTGTTTAGAACATCACTGAAATGCTCAGCCCACCTAGCCATGACAGAATCCTCACCTTCTATAACCTTACCTTGTTTATCCTTCAATCCATGTATACCTGTCCGTTTTCTACCACACAAAACCTTAACTATTTGGTACAGCTCTCTGCTGTTGTGCTGTCTAACTGCTTCCTCGGCTTTGTCAGCCAAACCATCAAGCCAAAGATTCTTATCAGCAGCTAACTGATCTTTTACACGTTTATTAAGCTCTCTGTAATGCTTTCTATTAGTACTAGTAGGGTATTGATTAAGGACATTCCTGTAGTTCTTTCTTTCCGAAATAAGCTCTAGTGTCTTATCACTCAGATAATTCTGCCTCCTCTGCTCCTTTTTTTGTAAAAGAGTATTGTTAGTGTCCAAAAAAGCCTGTTTAAAATGATCCCATTCTTCCTCAACTTCAGTAGTAAGCATACCATGACTGTCATAATGACTAAGTAACCTATCATGGTAAGCTTTGGCTATAACTGGGTCTTTCATAGCTTCAGTATTAAAAGTAAATTTTTTAACCCTAGCACAACACTTTTTAAGTTTAAGTTGCAAGACACTTTTAACAAGGTAATGGTCAGATTCAATTTCAGCTCCCTATATGACCTGGTATTCCTAACAGAACTAGCCCATTTGCTGTTAATATGTAATCAATCATATTCTTATGCAGCCCATCAGGTGAAACCCTTGTGTACTTATGTATGTCGCGGTGTTTGTAATAATTGTTAGTTATTCTGAAACCGTTGAGTTTACTTATCTGTAGGTGACGTTGTCCATTGCCATTGCAGCTACCAATACAAAAGGGCCTATCATCCCTCCCCAAAGGTCAGAGTCAGTACCAACTTTGGCATTGAAGTCACCAAGAACAAGGGTAATATCTCCTTTCCTGACAGAATTCAAAATATCCTGAAGTTGTCCATAAAACCTATCCTTCTCATCCTCATCGGCATCCTCAGTGGGGGCATAACAGCAGATAACATTCAAGTCTTTAACGCTTGTCTGAAATTTTGCTGTAAGAAACCTTTCATTAATGCACTCATATCCTAGAAGAGCATCGCTAGCGTGTCTGCTGAGAAGCAGACCCACGCCTTGGTGATGTTTATTATCGTTCCTCCCTGAAAAGAGAAATTTAAAATTGTTTTTAAGAATCTGGCCTTTATCTGTCCATCTGGTCTCTTGCAAGTCGAGAATATCTAAATTATAACGGTGGAATTCTTGTGTGAGGACATCAAGAGAAAAAGCTCTGTGCAGGGTCCTCACATTCCAACTACCTATGGAGAGAAAATGGTTAGTGGGATGTTTAAAGAATCTATGTTTATTGAGAGAGGGAAACGCCGACAATATCAAACAGCCCTCTAATCGCAGACATGGGGCAAAGACCCGTTCCCCCACCACTAAAGGCTGAAGCCATCTACCCTGGAAGACATCCCCCAATGTAGAATTTGACGATGCCAGTAGAAGCAAAGAGTTCAGGTACCTTCGATGACCTCTGCTCAGGATTATCCAACACTTGATAAACATATCCTGTGAATCTATTCACTTGGGGCTGTCAACCCACAAACAAACAGAAAACACAGCGGAAGAAATTCCCTCCACAGAAGCCCACCAGTACAGCAAAATCAGAATCCATAATCAAGCTCAGAGCCATAATTCCGTTCAGGTTGGCATATATGGTCAGCACCAGGACCCTGTGTGGTTGACCACTCCTCAGCAGGGTAGAAAAAAAAAGAAAAGTAGCCATAGTTGTCCAGATCAGTAGGCCACACTAATCTGGCAGCCCTCCCCTTCCGTTCACTTCCACAAGAGAGTATCTCTTTTGAAAGGTACTAACGGTCTGCACCACGAGAAGGCGGGGTCGGACATTAGGTGCTAGGCCTGGCCGGTTCTATGCATCATCACAGGGGATTGGTGCATAGCTCTCCTTCCAATGACTACCTAGCTACCATTTACTGACCGTAAGGATTTAGGCATTCATCAAGTGCCAAAATACGTATAAAAGCAATTATATTTTAGATATTTCATTTGTATTTATGGTATTACACTTCATTTTTAATATTATTGTTTTAAATGTATTTTTATTTACACTAAAAATTCGAATGCAGTGTTGTATTTACTGCATTCGGTTTCTACAAAAATATTTGTCGTGCAACCGTCAGATTCATCTAATCAGAAACTCCCATTCCCATTAAATACGGAATAAGTGGGAGTTTAATACTTTTCGCCTTTATATAAATGCAGTCGGTCTTCGTGAGTGATGAGAAAACTTACAGATTCTCAAATTGTAACTTACTGGTTTATTCAAAGAATCAGCTGCTGTTTTAAAAATATTGAAACAAAAAAAATTGAGATGCATAATATCTGTTTCTCATTCGCCAGTCTTGTTTAACTTTTAAATATTTCTAGATAGGGATTAGGGGAAACGTATCATAGCACAGATTATTATAGAATTTAAATTTACCTAATTAAACATCCATCTTAATGTGCATTAATTGGACAAGATATAAATAGGAAAAAAACATCCATCATGTTCCTTATCGTTTTTTATCTCTCGATCATCCTTAAACTTCAGCTTCAATTGGATGATAATATATTACAGTGGCGTTGCGTAAATGCAACTTGGGAGGCGCAGTAGACGCTTCAACAGTTTTCACAGATGATTGGTTATTAACAAGTGATTGATAGGTCATTGACCAATGATCTACGAGTATTGTCCGAGGTTCAGTGAGTTGCCATTCAAGCTACTACATTTACATGCATTTTTCCTTTTCGCATATTTCTGTTAGCAAAGCTTTATTACTTAATATTCCAATCCAGATTGGGACGAAGTTGATTTAAAGGCAATGTAAACAGATTTAGATCTCAATATGTCATTCTTTCTTCTCTCTTTCCATCGAGAGTTTGCTCCTTGGGACCCGATAGGCAAAAGAAAGAAAAACTGATTCCATTAAAGTGGAATAAAAGTGGGGAGGGTCTTTATTACCCTCTTTAAAGATGCAAAGGAGGAGCAACTTCATCATCACGACAATTTTAAACCTCTCCATCATCAAACTCCTCCAGCCAAGGTACCCATCAAGAATCAGCGCCAACTGAAATAGATCAGGCCTCACCTCATTATCCTGTCTCAATCCGTTGCCTAACAACGTTTCCAAACCGAAATTGCCATCATTGGAACAGCACCAGGTCTCACCGTTCCAGAGTATCAGTCGACCCCCAAGTGATAGCTGCCGTTGCACTCGGAACATCATCTGCGCAGGCGCAAAATCACCGCTGGCTTCCGTGCCTATCGCCTGGGGCGCCTCGAAACACCCTTCCTCCCCCTCTGCGACCCCCTCTACAGCGACGCCGAGCCGAGAGGTCAGAGTAATGAATGCAAATGAGGCTAATATATGATTCATCGAATGCGACGGGATGGGAACACGCTAGCCCCCTCTCCTCCCCCCCCCGTCCTTTCATCACCCCCGCAGTCCTGTTATTCGTCAAATTGGTTTGTGAGCTTCACCAAATTGGACTTAATGAGGCCTGTCGCCCTTCAAACTGCTTCCCGCTCCCTAACGCCGCCTGCTGCCCTTAATGTGACCGGAAACGAGTCCTAATAGGTAAAGCGGGAAGGAGAAAATTTGCTTGATTTCTGAAGCAGACGTGTTAGTTTTCATTGATTAAAATTTACTGCTGCGAGTCCATTAGTTGCCGCAAGGGTGCACGCCTGCTTAAACATTACTCGCGTATCACCCCAACGCACATTCGCATCGTTCGGTTTCTTTTTAAGCTGTTCTTTTACTTTTCTTTTTCCTTTCCTTTTTTTTTTATCCCCTCACGTGCATATCTTATTTTAAAGGGCAGCTCCATACTTAACCGCGCACAGGCCGGGAAAAATTAGTTTTTAGACCTAATCCAATTTTTGGGTTGTCTACCCAATCATCTTCAAAGCAGGAAAGAGAAATGTTTAACAAGGGAAAGGGAAACGAGGCGCGCGATGAGCACTGCCACGCAAGACCTGGCCAAAGCCAGTTACACTCCGATCTAAACTTCGCACTCTGGAATGAGTTTCGAAGAGAAACAGATTGAATTTTGATTCGAAATCTTTGCATTAGCATCAGTGGCCTTGTATGCTTACGGCACCAGTCACGGTACAGTGTCACTTGAGAAAAGATTCATGTGCCGATTGGTTGTTTGCATTGCATGGGTACGTCGATTCGCTTGAAGCGAAACAAGATGTCGACAATTCAAATGGAAGCGTTCCAGACATCGGATTCCACTCAGTCGGTAGCGCGCCAGGCTAGTAATCTACAGTTCCCAGGTTGGGTCAGCGTTGAGATTTATCTCCGCAAAACTCCCCGCCCTGCCCACGGTCAGTAGGGGACACCGATGGGCTTGGAATAGGCCGCCGTCCGTCGCATGGGACGTTAAGCCGTGGCTCCGTCTGCGGGAGAGCCATACCCTGTGCACGTTAAAGAACACGCTGGATGTCCTTGACGGGAGGCTCCATCTGTCTCTGCTGGATGGCCTTGACGGAAGGCTCCAGCTGTTCCAGTGGGTCCCCTCCCCCAACTTTCTCTGAGTCCTTGGGGTCTTTGTGACCTGGCCATTTAGCCAATTGTATGCAAAAAAGTGCCGCTCAGAGGTAAAACAACAACCCAACCCTTTTCAGGCGCGTAAGTCGAAGCTTTCGGGTCCGGAGTCCGATCTTTGAAAAGTTTTTTTTTTTTTGTCATTAGTGAGAAAGGATGCTCCCATTAGGTTTGGGAAGGGGATTCTCCGCGGATGATGCATTGAGTCGTGATTCTGTGTGAAGAAGAGTTCACGTGCTCTCCGCCAGGCAGAGAGGCAGACAATATATTCGAGGAGAGGGGAATAAAATAAAATGGAAAGAAATCAAGAAATCATGAAGTTCGTTTTTGAGTTCACGCACACTTTTGAGAATGCAGAATTGTCGCTGAACACCGGGAAAAAACTAACATAACTATTTTTTAAATAATATTTTATTGATTAATATACTTGGCTATCCCTTTACAATCAATTAATTTTTTAATATTTATATTCCCTTGAGAAAAGCTGATCATTTAAAATATACACTGAAAGCACAATTTATTATACAACACCCACCTAAGAACGTGTGGGACCACCTTTCGCCCTCACAACAGCAGCAGCACCTCGTGGCATGGACTCTACTAGGTGTTCAAAACGTTTTAAAAGTGTTATGCGGCCCGTGATTCCAGGACAGCCATAAAGAATCAAGAGTTGCCGGTAGTGAATTTTGGGCTCGAATGCATCGCTCCACTTGGTCCCACAGATGCTCCAAAGGATTCAACCCTGAAGAGTGAGAGGCCATTCGAGGGTTGTCTCACTGGAATGCTCTTTCAACCAATCCTTCGCCAAACAGGAGCAATGAGACAGGGCGTTATCTTATTGAGTTGGGTTGTTTTACCTCTGAGCGGCACTTTTTTGCACACCATGGGCTAAATGGCCAGGTCACATGGACCCCGAAGGCTCAGAGAAGGTTGGGGGAGGGGACCCACTGGAACAGCTGTTGGTAGACAGATGGTAGTCTCCCGTCATGGCCATCCAGCGTGTTCTTTAACGTACACAGGGTATGCTCACAAAAGCTGATCGTGTGGGCCCACTCACAGAAATATTGAGCGTGTGCAGTTACCGTTCACAGCAAACTGGAGCGTGTGCAGTAACTGCACACGCTCCAGTTTGCTGTGAATGGTAACTGGAGCGTGTACAGTTGCTGTACACGCTCCAGTTTTCTTGTGAACCCCCTTTCGTTGTTGGTAAGGGTTGGGGGAGGGGACTCACTGGAACAGCTGTTGGGAGACAGATGGCAGCCTCCCGTCTAGGCCATCCAGCGTGTTCTTTAATGTGCACAGGGTATGGCTTTCCCGCACACGGGGGTCACGGCTTAACGTCCCATCCGACGGACGGCGGCCTTTCCAAGCCCATCAGTGTCCCCTACTGACCGTGGGCAGGGCGGGGAATTATTGCGGAGATAAATCTCAACGCTGACCCAGCTGGGACTCGAACCTGGGAACTGCAGATTACTAGCCTGGCGCGCTACCGACTGAGCCACCCCCGCCCCTATCTTATTGAGAGAAGGCATCTTGCTGTGGGAAATGGCTAGCCTCGGACAAGTGTGGGTGGTCAGCAAGTATGCCAACATTGACTTGTGTGGTGGATTTATTTGCATGGTGGTCTCAATAGGTACGAGTTGTCCCATGGTGGCCCATGTAAACATCAAGCTACCTGTTCCCAGTCTTCCACAGTCCATTAACGATATTCCTTTGCCCAGTACAGCCTCATAGCCCAGTGACATACTGTTAACAAGGATGTGGATGTTGGCTGCTATAGCCAAGTCGTGCCATTGTGCTTCAAATGGTCATTGCACAAACCTTTGAAGCTGTCCTGTCATTGAATGTCACATTACGTCTGCATTGTGGCCCACTATTCCATCACTACAATACGAAAGAGGTGGTACAGTCGCTCAAAAAAGTATCCGAACACTACGGTTGATTACAGAATTCAGAAAAAATATCTGGCAACGATTTTTTTTAGAAATTAGTGATCTGGCAACCTTCGTGTCACGTGATTACAGAATTCAGGAAAAATATCTGGAGCGTGTACAGCAACTGTACACGCTCCAGTTACCGTTCACAGCAAACTGGAGCGTGTGCAGTTACTGCACACGCTCCAGTTTGCTGTGAACGGTAACTGCACACGCTCAATATTTCCGTGAGTGAGCCCACACGATCTAGTATCAAAATAATATGACCACCTACAGTCGCTCAAAAAAGTATCCGAACACTATGGTTGATTACAGAATTCAGAAAAAAATATCTTGCAACGATTTTTTTAGAAATTAGTGATCTGGTAACCTTCGCGTAAACACTATGATTGGTTACAGAATTCAGAAAAAATATCTGGAGCGTGTACAGCAACTGTACACGCTCCAGTTACCGTTCACAGCAAACTGGAGCGTGTGCAGTTACTGCACACGCTCCAGTTTGCTGTGAACGGGTAACTGTACACGCTCCAGTTTGCTGTGAACGGTAACTGCACACGCTCAATATTTCTATGAGTGGGCCCACACGATCCAGGTTTTTGTGAGCTCACACGATCCAATGTGCTGTGAACATTAACCGCAACCGCTCCAGTTTGCTGTGAACGGTAACTGCACATGCTCTATATTTCTCTGAGTGGGCCCACACGATCCAAGTTTTTGTGAGCTCACACAATCCAATGTGCTGTGAACATTAACCGCAACCGCTCCAGTTTGCTGTGAACGGTAACTGCACACGCTCCATATTCATTGCATTATATATTCATACGCATTATATATATATTTTAAAAAATCCGAACACTACGGTTGATTACAGAATTCAGAAAAAATATCTGGCAACGTTTTTTTTAGAAATTAATGATATGGCAACCTTCGTGTCACGTGACAACGAAGGTTGCCAGATCACTAATTTCTAAACAAATCGTTGCCAGATAGTTTTTCTGAATTCTGTAATCAACCGTAGTGTTCGGATACTTTTTTGAGCGACTGTACTAACTTCGAACATCAAAAGTCTGGTTATGCCGACGTTTTTCCCTGAGGCTGCGGTTTTTCTGATTTTGATGTCGTCCTGTTTGATAGTCACACATGGGAAACCCAGGCATTCTACAGTTGTGGATATGGAATACTCCAACTTTCTTCCACCGACTATTTGCCCATAATCGAACTCACTCTGGTCTCTGTTTTTATTTATCATGGCATTCGCGGGTACACTATAGAGCAGGTAGGTATCTGACCTATTTAGAGTACGCAAGGGATTTCGACTGGCCGCGTTATTGTGGCAGTGTATGGCAAGTTTGTGGACGGGTGTGGTATGGTATAATAGATAATGTAAATGGGTTCAGTGCATAAGGATAATTCAATGATAAGAAGAGGGTGTTGATAATCATGCGCAAACATAAATATTTCGAAGCCCAGCTGATGCTCTTTCACGGCTCATCAGTTGGGAAGCACTGGGTTAAAAATCAAAGTAATGTACACAAAATTCGTTCCTTTAATCTTTTCATTTTCCCTACTTTAGGATTGCTTGCATCCAAACAACATCGCTCTTCACTTTTCCTTATCTGTTGGGGGGGCGGGGGTGGCTCAGTCGGTAGCGAGCCAGGCGCGTAATCTGTAGTTCCCAGGTTCGAGTACCAGCTGGGTCAGCGTTGAGATTTATCTCCGCAAAATTCCCCGCCCTGCCCACGGTCAGTAGGGGACACCGATGGATTTGGAAAGGCCGCCGTCCGTCGGATGGGACGTTAAGCCGTAGCCCCGTGTGCGGGAGAGCCATACCCTGTGCACGTTAAAGAACACGCTGGATGGCCTTGACGGGAGGCTACCATCTGTCTCCCAACAGCTGTTCCAGTGGGTCCCCTCCCTTAACCTTCTCTGAACCCTCGGGGTCCATGTGACCTGGCCATTTAGCCCATGGTGTGCAAAAAAGTGCCGCTCAGAGGTAAAACAACCCAACAACAACCATTATCTGTTGAGTCTTCTTCAACTGTCTTTTTTTCTTTCCCTTTCTCTACATCAATGGTTTTCAAACTGAGTCGTGAGCAGCGTAAAAAGGGATCGCAAATTTAATGGGAAATTCGAAAAATGCAAATAATAATATTTAAATGAGTGGGTTCTAGAGAAATATTATTATTTGCATTTTTTCGAACTTTCCATTAGTTCGAATTTCCACTGTCAGAGGGTGCAAGGGTTGGAAAATTGAATCGTCATTCGCTTTGAAAATCTGTCTTTAATTTGAAACTTTACAAAAGTTCTTTACGAGGCGAATAATAAAAAGAAATTTATTTTATAAAAAATAAAATGCATATGAGCCTAAGAAATTAAATATTAGTTAGTAAACCCTATTTAGATAAATTAATTCCTGTTTTCTAATTCAAAGCTCTTATTTCTGTACACTGGAAGAAGTGGGAGAATAAAAATATCAAAATTATTATTATGTGTGCGTATTGGAAAACAAAATTTATCCCTCAAACTGCTGCTTGCCACAGAGGTCTGATAGCAGCTTGCCAATAATAAGATACAGAAAGGCCTGAGAGGAAAACGAATCCTCAGCAAAAGACAACGCACGAAAAGAAACACATCCAGATCACTTTGACTTGAAAAAATGAGTTGGGGGCGAGAAGGTTGTCCTTACTCACTTTCCTGATAATTTATTACTGGACACTTTGACCTGGGTACTCGCACCCAAATCTCTTCGACTCTTTGACCTAAGTATTCGCACCAAATCTCTTTGACTCGCTTTGATGTGGTACTAGCACCCAGATCCCCTTTGACTTGTTTTAACCTCAATATTCACACCAAGATCGATTTGACTCGATTTGACCTCTGTACTCTCATCAAGATCTATTTGAATCGTTTTGATCTCGGCACTCACACCTTGATCCCTTTTACTTACTTTCCTTTGGTATTCGCCCAAGATCCCTTAGACTCGCTTTGGCCTCGGTATACCACCCAGATTCTTTTGACTCGCTTTGACCCCCGCACTCACGCCAAGATTCCTTTGATCTCAGTTTTCGCACCAAGATCCCTTTGGTTTAGTTTGACCTCAACACTTACACCAAGATCCTTTAACTAACTTGGATCTCGTTACTCGCATCCAAATTCCTTTGACTCGCTTAGACTTCGCCACTCGCACCAAGATCCCTTAGATAGTCTTTGACCTCGCCACTCGCACCAAGATCTCTTTGACTCTCGCCAATCGCATCAGATATCTTTTTATTCACCTCAGCACTCAACCTCAGCACTTGCACCAAGATTCCTTTGACCCGCTTTGACCTCGCCACTCGCACCAAGATCCCTTAGACAGTCTTTGACCTCGCCACTCGCACCAAGATCCCTTAGACGAGACGCCAATCGCATCAGATATCTTTTTATTCACCTCAGCCTCAACACTTGCACCAAGATCCCTTTGACTCGCTTTGACCTCTTTGACCTCAGTAGTCACACCCAGATCCCTTTGACTCGTTTGACCTCGCCACTCGCACCAAGATCCCTTTGACTCTCGCCAATCGCACCAGATATCGTTTTATTCACCTCAGCACTCAACCTCAGCAGTTACACCAAGATTCCTTTGGCTCGCTTAGACCTCGCCACTCACACCAAGATCCCTTAGACAGTCTTTGACCTCGCCACTCGCACCAAGATCCCTTTGACTCTCGCCAATCGCATCAGATATTTTTTTATTCACCTCAGCCTCAACACTTGCACCAAGATCCCTTTGACTCGCTTTGACCTCTTTGACCTCAGTAGTCACACCCAGATCCCTTTGACTCGTTTGACCTCGCCACTCGCACCAAGATCCCTTTGACTATCGCCAATCGCACCAGATATCTTTTTATTCACCTCAGCACTCAACCTCAGCACTTGCACCAAGATTCCTTTGACCCGCTTTGACCTCGCCACTCGCACCAAGATCCCTTAGACAGTCTTTGACCTCGCCACTCGCACCAAGATCCCTTAGACAGTCTTTGACCTCGCCACTCGCACCAAGATCCCTTAGACAGTCTTTGACCTCGCCACTCGCACCAAGATCCCTTTGACTCTCGCCAATAGCATCAGATATCTTTTTATTCACCTCAGCCTCAACACTTGCACCAAGATCCCTTTGACTCGCTTTGACCTCGCCACTCGCACCAAGATCCCTTTGACTCTCGCCAATCGCATCAGATATCTTTTTATTCACCTCAGCCTCAACACTTGCACCAAGATCCCTTTGACTCGCTTTGACCTCTTTGACCTCAGTAGTCACACCCAGATCCCTTTGACTCGTTTGACCTCGCCACTCGCACCAAGATCCCTTTGACTCTCGCCAATCGCACCAGATATCTTTTTATTCACCTCATCACTCAACCTCAGCACTTGCACCAAGATTCCTTTGACCCGCTTTGACGTCAGTAGTCACACTCAGATCCCTTTGACTCGCTTGACCCCGACACTCACACCAATATCCCTTTGATTCGTTTGACTTCGGCACTCACACCAAGTTCCCTTTGACTCGTTTTAACCTCAGAACTCGCATGAGGATCCATTTGACTCGCTTTGACCCTGGCATCCACACCACGATCACTTTGACTTGCTTTGACCTCGGTACTCACACCAAGATCAATTTCACTTGCTTTGACCTCAGCACGCATACCAAAAATCCCTTTTACTTGCCTTGACCTCGGTATTCACACCAACATCCCTTTGACTTTTTACCTTAGTACTCCCACCCAGATCAGTTTGACTTGCTTTAACCTCGGTACTTGCACCCTAATCCCTTTGATTCGGGTTGACCTTAGTACTAGCACCCAGATTCTCTTTGGCTGACTTTGACCTCGGTTCTCGCACCCAGATCCCTTTGATCAGTAGTCAAGCACACTAACCACCCGACCAGGAAGAATTGTTTTTATTTTGTGTAAAAATACCAATTTATTTATTACTGCTTGATAAATTTTTAAAAAACTAATGTAAAAAAAACTCTACAAAAAGCACACAGAAAAAAAAAACCTCAATGTTTGATATCACCATATACGTAAACATGCTGCACTAATTTGTAGTATGATGTGAGTGAATGGCAACTGATGCTATTTCGCCATTGGAGCTCTCATTCTTCTGAATATCAGGTCTCGTTTTTTATCCCTTTCAGAAATTATTCCTTTTAGAACATCACAAAGAAATAACATTACAAAAAACATTTTTTTCTTGTGATGAGATTACTGTATTATTCATTTGTTTAGGCTGACGAACAATTTCCTAATATCCAGGATTCACTCTTACCCTTGAAAATAAATATTATTAACTAAGTTCAGTTCGGTAACTTTTCTTTCAGAGACTATCTCCCCTGATATTATGCCACTAGTAGGTTCACATTTCCGGATCATTTTAGATTATTCTGATCGTGTAGTTTTGATGCTCCTTAAATGATGGTTCTTTGACTAATTCTTGACTATTCTAATAGTTCTATGGTGCAATGATCAATAGTAAGAAATATGAAAAAATAGCTATATGCAAAAAAAGTCTTTTTTGAATAAATTGGAGTTCTGTGGGATTTGGCAACATCGTTTAGAGAATCCTTAAGACTTCACAGCATTGTTCAGGGATTCAATCACAGTTATTAGGTTGGGAAACACTCCTATAAATGAACAAACAGTCGTACCTAGAGCGAGACTAATAATCAAAGAACCGACATTCCCGTGGTACAAGACTTATAGTCAATGAATCGTTCTATCTGTGGCATAAGATTGAATCAATGAACTGACGTATTTGTGGCCTAAGGCTGACACTAAAAAAAAAGTCATACTTGCAGCGAGAATGAGAGAAAATGAACCATTATGCAAGTGGCATAAAATTTACAGTCAACTAACCAGCATACCTATGGCATAATATTCACAGTCAACTAACCCGAATATCTATGTCATAATATTCACAGTCAACTAACCAGCATACCTATGGCATAATATTCAACTAACTCCAGGTATACATGGTTCTAGATGAAAAAAAGATTTAAGGCAATAACATTTTCTTTTTAATGAAGTTTACACTTTAACGATCTTTTTATACACAGTTTAAGTCTCAAACCCTTTCAAGTATACTGTAGAGCTGATCTTTGAGGAAGGCGATAGCCCAGCAGAAAATATGCAACAGAAAAACAAATATCCGGAACTTACAACTAAGTGCCACAGCCAAGAGTGTTAATCAGTCATCAAAATTAGGTGGGGGCGGGGGTGGCTCAGTCGGTAGCGCGCCAGGCTCGTAATCTGTAGTTCCCAGGTTCGAGTCCCAGCTGGGTCAGCGTTGAGATTTATTTCCGCAAAATTCCCCGCCCTGCCCACGGTCAGTAGGGGACACCGATGGGCTTGGAAAGGCCGCCGTCCGTCGGATGGGACGTTAAGCCGTGGTCCCGTGTGCGGGAGAGCCATACCCTGTGCACGTTAAAGAACACGCTGGATGGCCTTGACGGGAGGCTACCATCTGTCTCCCAACAGCTGTTCCAGTGGGTCCCCTCCCCCAACCTTCTCTGAGCCTTCGGGGTCCTTGTGGCCTGGCCATTTAGCCCATGGTGTGCAAAAAAGTGCCGCTCAAAGGTAAAACAACCCAACCCATCAAAATTAGGAAGAAGAATTATTTTTGAACCAAAATATCTACTACTCACCTATACGCATGCTTTTAAATTTATTTTCTCTATTGTGTATTATAACACTGAAACTAAATAGCTATGCATAACATTATTTAATGCACTTTGAACTTTTATATCAAAAGACAAATCAAGTGTTCTGTAACTTGGAAGCAAGAATCCTCATTACAAATACAATTCACAAATGATCCAATTACAAATGTACAGTCGCTCAAACAAGTATCCAAACACTATGGTTGATTACAGAATTCCGAAAAAATATCTGGCAACGATTTTTTTAGAAATTAGTGATCTGGCAACCTTCGTGTAAACACTATGATTGGTTACAGAATTCAGAAAAAATATCTGGAGCGTGTACAGCAACTGTACACGCTCCAGTTACCGTTCACAGCAAACTGGAGCGTGTGCAGTAACTGCACACGCTCCAGTTTGCTGTGAACGGTAACTGCACACGCTCAATATTTCTATGAGTGGGCCCACACGATCCACGTTTTTGTGAGCTCACACGATCCAATGTGCTGTGAACATTAACCGCAACCGCTCCAGTTTGCTGTGAACGGTAACTGCACACGCTCAATATTTCTATGAGTGGGCCCACACGATCCAGGTTTTTGTGAGCTCACACGATCCAATGTGCTGTGAACATTAACCGCAACCGCTCCAGTTTGCTGTGAACGGTAACTGCACACGCTCCATATTCACTGAATTATATATTCATATGCATTATACATATTAAAAAAATATCCGTACACTATGGTTGATTACAGAATTCAGAAAAAATATCTGGCAGCGATTTTTTTTAGAAATTAGTGATCTGGCAACTTTCGTGTCACGTGACAAGAAGGTTGCCAGATCACTAATCTCTAAAAAAATCGTTGCCAGATATTTTTTCTGAATTCTGTAATCAATCATAGTATTCGGATATTTTTTTGAGCGACTGTACAGACGCAAAAAACTTAGGAGTGTTATTTTCATCAAGAGTTAACTTTTGGTGACCACTATAATAACATTGTTAGAAAGGCTAATCACACTGTTTTCTTAATTTTGAAATGCTATGGTAAATATGACATTGATTCTCTAATTCGCGCATTTGTGACATTCATCAGACCCTCACTAGAATGCACCTCATCTGTATGGACACCTCATCTAATATCAGACATCAAAAATCTTGGACGCACCCACAGATGGTTTACAAAAAGATTTCCTGGGTTTTGCAATATGCATATGAAGAAAACCTCTCGTTGCATTCCTTAGAGTGCAGAAGACTCATTTTTGACTTAAAAACATGTTATAAACTTATTCACGGAACCTCTAACGCAGGTAATCCCATATTCAACCTTTTCAACAGAAGAACAAGAAGTCATACTTTTACTATCGATCGACCTTTGCTCGAAAGAACTGTACCATTCCTTTGTGTGCCGTGTTGGAAGAATATGGAACTCCCTTCCCAGCGAGATTCTCACTACTACAAGTACTGACGTTTTTACTTTTAGACTGAAGAGATTTGACTTATAGCCATTTCTCAAACGTTTCAAATTTTGATGTCCTTTTCCTTGTCTGGTATCAGTGTGCTGGTAGAGCACTTTCCTGCCTTCTCTGTAATAATAAAAAGTCCCGATATTGACGACTTCTACCCCTATTATGATCATTATAAACTTCATTTGCACAGAAATCTGATAGAATATTCTTTGTGCAATATGTCAATAGCGAAGATTATTCTCAAGAAATTAGGTTTACTTACCTGTAGGATATGTCCTCCATTAATAATAATATATTTATTCATCATCATCGTCATCTCACAAAATACAGATGTAGAGAGATTTTATACATTTGACCCGCAAAGCTAATAGTTTATCTGCAGAAAATATTGATGAGGATTAGTTTTCATACATAAATGAACATAGTAAAAAAGAACACGAAAGTCATATATACAGGGTGAATCTGAAAAAGTGGGCAAAACTTTACGGGGTGGTAGAACGCAGCTATACGAGCAATATTCGTCACAGAAAGTATGGGCGGAACGCAAACGGCGAGCCGCTAGGTGGCGTTGGAAATGGTATAAAAGGGTCGGTCCTCGCACCCAACGGCATTTCTACGTGGATTGCCGCTTGCGTTCCGACCATACATTCTATGACGAATATTGCTCGTATAGCTTCGTTCTACCACCCCGTAAAGTTTTGCCCACTTTTTCAGATTCACCCTGTATACAGGTTTTCTCAGGATTACAGATTAACAGACATTCTTTAAATAGTTTTTAACTTTTAACTTAATCTCATTAAAATTAGTTAGATATATGATTTCTCTTGGTAACTGATTAAAGATCTCCGGCATTTTATACTCTTTAAGATTTTTACCGTAATTATTAACAAAATTCGGGATTTGAAAATAATTATTGGTCTGAAGTCTAGTATTCTTATCATGTGTAATTTGTACTTTATATGTGTCATTGAAAAATTTGTCCAGAATAATGCCATATCTATAGAGATTTTGGACTGATAGAATATTTAGGAAAGAAAATCTTTCTCTTGCGTTTGAAAAATTATCTCTAATCTTGTATAAAATTATATTTTTTGCCATAGATGATTGCAATTTTTCAATTTTTTTTTAGGTTAGTGATGCCAGTTGTTCCACATATTGTAATTCCATACCCAATTAAGGATTCACAAATTGCCATAAGGCAAACGTAGGTATCGACTATGAATTGCAATTTGTAAATTTTAGCGGCGCGATATCTGAGACTTTCACATAGCCTCAAGACGTGAGTGTTCCATCGAAAGGTTGAATCCAAATATAAACCCAGGTACTTAAAATTATCCACCAATTCAATGCTATGACAATCACAAATATTTTTTTAAGTTTCGGATTTATATATGCAATTTATATTGTGGGTCTTAATTACGGGGTTTGATGTTTTCAAAGTACCTGGTGAGTGGGAGATCATCCATTTAATTTTATCGTTATTTATATGTATTAAATTAATATTCAACCATCTCACCAAGCAATTATAGTCATCCTGTAATTCTTTTATAGCCGCGTCCACGTCGCGATTGCTGTTTAAAATAACAGTATCATCAGCATAAAGAAATAATTTACTTTTTAATTTTAAATTAGTCATATCATTAATATACAGGAGGAACAACGAAGGTCCAAGTATAGATCCTTGTAGAATTCCAACATTTAATTTTCTTTCGCTACTTAATGCATTTCCAATTTTGGTTATAATAGTCCTATTACTTAGGTAATTTTTGAACCGCATAAGAGCTGTCCCTCTAATTCCATAGTTTTTCAAGTTTTGAAAGAAGTATATTGTGATCCAATGTGTCGAATGCTTTACTAAAGTCGAGAAAGAGAGCAGCAACCTTTTCTCCATGGTTTAAGGCTTTATTAAAACATTCTGCAAAATTGAAGAGTAGAATTGTAGTACTTTTTCCCTTCTGGAGGCCATATTGCCTATTAGAAATAATGTGTTTTAAGAGAAAGTTACGGAGAGTGTCATCGATGTACCTCTCTAAAATTTTGTGTACGATGGACAAGATAGCAATAGGCCTATAATTCGTATAATTACTTTTAACACCACTTTTATAGATAGGTCTCAGTATTGCAATTTTTAAAGTGGAGGGTGTATTTCCAGAAGTAATACTTAAGTTAGTTAGTTTAGCAAGATATTCTGTTAATTGATTGATGCATGCCTTTATATGTTTGGCGTGTATGTTATCGACGCCACATGATTTGCGTTCATCCAAAGAGGTAATTATTTTTTTTCAACTGAATGACCGAAATGGGTGGTATGTAAATGGATGAGCTCAATGGGATATTAAGCGCCGGCTTATAATTGTCTTTTTGGGTTGGATTGTTCTCCCAATTTATCAACCACGTTTGCAAAATAATTATTAAAATTCGTAGCAATTTGAGAATTTGTCAGATTTTTGGGCATATGATTAATTATTATATTATCTAGTGGCTTTTTCTTCTTTTCATCTAATAAAGTATTAATCATATCCCAGGATTGTTTTGTATTTCCAGCAATGGATTTGAAGCGTTTTTTGTAAAATTTAGATTTTTCTTTTCTTATAAAATCGGTTACTGAATTTCGTAGTTGTTGATAAAGTTTTTTGTTAGCATTGTCGTTTCTGTTGTTTTTGTAAGTAACCCATGCTGCATCTCTTTGTTCAATCATATTCATGATTTCGGGAGTGATCCATTCTTTGCTTTTTTTCCGAAATTTGATGTTGTGTTGGTTTGTTGAGATATTTTCACCCAGAATCATGTTGTGTTTATTTTTAAGACTATTGTACATTTCATCAGCAGACGTGGTGACTTGCTCAGTATTCCAATTTGTCCTAATTATTGAATTAATAATATTTTTATGATCATGTTTTAAACATTTTTCATCACTTCGCACACTGAGTTATTCGAGCTTAGTAATAAATAAAAAATAAATAAATACCCCCTCAAGCAGCTACTTGTCACAGAGGTCTGACAGGAGCCTGTCAGTTTATATGCCAAAGTAAAAGATCTGAGAGGATGGCAGAACCTCAGCAGAAAAACGACACATACATCCATGCCTTAACCGGGGGCTCGAACCCAGGTCCCTTAGATCAGTAGCCAAGCGTGCTAACCACTCGGCCACGGGAAACGAAATAAAATAGTGGTCTGCAACTTTGATTCGTGAGATTAAGGATTTATAATTAAAATTTCAATCTAATTTTACATTAATGTGATCAATGCACGAGTGAGTGTAGTGGAGCTTCCCAAAATCTCTTCTCTAATAAATCCTCTTTTTGTAGGGACAAAGCCAAACTCAGAGAGAGCGTTAAGATATTTTTGAACTCCATTCTTTCTATGACTAGAAATATCAATATTGAAATCTCCAATCTTAAATTTGTGGCTCTCCCCCATCCACCTAGTCAGAGAAGAAAGAAATTCATTAATATCGGTGCCAGGAGATCGATAAACAGGCACCAAGTGAATATATTACTTTATGTTTGATAATCCTTAAGTGCATAGATTCTGCTGATGAGATACGTACGCTAACATTTTCAATTACCAAGGTTTCTCTATAGAAAACAATAATACCTCTTGTTTTCTTACCGGTACTAGTTAAAAAAATTTAGTTAATATTACTTATATTGTATAAGGATTTTTCATATTCATTAACATTCGTTTCTGTTAATACTATTACATCTAGAAAATCTAAGATATTAATTAAACAGCAATATAAGAAATCCCAGTTTTTTTTTAAACTTCTTGCATTAACATGTATAACTGATAACTGTTCTATTGTATCATATATTACCTTTTTATCTTCTTGGAACCAGTCTTTAACTTCAGCAATATTGTTCAGTTCATAATGATTCTGGTTATTCCAGTCCACACCAAGATCGTTTTCATCGTCGAAGAAGGCCATTGTGGAGATTACAATTCGTTAAGCCATGGCCGATATGAAACAGCAATTTCAGACAGAAGATTCAAAGCCTGTCTAAGTTGCTATGAATATCAAGTTTTATGATATTGTCACCGTCTGATTTTCTCAAGAAAATTTTTTCTTGTTTACACCACACCTATTTGTACTGCCTTTCACGAGCGATTGATTTTGTTCTCCACAAAAGATCTTTATTCGCAGACGTAAGATTTTCATTCAGGTAAACTGAAGCCGTCCCGTGGCCGAGTGGTTAGCACGCTTGGCTATTGATCTAATGGGACCGGGTTCGAGCCCCGGGTTAAGGCATGGATGTGTGTCGCTTTTCTGCTGAGGTCCTGCCATCCTCTCAGATCTTCTACTCTGGCATATAACCTGACAGGCTCCTGTCAGACCTCTGTGGCAAGCAGCTGCTTGAGGGGGTATTTAATTTTAATAAAAAACTGAAGTATCGTCAGCATTAGAGGCTACTTCTGAGGCCAGCATACCTCTTCTTCTCCGCGATAACCAATAATATCTTGTTTGGTCTCGATGAAAATTGCACGATGATTGGCGGAATTTTATTTTCATTTCTCACGGGCAGTCTGTGGATGGCTTCTATTTGCTCAAGGTTAAAGTTACTTATTTCAAGCTTTTTCGCGATGGTGGTGATTAACAGGTGCAGCTTATTTCCATCTTCCTGGTATTGAACGGGGATCCCATGTATTTCAAGATTTTTGTTACGTCCATTTAGCTTAGTTTGGAGAGTCTTTATTTCAGTCATGTTATCTGTACAAAGTTTATCAGTAGTTTCTAGTTTGTGTTCTATCTCAGTTAGCTGTTTTTCATATATTTGTAATCTTTCTAATAATGTATCATATCTTTCAGAGAAAAACTCTACAGAACGTCTCAGATCTACAATTTAATCTTTGAGTTCATTAATAAACTGAATTTTTATATTTATTTCCTTTAACAGTGCCTTCAAGTCATCACTGCTTTCATCCGAAGTGTCTGATCCAGACTCATTTGCCTCACTGAGCTTCATATGCGACTTTTACATGTGTCCTACTGTGAGCTCAGTTTGTTCTCCTTAACGTTTAAATCTTTGTTAGATGTTGACTTCATCGCTTTGCACTTAAAACATCTCCACTTCATTCGTCTTTCATGAGTCATTCTGCGATAGTTCGACCCAGAAATGCCTGAGCAATCATCATCATCATCATCATCATCATCAAGCAGCCATGGGCTACGGAGGTCCAACCAGACCGTGCAATTTAGTTCTCCAAGCAAGTCTATCCTGAGCTACATCTACTGCATCTGGCCACTGCACACCAATTCTAACAAGGTCCTGTTTGACATTGTCTGCCCACCGCATCCTAGGTCTCCCCCTCCTTCTGAGGCCTCTTGGTACACTGTTCATAACCCTATTCGCTAATCTATAATTATTCATACGGGCAACATGGCCAAACCAACGGAGTCTCTCTCTGCACAATTTGCTGCTTAAAGGAGGTTGCAGACTCCTTTGCCTAACCTCATCATTAGTTACAAAGTTGAACCACCTAATGCCCAAGATACTGCGTAAGCATCTAGCATCAAAAGCATAGTTTCCTGTTATCTTGTTTACAAAGCATCCAAGTTTCACTACCATAACTAACCCTAGAAAGAATCAAACTATTATACAGTCTAATTTTAGTCTTTAGGTGTATACGACTATTTCTCCACACTCTCCATAGATTCTTAAAAGTTCCGGCAGCAATCCCTATTAGTCTGTTAATCTCATGCCGCACATCACCATGCCTGAGCAAATTAAATGTAATTTACCCTCGCACCCCACGCCGTTACAGGTAGCACAGTCAGATCCGAGCGGATATCATTTTTACATTTAATGCACTTCATTTCAATAGATTAAAGGCTACTCTGGAGAAAAAATTGTAAATGATTCGAAATGATCTCGCAAGTTCCTCAAAGCTTCACACTGTGTGTTGGTTATTCCGATGTTCGGCTCATTAGATGTCAGCGAGGGAGTTGCGGTCAGTTGCCGGTAACGGAACGAAGGGCACGCTGACCGAGGACAAGGTCACTGCCGACTGCCAACTAAATGACGCTTCTCAGTGACAATGGCGTCGCTTTGTGACAAAGAGACAGATCTTTGATTTCTTTTAAGACGTTTAAATACAAATCAACGAGGCACGTTTATAAAATTAAAGTCTTACCAGGCGACTCCTCAAAGCTTCACGAATCTTCACTCCAAAAATTGGATAGTCACAATAAGCACTTTACTTTAAAAATAAGGGATTTAAGAGAGCAAAAATTCTACGTGCATCACATAATTGCAACTAAAATAAAATGACCTGACATAAAATATGGGCCTAGAATAAAATTATACGAAGACAATTGTTTCGTATTTCAAAGCAAGTAGACAGGTTTGAGATTTCGTTTAAGATGACCGGATTTTCGGGAAGGGTCAGTACCGTACAAGGGAGCATGGACGCCGGACCTCCCTACCCCCTAGTACGTCCCTGATGCGAACTATATGCGTTGTTATAATAATTCTAACTGAAAATAAGTTACTGTTGCTCAAGGTTGTCCAGCCTTTTTTATAATGGGCCGTGTATTAATTTTTTGCCCATACCAAGGACCATATGGTGAGAGATGACATTTGTTGTAAGGACGCTGGGTGTAAGGATGGAGGTTGGGTTGGGTTGTTTTACCTCTGAGCGGCACTTTTTTGCACATCATGGGCTAAATGGCCAGGTCACATGGACCCCGAAGGCTCAGAGAAGGTTGGCGGAGGGGACCCACTGGAACAGCTGTTGGGAGACAGATGGTAGCCTCCCGTCAAGGCCATCCAGCGTGTTCTTTAACGTGGACAGGGTATGGCTCTCCCGCACACGGAGCCACGGCTTAACGTCCCATCCGACGGACGGCGGCCTTTCCAAGCCCATCGGTGTCCCCTACTGACCGTGGGCAAGGCGGGGAATTTTGCGGAGATAAATCTCAACGCTGACCCAGCTGGGACTCGAACCTGGGAACTACAGATTACGAGCCTGGCGCGCTACCGACTGAGCCACCCCCGCCCCTAAGGATGGAGGAGGAAGTTGGGAAGGGAGTAGTCCTCGCAACACAAAACTTGCATTGTTCATTCTTTACAATGCACCACATTCTCCCTATCAAATGTTTCTTCTATCGGCGACTGATTTAATTTTATTTAGCTAAATTTTTTTATCTCAAGTTGTCTACTCAAGATCGAAAAGCCATCTCAAATATTCAAAATCTCAACTTTTAATCTTCATTGTCCTCTCTCACGTTTCCACCATTCCTTCCGTTTCCGACGTCACTACCGCTTTTTCCTGCGCACATGGGAAACGGGATTTTGTCTGTCCGACGCTCGGCGCCGCTTTCCACTCGTCGCCGTGCGCAGCGCTGCCCGATTACCGATCTTCCCAGTGGCCGGGCGCTCCTCCTTGGAGAATGGTTGCGTAGGAAATGGAGCTTTAAGCACCTAGTTAGTGGTGGCTGCCCTGGCAAACAAACGTTCCCAGAACCATCGGATCGGAAAACAATGTCAAATGCTGTTGTGGAGCTGAAAGAACGAACAGAGGAGCACTGAAAGAAAAACAGAAGAGATACAGACAAACAGACGGAGCTCAATCTGTCCCCATTTGTTTTTTAACTGCCGATCGTTGTGGCGAATGTAGAACCCCCGGGGAGAGACGAAGGGAGTAAAGAAGGCATAAAAAAAAACATTTCGTCTCTCGAGTGCCGTGTCGCTATTGGGCGAGCTATTGTACGCTTCAGTTGAGTCGACTCGAGTGGCTCTCGAATTGTTTGTCTCGGTCGAGAAGCCGCCTAAAGTCGCGCGGGGGCACGCACGCGCGACCCGCCATGTCACGCGCAATCACGAGGAGTGGCGTCCCCGGCCACTCACAGCTCCTGATTGTCACTCTCGAGAGCACGTGGTCGAGTGGTGCGCGTGCGGGTGCCTCGGGCGCTCCGTCGTGCTCGTCCGATTTCGTCGTCGATTTCATACCGTTTGGTCGCGCACAATGGGATCCAGATCGCGCGGGAAAGCTCGCTCCGCCAAATGAACTCAATTAAGCAGCAAATATAAAGCCTATTAGGGATAAAGAGCTCGACGCAGAGGACAAGTGCGCGTGCGAACATTGAGAACCGGTGATGCGTCGCGTTGTTATTAGAGGCAGTGTCTTAAATAAATTCGAATCGGCCTCGCCATCGACCGCCCGCTCAACGGTTTCTTTCCGTTTTTACCGATAGTTTTTCAATGCCTTGTCTTATCAACGACATCTTTTGTCGGGATGCCGAAGAGCATCTTTTGGCTTTGAACTTCGGGAGCAAAAAGCTAGATCCGATTTGCCGACGACTTAAAGAACCGAATCGGTGGGCTTTTAGAGGTTGGGCTAATTTTTGTTTAAATTCAAGGCCCTGCTTTTAGGAGAGCAGAAAATTTTTTAACTCTTTTGCATCTGTTTAGATAACAGGGTTAATGGAGCGTCCCTTTTTTATTATCATTTTTTTCTCTCATACGATCTTAATCACACGACTTAAATGTTTCTTTTAAAAAAAAGGAACGGGTTCTTTCCCCTGATTGTCTGTGAAGAGATGAGAAAGAAAACTGTTGCAAGATGGTTTCCAAGGAGACGAAAACAATCCGTTTTTGAACTCTGCCGCTCGTTGAAAGTAAAGACTCGATTGAAATGCAAAGTTGAAAGAGAACGATGTTTGTTTATTTGTAGGAAGAAGTGAATTGATTTCAAGAATTAAGAAACAAAGAAACAGATGCCGTAACAAGAGTGGTTATCGTCGTGGATTGATCAGTGAAATGCTGGAAAAGGGAAAAATGCTCAGGAGCTCCGGGCTTAAAAACGGAGCTTCTGAATTCCTTATCCAGAAATGGGATTATTCAATGGAAAAATTAAATCCTCGAGAGGAGGAGGAGTACAGTCGCTCAAAAAAGTATCCGAACACTACGGTTGATTACAGAATTCAGAAAAAATATCTGGCAACGATTTTTTTTAGAAATTAGTGATCTGGCAACCTTCATGTAAACACTATATTGGTTACAGAATTCAGAAAAAATATCTGGAGCGTGTACAGCAACTGTACACGCTCCAGTTACCGTTCACAGCAAACTGGAGCGTGTGCAGTTACTGCACACGCTCCAGTTTGCTGTGAACGGTAACTGCACACGCTCAATATTTCTATGAGTGGGCCCACACGATCCAGGTTTTTGTGACCTCACACGATCCAATGTGCTGTGAACGTTAACCGCAACCGCTCCAGTTTGGTGTGAACGGTAACTGCACACGCTCCATATTCATTGCATTATATATTTATACGCATTATATATATTAAAAAAATATCCAAACACTATGGTTGATTACAGAATTCAGAAAAAATATCTGGCAACGATATTTTTAGAAATTAGTGATCTGGCAACCTTCGTGTAAACACTATGATTGGTTACAGAATTCAGAAAAAATATCTGGAGCGTGTACAGCAACTGTACACGCTCCAGTTACCGTTCACAGCAAACTGGAGCGTGTGCAGTAACTGCACACGCTCGTGACACGAGCGGTTCTACACGAGCATCACACGAGCGGTTCTACACGGTCATCAAACGAGCTTCGTCCACGCCACGTGACACGAAGGTTGCCAGATCACTAATTTCTAAAAAAATCGTTGCCAGATATTTTTTCTGAATTCTGTAATCAACCCTAGTGTTCGGATACTTTTTTGAACGAATGTACATAGCCAAGCACGTTAACCAATCCGCCACTAGAACGGTGATCTTTGAAAAGAAAAAAAAATATTATTAAAAGAATACATTTATTTCTTTATGGCCGCCTTCGTAATTCTGCGGGGGGGGGGGAGGCGAAACACGGTTTGCTTGCGGCCCTCATACCCCCACTGATGTGGTTCAGAAACAGAATGATCGTATTCATATATGCAAAGGAGTTACTTGTGCATTGTCTTAAACAGAAAGTGTTAGAAATGGACCTCAGGATGCGTTACGATATTATGATTAATAATAATAATTTCTGGAAGGCCCAGATCTAGGAAAAAAATCTAGGGGAGGGAAGGGGACCAGAAAACACAATCGAGCCGTAAAAGTGTAAAGGGGGGGGGGGAGGCAAGAATCTGGATTTCCAGTGCATTGTAACATTTCCCATCTTCGTTCCACAAATCTTTAAAAATATTCTTGAAAAATGCATGAAATATAAACGAGTTTAATAATTTTTACATCAGAACTTCAAAATACTAATTAGTGGCCTCACTAGCATTTTGAAGGGGTGTGAACGCATGCCCCCTCCCCTCAGATCCACCCTTACTGCTAATGACGTCATTGTATGTTTAAGCAAGTTTGAGTTGAAGTAAACAGATTTCCTTTTGCAGCAGATACCTACATCAATATTAAACGTTTGAAATGTATATTAACCCTTTCACGACCAAGGGAAACATTTTTCCCATTTTAAAATTGGTGATTGTCGTATTTAATTATAACCTTATCTGCATTTTTTATACAGAATGTCAAAATAGAACGTATGCCGAACGCAATTACGTAAACGGGAACGTTTAGAAAACAAAAACAGAACTGTCAGGACGCACAATATATGTACTATGTACAATGTCCATCTTTGCCTCACTACCAAAAGAAATTGCTTCGCAGAATATCATAATTAGCACATCATTTTGTATAGTAATTTTATTTCATAATTTTGCATTATTTTAGTTAACATTTTGATCTAATAAACCAATAAATAAAAGACATTGCATAATAAGCCTAACTATAATTTGTGTTACCTTTATAGTCCATTGGGAAAAATATTTCCCATAAAATCCCAAAAAAACTACACATTGTTTTGTATTTTTCTTACGATTTTTATTTATTTTACGTCTAAACAAACTAAAATAAACAGTTACATACTAATATTTACTCTTAGAAACCTTATGGTCCTGAAAGGGTTAAATGCACATATTTGAGTACGAAATGGTCATCTTTGAAAAATCGAAAACATATTTCATAGCAGGTGACAGTGAACGATAATCATTCTCTTATTTAAAAAAAGTGAACGATAATCATTCTCTTATATAAAAAAAGTGAACGATAATCATTCTCTTATTTAAAAAAGTGAACGATAATCATTCTCTTATTTAAAAAAAGTGAACGATAATCATTCTCTTATTTAAAAAAAGTGAACGATAATCATTCTCTTATATAAAAAAAGTGAACGATAATCATTCTCTTATTTAAAAAAGTGAACGATAATCATTCTCTTATTTAAAAAAGTGAACGATAATCATTCTCTTATATAAAAAAAAGTGAACGATAATCATTCTCTTATATAAAAAAAGTGAACGATAATCATTCTCTTATTTAAAAAAGTGAACGATAATCATTCTCTTATTTAAAAAAAGTGAACGATAATCATTCTCTTATTTAAAAAAAGTGAACGATAATCATTCTCTTATTTAAAAAAAGTGAACGATAATCATTCTCTTATATAAAAAAAGTGAACGATAATCATTCTCTTATATAAAAAAAGTGAACGATAATCATTCTCTTATATAAAAAAAAGTGAACGATAATCATTCTCTTATTTAAAAAAAGTGAACGATAATCACTCTCTTATTTAAAAAAAGTGCTCATATGATTCAGTTTGTTTCACACTTTTCGTACACATCAAAATTTAAAATTTATAACACATAATCAATAAATGAAATATTTTTCCACAAAGTAAGTAAATGAACATTTTCGAAAGTGTAAAAAATCGAAACTCGTTAGAGGAGGAGTTATATTTAGAAAATTATAACATACATTAAAGCAATAGAGTTAACTATTTACAAGAAATTTAGATGATCAACCGATTAGCATTATAACTCAATTACATTTTTAAACGGCATATTCATACTAAACATCATCATCATCATCATCATTATCATCAAGCAGCCATGGGCTACGGAAGTCCAACCATGCCGTGCAATTCAGTTCTCCAAACATATCTGTCCTGATCTACATCTGCTGCATTCGTCCACTGCACACCAATTTTAACAAGGTCCTGTTTGACATTGTCTGCCCACCGCATCCTAGGTCTCCCCCTCCTTCTGAGGCCTCTAGGCACACTGTTCATAACACTATTCGCTAATCTATAATTATTCATACGGGCAACATGGCCAAACCAACGGAGTCTCTCTCTGCACAATTTGCTGCTTAAAGGAGGTTGCAGACTCCTTTGCCTAACCTCATCATTAGTTACAAAGTTGAACCACCTAATGCCCAAGATACTGCGTAAGATTCTAGCATCAAAAGCATAGTTTCCTGTTATCTTGTTTACAAAGCATCCAAGTTTCACTACCATAACTAACCCTAGAAAGAATCAAACTATTATACAGTCTAATTTGTCTTTAGGTGTATACGCTAATTTAGTCTTTAGGTGTTTTGTAATTTAGTCTTTAGGTGTATACGCCTATTTCTCCACACTCTCCATAGATTCTTAAAAGTTCCGGCAGCAATCCCTATTAGTCTGTTAATCTCATGCCGCACATCACCAGTATCTGTTACATAACTCCCAAGATAATTAAACTGAGACATTTGATCAAGGGCACAACCATTCAGAGCGACTGAAGCACCATCTGCCTGACCAATTTTCATCACTTTAGTTTTTTCTCTGTTTATCACCAAACCTACTCTATTTCCAGTCTCATCAACAACCCTAATGAAGGAATTCATCTCATCAACATCATTAGCCAACAAGGCCAAATCATCAGCATAATCTAAATCAGAAATTTTCTTATCTCCAGCCCAATTAAGACCAAAATGTTTCCCTTGAAGTGAATTTCGCATAACATAATCAACAACCAAACTAAAGAGAAAAGGAGACAAGATGCACCCTTGTCGAACACCAGACGTAATGCTAAACCAATTGCTGCAAGACTTACCAGTGTTATTATAGAGAGCTTTCATTATGTTAACTAACTTACCAGGTATACCATATGATCTCACAATCAACCACAAATTATGACGATCAACAGAGTCGAAAGCCTTTTTGAAATCAACAAAGCTAGCAACCAAAGGTTTCTGAAACTCTAAACATTTCTCAAGAATCTGCCTGAGTGAAAATATCTGATCCACACATCCCCTACCACTTCTGAATCCACATTGCTCATCACGCAATTGACTGTCAACCAGATTCTTAATTCTATTAAGCACAATCATGGAAAGAACTTATGCAGGAATTCAATGTTGGTTCGTCAACGAAAATAAAAAAAAATTAAAGCGCAAAGGGTTTTATTAAGTGCGAGTTTTTGTTAAGTGTAAGGATTTCATCATCATAATCATCCTCAAGCAGCCATGGGCTACGGAGGTACAACCAGACCGTTCAATTTAGTTCTCCAAGCAAGTCTGTCCTGAGCTACATCTGCTGCATCTGGCCACTGCACCCCAATTCTAAAAAGGTCCTGTTTGACATTGTCTGCCCACCGCATCCTAGGTCTCCCCTTCCTTCTGAGGCCTCTAGGCACACTGTTCATAACACTATTCGCTAATCTATAATTATTCATACGGGCAACATGGCCAAACCAACGGAGTCTCTCTCTGCACAATTTGCTGCTTAAAGGAGGTTGCAGACTCCTTTGCCTAACCTCATCATTAGTTACAAAGTTGAACCACCTAATGCCCAAGATACTGCGTAAGATTCTAGCATCAAAAGCATAGTTTCCTGTTATCTTGTTTACAAAGCATCCAAGTTTCACTACCATAACTAACCCTAGAAAGAATCAAACTATTATACAGTCTAATTTTAGTCTTTAGGTGTATACGCCTATTTCTCCTCACTCTCCATAGATTCTTAAAAGTTCCGGCAGCAATCCCTATTAGTCTGTTAATCTCATGCCGCACATCACCAGTATCTGTTACATAACTCCCAAGATAATTAAACTGAGACATTTGATCAAGGGCACAACCATTCAGAGCGACTGAAGCACCATCTGCCTGACCAATTTTCATCACTTTAGTTTTTTCTCTGTTTATCACCAAACCTACTCTATTTCCAGTCTCATCAACAACCCTAATGAAGGAATTCATCTCATCAACATCATTAGCCAACAAGGCCAAATCATCAGCATAATCTAAATCAGAAATTTTCTTATCTCCAGCCCAATTAAGACCAAAATGTTTCCCTTGAAGTGAATTTCGCATAACATAATCAACAACCAAACTAAAGAGAAAAGGAGACAAGATGCACCCTTGTCGAACACCAGACGTAATGCTAAACCAATTGCTGCAAGACTTACCAGTGTTATTATAGAGAGCTTTCATTATGTTAACTAACTTACCAGGTATACCATATGATCTCACAATCAACCACAAATTATGACGATCAACAGAGTCGAAAGCCTTTTTGAAATCAACAAAGCTAGCAACCAAAGGTATCTGAAACTCTAAACATTTCTCAAGAATCTGCCTGAGTGAAAATATCTGATCCACACATCCCCTACCACTTCTGAATCCACATTGCTCATCACGCAATTGACTGTCAACCAGATTCTTAATTCTATTAAGCACAATCATGGAAAGAACTTTACCTGGAACAGAGAGTAGGCTGATACCCCTATAGTTATCACAAGAACTGCGATCACCTTTTTTGAAAATAGGGATAACAATAGCTCTGGTAAAATCCTTAGGAACCATGCCTTTATGATAAAAGATATTCAGAATTTCAGTCATCCAAGTGGTATATCATATACTCAGAATATTCAGTCACCCAAGTGAAATATTCCCAGCTCTAAGCATTTCCCTAGTAATTTCATCTACCCCTGGAGATTTATGAAGTTTAAGTTTAAAAATAGCCAAAATAACTTCAGATTGTGTTATAGGGCCAACATTAAAGCCACCAATGCATCTATCATAATTACAAACAATGGGAGTAGAGCTAACCACATTGTTTAGAACATCACTGAAATGCTTAGCCCACCTAGCCATGACAGAATCCTCACCTTCTATAACCTTACCTTGTTTATCCTTCAATCCCTGTATACCTGTCCGTTTACAGCTTGTCAATCAGAGGGGTCAAAAGTGACTGGCGAGAATCATGCAAGCGAACAGACGAATCACAGCGGAATCAAACATTGGTATGTAGAAGGTCATCTACTAAGGCATCACGTAACGGACCTTGTCGCAAATGAGCTGCAGCAACTGCCGACCATGTTGAGTGCCGACGTTGTCAGCAAAGAACACGAAAGCGAGTCTCTTGTGGGCGCAGGAACATCGACACTGAACCGTTGAGGACCAGAAAAAGGTAGCCAGGTTGGATTTTGCATAATGTTGATGGAAAGGATCAGAATTTCGCACAAGCAACATGAGGCCATGCAGTTATCTTACAGTCAACAGTACAGGCTGTTGGTGGTGGTGTGATGATATAGAGAATGTTTCCTGGCACACATTAAGCTCCCTGATACCCATTGTAGGAAATCTGAACGTCATGGCGTATTTGAACATCTTTGCCTACCAAGTTCAACCCTTCGTGACAGTTACTGAACACGCTCCAGTTTGCTGTGAACGGTAATTGCACTCGCTCAATATTTCTATGAGTGGGCCCACACGATCCAGGTTTTTGTGAGCTCACACGATTCAATCTGCTGTGAACATTAACCGCAACCACTCCAGTTTGCTGTGAACGGTAACTGAACACACTCAATATTTCTATGAGTGGGCCCACACGATCCAGGTTTTTGTGAGCTCACACCATCCAATGTGCTGTGAACATTAACCGCAACCGCTCCAGCTTGCTGTGAACGGTAACTGCACACGCTCCATATTCATTGCATTATATATTCATACGCATTATATATATTAAAAAAATATCCGAACACTATGGTTGATTACAGAATTCAGAAAAAATATCTGGCAACGATTTTTTTAGAAATTAGTGATCTGGCAACCTTCGTGTCACGTGAGACGAAGGGTGCCAGTGCCAGATTTTTTTCTAAATTCTGTAATCAACCATAGCGTTCGGATATTTTTTTGAGCGAATGTACAACATTCCTGCACAACACATCCACATCTTGTGAATTCCACGCAACGACGAATTCGGGTTGTTCTGAAGGCTAACGGAGGCGCAACACGCTATTAGACAGATGTAAGAGACTGGCATATCAGGATCTATTTATTCCATTCAACAAAAGACAAAGGAACTTGGAGTGACAAATTTGAATAGGCGTAAATTACACAGAAAAAATATTGCTTAAATTTAAAATGCAAAAAAAAAACAAATCGTATCATTCAAAAAAATTAAAAAATTGTAACTTCTTCAGAAATGTGAAAAGTTTGTAATTTATGATGTACATTGCTTTTCTTTTAAATTCATGGTCAGACTTTGGAAATCTGACCACGAATTAACTTATCTGCAAGTTACCATCCTATCAAGTGACTCGAACCCGGACTTCAGCAGTCTCGTGACAAACTACTGCGCCACTGAGGTAATAAGATCAAGCTATCAGGTGGCTTTATAGATTTCTGATTATTATTTTTTTAGGTACATTTATTGTAATAATTATCGTGAACTGCGACAAAGCTGATTGTATCCACCAAGTGCTAATAGAACTCAGAAGCTTTGTTAGACTATCTGTTACTTTCGGGTTAAATGCCACTTCGCAATCACGTCAAAAGGTTAACATCCGTCGTCACTCACTCTGTCTTAATCTGTATAAGAAATTTGAATGAGATACGGGAATTAGAACATAAGATTTGAATGAATGAGTTTTGGCATTGTTACTTCTGAATGCGAAAAACGTACTTGAAAATTGCCCACCATTTAAAATCTCCTCTCCTCCATTCAAAGAAATATCAACAGAGTATTCCTTAAATCCTTCTGGACGTAGTTGCCTCAGTCGGTCTGAATCTGAGTCTCTCAGGTTTCATTTCCAAATGTTTCTCCATTGAGATTGATCTCAGTTAAACCTTCGCCCTGCCTCGATGAGATAGCGGATCAAAAAGAGCGCCATCCGTCAGTTGGAATGTTAAGTCATGGTCTCGTGTGCAGGGCATCCATACCCTGTGCGTGTTAAAGAATAGTCTGGATGGCCTTAACAAGAGGCTACCATCAGTTTCAAGTACAGTCACAAAAAAATATCCGAACACTATGGTTGATTACGGAATTCAGAAAAAATATCTGGAGCGTGTACAGCAACTGTACACGCTCCAGTTACCGTTCACAGCAAACTGGAGCGTGTGCAGTTACTGGAGCGTGTGCAGTGACTGCACACGCTCCAGTTTGCTGTGAACGGTAACTGCACACGCTCAATATTTCTATGAGTGGGCCCACACGATCCAGGTTTTTTTTAGCTCACACGATCCAATGTGCTGTGAACATTAACCGCAACGCTCCAGTGTGCTGTGAACGGTAACTGCACGCGCTCAATATTTCTATGAGTGGGCGCACACGATCCTGGTTTTTGTGAGCTCACACGATCCAATGTGCTGTGAACATTAACCGCAACCGCTCCAGTTTGCTGTGAACGGTAACTGCACACGCTCAATATTTCTATGAGTGGACCCACACGATCCAGGTTTTTGTGAGCTCACACGATCCAATGTGCTGTGAACATTAACCTCAACCGCTGCAGTTTGCTGTGAACGGTAACTGCACACGCTCAATATTTCTATGAGTGGGCCCACACGATCCAGGTTTTTGTGAGCTCACACGATCCAATGTGCTGTGAACATTAACCTCAACCGCTGCAGTTTGCTGTGAACGGTAACTGCACACGCTCAATATTTCTATGAGTGGGCCCACACGATCCAGGTTTTTGTGAGCTCACACGATCCAATGTGCTGTGAACATTAACCTCAACCGCTGCAGTTTGCTGTGAACGGTAACTGCACACGCTCAATATTTCTATGAGTGGGCCCACACGATCCAGGTTTTTGTGAGCTCACACGATCCAATGTGCTGTGAACATTAACCTCAACCGCTCCAGTTTGCTGTGAACGGTAACTGCACACGCTCAATATTTCTATGAGTGGACCCACACGATCCAGGTTTTTGTGAGCTCACACGATCCAATGTGCTGTGAACATTAACCTCAACCGCTGCAGTTTGCTGTGAACGGTAACTGCACACGCTCAATATTTCTATGAGTGGGCCCACACGATCCAGGTTTTTGTGAGCTCACACGATCCAATGTGCTGTGAACATTAACCTCAACCGCTGCAGTTTGCTGTGAACGGTAACTGCACACGCTCAATATTTCTATGAGTGGACCCACACGATCCAGGTTTTTGTGAGCTCACACGATCCAATGTGCTGTGAACATTAACCTCAACCGCTGCAGTTTGCTGTGAACGGTAACTGCACACGCTCAATATTTCTATGAGTGGGCCCACACGATCCAGGTTTTTGTGAGCTCACACGATCCAATGTGCTGTGAACATTAACCTCAACCGCTGCAGTTTGCTGTGAACGGTAACTGCACACGCTCAATATTTCTATGAGTGGGCCCACACGATCCAGGTTTTTGTGAGCTCACACGATCCAATGTGCTGTGAACATTAACCTCAACCGCTGCAGTTTGCTGTGAACGGTAACTGCACACGCTCAATATTTCTATGAGTGGGCCCACACGATCCAGGTTTTTGTGAGCTCACACGATCCAATGTGCTGTGAACATTAACCTCAACCGCTCCAGTTTGCTGTGAACGGTAAGTGGGCCCATGACAGCTGCCAGTGGATCCACTTCTCCAACCTTCTCTGAGTCCATGGGGTCCTTGTGATCTGGCATTTCCTCCATTTCCTGCATGAAGTGTCTTTTAGAGGTTTAAAAAAAACCAAAGACTTTGCTTTTAAAATTTGAATAACTAAAAATATTTTTACAAACAATTTTTTTTTGTACAATTTTAATGTTCAACATCAAAAGTAAGAACTAGATAGAAGACCGACATTCAAGAATCAGATGAATATGAACTCGAAATATCCCCACGAGTGTCTTTGGATCAATTTTATAGAAACTCTTGTTGACAACTCTTTTACTTTCTTCAACTCAATGAAAATTAGTATGGTGTTTAGAGGATATCAAGGCGTTTTTTAAGTAGAAGTACAGAACAATTGCTTATTGTTCTTGGGTTGTCCACAACCACATAACATGAATTCCTTTGACCAAACTTATCAATGTTGTTTTTTCATTCAAAACTGATCATTCATACTTCAGTTGTAAGATTTCAGGAATCTAGATTGGATTGATTGGATTGTTTTATCTCTGAGAGGCACTTTTTTGCACACCATGGGCTAAATGGTCAGGTCACAAGGACCCCGAAGGCTCAGAGAAGGTTGGGGGAGGGGACCCACTGGAACAGCTGTTGGGAGACAGATGGTAGCCTCCCGTCAAGGCCATCCAGCGTGTTCTTTAACGTGCACAGGGTATGGCTCTCCCGCACACGGGGCCACGGCTTAACGTCGCATCCGACGGACGGCAACCTTTCCAAGCCCATCGGTGTCCTCTACTGACCGTGGGCAGGGCGTGGAATTTTGCAGAGATAAATCTCAACGCTGACCCAGCTGGGACTCGAACCTGGGAACTACAGATTACGAGCCTGGCGCGCTACCGACTAAGCCACCCCCGCCCCATCAGGAATCTAGAACACTCAAACAACGATCATCTGCTGCAAGAAAAAAAAACCTAAATTCTTTGAGAACAGAATTGTTAATAGACAAATGAAGACAGAGATGGCATCGTATATTGGAAGTTAGATTTCCAAGTTGAGGTTTATGTGTAGTTTAGTGACAGAATAACTTGACAACTTCAAACATTAATAACTACTTTAATTTTCTCACGAAAGGAAAACGAATGACATAGCAATGAAAGTGGGTTACATGAAATTTGTTTGCCATCGGTTGTTCTGATGCAAGGAAACCAGAAACAGCAGATTATACAACTGCTGAGAAATCATCATGCGTTTTTTTGGTTTGGGGAAACTAAGTCAGAAATGCGAGTGCAACCAAAACTTTTTCTATGGATTTTTAATAAAATTTTCAATGATATTAAGTACAGGATTATTTTCCCCAAGTAACTGCTGAAATGCTTAATCGAGAGGGAAAAGAAACAGAATTTTCACTTTGGGATGTCTATGACGTCATATCCGGCTCCCACATTCAGCATCTGAAAATATCATTATATTTCGTTTCGTGTGACAGTTACAGAGGTTATAAACTTTTGAAGTTTCAGAGCTGCTTTGTAATTAATTATCTCGTATATGAACTGCCGCTGTCTCCGTGGCAAAGTGGTTAGCGCACTTGGCTTCTGATCGAAGGGACCTGGGTTCGAGCCCCGGATAAGGCATGAATATTGTGTTGTCTTTCTGTTGAGGTCTCGTCTTCCTTACAGATCTTCTCTGTGGCATATTAAACTGACAGACTCCTGTCGGACCTCTCTGGTCATGCAGCTGATCGAGGAGTAATACACCGAAGAGCCAAAATATTGTGACCACCTGCCTAATATGATGTTGGTCCTCCACGTGCCGCCAAAACAGCTCTTACCCAGCGAGGCATGGATGCTACAAGAAGGTGTCTTGTGGTATCTGGTACCAACACGTTACCAGCAGAACTTTTAACTCTTGTAAGTTACGTGGTTGAGTCACCGCAGATCAGCTTGGCTGTTCCAACACAAACCACAGATGCTCGATTGGATTGATGTCTGGGAATTTGGGGACCAGGTCAATACCTGGAAGTCTTCCTCATGTTCCGCGAACCATTCTCGAACAATCCAGGCAGTGTGGCAAGATTGTTATCCTGCCACACTGCCTGGATTGTTCGAGAATGCAGGCGCATTATCCTGCTAAAAGAAGGCACTATTAGAGGGGCATTACCATTGCCATGAAAGGATGTACCTGGCCTGCAATGATGTTTAGGTAGTGGTAGACGTCATAGTTTCCTGCACATGAATGACTAGACCCAGTGTTTCCCAGCAGAACATTGCCCAAAGTATTACACTTCCTCCACCGGCTTGTTTTCGTCCCACAGTGTATCCTGGTGCCAACACTTCTCCAGGTAAACGACACACACGTACCCGGCTGTCCACATGGTGCAACAGAAAACGAGATTCATCGGTCCAGACGACCTCCTTCCAATCATTTAAGGTCCAGTTTTGTGGTTAGCACGCTTGGCTACTGATCTACGGGACCTGGGTTCGAGCCCCGGGTAAGGCATGGATGTATGTGTCGTTTTTCTGCTGAGGTCCTGCCATCCTCTCAGACCTTCTACTATGGCATATAAACTGACAGGCTCCTGTCAGACCTCTGTGACAAGCAGCTGCTTGAGGGGGTATTTATATATTTTTTATTTGATCCTCGCGTGCCCATTCCAGGCTCTTTCGACGGTGAACCGAGGTTAGCATGGGCACTCGGAGCAGCCTGCGGCTACGTAGCCCCATTTTCAGCAGGGTTCGATGTATTGTGTGTCGTGATACATTACTCCCGTCACCAGCATTTAAATTACAAGCAAGTTACACCACAGTACCCCTTCTGTTGGCTCGTACCATACGGGATAGCCTTTGCTTACCTCTAGCATCGATGAACCATGGTCAGCCCACACCTTTCTGGCGGTTCGTGGTTTTTTCCTCCTTGGACCACTTTTTGAAGGTATTAACCACGGCTGACCGTGAGCACCCCACAAGCCTTGCCGTCTCGGAAATGCTCTCACCCAGTCGTCTGGCCATTACAATTTGGCCTTTGTCAAACTCATTTAAGTCCGCTGCCTTTCCCATCTGAAGAACAAGATATTAGGTATCAGGTGATATTTATACCGTTTCATGACCTTCAGTTGCTTGGAACCCGCAGTTGCTTGGATTTGCATAAAGACGCGCTGATCATAATATTTTGGCTCTTCGGTGTATATTGTTAGTTGTGTCAAGATTTGTGTAAGAATTGATCAAGCGTTGAAATTTTGAAACTAATATATTCAGTACAAAAAATCGCTTCGCTATATTCAAAATCGTGTTATATTTGTGAAAAGTTGTTGTGGGGCGTTCCTTTGTAAGTAATTCATCCTTCTGATTTTACTGGTAATAATTTGGCACTAAATATATCCCATTATAGCAACATGGCTGACAGCGTTTAAAGGAAGAGAAACAGAGAAGGGCAAAAGCAGTGTAAGTGCAAAGAGCACGCGAAGAAAAGAAAAGAAGCGAAAAGGGCGAAAGGTTTACAAAACAGAAAACCAGAAACGGAGGAGGTGGTCGCAGGAGGTCTTCATATTCTCCCAATTTATCACTAAGCGCTAGCAGAATGGGATTTCAGGCAGCGGCCCCGTCCCCGGTAGCAGATGCGGTGATTTGCCGACGTGTTGCCGCCGGTTGCCGAAAGGCTGGAGCGCGATTATATCCCCTTTGCCCGCCACACCGCCCGAAACACGGCGGAAGCTCACCCTGCCAATTACGGGGGTCCGCATTGGCCGGGCGTCGAGTTATTGGTTATTATTGAACGCGGGCGTCGGGCAGGCCTTGGGCAATTTAGCCAACAAGGTCTACACGAAACGCCGTCGATAAACACGGTCTCGCCACCCCCATCCCTGAAGCGATGCAAGGGAAGAGAGAATGAGGGAGAAAGGAGAGGATGGAGGGATGGGGGGGGGAAGAACAAAAGAAGGGAATAGAAGACCGCAAGTTGTTGCAGAAGTCGACCAAAATCACTTCATTGTCCCGCAATTTTCTGTTCCCTTGGCGATCGAATGCCTTTCGTAAATCGGTAGCGAGCACCGGGGCTTGTAACGATGTTTGTTGGGCGAAGGGAATGTAAAAACGGAGGGAGGGGAAGAAATATCGAGTACCGTCGTGTGCGAGAGCGGCGGCGACGGCAGCGGGAGAATTTCGGCAACATTCAGGGCAAAGCTTTCGCCCATTTATTGAATCAGAGAGATCTGGGCTCCAGCGAAGGAGAGCTAACTACTCTCTCGGCGCAAGGCAGATGTGGCCAGAACCAAAAGCAGCAAGGACAACAAAAGCGTCAGGCTTATCCACTAACTGAATTGTTTGGGGGAAAGTCAGCCAATGGGAAGCGTGCGCGAGCTTTGACGTCGAGAAGGAGATATTCTAATCAGCGGCGACTAATTTCGCATGCAATCTCTCTGCCGCGCGGATAACTCTCCCTCGCGGAGGGGAACTGCCTCATCGCATGGATCAGCCAACCTCTGTATTGCGTCATTACTCGAAGAATTTGTCTCAGCCAATCGGAAGCCGAGTTTTCCTACGACGGAGCCTCGGGTATGTCAACACAGCGAGACTACCCGAAATGGAACATTTTGGGGGCATTTAAGATGTCAAAAGATTGGGATGGGAGGAAATGTTTAGATGGGTAGTGACGTGAGCAAACAGAACGTTAGATTAACTCGTGAAAATAAAAGAAATCTTGGCTTCTTTAGTTCTGCGTCGCCCAATTTGACACTAATAACGAAATCAGTGAATAATTAGCCTTTACGAAAACGGCGCAGAATAGGTTAAAGTTTTGATGGTTCAAAAATGTCACAGATGACTTATAAATCAATGGGATCGTTATAAACAACGATGAAAATGTTTTGCTGATCTTCGGACTTTTCTTTGGATGGATACTTCACACAAAAGAATCAGAAACTGTCTCCGCATTCGCAATTTCTGTTAAACAGAATTCTCTTCCTTTGCGAGTTTAACGATGAACTCCAGAATGAGATCCTTTCTCATCCGAGATATTCTCGGATCTGGTCATGAACAGCAGAGGTCCGAAGTTGGTTCGCCATGTGAAGAAAATCATCATCATCAGTCGCAAAGCAATGCTGTACACTGTCACAACGGTGAGTAGTTAATCTTTCTGTGTGTAGGGGGGAGGAGGAGATATAATTAATAATTCACATTTTTCGTTGTCACTCTTGTTTACTTTTAAATATATTATGCAAAGTGATCTAACGATTTGATTTCTGATGGTCGTGTTGTGATTATTATATTTCCAAAGATCGTTGGATAGAATCATGAATTAGTCATCAATGTTACACTTATTACCTCCGATATTACTTCAATTTCCAATTTTGAGCTAAATCACACTTAGTTTAATGGCTGCGATTGTTTGGGTTTATTGTTTTCTATTAGCAATGCGGAATTATGTAAAATTAAAGGAATGCAAGATGTCGTGTTTCCCAAAAATGTCATTGTAAACTCAAAAGAAATCATTTTTTTCGATAATAAACTAATTGATATTTCTAGTCATCAATTTAAGTTTTAAATATCTCACCAAAAAGATAACTGAAGTTTGAACATTTTTTAAAGATTTTTAATGTTAAAGAAGCTTAGTTTATAAAACGATTAAAAAATTGCTTTCGAATAATAAAATTGTGCTCTCAAATATTTTTATTATTGTCAGGGGAATTTAATTTTTCCTCATCTCAAGAAAATGTCCTTAATATAAGCGATAAAATATTCCTAGTCCGATTTTCTTGGCGTTCATAGTGAATCGGATGATTGAAATTAATTGAATTGTTTTGGACCAATGGTGAAAGTGGGACGGAAATCAGTATTACTAAAACCTATAGACTCCTTATAGACGTATATTGCAATTTGCCCTAACGCATATTAGAGTGTCAGTCATTTGCTATATTTTTTACATATTGTCATGTAACATAACTCTTACTTACTTGCTGGTTTGTTTCACCTCTGAGCGGCACCTTTTTGCACACATTCCCTGAATGGTCAGGTCATAAAGACCCCCATTTGCTCAGAGAAAGTTGAGGGAAGGATACCCATTCGATAGCTGTTAGGAAACAGAGGGGAGTCTCCAGTTAAGGTCATCCAGCCTTTAACATGCAAAGGGTATGGCTGTTCTACACACGGGATCAAGGCTCATTCCGTTCATGCTGCAGACGGCGGTCTTTCCAAGCTCATCAGCGCCCTCTTTCTGACCGAGGCCAGGGTGCGGGTTTAGCGGAGATAAATCTCAACGCTGAAGCGGGAGGGACTTGAACCTAAGAATTGCAGATCACGAGTCTGGAGCGCTACCGACTTAACGTAATTTAGTGTTTGACTCAAGAAGCCTACGTCAGTTTCTAAAATGAGTCCATCTAATATAGCGCCTAGGGGAATTGGGGCCTACTTCTCCAACATAAACTTACATCCAATCTAAACACTTTTTCCTTTCATCATCATCATCCTCAAGCAGCCATGGGCTACAGAGGTCCAACCAGACCGTGCAATTTTGTTCTCCAAGCATATCCTGAGCTACATCTGGCCACTGCACACCAATTCTAACAAGGTCCTGTTTGACATTGTCTGCCCACCGCATCCTGGGTCTCCCCTTCTTTCTGAGGCTTTAGGCACACTGTTCATAACCCTATTTGAAATAACTAATTATAACTTTCAAAGAGCATAAAGTATGAACTGAAAAGTTTCTTTTTAACAGATTAGAGTTAAAAGTACATTAGTAAAGTAATAAAATACATTAAGAATAATAAGGAGGAAGCCAAAAGTTGATCGACAAAGGCACTAAAAGATCAGAAATATATTACATTGTTTTAAAATGCGAATTTTTTTTAATAATTAATGTACTTGGAATTTTTACTTCTCAGCGGGTAGAGAAATAAATGAACTGATTCCCTGGTAGCATGAGAAAAAATAAGTAATATTTTGTAGAGTTGACAAAGTGTTAGAGTTGGAAAGAAATCGTGTTAGAGCAATTTACAATTCCCATAACAATTTATATTCATGTTAAATCAGCATGTAAACCACTTGAATAATGGTTCTTTCGTTAGTTTACTAAATAAGAGTTATTTCTTATTGCAAAACTGGTTTAGCACTTTTGAATAAAGTAACAAACGGAGTGAAATTCTCAGGTTCGTATCTTAATTTGGAAAATCTTTTGAAAATAATTGATGGACTTGCAATAAGTAAAAATATCTAAATAAATACTAAATCAATTGTTTTTTGCACTCTAAATAGTGATAGCCAATAGAATTATGAATTATGAGAATATTTCTTATAATTTATGAGATCCTGACATCAAATAACACAGGAATGCAAAATGCAAACGTTTGTACGGGGAACATGCTTTCAGAATAAATCATTGAAAATTAATTCTTTCAACTTCAAATTATTATCGCAGTTGCTGACATACACAGAGATTTAAAGAGTAATCTCGAGCGTTAATGTTGATTCTTTTCATTTCCTCAGAATTACCTCTCATTTTCATGAAATAATTACTATAAATTGACAGCAAACAAAAGAAAGATTCTTTGTCACGTGCCATTGGCACAACGAATCAGAGAAATAATCTCATATTTTATCGTATCAAAATGCAACGAAGATTTCATGTCTGCCGAAATTATTCTCTCCGTCATTGGCATGTCATGTTAGAATGCAGACGGCTGATTCGTGATCAAAACTTCATATCAGCCTAAATATTACTTGAAAATTTGCATTCTAGTTTTTAAAAAGAAAACGTCTTTCTGGATTTGAGATGCTGGCAAAAGAATTGTCGGTCTCAAAGAGATTATAATCAAAACAAAAGTTTAGTAACGAATTTGTTTAGCATCATAACAACAAAAGTTTAGTGATGAATTTACACATTCATTACTAAACCCAACTTAATCGTACAAAAATTAAGTTTCTTATAAACAAAATAACTATTAAGAATCAAACCATATAGTTCTTAATCATGAATAAAATCTTCCAATTTTTCTTTTACCATGTTAGAATTTCTAACAGAAGATACAGTCGCTCAAAAAAGTATCCGAACACTATGGTTGATTACAGAATTCAGAAAAAATATCTGGCAACGATTTTTTTTAGAAATTAGTGATCTGACAACCTTCGTGTAAACACTATGATTGGTTACAGAATTCAGAAAAAATATCAGGAGCGTGTACAGCAACTGTACACGCTCCAGTTACCGTTCACAGCAAACTGGAGCGAATGCAGTTACTGCAACCGCTCCAGTTTGCTGTGAACGGTAACTGCACACGCTCAATATTTCTATGAGTGGGCCCACACGATCCAGGTTTTTGTGAGCTCACACGATCCAATGTGCTGTGAACATTAACCGCAACCGCTCCAGTTTGCTGTGAACGGTAACTGCACACGCTCAATATTTCTATGAGTGGGCCCACACGATCCAGGTTTTTGTGAGCTCACACGATCCAATGTGCTGTGAACATTAACCGCAACCGCTCCAGTTTGCTGTGAACGGTAACTGCACACGCTCAATATTTCTATGAGTGGGCCCACACGATCCAGGTTTTTGTGAGCTCACACGATCCAATGTGCTGTGAACATTAACCGCAACCGCTCCAGTTTGCTGTGAACGGTAACTGCACACGCTCAATATTTCTATGAGTGGGCCCACACGATCCAGGTTTTTGTGAGCTCACACGATCCGATGTGCTGTGAACATTAACCGCAACCGCTCCAGTTTGCTGTGAACGGTAACTGCACACGCTCAATATTTCTATGAGTGGGCCCACACGATCCAATGTGCTGTGAACATTAACCGCAACCGCTCCAGTTTGCTGTGAACGGTAACTGCACACGCTCAATATTTCTATGAGTGGGCCCACACGATCCAGGTTTTTGTGAGCTCACACATCCCAAATTCGGAGTTAACGATTCTTTGAAACAACAATTCAGAAACAATCGAGTTAATTTATAGGACGAATGTCATCAATAGAGTTTAAGAAATCAAGAAGCAAAAGAAAAGTTGAAGCGTATTCTAAAACCTTTTGAAATTTTTCTTTTTCACAGCTCCCAAATTTACAACGTTGCTAAATAACAATTTTAAAAAATCAGTTCAGAAACTCTTGGTTCAGAAGATTTCTAAACAATTAGTTATTATCCCAATTATTTGACCTTCAATTTCTTTCCTTTAACAAAGCAGACTTCGTTCAATTTATTCCCATTTAATTTTCAAAATTTCCGTACAGTTGCTCAAAAAAATATCCGAACACTATGGTCGATTACAGAATTCAGAAAAAATATCTGGCAAAGATTTCTTTAGAAATTACTGATCTGGCAACCTTCGTGTAAACACTATGATTGGTTACAGAATTCAGAAAAAATATCTGGAGCGTATTCTAAAACCGCAACTGGAGCGTGTGCTCACAGCAAACTGGAGCGTGTGCAGTAACTGCACACGCTCCAGTTTGCTGTGAACGGTAACTGCACACGCTCAATATTTCTATGAGTGGGCCCACACGATCCAGGTTTTTGTGAGCTCACACGATCCAATGTGCTGTGAACATTAACCGCAACCGCTCCAGTTTGCTGTGAACGGTAACTGCACACGCTCCATATTCATTGCATTATATATTCATACGCATTATATATATTAAAAAAATATCTGAACACTATGGTCGATTACAGAATTCAGAAAAAATATCTGGCAACGATTTGTTTAGAAATTAGTGATCTGGCAACCTTCATGTCACGTGGCATCGTGATGCTACAATAAATAGGAACAGTAAATTTATCTTAATCCAACAACTGCCATGGGATCTAATATCAGACATTGAATAACAGATAAAAAAAACGGGTTTCCATGATAACCATTGGAGAATTCGAACAATTCTAACTACAGATAATAAATGAGATAGCTGTAAGTGTTTTTCACTCACACTTAATTCTATTTCATTCATAAATGTTGATCTCCACAGCGAAAAATTCTTAGCAACAAATTTCCAATGTGAGTAACGATTCATCGTTATTCCACTGCTAGGTAAAAAATTTCAAATGGAAAGTAAAACGAAACCTATTGGAGCAAAAGGACGATGAAGAATATCTCTCTTCTTGAATGATATAAGGGTGACAGTGGGAAATGAAGCTTAAATCAGTTATCGATCTGTTCAAATTCGATGTGCCTGTTGATATATTTTTCTCGACACGAAATTAGCAACGTTATATCCTTTTAACTAGATCGACTTTGGCTATTGCGTGAAAAAGTCTGTGACAAGACACTTCAATCCCTTAGTATGGGTTCAACTTCCTTCTCTGCATGGGGTTTTGTAGAGGTTCAGAAACGTGAAACTCTGGCAGGGGAGATGCCACGACTACAGGCATTAACAACCACATTACCAAACAGCTCTTCAAAATTGTTTTATTGTTACTTGGGCAGTGTGCGAAGGGACTTTTATTCAATAATCCTTGGGTTTTCGATTTTATTGCCTGCATTAAAATGTCCATAGTTAAGCAACATCGTCGCTTGTTAATGGTGTCACTAGAGTCCAGAAATTCAATCAATAGGCTACCCGACAGTCAAATTAAAACGTCAGCACCGCGTGTTGTTCAATTTTGAATACTTTAATGTGGACTAAGCCTTAACATACCTCAGAATACAAATTATGTAGTTGCATCTGCAATCTGGCTGCTTAAAGAAGACCAACATTAACCTCTATTAGGAGAGCAAGGGCAAAAAATTAAATATAGGATTTTTCACACAAAACGCAGTGTGGGGATCAATAGGGGAAGGTTTTAGGAGCACTTTAGTTGTCCTTGCTTGCTAAGAAAGAATTTTCTTTGATTATTACCTTTTTCAGTTTTTTTGTCGCTAGGCTGATAAAAGTGGGGTCTGTACGACAATGCTCTTCTGTCATTGTTTATGAAATGATAAGGTTCTTTTAAGGCACTGGCAACTTCCTTGGCAGATGCATATACAAGGAGATATTTTGCTTTTCGATTTCAATTACCAAACCAATTGAAACAAAAGACGCTCCTAGTGGTTGTTTCGTTTGCAATTGTTCCTCTGATCCAGTGCAGCCGAAATTAAGGAAGCTTCCTTAGCATTTCTGTACTGTAAAGCAAAGAGCTTTAGCTTCCTTAGAATTTCTGTACTGTAAAGCAAAGAGTTTTAGCTTCCTTCGCATTTCTGTACTGTAAAGTAAAGAGCTTTAGCTTCCTTAGCATTTCTGTACTGTAAAGTAAAGAGCTTTAGCTTCCTTAGCATTTCTGTACTGTAAAGCAAAGAGCTTTAGCTTCCTTGGCATTTACTGTAAAGCAAAGAGCTTTAGCTTCCTTAGCATTTACTGTAAAGCGAAGAGCTTAACGTAGCTTCCTCTAGCATTTACTATAAAACAAATAACTGCTGCGGATCATTGTCTTTGTGTTGTAAATAGTATTATGTAAAAAGTCTTAATATAGTAAAAAATATTTTAGGGTATTTGGGTTGGGTTGTTTTACCTCTGAGCTGCACTTTTTTGCACACCATGGGCTAAATGGCCAGGACACAAGGACCCCGAAGGCTCAAAGAAGGTTGGGGGAGGGGGACCCACTGGAACAGCTGTTAGGAGGCAGATAGTAGCCTCCCGTCAAGGCCATCCAGCGTGTTCTTTAACGCGCACAAGGGTATGGCTCTCCCGCACACGGTGCCACGGCTTAACGTCCCATCCGACGGACGGCGGCCTTTCCAAGCCCATCGGTGTCCCCTACTGACCGTGGGCAGGGAGGGGAATTTTGCGGAGATAAATCTCAACGCTGACCCAGCGGGGACTCGAACCTGGGAACTACAGATTACGAGCCTGGCGCGCTACCGACTGAGCCATCAGCGCCCCCGTTCTAGGGTATTTATTTACTTTTGAATACCAGTGTGTGTATTCAAAATTAAAGGATAATGAATGACATATCCCGAAACTTAAATGCATCGGAGGCAACTTTTCCAATTGTTGCTATTAATTTAGATGTTAATGAGAAGGTCAATCACGTTCAAGCGTTTATTATTAAAGATCCATCCAAGGTAAATACACAGATTACCTGTAGAAATAGACTTCAACTTTAGTTAATATTTCTGAAAAAAAATTATCGCTGACTCTGACATGAATCTGGAGGGTTGCGGGTTCGATTCCCGCCGCGTCGGCGATAAATGTTTTTCAGAAATATTAACTAATGTTGCAGGTAGACAAGTTTGAGATTTCTTTAAGACGACCGGATTATCCGGGAGTGGGTCCGAACCCCATGGTCTGTTCCCTGTGTACGTCCCTGTCCAGGGGGCAGTAGAATTTTATATGAAAATTCAACTTCTGTAGTTATTTGATTCTAATTCAGTTTAAGCTTTCAGAAAATGCGATAATGACAGTTGCCTTAGACTTCAAAGAAGGTGCTAGAACCGATATACAGTCGCTCAAAAAAATATCCGAACACTATGGTTGATTACAGAATTCAGAAAAAATATCTGGCGTCTACAGTTGCTGTACACGCTCCAGATATTTTTTCTGAATTATGTAATCAACCATAGTGTTCGGATACTTTTTTGAGCGATTGTACCATTTTTCCAGAATTCGGTAGTTCAGAAACGCTGGTGTGAATGATATTGATGAATATTTTGATAATACTTTAACCTTCACCTAAAGAAACTATCAGGCAATATTTATGAAACTAATAATAATAAATAAATACCCCCTCAAGTAGCTGCTTGCCACAGAGATCTGACAGGAGCCTGTCAGTTTAATACGTCATAATAAAAGGTCTGTGATGATGGCGGGAGCTCAGTGGAAAAACAACAACAAACATCGAATTCAGGTCCCTTAAATCAGTAGACAAGCGCGGTAACCATTCGGATACGGAACGAAAGCAAGAACAAAATCTTATTTCAAGATTGTTTCTTTAAAGATTTGTTTCAGCCTTTAAAAGAACTGAAGATAAGCACACCATAAAAACCTTTAGCGGTGAGAATTTTTGTTCCAGGTAGATTCTAAATGATCTTAATCACTCTGCATCAGACGCAAGTTTCCAATCGTAACTGGGAAGCAAAAATAATACTTTTATAACGACAATTAAACTTACAAAATCTTACTTAAAACTAAAATCTTAACAGCTTGATAAAAATTTTAAGGATTTTCTTTATTTGTCACTAGTAGTTAGAATCCTTATTTTGGCTGCTAGAGTACTGTCGCTCAAAAAAGTATCCGAACACTACTGTTGATTACAAAATTCAGAAAAAATATCTGGCAACGATTTTTTTAGAAATCAGTGAGCTGGCAACCTTCATGTCACGTGACACGAAGGTTGCCAGATCACTGATTTCTAAAAAATATTGTTGCCAGATATTTTTTCTGAATTCTGTAATCAACTATAGTGTTCGGATATTTTTTTAACATATATAATGCGTATGAATATATAATGCAATGAATATGGAGCGTGTGCAGTTACCGTTCACAGCAAACTGGAACGGTTGCGGTTAATGTTCACAGCACATTGGATCATGTGAGCTCACAAAAACCTGGATCGTGTGGGCCCACTCATAGAAATATTGAGCGTATGCAGTTACCGTTCACAGCAAACTGGAGCTGTTGCGGTTAATGTTCACAGCACATTGGATCACGTGAGCTCACAAAAACCTGGATCGTGTGGGCCCACTCATAGAAATATTGAGCGTGTGCAGTTACCGTTCACAGCAAACTGGAACGTGTGCAGTAACTGCACATTGGAGCGTGTACAGTTGCTGTACACGCTCCAGATATTTTTTCTGAATTCTGTAACCAATCATAGTGTTTACACGAAGGTTGCCAGATCACTAATTTGAAAAAAAAATCGTTGCCAGATATTTTTTCTGAATTCTGTAATCAACCATAGTGTTCGGATATTTTTTTGAGCGACTGTACCTATACAACTTAAGAAGAAAAACTTCGTTCCCTCTCCCCTGAGATAAGCGAGGCAAATCTTCACTTTCAGTGTAAATCTGTTGATTTTTAAACCTTTGCCATCAAAATTTAAAATTTCTAGAATAATGTTTTATAAGAACGAGCTAAAAAAAACTGTAAGACGATAAACATCTGTACTGGGATTTTATTCACTTTCATATTTCTCCCCTCTCAAGAAAAAATATAATACATTGAAATGAGATGGGGGTTAAAAACAGCGATGTATGAAGTTGAATAGTCGCTGAAAAGCTACAGTGATTATTCAACTCGTAACTATTACTCTTAGGGTCCCACTCTCAAAATTTTTAAGTTCTATAAAAGGAAATAGAAAACCATTGCTATTATTCCATTACACAGAGCTTCACTAAAAATGAAATTATTGTAAATGAGCAAAAAAACTCATTTATATTCATGTGTATTTTACTCATGTTGTCAAGAATACTCGGAGTTTTTCACAATTACAGAATGTCGAATTCAGTTAAGGAACAAAATTTTTTAAACCCTAAGTAGCCATGGAAGTAAATGAGTTTTTGCGTACATAGGCACACAAAACTTGATTTTAGTGAAGTTTTGTGCGAACGAAATAACATCGATAGCTTTTTCATTTCCTTTTATAGAGTACTTCAAAATTATTTTATCGTGTTTAAAAATCATGTAAAAATGAAAAAAATTTTATCAAGTTAAAAAATCAGTTTCCTGGTCTAGTGTGCAGTCATGTCTTCCTTTGGAAATGCTTTTTCATCGGATCATGAAATTGAAGAAATGATGCTTCAAAGACTAGATTTCACAGTTCTGAAAATCTCTTTTTAACGCGTATTTTTAGCATTCCATTAAGTAGGATACCTCGTGGATTTTTAAACAGGAGATTCCCCTTTGGATAGGGGGCGGTTGTGGCTCAGTCGGTAGCTCGTCAGGCTCGTAATCTGTAGTTCCTAGGTTCGAGTCCCAGCTGGGTCAGCGTTGAGATTTATCTCCGCAAAATTCCCCGCCCTGCCCACGGTCAGTAGGGGACACCGATGGGCTTGGAAAGGCCGCCGTCCCTCGGATGGGACGTCCCGCCCCGTGTGCGGGAGAGCCATACCCTGTGCACGTTAAAGAACACGCTGGATGGCCTTGACGGGAGGCTACCATCTGTCTCCCAACAGCTGTTCCAGTGGGTCCCCTCTCCCAACCTTCTCTGAGCCTTCGGGATCCTTGTGACCTGGCCATTTAGCCCATGGTTTGCAAAAAAGTGCCGCTCAGAGGTAAAACAACCCAACCCTTTGGATAGACAAGATATAGCAGAGGTTGCATGGTGCTATGAACTGCAAAAGACTGAAAAGTGGGCATCATTTAAGCAATTCACTCTTTTGCAAAATCTGATTGAGCGAAACATCTTTTTTGGGTAATTTTTTTCGAAGTGCTGGATTTATTTTACAGCGATCAAATGATTGATACTAGATTATATTACCACATGTTTTGCATCGCTATGTGTAAATGGGATTGATGCAAATGTCGAAATCATCGGTTCACTAACCTCTCTTACATATTGCCTTGACAGTCAAGTTATCTTTTCCGAACTGTACTCTTAACGGATTATTTTTCCGAAAGTGTGCTCCTAACTGATTTTCTTTCCTGAACATTGTTGTTTAACGGGCTAGCTTTCCTGGATTGTTCTGTTAATGAGTTTTTCCTCCCTGAAACTAGTGTTGTTAACGGGTTTTCTTTTTTTGGACCTGTGTTGTTAACGTTTATAATTTGCCATGGATTCAATCCGAGGTCAAGTCTGACTTCGTCAACATCCATGCCACAGTATTAAAGAAACAATTCCTCTCAATCCCGATCGTTATGCTTTGTGCTCCAATTTTGGCACAGTCAGTTACATCTTCTTAATAGTTGGCTCGCTTCGTTGTACAGTCGCTCAAAAAAGTATCCGAACACTACGGTTGATTACAGAATTCAGAAAAAATATCTGGCAACAATTTTTTTTAGAAATTAGTGATCTGGCAACCTTCGTGTAAACACTATGATTGGTTACAGAATTCAGAAAAAATATCTGGAGCGTGTACAGCAACTGTTACCGTTCACAGCAAAATGGAGCGTGTGCAGTTACTGCACACGCTCCAGTTTGCTGTGAAGGGTAACTTCACACGCTTAATATTTCTATGAGTGGGCCCACACGATCCAGGTTTTTGTGAGCTCACACGATCCAATGTGCTGTGAACATTAACCGCAACCGCTCCAGTTTGCTGTGAACGGTAACTGCACACGCTCAATATTTCTATGAGTAGGCCCACACGATCCAGGTTTTTGTGAGCTCACACGATCCAATGTGCTGTGAACATTAACCGCAACCGCTCCAGTTTGCTGTGAACGGTAACTGCACACGCTCCATATTCATTGCATTATATATTCATATGCATTATATATATATATTAAAAAAATATCCGAACACTGTGGTTGATTACAGAATTCAGAAAAAACATCTGGCAACGATTTTTTTAGAAATTAGTGATCTGGCAACATTCGTGTCACGTGACACGAATGCCAGATCACTAATTTCTAAAAAAATCGTTGCCAGATATTTTTTCTGAATTCTGTAATCAACCATAGTGTTCGGATACTTTTTTGAGCGACTGTACTTTTGTTCCGCAAAAAGTTATGTATAAGGTTGGACTTTAAAAAAACAGACACCTTTCGTTCGTATTATTGTTATAATCATTTTTTTTAATCACGACTGCTGATCGTACTGTTGATACCTTTAACCAATAATTGGGGAGATAGTTTGCTTCATTAGCGAAGTCTTAAATTTATTTGAGTTCGAAAATAACCATACGTATATTTAAAATCAAATGGATCATTTTAGTAGATTTTTTTTACCCCTTTATGAATCATAAAAACTCCAGTTGATTTTTTTCTACTACAAGATTTAATGACGAAATAAATTTTAAAACCTTTTGTAAAGCAAATTATTGTTTAACTGCCTACTAAAATATAGAAACGATTTAGTATAAAATTCTCCATAAGTTGACCATTAATATTTCAAAAAAGAAATTTACATTCAAATTTTAATTTCTTTGCTAATGAACATATTTAAGGCAAGGACAACCACAGTAAAGTTGGGTTAGTGTGGTTGTTTTTTACCTTAATTTTTTTTTGCTCTGAGGGGCCGTTTTTTGCACACAATGGGTTAAATGGCCAGGCACAAAGAACTCCGAGGGCTCAGCGAATGTTGGGGGGTGGGGAAGGACTTCTGTTTCGTAAGTTTTGCATTTCAGTAGTCAGAGTTGGGTTGTTTTACCTCTGAGCGACACTTTTTTGCACACCATGGGCTAAATGGCCAAGTCACATGGACCCCGAAGGCTCAGAGAAGGTTGAGGGGGGGGACCCACTGGAACCCTCCCCCTACCACAGATGGTAGCCTCCTGTCACAAAAACCTGGATCGTGTGGGCCCACTCATAGAAATATTGAGGTGTACAGGGTATGGCTCTCCCGCACACGGAGCCACGGCTTAACGTCCCATTCGACGGACTGCGGCCTTTCCAAGCCCATCGGTGTCCCCTACTGACCGTGGGCAGGTCAGTAGTCAGGAGGAAGAAGAAAGTCTCCGGTCAATACGAACCAGAGTGTTCTTTAACAAAGATAAAGCTCTGCTGCAGCCAGACTTCACTTGTTATCCCTTTCCGAGCCCTTCAAGGGCCCCTTTCTCGCTGCGGCATGGTGGAAGTTGGCGGAGATAAAGAGACGTTTTAAATTTAACTTTTTTTTCCCTAAATATTTTCTTTTGAACGTATTTGTGTAATAATGATATTAGTTCAATTTTCAAAAAAATTTTAGCAGAAAAAAGTACATTTTGTATTGTGCATAGACCGTATATAGCAAGAACGTCTAAAGTAGTGCATTTAAAAACTACCTCACTTTTAAGTTCAATGTTAAAAGCTTCATCACAGAGTGAAAAAAAATTGCAAAAGTGAAGTTTTCACTTTCGTTCCCATAGCACCGGCCTCAGTCGACTTTCCCAAACTCCCCTCCCCCTTTTAAAAGAGTTCCGTCTGCCCTGAATTATTTTTTCGCATCCCTCTCAAGTGAATCCTGCACCATTGAGTCTTCTCCATCCGTAAAATCCCTTCTTCCTCCTCCCCTCCCCCTCCTCAACAGAAGAGAGTCTTCCTCCTCCCCCTCCACCCCACCAGCTGGCACGTGCGGCCCACCACTTGCTCGCGCCCTTCACTTCATAAGTGGCGAGTGAAGCGTACTTCGCACGTGCCTCCCACAAATAGGTTTCTTTAAAGTTGGCGATTTCTTTTCTGCCTCCCAGTTTGTGGCCTTTTGTAATCTTTACTGCACCCCGGCCAATTATTTAGAGTGCAAGATTTGTTAAGCCTAACTGGCCCCATCAAACGCAGCGCGTTACGCAAAAAAAAAAAGAAGAAATTGAAGAGGGGAGAGAGAAATATATGCTGATGCTCGATGTTTGGCTCAATTTCAGGATATCTGTGTGTACAGTCGCTCAAAAAAATATCGGAACGCTATGGCTGATAACAGAATTCAGAAAAAATATCTGGCAAAGATTTCTTTAGAAATTACTGATCTGGCAACCTTCGTGTAAACACTATGATTGGTTACAGAATTCAGAAAAAGATATCTGGAGCGTGTACAGCAACTGTACACGCTCCAGTTACCGTTCACAGCAAACTGGGGCGTGCTGTGAACGGTAACTGCACACGCTCAATATTTCTATGAGTGGGCCCATACGATCCAGGTTTTTATGAGATCACACGATCCAATGTGCTGTGAACATTAACCGCAACCGCTCCAGTTTGCTGTGAACGGTAACTGCACACGCTCCATATTCATTGCATTATATATTCATGCGCATTATATATATTAAAAAAATATCCGAACACTATGGTTGATTACAGAATTCAGAAAAAATCGTTCACAGATATTTTTTCTCAATTCTGTAATCAATCATAGCGTTCGGATACTTTTTTGAGCGACTGTATACGTGGGATTCGTTTGGAATAGATGATAATGTTTACACATAGTGAAACTTCATAACATTCCTCGTTAATTTCGTCGCATTCTTCATGTTGTCTCGATGGCCGAGTGGTTTGTGTGCTCGCCTATTAATCAAAAGAACTGGATTCGAATCTCGGATTAGGTATGAATTTGCCTTGTATTGTTTTCTGCCTAAGTCTTCACTTTATGGCGCATTTTACTAACAGGCTTCTGTCAGACTTCTGTGGCAAGCAGCTGCTTGAGAGGTTATTGTTTTTTCTGGAATATTTCGCTATTAATACTCAGATTTTTCAAGGATAGAGATTCCTAGCTTTTCATTGGGACTAACTCAGCGATTTCTAAACTGTGGGAATGACGGTCGACTGCCAGGATGAAATCGGGGTACGGATTGGGACTCGACGCTTTTACGGTAAATGTTATGCAGGGTGTGATTCATGCAAAAACCCACGATATGTTTTGTAAACATAAATGATACAGCGGGCAAAATACAGTTAAAGTGAAAAAGTTTCGTACGTAAATATGTGGGCGCCAAATGTAGCTCAATTCGCAATGAATAGACAATAACGTCAGTTAGTTAGTTAATTAGTTAAATATGCGTTTATTAGGAAAGTTTAGGTCTGTTAAACCACTAATTCCTGTAGATGATAATATTCCTCCCACACTATTTATTAAGGTTGTTGCTAGTCGGTAGCGCGCCATGCTTATAATCTGCAGTTCCCAGGTTCGAGTCCCAGTAGGGTTAGTGTTGAGATTTATCTCCGCAAAACTCCTCGCCGTGCCCACGGTCAGTAGGGGACACCTATGGGCTTGGAAAGGCCGCCGTCCGTCGGATGGGACGTTAAGCTGTGGCGCCCTATGCGGGAGAGCCACACCCTGAGTACGTTAAAGAACATGCTGGATGGCCTTTAAGGGGAGGCTACCATCTATTACCTAACAGCTGTTCCAGTGGATCCCCTCCCCGACCTTCACTGAACCTTCGGGGTCCTTGTGACCTGACCATTTAGCACATGGTGTGCAAAAAAGTGCCACTCAGAGGTAAAACAACCCAATTAGGGTTGTCATCGGCCCTTATTGAATATTCACGAGATCATCACATATGACACCACTGGACTTTTTTTGGGGGGATGAAATTTCATTCATGAAATATGACGTGAGAAGTCTCAGTTGCTGTCTACGTTATTAGAATTGAGGCAACAGATGGCAACTGCTGTGTAACAAGTGGATGGCAATATCGTGCGATCAGTGCAAAGAAGTTGATTTTCCACTCAATGTGTATCAATTCACACATTGGGATCTAAACATCTTAATTGTACATTAGAGTTTTACTACGCAGGTTTCCATAAATTAATGAAAATCCTTATGTTAAGTCAATGGAAAGCTAATGTCATAGCTCTATAACTTCTAAAATAAGTTTTCTTTTTTTTTTCAAATATGTGTTTGCAGATAAAGATCTCAATCAAATAAATCAATATCTCGATTTTCGACAATATTCGTTCAATATTAATGAGTCATGTAAGTTTGAATGCCAATTACAAAAATTGCCTTCAGAAGTTAATTAAAACTTAGTAATATATATTGTATCAAAGTGTTATAAGATAAGTTTGTATTTTAGAACTTTGTGTAAAGAATTCTTTCACTATTCTTCAGTTTTGTATAAATTTCTTAAGACTGGCATTGCTGTTGTTAAATATTCAAACTTCCATAACTCATTAAATACTGAACGAATATCGTTGAAAATCGAGATATTGATTTATTTGATTGAGATATTTTATCTGCTACCACATTTTTCCAAACAAAAAGTATTATTTTAGAAGTTATAGAGATTTAAAGTTAGCTTCCCTTTGACTTAACATAGGGATTTTCCTTAATTTATGGAAACCAGTGTGTCAAGTATGCGCTATATCATTCTTGTTGCATAATTTGTTGGTTTGCTGAGATTTCTCTTTTTGAAACAATATGAATCATTAGGAACAATCTTAGTCTTGAGTTACACTTCGTATAGCAGATTATACCATAATCTTTTAAACAAAATGGCCAAAGTCTTACCTCCTGTTTTGGAAACATATTTCAATTGCGTTTCTTCGCCACACTCTGTCTGATAACTCAAAGGGTTTCTCCCCAAGAAAAAAAACTCCTCCTGCATAAAAGTCGTTTTCACCTATCTTCCTATTGCTTTTGGCTTTGACATTTTTCGATTGGTCGTTCGGTCGGTTTGTGGACTTGACAAAACATTGTTCCACCATATCTTTCGGACGCGATGGAGATACTTGATGATTTATGTGCCAAATGAACGCTTGTGATGCAAGAAGTGTCATACGCTATAAAACATTCTGTAAATAGGAAAAAAAAACAGAAAAATATCTGTTTAACTGTCAATATCAGCATGATTGGATTGCTTTAACTCTAAGCAGCACTTTTGTGCACACAATATGCTAAATGGCCAGGTCACAAGAACCCCGAAGTCTCAGATAAGGTTGGGAAAGGGAATTCACTGAACAGCTGTTAGGGGACAGACGTCAAGACCATCCAGCGTGTTTCTTTACGTGCACAGGGCCTGGCTCTCCTGCACGAGGACTACGACTTAACGTCCCATTTGACGGGCGGCGGACTTTCCAAGTTTATCGGTGTCCCCCTTCAGACTGAGGTCAGAACGAAAGTTAGCAGAGAGATTCTCGAAGCAGATAGAGTTGGATTGGATTGGATTGTTTTACCTCTGAGCGGTACTTTTTTGCACATTCTCCGCAAAATTCCCCGCCCTGCCCACGGTCAGTAGGGGACACCGATGGGCTTGGAAAGGCCGTCGTCCGTCGGATGGGAGTTAAGCCGTGGCCCCGTGTGCGGGAGAGACATACCCTGTGCACGTTAAAGAACACGCTGGATGGCCTTGACGGGAGGCTACCATCTGTCTCCCAACAGCTGTTCCAGTGGGTCCCCTCCCCCAACCTTCTCTGAGCCTTCGGGGTCCATGTGACCTGGCTATTTAGCCCATGGTGTGCAAAAAAGTGCCGCTCAGAGGTAAAATAACCCAACCCAACTTTTTTGCACACCATGGGTTTTAACCCATGGTGTGCCAGGCCACAAATTGGTGGCCAGGCCACAAAGACCCCGAAGGCTCAGAGAAGGTTGGGGGAGGGGACCCACTGGAACAGCTGTTGGGAGACAGATGGTAGCCTCCCGTCAAGGCCATCCAGCATGTTCTTTAACGTGCACAGGGTATGGCTCTCCCGCACACGGGGCCACGGCTTAACGTCCCATCCGACGGACGGCTGCCTTTCCAATCCCATCGGTGTCCCCTACTGACCGTGGTCAGGGCGGGAAATTTTGCGGAGATAAATCTCAACGCTGACCCAGCTGGGACTCGAACCTGGGAACTACAGATTACGAGCCTGGCGCGCTACCGACTGAGCCACCCCCGCCCCCCTTATTTGATAATGACCTGAATTAAACACACAGTAAAGACTCTTGCCTTTCAATGTTCCACTCTTTAGAGACCGTCCCTGGATGAAAAAAGCTTTCTGGGACCACCCAGGAATAAGAATGTAACCGTAAGGCATTGATTTCAAAAGAGAAGACTTTATTGTGAATGAAACAATTTCGGTCCAAGATGGACCATCAAACTAAAATTTAATGAAAGGATAAACACAACGATCCGGTCTTTAATCTTTCCACTTCTTTATTGCGTTATGAAACCTTTCCTCAATTTTTTTTTAAGCAGTCATTGTATGCCAAGGGATTGAAAATGCAATCGGACAATGAGTAACTCTTCTCGTCACCAGGAAGAAACGATTCTGGGAGAGAACGAGAGAGAGCAGCCTCTATTAGCAACCTAATCCATTCTCAAGAGTGAACGTTGCTCATTTTAAATGAGCTCGCCTCCGGTCATGTCATTCAATTAAGGTGTGCATGACCTGATGAAGGATAACCTTGACTGAAACCTTTATCGGTTCACGGAGATATTTCGGGATCAGCAAGGCAATGCAAGAAAGCTTTTTTCGACACACACGTGGGTCATGACGTAAAGAAGTTCAAATTAAGTTTTTGCTTTATTATACAAAGAGAATTAAAAACTGAAAATTTCGATCGTTTTCTTGTGCGATATAGGTTGGGTTGGGTTGTTTTACCTCTGAGCGGCACTTTTTTGCACACCATGGGCTAAATGGCCAGGTCACATGGACTCCGAAGGCTCAGAGAAGGTTGGGGGAGGGGACCCACTGGAACATCTGTTGGGAGACAGATGGTAGCCTCCCGTCAAGGCCATCCAGCGTGTTCTTTAACGTGCACAGGGTATGGCTCTCCCCGCACACGGAGCTACGGCTTAACATCCCATCCGACGGACGGCAGCCTTTCCAATCCCATCGGTGTCCCCTGACCGTGGTCAGGGCGGGAAATTTTGCGGAGATAAATCTCAACGCTGACCCAGCTGGGACTCGAACCTGGGAACTACAGATTACGAGCCTGGCGCGCTACCGACTGAGCCACCCCCGCCCCACGGGCAGATAGAGTTGGGACTTGAATCTGGGAACTGCAGATTGCAATCCTGGCGTGCCACCGACTAAGCCAATCCCAACTCCAGTCAGTTGGAGAAAAACATGTGCAAGTGGGCACGAAATATCCAAATTTTATTAATACAAGGTAATAATAATAAAAAATAAATACCTCCTCAAGCAGCTGCTTGCCACAGTGGTCTGACAGGAGCCTGTCAGTTTAATACGCCATAGTAGAAGGATCTCAGGACCTCAGCAGAAAACAACACGAACATCCATGCATTATCCGGGGCTCGAACCCAGGTCCCTTAGATCAGTAGCCAAGCGCGCTAACCACTCGGCCATGGTACGACTACAAGGTAATACCCAATAATAATATAAAACCAGAAACATTATCCCAAGATATATTGCAAAATATTTCTCTGAGCCATGCTTGAATCCAACACTGAAACCAACTAATGGATTGCGACCATATACAGAATCAGTTTTTGTTAAGCACTAAATGTAAAACATTAAACAGGAAGAAACGGAATGGCACCTGCCATATAATTTAAAACGAAAAACGTTTAGTCCTACAGAATATCTGATAAATTAGTTAAAATAATCGTCATTCTCTAAAATAACACTGTGTCACGTGTGAAAGTTAGTCAAGTGCACTGTGATTGGTTCAGTATTACAGCTGAAGGCTTCATTTTGTTACCTTTCTGTTTAGTGATCGATTGTGTTCTGAGGAACACTTTGCAAGAAAGAAAATGGGGTCTTTAGAACGTCTGGAGATCTGAAAATATGTGACTTAGAATGAGACAAATGATGCTTATGAGGGTGAATCTTTCATTAGAGCTATTCAAGTGTCTCTTATAAATAAGATTTGATGAGAAATACAAGTCAGTTGGGTGATGTTTTAGTTCTTTTGAATGGTTGGGTTGTCTGAGAAACTTTCTCAACCCAATTATCTTGGGAGTTGTTTGACAGATACTTGCAAGGTGCGACTTGAAGTCAGTAAGGAAACAGGAATTTCCGATGGAACAATGAAAAATTTGTGTAAAGTGCGGAAAAATTTGCACATGACACTTAAATATTAAATTCAGCACCATAAGTTTTGTCCTTTCTAAAGTCTGCTATGATAACGATCTTCGGGTACTTTATAAACAATATAATACGACGCTTGATGCTTTTGATTCTAAATTTTACATATCATGTTTTAAGTGGTTTGATTATATAAATAAGGTATGTCAAACTCGTAGAGCATCATTGCGGCATTTAAATGCCGCAATGATGCTCTATGATTTGATTTTTTTTTTATTTCATAACACAATAATTCGCTTAAATCTATTTGGCAATCAAAAGCTCTGGATTTGACCAAGAGGTAAAGATTACTAGATGGATTTCAAGTTTTATGTTAAGAAAATTATTTAATTTAATTTATGATATTTTTATATTTTTGACATTAATAAATACAACACTGGTTTCCATAAATTAAGGAAGAATCCTATGTCGATGGCAAACTACTGTTGAAACTATTTAACTTCTAAAATAATACTTTTTGTTTTCAAAAATGTGATAGCAGATAAAAGATCTCAATCAAATAAATCAATATCTCGATTTTCAACACTATTCGTTCAGTATTTAATGAGTTACGGAAGTTTGAATATTTAACAACAGCAATGCAGTCTTAAGAAACTTATACAAAACTGAAGAATAGTGAAAGAATTCTTTACACAAAGTTCTGAAATACAAACTTATTTTATTAAACTCTTTGATACAATGCTTATTAGTAAGTTTTAATTAACTTCTGAAGTCAATTTTTGTGGCTGGCATTGTTATCGCTAAATGTTCAAACTTCCATAACTCATTAAATACTGAACAAATTTTATTGAAAATCGAGATATTGATTTATTTGATTGAGATCTTTATCTGCAATCACATTTTTCAAAACAGAAAAACTTATTTTAGAAGTTATACAGCTTTGACGTTAGCTTCCTACTAACCTAACAACATAGGGATTTTCCTTAATTTATGGAAACCAGTGTAATTTAGACTTTACATATTCCATTATATAATTACCGAATCTATGGCTCAAATGTTTTCTTAGAAACACGACCTCTTTTTCTTGTGCTTTGCTGACAGATTTAGGTTTCAATTTATGTACAGTCGCTCAAAAAAGTATCCGAACGCTATGATTGATTATAGAATTCAGAAAAAATATCTGGCAACGATTTTTTCAGAAATTAATGATCTGGCAGCCTTCGTGTCACGTGACACGAAGGTTGCCAGATAGTGTTCGGATACTTTAGTGTTCGGATACTTTTTTTATACATATGTAATGCGTATGAATATATAATGCAATGAATATGGAGCGTGTGCAGTTACCGTTCACAGCAAACTGGAGCGGTTGCGGTTAATGTTCACAGCACATTGGATCGTGTGAGCTCACAAAAACCTGGATCGTGTGGGCCCACTCATAGAAATATTGAGCGTGTGCAGTTACAGTTCACAGCAAACTGGAGCGGTTGCGGTTAATGTTCACAGCACATTGGATCGTGTGAGCTCACAAAAACCTGGATCGTGTGGGCCCACTCATAGAAATATTGAGCGTGTGAAGTTACCGTTCACAGCAAACTGGAGCGTGTGCAGCACACGCTTCAATTTGCTGTGAACGGTAACTGGAGCGTGTACAATTGCTGTACACGCTCCAGATATTTTTTCTGAATTCTGTAACCAATCATAGTGTTTACACGAAGGTTGCCAGATCACTAATTTCTAAAAAAAATCGTTGCCAGATATTTTTTCTGAATTCTGTAATCAATCATAGCGTTCGGATACTTTTTTGAGCGACTGTACTAATATCACTTCATTAATGATGAATGATGAGTTAAATTAGTAATGACCTCTCGAGTTCCTTACTTCTTTTCATGACCGAATAGATCGCATATATTTGCCGTCCAAATTAAATTATCTTCCAGAATCGATCTTCACATAAATAAAGATAAATGCTCGACTCGCCAATCCCATTATATTGAGTTAATTACGATGATGTGGCAATTCGAAACAGATTGAAAGAAATCCGAAAGGTACGGCCTTCTTTGATACAATTATTTATCTGTGGGTCACCAAAGAGTAAGAAAAGTCATATAAGGTAAGCTCTCACTTGTCGGCAATGATGAGATTGACGCCAACAAATAGATCAGCGAAGTAAAAACAACTGCTGATTTAAAAAGAAAACAACTTAAAAAAATTTTTTATAACTTTCACTGTCACAAAGCCTCACCTCCATGTGGTGAATAAACCTTTAGTTCTTGAGCATACATACATGTGGTGCATGTTTTAAATTTCCTCCCATGCATAAATTATACAGAAATGCATAAATAAGCAACAACGCATTGGAGAGTGGGTGGCTTATTGTGTACAAAATCTCGCGTCGCTTTTTTCCTTCGAGCAAAACAGCGACATTCGTCGGAAAAAACCAATAACAAGAAGTTTCATGCAAACTCACTTTTTTCTGTTATTTGCTTCCTTTTCCTTCTTAAGCAGACCGGAAACAACAACAACAAGCCTTCTGCAGTGCTCATCAGGTGAGAACACCATGACACACTTTCTTTAACACCCCCCCCCCCCCCCCACCACCACCACCACCACCACCACCCACCTGTAAACAAACAGACAAACAATCTCTCCTGCTTTCATTCGTTAGGTCACATCGCTGCATGTTGAAAAGTTTCAACTTTTCCGCCCAGCTCACTTGAAAAGCCTTTCCTCCATCTCTTCGCTCTCAACCGAAAAAGCAGTCCTTAAGCCTGAGTTGATTGCTTCAAGAGTCTAATAAGTTCTTTACCTCCACAGACTCTCGAGACTAACAAAGTGCCTTTCTGGAACTCTCAGGAAATGAAGACATCTCCCCACCGAGCGAAGAAACCTTGCCTGAAAGAACCATTTCCATGATAAAGCCATTTCCAGTGCTGGAACCCCCGATGAGTTATTCAACTCGAATACGACCCCCTAAAGGGGATCTCCGAAGGTCCCGAGCTAGCGACAGTTGGTTGCCCCCTCTGTGCTATTGTCGGTGTCCATTGAGCGCATTGAGCTTCTAGCTTGTAGCCGTGACCTCCCAGTCAACCATCAACACTTCAGTCGGCCATTAGTCTGCCATATCCCTCGACCTCGCAAGTCCCATGCTGCTCCCCGACTGACCCCCTTATACAAAGTTTATGTAAGGTTACAAATGGCAGCACATCTACCTAAATTGGGTCTGAACCATGTGGTTCTCTCCTAGGTGTTGGCCGTTAGCGCTATCCTTCTATTAGCTCAGCGGCAATTGTGGGATTACAGGAGGACTGCTAACTCCTAGCACAGTTGAGAAGGGGGGAGGGGTGAAGAGAGGGGGAAGAAGAAGAAGAAGGGAGAGTTTTTTTTTTCTTCTTCTTTAATCCGCTTTGAGGGGAGAGGGTAAATGCAAGAAGTGTTGCAAAGTGTTTGAGGGAGTTTTTTCGTCCGTATTCACTCTCATAATGGAAAGGTGACGAGGCAAACTTGCGTTTAACGATCTTTCTTTAAAAAGCATTGAGTTCTGCGCAGTGTTAGTGGCTTTGTGTACCAGCTAATAATGCGTTAAGGGTGTCTTATATTCTTGAATCGAGAGAAAAGCATCTTTTAAGAGAACTATTTTTGGAAGCTCAGAAATATTAATCTACCGGAATGCTTCTGTTTCTTTGTTCGCAACTTCTTTTTTAACCTCAAATATAAAAGGAAAGAAAAGACCTTTATGAAATATAAAATATGAATGTCAATGCAGTCACCTGTGGGGCGGGGGTGGCTCAGTCGGTAGCGCGCCAGGCTCGTAATCTGTAGTTCACAGGTTCGAGTCCCAGCTGAGTCAGCGTTGAGATTTGTCTCCGCAAAATTCCCGCCCTGCCCACGGTCAGTAGGGGACACCGATGGACTTGGAAAGGCCGCCGTCCGTCGGATGGGACGTTAAGCAGTGGCCCCGTGTGCGGTAGAGTCATACCCTGTGCACGTTAAAGAACACGCTGGATGGCCTTGACGGGAGGCTACCATCTGTCTCCCAACAGCTGTTCCAGTGGGTCCCCTCCCCCAACCTTCTCTGAGCCTTCGGGGTCTATGTGACCTGACCATTTAGCCCATGGTGTGCAAAAAAGTGCCGCTCAGAGGTAAAACAACAACTCAAACAACGCAGACACCTGTAGGATTACGCCTAAAATGTAGCGTAGTAGTAGTAATTTTATTTCCGCAGCAAATGCTTTATAATATAAAGTGAAAGCACACAAGAGTAATTTGGTGTGTGTGATTTACGTGCCAATTAAATTTAAAGAACCTAAACTAAAAACGTATAATTGGTTGCACAAGAAAATGAAACGGATTAAGGGGATGGCTCAGTCGGTAGCGCGCCAGGCTCGTAATCTGTAGTTCCCAGGTTCCAGTCTCAGCTGGGTCAGCGTTGAGATTTATCTCCGCAAAACTCCCCGCCCTGCCCACGGTCAGTAGGGGACACCGATGGGCTTGTTAATTAGCCGCCGTCCGTCGGATGGGACGTTAAGCCGTGGGTCCGTGTGCGGGAGAGCTCATACACTGTGCACGTAAAAGAGCACGCTAGATGGCCTTGACGGGAGGCTACCATCTGTCTCCCAACAGCTGTTCCAGTGGGTCCCCTCCCCCAACTTTATCTGAGCCTTCGGGGTCCTTGTGGCCTGGCCATTTAGCCCATGCTGTGCAAAAAAGTGCCGCTCAGAGGTAAAACAACCCAACTAAAACGGATTAATTCCGTAATATTTCGCTAAAATACAAGATGATTTTACCATAATCAATTCCCCAAATTTAATTTTTAGCAACTTTATGATAATTTGTTGCAGTTTTGTGGTTGTTCCATATGAAGTTCAGGAATTTCAGTTATTTTCAATTATTTTTTCAATAATGTCTAAATTATTCTTTATATAATTGAAGAATCACATACACATTATATATTTATCACTTCTTAGGTCAGAGTGAGTTAGAGGAGTTTCTACGCATTTTCTATGATAAAATAAAAATTTTGTAATTTCGAAAAAAAGACATTTTAAAAGTAATATATTGGTTTGTCAAAACAGTGGAAGTGTCGTCTGCCTTCCAAAGTCCTGTCACGTGACACGAAGGTTGCCAGATCACTAATTTCTAAAAAAATCGTTGCCAGAATATTTTTTCTGAATTCTGTTATCAACCATAGTGTTCGGATATTTTTTTTAATATATATAATGCGTATGAATATATAATGCAATGAATATGGAGCGTGTGCAGTTACCGTTCACAGCAACTGGAGCTGTTGCGGTTAATGTTCACAGCACATTGAATCGTGTGAGCTCACAAAAACCTGGATCGTGTGGGTCCACTCATAGAAATATTGAGCGTGTGCAATTACCGTTCACAGCAAACTGGAGCGGTTGCGGTTAATGTTCACAGCACATTGGATCGTGTGAGCTCACAAAAACCTGGATCGTGTGGGCCCACTCATAGAAATATTGAGCGTGTGCAGTTACCGTTCACAGCAAACTGGAGCGGTTGCGGTTAATGTTCACAGCATATTGGATCGTGTGAGCTCACAAAAACCTGCATCGTGTGGGCCCACTCATAGAAATATTGAGCGTGTGCAGTTACCGTTCACAGCAAACTGGAGCGGTTGCGGTTAATGTTCACAGCACATTGGATCGTGTGAGCTCACAAAAACCTGGATCGTGTGGGCCCACTCATAGAAATATTGAGCGTGTGCAGTTACCGTTCACAGCAAACTGGAGCGGTTGCGGTTAATGTTCACAGCACATTGGATCGTGTGGGCCCACTCATAGAAATATTGAGCGTGTGCAGTTACCGTTCACAGCAAACTGGAGCGTGTACAGTTGCTGTTCACGCTCCAGATATTTTTGCTGAATTCCGTAATCAACCATAGTGTTCGGATACTTTTTTGAGCGACTGTACATATATATAATATACATAATTTGTAAAAAAAATTATATGATAAATATAAAATTTCTCATAGGAAACATATATTAAAGAATTAAAATAACTTACAAAGCTAATTTATAAAAAAGAAAGTTTATATGTTTGTTTATATGTTTGTGTATCTGTGGCTTATTGCCCTCGGCCCTCAAAAGAGCTAGAGGCAGCAAACTTTCAAGAACGTTTCCTTTAGCCAGGGAAAAAGTATAGGCTATGTGCGAACCAACCAAAACCTGTGTAGACCGGTTTGAATTCCTCTAAACTCCCCTAGGCTTAGCATTAGCGACTGTTGAAAGCAATTGTTGAAAAAAATAATTGTTGCCTTTGAAAAGAGTTATTATGTTTTTTCTGCTTTCACGTGATAAAGTCATTGTTACTGGTTCTCGAGCGGGGACACGAGGTTTTTGTTGAAATTGTCGGATTTTAAGAATTCATATCGAGAATAAATATAATTAACACAATTTGAAAAATATGTATTTATTTCGCATATTTTATTAAAATGTTCTTTAAATCGATAAAGATATATCAAAATATATGTTAATCAATAAATATATTAAATAATAGTTTTTCTTTTTCATTGTACGTTTCATTGATAGTACTTACAAATTTGTTTCATAATTTAGATCCGCCATGCATAATTTGCCCATATTTAATTTTCTTTTCCGATTAAGTTACCTATGACTGGCAAATTGTATCCAAACAATTCCAATGGGTACGAAATGATTTCAAAAATTCGATTTTTTTTTGCGAGAGGGTTGTTGGGTTGTTTTACCTCTGAGCGGCACTTTTTTGCACACCATGGGCTAAATGGCCAGGTCACATGGACCCCGAAGGATCAGAGAAGGTTGGGGGAGGGGACCCACTGGAACAGCTGTTCGGAGACAGATGGTAGCCTCCCGTCAAGGCCATCCAGCGTGTTCTTTAACGTGCACAGGGTATGGCTCTCCCGCACACGGGGCCACGGATTAACGTCCCATCCGACGGACGGCGGCCTTTCCAAACCCATCGGTGTCCCCTACTGACCGTGGGCAGGACGGGGAATTTTGCGGAGATAAATCTTAATGCTGACCCAGCTGGGACTCGAACCTGGGAACTACAGATTACGAGCCTGGCGCGCTACCGACTGAGCCACCCCCGCCCCTTTTTGCGAGAGGCAATACTGTTTTTCGGTTTACAAACTTCTGACGTGGAAAGTGTCATGCGGAATCCTCAAAAAATGTCCACTACTTTCGTCTCTTAAAAAAAAGGTAGAGAATATTTTTACGGGTTGGGGGATGAATCGATTGTAATGAGTTTTATCCCAAATGAAGGCTTGCGATGTAGGGAGGATGGGAGTGGGTGGAGAGGAGTCATCTGCTATATACTTTAGAGTAGGGGTTCTCAAATGGGGTACACGGTAAAATTTTTGGGGGTACGCGGTGAGAGCTCAAACGTCGCTAGATCTAGTAACAAAGTAAAAATAACCATTGTTATACTATAACCAGTGGTGAAAGTAGATTTTATTTCTTTCCGGTACACTTCAAAGCATAGCTATGCGCGGAAAATCACACACAGGCGATCACCCCAGTGAAGTCGTCTTACAGGGGTTAAAAAATCGAAGTGTGTGGCGACGAAAGGAGAGTGCTCTTAGATTTTCTCGTTTTCTGTATGTTTTCCTCAAATAGTGAATGAATTGGGAATTTTTAAAGTGAAATAAATATTAATATATTTAAATACTTGCTGATTCCGTTGTATTCTTGGATTTCAGTCTTATTGAAAAAAATAATATGATTTAGATGTTTCAAAATTATTTTAGTACTTAAAGAAATTTTTTCAGAAAGGAAAATTAACGTTTCACCCTTATTGTAATTTTGAATACTCAACTTGCGTATTTTAAATTCAGAAGCCAAGTGTAGCTTTTTTTGAATAACATTTATCAGAGGTTTGGAATAGCCTTTATAATTTATAAAACTTAATCAATGATTACATGACATACGGAAATTTCGCCTCTGACTTATCCCCGATAACAGATGCGAAATTGCAGAGTGTCCGCATCCAAAATGAGGTAGGAAAAGAGTGACTTTTGTCAAAAAATGTTGCGAGATGATTTTGTTGAGCGCTCTTGTGTGTTAAAAAGTTACGAGATCTAGCCATCTAGCTTTCCACTCTTGTCACGGGTACTATAGGTTGGCCATTCCTGCAGTAGAAAAATTTATCATTCACTTTTACACGTGATATATGTATTTGTTGGTACGCTTAACTTTACATATGATTTTGTCTCAATATTGACCTTGTCTTCTTCACCTTAATGAGAAATGTTTAGCGATTCAGTAATACTAATACCACAGAGTAAAATTGGCAACTATTAGGTTGGTCGTGCGGGAATGCTTTTACCATTTGGATACCATCGCAGCCCGACATGCAGAAGACCATTGCATCCCAAACTCTCCTAATTTCTCATGCTTGCTTCCTTTCCCCCTTAAGAGGTAGCCGCTAAATGATGAACTGCAACGCCACTCTTCTAGTGGACCTGGCAGAATTCTTTCTGTTCTCTCCTAACTTTAATCAACTCTGATAAAAGGTTCCAAGAAAAGTAACCTCGCTTTTCTTTAATGCAAAACTGCTGGGTTTTGTCTTTCACTTCCACAGCATTGTTCGTTAAAGCTGAACCCAATTCATGCTATAGCATTATTTTTATATCAAATTTACTGTTTGGTGTAATTAAAAAGTTGATAATAATTTTATCAATATTTCTAAGGAAAAACATCTTTATCATAAGTTAATGATCATAATTTCTTTTTATTATAATGATTCTGATATTTGGGGATCTGAAACTGCTCGACGTATCTAGTAGGTATGCAGATACTATAAATTCTGATACTGAAGGTTAAATTCCAAGGGATGCAAATGATGAAAAGAGCATTTAGAGAATTAAATTCTTAGTTGATAATTTTTTTACACCTCTCAAACAGCTATTTATCACTGCTCTGATAATAGCCTGTCGATTTAAGATGTCAGATGACCCCTTATGAAGGCGAGATCTCAGCAGAAAGAAAATAGCCAAACCTATAGGGTCTCGAATCCAGGTCCCATAAACTTGAAGCGAAGCATGTAAACCACTTGATCACAAGAACGATGTCAAGCTCAATACATCCGACAAATGCCGGTTATCAACGACACGGTTTTTGTTAATCATTTTGAATCTTCTATGGGCCTTATTCTCGAACTATCTTCTTTATCATTAGCTATCCATTATTTTAAACTTCTTTTTTAGAGACGACAATGTTGATATGCTGCGGGTCAATACTAACAAATATGCTGAATTCAGTAAAAATGAGAGTGGTTATAAAAGTCGAAACTGGTAGTTCAGTACAAATTACTGATGAAATATGAGGAGGATTCAGCATTGCAATTGCCTTGAGAGTATGGGTCTTTTTTGGATGTCAAAATCTCAGACTACAGATACGTATTAAGAGTCAGAGATTTTTCAAAACGCGTTCATTATTAATATTTAACAGCAAACAAAATAAAAACAATTGGAATATTGTTACTGACAAAGAAAAAAATGTACAGCAATCTGAAGTTTTCTCTTCAAACTCTATAAACAAATTTAACTGCACTGAAATAAAAATCGTTTTCACCAGTAGTATAATGGTGACAAGACTCAGGTGGAAAATGTTTTTTGGAAGGGCCTAAAGCTAACCTTATGAGGAGCGACGAGGGAGAAAGTAAAAATTCGATTGAGGTATAATACCTTTCATTTAATATTCAAATAAACTTATCTAGAGTAAATAAATATATTTACTTTCTTTTGTTAAAGTTTATAATTAGATTCAAATAAAAAAATTTAAATTAATATACGCCAAAATTCTTTTTTTAAATCTTTTAAATAATTTCAGTCGTAGAGTTTAGGAGTGTGCGTTTTCTCTTACTGTGTGTGTATGTATACTCTGAATACATGTCTGTTTAGAACTCGCAGATGTTTAGGAGATGACGAAACAGACCACCAGTTTTTGAAAAGGCTAGGAAGGACAACTTAATATTTGAAATTCATAGCAATATTTTCTGCTTTAAAAGTAAGGGAGGTGTGCTAAGCGAAAATTATGTTAAAAAAATTATGTGCCAACTTTTGTGGGACAATAAATTTAAAAGAAAGTGTATTAGTTTTTTTATTATGGCTACTCCAGTAGCGTAATGTAAGGTGATTAATTGATAAAACGAAATTTTAAAATCTGTTTTTCCATGAATTTTTACATTAAAAAATCCCCCTTCCCCTTCAAACTCATTACTTAAATTTGGGGAAGCATGTGCCCCATCACCCCAATTAAACTACCTTCCATTATTTCTAGAAATGTTTAGAATTTTCCATTCAGCAGAAAAGAAAAAATATATATTTTGAAAAGGAAAATTTTAAAACCACAAGTACACGCTGCTTTGCAATGGATTTCAATGTCTAAGTGAGTTCATATCCTTTCTTTCATTTACCACCCCGTTTTCCCACTTCTGCCTCCGGTAGTGATTATGACCGAACCCAGATAGCTACGGCGGATGGGAACGTGCATTGTTCGTGAACTCTTATAGGATTCCCCGAAAGACGGCTTTGGTTGGAGTCGTCTTTGTCAAGCTCTGCTGTCTATACCCGATTTCCTTACTAATAATTCAAAGTGAGAAAGCACTACTTCCAATTTCTTGCACTCCCTGTAGGCACGAATGGAATCTCAAGTATCCGGTTTCTAAATAGCTTGGTATCTAAAGGGTTAAACTGTAATAATGTAATTAAAAACCGACGAGTTTTTCTTAAAAGGAATGGTCCGCTTTAAAAAAAATTAAATTCTCGGTTGCAAAAGCATTAAGGTGAAAAAGAAATCGTTAACGGAGCCACTACTGAAAAATGTCTTACCGGTACGTCGTACCGGCAATAATTAATCCTACCGGCTTACTTTCACCACTGACTATAACTATAATTTTATCTATCTACACAAGGGATACGCCAATTACATACATATTTCTAGGGGGCACGTGAATCATAAAAGGTTGAGAACCACTGCTTTAGAGAGGTTCAGACCAGAGCAAAGTGAGCTGAATTTGCTGATTATCAATAAATAATAAATATTATTTCAATCATAAACAGGATTGCGCACGAACAGACGATGCCCAGAACAGAGTATTACGCTTATCTATGCCGGGATTGGATTGTTTTACCTCTGCGCGGCACTTTTTTGCACACCATGGGCTAAATGACCAGATCACATGGACCCCGAAGGCTCAGAGAAGGTTGGGGGAGGGGATCCACTGGAACAGCTGTTGGGAGACAGATGGTAGCCTCCCGTCAAGGCCAACCAGCATGTTCTTTTAACGTGCACAGGGTATGGCTCTCCCGCACACGGGGCCACGGCTTAACGTCCCATCCGACGGACGGCGGCCTTTCCAAGCCCATCGGTGTCCCCTACTGACCGTGGGCAGGACGGGGAAATTTTGCGGAGATAAATCTCAACGCTGACCCAGCTGGGACTCGAACCTGGAAACTACAGATTACGAGCCTGGCGCGCTACCAACTGAGCCACCCCTGCCCCATCTATTCCGGGAAAAGAATCAATATTTTGTAACATTTGGTTGATGACTAATGTGACTTTTTATTTGAAAAACCTTCCTTCTTAGTAGTCCTTCTTAGTAGCTCTAGTCTAAGGCATCTAGTCTAAGGCATCACCTAATATTGCCCATTGTCCACGAGACTAAGGCATCTAGTCTAAGGCATCAGGAAACATCATAGAAGGACTACTAAGAAAGCTACTAAGAAGGACGTTTATACTCGCACAAGAATAAGGGTGGGCATGCAGAGGGAAAACCGAGAACACCGGGGAAAATTTAGAATTAACCTTCTGATAGAATATCAAAAGCGATCTTGGATTCCCAAAACCTTAATTGTTCCGGAGCCCCGCAAAGGGGTCTCGTGGACAATGGGCAATATTAGGTGATGCCTTAGACTAGAGGTTATCAACATGTGGTACACGTGCCCCCTTGGGGGTACGCGGTGAAATTTTTTGGGGTACGGCGTGAGAGCTCAAAAGTCGCTAGATATACGTTATATTTATATGTGTTTTATTTTATTCCCATTGTTATACTATAACTATAGTTTTATCTATCTATATAAGGGGTATGCCAGTTACATACACATTTCCAGGGGGTACATGAGGCATAAAAGGTTGAGAACCACTGCCTTAGACTAAGGGTACGCCGTGAGAGCTCAAAAGTCCCTAGATCTAATAACAAAATAAAAATAGCCATTGTTATGCTATAACTATAGTTTTATCTATCTATATAAGGGGTACGCCAGTTACATACACATTTCCAAGGGGTACGTGAAGCATAAAAGTTTGAGAACCACTGCCTTAGACAGTAACTGATAGTCTGGTTGTTTTTCTCCTAAAGCTGTGAAAGGGCTGTAAGTTAGCCCGAGGAAAAAAAGAAATGCAATTAGCCCGAGGGGGAGCTCATTGCATTTCTTAAACCCGGGCAATCTCAGTTCATTCATAAAAAAAAATACCCCCCTCAAGCAGCTGCTTGCCACAAAGGTCCAGGTCGTGCATTTGGGATTATTCATTAATCAAAGAGTCTTTCATATTACAGAACAGCGGTCACCAAACCTTTTTTTTTAGTCAGTAGGCCAGTTTGGTATTGTGCAAGGTCTCGTGGGCTCAAATATTGTTTTATAGAATCTTTTTTATTTGAAGACTTAATATGGCTTATATCAAGGGTAGACAACATTTTCATGAAATGAGTTATATGCAGCATTGAAAGACCTCAATTCGCTACTGCTGCTCAATCAGCTACTTGGAAAGGCTTTTGCCTCGGGCTAACTTACAGCCCTTTCACAGCTTTAGGAGAAAAACAACCAGACTATCAGTTACTATCTAAAGCAGTGGTTCTCAACCTTTTATGCTTCATGTACCCCTTGGAAATGTGTATGTAACTGGCGTACCCCTTGTATAGACAGATAAAACTATAGTTATAGTATAACAATCCCCGAAGCTCTTTTAGAGCTAAATTATTGACAAGTTTGTCAAATACTGTATCGTTAATCAACCACGAAAAAAATCATTTAAACTCAAATATAATTTATATTTCCTTACAATTCAGTTAGATGAATAAATCTGAATTATATTTCTGCGCATTTAACGTATTGTGATTAAGAGAGTTAAGTTATTGGATTGTTTTACCTCTGAGCGGCATTTTTTGGCACACCATGGGCTAAATGGCCAGGCCACAAGGACCCCGAAGGCTCAGAGAAGGTTGGGGACCCACTGGGACAGCTGTTGGGAGACAGATGGTAGCCTCCCGTCAAGGCCATCCAGCGTGTTCTTTAACGTGCACATGGTATGGCTCTCCCGCACACGGGGCCACGAGCTTAACGTCTCATCCGACGGACGGCGGCCTTTCCAAGTCCATCGGTGTCCCCTACTGACCGTGGGCAGGGTGGGGAATTTTGCGGAGATAAATCTCAACGCTGACCCAGCTGGGACTCGAACCTGGGAACTACAGATTACAAGCCTGGCGCGCTACTGACTGAGCCACTCCCGCCCCTAATAAATTAGTAAATTATGATGTTTACCTTGACAAAATTCGAGACCTCAGTCATTTGAAATCCAGAATAAGAGAAGCAGCTAAGCAAATATCGTTTGGACATACGAAGGGTCATACTTGTTAGTGGAAATTCTTGTATATGGAGGCTATACTTGTTAGTGGAAATTCACTAATAACGTTCAAAGCTATTTGAAACTATTTACTTCCTTGATTATTTTTTTTCCTATATGTCGTTGTATAAAACCCCACCATTAATTTTCCGACACCTTCTACTGCTTTGGAAATCCCTTCTTTATTTTTTCCTACATCAGGCTTGTATCATAATACTTATCGAAACTTGGGGAAAAAACACACTATAAAGCTTACCATGATAGGTTACTTAGTCATTATGACAGTCATGGTTTGCTTAATACTGAAGTTGAGGAAGAATGGGGTCATTTTAAACAGGCTTTTTTGGAAACTAACAGTTCTCTTTTAGGGAGCAGAGGAGGCAGAATTATCTAAGTGATAAGGCACTTGAGCTTATTTCAGAAAGAAGGAGCTGCAGGAAAGTCCTTAATCAGTACCCTACTAGTCCTAACAGAAAGTTTTACAGAGAGCTTAATAAACGTGTAAAGGATCAGTTGGCTACTGATAAGAATCTTTGGCTTGATGGTTTGGCTGACAAAGCTGAGGAAGCAGTTAGGCAGCACAACAGCAGAGAGCTGTACCAGATAGTTAATGTTTTATGTGGTAGAAAACAAACAGGTATACAGGGATTGAAGGATAAACAAGGTAAGGTTATAGAAGGGGAGGATTCTGTCATGGCTAGGTGGGCTGAGCATTTCAGTGATGTTCTAAACAATGTGGTTAGTTCTACTCCCATTGTTTGTAATGATGATAGATGCATAGGCAGCTTTAATGTTGGCCGTATAACACAATCTGAAGTTATTTTGGCTATCTCTAAATTAAACTTCATAAATCCCCAGGAGTAGATGAAATTACTACAGAAATGCTCAGAGCTGGGAATGTTTCAGTTACCACTTGGATGACTGAAATTCTGAATATCTTTTATGATAAAGGCATGGTTCCTAAGGATTTTCCCAGAGCTATTATTATCCCTATTTTCAAAAAAGGTGATCGCAGTTCTTGTGATAACTATAGGGGTATCAGCCTACTCTCTGTTCCAGGGAAAGTTCTTTCCATGATTGTGCTTAATAGAATTAAGAATCTGGTTGACAGGCAATTGCGTGATGAGCAATGTGGATTCAGAAGTGGTAGGGGATGTGTAGATCAGATATTTTCACTTAGGCAGATTCTTGAGAAATGTTTAGAGTTTCAGAAACCTTTGGTTGCTAGCTTTGTCGATTTCAAAAAGGCTTTCGACTCTGTTGATCGTCATAATTTGTGGTTGATTGTGAGATCATATGGTATACCAGACAAGTTAGTTAACATAATGAAAGCTCTCTATAATAACACCGAGTCATGTGTGAGAGTTGGTAAGTCTTGTAGCAATTGGTTTAGCATTACGTCTGGTGTTCGACAAGGGTGCATTTTGTCTCCTTTTCTCTTTAGTTTGGTTGTTGATTATGTTATGCGAAATTCACTTCAAGGGAAAGATTTTGGCCTTAAATGGGCTGGAGATACGAAAATTTCTGATTTAGATTATGCTGATGATTTAGCCCTTTTGGCAAATGATGTTGATGAGATGAACTCTTTCATTCGAGCTGTTGATGAGACTGGTAGTAGAGTAGGTTTGGTTATAAACAGAGAGAAAACTAAAGTGATGAAAATTGGTCAGGCAGGCTGTGATTCAGTTAATCTTAATGGTTGCAGTCTTGAGCAGGTGTCACAGTTTAATTATCTTGGGAGCTATGTAACAGATAATGGTGATGTGCGGCATGAGATTAACAGACGAATAGGGATTGCTGCCGGGACTTTTAAGAATCTATGGAGAGTGTGGAGAAATAGGCGTATACACCTAAAGACTAAAATTAGACTGTATAATAGTTTGGTTCTTTCTAGGGTTAGTTATGGCAGTGAAACTTTCCTGTTATCGTGTTGTAAACAAGATAACAGGAAACTAGATGCTTTTGATTCTAGATGCTTGCGCAGTATCTTGGGTATTAGGTGGTTTAACTTTGTAACTAATGATGAGGTTAGGCAAAGGAGTCTCCTTTAAGCAGCATATTGTGCAGAGAGAGACTCCGTTGGTTTGACCATGTTGCCCGTATGGATAATTATAGATTGGTGAATAGGGTTATGAACAGTGTGCCTAGAGGCCTCAGAAGGAGGGGGAGACCTAGGATGCGGTGGGCAGACAATGTCAAACAGGACCTTGTTAGAATTGGTGTGCAGTGGCCGGATGCAGCAGATGTAGCTCAGGACAGATATGCTTGGAGAATTAAACTGCGCGGTCTGGTTGGACCTCCGTAGCCCATGGCTGCTTGAGGATGATGATGATGATGATGGATTTGTCGAATGATTTTCAGCGGTTACGGTCTTCACTAGTCATAAGAAAAACCTGACATGCAATGGACCATACATCGCCTGGGGTGGTCAAGCATTCCACATCGTGGAAATGGGTTTCAGTCAAATTTTAGGATTTATGGAGATTGGATTTCCATTGCAGTGAAAGATTTTTCTCTTCGTTTTAAAAGTTTTCAAAAAACTTCATGAAAAATGAGTGAAATATGCAGAAGTTTAACAATTTTTTCTCTTCATTACTCTTATTAGCATTCTCAAATCTTTCATTCAAAATCATTTTTAGAAAATCTTAAAAATTGCCGAAAAAACGAGAGAAATATGTCCAAATTACCAGGACTGTTGGAGGGATACACATTCGTATCAGAATATTGTATATGTATGGTAGGTGGTCATATTATTCTGACACGACTGTGCATACACTTGTAGAATCCAGGGCCGGATCTGTGGGGGGGGGGAGGAAGGTGGAATGCCCCCTCTCCTTTCAGAATGATAATAAGGGTAATAGAGGCAAAAAATATTAAACTGTTTTATGATTTGATTATTTTTAAAAGAAAGTTTTTAAAGAAATTTTTTTAATGACGTATAAAATTGAGGGGGGAAATATCAATTTTACGTTATAAAAAAATTTTACGAATCAGTTTCCTTCGTTGATTGGATTGATTTGTACGTGGATTGGATTGATTGATTTATTGATGATGATGGAATTATTATCGAGGATTGATGAAATTTATTGTTGGGGAGGGGATAATAAATCTAATTTACAACCTTTTCGTTTTGCACAAAATCGAGTGATTCGAAATTTAACGCAAAATAATTATTACAAAATAAATTCACTATACGCAGTTAGCCGTCCCATGGCTGAGTGGTTAGCACGCTTGGCTACTGATTTAAGGGACCTGGGTTCGAGCCCCGGGTAAGGCATGGATGTATGTGTTGTTTTTCTGCTGAGGTCCTGCCATCCTCTCAGACCTACTCTGGCATATAAACTGACAGGCTCCTGTCAGACCTCTGTGGCAAGCAGCTGCTTGAGGGGGTATTTATTTTTTTTATTTTTTATACGCAGTTAAAAATTATTACCTTTTCGACTTGTTGCAGCGACATTAGGCAGCTTATATTGCTGTCCATGGAGGCCTTACTTGTTATTGGTTTACGTCGCATTTTCGAAAATAAATACTGTTGATTTGATACACACACACACTTAATCATTTCTTGTCTGCATTGAAATCTTTCAGTCAACTTATTTTGAACCCAAAGTGGATACTCCTAATTGGTGGGGACAATTTCAATGATGAAAGTGGATTTTGTTTATAATTCGTTTTCGTTCGTTTTTGGAAGAAGGTAGACCAATTGACTCTGCGATTAAGAGAAGTTCGTTTTCAAAGACAAAAAATTTTGTGATTTTTCCAAGTTTAATGTTCTTTAACCGGTCTACTGTTATTACAGGATGATTCTTTTTTCTGGATGCTACATTCACTTACGAATTTCTTACCAAGGATCTAAAGAACACATCGCTCATACATCGTGTTACAGTATTTATCTCCGCAATAATTCCCCGCCCTGTCCACGGTCAGTAGGTGACACCGATGGGCTTGGAAAGGCCGCCGTCCGTCGGATGGGACGTTAAGCCGTGGCCTGTGTGCGGGAGAGCCATACCTTGTGCACGTTAAAGAACACGCTGGATGGCCTTGACGGGAGGCTACCATCTGTCTCTCAACAGCTGTTCCAGTGGGTCCCCTCCCCCAACATTCTCTGAGCCTTCGGGGTCCTTGTGACCTGGCCATTTAGCCCATGGTGTGCAAAAAAGTGCCGCTCAGAGGTAAAACAACCCAACCCAACGTGTTACAGTATCTATTGATTTTTTTTTTTTTGTGGTGCTCCTTTAGAAAATAAATAAAAGATTTAACAGTCCACAATAGTAATATTTTATTCACCTGCCAATCGAAAGAGTATTTTAGATTTTTCTCTTAAAACAGAAAGTAGTCCCCCACTCCCAGGGTTTCTGATTTTTCGACAATTGTAAATTCTCGAGAAACGGAAATCAGATACCTGAATTCTCAAGAATCCTGAAAAATCTAATTATATCTAAAATAAATGTTGTTTTCTTTTTAATTTTCTCTAATCTATTATTAAAACAATCAAAATTGCAATTACTAAAAAAATAACTTACCAACTAAACAACAAAATTGCAATTTTAAAACAAACATTTTTACGTGTATTATATTTATTATAAATAAAATAAATAAAATACCTTCTCATGCAGCTGCTTGCCACGGGTCCTCATCAGATTTTTTGCCAACTGCACACCGTGTTTCCTAGGTACAGTCGCTCAAAAAAGTATCCGAACACTATGGTTGATTACAGAATTCAGAAAAAATATCTGGCAACAATTTTTTTAGAAATCAGTGATCTGGCAACCGTGTCACGTGACACGAAGGTTGCCAGATCACTAATTTCTAAAAAAATCGCTGCCAGATATTTTTTCTGAATTCTGTAATCAACCATAGTGTTCGGATACTTTTTTGAGCGACTGTACTGACCGGGCCCAAAGCTGCTTAACTTCGGTGATCGGACGAGAACCGATGTTTTCAGCTTGGTATTGCATTATTATTAATGAAAACTATTCTATATTTTATGTTCAGTTTTTCAATACACTTATTTTAGTTAAAACAACTCTTAAGCATCGTGTTAAAAGTGCTGCTTTAAAAAACATTTGGGCATCGATCGTTTCAGCTGATGATCTCGTCCTTCCTTTGAAACGAAAACTCCTGAAGTCGAGAACTTTGTTTCGTTTCGTGTTGATTTTGGTTTTATGGTTTAAAGATTGTTGTTCAGAAGAAGTTTTATGTTTGCTGTTACTTTGTATGACACTTCACAGAACCTGTCATCTATTAAATTAAGTTCAAATATAACTGTTAACACATGATACTTTAAAACAAATTATTTTTACAGTAAAATAACAATTTACCAACAAATTTCTCGAGAAGCGAACATTTTGGAAATAGAACTACGGGGAAAAAAACAAAGTAAACAACGAAATTGTAAATACTAACTAAACAACAAAATTGTAATTATAAAACAAAAAAAAGACCCTAATTCACCCCCCCCCCCTCCCCGGAGATAGGAGAGCAAATAGCTGCTATCAATGAAAACTATTTGACCATTACACCATAGATCCAAATTTCTAGCGTGAATAGGCTGCTTACAATTTCATTCAACGTTCAGCCATTTTATAAATTTGGTATCTCCTAACAGTGGAAATTAATTCTATAGGGATTGGAAAATTTGAATCCTAATATTTTATTAGTACAGTCGCTCAAAAAAGTATCCGAACACTATGGTTAATTATAGAATTCAGAAAAAATATCTGGAGCATGTACAGCAACTGTACACGCTCCAGTTACCGTTCACAGCAAACTGGAGTGTGTGCAGTTACTGCACACGCTCCAGTTTGCTGTGAACGGTAACTGCACACGCTCAATTTTCCGTGAGTGAGCCCACACGATCCAGGTCTTTGTGAGCTCACACGATCCAATGTGCTGTGAACGTTAACCGCAACCGCTCCAGTTTGTTGTGAACGGTAACTGCACACACTCCATATTCATTGCATTATATATTCATACGCATTATATATATTAAAAAAATATCCGAACACTACGGTTGATTACAGAATTCAGAAAAAAGTAAAAGATTTAATAATGAGTGTATTTTTGCTAGAAATGTTTGTCTTTGAAAATGAGCATGCCAGATTCGTCAAAAGTGATCGGAGCTCCCAGTGTATCACAAATAAAAAAAGCAAAGCATATATTAATAATAATTCTAAATATAATGTGTTTCATTTAAGGAAAAATTGGGAAAAGAACGTTTGTTTCCAACTTCTATTTAAAATATGCACAAAAATTTTTGGATTTCTAAAAACTGAACTTTTATCTTCACAAAAGGAAATTGTATTGAAAATTATTTCAAGGGAAAAGAATTGTCGTCTTTTGCAAATGTCTGTCACAAAAGGATGAGGTCATTAAAACTTATTCAAGACGGAAAAAAATCCTCTCTTTAAGATGTTTACAACACAAAAGGGAGAATTTGCAGAGAAAATTATGAGCGGATAAAATTCTACCTTTAACAGATTTCGGCTGCGAAGGGTAACAGTTTGCTTTGAAATATTTTCAAAGGAAAATAATTTCATTCTGTCATAAGTTTTGCCAAAAAGGTAAAAGGGAGAGAGGAATCCTTTTCATACCTCTGGCATATTTAACTACAGAACGTTTCCCATAATGTGTCTGGGAGAGTAGAGGGGATTCAGTCGGTATCGCGCCAAGCTCATAATCTGCCCAGTTCCCAGATTCGAAATAAGAACTGTGCCTGTATCAATATATTCTCCGCTAACACACTCTACCCTCGATGAATATGAATACACCGATATGCCTTGGAAAGCCTACGTTCGTCTGATAGGATGTTACGCTGTGGTTCTGCATATAAGAAAGCTATACTCTTTGCACATTAAAGAGCACACTGAATAGCCTTTGACGGTAGGTTTCCGTCTCTGCTGTCCAGTGGTTCGCTTTTCACATTCTTCTCTGAGCTCTTGGGCCTTGTGACCTGGCCGTGTAACCCTTTAAGTGCATGAAAGTAGGAGGTAAATCAACTTAATATAATGCGTTTGTGGCACATGACAGCGCCTTGAAAGGAGAGGATTTTCTCAGTCGGCAGCATGCGAGGCTTGTAATCTGCAGTTCCTAGGTTCGGGATCCCTACTCTGCCCTCGGGCAGAAAGGGGACACCGCTGGTCTTCGAAAGGCCACCATCCGTCGGATGGGACGAAAAGCCGTACACCCGTATGCAGGAAAGCTATATTCTGTGCATGTTAAAGAACAAGCTGGATGGCTTTGACGGGAGGTTTCCATCTATCTTCTAACAGCTGTCCAGTGGGTCCCCCCCTCCCCAGTCTTCTCTGAGCTCTTGGAGCCCTCGTGGCCTGACCATTGAGGACCTTGTGTGCAAAAAAGTCCAGTTTAGAGGTAAAATAACTCAATGAAATGTGTTTGTGATTTTTGTGACAATCTTGCATGAGTTAGCTTTTCTGTTCTCTCCTTCAGGTTGTGAACAAGACAGAAAGTCTCCAACTCAGCCTCGCTACGATCTTAATTCTCCGCTCCAGGCGAGGGACACGACACGGGGCAGTTCCCCTTCAGACAGACTGTTCAGCAGCAAAAGAAGTGGAAAAGAGTCCCCAGACTGCCCATCTCAAGACTCCGAGTGCAGTCCGTTGGCGGTGCTTTCGCACGAGAGACTCAGTGGCGATCATTCAAGTCCGCATTCGAAATCGAGCATCGACAGCAAGACGAAGAAACCAAGGAGGAGGAGAACGGCTTTCACGCAAGCGCAGTTGGCTTTTCTGGAGAGAAAGTTTCGGTGCCAGAAATATCTGAGTGTAGCAGATCGAGGGAGCGTGGCCGAGGCGCTCAGCCTCACAGAAACACAAGTGAAAACCTGGTATCAGAATAGGAGGTGAGTAAAGCTTTCATCACTTTGTGCATATTCAGTTGAAGTGTTTAATCATAATTGAAAAAAGTTATGAAATTGCTTCTCTTCTAAATGAATGGTATCAACCATAGCTCTTAGCTGAGGAATTTGAGACGCTGGAGAGTTCCTTTACATACAACGGAAGGCTATGAGGAGGAAAAAAGTGCTTTGAGAGAGAACGAAACAATACATAAAGAACTGAAGAATAAGCTGAAGAGAAAATTCCAGCGGGGCTGAGACCCTCACGTGGAAAACACTCAGTTGAATCTTTAGCTTACGAGCGACTTTGGTAAGAGTTACACGATCTGGAGTTGCTCATGGCGTGGAACGAGACGATATACATTCGTTCTATTTTGTTGCGATCTTATGCAACCACGGCAATTCCCGATTCCGCCTATGCGACACTACCAGTTATGAAGAGCCGTGCTATCTAGAGCCGGGGGCAAGCAATTCGTCCTATAGACGCACCTCAACCCCAGCCTCACATGGCAGCAGTCCTATAGAAGGAAAGCTGACCACCGGAAGAATTCTTACTTTAATCTCTTCCCCAGTTAGCCATGAACAAGAATATATAGATCCAAGTTCGCTCGGCTCCCGGGGTGGAGACTCTTAGTAAGGCCTAGACTTTGGTGAGGGCTCGACCTACTGGGGGACAAATCTTTTCAGAAGAGCCCTCGAACTGCTCACCCAGAGCACCTGATAGGTGAGGTCTCAGACACCGTCACCATCCGACCGTCAACATCACCGGTCGGCGGCATCGTCAACCTCGGTTGGTCTTGGCTGTGTCCAACCGGTGCAGCCACGCCGGTCGGCACAGCCTTCGACCGGGTTGCTGGACCCTAGACACCCTTCCCCACCACCACCACCACCACCACCACCACCACCATCACCACCACCACGACAAGGTGGTCCCCTATTGGAGGGGGGAGACGATATACAACAATCATCAACAGAAATATATTATTTCCATGATCAAATGTGTAGATATGAAGTTATTATCAAGGAAAACTCAAAACTGTTAGCTCTGGAGGCATGAATATAAAAGCAACATCTCTCTGTGGACAGTTATTATGTCCATTTCTGATGGTTAAATGGCGTTAAGAGAACCTTCCAATGACGGAAATTATCGTGATAATCTTTTATTAGCTGAGCGTTGAACTCTGTTGGATACCTCAAAAATTTAAAGCCCCTGATCAATACTTTGTAGGAGGTTTTCCCGTGATACATTTTCTCAGCTAAGAATTGAACAAGGTGGAATACCTCAACAGGCCTGATATATTTTCCTGCAATTCCGTCGATCTTAAATAATTTCTATTTGAGAACAATCACTCACAAACACGTTCAGTGGGAATAGCGTTTGTTTTTAACAAAATGTAGATGTACAACGGGGTCAAACAATTAACCATGTCCTTCTTTTCTAAGGGGCGGGGGTGGCTCAGTCGGTAGCGCGCCAGGCAAGTAATCTGCAGTTCCCAAGTTTGAGTCCCAGCTGGGTGAGCGTTGAGATTTATCTCCGCAAAACTCCCCGCCCTGCCCACGGTCAGTAAGGGACACCGATGGGCTTGGAAAGACCACCGTCTGTCGGATGGGACGTTAAGCCATGGCCCCGTTTACAGGAGAGAGCCATACCCTGTGAACGTTAAAGAACACGCTGGATGGCCTTGACGGGAGGCTACCATCTGTCTCCCAACAGCTGTTCCAGTGGGTCCCCTCCCCCAACCTTCTCTGAGCCTTCGGGGTCCTTGTGACCTGGCCATTTAGCCCATGGTGTGCAAAAAAGTGCCGCTCAGAGTTAAAACAACCCAACCTCCTTTTCTAAACATTTTAATAGTTATTAGAAAGAATCATAGTAAAGACAAGGACTATTTTACGGAATACAGGTCCAACAATGAGTAAAACCAACAAGTAAAGCCAGCAAATAAAACCCAACGAAACAAACTTAAAGCGGTACGCTACATGATAAAAATGTACGCCTCGTTAGTGACTGACAGAAGCGCCACAGTAGTAGCGGTCAGTATTCATGTAGAAAGCTTTCCTCGGATTTCCTCGAACACTATGATTGGTTACAGAATTCAGAAAAAATATCTGGAGCGTGTACAGCAACTGTACACGCTCCAGTTACCGTTCACAGCAAACTGGAGCGTGTGCAGTTACTGCACACGCTCCAGTTTGCTGTGAACGGTAACTGCACACGCTCACTATTTCTATGAGTGGGCCCACACGATCCAGGTTTTTGTGAGCTCACACGATCCAATGTGCTGTGAACATTAACCGCAACCGCTCCAGTTTGCTGTGAACGGTAACTGCACACGCTCAATATTTCTATGAGTGGGCCCACACGATCCAGGTTTTTGTGAGCTCACACGATCCAATGTGCTGTGAACATTAACCGTAACCGCTCCAGTTTGCTGTGAACGGTAACTGCACCCGCTCAATATTTCTATGAGTGGGCCCACGATCCAGGTTTTTGTGAGCTCACACGATCCAATGTGCTGTGAACATTAACCGTAACCGTTCCAGTTTGCTGTGAACGGTAACTGCACACGCTCAATATTCATTGCATTATATATTCATACGCATTATATATATTAAAAAAATACCCGAAAACTATGGTTGATTACGGAATTCAGAATAAATATCCGGCAACGATTATTTTAGAAATTAGTGATCTGGCAACCTTCGTGTCACGTGACACGAAGGTTGCCAGATCACTAATTTCACTAATTAATATCACTAATTAATAGTGTTCGGATATTTTTTGAGCCACTGTACCTTCCTCATACTACGGAAATCTATTCATCTGTTTTTTTTTAAAGAATATAATTTTTATTCATAAGAGTAAAGAATACAAATACATTTACAATTTGACCCGCAAAGCTAAATAGCTTATCTGCAGGAAAATGAAAAATTATATTAAACATAGGTCATTCAGTCACAAAAATGGTGTACATCAAATAAATCCACAAAACACAACACATAATAATCAGCTAACTAGAAAATACCAAATAATTTTTTAATTCCATTTTATGTCTTCTATAAGAATCTATATTTAGTAATTCTTTTGGAATCGCATTAAATATATGTGGTACTTGATATTCGGAGGTATGTTTCCCTTGATTATTTCGAAAATTTGGCAATTTGTAATAACCTTGGTTTTGAAGTCTTGTATTTTTGTTATGTTGAATTTTTAGTTTGTAAGTTTCGTCAAAAAAGTTTTTAATTATTACATTATATTTATATAAATTGCTGTAGGATAAAAAGTTTAAAAATTTTAATCTATCGGTGGAAGTTTTATAAATTTTTTGCAAATGAAACGGAATAATATTTTTAGCTATTATAGACTGCAGTTTTTCTATTTTATTTATGTCAGTTAAGTTAGTTGTGTTTCAAAAGCAAGTGTCGTCAGTGTTGCGCAGAATTTTGTACCACAGAGGATCGCGTCACAAGGTATCACGCGACCTTTAGTTCTTTACCGCTTACGCTCGATTCTTGTTTCTTGTCATTGGACCCTTTTCCCTTCCCGGAGGGGGTGCTCAGTCGGTAGCGCGCCAAGCTCGTAATCTGTAGTTCCCAGGTTCGAGTCCCAGCTGGGTCAGCGTTGAGATTTATCTCCGCAAAATTCCCCGTCCTGCCCACGGTCAGTAGGGGACACCGATGGGCTTGAAAAGGCCGCCGTCCGTCGGATGGGACGTTAAGCCGTGGCCCCGTGTGCGGGAGAGCCATACCCTGTGCACGTTAAAGAACACGCTGGATGGCCTTGACGGGTGGCTACCATCTGTCTCCCAACAGCTGTTCCAGTGGGTCCCCTCCCGCAACCTTCTCTGAGCCTTCGGGGTCCATGTGACCTGGCCATTTAGCCCATAGTGTGCAAAAAAGTGACGCTCAGAGGTAAAACAACCCAACCCTTTCCGGAGCCCGACTTCAACATCCCCCCCCCCCCCCTGCGACATCGATGACTTTGATGTCCAGTTATGATATGATGGGGATTTTCAAGCTCAAAGGTTCTATCTTAAGAGTCGATTTCAGTCCCATATAAGAATTCTCTTTTTCTTATGCTCAGGGCGGTAGTGGCGAATTTAAGTATCAGAAACTCCCAAGCGCAAAAGTTTCGGAAGTCTCCCAACTATTCTGGAAGGGGTACTCAATATATAAAAATGTATACAATTTACGAATGGGAACAATGTATTCAGCAGTTAAATAAACTGAATTACAGAAATATATAAATAGAAAATTTCGCGTGCGTTATATAAACTTGCACATGATGAAAACTAAACAAAAGAATATACACAAAAATAAATGTCTATTCGTTGTAGTGTATTTATTAAAAAATACTTTTATATTTGGCATTAATCGAAAATACGAGATGTATACAGAAATGCAAAGTATATTTTACTAATTGTGAAATATATTACTGAATAAAATATTGAAAAATTAATCTAGTTTTGATTATTTTTAAGACCCCCCCCCCCTCGAATGTCGAATCCCCAAGCGAGAGCCTGTGTAGTAATCCGCCGCTGCACAACGGTTCAATCTCAATAAAGTTTCGAATAATATTAGAAAGCTTGACCAAAATATCATGAAAGTAGAAATTGTTAAGGATCATTTATCACCAAGAAAAAAATCATTTACATACAGAGTAGGGATTCAATATCGGCAAAATTCTACAGTTGACACTAGGGTTAGATTAAACAATTGGGAACCCTGAGCCAAAGTCTAAATGGGGATTTCTGTCCTTCTGAATCGTAATTTTGGCGTCTTTTACTTTACAAACAACTGTATACATTCTTTAAATTTTTATTCAATAAATAATATACACAAAAAGTACAAAACTTACTTAAAAAAAAAACCCCAACAAATAAGCTTACATATTATCTTTTCGATCTTTAACTTCGCAAAATCAAATATTTTAATGGTTTTATCATTTAAAACCTGTGTGGCTCAGAATTTGATTCTCCATGCTCATTAATTAATTCATTAAGCACAGACGATCGCAATTCGTTCTTGCCATTTTCGAAAACGACCGTTCAGCGCTGCAGATGTTCCAATTAAATACACAAATATATCCGATTAAATCCACAGCACATCTTTGATTTACTACTGTTTATTATACTTTTTGATTTATTATTTGAGGTCAATGAGAGTAGGGTTGCTTTACCTCTGACCGACACTTTTTTTGCACACCATGGGCTAAATGGCCAGGTCACATGGACCCCGATGGCTCAGAGAAGGTTGGGGGAGGGGACCCACTGGAACAGCTGTTGGGAGACAGATGGTAGCCTCCCGTCAAGGCCATCCAGCGTGTTCTTTAACGTGCACAGGTTATGGCTCTCCCAAACACGGGGCTACGGCTTAACGTCCCATCCGACGGACGGCGGCCTTTTCAAGCCCATCGGTGTCCCCTACTGACCGTGGGCAGGACGGGGAGTTTTGCGCAGATAAATCTCAACGCTGACCCAGCTGGACTCGAACCTGGGACAGTTCCCAATTTGAACCTGGGACTCGAACCTGGGAACTGCAGATTACGAGCCTGGCGCGCTACCGACTGAGCCACTCCCGCCTCAAGATTAGAGGGAAAATACACCTATTGATATTAAGATATATAAACAATCAGATTGAGATTAAAAGCTTAGTAAATCAAAAACATGCTGTGGATTTAATTGTTTAACTATAAAGGTAATAACAATGATTACAGAAGAAAAAAGGGGGTTGAGGTTTACCCCCCCCCCTAAAAAACTAATAATTATCGTGAGGAGAATCATAGCTGATCTTATGCTCCATGACTGGAAAAGATCTGTAGTTTAAAAAAAAATTACTCCCTCAAGCAGCTGCTTGCCACAGAGGTCTGACAGGAGCCTGTCAGTTTATATGCCACAGTAGAAGATCTGAGAGGATGGCAGGACCTCAGCAGAAAACAATACGAACATCCATGCCTTATCCGGGGCTCGAACCCAGGTCCCTTAGATCAGTAGCCAAGCGCGCTAACCACTCGGCCACGGGACGGCTAGACTCTCCAAATTCCCTTGTAGACAGCTTCCAGTCCTCGACCTTAATGGTGTATGTCTTAACGTCTAAAAAGGGAGGAACTCTTTATCAGATGCCGGCAGCTCAGCGGTCGGAGCACTTGACATTGTCATCAGTAGGTCATGGGTTCGGATCAAAAGAATTTTTCCTCTACACCCACTGACATCATGATGGAGGCGGGAGTCAGCTCAGTCGATAGCGCGCCAGGCTCCTACTCTGGAGTTCCGTCTGTGATTTATCTCTACTAAACCCCTGCCCTACTTTCTGTCAGAAAGGAGACACCGATGGCCTTGGAGAGGACGACGTTAAGATGTAGCACCGTCTGCAAGAGAATCATACCCTGTGAACATTAAAAAATACGCTAGATGGCGTTGAGGGAGGCTACCATCTGTCTCCTAATAGCTGTCCAGTGGGTCTCCTTCCCCCAACTTTCCCATTTTGCGCAAAAAGTGCTGCTCAGATATAAAACAATCCAATCTTCATCATGATACTTAAAACAGCCTAGTAGTGATTAAATGCTTAGAAAATTTAACTACTTTATGTAAAACAATCAATTGAGGCGATTAAAAAACGAAATGAAGAGGATCTTAAATAAGTTTTTTAAAAAAAAGGCCCTAGTTTTAAAAACAAAAAAAAGGCCCTTAAACCTAAAGTTGCCTTCCCATGGCCGAGTGGTTAGCACGCTTGGCTACTGATCTAAGGGACCTGGGTTCGAGCCCCGGGTAAGGCATGGTTGTGTGTGTTGTTTTTCTGCTGATGTCCTGCCATCCTCACAGACCTACTACTTTGGCATATAAACTGACAGGCTCCTGTCAGACCTCTGTGGCAAGCAGCTGCATGAAGAGGTATTTATTATTTATTTATTAAACCTAAAATCGTGCTTTGTTGGATTTTACTATATAATCACGATTTACCGTTTGCTGCATGCATTATAGCTTTATTATATATGCGTTCATTACCTTTGAAGCAAACGCAAATCATTCAACTTTTTTTTACTTCCGCAACATGCGGAACAGAACATTAATATAAATTGAGCTTTTAGATACAATTATCATGAACAAAGCCTCATATCTACAACATGCTCATGGAATTCAGAAGCCCTAATACAGAGTTTCCTTATCAACAACTTTAAACTGAATATCAGTTCTGAACATCACAGAAATATTAACCCCCTTATTCAGTACATCGGCAGACTGTAGGGTGAACAACCCTCGCAGAGTATTTTTTCCATTTGATAGTGTCCGAAGATACTTTTTGCCGTTTTTCGTTCAGAACCATATTACAAAACATCTATGGTTAATAATTTCAGTGCAGTAACAGAAACCGCAAATGTTAAGACCTTTTATTATCAGGAATCTAATCAGATTATAATAGAGTATAACTGCTTTTTTATGCCTACAAGGGCTCCCTTTTTTTTTCCATTTCTTCGGAATATTCGAAATGTTTGAGGACCTTGTGGAGAATATAATCAAATCACAATTTAGCATAATTAACACGAGTCACTCCCAGAGAATTATTTCGTCTCTAGACGTGATTTTTGCATCATCTCTCCCAAATTCTGCATAGATTAGTCTTTTTTCCTTTTGTTCAAAACTTTTCTAAAGTGCTTATTTAATTTTACGTTTCTAAATTTATTTTATAACCTTAGAATATCGCCTTTAATCTCGGGTTGTGAAATTATTCATTATGATTGTTGAATTTCAACAATACGCTTAGGTACTATTAACAAATAATAGGACTGGAGATATTATTGCTTTACATTTTTATCTGTGGCAATAATTAAATCGTTGCCAGGGTAAGCGTAACATTGGTCCACTTTCCTTAATCTTCCTTAAGCGGCTTCGTTATTGCGTATTTTTTTTTCAAGGAAATACATCAACGTTTGAGACTATCTCCCTTTCCGGGGGCGGGGGTAGCTCAGTCGGTAGCGCGCCAGGCTCGTAATCTGTACTTCCCAGGTTCGAGTCCCAGCTGGGTCAGCGTTGAGATTTACCTCCGCAAAAATTCCCCGCCCTGCCCACGGTCAGTAGGGGACACCGATGGGCTTGGAAAGGCCGCCGTCCGTCGGATGGGACGTTAAGCCGTGGCCCCGTGTGCTGGAGAGCCATACCCTGTGAACGTTAAAGAACACGATGGATGGCCTTGACGGGAGACTACCATCTGTCTCCCAACAGCTGTTCCAACCTTCTCTGAGCCTTCGGGGTCCTTGTGACCTGGCCATTTAGCCCATGGTGTGCAAAAAAAAGTGCCGCTCAGAGGTAAAACAACTCAACCCTATCTCCCTTTCCGTTACAAAATAGTGAATATAATTATTAAATATTGTATTTTAGTTGAGATTTATAGCTAAAGAGTTAGTGAATTACAAAATGTTTATGTAAAAGCACATAGATGTCATGCAGTTAACAGTGAATGAAACGGCAATACTATGGGAAAGCTTACCCCAGACACCGCAGTATGGAGAAAATGCCAAACCTTGCCCCAAAAGGCTCTTTAGATATTTTGGTATTATAGAGACTCTCCCGAATTGCCGCATCTATTATTACAGCACTTACCCCGTTACTGCCTGTGGCCATACTCTTTGTCAGAGATGTTCAACTTACTGCTCTTCGAGGTAAAAAAAAATTTACCTGCGATGATATAAGGTATTTCCTCGATTATAAGATGAACTTTTTCCCCTCTTTTAACACCACTGAAATCACAGTGCATCTTACATTCAGTAGAGTTTAAGAATCGATGTCGAATGATTAAATCGCAAGAGAGAACAGGTGATACTTAGGTGCAGTGGCGCAAATAAATATCCGAACACTATGGTTGATTACAGAATTGAGAAAAAATATCTGGCAAAGTTTTTTTAGAAATTACTGATCTGCCAACCTTCGTGTCACGTGATTACAGAATTCAAGTAAAATATCTGGAGCGTGTACAGCAACGTGTGAAATTTTCAGGAAAAATATCTGGAGCGTGTACAGCTCCAGTTACCGTTCACAGCAAAGTTCACAGCAAAGTTCACAGCAAACTGGAGCGTGTGCAGTTACTGCACACGCTCCAGTTTGCTGTGAACGGTAACTGCACACGCTCAATATTTCTATGAGTGGACCCACACGATCAGCTTTTGTGAGCTCACATGATCCAATGTGCTGTGAACATTAACCGCAACCGCTCCAGTTTGCTGTGAACGGTAATTGCACACGCTCAATATTTCTATGAGTGGGCCCACACGATCCAGGTTTTTGTGAGCTCACACGATCCAATGTGCTGTGAACATTAACCGCAACCGCTCCAGTTTGCTGTGAACGGTAATTGCACACGCTCAATATTTCTATGAGTGGGCCCACACGATCCAGGTTTTTGTGAGCTCACACGATCCAATGTGCTGTGAACATTAACCGCAACCGCTCCAGTTTGCTGTGAACGGTAACTGCACACGCTCAATATTTCTATGAGTGGGCCCACACGATCTAGGTTTTTGTGAGCTCACACGATCCAATGTGCTGTGAACATTAACCGCAACCGCTCCAGTTTGCTGTGAACGGTAACTGCACACGCTCAATATTTCTATGAGTAGGCCCACACGATCTAGGTTTTTGTGAGCTCACACGATCCAATGTGCGTGAACATTAACCGCAACCGATCCAGTTTGCTGTGAACGGTAACTGCACACCTCAATATTTCTATGAGTGGGCCCACACGATCCAGGTTTTTGTGAGCTCACACGATCCAATGTGCTGTGAACATTAACCGCAACCGATCCAGTTTGCTGTGAACGGTAAATGCACACGCTCAATATTTCTATGAGTGGGCCCACACGATCTAGGTTTTTGTGAGCTCACACGATCCAATGTGCTGTGAACATTAACCGCAACCGCTCCAGTTTGCTGTGAACGGTAACTGCACACGCTCCATATTCATTGCATTATATATTCATACGCATTATATATATTAAAAAAATATCCGAACACTATGGTTGATTACAGAATTCAGAAAAAATATCTCGCAACGATTTTTTTTAGAAATTAGTGATCCGGCAACCTTCGTGTACGTAATAAAATGTACGTACATGAAGGTTGCCAGATCACTAATCGGATATTTTTTTGAGCGACTGTACAGGTAGAAGCAGATTGAGGCCGATCTTTCCTCTGTCGTTTTGTTTGCGTGGAAAACATTTGCAGGGAAAAAACGTTCAAGAAATTCTTCATTACAAACGCACTTAATGGTAGAGAAGATGATACCTGATGTTCATTCCACTGATTCAAAAAGCAACTCAGGGGAATCTACCGACTCGGACTGTGAAACTGGCTCTGCGAGCGATGATGAGGAGAGTGAATAGAAAAATTTGTTTTGATTTTGTTTGCTGATACAAAGACTGAAGTTTTTAAATATATAAACGATTAGTTTAGTATATAGTAGTATATATTAGTTTAGTATATATTAGTTTAGTATATAAACGATTAGTTTAGTATAAAGGATTAGTTTTTCCCCCGAAACCTTATTACTATCTCAAGGTTGCGTCTTACAATTGATGGTTTCTTATAATCGAGAAAATACGGTATTATAGCCTATATTTCTGTGCATTGACAGAAAAAATAATTACGTGCACAGTTTTAATATCAAGAATCAAATATCAATTCGACTGTTCCGGTGACCGATGGTTAGCGAATTATATTATATTACAGTATTATATTATATTGCAGTTACCGTTCACAGCAAACTGAAGCGGTTGCGGTTAATGTTCACAGCACATTGGATCGTGTGGGCTCACAAAAACCTGGATCGTGTGGGCCCACTCATAGAAATATTGAGCGTGTGCAGTTACCGTTCACAGCAAACTGGAGCGGTTGCGGTTAATGTTCACAGCACATTGGATCGTGTGAGCTCACAAAAACCTGGATCGTGTGGGCCCACTCATAGAAATATTGAGCGTGTGCAGTTACCGTTCACGAAAACTGGAGCGGTTGCGGTTAATTTCACAGCACATTGGATCGTGTGAGCTCACAAAAACCTGGATCGTGTGGGCCCACTCATAGAAATATTGAGCGTGTGCAGTTACCGTTCACAGCAAACTGGAGCGGTTGCGGTTAATGTTCACAGCACATTGGATCGTGTGAACTCACAAAAACCTGGATCGTGTAGGCCCACTCATAGAAATAGTGAGCGTGTGCAGTTACCGTTCACAGCAAACTGGAGCGTGTGCAGTAACTGCACACGGTCCAGTTTGCTGTGAACGGTAACTGGAGCGTGTACAGTTGCTGTACACGCTCCAGATATTTTTTCTGAATTCTGGGATAAATAATATTACCATGGAAACTTGGGTGTCCAACAGTCTGGTGTTTTATAACAAAACCATTACCAATAAAGGAATCCACCTCCGTTTTGAGACTCCACATTCTTTGGAAACATTCTGAAGGCTAAACTGCTCAATCCGGTTTCTTAATGCTGCTGATCGACAATTTCGTCTATTTGTGGGCATGCTTGTTGTCAGCAATGACTCAACTATTTGCTTGGAATTAAGAATTTTTGGTGCCTCGATTCTTTGAAGAGAGAAAAATTGTGGATCGAAGATGAAACTGATCCACCGATTAAGAAAATTACAAAGATGACGACAAGAGCGAGAAATCTGCTAAGCCTCGAAATTGGATTCGATTTCCAACTCTTTTTCACTTCTTTTCCGATCATCAAATTTACATTTTTTAGAGAAATAAATTGTGCGCGAGGTCTATACGCCCTCAATAATTCTAGATAAAACTCTAAACTCTGGAACAACAGAGGGGAGGGGTGGCTCAGTCGGTAGCGCGCCAGGCTCGTAATCTGCAGGTTCGAGTCCCAGCTGGGTCAGCGTTGAGATTTATCTCCGCAAAATTCGCCGCCCTGCCCACGGTCAGTAGGGGACATCGATGGGCTTGGAAAGACCACCGTCCGTCGGATGGGACGTTAAGCCGTATCACGTGTGTGGGATAGCCACACCCTGTGAACGTTAAAGAACACGCTGGATGGCCTTGACGGGAGGCTACCATCTGTCTCCCAACAGCTGTTCCAGTGGGTCCCCTCCCCCAACCTTCTCTGAGCCTTCGGGGTCCTTGTGACCTGGCCATTTAGCCCATGGTGTGCAAAAAAGTGCCGCTCAGAGGTAAAACAACCCAACCCAACCTGGAACAACAGAGCTCAACCTTACCCTAACCATGTGACGCTTCTTCAGCCAATAATACGATAAACCACTGAGTCAAGTGTATTCATATAGGTACATTTTTGAAACATCACATCACGTAATTTGCAAATTTACATTTTGGAGCCGAAAAGAAAAAGAGTTCGTTACCAGCATTATTAAGTTTTAAAGAATATGTCGAGTCATTTAATCGAATCTATTTTTATTTTTTTGTCCTGAAAAGTATTCATGTGCGATTTTCAGGTTTACGATGTGCCATGCATTGCACGTCTGCTACGTATTGAGCTCTACTGCTCTAAAATATGAAAGAGTTCCCATAGATTTTACACAGTTGTTAATAATAATTCTGATTCCTCTTTATATAAAAAAAAATACTTAAAAAGTTTTCGCTTTCTTCTGCAGAACGAAATGGAAACGACAAAACAGCCAGCGTCTGGAACACTTACGTCAGCAATCCCAGAATGCTTCCAAAGAGCAGCCCTCTCCACTGCCATCAATGCCGACCCCCCATGCCTTGGAGTCCCCCATCGTATCTGCCACCTACTACGGCGCATGCGTCGTTCCAACGGGTGCCGTGACGTCTAATGCCACGTGTCTCCTACCCCCGGCCATATTGAGGAATGTGTATGTGCCAAGTTTTCAAATGTAAAATCAGCTCAAAGGATGAACATTGTAATTAATGTGGTAGAACCGCGTCAGTGTAGTTGTGTAAAATACGTTGCGATGAAGAGAAGATATAAATTTGTATCATTTCTTTCTTATTCACTGCTGTTGTTTATTTTTGTCTGACTCGGGAAACATCAGAGATTTGGCAAATGAACTTTTGGGAAGTTGCATATGGGTCTAACTCTGTGGCGTAAAAAAGGTCGATAGCTGTCAGCGAAAGTGCAATTTGGAAGGGGGGGGGGGAGTTCGTATACGTTTTTGGTCTTGTTTGAGGGGGTTGGCTCAGTTGGTAGCGTGCCAGGCTCGTAACCTGCAGTTCCCAGGTTCGAGTCCCAGCTGGGCCAGCGTTGAGATTTATCTCCGCAAAATTCCCCGCCCTGCCCATGATCAGTAGGGGACACCGATGGGATTGGAAATGCCGCCGTCCGTCGGATGGGACTTTAAGCCGCGGCACCGTGTGCGGGAGAGCCCGTACCCTGTGCACCTTAAAGAACACGCTGGATGGCCTTGACGGGAGGCTACCATGTCTTCCAATAGCTATTCCAATGGGTCCCCTCCCCCAACCTTCTCTGAGCCTTCGGGGTCCATGTGACTAGGCCATTTAGCCCATGGTGTGCAAAAAAGTGCCGCTCAGAGGTAAAACAACCCAACCCAAAAATCTGGTTTGAGGAGAAGCTAATAATATTACGTAATGACTAATCGATACCCAGCGATTCACGGCTCAATGTCAATACAGTAAAACCTGGTTAATTGGCAATTCACGAAAAGAATAGAACTATTTTTTAAATAAAAACAAATATAAAATATAAAACAAAAAGACATGGCTTACTTTTATAATGTTATATTAAATCCAATTTCAAAAGATTCATTTTCAAAACTGAACACAACATGATTTTTAGTTCAGAATTTGCATTTTTCTTACACACAATTACAGATGTCTTTCTCTCCACTAGAGTCAATAGAGATTCTAAAGTCATCATTGTTACCAGCTGTGTTCTTAGTAATATATAATATAAACTAGTTTTAAAAAAATCACCAAATATGATCAGTTAAAAAAACAACCGACTCATTTAAATTTGCCCTGTTTCATTTTCTGGCGATTCCCTATAGCGATGTGTTTCGCATATTGCCACTGGCTATCTTGTGTTCTTGACAATTATCGCGGAAGCATGCCAAAAACTGGAAACATATCTTCTTTAGAAGACAGTGGACCTCGTCAATGCGTATTTATCATCTTTCATTATCCTGGTTGTTCAGTGATTGTGTTCGCAAACGCATAATTTTTTACGAACATTATATATTTTCATAATTTTTTTCCCTTTTTTTTCCGCCCTGCCCACGGTCAGTAGGGGACACCGATGGGCTTGGAAAGGCCGCCGTCCGTCGGATGGGACGTTAAGCCGTGGCTCCGTGTGCGGGAGAGCCATACCCTGTGCACGTTAAAAGAACACGCTGGATGGCCTTGACGGGAGGCTACCATCTGTCTCCCAACAGCTGTTCCAGTGGGTCCCCTCCCCCAACCTTCTCTGAGCCTTCGGGGTCCTTGTGACCTGGCCATTTAGCCCATGGTGTGCAAAAAAGTGTCACTCAGAGGTAAAACAACCCAACCCTTTTTTTAAATTATTCAGGCCCACATAAATTTACATTTTGAGCAAAGGGTTAATTTCCTTTTTCTTTTTCAAATTAACAAGTGTTTCGAATTATACAGATATTTTTATGTGAAATTTGCTTATCGGGTCTTCAAATTAAAATAAAATTCGAATAATGTGGAAATTGCGAATTAAATTCTGTGGCAATGCGTATTGGAAGGGGGGGGGGATATTTTTCCCAGTTTTCGTGGAGCACATAATTGCACAGATCACTTATTCTTTTACTCAAATGCTGCTCCACTGCATGTAAGGATTTTATGATTGACGATGCTTACAAGAAATATGCAGATATTTACTTATGGTTTCTACAAACAGAATGTGAGTTTAGATGTAGATATTTCTCAGAGCATTAATAAATTGGAGGGTATTTATTTAGCACTGTAAAGGAATAGCTGAGAGAGAGAGCAACATTCCAATAGTGGAACATGCAGGTGAACAAAATATGGATCGGCGAAAACAAACAATAAGCATGATGATCAATGTCCAAAAAACACTATCAGCAGAATTTCCAGTTGTATCTGTATTGCTCAAATAAACGTTTAGCGAACACTGTACAAAGAGGCTTTCTACCTGTCATGTACGACGAGTACAAGTTCCCCAACACGTTTATGCTACCTTGGATTTTTCTCCGCATCACGATCCATATTTGTACGTTTATGAGTATGTTTCGTTCACCTACGAAGCCAATTTTACAAGAATGGTGTCAATAATACCCCAAATTCTCATTTCTGATCGTTTGAGAATTCTCATTTCTGATCGTTTGAGAATTCTCATTAAACTGCAATTAAGACATGCGACAGAAATTTCCAACATAGATATGCTGCAAATGTTGGATTTTGTAATTTTTTCACTTCGTTAAACATTTTAAGGGTAAACTTCCTTTGGACAAAGCCGCAGGATATCTGTAACTCAGTTGAACAGTATGACTTCTCCACTATGGGGGGGGGGGGGAAAGGGTCGAGCCACAAGGGCTGACCTTGACTCCGGAGGGTCGGTAAATGTCCAGGCAGTCAAGAAGCAGACTGTTTTGGAAACCGTTTCAATTGGACGATTCAACCATAAGAACAGTTTAACAGCTGTTATGTCGATTTCTTAGCGCATTGACTGTTACTCCTTTTTCTGTTTTTCTTCGGACAAGAGCACAAATGTGGATGTCAAATGACGGGCGATAACTCATTTCGATAGGACAGTGTTAGTCAGTCGGCAGCGCTCTGGCTTGTAAGCTGCATTTCCTAGATTCGTCTGTGCTAACATTAGGATTGATCTCCGCTAATCTCCACTCCGCCCTTGGTGAGAAAATGGACGCCTTGGTGAGAAAATGGACCTTGGTGAGAAAATGGACTTTGAAAAAGCTGCCGACCGTCGGATGGGACGTTATGTCGTGACTCAGTGTGCAGGAGCGCCATATCCTGTGCAAGTTAAAGAACACGTGGATGGCTTTAACGGGCGGCTACCATCTATTACCTAACAGCTTTTCAGTGAACCCCTTTCCCCTAAACTTCTCTGAATCTTTGGGATCCTTGTGATCTGGTCATTTAGTTAGATTCACATAGACTTAGAGGTAGACCCTCCCGTTAGAATTTTTTAGGACGCCAGCTGATCTCACCCCATTTGAATTATTTGAATTATTGTTGTGCGGTTATATGAAGTCGTTGGAGTATCGACAGAAACTGGAGACAAAAGCTGAACCCGTGAATCGAGTCAAGAATGCTGTTGTTCCTCAAGTTCTTATTACGGCAATACATTCTATTTTGAAACAGGTTAGAATGTGTACAATGACTGGAGGAAACGATTGCCAAAAATTTTTTTTATTATCCCTGTATCCTAACATTATATTGAAAAGAATTGGTTACGAAATGTCCTGTTAATAACCTAAGGAACTGTTAGAAATGGTCGCAAATTCTGAGAAGTGCACTCCTCCGTGTAAAATAACAACATGCATACAATTCGAAATGTCCGTAATTCAGCCACGATTGGTTATCGGACAAGTGTAAACCGAACATTTTCTACTCAGAATTAGTTAATTAACAATCTGTTGACGAAATAATATCTAGTCGAGAGACACTCTGTACTTATAAAGCTTTCTTATTAGATAGAAATCTTGAAGAATAACCTATGGGAATGAGACTACAGTCATATTAAAAAACTAAATCAAGTCTGCCTAAATCATGAATTTCAACAATATTCCTTCAGCATTTAAAGTGGGGCGGGGGTGGCTCGCCAGGCTCGTAATCTGTAGTTCCCAGGTTCGAGTCCCAGCTGGGTCAGCGTTGAGATTTATCTCCGCAAAATCCCTGCCCACGGTCAGTAGGGGACACCGATGGGCTTGGAAAGGTCGCCGTCCGTCGGATGGGACGTTAAGCCGTGGCTCCGTGTGCGGGAGAGCCATACCCTGTGCCCGTTAAAGAACACGCTGGATGGCCTTGACGGGAGGCTACCATCTGTCTCCCAACAGCTGTTTCAGTGGGTCCCCTCCCCCAACCTTCTCTGAGCCTTCGCGGTCCTTGTGGCCTGGCCATTTAGCCCATGGTGCGCAAAAAAGTGCCGCTCAGAGGTAAAACAATCCAATCCAAGCATTTAAAGAGTTCTAGAAGTTAAAATATTTATCAACAAAATTTGTTCTCCTAAGAATTTATCTGAAAAGCCAACTAAAACACGAGAACTAATTGTTATATCAAATCGTTTGTAAAATAATAATATATTTAGAAATCCGTTTAATAATTCTTCCAATTTTCGCTAGTTTTGGAGAAACATTGCAAGGAGTGAAAGTTCTCTTAAATATTCCAGCTGTCATAACTCTTTAAATACTGAATCAGCAGTGGTATACCCAAGGGGAGCGGACTTCCCAAAAAGCTAGTGGGAAATGCAGACGCCTATTTTCGGGCTCCTCGATAAGTGTATTTTTTTGGAGTTAATTGTGCTTCAAAGTAAAGTTTGGCTCTTAATTTTCTGAGAACTGTAGTGTCTTCAGATGGGCGGAAAGAAGAAAGCAACAAATATGAATAATAAATTAAAACGCACAAGTGGCATTCCCGTCAAAAGCTCGGAGAAGGCTCAGCTTAAGAAATTATCTAAACATATTGAAAAGGCACAACTAGCCAAATTACCTAACCCTAACTGTGATGAAGACTTGAATGACATAATGGAAATAAGTGCAATCTTCGATACTCAAAGTAAGGACCAAAACATCATCAAAGAAAAGAACTCTGAATTACAAGCTCAACAACATTTTAGTGCAAATTCAAATTCTGCAAAGGACGAAGACAACCGACTTGATGACTCAACTAACTCGGACGACGAATCTTCAATCAACGATGAACTGACTGAACCACCTCCACGAAGAAATCCTAACAAACATGACCTTGCTATTATCTTTTATAATGAAAATATCAAGTTATCCGATATGGATGATGAACAGGTAACCGACTATTTCTTTCACTTAATTGATAAAGACATTAAAGGCCGATATACAAGGAAAGGCGATATTATCGTCTTTCCCGAGAATGAAGAAGATCTTAATAAACTTAAAGGTATCACTCATATTTTAGATGTAGAAGTAAATTACAGATTTCCAGATGAACAACATGCAATGGGTTTCATAGTAAATATTAATACTAAGTATTCCGAAGAATATTTACTTCAGTGTTTAAAAGATGAAAATATTGTTAAAGTTCGCAGAATGTATAGATATCTCCCAAACTCGGCTAATAATGGTTATATTAAGCAACCTACTGAAAATGTGGTAATTTATTCCACAACTCCCAAAATACCAAAAGAAATTAATATTGGATTCTCGCATTTTTATGTCAAACCGCATTATGGTTCCCCTGTCATCTGCAGTAACTGCTGGCGATGGGGACATGTCGCCAGTAGCTGCCGAGGCCGAGTGAGATGTAAAAGGTGCAGTGGACAACATAGCTATAAAGTTTGTAGAAGTATTGATTTTATTTGTCCTAACTGTGGTGGCACACACCCCGCAACTTTTTATGGGTGTCCCACTAAAAAGATTGCATGCAAAGCTATGCGCATTCAACAACTTCAACAATGTAGCTGGTCAAACGCTTTTTTTCAAGCCAAGCAAGAACTTTCACAAGGCCGGGAGAATAGAGCTCTCTCTCAGGACCGGACAATTCCTACTTTGAATCCTTTACAGAAATCAACTTTTTCAAGACTTCGCCAAATTCAACACAAAATTTCGGACTTACGAAAAGATAGTTTTTTAGAGGATGAAGTGGATAATCAAGTTAATATCGCTAACTTACAATCTTTACATGGAATGGACGCACATAATATACTTCACAGAAAAAAACAAACTGTTGAAAGAGTAAAAAAAATCAAAAGAGCAATGGATCAACCACAACCTTCTACTTCAAGAGACTTTATATCACAGGAACCTGATTCTATACATGATTACTCGGATAAATTGGCTACACCTACATATGCTAATATTACAAAAAAGAACTTAAACTCAAGAGGAATGCAAACAAACAATGTCAAACATACTTTATCACCGAACACTATTGCAAAACAGCTTAAAGGTGAGAATGTCACTGTCAATTTGTTGATAGACCTAGTTCTTCATCTACTTAAATTTATATGTCCCAGTGAAGAGGTATATCTGCTCATAATGGACATACTTGTTCAATATAAAACATAACAAGCTAACCCTCCTACAGTGGAACTGTAGAGGGATTCACTCAAAGAAGGAGGAAGTCTCACTCCTCATTAAATATAAAAAAGTTAACATCTTTGCTTTGCAGGAAATTAAATCTAAAAAAGGTATTAACTTCTCAAATTTTCTAACTTATTATCATTTTTCACCAAACAGCAACAATGGAGTTGGATTTATTATCCACAAAAAAATTCAACATAAAATAATTAATATTAACTATAATTTACCTCAATTAGACTTACTAGCAGTTAAGATTTTGATAAATAATTATTCATTTACTATTTTAAATGTGTATAATCATGGAACTATTGTTAAAGAGAATTTTTATCATGATATTTTACAACAACTAACTAAACCTTATATTATACTTGGAGATTTTAACTCACACCATGCCTTATGGCACTCATATATAAATAATCCAGCTGGAATCCAGCTTAGTAACTTCATAACAAATTCTGATCTAATTTTATTGAATAATAAACAAACTACCCATGAAAATTTCTCAAATAATAGATCCATCATTGACCTCACATTAATTTCACCAGAACTATTAGAAAAATTTAACTGGTCACTGCTGCCTGATACAAGGGGCAGTGACCATCATCCCATCATCTTAAATTCACAAATTTTTATTAAATTTCAACAAAATATATTCTTAAATGATTGGACTTCTTTTAATAACATACTTAATAATAAAGAACCTTTAGAAGACACTAATTATGAAAATTTTTTGAAATATATTAAGGAGAATACAATACCTGCCTTTAAAACTATCATAAACAAAATTCCAAATTTAAAAAAGAACTTCTGGTACATGAACAGACTGGTAGCAATTAGAAAAAAGGCAGAGAACAAAGCCAATAGAACTAGAACTTTTGAGGACATTAATAAATTTAAAAAAATTAAAGCTGAAGTGAGAAGGAAACTAAAATCAGCTTCAAGAGAAGATTGGAGGGAATTCACTTCTCAACTTTCAACTCAGAATTCAGGTCCAAATATTTGGAAAATTTTTAAAGCCATCCTTAAAGACAAAAATCAAGTATTACCTATTGCACAATTTGCTTTACAACACAACTATACATTAAAACAAACTGCTGATTTTTTTGCTGAAAACTTAAAAAATGTTCAACCAGCACCCATACTTGATTCTAGGCAAAAATCATTTCTAAAAATTCAACTAAACAAATTAAAAAATATTAAAACTGAAATTAATTCACCTTTTACATTTTCAGAACTTGAAAGATCTATTAAAAGATTAAACCTTAAGTCTGCTCCAGGAGCAGACTTAATTTCTAACAAATTTCTTAAAAACCTCCCATATAGTTGGAAAAGAAAACTATTAGATATTTTTAATTATATTTGGTTAACCCATGAAATCCCAACAACATGGGAAGAAATACTAGTTATTTTTATTCTCAATCCTAATAAAATTCCATCAGAATTTGTTTCTTATAGACCTATTTCATTAATGTCAAATGTCTTAAAATTATTTGAAAAAATACTATTTAATAGATTAAACTGGCAAATTGAGACCAATAAAATTTTACCAAAAAATTTTTTTGGATTTAGAAAAAATAGATCAGCTAAAGAATGCATTTCTTTACTTCTTTCTGATATATATACTTCAAATAAAAAGAAAAAAAATTTATTAGCTGTGTCAATTGATTTGACACAAGCTTTTGATTCAGTTTCTATTGAATATCTTATTTTAAAATTATCTCAAGCCAAAATTGAACATCATTTGATTTTATTTTTATCCAAATTTCTTAAAAATAGAAGACTAAAAGTTAAAATTAACTCCACATACTCTAATTCACATAACATTACTCAGGGCTTAGCTCAAGGTTCTTCGCTATCCCCTATTTTATTTAATTTATATTTATATGATATCAAAAGAATTTTTGACATAAACATAAACTTTACTAGCTATGCAGATGACTTAACATTTTGGGCATATGATTCAAATGAATATAACCTTCAACAAAAAATTCAAGATCAATTAAACAAAATTATAAAATATTGTCAGAAATGGAATTTAAATATAAACACAAATAAAACATATTGTATTCCTTTCTTTAAAGATAAATTCATAAAACCTAACTTTGTATTAAAGATTAATTCTACCCCTATAACTCAAGTTAGTCAATGTAAATTGTTAGGATTTCATTTGGACACTAAATTAAAATGGCATTCACATCTTGACCATGCAATCAATTCAGGTTCTAAATTATTGAATATTTTTAAACTTTTTGCCTTCAAAAAAGAAGGCACACATCCAAAAACTTTGGTTACCTTATATAAAAACTTAATTAGAGCCAAAATGGAATATGGCATTGAACTCATAGATTATCCAAATATATCCAGATTTAAAAAACTAGATACAATCCAAAATAAATGTTTAAAATTAGCCCTTGGTCTCCCAAAATTTTGCCCTACATTGGCTCTTATGGCTGAAACTGCCATACCTAATTTTGAAATTAGACATTTAATTTTAATATTAAAATATTTTGTAAGATTACACTTAAAATTACCAGATCATCCTATTTACAAAAAATTTAAAAGATTACCATTTTACAAAATAATTAAAAAATACCCAATTTTATTGGAATATATAAACAAACTTAAAAAAGAGGATTTGAGAGGAGACATTATTGATCTCATGGCAACCTGGTGTTATAAATCACCTTCCTTTTATACTGAAATCCCTTCTTTAAACTCTAAAGCTGAATTTTCAAATGAAAATATCTCACAACTATTTTACAATTATAAAAATGAAAACTTTTACAACTTTTTTGAAATTTATACAGATGGATCTTATATACAAGATACCGGTTCTGCTTCTGCAGCAGTATTCATTCCATCCAAAAACATATCATTACAATTTAAATTACCTAAATTTACTCCTATTTTACATGCGGAAATTTTTGCAATTCTGGCCACACTTAGATGGACATTCCAAAATATTAAAAATCAAAATATTGTTATTTTTACAGACTCCAAAGGGGCAATTTTAACTTTAATGCAAGATAACTCATATTCAATATATCCATTTTACACAAACTCTATTCTAAAATTAAATACTGAAAATTTTGAACAAAATGGTAATAAAATTTATATAAGCTGGGTTCCAGGTCATACTGGAATAAAGGAAAATGAAGAAGCTGACAGAATAGCAAAATCTTCACATGAACTTGAAAATATAACTAACATTCATAAGTTTTACATTAGATCTAAACAAGAATTAAAAAATCTTGAATTTATTTTGACTGAAAATTATTTTCAAATTAACTCTCTGGTTAAATCTAACTATAGATTCAATCTTTCAAACAAAATTAATTACCTTTTAAATATTCCTTTTAAAAGACAAGAATTTAAATTTATTTTAAGACTTAGAACAGATACAATTATGTTAAATAAATCAAAATATTATTTGAAACTTAGTAATTCTCCAAATTGTTCCACCTGTAACTTAATAGAAAATTCTAACCACATACTATTAAACTGTGATAAATATCAACTTCAAAGAAATAAATTTTTTAGTAATCTTGAAAGTATAGGATTAATAGACTACAATATAAATACAATCTTAAATTTTCCAATATTATCTACACAAATTAAAATTTTTAATTTCCTGCTAGACTTCCTCCTTGAGACTAACATATGGCAAAAAATATAAAAAAAAAAGAAGAAATAAAAAAGAAAAAAAAAAGAAAAAAAAATAAATAAAAAAAAAAAATTAAAAAAGAAAAAAAAAGAAAAAAAGAAAAAAAGAAAAATGAACTATTGGAAAAAAGAAAAAAAAATAATAATAAACAGAAAAAGAAAAAAAAAATAAATAAATATTTGTTTAAAAAAAAAATATACATATATATCTGTCACAAAATAAAAATTCTTTTGGAAAAGATTTCCAAAAGAAGTTAGAAGCTTTTTTCACTAAATCAAATTTGGGAAAGCTTGAAAGAAGACCTCCCATATAACAGTGACGTTAATTGAATTGAATTGGTATACCCAAGGAAAACACATTGTTTCTAAGAAAGACCCCGAAAATCAAAGACATACAAATAGCAATGTCACCCCCACCCCCAATCGAAGTTTCTGGGTATGCCACTGTGAGCGAATATTTCTCTGTCCTGTTTTTAGTTGATAAACAAGGCAGACCTCCATTTTTACTCAGTGAACGTGGTGGATCTGATTTCTACTCAGTGTCAAGCTGGACCTTTTTAGTCAGAAAACAAAGTGAACTCCTCAGCACATCGATACTTTAGATATTCTAAGCGTTTCCATTTTGCTTCTTATATTGGGGGAAAAATGCTTTGGAGTACAAGTACCGTAAGATTCAAGGATCCCCTAGAAAACCCTAGTGGACCGCAGTTTAAAAATCTCTTATTTCGATCTTTACCTTCAGTTTCACTCCCATAAAAAGTTTATTTTTCAAGAAACTGAGTTCTTAATTTGGTTTTTCATTTGAATAAAATTGGAGTTCTGGATTTAAAATTGGAACAACCCAACAAAATCTTCCAATCTTTAGATTGGAAGATTTTGTTGGAAGATTGGAAGATTTTGTTGGGTTGTTTTAACACTGGGAGGCACTTTTCTTTTGCGTACAATGTGCTAAATGGCCAGGTCACAAGGACTCCCGAAGGTTGAGAATCCATTTGACCAGGTCACAAAGACCCCCAGAGTTTCAGAGAAGGTTGGGAATTCATTGGACAGCTGTTGGAGACAGCTGGTAGCCACCCGTCCAAGTCATCCAACGTATTCTTTAACGTGCACAGGGTATGAGCTCTCCCGCACACGGGGCCACGGTTTAATATGCCATTCGACGGACGGCTCTTTACCAAGCCCATCGGTGTTTCCTACTAAACGACGGCAGAAAGTTTTGCGGAGATAAATCTCCAAGCTGGCCCAGGCAGGACTCGAACCTGAGAACTGTAGATTATGAGCATGGTGCGCTACCGACTGAACCACTCTTGCCCTTGATTTAGAAGCTATCTTCTGTATATTAATAAAACATTAATATATGAACGATGATAGCTTTCAGTTTAAGGAACTCCCACCATTAATATAACGGCAGAATTTGGTGTACAATTTTCAAAGCTGTCCCTTCCCTTTCAAGTGTGGTGCCCCATAGTTTATAAGATGAGTGAATGTCGCATTACAATCACAAACTCAGGAAGTGTGACACAAACAAGCTCAAAATGGTCACGACTTTAAAAAGTTGTGAAACCACTAGGTTATGTTGTTAACACCATGAAAAACTTTTCGACAGACTAAATAACCAGATAAGACACCTTAAGCAAGAGGTAGTGTTGGTTAGCAAATTCACTAAAATTGAATTAATAAAATTCGAGGTAGATGATATTTAAGACCCTTTTTTTTGTTCCTCTTCTAAACTCCCATCTCCTCCACAATTCGAGAATTTCTGATTTACTCGTAGCTCTTTACTTTAAGCAGGGCCAGATTAAAGGCGGAGCCATGACTCCAAGGCCCCGTTATGTAGGGCCCCCAATTTGATTGATTTTTTTTTAAGGTCCTTTCTTAATTTTTTAATTGCCTCAGTCTATGATTTTACCTAAAGTAGTACAATTCCCATTATAATTTGTTGGATCTGGGATATAAAAAAATGTAACCATAGCCCTGAGCTGCGCAGGGGCCTCATTTAGAACTAGGCATCGAGGGCCCCAATTGCTTAATAGGACCCTGACCTTCAAGTTTCATTCACTACCATAAAAGTATCTGACCATAAAAGCATCTACCATAAAAGCATTTCGTTTACATGTACATTGCAGCTTTCAAATTTTTCTGAGGGGCAAAACTTTCGAAGTGTATTTATTTCATAAATGTAAGGACCGTCCCGTGGCCTAGCAGTTAGCGCGTTTTGCTACTGATCAAAGGGACCCGGGTTCGATGCATGGATGTTTGTGTCGTTTTTCTGCTGAGGTCTCACCTTCTTCACAGACATTCTACTATGGCGTATTAAAATGACAGACTCCTGTCAGACCTCTGTGGACAAGCAGCTGCTTAAGGTATTTATTTATTTAAGAGGGATATAAACTCAGCGGCCACTTAATTATATACGTAGGTGCCGTTTCACTTCATGTCAATAGTAACTGAGTTGCAGAACTTAGTAACTTCATAAAGAAGTTTTTTATGAAAAAATGTGACTGAAGGTAATCTAAAGAGCTCAATGAAATCTATTTCATTCTCGATCTTCAACTACATTAAGTTCAGCATTTTAGAGTTTCGGAACTTGGAATGTTTAAAAGCAACAATGTCAGTCTGCTCTGAAAAGTTAATACGAAATCGTTATACTAAACTTCACTAATAAATTAGATTATTTTTAGTAGCTCTCGTAATAATTACTCTTCATTTTTCAATGTTTTTGTTGCAGAACGAGTCAACTTGCTAAATGTTTCAACTTCCATAGCTCTTTGAATAGTGAGCATATATTGTTGGAAATCGGGATTGAAATAGCTCTGATTATCTTCAGTCACATTTTTTCATAAAAAGTTTTTTTTTAAGAAATTACTGCTGAAATAACAGGGAATTGTATTTAATAAAGTGGTAGCTATAGGAGTAATTCCCTTTGCCACCGGGGGCGGGGGTGGCTCAGTCGGTAGCGCGCCAGGCTCGTAATCTGTAGTTCCCAGGTTCGAGTCCCAGCTGGGTCAGCGTTGAGATTTATCTCCGCAAAATTCCCCGCCCTGCCCACGGTCAGTAGGGGACACCAATGGGCTTGGAAAGGCCGCCGTCCGTCGGATGGGACGTTAAGCCGTGGCCCCGTGTGCGGGAGAGACATACCCTGTGCACGTTAAAGAACACGCTGGATGGCCTTGACGGGAGGCTACCATCTGTCTCCCAACAGCTGTTCCAGTGGGTCCCCTCCCCCTTCTCTGAGCCTTCGGGGTCCATGTGACCTGGCCATTTAGCCCATGGTGTGCAAAAAAGTGCCGCTCAGAGGTAAAACAACCCAACCCTTTGCCACCATGCACTTAAGCTCATGGATAACAGACACGGTCAGGGTCCGTTAAAGCAATTGTGGGAGATTTCGTCTCATTACAAAATAAAAAAAAATGGTCGTATTTTACATGACTTCGCCACCAGATGGCTGCACTATGCATAAACTGTTCATCCCGTTCATTCTGCAAATCTTTGCCAAGAACAGTTGAATCTGTTCGTTTAATAAATTTTTCGTTAAGTTCATGATAAATAAATGTATGCAACCTGGGCAGAGTTTTAGGTTGTTTTAATTACCAGTGAGCAAATATTAAGATGATTTACGGATCCGAACCTAAAAATTTCGAGAAATGCTTTTACTCTAAATTGGTGATTATTCAATCATTTTTTGTGATCATTAAAATAATAAAGCAACTCTAATTGTGCAGTGAACTTTTAAAATAATGCATTCAATTACCAAGGAATGGACTTCAGGCTCTGATAGAAAATCACTAATCTAAGTGATCAATATTTTCGAAATATTTCACCAGTAACTATTAACATCCACAAAAATAGTTTGAAGAGGAAGGGGAAGCAAATGAGCAAAGCCGCTCCCCTGAAATTGTACAAAACCTCAGATTTTACATTTATCCATTCAAAGTTACGTGATTAGCGGTAAAAGCTCTAAGAGCCTAACGAATTCCTGCACCTGCATCATTAGATAAATAATATCCACAATTTCAGATATTTTAATATCAGCTTTTTTACATACTGAAAAAAAATTTACTAGCCAATGGAATAATTCCTGTCGATGCCTGTGTAAAATGCGTATATATATATATGTGGGAAATCAGTTTAATAGTACTTGCCTTGGCTGCATTTTATTCATTTACATGTAGAGGGATAAGAAATAATTTCTTTTAAAATATCTTTACTGCAGTTAAGTGAAATATGAACTAGAATGAAAAATGGTAATTATTTATGAACACATCACATGCATTAACATGTTAAAATGAAAAATGAAGACAAAAACTGGAAGAAGCAACTTACAAAAAAATGGCAACTCAGTCTCAATGCATGGAAGCAATTGAGACTGAGTTGTTGACATATCCATGATTCTCGTAAATCACTGGGTGATTAAGCCATCAATTACTTGTCAATCAATCAGTTTATAAATCAAACGTCTTGGTTGATCCCTCACTGATTGACAAGAAATTGGTAATTGAATTAACCAATGGCATGTGGGAATTTCCAATATGTCAACTCCGTACTCTCATTGTCCCGATACTTCTATGCATGGGGGCGGTGGTGGCTCAGTCGGTAGCGCGCCGGGCTCGTAATCTGTAGTTCCCAGGTTCGAGTCCCAGCTGGGTCAGCGTTGAGATTTATCTTCGCAAAATTCCCCGCCCTGCCCACGGTCAGTAGGGGACACCGATGGGCTTGGAAAGGCCGCCGTCCGTCGGATGGGACGTTAAGCCGTGGCCCGTGTGCGGGAGAGCCATACCCTGTGCACGTTAAAGAACACGCTGGATGGCCTTGACGGGAGGCTGCCATCTGTCTTCCAACAGCTGTTCCAGTGGGTCCCCTCCCCCAACCTTCTCTGAGCCTTCGGGGTCCATGTGACCTGGCCATTTAGCCCATCCATGGTGTGCAAAAAAGTGCCGCTCAGAGGTAAAACAACCCAACCCAACTTCTATGCATGTTTCCTCGCTCTATACTACATATCCATTTTTCAATATACTTTATCACGGGAAATCTTGAAATAAGAATCAGTTCAGTGAATTATCTCTCAGTGCAAAACAATGAAAGTAAATTATATCGATCACAGAAACTTGTTTAGCTCCAATTCGTAACCCAGTTACCGGAATATTTTTAATGCCAGATAATATTTTACTTTTAATACATTTAAATACTCATATTTTTGGCAGCTCAAAATAAAAAAACTGTGTTTCATTCAAGTAACAATAATTAAAGGAATATGTCATAGAATCAATTTTCCTACAATATAAGGGGGTAAATGCCTTCTCTAATCTCCCCCCCCCCCCTTTACTGTGTGCTCCATGACACAAATGTGACAAACTGATTTTAAAGCTCCTTACAAAATTTGGACCATCGTCCTCTTTTTTATGATTGTTGAGGTTGAGAAACGCTGCCCTAAAATACAGATATTATTGTAGATTGATGTAAAAAGGTACACTTTAATGAACACATCTTTTATATAATGAAGATTTATGCCCTCAACCCACAAAAGAGTTAAAGGTACTAAAATTTATTTGAACGATACCTTCATCCAGGGGAAGATTTGCTATTTGCAAACCTGCTAGGATCAACCAAACCCTGTGTGGACCAGGATGAATTTCTCGAAATTCCCATACACTTAACATTAGCGATTGTTGAAAATGATTCTTGAAATAATAATTGTTGCCTTTAAATGGAGAAATGGTTGAATCAAGTTCTTTCTGGTTTCGCTTGATAAGGCCATTGTTTCAAAAATGGATAAATAGCACGAGCCTTTTTTGGCTCGTGCTATTTACCCATTGAAGTCGTTTGAAAAAGCACTAACGAGACACGAGATTCTTTATTGAAATGCATGTTCCGAAAACTAAGAAATATTCATATCGGACGTCACATAAAAATTTGCAAAATGTGTATTTATTACGTATATTTGCAAATGTGCATTTATTATTAATTAATTATAATAATATAAATATATTAAATAAATAAATAAAAATATATCCCATAAAAAGTTAATAAATATAGGTAATAATTATTCCTTACGTTGTTTAAAGCCATGATGAGAGGAAACAATACAGAAATCGGTGATCTTACAGCGTAAGAGAAATTCTTTCCCCGTTTTTACATGGGAGAGAGTGGTTGGGGGGGGGGGGTGCGTTATTTTAATTCATAAATGTGAGAAAGCAGTATGCTGAATCCAGTATCTTAGCACTTCTCTCCGTATAGGAGAAATTCTTTCCCGTTTTATGTGGGAACCTTTTTGTGGGTATGGGAAGAAATATAGAGAGTTCAAATTCTTACACTTCTTTAACATACGATCAGACTGTATACTGAATTCGGTGAGCGTAGCTCTTACCGTTTAAGAAAAAGTCCTATCCATTATTTTTCCTGGGGAGGGGGCTTTTTTTTAAAGGGCAAAAGTTTGGGAAGATGAACCCTTGTGTTGCTTTAAGTTTATAGTCAGAGAAAGCTGCATACCGACATTGGCAATCCTAGCTCTTACCATTTAGGAGGAGTTCTTTAATTAAACAGACAGAAAAGCTCAAATACAGTCTTAGCAGACAATCAAGCACTATTTTGATAATAGTTTTTACGGTTGCCGTTTTCTCTCCATTCATTTTTATTTCTTGCAAAATATGTGTAATATATATATTATTTTCCCCCTCCGTTCGGGTTATTAACATTATCCAAATTAGGAGAGGTTGTCGTTTTTTCTCCCCTCTCTTTGACTGCCCTTTAGATCCTCCTCTGATGAGATTTACTAACTAATTATCATACCCAATCAGTTGATTAACTTCGGCATAGAGGAGCATTGTACATTATATTGTAGTTTTGAACAAAATGGAATAATTCGGAAGATAAACGGCCTGAGGATTCTATCCCAGTCCTGAAAGCCAGACGAAAGCAACAGAGGAGGCTTGGCATTTATAGGGTAACTAATCACTGAATTATTATAAAATATAAGAGCTAGACCTGTATAAAATATGAGCCATCTCGAATTGCGTCGGCATCCCAAATGCAAATGGAGCCTTTTAAAGGTAGCAAAACTTAAAAGCTCAAAACTAAAATATATAACTCAAAGCAGACTAAAAATCTAGATGGAGGAGCTCATAAGCTTGCCTGGGGGCGGTTGCAACATCTCCCACTGCTCCCATCTGGTTACAGGCCTGTCATAACTCGAACCTAGTGTTAAGACTGTAATTCGGACCTCTGCTTCAAGATTGTAATTCGAACCTCTGCTTCAAGATTATAATTCGAACAGCTTCAAGATTGTAATTTGGACCTCAGGCTTGAAGATTGTAACCTGAAGTTAAAACCTGTAGAGTAATCAAATCGTCGCGCTACATAGACTAAGCGGCTTGCAGAAGTTTTGTTTTAATACTGCGTCCCATGGCCGAGTGGTTAGCACGCTTGGCTACTGATCTAAGCTGAGTGGTTAGCACGCTTGGCTACTGATCTAAGCTGAGTGGTTAGCACGCTTGGCTACTGATCTAAGCTGAGTGGTTAGCACGCTTGGCTACTGATCTAAGCTGAGTGGTTAGCACGCTTGGCTACTGATCTAAGCCGAGTGGTAAGCATGCTTCGCTACTGATCTAAGGGACCTGGGTTCGAGCCCCGGGGAAGGCATGGATGTGTATATCGTTTTTTCTGCTGAGGTCCTGCCATCCTCTCAGACCTTCTACTGTGGCATATAAACTGACAGGCTCTTGTCAGACCTCTGTGGCAAGCAGCTACTTGAGGGGGTATTTATTATTTATATTTCATAATCTATAAAAAAAGACATTAAACAGATCAGGCTTTGCGTATATTGTCTTCATCTCGTAAAAAGAGAATGTAGGAAGAGATAAATAGACAATAAGACGTTCTTTTGTGGAAAGAAATGAGTAGGGTAATTTATTAAAAATGATTTAAAAAAACTTAGTAATTGAGCATTTAGTATATAAAAAGCTGTAAGCCTAGTGTTAAAATAAATAAAAAAAACATGCTTCAAAGTACTTGAAGAGTATTTATAATGAAACAGTTTAATAACACTGAGATAGCGTATACCGACAAAATTTACTACAATGTGAATAGCACAGATCTATAAAACTTCAAACTATTCTGTAGTCAACATGCGTCCGTATTACTAGAAACTAGCAATACGCATTGTGTGCCTCTGAAGCCAACTGTTTTACACCTTAATTTAAACACATATATGCAATAAAGCTTTCTTTTTCCCCATTCCTATTTACATCTATGTTTTCCGCTAATTTCTACCACGTTATAATGATTTTCTTTTGTCTTCTCTGTCTGATCATTGCTTCTGCTTTCGTCTAATGGCCTTACACACTTCTATCTCCGGAACTGCAACTTCATTCCACTGCATTAAAATACGACGGGGAAAACAAATGGATTAAAAATGTTCCTTACCAAACATATTCAAATGTGAAATGAAATCAAGCTTCCGAAAAAGCCTCATTAAAATCCGAGGCGCCAGTAACGGATTACACGATTCCAGAAATAAATGCAATTTACTCTATTCTCAGAGTGGGGGGAAGAAAAGGGGAACAAAACAGAAAAAAAGACACAAATAAATAGATTGTACATTACACACTTGTTGACAGCCAAAGAGCACTGTGATTAGGCAAAATCTTTTTAAATCAGCAGCAGAGAGAATATCTCAATCCCTTCCGAAGATTGTGTCTTGAAACTCAACGAATAAAGGTTCTTTAAATTTCAACAAGTTGAATTGGCGGTGGTAAATAAAACATCACTGCTCCTTTACTTCGAAAATAAGGTTTAAATGGGTGTGCATATTTTTCTTTTAGACGCTGCTGCGGCAAAAAAAATTAGCCCATGCGAGAGCAGCAACTAAATTAAGTTAAATGCAGGTAGCAATCGTCAGACAGCCATTAGCACTTCAAAGTAAACCTACGATGATATTTCCCCGCGAAGCTCGTTCGGAGATTTAAATATATGCTAATTTCCAAACGAATTTCGACAACATGTTTTGTAAGCTGATCTAATGCAGAAAGATCTATTCTTACTGTAAGAAGAGATTTATAAATTACACTATAAAGAATGCATATTATACTGCGGATGAATAATTAAGTCCTTTATACGATCAATGTTCAATCAGCAGGAAAACTCGAAAAGAATAAATCCCATCATAACAAATATTTCATTCATTTGGAAGTGTCAATAGTTTTATTACCTATCTGAAATTAATTTTCCAATAATGTGAACTATAACTTAGGTAATCTATTAGTTATCGCCACAAATCATATGTAGTTAATTATTCTGTGTTATCTTTACAAGTTAAATGATTCTTTACGAAAAAGTGAGCAGTTCTTTAGATATCAATTTATCGTTGGAAGACTGTTGAATAAACCGTGTTGTTATTAGCCTTGAGCAAGTTCTGTCCAAAAGTAATTAGAATTTTTAATATTAAGGGAAATTAAGATTGCTGTGAATATTCCAAAACATTTAGCAGCGCATTAGAAAATTTAATTATCTTTTCGGTTTAATCAAGATTTTCTGCATTGTTTCTCATTTATGCAAATCATTACTTTCTTGGAGGAAAATTAAAGCAGCCAATTGTTTTGCCCTCTGTTTTTAATTAAGGTCTTTCTATTTCTTTCACACGAGAAATAATTAACAGATGAAAAAAGTTTTTGAACTTTTATGTCTTTTAAAAGCAGCAATCTGATAAATATTCGTCGCTTAAAAGGCTAAAACTACAAGAAATAGCCGAGAGCAAAGCTACAGCAAATGCTACAGCAAATTTCTGAGCTCTAAAACTGTTTAGAGATTAAGTGATAATAACTGTAAGTGATGTAATTTAGGCAAACAAAAAATGACAATCAGTTTACACAGGGAGAAATATCTTCCAATGACTCAAAGTTAACCGAGACTACCATCGGAATTATGGAATTCTTGAAGTTGTTGCTGGGTTATCGATGCAACTGGAAAGACTACGAGACTATGTGACTATACAGTTGATGCTTCTGCGGTTCCGACAGATTATAAATCAATCAATCGCCTGTCCATCAACCTATGGTTTAATCTTTTTCACTGCCGGATCATTTTCAAATAGTGAAAGCAAATCATGGGTCAGAACATTAATGCACTTCTATTGATTAAAGGGAATAAAATTTTTGAAATAACAGCACAACTTTGTTTGAATTGTATAGAGGCGAACTAGCTATAGTTGGTTCCAGCGGCGACCAACAATTTTAGCCCGTAAAATATTTTTGCTTCGATACAGCCATCTGTAATGTACGAGAGAGACTATCGTGTTGGTATGTAAATCCTGCGGTCAGTAAAAAAAAAAGCTGTGATGTTCACTCTCCATGCATACACAGTTCATGAATGCATAGATATTTAGCACAGTTCTCGTTCCACGTAAAACTGTTAAGTTCCCAGTCCGATTACCAACCGCGTAGCAGTGTGTTGTATAGAAATGGAAACAATGAAAAATAGTGGTATAAGTCTCGTTATCCAAAAATAAGAATTAAAAATATAATTATTTATTCAAAGAGTAAAAAATATTAGCATATCAAATAATGCAATATTGTCAATGACTTTGTCATAATCAATATTAAAATTTCTCTCTAGATACAAAAAAAAATTCTTCCAACGACAAATCTTGACCTAAAGATAACCTTAAAGGATTTTTTACCGCGGAAAGCTTTCTTTCACAATGAGTTTGCATACATGACAAAGTTAACAGGTACTTATGAGTGAAACATAACGATGTATAAAGTAAGCAATGGCTAAACTCATGTAGTATTTGAGATATACATGTTAAATGATTGCATTTTCTCTTGACGCCTTTATTAAATGCCTCTTCTTCCATTTCATCGTTTAAATTTTAAATATCGCCGGACACATTAACATTTGGTTCTTGACATACAGGTAATGGACAGAAAAATGGGACCACCAAGATTTGGGAAAGCCTTCGGTTTATGTTAAACAGCGGCATCTATGTGCCACTTGACGAAGGCATGAAACATGCAAATGACATCCCAACATGCATAGCGTTGGGTTGTTTTACCTCTGAGCGGCACTTTTTTGCACACAATGGGCTAAATGGTCAGGTCACATGGACCCCGAAGGCTCAGAGAAGGTTGGGGGAGGGGACCCACTGGAACAGTTGTTGGGAGACAGATGGTAGCCTCCCGTCAAGGCCATCCAGCGTGTTCTTTAACGTGCACAGGGTATGTCTCTCCCGCACACGGGGCCACGGCTTAACGTCCCATCCGACGGACGGTGGCCTTTCCAAGCCCATCGGTGTCCCCTACTGACCGTGGGCAGGGCGGGGAATTTTGCGGAGATAAATCTCAACGCTGACCCAGCTGGGACTCGAACCTAGGAACTACAGATTACGAGCCTGGCGCGCTACGACTGAGCCACCCCCGCCCCAGCTTAGCGTCTTATGTCTATAAAGGCAAACCCAACGTAATTGTATGTACTTAATGGCATCATGTCGCCGAGTGAAGACCTTAGCGATTTGGAAAAGGGCATGATTGTTGGAGAGCGTTTGACAGGAACTTCAGTCACTAAGACAGCTGAACTTGCCAATGTTTCACGAGGCACCGTTTCCAAGGTCATGTCTGCATGGAAATCTAAAGGGAAGAAGACATCATCTGCTAAAGGCAACAGTGGGCAAAAGTGCATTCTCCAGAAAGTGTTCGTATGATGTGCAAAGCGAAACCGGTGAACTACAGCTGATCACTTGTGCACGGATTTCAACGTAGAACGAGAGAGGCGTTTCGTCAAAAACATTCTTTAACAAAAAATTCTTTATAGTGTAACTTTATAGTGTAAGTAAGTACGTCGAGAACTCCATAGAGCTGGATATCACGGTCACAAACCGGCACTTCACAAACCACTTATCACATCTGTCAACGCATGTCGTGTCCAGTGGTGCAAAGAGCACAAGCAGTGAAGATTTGAGCAGTGAAGGAATGTGATATGGTCTGACGAATCATCCTATACTTTGTTTTCGGCAAATGGACGAGTAAATGTGGTGCGAACCAAAGGAAGCTTACAACTCTTCTTGTTTACTACTGTTAAGGGTTCTGGCAGTTCTGTAATGGTGTGGGGTGCTTTCTCGTGGTATGGTTTGGGTACACTCATTCTGTTAGAAGGGAAGATTAATGCCGAACGCTATCGACAGTCCTGAGTGAGCATCGTCATCCAACGATACAGCATTTCATTCATGAAGAGAGAGCTGTCTTTCAGGATAACAATGCTCCCATCCACAGAGCATGTGTTCACACAGTGGCTTGAGGACCACGCACAAGACTTTTTCACATATCATGGCCACCGAAGTCACTATCACCCACTGGAAAATCTATGGGAACTTCTAGAACAATGTTCAAACACCGTTTTCCCGCTCCATCGAACAAGCTGGAGTTGATCACGTTTTTTTGTGGAGAAATGATGCTGACTTTCAGACACTGGTAGACTCGATGCCACGATGTATACAGGCTTTACTGGACTCGTGTGGCAGTCGAATTAGTGATTTTACGTTACTGTTTCCATTTTTTTTTTGTCCCTTGCCCGTATTATTCTTTGTTTCTCTTCATCATTTTTCCGGAATACAGTCGGAATATAATCTTGATAACCACAAGCCCATATCTGGGCTAGTGGTTATCGTACCTGACTACTAGACCAGTGGGCATGTCCCTACGCATGTGTTTGTATGAAAAACCAGGACAAGTCCAATAGAGCTTCTAGGTTATCTCTGTTCATTGTGGGGGCGGGGGTGGTTCAGTCGGTAGCGCGCCAGGCTCGTAATCTGTAGTTCCCAGGTTCGAGTCCCAGCTGGGTCAGCGTTCAGATTTATCTCCGCAAAATTCCCCGCCTTGCCCACGGTCAGTAGGGGACACCGATGGGCTTAGAAAGGCCGCCGTCCGTCGGATGGGACGTTAAGACGTGGCCCCGTGTGCGGGAGAGCCATACCCTGTGCACGTTAAAGAAGACGCTGGATGGCCTTGACGGGAAGCTACCATCTGTCTCCCAACAGCTGTTCCAGTGGGTCCCCTCCTCCAACCTTCTCTGAGCCTTCGGGGTCCATGTGACCTGGCCATTTAGCCCATGGTGTGCAAAAAAGTGCCGCTCAGAGGTAAAACAACCCAACTCTGTTCATTGTGCGTTATTTAAAAAAAAATTGCTGATTGGCAACATTCACGAGAAAGCTTTTCACGATTAATATGGGTGAGTTGGGCCAATTTAATTAAAGCATCTTCATTTGTTCAGTTTTTAGTGTTTTCAACATTCTTGGGATTAAGCGAAGCAATTTCTTTTATCAGTTCTTCATTAGAACTCAAACATGCATTCATTTGTTGTAGCACGGCGTCCATAATAAAGTTAAAAACTTCAAACAAATCAGTTAAAAGTTCTTAAATGGAAATGCTCCAACTTGACTATCTTTATCAGTATCTAGTTCAACTGAACCTTTTTTGCTACTGGAATTCGTTTTATAGGAATATCTCATTCAATAGTAATAAATTTTGGAAACTTGTGAAAACTATTAGTTGGCGGCCCCAATTTGCTTCTGACCCGGGATGCTTAGGCCAGTCCACCCCTGCTCTTGTATCTAGAGCAAGCTGGCTGAATTCAAAAGCTTACTTACAGTTTCTGTTTAAAAATAAACATAAATGCATAACGTAAAATTAACTGTCTTTAAATTGGATGCTAATTTTAAACGGGGAGGAAATATTACAATATCGTATATTCATCTTCATTCACCTGATGGGGGGGGGGGAATGCTTCGGCCCATATATTGCACATCCCTGATCTATGGGAACTTCCAAAGAGTTAATTATGAAGTCTCATAATCTTCCTAGTTTTCACTCATGTTACGCCACTACATATTACAGTACTATTATTAGTTAACAGTATATATCCTGTGCAATATAACTTAGAGAATATCTGTGAGGGTTGGGTTGGGTTGTTTTACCTCTGAGCGGCACTTTTTTGCACACCATGGGCTAAATGGCCAGGTCACATGGACCCCGAAGGCTCAGAGAAGGTTGGGGGAGGGGACCCACTGGAACAGCTGTTGGGAGACAGATGGTAGCCTCCCGTCAAGGCCATCCAGCGTGTTCTTTAACGTGCACAGGGTATGGCTCTCCCACACATGGGGCCACGGCTTAACGGCCCATCCGACGGACGGCGGCCTTTCCAAGCCCATCGGTGTCCCCTACTGACCGTGGGTAGGGCGGGGAATTTTGCGGAGATAAATCTCAACGCTGACCCAGCTGGGACTCGAACCTGGGAACTACAGATTACGAGCCTGGCACGCTACCGACTGAGCCACCCCAGCCCCATATTTGTGAGGAAGGTGACTTCCTGTAACGGGTTAAGTGATATGAAAGAGAAGGAAGTTTGATCGAGGGTTATTTCATATTAAATGGGAAAGAATAGGGTTTTAATTAGTTTAAAGAGAGTTGTGTAATATACAGACTGTTGGTGATACAAAACTAATCAGCAGGAATAAAAGAATTTCTGTAACGAATTACTCATAATTCTGAACAGAATCCACTATTCATAAGATTTTCAGTTTAAAATCAATGGCATTTTAATCTCAAGATATATTTTTGCCAGAAAAAAAATTGTTGTTTTCAAGTAAGTGGTGATTGTAATCGTCCGTCAAAGTAGTTAATTTAATATTCAAAGAAAAAAACTTTTTCTTTAAAATGGTTGTGGCAGAAAAATTCTTTCAACAAGATGCAATAAAATAATAAAAAAATAACGAATCGAAACCCGGCATAAAATTAATATATACACTAACGCAACATGTTAATTGCAATACAACAAATTAATGAGGAAATTTAATGAAATCAGGCACATAAGAGACATTATGAGAAGCAAGTGGTTAAAGTTACACTATAAAAAAAATACCCCCTCAAGCAGCTGCTTGCAACAGAGGTCTGACAGGAGCCTGTCAATTTATATGCCACAGTAGAAGGTCTGAGAGGATGGCAGGACCTCAGCAGAAAAACAACACGAACATCCATGCCTTACCCGGGACTCGAACCCAGGTCCCTTAGATCAGTAGCTAAGCGCGCTAACCACTCGGCCATGGGAAGGCAAAAATAAATACCTCCTCAAGCAGCTGCTTGCCACAGAGGTCTGACAGGAGCCTGTCAGTTTATTATGCCAGAGTAGAAGGTCTGAGAGGATGGCAGGACCTCAGCAGAAAAACGACACATACATCCATGCCTTACCCGGGGCTCAAACCCAGATCCCTTAGATCAATAGCCAAGCGTGCTAACCACTCGGCCACGCTAGCCTTTATTTAATATACAATATGCCCCCCTTTACTACGATACAAGCTGTGAGAGGGCTAATCATTTTGTCATCAGTCTCCAAAATGCCCATCAATCGTGTTTTGGGAAATGCTCTTCCACGCAGCTAGCAGCTCAATGTAAGGTGTGAGCAGGAGTATTCCTGTGTGAACAGGAGTATTCCTGCGGACGCTCTCAAGGCCCCAATAGGGAACGATACGGCGATCATGAGGGTTATGAAAGGGTGCACATGTCACTTAGGCTGTACATGGTAACACATCCAGTGTGAGGGAGGGAATTATTCTGCTGCAGTGAAACGTTCCAAGGGAATGGCAGGAGTACGGGTTGTAGAATAATTCGATGCACTGCCAGCCAGTTTCATTGTCCATAATATGTGCCTGGGGTGTGCATCTGCCGTACATAATGAAACCTGATATCAATATACCAGGGGCTGGCCAGAGAATTCATTGGACACTCACGTTTCCATAAGTTTCTCATGTGCTCCCTATAGACATGTGACCCGCCATTATTCCCTTAGAGATACAGCCGAGACTCGTTAGTGGACAGCATCGATCTCCATTCATGTCCCAGGCTCTGAAATTCTCCAAAACATTGCGCTGTATTGTGGCAGTACTGATGGACATTTCAGTGGTTTAAGACCGGCGTCAAATAAATGGCGTTGGATCATTTAAGCACGCACATTGTTGAATCACCGGCTCTCAGGAGTCATCTTGAGTCGTAGTGAAGCAGTTCCATGAGCTTCGCCAGACTTGGCATCCTTGCGAACTGTGGTCTTGCATTATGGCTCAGTTGTGGTTGTTGTTGCCTAACTGACAAAAGAAATTCAGATCTTCAGTTTAAAATCAGCTCATTTTAATTCTAAAATAAATTTTCACCAGAAAAAATCAAATTGCTCAGTCTTCAAGGTCAAAGCAAGGATTTTAATCATTCATCAAATTAGTTAGCATTTAAAGAAAAAAAAACTATTTCTCCAACAACAGCTTTTGCAAAAAAAATACTCTTCTAACAGGATGGTTTTCAAGATACTGCGTAGACCTTGAAGACTGCAAACTTGTTTCTAACAAAGATTGATTTTAGGGAAAAAAATCGATTTTAAAATGAAGATCTGAATTTATTTTGCCAGTTTGGGCAACGTGGCATTACATTCTGAAACACCACAGAGGAAGAGAGATAGCGATGCAAGTCGCACCAAGTACAGATCGGTCAGTTTTATAACATCATATAATAGGCAGCTTTAAACATCATCTGACGAACTAAAATTGTTTTTCTTTCAACTCATGAAAACAAAACATTACCCAGTAAAGAAAAAACTCAAAATAACAAGACAGCAAAAGACATTAAAGATATGAGAAAACAGATTTAAAACGATAAACTTCAAAATGATTAATCTCCAATATTTACAAAACAAAAATAAAAAAACGATAAATAATTTACCCTGTTGTCATTAAATGAGAAACATGTAGCTTTCCAAGCAATAAATAAACAAACAAACAACTGCAAATCCAGCTAAGAACTCACTACTCATCAGTGCTTTGCTCAACATTCTCCAACACCTTCCTGGAAGGCGGTCGTAGGATGATACTCTCTACCGTCTCGAATGTGTTGGCTGTGTAACCTTCCGCGTTTACCGTAACGACGATGTCATCCCTCATTTCTCGACTAAGAAAAGATCTCAAATCGTTGCGTGTCGTGTAATGGAAATCGTAGTAGGCAGTGACTGATTCTACTGTGTCTTGAGGTCGCTGCACCAAACGGCTCACAATTTTTTGTGAAGGAGTATCATGGAGGTGATACTTGTGGCCAGTCACGGGATCCAAAAGAAGGGGTACGGTGCGCTTCAAACACGTCTCTTTCAAGCAGTGTAAAAATATGGCTCTGAAAACAAAGAAATTCCGTTTCAGCAATCAGTTACAGAAATATACGTTTACATTGTACCATTATACTACTAATAGGTAACTTTTCAATTAGTCGTTTTAAACATTCAACAAGAGGTCCTCCATAAATCACGTAATGCTGTTTCAGAAGAATTTCAACTTCCCCCTTCCCCTAAGAGCACCACGTAATTCTTTGGCCAACTCCCTCCCATCCTCTCCGTTTTGTAGCATTTTTTCTTTTTTCGTATGGTTTTCCACTATTTGTGCGCTTTACTTTCAATTAAGTTAAGTAATAGGCAATATAACAATTGGTTATTTTTTCCATCAGGAAACGCGAAAAATAATTAATAATTGCAGAATTAAGCACAACATTTTAACATTACATAATACCATCTCCGAATTCCCCTCTAACCGTGTCAGAATGGAACATAAGCAATTCCTATCCCCTATTTCTTCTCGAGGGGAAGGGGCGGGGGTAGCTCGTAATCTGACGTTCCCAGGTTCGAGTCCCACATGGATCAGAATTGAGATTTATCTCTGCAAAGCCCCCACCACTTGCCCTCGGTCAGTAGAGGACACCTATGGGCTTGGACAGGCCGCAGTCAGTTGGTTTGCGCGTCAAGCCGTGGTCCCGTGTGCGGGAAAGCCACACCCTGTGCACATTACAAAACACGCTGGATGTCACTGTCAGGAGGCTACCATCTCTCTCCTAACAAATGTCTAGTGGGTCCCTCCCCATAACCTTCTCAGAGCCCTCGGGGTCCTTGTGACATGGCCATTTGGATGGAAAAGGTGCCACTCTGAGGTAAAACAATCCAAACAAATCCTTTCGAAGTATTACGTAATTTATGGCAGACTCCCAAGTCAACGACAAATTTACAGAAAATTTTAAAAAATGGCTTTCAGAGGCAGGAATTTTTTTCAGTGTTTCTTCTAGATTAGTTGCCATGCTTGGCTGCTTCTAAAAGGAACCTTGGTTCGAGCCCCGGTTAAATCATGGATGCTCCTTTTCTCGTTGTTGTCTTTTTGGCTGAGATTTCGCCTTCCTCACAGATCTTCCGCTTGATGTATTTCATTGACAGGCTGCTGTCAGACCTCTGTAGCAAGCAGCTGCTTGAGGAGTAATTTATTTTAAAAAGAAATAGGACCCATTATGTTAATGTAAACATAAAAATTTAAAATATAAAATTTATATATATTTGGACAATTTGCTCCAATATATTAAAATTCCTTACATATTGAAGTTTATCTTCAGTGTGAAAACCATAAGTTCGTTTCGGAAAAAAATGCCTTACGAGTTTTCTCAAATAATCGATTCATTATTACTGAAATACATTATGCAATGCGCTTTTTTAATTAGTGAGCAGAAAAATGCAAAAGTTATTTTTTATTTATCTGGAAACACTAGAAAGTATTCTTAAGTTTAAAGAAAGAAAAAAACTAACGAACTAAATGTCACGTGTAAAGAGCCAAAATGCGGAATATTAATTTTTTTTCTATTTCTTTCCATAGCTCACAGAAGTGTATTCCGGTCATTTCTCCAGGGGCGGGGGTGGCTCAGTCGGTAGCGCGCCAGGCTCGTAATCTGTAGTTCGCAGGCTCGAGTCCCAGCTGGGTCAGCGTTGAGATTTATCTCCTCAAAATTCCCCGCCCTGCCCACGGTCAGTAGGGGACACCGATGAGCTTGGAAAGGCCGCCGTCCGTCGGATGGGAGGTTAAGCCGCAAAACAGCCCCGACAAAATAGCCTGTTCTAAAATAGCCCAAGACTAAATAGCCCCGACAAAATAGCCCCGGAGAAATAGCTTAGCCTATTTAAATTCTAAATTTCGCATTTTAAAAATTGTATACAGACATATAAATAAAAATGCTAAATATAGTTTGGTAATTCTTTACAAGCCGTCCCATGGCCGAGTGGTTAGCGCGCTTGGCTACTGATCTAAGGGACCTGGGTTCGAGCCCCGGGTAAGGCATGGATGTGTGTGTCGTTTTTCTGCTGAGGTCCTGCCATCCTCTCAGATCTTCTACTTTGGCATATAAACTGACAGGCTCCTGTCAGACCTCTGTGGCAAGCAGCTGCTTGAGGGGGTATATTCTTTACAAGTCTTTAAGGTTTGTGTTCCTTGCCACATTCTTTACAAAAATTACATTTCAAGGTTATGTGAAATGCCACGAAGAAAGTCCATATGTTCCATAGTTGCATAATTTTCCACTAATGCTTCCAGGCGTCGATTCAGTTGCACATATTTAGTTTTGCTAGCATCTAGGTTGCGAATACCTGCAGCAAGACGGGTTAAGCGGATTTCTACCATATCCTGCTCTTTTCGGAAATGGTCGATGAGTTTGTAGATGGATGGATGATGGCAATCTACAGTTTGCTGGAATGCCCTATGCCACCCTTCTACCGAATTATTTGTCCTCGGAAGACCATTGACAACGCGCTCATGAACATTCCATATATGTATTGCAAATCGTGGTTGTGCTCGGCGATTGCGTCTTATTCGTCCTATATATGTATCTTTCCAGTAATCGATAATGGGGTCTAGTTCGTTTGGGCATTTTTCAATTAATTCTTCAAATACTCCTATAACATCATGTACCGGTACAAAACTCAACGCAAACAACATTTTTATATAAGCACGCACATTTTCATTATTTACATAAAGTTCCGCTAAATTCAGTTCTTGCACTTTTCGCCATAAGCACTGTCCCAAATGAAACAAACAGCCAACAACTTCTGTGTTATTAAAAACTTGTTGCACAGCGTTTTGAACCGCTTTCTCGTAATCACTTAACACACTTGTTGGATTTAAAGTTTCCTTCAACTGTAATAGTTTCTGAAATACGCGAACATATATTGCTTCACTTTTATTTCTTAACAATACATATATCAGTGGAATACAACACTTTTCTATTAGTCCGTATATCGTGAATAATTGAAAAAACAGTTCAGGTGATACTTTAAACGTGCCATCAACAAACCAATGATGATTCTGTTCCAATATTCTCAAATTTTCCTCAGTGCCGAACATTAGAATTCGATCAGGAACGTTTTCTCCAGAATCCCACTGAATAAAATTTTCGTTTCTTGTGGTACTTTGAAGATGAACTGGAATTGCAATATTGGCAACACTTGCAGGATTTGGATATGGAAGATTCGTTTTTTTTCGTATACGTTCTATTGCTCTCTGGGAGGCAATATAATTTGGAAGCTGAATCGATGCTTCCAAAGATATTCCACTTGTGCAGGCTTGATATATTTGCCTAAGCTTCTCCACAGCACTCTGTGCTCTATGTTTCATTTCAGAAACGCATTTCAATGCCTGATTTTTAACTGGATTTGGCGCATGGTTGTGTTCCGTCACGACCCGGAAGTCAGCACCCAATGTTCTTAGACGCCCTTTACAAGTCGGAACTACACACCTCCACGATGTACTTTCATCTCGGTTTTCCCTAGCCTTGCGATATCGATGACCATCTTTCAGCAGCAGATCTTTTCCTTTTTGCGACGAGATTTTCTCCATTTTTCTTGCAAAACACAAATAATAACGGATTATCAGTTAATATCTATTAAATAGTTCTATATTATATTGTTACGACAGAAGGAATCTGGCAACCGAAAGCAAAAAGTTTCAGCCAACGAATAAGAACGTTGGGAGAATTTGGAGAAGAAGAGTGGAGCGTTAACGGTCGTTGTGTTGTAACGGTCGAAGAGTTCGAAAATGGACGGTGAGCTGTTCTGAGACAGTGCGCGTAAGTATCAAGAAGTAACTTGATGTGTTGTGTATACGCGGAAGGATAAAAGTGGGATCTTTTATCGTTAAGTATCAAGAAGTAACTTGATGTGTTGTGTATACGCGGAAGTATAAAAGTGGAACTTTTATGGCTAACTTCGAATGTCTACACGGACTGTCTTTTTGTTCGGCTAGTGTGTGAAAAGTTATTAGCACAGGACGAGAATTGGTTTACGAGTGAAGATCTTCGGGTGACCTGGTAAATCAAGTAAAAGGTAGTATTTAGTAAAATACACAGAGCTGATGTTGTGTGCTCACGCAGGAAGATTGATGACTTGTGCATGTTAATAGTTGATTTGTTAATAAGATACTTCATCCATATTTCCTTTGTAACAATTTACCTTGTATTGAATTTGGTTTTGAAATATAGCTTTTAATACTCACGCTCAGTGGCTATCCATTTTTGTGATCCGCAACACTTGGTGTCAGAAGTGGGATTAATTTAATTGAATGCCTTTCACTAGAAGTATGGATGAGTTAATAAAGCTGATGACTGATATGAAAGCCGATATAGCTGCCCAAAGCGATAAAATAGGTGATATGAAAGCCGATATAGCTGCCCAAAGCGATAAAATAGATGATTTGAAAGCCGAAATGGCCGCACAAAATACTGAGATGAGAGCTGAAGTGGCTTCTCAAGTTGGTAAGATTATTGATCACTTCAAGGATCATAAAACCGAACTCAATAGACAATGCAATAGTTTAAATGTTGAATTTGTCAGTGAAAAAGATGATCTTGATAGTGTTAAGTTAGATTGTAAACATGGAAAAGAAAAAGAGAAAGGCAACGCATATAAAAATGTGTATCTGCTACTGAAAATCAAGAATCGTAGAGATAGCGCAGATAATGCCTTTGACCACGCAACTACTGGTGATGCATGGCAGAGTGTCTATGTCGCTGGTGACATGTCTAGGAACTGTGAAGAACAATCACACAGATCAGAGAGCTGTGAGACTATACAGTACGCTTTGCACTTCAAAATACCTAGGTATACAAGTCTGGCACGATCTGAAGAGAGATCCACACGAAAGGTATTCTATTCCTCGCCGTCAGCAAAATGTGTCATGGACAATTATCGCAAAGGCAGAGTAACGAGTGGTAATGAGGGGGAACGAAACAGAGTTTACGTTTCGCAGAGTGGTCCGAGTAAAGAAGAGGCGTCCATTCATCATAGATACAAAGTGCCCTGCGTCGTTACCGGGGAAGTCGGAGAGATTTTTCCGAAGCATATAGCCACACTTGAATCGTTTATAGAAAGTGGGGAATTAAGGAAGAGGAATTCCGAAGAATGGCTTAGAAGCATAACAGGTGATGCTAGTAAAAGAGCTTCAGGCAGAGACGGTACTTCAAAGACTAACTTTCTGGATGAAACTAAGCCTCAGAGTTACGATCAGAGAGAAGTAAAGCCCTCAGACAATCTCAACGAAACCATGCTGAATTTCTTTTCTGAACAGTCAATGCGCAGATTTGGACATTATAACCATTTAGATTATAAGGATATAGAAAAGTTTTATCACGATTACAAGAGCTCTAAAGTGGACAATATCATGTTACAGAACTCGTCGCTGATCTCCAGAATGAACAATTTGGCAATCATGACTGATATTTCCCTGGCTAATTACAATGAGAGCTCCAAGAAGGTGAATTCGGAAGAAACAGCAACTATGACCTCCTCGGGTCATGTGTTTTGCTGGAGACCCGAGTGGCGCCATCGGATGGTGGATAAACACAGCACAAGAGTTGTCAGCGACAAAGTGAGTCTTGTCTTGGCTCCTGCACTTGCTGCTTTAGGTCTCAAGGTCCCTATGATCTCCGGTCGTGCTCTCCAATTGACGGGAGATACTCTGTACAAATTGGAATCCATCCCTGGCTTCACAGTCGACTGCACTAAAGATAAAATCGAGCAGATGATGGAAGACGTCGGATGCTGCATCGTATAACAGACAGAGGAGCTGGTGCCAACAGATAAGGAGATTTACCGCTGCAAGGATCTGATGGCTACCATAGATAGCGTTCCTCTAATGAGATGCTCAATTGTGTCCAAAAAGCTGGCTGAAGGAGTGTGCGCTTTGGTTTATGATGATGAATTCGGAAAAGGAGCTATTGATCCCATCAGTACAGAAGATGTTGCTGTTGATTTAGTTAAGAAAATGGTTGCAGCATCACAAGCTCGTGGAATGAAGAGTTTGAGTTGTTCAGCTGTTATCAGCAACATGGATTCACCTCTTGAAAACTCTGTTGACAACTCTCTGGAAGTGATGGAAGCTGTTCAGTGTTTCCTTGGTAACGGATCCTTGGAACTGCAAGAGCTCGTCGAAGAGTTAGGAGGAGAACTTCTGGGTTTGGTGAACATTGTGGATAATAGGGTAGATGAAGCATCACGTGTCCGCAAGGTTCTGCATAACGGCAATGCTTTGAACAAGTTTCGTAACATGTTAATAGAACAAGGAGTATCTGAAGATGTTGCAAGCTGGCTATGTGAAGATAAAACAGAAAAAATATTGCTAGCAGCCCGACACATCACTGATTTCACTTATACAGGAGAAACAGGTAAGGTTGTCGGATTAGAAGCTGCAGTCCTAGCAAGAGTATGGAAGGAGGAGATGGACCGAAGCGCTAAAAAGAATTATGGAGCTGATATAATTGTGAAGCACCTTGGGGATCAAATTGAATCAGGTGAAATATGGCTGAAGGTGTCTCACGACAGTTCTGAATTAAGTGAAAGTCAACTGACAAAAGGGTCAGACTGGAGGATGAAACTCCTCCCTAGATTTTATGTCACTAATGACTTTCATTCCTTGTTACTGTTGATAGAAGTAAAAATCCAAAGAAGAAAACTTTCGACAAAGAAGAAAACTTTTTACAGGTTTTGCACGAAAACTCTTAGTCGATTCTTCTCCCTGCGGAGACATAAACGTGTTCACAAGGGCTATAGGCCTTACACGTATTATATTTGTGGACGACGCTTCAGTCAGAAAAGAAATCTAAGTCATAATGAGATTCGCTTTCATTTTGACACAGACGTGGAATATCGCATTCGTCGACGTCCAGCTACAAAGAGCAAGGTGGTTCACGTGGATCGTTTGACCCCGTTTCATCGAAGAACTGAAGAAACTTTGGAATCCAGAATTGTTCGGGACGAACAAGACCTAGGAAGGGGGCAGTGTTACGACAGAAGGAATCTGGCAACCGAAAGCAAAAAGTTTCAGCCAACGAATAAGAACGTTGGGAGAATTTGGAGAAGAAGAGTGGAGCGTTAACGGTCGTTGTGTTGTAACGGTCGAAGAGTTCGAAAATGGACGGTGAGCTGTTCTGAGACAGTGCGCGTAAGTATCAAGAAGTAACTTGATGTGTTGTGTATACGCGGAAGGATAAAAGTGGGATCTTTTATCGTTAAGTATCAAGAAGTAACTTGATGTGTTGTGTATACGCGGAAGTATAAAAGTGGAACTTTTATGGCTAACTTCGAATGTCTACACGGACTGTCTTTTTGTTCGGCTAGTGTGTGAAAAGTTATTAGCACAGGACGAGAATTGGTTTACGAGTGAAGATCTTCGGGTGACCTGGTAAATCAAGTAAAAGGTAGTATTTAGTAAAATACACAGAGCTGATGTTGTGTGCTCACGCAGGAAGATTGATGACTTGTGCATGTTAATAGTTGATTTGTTAATAAGATACTTCATCCATATTTCCTTTGTAACAATTTACCTTGTATTGAATTTGGTTTTGAAATATAGCTTTTAATACTCACGCTCAGTGGCTATCCATTTTTGTGATCCGCAACAATATCAATAAATAAACGCATCCGGTAAAATAGATATTAAAATAACTTACTTATTTCCGTTAGAGATCTCTTGCAACGACTCCCGCAAGACACACGTGCGCCACGTGCGAACAAAAAACTAAAACAAGAAGCTAAACTAGAAGCATTGGTTTTAATACTAAAACTAAATCACATGGCTCCGCCTACCGGTGAGCCATATGCCTGTCACGTGACTCATTTGTTACTATAATATTTCTAATTATAGATGCACTCAACGCAACTTGTTGCTAAGTTACCTTCATTTTACCAAAGTATAGGAAGACATATTACGCGCGTTTTCCGACGCGCAAGTTGGATTTTTACTTTGGATTTTAAATAGGCTAAGCTATTTCTTCGGGGCTATTTAGTCTTGGGCTATTTTAGAATAGGCTATTTTGTCGGGGCTATTTAGTCTTGGGCTATTTTAGAATAGGCTATTTTGTCGGGGCTTTTTTTTTTTTTTTTTCCGGGCTATTTAGTCTTGGGCTATTTTGACGGGGTACCGCTGCTTGGATATGACCAACAGACTCCGAAAAAGTTCCCGTAATGGGAAATTTTCGAACTCATATGAAATATTACCAGCTTTACGAATTCTTATGTACAAGAATTTGCTAATACTGGATGTATTTGTATTTATACATATTCCTTTCGTCACTACACTAAGTATATTTACAAAGGGAAACGAATACATTGCGACATTGAAAGCATGAATTAAACATTTAGATCATGATTACATACTCTTCTGATGACCATAAACAATAACTTGGTCAAGTATTTCGGATGCCGGCAAGAATACCAGATTTTTCAACTATAATTTTAAACACAAGATTTAATTATTACATCTTCTCACAAATCACTGCTTCAGACTTAAAAGACAAGAAGTCATCAGTTAGCGAGGAGTGTAATTGCATCCTGTCATAAAATTCATATCTTATTAAGATCATTTACATTATTGAATTTGTATCCTTATTACTTTTATTGATTTATTACTTTTAGTTACTTTTAGTTTTATTGATTTATTACTTTTAGTTACTTTTAGTTTTATTGAATTATTACTTTTAGTTTTATTGAATTTGTATCCATAATGCACAAAAATTTGAAATCGTAGTAGGGTATTAAAGACTTACCTAGTTTTACGAAAGATATGAACCAAAACTGCAAAAAAAAAACATATGAACAAAACTGCAAACTTCATAAAATGAAAAAGAAATCAACCTAACCTGTTAATCTGAAATCCTTCCAACAGTTCCAGCAGCTCCCTTGCTTGACCTACTGTGAAGGGAAACCCACACATCACCCAACCGTGGATAAGACAGTCATTTTTCATTAATCTTCTTGCCACCACACGTGCCAGAAGATCATCTGGAACTAAAGCAAATTTCTATTATTTCAAAATCTCTTGATGCTTATTAATTCGCGCATATTTATGACAATAATATGATTACGCCTTACATATAATACAACAGAAATGAAACCAAAAAAAGAAAAACATTAAGGCATAATATAAATTTTATTAATAAACGTCTGTTTGTAAATGTATATAATACACTGTATATCTCCTACACACTACCAGTAGTTTTTTGTCATGTTCAGTTAATACCAGTCAGCATTTTATATTTATAAATAATTTTACAACACAAACATCATAATATGCTTTATTAGATATAGATATTTTTATCATTAAATATTGAAATTAATTTTATACATTTGCATAACGCATTGGCCGAGTGGTTAGCGCGCTTGACAACTTGATCTAAGGTACCTGGGTTAGGACCCCGGTAAGACATGAATGTGTCGTTTTTCTGCTGAGGCCCTGCCATCCTCTCAGACCTTCTACTATGGTATATAAACTGACAGGCTCCTGTCAGAGCTCTGTGGCAAGCAGCTGCATGAGGGGGTATTTATTTTTTATTTTATACAAATAACATTGGCAAGAACATAATGCGGTGTTACACAGTATAAGGCCGAAAGTAACGCAAATACAATAAATACTCAAAGGAATGCAGTGACCTAGAACTTTACCTCGTGTACAGGATTTGTTCTTAATGAAATTAAATTTTAATTTCCGTTCATTAGTTATTAGATCCAGAACCAGATTAAGAATTTTTCGGCCCACGGCTAAATATAGCTGCACTTTTTTGCACACAGTGGATTAAATGGCCAGATCACTAGGACCCCAAGAGTTTAGAGAAGGTATGGGAAAGAAAGGGGTCCACTGGACAGCTGTTAGGAGACAGATGGAAGTATCCAACAATCCAAGCCTTCCAACAATGCAATGGGCGCATCGATTCGGTAGTATTTAAGTAATTAAGCTGTCCCTAAATAAGTTCCGGATTTCAGCATCCTTTTCATGTTTTTTTTACAAAAAGATGAAATGATAATGATTTCATCATTTCACCTTTTCGTAAAAAGCTACAAAAAATAAAAGCGATTTGAGAGCTGTGGCTGAAAAGAAATACATTACTAGGATAGAATTATTTGAAATGCCACCTGAATGGGTACGATGGTTACTTCTAATACATCTGCCCGATATATTGAAAGAGAATTTCAAGTTATTTAATAATAGTACAAAAAGCATATAATATTAATAATAGATTCATATATATATATAGTTAAGGAAAGGAGAAACAATAATGACACTATAAACAGACGAACACTACGCTCCATGTTATGCCAATAGCAACTCAGGTTCAGAACTCAGTAACTTCTTAAATATGCTTTTTTTATGAAAAAATGTCACCGAAGATAATCGAAATATTACAATCAAATCTATTTCAATTTCGATTTTCAACAATATTCGTTCGGTATTGGATTTTTTCCAATTCGTTCGGTACGGAATTTGAAATATTTAACAGCAACAATGACAGTTTGAATAATCGAGTAGAAATTTTAATACAAACAAGTTAAAATGGAAACAATAACCGTTATACTAAACTTACTAAGATGTGTATTTATTATTTTAATTTTCGCAAGTTTTGAATGATTTATTGAAGAACGAGCAAAGTGGTTGAATGTTTCAGCTTCCGTAACTCTTTAAATACTAAATACATATTGTCTAACTGGAGATTTAAATTAACTGGATTCAGATCTTTATCTTCAGTCACGTTTTCTCTTAAAAACATTATTTAAGAACTACTTTCTTAATCTGCCTATTGACTTAACATGGAACAGTACCAAATAACGTGGCCATGTGTAGAAACAATAAATTACCCATCAAGCAGCTGATTGTCACAGAGATCTGACATGATCCTGTCAGTTTAATAGATAATATCTGTGAGGAAGGCGAATTTCAGCAGAAAGACAACAAAAGCATCCATGCCTTGTCCGGACTCGAACTCAGCTATCTTTTATCAATATCCAAGCGCGCTAACCATGAGGTCACTGGAATGGTGAGTATACACAATGTAAAAAAATATTGGTCTTGTTAATTAACTATAAAAGTATTGACCCATACTTGATAGCTATCGATTGAAATTCAGTTCACCAAATGGAAAGACGATGAATTGTCCTATGTATTAATCATGTTTTTCATATGAACGATGTGATCCATGAATGCAATGTGATAATAACTCCTCACCTGGATCTTCCGTTTCCAAAACTGCTTGGATCGCATGCTGAAATGGCGATTCAGTCATCGCTTCCTGTTGCAACACTTCTTGGAAGTCCACTGAAGTATAGATATAAATAAACGATTCAAAAAAAAAAGATCGGGTAAGACAAAATCGCAGAAAATAAGCAAATTTGTATGGTTTGAGAATATATAAAAATACAGTCGCTCAAAAAAGTATCCGAACACCATGGTTGATTACGGAATTCAGAAAAAAATCTGGCAACGATCTTTTTAGAAATTAGTGATCTGGCAACTTTCGTGTAAACTCTATGATTGGTTACAGAATTCAGGAAAAATATCTGGAGCGTGTACAGCAACTGTACACGCTCCAGTTACTGTTCACAGCAAACTGGAGCGTGTGCAGTTACTGCACCTGGATCGTGTGGACACACACGATCCAGGCTTTTGTGAGCTCACACGATCCAATGTGCTGTGAACATTAACCGCAACCGCTCCAGTTTGCTGTGAACGGTAACTGCACACGCTCCATATTCATTGCATTATATATTCATAGGCATTATATATATTAAAAAAATATCCGAACACTACGGTTGATTACAGAATTCAGAAAAAATATCTGCCAATGATTTTTTTAGAAATTAGTAATCTGGCAACCTTCGTGTCACGTGACACGAAGGTTGCCAGATCACTAATTTCTAAAAAAATCGTTGCCAGATATTTTTTTTGAATTCCGTAATCAACCATGGTGTTCGGATACTTTTTTGAGCGATATAAAAATTAAATGATAAATAGTATATAATAGTACTCGAAATTTATTAGAAATTCCTAACAAAATATCATTTATTAAAACAAGCACTGAAGTAATTCTTCAGTGCTTGTTTTAATAAGCAAAAAAATATAAAATTGTTTTAATAAGCAAAAAAATAATAAGTGCTTGTTTTAATTCAGCAAAACATGATTTTTTTTACTTTATTAATCTATCGCCCAAAATTAGACTAAACTTTTTATTTGGAAAAGGGTGGGGGCCGATTACAGAAAAATGGTAACAAAAGTGCCGTTTTATAAATTTTTAAGAATAATGCCAACCTATACTAATTGCAATATTTAAAGAAGCATTAAACATTTTTGCGAGACCCTCTCAGTATTACGTATGCTACCTTGAAATTATTTATAATATTTTGTAGGAGGGAATGTAATTTTGGCATCGAACAATCAGATCTTAACTGTAATATGATTGACACATTTCTATTTCAGATTGAACAATGACTAGTCTGAACTCGCATGTGCAAACTTTCGAGGAGCCTATATTCTAAAAAAATTTATATTACTAATAAAACGAACTAACGAGAAATTTCATATTTAAGAGTGTATGTGGGAGCGCGATCATAACACATATAATTTATAACACTATTATTAAACATTATGATTCAGAAAAAACGCACCTCAAGGTACATTCTGCTTAATGACTCCAACTTTATTTAAATTATAAACGATATTTTAATTGTCTGTAGCTGTTATTTTCCAGTCTTTTGTATAAATCGCAGTCAGCGATATATGCAGCAAATATATATATATGCATGCATATATTTCATACAATACAACAGTTATCGAATATTACATCAATTAAAGAAATTATATTAAGCATTTATTATTCTACAAGCACAAGTATTTCAACTTGATTAAATAAAAATGCAACTGATACATTTCTTTCAAATAATTTGGCTGCATCTTCATTTCCTGAACCTCTTTAGAGTAAACAGTCTACCATTAACTCGCTAAGCATGTTATAATGGGCATATTTCCTTAACAAAAATTCCAATCTGCATTTCATTCTCATATAGTAGTCGAAGCACAAAACGGCCACACACAAGAGCAAAGGAATCCCATATTTCCCAAAGAAAATGCGTTTATTTGATGGAGTACTACTTTCTGTTATGCGACAATCTAATATTTTACTTCCACTATTCGCATATTTACATAATATTTACCTTAATTCATCATGTTTTAAGGAGATATTTTGACATTAAGAAGTTTTCCTAATAGTCTGGATTGTGTATTTAACAGTGTTTTAGAAGATTATCGTAATTTATACATCTGTAAAAAACCGTGTTTATATTCAGGGTTAGTAAAATTCGACTTTAATATTTGCCAAAAACGGAACATGATTAATGCCCAGCCAACTCTCCTCTCTTTAGAACACTCGGCGAACTTCTTCCTTCCTCCTTCATCCCCTTAACACAGTCTTCAAGAAATTCTTGGTGCAATCCTTATAATTATCTTTTGAAACGCATGAATATACCACGTCAACCCAAATAGCAGCAAGCTACACCTGACCAGTAAAATCGATTTTGTGCCCTACGGAGCATGTGAGAAAAATACAAAATGTAAAAATAGGAAAGGGGTTTATTAACTGGTTATAATTCGCAGCTCTATTCCGCAATATTTATATACTTTATAATCCTTAATTTATGGAAGATTTACGTTACTAAAAAGTTTATAAAACGGATTATATTTCCCTCATTGAATCCCATTATGTAATGATAGATGCGTTCTTAAAGAAATTTTTTCAGATTCGAACTTTCATACAAACATTGCTTTTGATCCTTTTTAACACATTTGAAAAGAAAAAGCAACAATGTTTTAACACTTTCAATGCTCACTTGGTTTTCGATCGTTTATAAAATACTTCACCTTACATCTTAGTATGTACGGAACTTTAAATCAGGCGTATACAAACTCTGGCCCATTTAGCAATTTTATCGGCCGGAGTAAAGATCGGATAATATAAAATAATTCCTATCAATCTGGATCTACTAAACTGAATGGTGTTTTAATATGATGAAAGACGGAAATGTGAATAACATTATACAATTAGATTCAACGTCATTGAAGCCGAATGTTCAGTAGCTCATTTCTGGAATCCAGTTCCATGCTTCACATACTACTTCGACAAGCCAGCTTTAGTTTTGCCGATAAAATAAACTTTATATTATTAAAAAATGTTCTTGTTATTTTGTACCTACACATATGACAAGTAAAATGTGGTAAATAAAGTAAGCATTTTTTTTATTCTTTTAGTTGTACCCTCCCCGCCCCTAACTAATGGCCCGCAAGAATATTTTTTCTATTTGGTCCGATGTCAAAAGCGTTTGTACACACCTTCTTTAAATAGTAGCTTCCGTCATCAGCAAAATGTTACGTACAGCTACAGCCCACACAGTCAAATACATTTCCGTAGTCTTCATACCGTATACTGTATGTGCAACTGTAGAAAATAAATGATCATGATGTCGCTCTCTACATAGTGCAGTGGGCATTTGCTTCACCTCTAACGCACACCGAAGCACGGATCTGTGGCTTTACTATTACCAGAAATGAAAAGGAATCAATAGAGATCAGTAAATAATCAAAAAACAAAGCTCGGGATCATCAGCCAGTCACATCCTTGAAGTCAACTGTATCTGTAACATAAAAAAATTCCGTAACTGCGGAATGTGTGCCGCAAAACGAACTAGATGCAGAGATGTAATTGCCGTATAAACAATTCCAAAAACCAAGCGCTACCTGTATATAATTTTAATTTTATATATAATATCATTTCTCCTAGGATGGCCACATGCTAGCTGAAACCAGTGGTGTCATCCAGCCAGTTCAGTCAAACCGATCATTATAATGATAAAAAAATTTGAAATGATAAAAAGCAATTAGCATTATAAACAACATTTTGCCAACTTTAAAAAAAAAGTGATCCTCCTAAAATGCGTTTCGTATCGTTATACGTTTCAAATGCATCCATTCCTCGAATTACAACGGTCAGAAAATGTAACCAGTTTCGTTTCCGAGCTGTTTAAATAAACATCGTCATTTAAAATAGAGTTTTAGTTCAGCTTCTTACATATGCCACTGACGAGAAAAAATTCATTTTTATAGATTATGAAATATAACCTGTCTTGGATCAGCAGCGAAATCAGATTCTTTTAGACAAAATATCCTTCAGACTGGTAAAAACCCGTGTTTAATCTCACTTTTAGAAGCAACTTACCTGGAATTACGTGATATCTACGGTGTAGCATTTGAGCTATGGTCCTTCGCCCGCTGCCTCGTGGGCCTAACAGGATGATTCTAGGTACATATGGCACCATACTACGTGGTCTGCTTTGAACGAATCTTAAAACTAAAACAAAATAAATGTACAAATCAAATTTAATCTCCGAGAGATTATTTCCTCTATAAATAAAATACTTTCTTTGATGCATAAACTTACATATGCTTAAAATAATCTGTGATAACTGATGTTAGAAAACAAGGTATATATACACAGTCGTATCAGAATAATATGACCACCTACCATAGTATTTGTATGGTGGGCTTGCCATTGGGGAGCCTGTCTGTCGCGGGGCTGGGCAGCGGATTCCGGGGCCTCTGCTATACACTGCTTTGGCCTCTGCTTCCGGTAAACGGGAGCTCCTGGGGTGGCCCCCCCAGGAGCAATCGGCTGGTGGGCAGGTCCTGCTAGGGTCAACCGTGCAGAGCGGTGAGTAACCTTGCCCACGGTCCGGGTACAGGTTTACAAGTTTCCTCACAGATTATTTTCCTTTTGTAGTTATCCTTTCTTTGTGCGGCCAGTTTGGCCAGTCACAATTTTCTTATTTTACGCTTTGTTTGATTTGTGTAGAATGTTTTATTCTGCACATTTGTCTTTTTATTTTCCTTATATTTCTTTGTGAGGGCTTGGCTCACTGTCTGTGTGGGTATAGTGCCTGCGTAGCCCTGGCGCCCGACTGGGCGTCCCCTTGTTGGGCTCCGTGGAGGGTGGGGACAGCGGGCACTGAACCACACAACAAAAATCATGAGAGAGAGTGAAGAAATTAATACGATCGCCGCCAACAAGAGGGCTCGACATGAGCCCCCATCTTCCTCGTTGTCTAAGTTATCTCTGCCGTCGTCTTCTTTGTCTGTGTCTTCGTTCCCAAAGTTCCTGATCATCCACTCCACGGGTGATCAGGTGCTTGGGGACATGTCCCCTTTTTTTGTGAATAAAGGTTTGAAAGGTCTTGCGGGAGAACCGAAATCCGTAAAGCGCTTACGATCTGGCGACTTACAAGTTGAGACCGCTTGTTCCAAACACTCGGAACTGCTCCTGAAAGTCAAAGAAATTGGTGGGGTGGCTGTCGAAGTCACTCCCCATAAAACTTTGAATTCCTCTCGGGGTGTGATCACCGAGTGGGGCCTCCTCAAAGTCACTGAGGAGGAAATCCTCTCGGAGCTCGCATCTCAAGGAGTAACAGCGGTCCACCGGGTTTCGACACGCCGTGATGGGAAATTGACACCCACCAGGGTGTTGATTGTGACATTTAACACGCCACGCCTGCCTTCTTCCATCAAGGCAGGTTACTTACATTGTGAGGTTCGGCCGTATATCCCAAACCCTCTGCGCTGTTTTCAGTGTCAGATATACGGTCATGCCCGCACAGCATGCAGGGGCAAGCCCACCTGTGCTCGCTGTGGCAGTAAGGATCATCTCGATCCTGACTGCACAGCAGAAAAGGCATGCTGTGTGAACTGTAGTGGCGAACATCCGGCGTACTCCCGTGACTGTCCGAAGTGGAAGGAGGAAAAGGAGGTACAACGCCTCAAAGTCGTGAACAACATCTCGTATGCTGAAGCGAGAAAGCTGGCTGCACCGCCCGCCCCACCTGGCAAGGTTTCCTATGCCAGTGCGGTCATTGGAAAGCCCATCGTTCCAATGACTTCGGTTGCGGTGCAGACTGACATCAGTGTACCACCTACTGAGTCTTTCTCGCCAGCTGCGAAGTACCTCCTGACGCAGGCGAGACCGAGGGTGGTGTCGACTTCGACATCAACCCCGGTTTCCATTCCTGCAGCTCAGCCTTCCACCTCCACCGGAAGGCCTCCTCCTCCCCGTCCTCAGACAGCAAGACCTTCAAAACCTAAGGGGCCCCCACCTGGGCCCAAAAAGAAAATCACAGCGCCACAAAGGGCGGTCACCGATCCATGCCCCTCGGACGATTCCGAGGACATGGATACCGACCGCCCCCTATTCACTAAACCGTCCTCTGCGGCGGTGAAGTTGAATAGGAATTCGTCGTCCGCCCACTCTTCTAAGTCCTGAGATGGCCACACTCCTACAATGGAATTGTCGTGGATTCCAGAGGAATCTTGACGACATCAAGGCCCTCCTTCAGGCACACCAGCCCATCTGTGTGTGCCTGCAGGAGACATACTTGCAGCCAGTCACAGATCCCACGATCCGGCACTTTTCACTAGTTCGCCGGGACCGGGATGGAGATGGTCCAGCTCGCGGGGGTGTCGCCATCCTCGTGAGCAACCATTCTCCATTCCAGGTCGTAAACCTCACCACCAACTTAGAGGCGGTAGCCATCCGTCTCTTCGTGGGGTTCTCGCTGACTGTCTGCTCTGTATATCTTCCCCCTGGGAGCATCGTCTTCCAGGAAGACCTTGATGATCTCGTCTCGCAGCTGCCGTCCCCCTTCCTCATTATGGGGGACCTCAACGGACACAGTCCACTATGGGGCAGTGCTGACACCAACGGGAGGGGTGGGGTCCTGGAGCAGTGGCTCCTGGATCCTTCTCTCTCCCTGTTGAACACCGGTGTCAGTACTTACTTTCACTCCCCAACCCGCACTTTCACTGCCATTGACCTCACCATCTGCTCCTCCTCGATCCTTCCACTCTTTACATGGGAGGTCGAGGACAACCCGTACGGAAGCGATCACCTCCCCGTGGTGTGCACCATCTCCCGTGGGGGGCCTTGCAGCCCTTCACGCGTCTCGCGGTGGAGGCTCGATCGGGCTGACTGGGGTGGTTTCGAGCTGCTCTCTGAGCTCGACGACCACTCTGTCAGCCAGGAGCCAATCAATGTGGCAGTAGCGGAGATAACGGACTGTATCGTAGATGCAGCTGCATCAACGATTCCTCAAACTTCTACACGGTTTCCTCGCTTTCCGAAACCGTGGTGGAATCCAGAATGCACCGCAGCTCGTAAGGCTCAGAACAAGGCTTGGGGGGTGTTTCGGAGATATCCGACGTCCCCCAACCTTGAAAATTTCAAACGCGCCAGGGCGAAAGCACGTTTCGTCCGACGCCAGAGCCAGAAGGAATCTTGGATCAAGTATACGTCATCCATCACCCGCACGACTAGTTCTAAGGTCGTGTGGGATAAAGTCCGGAAGATGAGTGGGAACTACACGTCCCACTCGTTATCGATCCTGGAGCACAATGGACAGGCAATTGCTGATCCCAAAGCAATTGCCGACACTCTGGGGGAGTCGTTCTCCTCCATCTCTTCGTCTTCCTCTTACTCCCCCGAGTTTCTGGCCCAGAAGGGCAGGGCGGAGCGCTCTCCGCTGTCTTTCCACTCGAATGGCCTGGAGCCTTACAACAGGCCATTCACAGCGGAGGAGCTTCGCCTTGCTCTGCACTCTTCTCGTGCCTCTGCTGTAGGGCCGGACAATGTCCATTATGCCATGCTCCAACATCTTTCACCATCGAGTACGGATCGGCTGCTCCATCTCTTCAATCGCATTTTTCTCGAGGAGCAGTTTCCGGACTCCTGGCGGGAGGCCATCGTCTTGGCCTTCCCCAAGCCAGGCAAAGATCCCAAGATTCCTTCTAATTATCGTCCCATCGCATTGACGAGCTGCGTGTGCAAGGTGTTGGAAAGAATGGTAAATGCCAGACTCATCTGGTATTTAGAACACCACAACCTTCTTTCCAACACCCAGTGTGGCTTTCGCAGGCAACGGTCAACTCTTGACCATCTGATACGCCTCGAATCGGCTATCAGAAATTCATTTTTACGTAGAGAGCACCTGGTGTCAATTTTCTTCGACATCGAAAAAGCGTACGACACGGCTTGGAGATTCGGCATTCTTCGTGACCTCCACAGCTTCGGCTTGAGAGGTCACATGCCGATCTTCATCTCCAACTTCTTATCGACACGCTCTTTTCGTGTCCGTGTCGGTAACACTCTGTCGCGGCCGTACCCCCAAGAACAGGGGGTGCCACAAGGCTGCGTTCTGAGTGTTACGCTTTTCGCTGTCAAGATTAATTCTATAACTAGACAACTTCCTCCATCAGTAGGCAATGCCCTCTATGTTGACGACTTTAGCATCTTTTGCTCTTCGTCCAGCATGAGGGTCATTGAAAGACAACTGCAAATTGCCCTGAACAATCTTTCGGTTTGGGCGACGGCAAACGGGTTTCGGTTCTCCCCACAGAAGACCGCTTGTGTGCACTTTTGCCACAAGCGTAATCTTCATCTGGATCCCGAGCTGCGGCTCGGGGGTAACATCATTCCAGTTGTGGCGGAGACCAAGTTTCTCGGTCTCATATTCGATCGGAAATTGACCTTTTTACCTCACATACGTCATCTCAGGTCCAAGTGCACGCGGGCATTGAACATCGTCAAGGTCCTCTCCTCCCTCTCTTGGGGGGCGGACCGATGTTCTTTGCTCCGCCTGTACCGTGCACTTGTCCGATCGAAACTGGACTACGGATCCCAGGTGTACGACTCGGCCCGGGATTCGGTGGTGAAGGTGCTGGACCCCCTCCATCACCAGGCTCTCCGTGTTTGCACGGGAGCCTTCCGCACCTCGCCGGTCCAGAGTCTTTACGTTGAGACCGACGAACCTTCTTTATCTCTTCGCCGTCAGCAGTTGTCCCTACAATATGCGTCTAAATTGCGATCCCTGCCTGGCCATCCCACTTGGGACTGCGTTTTCAGTCCGAAGTGGGAAATGCTTTACACTAATCGGCCGACTGCCATTCGTCCTTTTGGTTTGCGTGTCCGAGGCTACCTCAGAGACATCAACACCAGTCTCGATAGCGTTGCACAGTCGACAGCTGAGCCACTTCCACCTTGGCTCGCTGTTTCCCCTTCCTGCGATTTTTCCCTGTGCAGGACGGGGAAGGCCTTTACACCCGACTGTGTGTACCGGCAACTCTTTGCCAGCCATCGTGCTGAGCACCCGGACTTCTTGCCTGTCTTTACAGATGGCTCGAAGTCCGGCACTTCGGTGGGATCAGCCATGGTCTGCTGTGATGTAATCATTGCAGACCAGATCCCACTGCAGTGTTCCATCTTCACTGCAGAGTTGCACGCTATCAGCCTCGCCTTGGACCACGTGGCGACTAAGCATCATCGTCGGTGTGTGCTTTACACCGACTCGCTTAGCTCGCTACAGGCTTTGATCTCGGTGAGGCATCGGCCTCACCCTGTTCTTACTAAGATCCGCCAGCAGCTACATCGTCTGGCAGCCACCACCACCATCCATTTCTGTTGGGTGCCCGGTCACGTCGGTATCAGGGGCAATGACTTGGCAGATGCTGCTGCCAAGTCAGCCACGCCCCTGTCCGACTCTCCGTTGCCGGTTCCATATCTGGATTTCCGGCAGCGTTTTACCATCGAGCTCCGGACACGGTGGCAGAGATCTTGGTCGGAACAGCTTACAAACAAGCTCTTTGAGATCAAACCTCTCATCAAACCATGGCAGTCTTGTTACCGCAGGAATCGCAAGGAGGAAGTTGTACTTGCTCGGCTCCGCTTAGGTCACTCGTATATTACTCATTCTTTTCTTCTTCGGGCGGACGACGTACCTAAGTGCGAGTTTTGTGACACCATTTTAACAATAAAACATATTTTAATTGAATGTCCCTGTTTTAACCTAGAACGTCGTTTGTATTTTAATTTTCACAATTTTACGTCCGAGCCACTTACACTCGGACATCTTTTATCTGATAGTACCATTTTATCTCCAATTTTTGCCTTTTTACAGTATACAGGATATTTTACCAGATTATAATTTTAATCATTTGTAATTTTTTCACCTTCTGCCTAGGTCATTTACACCTGGGCTAGTTTTATCCTTTGTCTCTACTGTATTTATTTATCTACACATTCGTTGTTTTACACTTTACTTTTTATTTCTGTGATATATATATATCTTGTTGGTTTTATTTTTGTACCTTTTCCAGCATTTGTTTTTTAATTTTGGTTGAGGAGTATTTGTTTTTTAGCATATTTTTACCTGGTTTGGCGCATTATAGCCTCAGTAGCTCATGCGCCATAAAACTCCAAACAACCAACCAACCAACCAATGTATGGTGGGTGGTCATATTATTCTGATACGACTGTCTATATATTCACCCTGCAAGAATTTTTCCACAAAATATGCCAAAAAAATGCGAATCATAATTAAAAGGCACCTGTAATACAAAGAAATAGCTGTCTGCAATTCAAAATTTACGGCTGTGCTGGGTTTTCCAAACATTTTAACTCTTTCGGACCCTTTGTGCATAATTATGCATTCAAAAGTTTGTACGAGTAATACGAACATAGATAAATGATTTCTAACTCGGGTGATAAAAAGAGAAACTACCGTGTTTCTTCGATTCTAAGATGCACTTTTTTTCCCATATAAACGTCTCTAAAAACGGGATACGTCTTAGAATCGCAGTTTTTTTTTTCCCGCGCTTTGCACACGGCACCACACGTTTTGTTTTTATGCGGAAACCCCGCCTCCAAGTTAGACCGTTATCGCATTTTCGAATTCCATTGGAGAGAATAAAGTGGCGTGGGTGAAATTGCCGGAGAAATTGCCAAATCGTCTGAATAGACGATATAATTTTTAAAGGCAGTCGTGGCTGATGCGACAGACCCGTGCGTCGTAGCGGGTTATCGTTAAGACCCCGAACATCTAGCTGTCAAAAAATTCCTGCAGCCTTTCAACAGAAGCTGATTAACTTTCAGCGACATGTGATCAAATTAAGGAAAAAAAGAAACTCTGAGTTTAGTCAAATTGGAAATGCTGATGAAACCCCGGTCTTCTTCGATATGCCTCGAAATTACACCGTCAGCGCCAAAGGTGCTAAAGAAATCAAGATTAAAAGCACGGACTATGAAAAGCAGCGCATCACTGTAATGCTATGCATCACCGCTGGTGGTCTAAGTTGCCACCATATTTAATTTTAAATCGAAAAACCATACCTAAGAATGAAATTTTCCCCAAAGATGTTACTGTGCGTGCACAAAAAAATGGACGGATGACGGCAGAGTTTATGGAAGACTGGCTAAATGCTGTGTGGTAATAGACGTCCTGGAAGTCTTCGTAACCCACCGAGCATGCTAGTACTTGATGCATTTCGTGGACATTTGTCCCAACAGGTCAAAAATAAAATCGTGCAAAAACGTAGTGACTTGGTTGTACATTACCAATGTTCTCGATGGCTCAGAAGACAATATATTGGGATAATGAATATAAAGACGGCTCAGAAGAATCAGACTCTGAATGTGAAGTAGACTCTGATACTGATTAAGATGCAGATATCGACGGCTCAGAAGAATCAGACTCTGATATTGATTCAGAAAGAAATGATGAATAACATACCAACTGATAAATAGGTACTATTGTTGTTAGTAAATTGAATTCTATTATAGAAAAATATTTGTTAGATATATTTTAGCTTTTTATTTTATTTATTTTGTTTTTCTTAGAATCAAAGCTTTCTTTTCCTGTTGGTGGTACCGAAATTAAGGTGCGTCTGACAATCGGTGGCGTCTTAGAATCGAAGAAATACGGTAATATTCTCAAAATCACTCAAAGTAAAAAATAAAAAATGTAAATTTTTTTTGTCTTATTTTGACTTTTGTAATTTTCATAAAAATAATTCAAGTCCGAATGGGTTAACTCTGCGCCTCTCTTAAACCAAAATAAATTTCGTTTATCCTGCGACATATGGTTTGGGAACAACTGGGATGGGACTGCAACCAAAAGTAAAAGTCAAAACTTAACAATAAATAATAAACAGATATGCAATTTCAAAATTTACTTAAGAGTAACTTAAATCATGTTCCATTCCTTCTTCCTTCCAACGCTGAAAAAACAATTTTCTTCTGTACAGTAGAAAACTTGAACCAAGTTGCAGAAGCCTGCTGACAATACATAACAGAAGGAAACGTGAAAACTGAAATAAAATTCATTAAATTTAAAACTGTCTTGGATCAGTTTTATAATACCTGATATATTTTACGAGGTAATCGTACAATGAATTTCGCGCTCTTTAATTATTTATATTTTCTTTACGAAGGCATGCGCTTTTGGAAGGTTGTGGGGAGGGGAACCTAGACAGCTGTTAACCCTTCCAGTGTCCAGAACGTATATATCCGTTTTTTGCACAATAAAAAAAAAAGATTTTTAAAAAAATAAAAATTGCCATTTTAAAATTTTTTAATAGATATCTTATAAAAATATGTAATTTAAGCTTGATAAAATAAAATAATATTTTCTTTTTTTATTTGATGCATATTTTATTAAACTATGACATAAATAATTTGTTAAAGCCATCTGTTTGCCATTTCTTAGAAGTTATATAAGGTATTGCCAATTTGTTTGTTAACATTACTCTGTGCTGAAGCAATCCCCTAATTTACGCTCAGAAGTTTGATATGAACTATTATCAACAAATTTTTCCTTAAAGTTTTCAAAATCTCCTGATTATTAACAAAGAACTGCAACTTTTTAAAAATGGAAGATTTTAGAAGTAATTATGAAATGTGTACCTTTTTTTTGGTATATCACTGTAAAAATTGTTATTAAAATTAATATGTTACTACAATGATCAAATTTTTTACTTCAATAAAATTCAGAATTAATTCTTTTTAATTTGGTATATAACATGAGCTATTTCTGTTGATTAGTTATTTATTAAAAATATTCTAAATGTGACTTGTTCGTGGCCGAGTGGTTAGCACGCTTGGCTACTGATCTAAGGGACCTGCGTACGAGCCCCGGATTAGGCATGGATGTGTGTGTCGTTTTTCTGCTGAGGTCCTGCCATCCTCTCAGATCTCCTACTGTGGCATATAAACTGACAGGCTCCTGTCAGACCTCTGTGGCAAGCAGCTGCTTGAGGGGGTATATTTTTTTTTATTTATTATTGGACTGCAACAAGCCTGGACTTTTTCTCAAAGTATAGTATGGAGAAAAAAAATTTCAAAATGGAAGAAATGTTTACTTTAAAACAGAGGAAATTTTTTTGTTATTTAGAAATAGCCTTTTTATTCATGTGCATTATAATCATTTCTGCCTATTTGCTTTTTTTTTTATAAATTTTTATTTGTGTTGCCAGATGCATTTTTTTACTACATGACTCTAAAAAAGTCCTATTAAAATGAAACATATGGTCTTTTTTTGCTAAATATTTTATTTTCGGAAAATCCAAAATTAAATGTTGATTAATGCCATAATTCCTTTCACTAATTATTTGGCAAAAAAGTTCTAAAGTTAAATTTGGCCTCTGGATGTAAACCAGTTTTTCAGGCTGGACTCTGGAAGGACAGATGATAGTCTCCATCCAGTGTGTTCTTTTACGTGCACAGGTTATGGCTCTTCCGCACACGGTGCCACGGCTTAACGTACCATCCGATTGAGGCAGACTTTCCAAGCCCATCGGTGTCCCCTTTCTCATCGATACGAGGGTTGGGTTTAGCGGAGATAAATCTCAACCCTGGTACAGTTGGAATAAAATGAGGGAAAAACTATAGAAATTTGGACTTACCTTACTTAAAATACTGAAAAAAAAAGAAGTAAACCTGAAAGGGAATAAATTACTGTGATACAGTTTTCCATACTTTTCGGAGTAAATAAAAAAAAGGAGAAAAAAGCTAAATGTTTTATATCATGAGTGGATAGAGCTGCGAGGTTTTAATAAAAACAACTTTTAAAGTTTATTAATGCATTGTATTTCTACTGCAAAAGTAGAGGGTAGATAAACAATGTACTCAATTAAAAATCATGCAAAGAAAATGAAAACACATTAGACTGATACTGTCAAAGGCATATTGAAATCGCTCTTGGTCATTTCTGCTCTATGATGCTAAAGAACCTTTACTCAAGACAAATTAAAAAAATTCGCTGAAAATGAGAACAACAGGACATAATATACACATTCCTGCCATCGATTTGAACAGAAATGAAAACGCGGAATATTAAAAAATACTAGATCCATCATACCTTGTTTTGCCAGATCTTCCACAGTTGAATCTGCAATGTAGGTTTTCAAACAGGCCCGACGATAGATATCAATAATAACTGGGATCTGCTGACGAAATTCTGATAGCTCCAATTTTTCTTCTGGACTGTGGATGAACATATCTTCATCTCCTAGATTCGATACCAAAAAATTACTATCTTAATAATCTATAAGCGTAAAGGGTCATTTAGCGAGTCTATAAGCGTAAAAGGTCACAAAAATCCCAAAGGCTGAGTTGAGTAGAAAATCCATTGAATGAATAGCTGATAGTATACACATGGAAGCCTATAGTTGCCATCCAGCGTGTTCTTAAACGTGCAAGGTACACGAGCCATTGTTCAATGATCCACGATCATTGAACCATGGACGGAGACTTCTCCACTCCATCATAATCGCTCTTCTCACCGAGCGCAGAATAGGAGCTTATTGATGGAGAGGAAGCGAAAGAGAGGGGGAAGTACGTAGACATAGAGCCCTGCGTGGATGCGGGTATCCGCATTTAAAACCTCTCGGCGGATATAAGATTAACGTTAACACAGAGAACGGATAAAACCACGAATAAAATTAATGATAACGCGGATAGCGGATAAAACCACGTAATTGACAAGATATATAGGAATAGGGGGCAAACATCACTGCATTATGGACGACTGATAAGAGTGAAAAAAAATCTACTCGAAATAATGGGAGAAAACCTGTTTTAAAGATAATTTAGTGATGATATTAACTTTAAAAAGGAAAAAAAATGCTTAGGGATAAAGTCATAAATTTTAAAAATAAAAAATTTTAAATCCTATGTGAAAGAAGCTATTTTTTTGTGCTGGAAAAATAGAATGTAAGTTCAAAACATTATTTGAGTTGCGAACAAAAATTGAAATCTACGAAATTTCAGTCTAAAGACCACGAAGTTTGCAGAATGAAATAAGAGGGAGTTATGGGTAATAAAAAGGAGTGTCTTTCTATGATCGCGGATAAAATCGCGGATTAAAAGAGCAAAATTAACTCAGGAGAATTTGCAAAATTACATTTAGATAAATTTTTCCCTAATATTTAATAAGATCTATTTTTCCGAAATACAGGCTTATTTTTTCACCACGGTATATTTTTTCAGTTAATTATTAGTTGTTAGTAAAGAGTGATTTGTTTTACTCGCATACATCGGACCTCAAATACTTGAAAAACTTCGAAGGTTATTTAAGTAGCCAACATAGGCGGATGCTGATCGATTTGCTGATGCATATATAACTTTTCTCTAGATATAACGCTTTACATTATAATATTATATATATATACTATCAGATTTAACGGGCGTTATTCAGGTCTTTAACTCAATTAATTAAAACTTTGTAAAATACATCTGGGAACACCGCGTGCAGTTGGCAAAAAATCTGCTGAGGACCCACCATCCTCACAGATCCTTCTACTATGGCGTATTAAACTGACAGGCTCCTGTCAGACCACTGTGGCAAGCAGCTGCTTGAGGAGGTATTTATTTATTTTTATTTTATTAAAATATGTTAGTTGATACTTCCCACGTCGCAATTTTAGAGTGGGGGAGATGTCATCCCTCAACATGCAACTCGTTTATGACCGCCCCCATAAAATCTCCCTATCCTTTGTTGAGGATAGGAAGGAGTGCACATGATTTGAAGTATGCATGATATACTCTATGTCAGAAGTTTCGAGATATCATTCTTTAGGTTCGAAATCGTTCGTATATTTTCCCCTTTTCGAGGTTAGGGGGGAAGGAAAATTATGGAGTCGAAACCCTTATGTTACATTTAGATATGATAAGAGGATGCTGCATACCGAATTCGGTGCTCCTAGCTCTGACCGTTTAGGAGAAAATCTCCCCTCATTTTGCTGAGTCATTTGGGAGATGCGGAAAAAGAAAATTTGGAGGGCCAAACATGAAGTTTTATGATTAGCGGAATCCGTATACCGAACATGATGGGCCTAGCTCCTATTGTTCTGTTCTTCGTCATTTTTTGTGGGAGTGGAAGGAAGGTTGGGGGAAAATTATTATGTTGCTTCAGGCTGTGATAAGAGAAAGCTATTTACCAAACTTGATGGTCCTAGAGTTTATTGCTTAAAAGAAATTCTACCCCCTTTCTCGGGTGAAGAAATTTTTGTGGTTCCAAATCCTTATGTTGCTTTAAATTATAATAAGATGCATGCTGAATTGGTGGTCCTAGTTCGTATCACTTAGTTCTTGATACTTGAACAACCGATTCTCTTAAACAAATACAGATTTTTCTTATTATCATTAACTTGGTTAACAACTTACCACTCGTTCTTGTAACAGGAGAATCTGGAACTTCAAGGACCACTAAAAAAAAGAATAATAATAGCATATTATTATACCCAATGCCAAATAGCAACACAAATTTAGTTACAAAGCTTGAACTTATTCGAGTTTAAAAAAATGTTAGTCTGCGAAAAATATTTAAGCGCTACCCGCCAAAGAAACTGCCCCATCTTTAAAGAACTGATGATTTGAAAAATTCTGCATGCGATAGCGACATGATACACACATGATGGCGATTTCAGAAAATTTCAAAACTTTTTAGTGCAAAACCATACATTTCACTGGAGTTTTGACCTCTTAATAAGCTTTGATATCTTGACATATTCTGAAATTGATCCGAATTTAGAAAAAAAAAAATAAGAGAGGGGGTGGTAACAAACCAGATTGAATCGGAACAGATATGAACGCTCTTCCGGTATTTTTATCAGAAAATATCCTTCAGTCTGAGGTACATGAATTGTTTTAGAGTAAGTGAGATTATTACAATAATACGAAGTATAAACGCAGTATGCACTGAACAAAATAACTTGATAAATGAAAGTAAAGATCAATTTTGGCTTTAATTATTTTGAAAATTAAGCTGTTACACATCTTGTCTATATGATCAAACAGTGAATGCCAGAATCTTACAATGAGGTTTTTTTTGTTATATCTGAGTCTAACAGGGGTTTGACGTCGGATTTTTGATTTTTGGGGACTTTTTTGAAAATCACGTTCTTCGTGTCCTCAAGGATGGTGCGGGGTTATAATCCCCATACCATTGGGTCCAAAAGCATATACAGTAAACTCTTTAAAATACGGCACTTTTGTGGATTGTGAGATGCTGAATTTTAAAATTTTTCACTATGTATACCAAGTGGTAGAGTAATTCTGAAAATGACATTTCAATGAATATTACGCACTAACAATCAAACTTGTCTGTAACATTATTAATCTGTAAACATTAATGACAAAAGATAATTCTACTGGTAACAAATGTAAATAACAATTCAATTTATTAAATGTAAACAAATGATAATAAACAAAATCACAGCAAAGGTTGTCATGCACTGTAATGTTAATTTTAAAAGCATACCTAGTACTCAGTAGTTGAATTCACCTATTGGACTTCACCTAGTTTATTACAGAGGGCAGTTAAAACATTCAAATATAAGATTTAGTAACTGTTCTTTCTACACTTTATATCATATAATGTTGACGATCCGATATTGTATTCCTGCATAAGTTGCTCCTTTTTACTCCACTTTCTAGAATTTTCGCAATTTTTAATATTTTTAACTAAATTAATATGCTTTTCCTTCCGTGATCCCTCTTCGTCTTGATTCTTACTCGCCGTATTCGAAGGACGGGATACATTTCGCAATAAAATAGCAATAATGAATAGTGATGATGAATGGCAATAATGAATGGTGATGGCCGACAATAATTGTTTAAATCCGACAGGGCCAGTGTTTCGTAGTAGTAAAAGTGGAAATTTCTTGAAGAGCAAACGACATAGTGCCGGATTGGTTTCTTAACATTTCTGGATTGTAAAATTGCATTTTGGATTTAACACAGCATAATAAAAATAATGCCTTTCTCTTTTCGCTGCAGCGATTTTTTGCCACTTGTCGCTTTATTCATAAAAAAAGAGTTGGCTAAAATTAAACTCTGGATTGTTGCTTAGAAACATAGTGGAAAATTTGGCTGGTTCATTCATGTAGTTCCAAATAAATCCAAAGGTCAAGCCAAATTTAGTTTTATTTCATAATGGTAATCCTAATGTATAATATATTGTTAAAACGTTTATTAAAAACGAATATAATTTAATGAAAATAGCAATGATGATCTTGACCCCCCCCCCCCCAAAAAAAAAAAAAAATTGGACACTTTTACAATATGTGAATGCAAAGCTTGAACGTGGTTTGAACAATTAAACTTGCAAACTTTAAAAATAAACTTTTTTTACGAAAAAATATGACTGGAGTTAAATTCTAGAGCTCAATAAAATTTATCCAAATCTCTATTTTTCAGCAATGTTCTTTAATATTTAAAAGATTTATTGAAGTTGGAATATTTAACCACAGACGGTAATTTTATGATTGACTTCAACACTTTTCTTCAAAACTGATTAAAGATGAATTATGATTATTATTATACAAACTTCTAAATTGCAATCAGTTTAGTGAACGATATGTTACAACATTTATTATTTCAGTTTTAATTCACTTTTGAGGAAACTTCTTATGAATATCGACACTTCTGTTAAACGTTTCATCTTCCATAACTTTAATTATTACGAAAGTTATCGAAAATCGAGAACTGGATAATTCAATTCAATTCAAAAACTTCACGAAAATTGGGAGGTCCTTCTTCAGACTTTCCCATAGAATAAATTGTGTTCTTCAGTTTATATACGATTGCATTTTTCGGCAAAAACTTTATTTTCAAAGTTCCGAAGCTTTGAATGTTGGTTTCCATTCCCTAACAGACGTCCCAAAACTTTTGATATTATAATTTATACGGATTTAACTTTAAAAACTTATAGATGGAAAACAAATTCCCTCAGGAATTTAATTTCCACAGAAATCTGACAGGCGGCTGTCAGTATAATAAGTAAAAGATTTGTAAGGAAAGCGATATTTCAGCAGAAATGAAACATCCGTGCTTTATCCGGTACTCGAACCAAGCAGCCAAGCACACTAACCACTCGGTCACCAGGAAACTAAAAGGTTCTTGAGAAATGTTCAAAGAAGACCTGAAGCCCACTACAATTTTATCGATCTACCAAGGCACTACTATCTTTATTACTTATTACTTTTGCACTAGATCGATGTATCAGAAATCTTACCAATATGTGTCGGAAAAACACCAATCTTCTGTAATATAAAAGCTTGATCTCTTGTCCTTGGAAACCCTTCCATAACCCAGCCGTTCTTTCTGCAATCAGGTTTCAGCACTCGATTTTTAAAAAGGTGACTCCAAAGATTCGCTGGGATCTGAAAATCAGAAGTTTTATTGAAGAGAAATTTGCTAAAGAGCCATTAGTATGCTTACTGTACACAACTGTAAAAATAATCTCGACTTATTTGGTTCATAGATTAGGGAATTACCACTCTTATGTCAATCCACAAGTGACGGATCAATTATGTTTAACCACAAGAACTATTTAATCAGAATTCTTTCATCAGTACATTTAGCACAATAATATTCAAATAAAATTTAGGATACACATTTTTCTGTAAAAAAGTGGCAATTCGTACACTCATTTTGCGACAATTAAACACGAAATAATCAAGTTAGCAATAATCTTTAATTGCTTTTCGACCACGACATTAGCTCACCTTCTGTATATCGGCACAGTTCTGGATCTCTTCCCTCAGATCTGTGGCAGATGTCTCCAACAAGCTGTTACGAGTCAGATGGACAGTACCCAGAGCTAAACACAAAGAAGAACAAACCATTTTGCGATCCGTCACTGGTGGCCCAAGCACGAACACCTGCGGCACTGGAGAAAGAAAAAATTGCATTGACATTCGCATACACTCAATAGCATTCCCTCTTCGAAAACATTACAGCTTTTATCTGGTATAACATTTTATATGGTATAACAAAGGCACTCGAATACTTCGGTCAAGGGCAAAATATGGTATTAACTTTCAACATATTCCAAAAATTAAATGTACAACCTTCCGACCAACAAGAAGGTCACATCTAGAAGGAAGGAGGGAGAGAGGGGGGATAATAATAACCCTTCTCCCTCGGAGAATTTTAATAACGGCGCGGGAAAACATGTATTTGCACTATTCAGCAAGAATAATTTCTGATAAAAATAGTATCAGGAAGCCGTTCGGATATTATTCTTATCAGAATTTTTTTGCTCTGAGTCTGATCAGTTTTGGTTCAATTGAATCACTTACCCCTACTCTTCTTCCCAAATTCTTTTTCTATATCTGGACCTGACAAAAACTATTATTAGCAAACACTGCACATTGTACTGTTTAACAACCATCAAGGAGAAAACACCATACTACAGCGAATTCATGTTACAAAAGGAAATACTCATATGACAGAAATAAGCATAAGCACATGTTGAATCTGTAACAGGCCAGGGGGAGGCTTCCTTCCTCTGCTCCAACCGGAATTAAAGGATGTCGAAGATTTGGAAAAAGATTTTAGAAAGGAATTTTTTGCGTCCATTAATTTGTTTCAGACCTTATTATTCTATTATATATAATTATATAATTTATCAGAAGTAAATAAAAAACAGTGTCCCTCTAACTGAATTGGCTTTCATCACCACGAGTTTTATCTTGCCCATGCCTGAAATTTAATTTTACTCCATCCTTTCACAAAATACTTTTTGTCTAAACACCTTGCGTGTATTTATTCCTTCATTTTCATATGAAATATTTAGATATATCCCTTAGAAACATCTAAAATTGGCATGAAATAAATATATTTACTACCGATTGCGTTAACATCGTCGCCTGATATCAATATGATTTTCTTTTTACACTTTCCTTTTAAATCAATATATCTGTAAACTTGAAAAGGATGCAAGAAGCAAGGCTTAGAACCAAATTAAGTTTGTTGACAACGAATTAAGCGCTACTTTAATAAAGACATAACATAATACCTCTTAAACCGCTGCAATTCAAATTAATTAAAAAATCGTTTTCTTTGTTTCTCATACGAAAACCTTTTAAATCGACATCAAGATTTAAAATAAAAACATATATATATTATCATGCAACCATTCAACCACTAACTACAAAAATAAATTACTAAAGTCACCTAGTACTTTGTTAGCTCTAATAAAAGGAAAATAGTAATCCTACCTAATGATAATATGTTGTTTCCATCGTGATCATTCCAACAATAACAAATGCATTTCAGGTTATCTCCAGAAAACATAATGTACGTCTATGGTATGAAAAGTCGTCAAAAGACAATACCAGAAAAACCTGCACACGAGTTTTATTCAGACATCCTACATAGAGGCCAATGTTTCTACAGAAAATGCAACGAGACCATTCATCTATCTGTAACCTTAAAGAGCAGAAGAATGAACGCATAAATCTCAAAATAATACATGGTTGTTCGCTAAGCCTAACCTAGAATGTTGAAATAATTCCTAAAACCGAAAACGTGAGCAATGTCTACCATGAGTTCAGCACACAATATCGCATATGAAACAGCTTAGATAACATTCTTGTATTGCATTATATGAATGCAAACATTACACTGATGACTAAGTTATATTGATATCGATATCACTGAGATATCATTGAGTCATAAATAACAAAATCATATTGATATCATTGAGTTTGATAAGAGTAGTTTTTCGTATCTATACTTTATAAACCGTGCATTCTAAACAATATAAGAAACAAGTATTTATATAGTGGATGTATATTTCTCATATTTCGAAAGTACACCTGTCCCTCGATTTACACGGTAGACAGGTTCCGGGAAATCACCGTGCAAATCGAAACCAACAACTTATGGAAAAAAAGGGGAATAGGTAGAGAAAAAAATCTTGTTATGAATAAAACGTACACTGAAAGTTCTATTTATACATATTTTTTTCAAATTTCAGTTCAGCAGTAATAGCAAGCATTAATATAACATTATTTTGCACTTTATTTACACAAATTCAGATATGCTTAGATTAAATTCTCATACATTTCTTTTTGGTCACGAAAAATCCCCGTCGTTAATGTACATGTACACTATCGAATTTGAAAACGAAATTTGAAAGAAGCATATTTATGAACTGAATATAAATTAAATATTAAGCATTTGTACCAACACTTAGTACTATACTTTGTAAAATTTCTATTTATGATATTTTATGAAACAGTATAACTTTTTAAGAATCAGCTGTATTTATCCTTTGTAAGAGTTTACAAAGTTATTACTAAAAATGTGATTGCACTCGGGTTTTACTAGTCTAAAAAATTCAGTCTAGAAAAGTCAGATCTCGCTGCCGATTCAAAACTAGCTTCATTTCATTAAGATGTCGCGAGACAGGTTGCATTACAATGGCAAGAATGTAATATTAGCGAAAGAATACAAATATAACGATTTTATTACTATAGGAATTTACTATTATCCATTTATTCTTTAAGATAAATGATATCAATTAAAATAATTTAGTTGATTTTTGTCAGTCTAATAATCACTCTTGACACTATACCACTGATGCTTTATATTATGTGTTACATAATACTACATGACCGTGTATCTATCACCACGTAAATCGTAACTGATTGCATTTTTGACCGTTGGTGCACATGAAACCGCTGTTAACTTGAAAACTATTTTGCAATCGTATTAATTACGTTTGACTGAAAGAGATAAAAAAGCTTATTTCATTATACCAATAAAGTTCACGCTCAAATTCAAATAAATAAAAAATGCGAAAGCTAAACAAAATCTGGGCAGTTAGATATGCTAAAAATAATGCAGGTGGCAAACACAAAAACTGTTTTAATATGAATCATTCAGGCGTGAGAAAAAATTTGATTCGCTCGAATTTCGCCACCTGAATACACTACATTACTGTCAGTCACGTGAACATCTTCTCTTGAGAATTATCTGTATATTGCCTCTAATGTAATCCCCTTGCAAGGAATAAATTAATATATCATTAAACTTACGTCGTCTCATATTTTCCTTATGAAGAACTATTCAGGTTTAGCTAACAGCTGATTAGACACTGATTCCTTGACAAAAAAAAATGAAAAAAAAAATTAAACAAATTAGGGGGAGTAGCAAATTCTTGCATTGAACTGGAACTGGCCAGAACACCGTTTCAGTTACCTTTTTCCTATGATTTTTGCTAAATAGGAAAAATATGTTTTTTTACCATCGGTCGTTTTAGTATCTTTCAATAAAACACTTCACAGCGTTCTATATACTGTTATTTCGCAATAAAACGCTTTACAGCGAAATCGTAAATACGAGTACTAGCTTGGCTACTGAACAAAGGTACCGGGGATCTGAGCCTCCCCCCATCAAGGCATAGATATTTGTGTTGTTTTTCTGTTGAGGTCCGCCTTCCTCATAGACCTTTTACTATGGCGTATAAACAGACAGGTTTTGTCAGCCCTCTGTGGCAAGCAGCTGCTTGAGGGGGGGGTATTTATTTATTATTTCATTTCCTAATATTTTGTCCATAACTTACATAACAACTCAAGGGTTGAGGTTAGTGATTTTGTTACATCGCCTTGCATGGGGGAGAAGGTCGGTTGGAGGTGGAATTAATTAACACTAAAATGCTACACTAATTTCTGCAATTTGCAATTTCTTTCTCTTTTCCAATGACAAAAAAAGTGAATTTATTACGATATTACTTACAATTAACTATTCCTACCGTAACATTCACTTTCTATAAAAATAAATAATCCTTCAAGCAGCTGCTTGCAACAAATGTCTGATAAAAACCCATTAACACACCATAGATAAAATATGTGACGAAGGCAACCCCAGCAGAAAAGACAACACAGAAAAGAAATATCCATGTCTTATCAGGGGCTTGAACCCAGGCCCCATTGAACCTGGTTTCGAAGTGCCCTTGCCACGTACTGTACAAAAGGTGCAGACTACGAAAAGGAACACCGGGGATAAAAAAAAGAGGGTCCAGTTGGTGTGCGGCTAAAACAGCATTAAGAGTAATTTATGAACAACTCCTAAGACCACAGCTACATGGAGCATTGGAAGTATAAATTATTTAGTTTTCTAGAGAACAACTTAAATTAAGGGTTGAATACAGCGTTTTTCATCACGGGAGAATAATTTTGTCTGTAGGGGGACAAGAACTACAATATCCATAATATAAAACTTGAAATTTCAAGATTCTAACGGGACCTCCCATTAGACAATTTCAGGGGTGAGACAGCCAACCTCTCCTTCCTATCCCTCCGAAGCATATACAAATGAAGTCCTCGTTGCTCGTCGGAGTTACATTCTTCAAAACTGCTACTAACAACAAAGAGCCGATTTCCTTGCACGTACCTCGTACTACATGGTATTGGTATGTATATTACGTATATAGGCTATTCATATTAGAAAGTGATCATTTCGCAGTAGTGGTTTACATTTGGCGGAGGCCAGTGCAAATTTTTCAGCTAGGTGCCTATTACTAGGAGCACATGTAGAATATTTAGACCGACACCGAAAGCACAATTAGGCAGGGTTACTAAAGCCGGTTTTGACACTTCATAATTTAAGATATTTGTAACAATGAAATGTACTCACCGTCATAAAATCCGTGTTTTAGCAACTCACAGAAGAACTGTAACGGATCTTCGGGACGTTCCACAATTAAACGTTCTAGCAAGTACTGAACAAAGTATTTGTATCACACAAGAGTGCAGTTTACATTAAAAGACACATATACAGTGGCACAGCAGTGAAAGCAGGATGCTCCAGGAGCAAAAATCAAAAAAAGGGGAAAATGTTGCTAACTAAAGATGAAAATTTAATACATAAAACTTAATTCGCGCAATTTTAAAACTAGTTTGTTTTTCGATAATTCATTACTCGAAAATATAAAATTTTGTAATGAGACCGTATATGATCTTATGGGATTGTTATTATAATATTACTGTCCTAAAATTTCGGAATTAGATTAGAGACATTTTGCCCTCCTGGCCTGGTATAGTCGCTCAAAAAAGTATCCGAACACTATAGTTGATTACAGAATTCAGAAAAAATATCTGGCAGCGATTTTTTTAGAAATTAGTGATCTGGCAACCTTCGTGTCACGTGACAAGAAGGTTGCCAGATCACTAATTTCTAAAAAAATCGCTGCCAGATATTTTTTCTGAATTCTGTAATCAACCGTAGTGTTCGGATATTTTTTTTAATATATATAATGCGTATGAATATATAATGCAATGAATATGGAGCGTGTGCAGTTACCGTTCACAGCAAACTGGAGCGGTTGCAGTTAATGTTCACAGCACATTGGATCGTGTGAGCTCACAAAAACCTGGATCGTGTGGGCCCACTCATACTGCTACTGAATATAAATATTGAGCGTGTGCAGTTACCGTTCACAGCAAACTGGAGCGTGTGCAGTAACTGCACACGCTCCAGTTTGCAGTGAACGGTAACTGGAGCGTGTACAGTTGCTGTACACGCTCCAGATATTTTTTCTGAATTCTGTAACCATTCATAGAGTTTACACGAAGGTTGCTAAATCACTAATTTCTAAAAAAATCGCTGCCAGATATTTTTTCTGAATTCTGTAATCAACTATAGTGTTCGGATATTTTTTTGAGCGACTGTACCTGGTTTAATTTTACTAATGGCGAAGAAATTTCGCAAAACAAAAGGAGAAAAGGAAGGAGCCAAAAGAGAGATGTGTCGAAGAAAATAAGTAATCTGGTTCGCATAATTTACAACATATCAACAAATTTTTAATCAATCACGCGTCGGTCTGATTTTATTAAAGAGAATAAAATTAAAATATTTTTTAAGATAACATGAACAGGAAGTAGTAGAGATTGCAATGGCCAATTAAAATAATCTGAACAAGGAAAATTACCGGAAGCAAATCCTGAAACATTACTTGAATCATAACCTGAAACTGTAAAAAAAAAAAAAATTTTCATTGCAAAATATATCGAAAAAATTTAAAGCCCAATTTCTTACAAAAACCCTTGTTTTTAAACATGTTATTTTTAGAGAGCAGTGCAATATGTGGAAACTGCTCCAGGGAGCAATTTCCACATATTGCGCTGCTCTCTAAAAATCTCTTATATAGGCAGAAGACTCTTATATAGGCAGTGGCGTAGCTGAATGTTTTGCTCCCTGGAGCAAAACATTCAGCTACGCCACTGCCTATATAAGAGTCCTGATACACAAATGATAACAATTACAGAAAAATTCTAAATGAAAAAATAAAGCAAAAAAAGTTGCACTGAAACACTGCAAAATACATCGAAATCTGTTATAAGTTGACCACCTGTGGTTCTCTGAAAAAAAGTGGTCAATCCATAGATTTTTATATAACAGAGTTCAGATGGCAGTTCTGTAAATTTGCTGTCTATTTAAAAAGATTTCTGTGCATCCATATGCTTTATTACACGTATAAAAATATTCCATTATTAGTAAGTTTTTAATTTGAAGATGTAAAACTTCTGTTAAAATTTTTTGTTATACATGTAAGAGAAAAACCTAGAGGCTATTCCTCGCTTATACATATTTTCTCATACAGAAAGGTTACCACCGAGACATTAGTAAGGTTTTCTTACCACTTGCATCAGAGATAATGCTAAGGGGTAACCCATTCCGTTTTTCATTTACTTACAATTAGTTTTCAAATATAACATATTTTTAAAGAAAATTATAAATGACATGTTTAATGATAATACCACTTCGTTATCAAATTATGTTACAATAATCATAATACAGTTTAATATGTGATACAGCACAAGTTATAAAGCAATTTTTTACTGCCGTGTATTTTTTATAAGCTCTTAAAGCGTCATATTTTTTAATGTTAAACTTAAAATGTACCATTTTTTTTATTTTCAGTAACCTGGTTACACTACGCTAATTTGTTAGGTCCTTCTAATGAAATCTCTTATTATAGTTCACAATATATTAAGCTCTGTCAATTATCACTTCAACTAACAGATTCTGAATACTCCAAATGACCAACGAACAAACAGTGAATACTAATACGAAGTTGCAATTACATGATCGTGTCCAAGCGAAAGCCCTAACAAAAAAGGCCCGTTTTAGCAGTTTTTAAACTGCAGTTCGAGTTCTTGAATTCAGAAAAACTACCTAGTGGTTCTCTCGCCTCATTACAAATTATACAAACTATGACCTTGGTATAAAATTCAAATATTCCAATTAGGTGAAAGTTTTCTTCACAATTAAAAAACAAGAATCCAAGGATATTGGTAAAGTTCTGCAAACATTTGAGAGTAAAAGCAAAACAGAATTAGATAGATAGTACTAAATGTACTAATTGTGAACTCTTCGTTGCCAGCCCTTCACTCACAGGTATCAAATCAAACTTCATTCTCTTCCATGTTTTAAAAAATCAGCTGAAAAGTTAGATCATTGGTAAAAGTAGGCGAGTGTATGACAAAGGTTTATCAAGTATCTGATCGGTTGTTTTACTTCTGAGCGGCAGTATCTGATCGTTGGTTTTACTTCTGAGCAGCACTGAAGCTGACAGTCCGGTTGAAATTCCGAATGCTTTATTATTGGACTCAAATTTGCATATTCTTATCTGCAATAAATGTTCTTCAAAAACTATCACATTAGGAGATTGGAATGAGCCAGAAACCTATGTTCTTTCATTGGATAAATAATAATATCCAACATTAGAATAAGCAGAACAAACATGATAACAAAATAAAAAAAAATTGAATATCAGCCAAATTGCATCTTTAATAATAGATTTATACAGCATTTAAAAGCAAACTTATCTACCTGGAAAAGTTGAAATACTTTGTGTTTTTCCGCATAACTATACAACTCTGGTGGAATTCTATACGGCCTCTCGGTCACATCCATTTTGTTTTGTTCTGTTGCCAGTTCAAATATTAATTTTTTTTAGTCAGTGGTGGTCACTGTTGGGAAAAGAAATCTAATATAGTGCGTCAACAAATAGACAGCGAGAACATTTTCACCGGCCCACGATAATTTTTGCAATGGGATACTTCGCCGTCGCGTGGCCGAGTGGTTAGCGCGCTTACCTACTGATCGAAGGAACCTAGGTTCGAGCCCCGAATTAAGGCATGGATGTTTGTGTTGTCCTTCTGCTGATGTTTCGCCATCCTCACAGACCTTCTACTACGGCGTATTAAACTGAAAGACTCCTATCAGATCTCTGTGGCAAGCAGCTGCTTGAGGAGATATTTTAATTATTATTTATAGTATACTTTAACGAGGCACAAGTTCTTAAGAATTGCCAAATTCATAAAAATAATTTTGAAGAATTCGTGAAAAAATTTGAACTTATAAACCTTAGTAACGATTTAAATTTAAATCTCTATAGTAGCGATAATCGCCATCTGATTATGAACTTATATCCATAGTTATGTATTTGAATATATTTAGACTGCACAAAAATGTTTTTACGTGACAAAAATCAAAATTTGTAACAGGAGAAAGCTTCTGTTTTAAAATCAATATTTTTTGACTCTCCATAACTTCCCTATATATTACGGCATCAAATTTCACAAATGAGTTGCCTCAAATTTACTTCGCATTGGACTAAATATTAAAGTTCGATCCTAAAATTAAAACTAAGTTGCAATTTCTTATTTCATAAACTTCATTCAAACACGATTTAACGCAGATGTATAAAAATATTTTATTCCATATGATTTTATTGCATATAATATATAAGTTTACTTACTTACGTACAAAATTTTAAAAATAGTTATCTTTTCTATAATATTCTCCGCAATATTTTATGCAATTATGACTATTTTAAGAAAAAAAATATTTTTTCTAAATCAAGGAAAAGAATTAAAAAAAATTTAGTAATGCTGCTTTAAAAACATTTCTCCGAACTCGGATTAATGAAAGTTATTAGTAACATATTTTAATACATATAAAAAGAAGCCTTAGATAAAAGTTAATAATATATAAGTAATATACTCCATATTTCATGGAATTTAGAAAAACTACAGGGCCTATAAGTATAGTGTGGCATTCGCCTATTAATATATGGCAGAAAAAGTGTCCCATACCAGTAGAGGGCGCTGGGAACGATATTCTTGCCTTGTTAATATTATCCTCTATGGACGTTTCGCTTTTCAATGGCTTTTAAACATAGAAGCATTTATGCAATGATTTTACCATTCAAATGCACATTATTCCTAAGTATTTTAACTGAACTAGTAAAACTTAAAGAACGCTTGAGCAAGTATATTTTTTTAAAACGAAGAAAATTGATGGCTGTTCGATCAAAACAAACCACATTCCTCTTTATGTATCAGAGCGCTGAAGTGATCGTTTTGGTTGGCTATTTGATAAACTTTTCGAATGACACGTGATGTAACGTATGTTCTAACATGTGACGTTTGGACTCGCCAATTGTAAAGAAGTCTTATGGCGTAGATATCCTTGTAAATCGCTTTTGCAATTTACAAGGATATCTACGCAGGACTTCTATTAAAATTGGCCAGTACAAACGTCACATATTAGTACGTATGTTATATGTCACATCTTCAAATTATAAAATATACTTCAAGTAATAAAAATTTGAATTAACCGGTAGGTTAGATCATTTTAATACTGTAAATTATTAGTATCATGATTATTCTGTATTAAAATGCTCTAACCTATCGATTAATTCAAACTTTTTATACCCCCTGTCAACCCACAACCCCAACGTCACCACTCTGAATACACCAATTGGTCATAACCAGACCCCCCATAACCCCCTTACCCCTCACTATAAGGGAAAAAAATATTATGGTATCAAATATCCTATAATTCACAGGGAATACAGTTTGCACTGGACCCTTCTTGTTTACTTCACTGCATTCCACTTCATTATTATTGTTAATCTAACTGGCTAACAACCATCTCCCTACCCCCATATACCTCAATTCACATCCCCATTTAATTAATGGCATATTTCAAAATTTTTAAGGGCAATTAATTAAAGGCCCCTCTGTCCCTCAAAATACCATTTCTACAGTTAACTCTCTCCAATGCAAGAGGATTTAAAGAATGTAAAAGTTCTATCTTAGCCCCCCCCCCCAGGGCACAAATTTCCACCCCTATTCAAGACCCAAGACCCCTCCTCCCCCACACCATTAAAAGTTCATAACTATCTCAATCGCATACCTTTAACTGCAGTCCATCCCATTTCCTAGGTAGTTACGTTGTGTAACGCAACGCAATTGCTAAAATCTACCTTATTGACACCAACTCACAGCATGTCCCACAAAAAGCATTATACATTTCACTCTCCATCATGGAAGATATTTTAACTACTCCCCACCACTCTCTAACACTTTTTACGACGTAGCAACTTCCCTTTGCTTCTTTTTTTTTTCATTTTTCAACGAATCTAGGCGTCCTGCGAGCCATTAAGCCTAATCGCCGAAATGTGGGATAACCAACACTTTATTGTCCTGGTCTCGCCAGTCGTTGCTTGCAGGACCCAAAATTGAATTTTGCGATTGGACCAGATGATAAAGGGGCTGAAACCCCTTTTACAAAGTGGTCCAGGAAAGGATGAAGGATTGTTAAACGCTGTTACCGTCTGTCTGTTACGCTGTCCCGTGCTGAATGCCACAACATTTTATTACCATTAAGTACTGGAACATAGGTCATGGAGTTGACAGTAACCAATAACAGCTTTACCGTACCCACAATGCATATGAGACTTGAATGTTCTTAAACGTAAAAACAAAACCTCAGTAATTTATTTATATTTGAGTAGAATCTAAAATTCTAAATATTACTCTTAAAAATTCTTGTCTTAACTGCACTCTGCAAAAGAAAGTTGTTATACTGAGAAAAATACTTTTAAAACTGTTCGTTGCAATCGTGAGGTTAGCGGTTCCTATCGCTTCAAGATGCCACATGCAAAGCACACCTTGCTACGTTAAAAGTACACCGGACGCGATCATGCCTTGCCGCTTTATATTTTAGCCACAGCAGCTGAATTTCTTACGGCGACACAGTATTCAGCAAGTTGTACTTGAAATTGTATTAAATGTCACGTGAGGTTAAATACGAGCAAATATAAACTATATAATTCTCTCCTGTTCATAACGTTAAACATAGCAACACTGAAAATTACAAATGCCCTGAAACTTCTATAAACGATCAATTATGCTAAATAAATCAAACAAATTAAAGGTTTATTCACTTTATACTTACCAAATGAAAATGGTTGTAGACATATACAAATGGGATTTGTGAGGATACCACCCCAATTAAACAATTTTTTATTATGTAAGCTAATTCTTAATATTTAAATTTCTGGAGGAAACTAACGAAACATTTTAGCTGCTTATAGAGTATCATGTTTTTTCATGCCCATAATGTTTCGCGATATCACTTTTTATGTAGAACTACTTTTTCCTATCTAGAACTACTTGTGGTGGAGTAATTTGGCGTAAAACGGTACTATACCAATATCTTTTCACTGCGCATGTACGAAGTTATGATGCGCCTCTAGTCCCCCTGTCGGTAGGGGACCATTAATTGGACCACTTTTTAATGGCTAGGCTATTGACATTTGCCACACTATTACTTATAGGCACTATAAGAAAAACTATTGCTGAAACAAATATATTATAGCAAGCAAACATTTGTTCTCAAAGACGAATAATATTTTATTCATTTCAGTCAATTTTTTTAAGTTCGTGCATAGGCACAATTTTATGAAATGCAAAATTTAAACAACTGTAATTATAAATCTTAGGTGCAACTTGTATTTCAAGAAAGACACACATAACCTTAGAAAATCGGCTCATAATTAGATTCTGGCTCCTTCTGTTATACTCAAAAGATTTGAAATAGTGACTGTTACTAAGGATTACAGAAATCATGATTCCCATTTTTTTATTCAAAATTTTTGGTTAATAACCCTTGAACAGTATATTGTCCGCACATTAAAAAATAGTTGTAGCTCGGATAAAAAAGACCTCGGGAGCTATAAGTTTAAACTCTTGCTTTACTATTGTTTCATAGAAACAGGGAGAAAACAGTTTAAGTTAACATTCTCAATAATGTGATGCAACTCTAAACCAATCGAAGAACATTTATGCTGCTTGGCTAAGATAATGTAATACAATTATTTTAGTCTTGTTTCTTCTACTTTTGAAACATGAAGATAAGGGAAAAAGTACATAATAAAAATGCTCATATTTGAGCTTACTTTTAGAGTTAATTTCGTTGAATATTCCCAGCCATGTTTTCCTTCAATCATTCAGATTGTGCCAAAATTTGCTTTTTAATCTTCTGAATATCTTCTTTGAAACACACAGTGAATTTGTCCCAATCCATAATTATTAAGAACGATATCAGCTGAACTGCCTTCGCACGGGGTGTACTTTGCCATAAAAATCGAACAGGTTTTCTTTTGATTAAAGCTGCATTTAACTTCTTAAGAAATTAGAGTCGTATCATTTAACTGCATAAGTAAGTGCACCGCAAGCAGCTACTTACCATAATGGACTGATAACTGCCCGCCGACATAACACTCCATACAGAAAGTCTGCGAGAAAGACAAAATATTAGCCGAAAGACAATATAATTTTTTTTAAAAATTCACCCTTTTTCAGGAGCTCGAACCCACATAAGGCGTAAATGGTCAGATCCATTTGATTAACAGCGAAGCACGCTAACAATCCGTACACCGAGACGGCTAGCCCCTGAAAATCTGATTCTTTGTAAAGTTTATTTAAATTTAACATCTATTGTATTGAAAGCTAAAAAATATTCTCTGAAAAATTTCTTACAACTATAATTCATTTTAAGAATAACTTAAATTTTCTTAAAGCAGAGGAACGAAATATATTTATTGTTGTCATTTTAGAAATATTTCTGCATCCTTAGAGTGGTTAATACGCTTGGCTAGTGATCTACGGGAACTGGGTTCGAGCCCCAGGTAAGGCATGGATGTATGTGTCGTTTTTCTGCTGAGGTCCTGCCATTCTCACAGACCTTCTACTCTGGCATACAAACTGACAGGCTCCTGTCAGACCTCTGTGGCAAGCAGCTGCTTGAAGGGGTATTTATTTTATTTTTTATAGAGTGAAAGGAGTTGCCAGTAGAACATGTTTTAAGGCAAAAACAAGCCTTTGATAAAAATTCACATAATATAAAAGTGTAATATATGTTTCATGAAACTTTATATTTTTTTATACATATTGCACTACAGTAATTTAGATTAATACGTATGAAATCGGAAGATTTGTAATCAGAGGCGTAGGAACGTGTTGGCATCGGGGCAGTTGCCAAGGGCGCCGGAATCACAGGGCGGTGCTGGGGCGGCACGAGCAGTTCCACGATATCTGACGTTTATGTGCAAAATAAAATCGAATGATTAGCCGTCCGTAGTTCGTTGAAATTAATACGTATTGTTTATACCGTCGTATCGTCAAGACAGCATATTACAATTTTCGTTATTTTCTACAAATTTTTTTTTTCCTTTTATCGGCAGACAATTAGCCGCCCATTTCCCCTGTACCGCGCTTGCCATAAAACAGTTTTGGGGCGCAATTTCAAACTGCTCATATTGCTTTTACAAATCATGCCGTTACAAAATAACATTTCGTTACATAGGTATCTTTTTCTTTGAACAGGAATTCATAATTTGTACATTGTATTGAATTAATATGTTTATAAACCCCGGAATTGTTTAAGATCAACATCAGGACAGGAGCGTACATCATCGCTTTCTTATCAATCGAGCGAGAACTGACTCAAAAAATTAATTTTAATGAGATTATTAACGATTTTGCCCAACGAAAAATTATGAAAAATTAAATTGCCTTAAAAAATAATTCATTGCAATTTCTTTTGCAATTATTTATGTGCAATTAATATTTATTCATGTAACTGTATTAAAATAATGACAATAAATAAGTATAATATAAATAACACGTGTATTTTTTATCAATAACTGAACAGGATGGACAATTAGAAATTTGCCAAGGGCGCCAAAAGCCTAGTTACGCCTCTGTTTGCAATATATGCTTAATGTATTGATCTAAAGACCTGGATTCGAGCTCAGATAAGACTTGGATGTTTCCTTTCTTGTGTTATCTTTCTGCTGATATCTCGCCTTCCACACTGATCTCTATTGTGCCACTGTCCGTGCTTTCTCTGTGGCGTATACTGACAAGCTCCTGTCAGACTCTATAGGAAGCGGCAGCTTGAGGGTTAATTTTTTAATATGTTGAAACTGAAGTTCTACTATTTATTGTGATGAAGCTATAGAAAAAATGTGATTAATTCGGATGCTATTCGATTGGACAAAAAGCTTTTTTTTGTAATTTGATATAAATGTACATTATTACAATGTAAATAACCTAAGAGCATCAGCTCATCTAGATTATTGTAATATTTAACACAGGAATAAAGTAATGACAGCATATTTTCAATGATAGTTAATTTTGCATTTATAGAAAAGTATACATGTCCCTTTCTCCAACAAACAGTGGCAAAAACATAAGTGGTTTAATTTTTCTATACCGATTATTTTTATTTTTGTGCTCGTGTAGACAGAAATGTGACACTTTTAGCAGTTAGCATCAACATTGACTTTCCCGGTGACAGACTGGTAAGCGTTCATAGCTGATCAAAGGGATGTGAGTTTGAGCCCGGATAAGTCGTGGATGTTTCTCTTCTTTATTATGTCTATGCTGAGGTCTCACCTTCCTCACATATCTATATATGGTATTCAACTGACAGGCTCCTCTCAGACTTCCGTAGCAAAGCTACATGAGAGATAATTTGTCTTCTTATTATTTTAAACACTGAACAAAATTAGTTGCCTTAAGTTTTCTATTGTAGTAAAAATTCCTGAAAGGCGGAAATTAATCATGTAATTGGCGAATATTCCTGCTAATCAATGTTCCTCCTAGGTTGCGCGTCCGCACAGCTGCCATGATGCGCCCGTGCATTTCCGCCTTTCTTCGTGCACTAAAGTCTCAGCCATTGGGCACGAGAAATTTCTTACATGCACACCCGTGGCCTAGTGGTTAGCACGCTTGGCTACTGATCTACAGGACCTGGGTTCGAACCCCAGGTACGGCATGGTTGTTCGTGTTGTCTTTCTGCTGAGGTACCGCCATTCTCACAGACCTTCTACTATGGCGTATAAACTGACAGGCTCCTGTCAGACAAAGGGGGGATAAGGCAGGAAAGGGGGGTGGCAGGAAATCTGTGGCTAGCAGCTACTTGAGTGAGTATTTATTTTTATACACTCTGTAAAAATTAGAGGGAACATTGCTGGAAATTATGAATCCTTTGTGTGCTTGCATCACATATTATATTTCAGTTTTGTCTTCAAGGTTTTCTACTTGTTTCACCGTTTTTATTAGATGTAAATGGCTTTCTGCATGATAGAGGTTGCACCAGGTTTTTTCTACGATCTTAGGTTCGACTGATGTGCCAAAAACGCAATAGCTTCTATCTTATCAGATACGAAGTGTTTTCATGTTGCTAGCTTATGAAGCAACTAGTGTAAACAGCAGTGATTTATTTCAAATCTCACGAACGGCCTTTGAACACAAAATAAAAAATTCTTAATTATGATAAAAGAGAAACAGGTTAAGCATTTCATTTCTTTACAATGCTTATGCTCTGCTCCTCCTGCTTTCCTATAAATCCGCTTTCTCATAACAACATGCAACTTAAGTTTTAGGAACAGTTTGGTCATTATGGGCATCGGCATCTCCACTTTAACCATGAGCTACTCAGGAAATTGCAAGACAGGTCAGATTCTGCCATCACCATATCCTCCACTGACTCATACAACAGAGTCCTTCCTGCTAGCTCTATAGCTGTCAATATTCTCTTTCCTGCCTTATCCCCCTTGAACAGCGAGCTTAATATCAATGTCTCCATCTCATCTTTAGGACGTAAGAGCGACTCAGATCCTTTGGCTATCAAATTCTTTCAACCCACTTTCAGAGGTGTGCCGAAGTGAGTTATTATTTTTTATACACTGATGGATCTGTTGACCCGGAGAGACTTTCTGCCTGTTCTGCATTCGCCATCCTAGAAACCGACATCACCAGAGGATTCCGACTTCCCCATCTCACTTCCTCCACCAGTGATGAACTATGCTATCCCGGAAGATGAAAAATTTTATCAACGTCCTCGACAGCGGCAACATTATCATCCTTTGGGGCTCCAAATCAGGCTTGAGTAGGGATTTTATAAGGTTTTTTAATCAATTTTTAGTGTCAGACGTAAAATATGTGACTAAAAAAAGATTATACAAAGACAACTGTTTTGGATTTCAAAGCAGGTAGACTGCCCAGAAACTTACATCATGGAGATGTGCTCCAAACTTACTTCTGCCAGTATTACGATCCACCTCCAGTGAATCCCCTCACATGTAGAAATACTCGGCAACGAGCTTGCAGATTTGACTGTCAAAGAAGCACTCCAGACTCAAAGGTACGTATCTACTTTCATTCTTTCTTTCAGTGACTGCAAAATTTTTTTCACAACTCTTGAAGCAGTATCGTATCACCCAATGGCAGGACTCGTCTTTCCTCCCTTAGTCACATTGTGAACCCTTCTCTCACACTTGTAAACCTCGGAAACCTCACCAGAACTGAGGAGACCCTTCTCCATCGTCTCCGAGTTGGAACCATCTACAGCAATTCTACACTCCATACCCTTGGTAGAGTCAACAGACTTAACTCCCCACTACAATGCTGACCAAGTTTTTTTCCAGAAACTTAATGCCATTGGAATCTCAGATTACTCCATTATTTACCTTCCAAGTACTCACCAGAACAAGAAGCTCAAGCCAACGTGCTTGCACCTACAAACCGATTTTTTTTTCAGTACATCGGTCTCTTCTGAAAAATCTAATAACGTTATTTCCTGTCTCTCTAGCCTTTCTTTTTTTTATTTACAAGCCTTAGTGGAATAGTAGAGAAGTAGCTACTACTCCCTATACTATCTTCAACTCCTTCTCCGACTGGTATAGGGAGTCCTTCAATGGAGGCTGATTTCACCACGATCTTGCATTAAGTTGAATTTGAATACTATGCCAGCCAGATTAAAAGAGATTACGGCTACCACTGGTTTAGATGGTACTTCCCATCATTGTTCAATTTAGGAAACAGGCAGAACACATGGTGACAAATCAATGAATGACGGTTACGGTTTTTTCACCTATCAAATATTGAGAAATGGAATGTAATATGCGACAGGGTGCATTATCCTGATTAACTTGCAAATACTAATGTAATTTCATAAGTCTGTGTTTTATTGAGTACTTGGAAAATGATTATTACAATATAAATAACAAGCCTTACTCAACGAAATATAAGCCACCATTTTCAATAGTTCGTAACCGTCAGTCAGCAAGTTGTTCGATTTCTCTTCGATACCATCCTTGGTCCTTGGAAGTGAAAAGCGTCTGACCTCCGTTTTCGACAAACCCCGTACCTCAAAGAAAATGCGTCATGGAGCGAAAAAGGTGGCAATGGAACGTGCTTGGTCTAAACTATACACTGAGTGAGGAAGTAGCTCAAATGCCAGTTCTCGATGGTTTTCTTTGGTCCGAAGTGAGGTATTCAATTTTATGTTATCTTATTCAAGTACCTGATGTCTGTTTATCAATCCTGAGTAGCATTGAAGCATCACAGAGAGTGAACATCCTCCACTTGTGCTGAGTAGAGTTGGCATTGACGGCACATCCATTGGGAAACAGTTCGAAGTTAATTCTACCTTCAAAATTCCACCAAATACAAAGTGTTGCATTTGTTTCGAATCGTTCCTTCTTTGGTAGAGGAAGTGTATTCTGGTCTGGGTCAAGTCACTCTTTTTGGGTGTTAGAATTGCTGAAAATGATCCATTTTTCATCGCATGTACCAATTTGCTTGATGAAACGCTGGTCACGTGGACTAACGAGGAGTTTCCTGCAGACTTCGAAACGATGGTTTACTTATTCAGTAATCAGTTCACATGGAACACTTCATTAACTCCTAGTTGCTTTACCAATGCATTATTGTACTTGCTTGCGAGCAACCAATTTCAGATGAGAGCCTGCGAGGGCTTGTTGATGTTTCAGCTTCAACAGCGCGGCATGGAAAGTTGCGTTCTACCGTTGTCCTAATAGCTGCTTACTTTCGAGGTTTATGTCACTACCTTCGAACTTCTTGAACCAAGCTTGAGCAGCACGAATGAACACTGACCCCCTCACCTTCCACTTCGCAGATTCTCAAGAGGCTCTGGTAGTTTTCAATCCCTCTTTCCAGCAATGACGCAAAATTGCATGAATTTCAATACTGAACTCACTCATTGTACGCTTCTAACGATGGATACCAAGACTCCAACACCTTTCATCGAGTTATAAACTGATGCAGTGGATTTTACACTTTCCCTTAGCACTACGTTCAGTGGTATGCAAACATAATGCAGTGAAGCTTCACCGTACACATTTTGCATGGCAAAAAGCACACAGACTTATAAATCACCCTAGTAAGATTTTTTTTTTTCCCTTAGATCTCATAGGCTGTCTTTCCCTTCTTGTTTCTGTAATCATCTTGCAAAGCTTAAAAAAATTTAATGTTTTCACATTTCTCAAAATATAGCATATCCGACATAATATTACACACATGCTAACGCAACTGAAGTTCACGGCGCACTACTGTGATAACACCGGTCACGACTCAATATGCTCATGAGGGAGGCTTTCCATAAGCTCCTCTGACCGACATTAGTTCATCACATCACACAATATATGTACTTTGTTTTAAGAATATTTATCACACCAAGTATTATTTTATTCGCAATGCTTCTGCAGACCCGTACGCATGATTTAATTTCGGGGGAGGGGGGTAAAATACTCCGGACTGGAAAGGTTAAAATATTCTATATGGAAACCTCTCTCCAAGTTAGATATTAATGATTTAGCTAAATTTAATGTCATTTTAAAAGCAATTGAAAATCATACTCGAGTCAACTTTACTGCAGGTATGATCAGCTTGTTTTTGCGAATTTGCCTCCCCTAAAACAATGCCGCCGGTGCGGTCGCACAGGTTACATGTGCGGTAGCGCCGCCCCTGCTCAGCTCAATCATTCACCGAACTCTGATCACACTGCTAATCAGAATGGCTTTGTCTCTCGACCGCTGTAAATATGTTTGTCTCACGATCTCTGCATAATTTACAGAACATATTACACTCTCAATTTAAAAAAATCACTACCCAGTCTCGGAAGTAGAAACTGAATTCTGCTTTTCCCATTACTTCCCTTACTTGCCATCCCTGGCAGTTTACAAGAACTTATCCCCTCGAATGACGAAGCATTATTGTATTTTTATGAATCAGCTTAGAAATACTACCTGTGTCATCATTCTAAAATGGTATGCTAAATGTACTTAAACTGCACACAGAAACACGCCACCTTTAAAAATAGTTTCACTTTATTGTACAAAAAAGAAGTACATGAAGTAGCTTATGCTGCTTTCAAATGGATTTCAGTAACAATTCCTATTTGTTGCTTTCTTACATTTTTTTATTCAATTTGAATCTATGGCATTCAGATATTACCAGTTGACACCGTCTGCAATTAACAATATCACTGAACTATATGCCAAGAGCAAACAATAATTTAATTACTAAATAAGGAATTACTCGATTTTTTTTTCATAAAGCATTATAACTATTTACAATTAAAAGGCACAGTGTTTTGAATGTATAATAATTCTGGATTTCTGTCGCACTTTCTTGGTCTAAACTATGACTTTTACACAATATAAGCCCATATTTTAAAATACTGACTGACAGAAGTTACAATTATTTCTTCACATCAGACCCAGTAGCTTTAGTCCTCTAACTATCCAACTGTTAAGTCAGAGTTGATGAGGAAAGGTAAAATTTTTAGGTGTCAAGTTCTTTCAAATCGTACAATCAACAAAATGGAATGATAGGAAACCATAAATGACCTTAACAAAATTTCTATACTAAAATTTCGGACTTTCTGGCAAGTTTCGGCTGCCGTCCCCCTTTCTTATCATGAGGGACTTCAATAGACAGTACTCTTTGGGCAGTACTAGCACAATGGGAGAGTTGCTAATCTTCAAACAATGGCTCTTGGATCCCGCACTCTCCCTGTTAAACGCAGGTATCAGTACATACTTTCATCAATAACTATTTTAATAAGTTAATATTTATATACGTTTTAACAAAAACTAGTTTCCAACTTAAAATTACCGAAACATGTTAAAGCTACAAATTTTGATGGCATATTAATGGTTTTGAGTTCCGACTGCATAAATGTATTTTCAAACTAAGGAGAAAACAGACTTTTCGTTTTTTTTTTTTTGAAGGACTTTTAAATTCCCTCTACAAAACAGAAAAAGATTGCAAAGTTTTTTTTATATATTTCAGTAAAAATAATCTTTACTGGAGTTTATATATGGAGTTTAAATGAGTTTGTAAAAGAGATCGGGGAAAAATACGTGTATGCAACTTTGTGTACAGTAGAGTAGGCTCTTGCCGATCGCGGTTTGCTGTTCGCAGATTCGACATTTGTGGAAAACGTTGCGAGATTCTGATTCGCCTAATGCTGGTCAAACTAGACTATTCAATGATGAACCACGACATTACTACATTTGATAATTTATTTAAAATTAACTTAAAATCATCAATGAACTTTTCTTCAAATTTAACAATTAGTTCAATATAGAACTTCGATTATTCCACCTCATTGTTGAAAGAGTGATAACTGCATGTAACATTTATGCCCTTACTATGGCTTGAAATCATATTTGAGATTTATGACAACCACAAATAGAAAAATTGCTGCATCATATTAGCCGTTTGTGGTTTTATTGCGCATCAGAGACTTTAATGTGCCAAACAAGACTTTATCTTCTTGTTATCAAGGCAGGGCAATCGTCCGAGATACCACGGCACAGGGGACGCCCAAGTCGTTTATTAGGCATGTATTTAAAATATATATATATTTAGAGTAGACAAAAAAATTTTATAATAGACAATAATTGTAATTATAATAGACAAAAAAAATTATAATTAAGTTTTGGAGAGGGTGCAAATTTCGTTTCGCCTGGTATCATATTTGCTGTCGCGCCGGCCTTATCATATGGTTATTATATATTTTTAATACAATAATATTCCTTAAACATTCATTAATTGCTAGTTAACAATAAACCTAAAGCTAATTTGAAAGAACTATGTTGACGTCGGAAGTCTTCAGAAACGTAACCCCTCGTGATCGGCAAAGGCTTGTTGTAGCATGGGAGTCGGCAGGAATGTTTTCAGGAGAGGGGAGGGGGGAGCATAGAACATATCAATGTTTTAAGGTAGAATTAGGTCAAGCAGTTCACTAATGAACGCAGTTGAGATCATATCATAATAATATATAACCATTACTATAATACAACTAACGATGCCCGGAAACGATAAAAAGGAAAATTTATTGAAAATACACGCAAAAATAAATCTCTTCATATTAATGAACGAAAATAATATGCTTCGGAAAACAAAAACGTAAAAAAACCAAGATTACATTTCATCAAGTGGAAAAAACTTTAATGTTTGGTACACTTCTATTATTAACCATTATTTTTATAGAGGGAGGATGCTGCCCTCTCTTTCCCCCTGTCGACGCCCACATGCTGTATTTTGCTAAGTAAACAAAGGTTAAAGAACTGTATATTATTTACAACAGAAAATTTCGAGAGGTAGCTTTTCAATTTTAATTATTACCACGGATCCTCGTATATCTAGTTTTGGTTTTACAGGGTATCCAATTCAAATAGATTCATACAGTATCAACGTGTTGCCGTACACCCATACAGGGAAAACGTGGAAATTATCCAGGCATTGTACATGCAGCTGGACTTGAATGAAATTAAACTAATAAACTCAACCTATGTGGTCAAACCTCTGAAACTGCTGCCCTACAAACTGAATAGAGACAACTAATTTAATGTTGACTACAGATTACAGGAGAATATCTAAATCTATTGTTCAGGCTTTGGACCGCCCAAAAATGTATCAAAACAGGACTGCCAAAAGATATAGTGACATGTTTCTGTGAACATCATTGTAAGTTTGATTAAGAGCATCATTAACAGCCGAGTCATCAATGTTCGGCTTCATGTACACCATTCATTGAACAGTCCATAACTAGTGTAGCAGAAACAGTGAACTATTATAAGGAATGAGTCTAGTGTTCAGTGATTGATGCTGCTTGTAATTGTGTGGATCCATGCTTGGCAACAACATGATGGCAGTACTGCTCCAACCTACATTCAAGAATTTCTTGCTGCAGAAGTACTAGGTATTGGGTACTTGCATCTACAACAGCCAGTCATTCACCTCTGAACTTTCATAAAAGTACTGCTTATAGTCAGAACAAGAGAGCATCAGATGTTAACATTGATACCATCATCTTAATCTGTCACATTCCATTCTCCAATAACATGCAAGATACAATCTTCCAGCAATACAACGATTACACATATGAATTTTACACTTTGGCAACTTTCCCAGATTCTCTAAATCAGTTTTTCCAACCTGTGATCCGTGATTGCGGTGCCAATAATATAAAAATTTTCATCTTTAATTCTCAACCACCGCTGCCGACTACTGAGCATAGAGATCAAGTTGGGGCCGAAACCGAACTGCTGCATGTGTGAGTTGGGAGACCAAACGCAACACATCTATAACGTGATAATGTTTGTTTAACATCTAGTCCGTCTTGCAAATGAGTAGACTTTAGTTATTGTGGATGGTTTTAGTAGGGACTCTTTTTTACACATTTTTTTATCCCTTCCATTGAAAATGAGTAAGCAAATTAAACTCTTGGATATTTTAAAAAGAAAACATGTTGATGACAATGAAAGATGTGAAACCAGGCCGAGTGGTGTTCAAGTTGAGAGTGTAGCAACTAGACAAAAATGTAAGAAAGCTGCGAACCGCAAGTACAGCTCAGAATACATTATGTATGGTTTCACTTATGTTGAAGATGCAAACGTTCAGCTGTCTCAATGTGTAATATGTGCTGAAATTCTAAGCAATGAAGATATGAAGCCGGCCAAATTGCTCCGTCATTTTGGATCTAAACATAAGGATTTTGAAGGTAAGCCTGTTGATTTTTTAAACGTCAACAGACTTAGCTGAAGTCAGACAAAAAATGTACGAAACATTTTTAACCCATAATAATGCAGCCTCGAAAGCATCTATTATTATACAATTAAAAATTGCTAAAGCAAAAAAACCTTTCACTATAGGTGAACATTTTACCCTGTATAGTTGACGCAACTAGGGAAATATTAGGTGAAAAGTTTTCCCAAAAATGACATCCATACCTCTTTCTAACAATACAGTAACACGGAGGATTGAGGTCATGGCTTCAGATGTAGAAAATCAATTGATATCAAAAGTGCACAAATCTAAATGGTTTTCCCTCCAAATAGATGAATCCACTGATGTTGGAAATAAAGCTATATTACTAGTTTATGTTAAATATATTGACTTTGAAAAAATTAATGCTTGTGAAGAATTCATGGCTTATCTGGAAGTACCAGGTCGTACAACTGGAGATGAAATCTTCAAATAACTTGACTTGGACGAATTGTGTTGGTTTGTGCACTGATGGTGCAGCTGCAATGACAGGACGAAAATCTGGCCTTGCAAACTTAGTAAAGAAAGCAGGTGATAAATTACAAATAACCCATTGCATTATTCATAGGGAAATGCTTGCTTCAAAACGGATGAGTTTAGAACTTCATGACGTGCTATCAACTGCTGTGAAAGTTGTAAACTTTATCAAAAGCCATGCCCTTAATTGGAGATTATTTTCAATTATATGTGAGGAAATGGGATCGCTTCACACAAAGCTGTTGCTGCACACAGAGGTTCGCTGGATTTCTCGAGTACGAGCTTTGAGTAGACTTTATGAGCTCAGAGAAGAAGTACATATATTTCTTAATAACTCAGTGGTTGGCAAAACTGGCCTTTCTGTCTGATACTTTCCAGTTGATAAATGAACTAAAACTTAGTCTTCAGGGGCCATCAAAAACAGTTTTTGATTTGGGAAATAAAATTGAATCCTTCAAAAGAAAACTAAAACTGTGGAGGAGAAAAACACAAGAAGACTGTTTTGATATGTTCCCTTTATTTTCAAAATTCATTTTCGACACAGCAGACTTAAACACACAAGAAGTATTTTCATGTGTCCAACTTTACATCCAAATTCTTCAAACGCATTTTGAAGGATATTTTCCAGAGAGCTCTGATGCTAGATCTGGAAACTTGTGGGTAATTGATCCATTTTTACCCTGTGAAAATCACAACCTATCCCTTTCACAACAAGAACAACTAATTGAACTATCTTCGGATCCGCATCTAAAGGCAATGAAAAGTAACTGCAATAATATGTTTAGTTTTTGGATCAAAATTCGTGAAGAATATTTAGCACTGAGCAAAAAAAGCACTTAAAGTACTTCTTCCTTTCCACTCAACATACATGTGTGAAACTGCATTTTCTGCCCTTGGTGCTATTAAAAAAAACAGAGAAATCGTTTGGAAATTAAACCACCATTGAGATTATCTTTAACTTCTTTGATGTCTAATATTGAAAAACTAGTGAGCTAAATGCAAGCACAAGGCTCCCATTGAATATATATGTAATTTTATTGTGACCAATAAATTGTATGAAAAATAATTTAGTTCTCTTTTCTACATCAATGCATTTTACTTATGTTGCAGTATATAATAATTTGTATTATTGAATATAGGCCTATTCCTTCATTGGCCAACATTTACAATTTTTTATTTAAGTCACTAAACTGTTAAATGTGTAGTGGGTGTCTGCAATTCAAATGTGATTTGGGAATGTAGTCCTCTGGTGTAAAAAGGTTGGGAATCACTGCTCTAGATTACCTCATTTGTCACCATTTAGAATACCTAGGATAACTCTTCATCTAACCCAAACTGTTGTCCATTTGAAAGATCTATCACATGCAAAGTGTGATATTCCACAGAATATTACTATTTTCTTTCATGATAGGGCTCATACTGCCTCCAACCAAGGTTATGTTTCATACTAATAGCAATTTTGTTACTAAATATCATTTATCTCTATCTGTAATCACTTCTCTTATGACCACCCTATATATAATAGATGTGTATAACTTCATTTGAATCATACCGCACTCGGATAGTATTGCAATTTCACCTCTGAGTAATTTATAAAGATAAAAGGAACGGTTACATAGAAAGAGCATATTTAACACTTAATATGGTTTCTAGGGCTATTGAGTACAACTGCATTGTGATCATTCACTTCAGAATTTTTTTCCTTTTTTTTCAAGTGAAGCAAGTACCTCTTTCGTTCTTTTTGATCATCTGTTTTGTTCATGGCTTATTCCCATTTGCTTTCTTGAATTTTATACTTAAAACTGACAATATGCAAAGCAATTTAATTAACCTTTTAACTATGAAATTTAAATCCAGCCAATATCTAACAAGATATGCTTGATACAAGAAAGTTCATGATTTATCTATACTTCATGCCCATTTAAACAGTTAACACAACAAATACCTTCGTTTCAGTTGATAGTTATTTGGAAAAAAAAGTTTTCTAAGACAGAAAATGAAATTCAACTTAGTTTATGAACATCGAATATTTCTGCTTATGTGTAATAAGCATTTTTTTAATTTAAAAGCAACATTATGGAAAAGAAAATATAAACATCGATTAACCTTAAATTATGACCTACTTGTAGATAGTGTTCCAAACAAGTCAACAATCCACAGAAACTCCTCCATATTTCTTAGCACTTATATTTATTTGTTAAATTATAAAGTTTTGATGCCATTTTCAATGAACAGTACTACAAAACATTTTGATTCTTAAAATTTCAATTTATTAAAAAAAGGCATTATTAAAAAATTGACCTAATCATGCCTATATTACTAAAGATGTCTTTCAGCTAAATCAGAAAACTTTTAGTTTCACTTTTATAATAGTCATTATAGTAAAAAAAAAAATTTTTGCCTTACATTTTCTGATGTTTTTGATCGAGTTTTGTTCTTAATCTAGCTAAGTATTTGAAAGAGTACAAATTTCACTTAGTATTGATACTCATTGCATCCATTGAAACTAGGATCTAAATTGTGAGGTGCTTTCTACTTTTTGAACAAGCTCCAATTAAATATTATTTATTTTAAATATTATTATTTTGAACAGGCTCCAATTAAAATATTAGAGGTAATTTTGAGTACAAAAGGATTAACACAACAGTGGTCCAATTCCACGATATATTTTAAAATGTGCAACAATGATGATGGTATGAGTTGCACTGTAACCACCACTGATTCTGTTCTTTCTTCTTGTCTAGTAGTTGCTTCTGATCCATGCTCTAAATTGCATGAGACAGTTTTGCAATGAGGGCAAAATCACAGTTTCAGCTTGCATTTTGTCACAAAAATGATTCAACAATTCACATTTTACTTAAATTCATAATGACTCACTAATTGCACAATAAAAAAACTTAATTTTGTATGAAAAGTAACTTTTTATTAAATGACTTCCTCACATCAAACATGCTAATAGGAATGGTAGATGCTCCACACTAGGTAAAATTGTTTTCATAAATTACAGTTCTGATGACTTTTAGTAATACTGACAGCAATGTAAACTAAAATTCAGACATTATTAACAATACTTATAGAGATGCAGAAAAAGCAAGACATTAACAATTCTTAAATCAAAATATTAATGGTAATTATATTTTAGAATTGTCAGTTCTTTAATGCTCAAGAGGTTTTCCAAAAACCCATAAATTTTGTAATACAAACCAATCCTCAAACATGGTAACTGTTTTATAATGCCCATAAAAAACTGATTAATGCCAAATTAATGATGCAGCTCTTCAGAGAAATATGGCTTACAGCATCACAAAATCTCTTCTATTTCAGTTATGTGGTAAAAAGTGCAGAAAATTTTTGTACAGCCATGTACAGTATGTCTTGATTACAGACCTACAACTAATAAAACCAATAATATTAATGGAAACTTTATCTGGCAAGACATTGTTCATTACTGATGCTCACAATTTGTTTCTATGCTGAATCAGAATTGAAATTCATATTAAATTTTCAGCAGACCTCAATGTGCAATAGAAGAACAGCCTACTAAATCTCATCTGAAAATAAGAGTAGTATGTGCATACTCTCACAAAATTTTGTTGTGCATTTTCTTGTTTCCATTGCTGAGCATTTACATGTTTAAGGAGGAAAGATTAGTGGAAATTTTTTAGGGTTGCCAAGATTCTTGGCCTTTAAAGGCAACACTGATACATAATACTGTTAATGGGAGCTTTATACACAGCATGGAAAATATCAAAAAATTTATGCATAATAAGAACTCAAGATTTTACAGAATAATAAATTATGTGCTATTTGCATATGCCTATGTTGGCCATTTCTTAACTTCATATTTTACAGGTGTTTCCATAAGTTCATAAGTGTGTGTCGACAGTGTATTTCCATTGATGGTTTCCATAGGTGGTTTGATGTACGTAATATGAATTTTATTATCTCTGTTAGTTACCAGTTACCAAATATTAATGAAACTGACAATTTGTGGAATGCAGTAGGACATGGTTCCTGGAGTTGAACCTCAATATCTTCAATTATGATACAATTAGTATATGTAGAATTAATTTTAATTGCCTAAAAGAAATAGGTGAAATCAAATCTACTAACATATAATGACCAATAAAATCCTTACACTTGTTCAGATCATGGCATATTGGAATCGAATACAGTAATAATATAGTTTGTGGTAAAAGTTTGTTTTTACTAATGCACTGAAATTTTTTAGGGTACTGCAATAAAGGCTCAAATTATATGAATAGATGATACTGGAAAATTTTTAAATTGCTAAGATTGCTTTCATAACATTACTATGGTGTTTACCATGGACTTATTAAGACATTAAAGTACATGGTAAAAACCCTGTTCTTTCAGAGAACTAAAATATTTGAATCAAGCACCTAGGGACATACAGCAGAACAGCATACAAATGTGTCCCGATTATTGTGACTAAAGATTGAACACTATATATTTAATTTTATGAAGAAAAGGTATAAGTTACGTTTTTCAAAAAACATTCTTCTTGAAATGATAAAACAAATATACGTTTTACGAAATAGTCAAAGATCTAATAAACAACTTAACTTTAAAAATTAAGCCAGGATGCATAAATACAAAGTCAAACTGATTCTATTATAGTTGTCCTGTACAATTTATTTTTTTTACAAGAATTTCTATTATAGTTGTCCTGTACAATGTCATTTGCTTATAGTCTTGAGTGAATATTTTTGTTAAACAGTGAGTCAAGTGGAATCACAAAAAGAAATCCACCACTCATGGTAGAATTAGAAAAGACACACAATGAACTCCTCTTGGGAGAGATAATGAACTCTTCCTGTTGGATATACCTCCCCGAGCACATTTTTTCCAGTAAATTTTCTGCCCAACCCAAATAGATGACCAACTATAGTCCTAGAAGAGTTTATCTCCAAATTCTACAAAAAAAAAACAAGCAGAAGCTTTCATTGTAGGCTAAATGTGTCCTGTCTAACATTTTCAAACTTTCCATTACAAGAGCTAAAACTCATATGATAATCTAAAATGACTGAATGATAGATTAAAGGTAGAGTATCAGCATAAAATTACATTCATTTTCACATTGTGGCAGATTCTCACATCTTACTAAAACTGTAACACATTAACAGATATTTCATTTTAAATCATACCACACATTTTCAGTACTAATTTAATGAAAAAAGCAATGTAACACTACAATCATGAATTTTAAATTACCTTACAAGTTTTATTTCTTCTTTACATGTTTTAAACTCATCTTGTCTCATGTTCGTAGCCTAGACTTTCCCCTGCTAATATGATCCACTAATACAAAGGATGTTTACAACTGGTGTTAATAAACCTTCTACTTGATAATTAAAAAGCACTCTAAGATTATGATGTTTCTTTTTCAGAAAACCATCTATAATTTTTTTACTATCAAACTTTGTTTGAATTTAATCATATAAAATAAAAAAATAAATACCACCAGAGTTCTTAAAATTCCTAATAGCTGTCAGCATAATTCAGAGGTAAAGTTAAAATTTATCAGAGCCTTTGGTATAACATACTGTGAACAGGGTCAGATTGACAATAAAGGCTACTGGGAATTTCCCAGGCATTTTATGTGGTCTGTTTATGATAAATTTTCCAGGCCTAAATCTCATCACAGTCTGACCCTGACTGTGAGCATCAAATTAAATAGTTGAAGACAAACAGTAATGTGAATGCTTAGGAATTTTTGGATTACATTAAAATTAGGAAAAATTATTATTATTTAATCAAATGTTAAACCATTAAACCAATAACACCAACAGTTCAGAGGCAGAAAATAAACTATTATTATAAACTATAAATGCTGTCTCAAGTATTTACAGTCTGACAATTATGATATATATTTATGTTTTACCTCATCTCTAAGTGCTAAATATTATGCTGTAGGTAAAAATCTAGAAGAAATGCACTGATGAGATGCTCTCCAATCGTATATTAAATCGGGGGAGGAAAAATCAAGGAGCTTAGTAATCTGGATAACTAAAATTTTGGATTGATAACTAAGAATTTGCTATATAATGATTCCAATGATTGTTGGCTACAAAAATTCACTTGCATAACTTCCAAAGTTTTTGGCAGGCTTCAAAATTTTACAGCAATTTGCATCAGAGAAGCAAATATAGAAGATATATTATCATTGCAATGATAATCAACATTTGATTAAAGTTAAAAACTGTTTTAATTTCTATATAATTTCAAAACTTACAGTTTAGAAACTTGTTGACATTTACCTTATTACATTTGTCATTGGCCTCATGTTTTGGTAAATGTGCTATTAGACAATTGACCAAATAATAAAGTCCAAAATTAGTATAACTAATTGTGACTTGGATAGCATGAAACAGCTGTCTATTATAAACCACTGACATTATTAAGTTGTATATTAGTAGTAATGATATCAGCATCCATTAATTTATTCATTCTTCTTACTCTCATTTCTGATCAATCACTTTTACCATACTTTTATATATTCCTTTTATAATTTCAATCACTAATACCAACACAAATTTATTTTACAGATCTATTAATAAATGTCATGCTGAATAGTTGTTTTTTATTACACATTCACAAGTTGACTGAAAATTTTTAATTATTCTATAATGTGCAAGAATATAATCTGCATAATTTAACCATAAATTTCATACGATTTTGGTAAACAATCTACACTTCTATAATTCTGTCCAAGAAGCACATTCTGAAATATAACCAAAATGCATCATAAAAACAGATTATGAAACCATTTTATAAAATTAAGTTATAAAAAATTATGAACTTGCAATATACTTCTAAGCAAGAATATGCCATGTAAAGAGCCTGATAATAGTAACCTCCACTTATAATATTCTTTAATTAACATCCATAAAATGTTTTGGGATAGTCAAGCTAAAGTTTTAGGATAATTTACCAAACTTTAAATTTCAGATTATGTTAGCTTATCTTCAAACATCACAAGGAATAAAAGTTTAATATCATGGTTAAATTAATATATTTTACAAAACCCAAAAATATACAAACACCACAAATATCACAATTGCAACAGCTGCTACTTTAGTGTATGTTGAACTCAAGTTCAGATAACGGGCATCTTTTTTGTATTTTTCTGAGAGAAGAGATAGATTACTAGCCTTTGAATCCAAATCTGAAATGAGAAAAAGGTAACTTCTTTCAAATTTTTAGAAATAATCTTTGTACAAATGTTTATATTTAATATGCAGTAATATAAATATTTAAACTAAATCTACAAAAATTTACTCATGTTTAAAAATATTCTCTATCTTTAATGGAAATTTGGCAATCTTACATGCAATTCTATTTTATTTCTCATTATAATAGAATTATGAATCTTTTATTACGGCACCTTACACACACAAATTTTAGTTATTCCGCTGTGAGGAAATGAAGTAATGGAATATATGGCTCTTCAAACTAGTAATGCTAATGGTTTTATTGTTTCCTTTATGCTATAGTTGATAGTTATAATGTTGAACTTTACATAAGGACAAATAACAGTTAGAAAATATGACAATAGCTGAATGTGCTTTACAGAGCATTACTATTTCTTTATTTGTTAATCAGTTTTGAACAATTTCATTTTCATAACTCATCTTTTGAGCTGACACTGACAAAAACTCACATTCTCTCTGTCAGCAACATCACTCATTTTATAAGGTCAGGTTAAATTTCAGTTTATTGAGCTTTTGATTTTGTACTTAGCTCAGTAAAAGTTTGTAATTTATGGGTATCCTGATTGCATTTTCCATTTATAATAACTGTAAATGAATATCATCATAAGAAGCTATCAATTGTGAAAAAATATCTAGGCCATCACCTCAACGTGTTCTCAAAATACCATGGAACATGCCAAATGCTTTAACTTATTGAGCTACGATGATTGAGTCTAAATTCTTAAGATTATATGCCGCATATTCTCTGATGAAAGCAACATCAAAATACACTGAAATTAACAAAGTGTTATATGATATCCTTAACATTAACCATGATGTTAACTATAACTTACAATTAAATTCAGAGTTTCACTTTTAACTAACTGTTATTTTAAATAACTAAGTTTCCCCACTTCTTCATTTTAATCAACTAAAAGGTAAGAAATTTCACCATAGAGTGTACTATCTGCATTTCTATTAGTAGTTTTGGTAATTACCATTAGGACACTGCATTAATATCTCAAAGGTTAGCCTACATTGTAAACACTGTTCTAAATACCAACAGTAACAATAAATTTGAACTTATTTCATTTTGGCTTATAAATATAACTTGTTCCAACCAAAGAAATTTGGAAATATATATATAATATATATAACAATAATCAATATGCTTTACAGAATGTAATTGTTCCATATTTGAAAATCCATTGTCATATTGCTTAAAAATTAGCATCAGATTTTTATACTTTGTTTTATTATTCATAAAAAGTGGAAAAAAAGTTGCTTACTAATTACACTGGTCCACTAGGATTTTGGTGTTTGTATGTGTAGAAGTGTATTATATCCAGGCTCCTAGGAATCACATCACTTATTCTATTGGGTGTTTCATGCAATGCATATCTTTAACAATGTCACAGTATAGCAGTAGCAAGACCACAGGAACTTTTGAGATAGCATACAAAAAGGTATGCAAGTTTCAATCACTTCTGTACTAGGTTTTTCAGTATGTAACCAAAAATGTTCTTTGGTTCTATATAATCTAAATATTGAATGTGTCTACTGGTATCTGCATAAAACATTTTTATCATGACATCCCTTACTGTTTCACAGTCAGATGATTAAAATAATTTGTATCTAATCTAGTGTGTTTGTATATATATATTCTTTTCCAGATCAAATATAATTCATTGTATATCTAAATCAAATATAATCCAGTGTATATCCAAATCAAATATATTCCAGTGTATATCCAAATCAAATATAATCCAGTGTATATCCAAATCAAATATAATCCATTGTGTAATCCAAATCAAATATAATCCAATGTATATCTAAATCAAATATAATCCAGTATATACCATTTATTTTGCAGGGTAGTTAAGATTGGTGGACAATCTGCCAGTGCCACAGAGTGATACAATGAAAGTAACATTCTCATTTCATATTCCCCACCTCTTAGGAATGGATTTTTAACAAGAAGTGGCAGCAGCAGTAGTTTCTGTTCGTGGTGTCAATCTCTTAGTGAGAAAGATTAATGGGTGAAAATGTCATTTCTAGCATTCAGGATCCGGTAACAGTCATGCTTACATATTCAGAGAGTTATCTGATGTTAATTATAGTAATTTTAATGTGTTGCAAGTGAATATTATTTTGATGTTAATGCATTGAAAGTACATCAAGATAACCAGGACCTACAAAAACAATCCTGATATGCTTTGTTACATATGTGGAACTTTCACTGGGAGTGATCAGAAGCAGAATGTTACTGAAATGGTAAGAAATTTACATTTGCTTTGGTTGTAAACTACAAGTTCAAGAAAAACTTTGTTCATATTGTACATAAAACATACCTAAGACTTCCAAAAGAACAGATTAAAAGGAAAAAGGAGAACACCATTCATTACACTATTGATCTGGAGGATGGAAAAGAACCATCATGATGATTGTTACTTTTGCTTTAACAAATGAAAAAGATTTTACCAAGAAGCAAAATAAAATACTCAAATTTGCATCCACGATTGCAACCTGGGTCTCATTCTGATAAAATTCCAGTTCCTCAGCCAAAATGCACAAATCTTGGAATTTTCTACATCTGATTCAAAAGCAGAAAAACTTCACTCAAAAAAGAATAGATCATGATTTCGACCACTGAAATGAAACTACACACATAATTTCACAAAACGAATTCAATAATCTGGTGAGAGACTTGCACTTACCCAAACAATATGCTGCATTACTAGTGTTAAAATGAAATGAGATGAATTTACTAGCACTTGGAAATATATTTCTTGATAATGGCATCATGGAGAACTATTTTCTCAGTACTTTTCAGTGCAATATAATGTGGTTTAATGCAACAATGTCTTGTAAATGAAATGGGTGAATAATACCATCCTGCAATTTCAGGCTTTTGTCGACTCTTTGAAAAGTTTAAAGGTTGTTTTGCTTGTAAATATTTTATTACAGTGCCATATCATCAACCAACAGTATCCCAAACATTACCATCATCCATTAAATTCTGTCACATAGAATAAAAAAAATTACATTCCTTTTTTTTTGGGGGGGGGGAACTTGTTTTTCAACTTTATTTTGAAATAAAGTTCTATTTATGTACTAATTATGTATTTCTCATTAATTTATGCCTCTAGAATAATATGCTCAATGATTGTAACTATTGATTTATCTGAACTTTATCTGTTTCCTTAGGTAGAGTAATTAAATATATTTTTGTGGTTTTTTCTTTAAACTTTTAGCAAAGAATTCAGATCTGATAGAAATATACTATTTAATTTCTTATTTATCATGAATTAACTTTCATTATTTAGAGGATTAATGTTAACGTTAATATTAGCATTTAAATTTCTGAACAAAAATGGTAAAAAAAAGGATGGATGAAACAGTACTAACTTGATAAGTGGGTGAAAAATGGTAGTACTGGAAACTGGGAGAACAGGTCAAAAATAGGGAGTCTCCTGATTAAATCAGCATAGTTGGCAGGTATGCATTTGTCATTTTTACTAAAAGAACTTAAAATTTTTACATCAGTTGTTCTAAAATTAAGTACATGCATTTTCTAAGCATACCGGTTTAAGAAAAATATTTTACTAAACATTATGTTTTCTTGGTTTCCAGATTATATAACATGTTTGCAAATTATCTTAAGCTTATACATAATGTTAAAAAATATTCTTTTACTTTAAGAAATTGAATCATTTATTATTTCAAAGCTTAAGACAATTCAAATGCTTCTACATTTATTTTATATTATTCATGTTTAAAACTCAATACGTCTCTACTTATAATGTAAATTTTCATTTTTGACAACAGATACTTTAACTGTTAAAATATCAGTGTTATTATCCCACAGATGAGCATTAACTCAAGTGGGATATTGAATCTGTTAATGACTCAAACTTTGAGTCAATGTACATGCATTTTTCAATATGTAATAAAATTTATCTATCTATCTCTTTATCTATCTACTTGTGAGTAAGAATGTAACAAAACCATCAGCTTCCTATATCCTACCTTCTAAAGCAGCTCCTCTCTGAAGTACATCATCTATATTCTGAACCATTATTCGCTGTACATCTTGTAACTCAGTGTTCAAATTGGTCAGATTACGTCTTGCTCTTGCATCTACATATGATTTCTTAGCCTTTTGCATGTATGTATCTGAAATTTTCAAAGAAACTTTAAATACATAAAAGTTAAAATATAAAACATTATTTAACAGTATATCATAATGGTCTACCCATTTGAATGAGATTCATATGAAATTAATAATAAATTCAATATACAGTTCATTATTTTTTGTTCTGAAAAGTTTCATGCTTAACAACATATACCCCAAGAGACAACATAAATAATCCACAATACTGATATAGAAAAAAGCACACCGCTGTGAAATTCACAAAAGCCAACAAAAGAAATATACTTCTAACTTTATATCACATCTAAGTTGAATGTGAAAAATAATATCTTTATTGATTGCTAGTCAATGACTTTTCATTCTTTCAGAGTTAACTTTCAATAGCAGTGTCTTTTCATGAATAGCTATGCACGATAAAATATAAAGTCAATATTCACTTCTATGAAAAATGTCGATGTGAAGAAATAAAAATTTAAAAACAATTAAAATATAAAAAGGCTAAAAGAATGATTGGTTGGTTGTTTGGGGTTTTATAATGCAAGGGCATCTGAGGTTATGCTGCACCAAACAAGAAATATATAGTAGGGAGTAAAAAATAAAAGTCAAGGAACCCCTCAACCAAAAATAACTGGCAAATTGGAAAAAGGTGTAAAAACAGCAAAGAACAAATGTAAAACAAAAAATATACATACAGAAAAATAAAACCAACCCAGGTATAAAAGACCCATGTCAGACAAAGTAGAAACACCAAAGTGATAAAATTACAATATGTTAAAATATCCACTAAAACGTAAAAAATCAAATACAGGAATTAAATCAGAGTTGCCAGCAAAAGGTGTCTGAGTTTAAGGGGCTCGGTCATAAAACTGTGAAAGTTAAAATATAAATGACGTTCAATGGTAAAAGCCAGACATTCAATTAAAATATGTTTTACTGTTAAAATGGTGTCACAAAACTCACCCTTAGATTCTTCGTCCACCCATAGAAGAAATGAGTGAATAATAAATGAATGACCTAAGCGGAGCTGAGCAAGTACAACTTCCTCCTTGCAATTCCTGCAAAAACATTACTGCCACGGTTAACAATGGGCTTGACCTCAAAAAGTTTGTTACCAACCTGTTCAGACCAAGATCTCTGCCACTGTGCCCGGAGCTAAGTGAAAAAAATACTGTTGGGAGTCCACGTATGAAACTAGCAGTGGAGAGTCAGACAGGGGTGTGGTCAATTTGGCAGCAGTGTCTGCCAAGTCATTCCCCTCATCCCACAATGTGATCTGGCACCCAACAGAAGAAAATGGTGGTTATGGTCACCAGACAATGGAGCTGCTGATGAATCTTGGAGAGAACAAGGTCAGGCTGATGCCTCACCGAGATCAAGGCCTATAACAAGCTAAGTAAGTTGGTATAGAGGACACTCAACAATGATGATACTTAGCTGCTATGTGGTCCAAGGCAATGCTGGCATAAGCATGCAACTCTGCAGTGAAGATGGAACACTGCTCTGGGATCTAGTCAGCAATGATTACATCACAGCAGACCATGGCTGATTCCACTGATGTGCAGAACTTCAAGCCATCTGTGAAGATGGGCAGAAGAGTTGTTGATACACAAAGTCAGATGTAAAGGCCTTCCTCATCCTGCAAAGGGAAAAATCACAGGAAGGGGAAACAGCGAGCCACAGAGGAAGTGGTCAGCTGTCGATTGTGAGATTCTATTGAGACTGGTGTTAATGTCTCGCAGGTAACCTTGGTCATGCAAACTGAAAGGATGAAGGCAGTCGGCAGATTAGTTTAGAACATTTCCCACTTAGGACTGAAAATGCAATCCCAAGTGGGATGGCCCAGCAGGGATTGCAATTTTGCTGTATACTGTAGGGACAACTGCTGATGGCAAACAGATAAAAAAGGTTTGTCGGTCTCAACATAAAGACTCTAGACTAGTGAGGTGTGCAAACATGGTGGGCCTGATGGTGGAGAGAGTCCAACATGTTCACCACTGAATCCCGGGCAGAGTAGTACACCTGAAATCCATAGTCCAATTTCAACCAGACAAATGCACAGTAGAGGATGAGCAGAGAACATCAGTCCACCTCTCCCCCCACCCCACCCCAAGAGAGAGGGGATAGTACCTTGAGGATGTTCAATGCCGCTGCACTTGGACCTGAGCTGTCGAATGCAAGGTAAAAAGGTCAATTTCCAGTCAAAGATGAGACCAAGAAACTTAGTCTTTACCACAACTGGAATGGTGGTAGCCCGAGCCGAAGCTCGGGCTCCAGATGGAGATTTCACTTGTGGTAAAAGTGCACACAAGAGGTTTTCTGTGGGGACAAACAGAACTCATTGGCTATCGCCAAAACTGAGAGATCATTAAGGGCAGCTTGCAGTTGTCTTTCAATGGCCCTCATGCTGGATGATGAGCAAAAAATGCTCAAATCGTCCACACAGAGGGTATTGCCTACAGTTGGAGGAAGTCTAGTAATGGAATCAATCTTGACAGCGAAAAGCATAACATTCAGGACACAGTCTTGAGGTGCCCCCTGTTCTTGGGGGAAAAGTGTTGTGGGAAACAGTGTTGTGGGAAACAGTGCTGCCAACATGAACACAAAAAGAATGAGAGGATAGAAAGTTGGAAATGAAGATCAGCATGAGACCTCTCAAGCCAAAGCTATGGAGGTCACGAAGAATGCCGAGCACATTGTCTCCATGCAATGTAGTATGTTTTCTCATTGTCAAAGAAAATTGACACCAGGTACTCTTGAAGTAAAAACGAATTCCTGATTGCCAATTTGAGATGGATCAGGTGGTCTAAGGTAGACCACTGCCTGTAAAAGCTACACTGGGTGTGGAAAGGTCACAATGTTTCAAATGCCAGACCAGTCAGGCATTCTCCATTCTTTCCAACACCTTGCATGCACAGCTAGCCAATGAGACTGGACAATAATTTCAAGGAATCTTGGAATCTTTGACTGGCTTGGGGAAGGCCAAAATGATGACCTCTCACCAGGAGTCTGGAAAGTACTCCTGAATGAAAATATGGTTGAAGAGTCAGAGCAAACCCTTACTCAATGGTGAGAGATGTTGAAGCATAGCATAATGGACAGTGTCTAGCATAACAGCAGATGCACGGGAAGAGTGCAAAGCAAAGCTCCTCGGCTTTGAATGGCCTATTATAAGGCTTCAGGCCATTTAAGTGGAAAGACAGTGGAGATCATTCAGCCTTGCTCTTCAGAAACTCTGGGAAGTATGAAGATGTGATGGGGGAGAAGGACTCACCCAGAGTATCAGCAATTGCCTGTTCATTATACTCCAGGATCGACAATGAGTGGGATGTGTAGTTCCCACCCTTTATCCCACATGACTTTAGAATTGGTTATGCGGGTGATAGAAGATGTGCACTTGATCCAAGATTCCTCTGGCTCTGATGCTGGACAACAGGCTTTTTGCCATGGAACATTTGAATACTTCAAGGTTGGGTGATGTCAGAAAATAACCCTAAGCCTTGTTCTGAGCCTTGCTGTGTAGTTGGGATTCCACCATGGTAACGAGTCAAGTTTTGAGGAACAGTCAAGGTAGCTGCATGGATGATACAGTCTGTCATCACCACCCTGCATCATTGATTGGTTACTGGCTGACAGAGTTCATAGAATTCACAAAGGAGCTCAAAGCCACTCCCAATCATCCCAATCAAGACTCCACCATAATATCCATGAAGGGGTGCAAGCTCCCCCCCCCTCCCATGGGGGGTAGGTTTGCACCCCTTTATCAATCACCTCCTCACGGTATGTACCATGAGGAGGTGATTGCTAATGCAAGGATTGTCCTTGACCTCCCAGTAAAGAGTGGAAGGATTGAGGAGGAGCAGATGGTAAGATCAGTGGCAGTGAATGTGTGGATTGGGAGTAAAAGTAATGTACTAACACCAGTGTTCAACAGGGACAGTGATAGATCCAGAAGCCACTGCTCCAGGGCCCCATTCCTCGCATTGGTACACAGTCATTGGTCTCATAGTCAACAGTGCCCCACAGAAGACTGTGTCCATTGAAGTACCCCATAATGAGGAAGGGAGATGGCAGCTGTGAGACAAGATCATCTAGGTCTTCCCGGAAGATATGTCCAAGCAGTAGGGAGATGGAGCAGACAGTCAAAAGAAATCCCACAAAATGGCAAGCAGCAACTGCATCTAAGGTGGTGGTGGTGAGGGGCACGACCTGGAATAGAGAATGGTTGCTCATAAGGATAGTGACAGCTGTACCATCTCCATCCTGGTCTTGGTGAACCAGAGAAAAATACTGGATTGTGGGATCATTGGCTGTCTGCTAGTACATCTCCTGCAGGCACGTGCAGATGGGCTCCTATGCCTGGAGGAGGACCTTGATGTCATCTATATTCCTCTGGAATCCACAATAATTCCATGGTAGGAGAGTGGCCATCTCAGGTCTTAAGTAGAATTGCTGGATAACTCACAATTTATTTTAACCATTGCCAGTCAAAAAAAATGGAGCAGTCTGTGTCCATGTCCTTGGAGTCATCAGAGGAACATGGATTTGAGACTGGCACTCGAGGAGAGGTGGGAGTTTTTTTCTTCAGTTAGGAAGGTCAAGTTGTCTGAGGACAGGAAGGAGGAGGTCTCCCGGTGAAGGTAGCAGAAGGTACAGAAGTAGGAATAGAAACGGGTCAATGTTCATAATTTCCACAATATGAAGGTTAAATTTTAATTTGAATTATTTACACTGTGATTTTAATTGTTTATTAATGAATAGTCTACTTTATAAGTTATAGTAACAATATAAAGACCAATTTTTTATTATTTAAAAAAATGGGAGAGTAGCTTCTATAATAATTTTAGAGGATTTCAAGGTACCTAGATACTTCTAAAAAATATGATTAATAAGATTCTAAATATTTATGCAACAATAGTTACCAAATTCTATACAGCTGTAAGGTCGTACAGCTGTTGCAACCAGTTTCCCATAATGCATGCTAAATTCCCCCTTCAGATCCTCCAAATATGCAAATGCCAGCCGTTTTGAAAATGCTTTTTCACAGAGTGCTAGGTAGCAGACCGAATCAGCAATCAAGTAGCTGAAAAACAAAGATGAACAATTTATAAGCATTACAAGTGCTGAGCACATTATAGTTATCATAATACAGGGTATAAACTTTCAAGTTAAAGCAGGTTTTTCTCATGGAATCATGATTTCCAATAGTTATAATAAGAGACATTTGCTATATATTTGAGATAAGCTTCCACAGAATTGCCCCCAGCATTTAGAGATGCTGTTAGAATTTTCTATTTTAAGTTTTCTAAGTAAATACTATCATTGTCTATGATAAAGTTGCTTCTTCCAATGGATTTAGTCAATCAAAATTATTGTACATAGAAAAATATGTGCGTAAGTGCACCCTTATAAAACTGGATGCCACCAAGCCTAACAGCTAATTTTATATGGCTGTGCACATTTTTTACATGCAATAACTCTGTTTCTTGTAAATTTTCATGAATATTTCCAAGCTTTTAGATGAATTTTTTCATGAAGAATAACTTTTTCATATACAAAGATAAACGTTTACTTGGAATAATTCAAAGTTAAAACTATTATAATTATACATACAAGCACTGGTGCAATTTTGAGGTTTTATTTTGAATCTCAACTCAGATGCATAATAAATGACTTTTTCATAACAATGAAAACCAATTCATTGCGAGAAAAAAACCTGTTCCAGCTTGCAGGTTAACACCCACGTAACACTGTACTGTACCCTACGAGCGAGATTTCCTGACCATATGACTATAAGAAGTACTGCAGCTTATCATTAAGATACAATATAACTATGACATATATATTAAAAATATAATGCCAATTAAACATATTAATAATAAGCATGTGTTTATCATGAGATGAATGCCTGGAACAATTCTATGATCATACATTGTCTCAACTACAGTCATCAAAACATAAAAGTATTCCATAACCTTGTTATCACTGACAATCAGTGCCTATTACAGAAAAGAGAGGGCAGTATTTGTCTAAGTTTTTTATTATTATTTTCTCCTTTCAAAAGTGATCTCAGTCAGCTTATTTACTCTGTAAACAAACATGGCCACACAAAGGAAACTAAAGGGCTCAAATGACAAAATATTACCAAATATTAGCAGGATTCTGATTATTTTAATGTTGCAATTTTATCAGACAATGATAGTGATTGTCAAGCTGTTTCTGGAGTACTGGTAGCAATTCATAAGATAATATTAATGTCCTGTTTGAGGTGTTGAGTGTGATAGGTATTAGAACAAGTATGATAGGCATTGGCACAAGGATTTTCTTCTTTTTTCGGTAGAAATGTGGACCTTCAGTTGTAAAATTATCTTATATTTAATTTCATAATGAACCTAGTAGTAGGTAGAATTATCATCAGAAGTGAGTTTTTTGTTCTGCTTTGAATGTTTTCTGACAAAATAATTTAGAAAATTGTTTTGGAAACTAAGAAGTATGAAAACACGTTTGCAATAAAGTTCAAGCAGCACTCCATAGTCAACAAGGCTCCAGTCATGGCACAACACAGGTGACAATGAAATATGGAATTCTTTTTGCTTTAGTTAATTTGATGAGATTAATACATAAACCAGAGATGAAGCATTTTTCTAGATGTTATGGTTTGAGTATCTATGACATATATATATTGACATTGCATCTCATTCTCAAAACTCCTCCTTTTAATAAAAAGTCTATTCACTGTTTCAAGTTACTCTGCAGATGCCTGAATTTTGTTGATAATGAAAATGCAGATGATAATGATTATCTAAGAAAACTTGGACCAGTGCATGGTTTGTGCACTATTTTAGAAGAATTTAAATTCCAAATTATAAGATATAGCCGTCTCATGGCCAAGTGGTTAGCGTGCTTGGTTACTGATCTAAGGGACCTGGGTTCGAGCCCTGGGTAAGGCATGGCTGTTTGAGTTGTTTTTCTGCTGAGGTCCTGCCATCCTCTCAGACCTTCTACTATGGCATATAAACTGACAGGCTCCTGTCAGACCTCTGTGGCAAGCAGCTGCTTCAGGGGATATTTAATTTTTTTATTTTATAAGATATGAATGAATGAATGCCTTAAGCTTTGTAAAGATAGTCTACTGATGAAAAAGTAATTTGCCAATGAAAAAAACTGCATTTCAAATAAAAAAATTTTCTTATGTGATTAAGAATCTGGTTATGCTAAGGATATGTTTATATATACTGGTATACAAGAAGAAAATAAAGAAGTATCTAATATTCAGGGAGAGTCAGTAAGGCATAAATCAGTTGTAGAATGTATAAAATGACCTGAATTAAGTGAAAAGAGAACACTTTATACATGTACAGATGGTTTCTAAGTCCCATGTTATACTGTGGACAAGAACAAAATGGTTTGGGGAGGTGCAGGTCAGTAAATCCACAAGAATAGGGAAAGACTAAAGTCCTATCAGCATAAAAGTTAGAAAAAAGAGAACGTATCTTATGCAATTGATACTCTATATGCACTGAAGTGGCATGACAAGAAAGATATATACTTAATTACAAAGACACCAAATAATTCAATGGTTGACACTGAACAAACTAAAAAATACAGGTCAGATATAATCAGAAAACCTGCTGCAGTTGTTGATTATAATGAAATATGGGAGGAGTAGACAAACTCAATCATCACATCAAACTGCAGAATGTCTTAGGAAGAGTGTAAGGTGTTACAGGAAGATATTTCTTTAATTCGACAGATATTGTGCTTTTGAATGATTTATTGTTTAAACAAAATCCAACAACAACAAACAATTCTGATGCATTTATGGCATGAAGTAATTAGTGAATGTTAGAGACTGATATAAAGAAATTAAGGAAACCAAAAACTAAACCACTATTTCACCTGACAAAAAGGCTCTTTTTACACACTTTCCAAAGAAAAAAAAATTCCATAGTAGAGTTTGAAGAGTGTATCCTTGAGAGAAAGATACTAGATGAAAGTTTAAGAAGCATGGCAATATCTCACTTCAACCAAAAATTGCTTTTGAAAATTACGGTACAAAAAAAATTGTAAAAATTGCAAAGAAATTTCCGTCACATATTTTATACACACAACAGTGATAAAACATGTCTCTGTACTTATTTAAACAAACTGAAACATCTTATAGTTTTAATAAATATCATATTTAATTGTAACTATGCCTTAAAAACGAACTTTTGAAAATAACACTATTTCACTACAAAATGTACATTTCTGTGGCTAAAAAACATGTCACTGAAGGGATTAAAAATAAATAGTTGGTCATACATCCATTTTCTAAAATTTTCATAAATAGTTGGTCATACATCCATTTTTAAAAATAATAGTTGATCATACATCCATTTTCAGTACAAACTGTGTAACACTGCAGAATCATATTTAGAGATATCCTACAATCTTTAGAGATACCTGATGGTATCCCAGGGTTCCAGGGGGGATTGTCCCATTTTCAGAATCTTGGTGGCTGTATCCCGGGATAGCATCTCTTTAATTAGGCATCTCTTTAAGTCAGTGCCATGAAACATCAATACCTGTATTATCTATATACCCATGGCACTCTAACCTTGTACTAGGAAAGGTTTTCAAGCATTACATAACATTCTTTTGTTCTGAAATTGAATCATTTAATGTCCTATGGAACACTTTCATATGTTCTATATGCGAGATGCATCCATTCATTCCTTCTGGTCGGAACCATTTTTCTTAAATAGAGTGTATTTAAAAATATTAAATATCTTGAACAAGCAAAAGTGATTTTATTTTTTTGTTTAGCAATATAGCAACTTGCCTGAAACATATTACTCAAGTTCAAAATCAGCAATCTTCACCAGAGCAAAAGTGTTAAGATACCTAAACTGAGTTCTGATCAGTATCAGCTATTAACTGATATCAGGTATTCTGTGTATTTATCCACTTGTGTTGGTACATGAGTTGAGTACAGTGTATTTAACCACTTAAAGATAACTTGAATCAGTTTGGCCCATTACTCACAGTAGTAGTATCACAAATTTATTTAATAATTGCATTGATAAGTGAACTAAAAGAAATTTTATTTTTAGTACTTATTTTATCCAGCTTATGGTAGAGATCTTTATTACCATGCTTATGGTAGAGATTTCTGCTAATTGAGAAATTTATTTAAAAAGGATTGTTACCCTTTTTACACACTTAGAAATGAGTAATATTTCCTATATCCTACAAAAAAAAAAGAAAACACAGTAGATTCTCCTGTAACAGAGGTCTACCAATCAGCATATTGAGAGAATCAATAATTATATTTAAAGCCAACAGGGTCCAATTGATTTAAAAGGTTAGTACCAAAATCTTGTAAAGCTGACTACTCCTCAACAGGGCAAAAACAATTATCACGAACAGATCAAAAGGCCAGACTGATCTAGCCAAACAACCGATCATTGCTTTTGAGAAAAATATCTTTTCAGGAAGTACTAATGGTCAACACCATTTGAAGTCAGTGCTACATCTGTAGGTTTCATGCAACATTTCTCCTTCCAGTTTGTCTAGCTACCATTTACATACACCGAAGAGCCAAAACATTATGACCACCTGCCTAATATGATGTTGGTCCTCTATGTGCCACCAAAACAGCTCCTTACCCAGCAAGCATGGATGCTACAAGATTTTTAAAGTTGTCTTGTGATATCTGGTACCAACATGTTACCAACAGATCCTTTAACTCTTATAAGTAAGTTACGTGGTTGAGCCACCGCAGATCAGATATGCTGTTCCAACACAAACCACAGATGCTCGATTAGATTGATGTCTGGGGAATTTGGAAGTCAGGGCAATAACTGGAAGTCTTCCTCATGTTCCACAAACCATTCTCAAACAATCCAGGCAGTGTGGCATGGCACATTATCCTGCTAAAAGAAGGCATACTAGAGGGGAATATCATTGCCATGGAAGGATGTACATGGTCTGCAATGATGTTTAGGAAGGTAGTCATAGTTTCCTGCATATGAATGACTGGATCTAGGGTTTCCCAGCAGAACATAGGCCAAAGCATTGCACTTCCTCCACCAGCTTGTTTTCATCCCACGGTATATCCTGATGCCAACACTTTCCCAGGTAAATGACGCACACGTACCTTGCTGTCCACATGGTGCAAAAGGAAACGAGATTCATTGGACCAGATGACCTTCTTCCAATATTTCAAGGTCCAGTTTTGTTACTCGTGTGCCCATTGTAGGAGCTTTCGATAGTGAACCGAGATTAGCATAGGCACTCCGAGTGCCCATGCTAATCTCGCTGTCCATGCTTCGCATGAAAATGCATAAATCCATTCATGCTAATCTCGCTGCCCATGCTGAAAATGCATCGTGCCCATGCTGAAAATGCATAACTGCAGCTATGCATTTTCAGCACCCATCACCAACATTTAAATTACATGTGAGTTACACCACAGTATTCCTTTTGTTTGCTCATACCATACGGGATAGTCTTCACTTACCTCTAGCATCGATGAGCTGTGGTCGGCCCACACCTTGCCAGCGGTTTGTGGTTTTACCCTCCTTGGACCACTTTTTGAAGGTACTAACCAGGGTTGACCGTGAGCACCCCACAAGCCTTGCCATCTCGAAAATGCTCTGACCCAGTTGTCTGGCCATTGCAATTTGGCCTTTGTCAAACTCACTTAAGCCCCCTGCCTTTCCCATCTGAAGAACAAGAATAACACTGATTAACAGAGCTCAGTATCAGGTGTTATTTATACAATTTTATGACCTTCACACAGGCCATTGTTTACCTGCAGTTGCTTTGATTTGCATAAAGATGCACTGGTCATAATGTTTTGGCTCTTTGGTGTATTTGTATACATAATGCTGAAGTAGCTTTGGCTACTTCAGCATTATGTATACAAATATGTAAATGGTAACTAGACAGTATATATACAATTTACAGCAGACTATATAATTTAGTTCTCAAAACATGTCTATACTGAGCAAAAGTTGCATTTGGCCACTGCAAGTCAACTGCAAAAATTGTGTTTAACATGTCCACTCCATCTCATTCTTGATCTGTCCTTTTTGCCTTCAATTTGCTTTCAGAAATACTCTTCAGTTAATTATAGTTAATACACCAATTAACTACAATACAGTTTCACATGCACATAACAGCTGATCTTATAGCTTACTAAATTAATACATGCTCTTTATGAATAAGATGTTGCTTAAAGGTGGTTGGTGGCTTTTTTGGTCTAATCTCATCCTCATTATTTTCCTTAATCAAACATCCTAATACTCAAGAAGATGAATAAAATTTAAGATCTTCAAACTTCCTATTATCCTGCTAAAAAGGGTTCAAGTTTCATTACCATAGCAAACTTTAGAGAGGATCAAACTATTGTATAGTCTAAATTTAATTTTAGGTGTATGTCCTATTTTTCTGAACTCTCCACAGATTCTTTGATGTATCTTCATTCCAGCTTCCTTTCCTTCAAATGTTATTTTTACAGTTCCATGAAGTGAGTCTTGCACATGCTCAGCTTCCTCCAACTCCTATTGCTGAAATCTGATAAAACCTGCCACCTCCTCCAGTCATCAGACTCCCTGATTTTTTTATATGTGATTAATAATGCAAGTTCCTGAGAGTGAAAAAATATCCATTCAATTTTTTTTATTTAAATAAATTCTACTGTAATTAAGCAATATATCAGCATTGTAATCTTGTAAAACTTTCATAGTGCCTCTTTGCTTTTATTTGAAGTGGTAATAATCTTGCTACAAGCAATACTCATTCATTTCTGGGGTACATGCAGATTATTTTATATGTGCACTGTGAGAAGATTAATTTGAAGAAACCATAATAGTCAGTGTTTTACATCTGCATGGGTAAACAAATTGCATCAAGCTATGTATGAAATATATATTCCACTCATAAATTCAGAATTTTAGTATCAATCAAAATCTTGATCATCAGTTCCCATATATAGCCCCTGGACCACTGGCATTCCAGTGATTTTCAGGAAGTACAAGCAATGCTTTTCATTGTAAATGTGCATTATCTTAGGCATTATATGGTTTCACTATGCAAGTAATGATGAGGTATTAGATGAAGGAGTAATCAATAACCTTTGAGTAGCATCCTATGTAGGAAGACACTGCACTGGTTTGGTCATGTTGCCCACTTGTGGAACTTAAGCTTAGTGAATAGTTATAAACTATATATAGTAGTGTACCATATATAGTAGTGTACCTATATATAGTAGTGTGCCTATATATAGTAGTGTACCTATATATAGTAGTGTACCTATATATAGTAGCGTACCTAAAAAGCTTTAAAAAAGAGACTTAGAATGCGATGGGTGCACAATATCAAACTGGACTTCATTAGAACTGGACTGCAATAGACAAGAGCAACAGATGCAGTTCAGGATAGATATATATGAAGAACTAAATTGCAGTCTGGTAGACCTTTTATAGCCCATGGCTGCTCGAGGTTTTTGTTTGTTTCATTTGTTTGTTAGCAGTTAGGCAGGTACAGAATTATAAGCAACAAAGTTCTACTTTTCTCCACTGGCTTCACTGCTAAGATTTTGTTCACTACATTAATCTCTTTAATGATTTTACTTAAAAAATGTAAAACATATGTTCCAAAGATTTTTCTTGAAGATCTCATTTGAGGAAAAGTATCCTAGAAGCTCTTTCTACAAACCATGATTCAAAATTTTTTTGAAACTAGTTATTAAATCTCTGCACCATTAACCAAACTTCACTTATTCTTCATTCTATGAGAATAATGTAAATTAATCAGGGAACTCATCCAAATGGTGTGAAACAATGATTAATACTGAATAACATTTAGAAATTGGTACAACAGTTACTAAGTGTAGCTTTCATGGCATTTCTTTAACAAAAACATCTTCCATAAATGAATTTCAAATTCATTTCCAGTGAATTTTTCAACTAAACATTTAACCTAGTTAAAACCTTAATATTTACTGCCAAGGTACTGGTACTGATATATTGGCACCCTTATCAAGTACAGACTGGTAAGGGGTGCTGAGTGCTGTAGCATCCTGGACTCTTAAGTGTTATGGGCCTATGGGACCTCATAGGAGCAGAATTGTTTTAATAATGCTATTTTACAGAAATTCCATAGAATTGGAAAAAAGCTAGTTTAAGCTTCAAATATGAACTCTCAAAAAAAAAATACTATTGAAATCTTGAAAGATTTATCAAACATTAATAACAAAAGGGTTGATTATATAGTGTCACCTATGGCTATGTTCTCCCTGATTGACTGACACAACCAAACTGATATTTTGTTTCTCTTTTCACAAATGTCAACATGAAATTCAGGGAATACTTGAATTACCTTTTCACTACACCCATGAGAAACAAATGGTGTATCATTTATGAGGGGATCCACTGCTTCTAGGAGACTTAGGAAGTGACTGTCCATGAAAACCTTTAGGAACATTGGTTTAGACACACTTTATTTTATAGACATTTCAGTACTATTAATTATATATATTTCTGATTGTTAATACCTACTGTTAATAATCCAGTGTTAAATACCTAATGATTACATCCCTGTTTCCAAGCTGAAACATGATACATATGTTCTCAAAGCCTTAAGAATAACATGAAATTTTTTCAGAATATTTAAAAGTAGGATTTTAAATATTCAGGGTCAAATATTTTTTAAATAAATTAAAAAATAAAACTTTCCTCTTCTGCTACAAAAAATATTGGTTTAAAGTCCATCAAGAGCTTCAAAATGAATAAGCTTCAACTCTCCATCTTGAATTGGGACTGAGATATAAACTTTTTTTGGTCAATAACTCAAAATTTGTTTTTTTCCAATTTTCAAAGTAGTTAATGCCACAACCAATCTACTTTAGGGCATATTTGAAAAGAGAACTAAAATCTGGCACATATTTATATATTGATACCCAATGATTTTACCTAGCTGCATGAAAATTAACAAGGTCAGGTTGCAAGCCTTGTTGATTTCATATGAAATGACTCAAATAATTTTCCTACTTTATCAGTATTCTTGTTCAGTTTTTTGAATTATCTTAAAGTCTCAATACAAGTCATTTATCATGTCTTATATCCCATGTTTCAAAATTGCATTATACAAATAAGGCATGTTAACATTATTTAGTAAAAACACAAACATCACTTACTGAAAATAGAAAGGGCCTGTTTCAATGCTACACATAGGAACTGATTGGTTGTTCAATTTCCGTAACAGTGACTTAGCTTGGCTGTGATATTCATATGTACTTCTTCCAGTCTAAAAGCAGGAAATACAAAATCTAAATATATATATAAGTACTTTTAACAGATATTTTTAAAAAAATTTCTTCTGATTAAGAGGTTTCATCACAGCCAGAAATAGTAAGTTTATGTTTTTTTACCTCTGCAGAATTCAGAAATTATTTTAAAAATAAATACATCATATTTTATTTTTATAAGAAATCGTTCTGCAGTTTAATAATATAATAACAATATTCTAAAAGAAAACTATAGAAAATATTTTACTGGTTATTAAACTCTGTCAATTTTAATAGCTAATATTATAAAACACTGACAATTTTATTACAAACAATATTTTATTTGCTTTTGAGAATCAGATGGCTGAGAATAAAAGATTTTCTGATAAATCAGATTCATAGCTAACAAATGAAATAGAATAAAAATAGAAACTGCTACAAAGACTGAAATTGTACATCAAAATATAAAGTTAATGAAATTTTTCGGAAGAAAATATTTTTCAAGTATCTCTTAACTCAGAAGAGAGTGTGTGCCACTGAAAAGAATGGAAAATGAGGAGGTGGTATCAAAAAACACCGTGGAAGAAAATATTTTAAAAATATCATCAAAGGAAACAAATTATCAACTATCGTAATATTAAAACTAAAGTTTTACTCTTTTTTTTGTCAAAAAATCATATGCAGTAGCATAGGAGACAATCACAGCATTACCTGGGTGGCATTTTAACATCAACAAATATTTTGTGGAAAAAATTTCGCTGGTATACGGAACATACTCTAGCATGTTTCTGGAGAGATGCAGGTTCAAGTCCTGTATGTCGGTGAAATTTTTTCCACAAAATATAATTAGCAGTGCACTTTACAGTCCTGGGTGCCTTTTCCAATGCAAAAAAACAAAATGGTCCTTTTCAATGATTCCCACAACCTCCCACGATCATAAAAGTGGTTTCTAGAAAAAAAAAAATTTTTTCGTTAACATGATAATCATAACTCGAGTTTATGCCAAATGTAATGTATTGATAAATAAAATAATGCGATAAACTCGATGGTTCAATATCCACTAATAAATCAGCACTTTGACATCGATTCTAATTTTAGAGGAAAAATTGTCTTGAGCCGGGTGGAATACGAACCCACAATATCAGGAGGTCGTGGGTTCGTATCCCACCTGGCTCAAGACAATTTTTCCTCTAAAATTAGAATCAACATCAAAGGGCTGATTTATTAGTGAACGTAACGTACTGTTACTGTGGTAACTATATTATGCATTCTATATAAATGCAACATAACAAATAAATCCAACCCTAATAATTGTTTGTCCCCCCCCTCAAAAAAAAAAAAAAAAAAAAAAAAAAGAATCCCTCACAATCACAAATTACAAAAAAAAAAATCAAATTATCAAAATAAATAAATAAATGAATGGACAACCCAAATTAAGACAATACAACAATTGCCTTCCAACATACTACAAATTGCTTCAATCTACCCCTCCTTCCACCACCCCCTCTTATCCCAATATTTAAAACACTACATAAATACATTTTCAAAAACTAAATTCCTTGAACAAGGCACACATACAAAAATCAACCTATCACCAGAATTAATCTAGTCGACAACAATGCACCACTGATCTGCATTATAATAAAAGCTCCGGAAACAAAATAATCTTATCACAGACACATATCAAAAAACACGAAAATCAGAAATAAGGCACCGCCAATCCAAATTATAGAAAAGCCCCCAAAACTAAATAATCTCGTGAGACAATATATATTAAAAAGAAAAAAGAAAATCAGAAATAAGGCATCACTGATTGAATTATAAAAAAGCCCTCAGAACTAAATAATACCATCAAAGACAACAAATAAAATATACCCAACATCATTCCAAACTTTTATATCTATCACAACATTAATTACATTTCTACACCCATTAATATATTACCCATCATTTTCAGTAATTAAATATCCATATTAAACTTCTTGATTATAAATACTAATAAACAACAAAATTAAAACCAAATAAATCCATAATTACAGTCCCAATCCATAATTAAATGCATTAATATACATAATGTATGTATAATATGCATTAATATACATAATGTATGTATAATATCATTAATATACATAACTACAAATATTAATAAAAACAAGCATAAGCATAACCAATTAAGCTATTGAAAAAACTACAGACCACCCTCCGTTTATTAAAAAACACTTCATATTGCTTTTTAAAACAACCTCCCCTAAATTACTCATTAATCTTCCTGCCTCCATTATGAACTGCGATTTTTCCACACCAATAATTCTACGATATCCAAAATTTCTATATAAAAAAAAAGCCGCCAAAAGCTTCCAAATATTCCCAATAAATGATATTAACACTAAATAAGTAATAAATATCTAACAAAATATCACTATAATACACTAATAATTATTATACTATACATAACTACTAATAACTACTATAAACGAGATACATGTGCTCATTACAACCGCCATGTTCACTCCCACACAAAAAACTTCATTCTTCCACCAAATATATTCCACTCCTACTACATTAGAATCCCCTGACCTCCCTGAAAACCCACTGTACACATTTCCCCAAACACTATTCTCCTAAAACCCTAACACCTCATAAGAAACTTTCTACTTTTTAACACATTTCTCCACATTTCAAACTTTTGCTATTTTCTTTCATAATCACAACAAAACACATACTACATCCTACTAAACACAAAAATATGATTAAAAATAGGTCTGACCCCCCACACCCTCACTCCAAAGTACTTACTTATAACATCTCCCCCCCCCCCCCCACACACACACATAACCACAAAAAGCTACCGAACTCCAACTTCTGAATAACCTGGCCATAACATTACACAACAGTTGATTAACACTTTCAACAACAACCCTCCTAATATTAAATAATTTCAATTACTAAATATCTTAAATAACTTATTATCTAAAAAAAATAAATAAATACCCCCTCAAGCAGCTGCTTGCCACAGAGGTCTGACAGGAGCCTGTCAGTTTATATACCATAGTAGGTCTGTGAGGATGGCAGGACCTCAGCAGAAAAATGACACAAACAGCCATGTCTTATCCGGGGCTCGAACCCAGGTCCCTTAGATCAGTAGCCAAGCGTGCTAACCACTCGGCCACAGGTTAATTACCCCTTTTCTATCATGAAAAACTCTCATAAAATTCATATTACACATATCCACTTACCTATGACTATATCAACAAGTTATTCCACGAATTATCCAAGAGTGACAGAATATCCAAATATTAATCACACACGATACATGACTTCATGTTACCTATCCAAAAGAAACAATTCATAAAACCATAGGCCACCAACAACCCACAGTTACTCTAACCTTACATTGCTACATCATACTTTGCACTTCAACATCATAAGTTTCCAGAGTAGCACCATCTCTTGGCTGAGGACCATGAAAAGCCACCAGCATTATAGGCTATTAATTTTATGGAAAGTTTTCATTTATAATCATTACTTTTATGGAGATTTTTATAGTTTTTTTCCCACATTTCACGACTAAAAAACATAATTGTGCAAAGAATTTCTAAGTTTTCATCTCATTCAAATAGATTTCACTATATACTTATATCAATACGTTTATAACAAAATGAAAATTGATTATATCAGATGTTAATTTTGCATCTGTCCAATGGCTGAGTGGTTAGCGCACTTGGCTACTGATCTAAGGGACCTGGGTTCGAGCCCTGGGTAAGGCATCGATGTTTGTGTTGTCTTTCTGCTGAGGTCCTGCCATCCTCTCAGACCTTCTATTATGGCATATAAACCGACAGGCTCCTGTCAGACCTCTGTGGGAAATAGCTGCTTGAGGGGGAGGGGGGATAATTTTGAAAATAATGGTAGTGATCACTATTACCACAATCACATGCAAAGGTCAAAAACAAATCCTTTGAAATGAAGATATTACTATGTTTACTATATCTGGTTTAATACAACCTCCCCTAAAACTAAAATTCATCTCATCGAAATCTTTGGGACATTTGGTATGATGATAGCACTAACACTGATGTCATTGTATGTGATGAAGTTTCTACACCAACATCGACAACAAGATACAAATTCCCAATTTACTATTGGCTAGAACAGAAAATTAGTAAAATCAGTGGAGAGGAGAACCCCCCAAAAAAATGTTCAGTTAATGTAACAGAAAAATGTGTCTACTGTTGAGTAAAGCAAAATTAAAAAAATATATATAAAACAGGAAAAAACATTTGATCTATTAGCTGCTGGTGGCAGCTGACAGACCCATTAGATTTTTTTCCAACATTCTTATAGAAACAGGAATTCAATTTTTTTAGCAGAGCTTCACATTAATTTCTTTATTAATGAAAATGATGGTGCAGTTATATATATTTTTTCAAAAATTATAAATTTTGATTTCCTTATAAATTTTGTGATTGATATTTCAAAAAAAAATAAGCATGAAAAAACACCTAACTTATCTCCACTTCAACTAATTTGCATTTATCTTGTAATGCTCCCAATCAGCCATGATCCCCATCTGCTTTAGTTAGTTTATATGCTGTAGGTTTCACTATAGAACAGATAAAAAGGCAATTAAATTCCAAGGAAAGTTCCAACTAAATTGATGCAAGAAAATATTGCCAACAAAGAATATTCCAATTAGCATCACAGTACGAAAGGTTTCACCAACCACCATATGAATGACCATAAATTTAATTCTAGTAAGTAAAATGTTTGCTACTACTTTCCTAGAGCGGCATAGCCAGAATTTTTGGTAGGGGTTGGGGATAAGAATTTATTTAATGCAAACTGATGAATTACCAATTAAAAAAAAAACTGTCAAAGAGTATTTAAACAAACATCCCCCCCCCTTTATTCACTCTCCCCTTGATGACTTCACTATATCTGTATATAATCTTTTTTTTTTTTGTTTTACAGCTGTCTACTAAGCCTAGAAAATTTAAATTAGCTTTAAATTATGTCTTTAACATCAAATTACATTAACTATAATCTCAGCTTGCAATGTGATTTAGAAATGTAAGTAAACTTACATCAGATTAAATAGTGGAATGGTGGAAGTGTACCTTAACAGAATGTCCCATCACTGAACCTAAAAAGCAAGCCACACTAAAAAGGATGACTGACAAATTTAATTACAGAACCATATTAGGAAAAGTATTCTTTATAATCCATCAAAACAGCAGCTTTTTACAGAAATTTCATACCTTTAAAACATGATGATATATTGTACTATTACCCCGGGCCTAAAAAAAGTAATAGGGAGGAAGCCAAGTGATTAGCCAGAAAAAAGGTAAAATAGTGGATCAAGTGACTGGAATTCTACTGCAGTTGTTTTAAAGGTATTTTTAAAAAAATGCATGAAAACATACACAAGGAAATAATTTTTGCCTCCATTATTCTTACTAGCATTCTCAAGGGGGGTGGCTTCCACACACATTTTGTAGATATGACCATGGTATATTAGATATTTTTTCACATGAACCACATCAATGATTATCCAATATTTAACTCGGCTACATTTATATTGTTTAATTTACAATTATGTATCAACAATTTACAATTATGGATCAAGAGTGACAGAATATCCAAATATTAATCACACACATTTTTACAAAGCATCCAATTATGGATACTTAATCTTTAATATTTATGAAAATAATGCACAACGAAATACTATTATTGAAATATATCCCACTGCAATATGATTTAGAAATATATGTTTACAAGTCTGCTCTTCAACATCTTTACTTACTTCTTCATCCTGTTGAACTGATTCAGTGAGTATCAACCCATCACCGATTCGGGCTATCATCGTCAATATGATCATTTTTAATACTGTATCTTTCGTAGTTCGTTCTTTAACAAAAATATGAATGAGGAAATCTGGTGTCAAAAACGAAGAAAAATGCAGAAACTATACAGGCCTGTTTTACAAAGATCCTGAGAAAAATATTTATTGGTTTTCTACTTTTCCCCTAGAAATCGCAGACTAATCTAAATTAAAAAATAATCAATTTTCGAATTCTTAAAGTACTTTTATATCAGTAAGAGCGGCACAAGCATCTCCAACCGATACCATGTTCACTGATGACGACGAATAGGGAAAGCTCAAACCGTTGTTGCCAACAAGCAAAGTTTCCAGTAGAAATTAATGTAATGTATGCATCTAGTAGCGGAGTTGTTAGCGTACTTGCCTACTAATCAAAAGGACTTGGATTCGAGCACCGGGTACGTTATTTTATATTTATATAAATGAATTTAAATGCATTCCTGTTTTTTTCGTTCACGTAATATTACGTCGTAAATCTCTCACGAAGCTCATTACTAAAATAGCCATTAAAGTTATATTTTATTATTCTCTTTTGAAAATCCTATCCTCAAAATAAAAACATCGCATTGGAGAAAGATTCCTTTTGTTGGCAATACCGGTTTTAGGGATTCGACGGCAATACAGGTAACTGAAAAATTAGGCTAGAATTTTTTAATGAAAGTCGTCAATTGCGTCATCTTTGTTGTTCATGAATAGATTATCTTAATAATTCCTGCCAATCAAATTAGCAACTGGATACTTACTGGCTTACACTGCTTTCACTGAGATCAGCCGACGGACACTAGTTGGTTGAAGCTGATGGCTAGATTGACCAGACATCTAGAGAAAACGGGAACGTCTGGTAATCCTAGTTGACAGTTTGCAACTGAATTTTCAAAAAACCCCAGATTCTCTTCTGTAAATCTAGTCAGTCTACTAGGCTGACTAGATTTACAGAAGCCACTTAACAGTGCAGAAGCCATGGCCAAGGACAGGGCACAACCATCAGCTTTAACCAACCAGTGTCCGACGGCTGATCTTAGTGATAGCAGTGTAAGATTTAGCGAGTTTATTACAGTACCGTTGATAAAGTGCCTTTTAAAAATTTTCTTCGTCAGCAAGACGGTAAAAAACTTGCGTTTCCAATAATTGTTCCGATAGAGCTGTGGTTCCCGGCCCAATATTTTTCTGAGTCATTGAGATTCGTTTGTCCATTGTTAAAAGCTTTTTTTGTGTTGTTTCAGCAAATGTTTTGTATTTCTGAAGTTCTGTTTCGATGCATTCACTCTCTTGAGAGTAAACCATGTTTCAATTCTCACCAACCAAGCCATTTAACAGTGCAGAAGCCATGGCCCAAACAAGGCACTAACCATCATCATCATCATCGTCGTCGTCGTCATCAAGCAGCCATGGGCTACGGAGGACCAACCAGACCGTGCAATTTAGTTCTCCAAGCAAGTTTGTCCTGAGCTACATCTGCTGCATCTGGCCACTGCACACTAATTTTAATAAGGTCCTGTTTGACATTGTCTGCCCACCGCATCCTTGGTCCCCTCTTTCTGAAGCTTTTAGGCACACTGTTCATAACCCTATTTGCCAATTTATAATTATCCATACAGGCAATATGGCCAAACCAATGGAGTCTCTCTTTGCACAATATGTTGCTCAAAGGAGGTTGCTGACTCCTTTGCCTAACCCTTATCATTACTTACAAAGTTGAGCCATTTAATTTCCAAGATACTGCGTAAGCATCTAATATCAAAAGCATATAGTTTCCTGTTATCATGTTTACAAAGCATCCAAGTTTCACCACCATAATGAACCTAGAGAGAAGCAAACTGTTATATAGTCTCATTCAAGTCTTAAGGTGTATACGCCTATTTCTCCACACTCTCCATAGATTCTTAAAAGTCCCGGCAGCAATCCGTATTCGTCTGTTAATCTCATGCCGCACATCACTAGTATCTGTTACATAGCTCCCAAGATAATTAAACTGTGACACCTGCTCAAGATTGCAACCATTCAGATTAACTGAATCACAGCCTGCTTGACCAATTTTCATCACTTTATTTTTCTCTCTGTTTATAACCAAACCTACTCTAGTACCAGTTTCATCAACAGCTCGAATGAAAGAGTTCATCTCATCAACATCATCTGCCAAATGGGCTAAATCATCAGCATAATCTAAATCAGAAATTTTCTTATCTCCAGCCCATTTAAGGCCAAAAACTTTCCCCTGAAGTGAATTTCGCATAACGTAATCAATAACCAAACTAAAGAGAAAAGGAGACAAAATGCACCCTTGTCGAACACCAGAAGTAATGCTAAACCAATTACTACAAGACTTACCAACTCACACACGACTCAGTATTATTACAGAGAGCTTTCATTATGTTAACTAACTTAGCTTGAACCAACCAATGTCCGGCAGCTGATCTTAGTGATAGCAGTATAAGACAATTCATAATGCTGATGATAATTTGATTGGCAGGAGTTAATAGAATACTGCTATTCATGAGCAATAAAGTTGACTTTGCTTAAAAAAGGAGATTAAATGAACTTAGTTGATTAAATTAAGAGATTTCCTTTGTTATAATGATTTCCACATCCCATGGATGAGCATGACTAAACCATATTTTATAATTTCAAAAGAAAGGCTGTTACTATGATAAAAATATACTACTGACATATTTTTGCCTGACTTCTTTGTGGCCTATGGTACTTTGCCAGAATGGTTTCTAGCATATATAAAACTCTGTGTTTAGAACGATTATGTCACCTATTATCAGTGGCAAAGCTAAATGGGCAAATATGCGAATTATTCTATGATAGTATTAAATTACGACCTATTTAGAAGCTAGTTGGGTTCTGAGATATTTCAAGAGTGACAGCATGGTAAAGGGGTGACCAGGCAGAGCCAGATTCAGATCTTTATAGACTCTCACATAAACAGTAGACTGCCAAAGATAGATCTGTATATTAATATTGACACGAATCAGCTGTGGCTATTGGGACTACTCTTTGGCTTCAGGTATAACAGCTGAAAACTAGTTGGTCTGAGCATCTGTTATTGCTATCGCCGGATGACAGATTATCAAACCACATGCTATGACTCGGAAAATGCACATGTGCATTGTAAATTATTCTCATGAATTCTTCTACCATGCTTTTTCCTTCCTAAAAGAATGTACGGGCAGTTGGAGCAAATATTAATTGTTTTGCAGTTGTCTTTTATGCATCAAATGAAAGTCAGGTAATGAACTGTGAAAATGTCGTTGTCACATGTGTTTTAATTGGACTGTGTGTATTGTGGACTTGTACAATGCATGATAAAAATGCTTTGATTGTTCTCGGTTTGTCTACAATTAATAATTGTTATTGATTCTATGCTGTTATTTGTTTGGTTTTATTTTAGTTATTTCTAGGATTAATCTCTTAAATAAAACTTTTAAGAATAAGTAATCAATAGTAGTAGTATTTATATTGAAATTTTAATTATTCATGTTTCATTATTTTCCTTACCATGATATATAAGAAGGGGTATTGTTTGTTTGTCTGTCTGTCGACTTATGAACTCAGCCCCTTAAAGGGTTAGAGGCAGGAAACGTTAGATAAACCTTTCCCTACACCCAAGGGAAGGTTAGATGCTTTTGTGAACTGACTGGAAACAACCAAAACCTGTGCAGACTGCATTGAATTTCTCAGAATTCCCACAGACCATTAGCGATAATCTATAACCATAAAAGTAGAATCGTATGTGTGTCCTACCTGTGGTTATTATGAATAATCAGATAAAGGGGCCAGAAATATGAACTTTTTTAGACGATTAAGCGTACCATAAAGATTTGCAATGCAAAATACTGACTTTGTAGGTTCAATAGGTGAATAGAAATCAGTATTTTATATTATTAATAGAGCTCTATCATTTCTTTCTTGCCTGATTCTATCCAACAATCCACGTAACTAATTATTTCTCACATGTAACATACCAATTAGTAGGGCGCGATTTTCATTCGACAATTTAAAAAAATATTTTCGTTTCAGAATTAAATAGCTGTTAGCACATATACTTTGTCATAAGGAAAAATCAAAGTACGTCTTTGCACGATATTATGCTGAATTATTTTAACGCTCTTTCAAAGAACATTACTCGCACCAGCATAATCTACTATTTAAATTCTCTAGCAGATAAACGCCTTTGAAACAGGCCATGAATTTTTGATTTGATTAAAATTGAGTCAATATTTATGAAGGGCTCCCATGTCAGAATTCAAATTCTCATCTTCATCGTTCACCTACTGATCTTTGCCCTCAATGCGAAACGGAAAATTTATTTACGAGCTACGTTCAAAGAGTTCTTGACATGCATCTGCAGAACAAAAAACATTGCACTTGCCTCAACAAAACTTTTACTCTCCTTCAAAGCATTCCCTTCCAGCAGCTATGCAAAGTTTCAGAGGTCTCTGCCAATTCTAGGACACTTGGTGTATTTACGAGATGTTGAGGAATATTCTGCAATTTTGCACCCTTGAAAAAGCTTCCCAAAATGTTCCTTTTTAATTTTTAGAAACCACCAAAAATCGCATGGGGTAAGATCGGTTGAGTATAGGCAGAATGAGTAGATATTTAATTTTTTCCTGCTCCATATAGTCTGTAACTTGCAGGGTTTTGTGAGCATTGGCACTGTCATGAAGAAGGAGAACCCTTGGCACCTGCTTTTGGACTGCTCCTTCATTCCCTTAACCATTTTGCGGAAAACATTGTTTGTCTAGTATTATCCATTTATAGTAATTTTTCCAGATAAGGTGTCGATGACTACCAGTTTTTGGGAATTGAAAAAAATTGTGAACAACCTCTTCATTGAACAAATGTCTTGTTGGAAGATTTGGAGATGCGTTTCATCTTCTGCAACTCAAACATTGTTGTCGATCTTTCTGGGAGTTGTATAGTAATAAAACCATATCTCACACTATTGACAATGTCTGTTAGCCATTTAAGCCACTAGGTTCGTTCCGTGTACTAGCCAACTCTAGACTTTTTTTGGTATTATGTCAATTTACAGGGTACTCATTTACTATAGATCTTTCAGAACTTTAAATCTTGATAAAATAATTGTTTGCACACTGCCAATTGATACACTGTTATTGATACATCAAAACTTATTCCTGAACGGTGATGTGTGAGTTTTCTTTAGGTATTCATGAACAGCAGCGACGGTTCTTTCGTTCATGGCCTCCAAATAATGAACACGTAATCATCAATTCAGACAAGCTTTTAAACAAGTCATAGCTTGTTAATTTCGGAGGAACGAGTGTAAATCTACAGACACGTGTCAAGAACGTTACAGCTTAATAACCGTATTTAAACATTTTCAGATATGACTTTTGCCTTACAGAGGAAGACTCCAGAGTAGGGTGTTTCAAACTTTCATGTTGGCAGCGGAAATACAAGAAAAGCACTCTTCAAAGTCTTTACACTCTAAAACATCCAAATGGCAACGTAGATATCCTAATTATGAAACAAAAGTTGACTGCCAGACTGGTTTTGAAAAAAAATCTCAGGTCGAGGGCATCATAGATTACCTGTTATTACTGTCATGAAGTACAGTTTTCAAAGTGTTATTATCCCATAAACTGACATCTACATGATTTATAAGGCTATAGCAGACAAATAAGCATGAGAAACCTTCTTGAACTGTGGACACTTCGCAGCAAAGTGAAGACTTACCCAAGCATGTAACAGAGGACATCAGTGTCCTCCATGGCAGTCAATGTCTTAATATAATTAAATTTAATTTCAACGAAATATTCACAAAGATGAGTGAATTGGTCTATGAAATAAGAGACATGGATTTCAACATTGGTAAAAATTTCGATTCATTTAAACTTTCCCTAAATTGAGTTATATAACTGTTCATTTATCAGTACAAAAATTAAAAGTAAAATTTTGTGTGCTGCAGCCCTTTACAAGACTTTGCTGCCCATACCCATACAACCACCACATCTACATTTATCCAGAACATATATGAGATGACCATAGGATGTTCATTTGTTATCTCAGATATATTCTGGCTGTTTTATAATTGTTACTGGTTGTGTGTAAAGTTTGGAAAAACCCTGCTTCAGAAAGAAAGTTGAAGATTTGTAAATTGTGAAACCATCAGGACTTTCTTTGCTCCACAAGCTTGTAGTCTGTTTTAGAAATGATTTACACAATGTTGATTATTGAAAAAAATTCAGAAATGACTGTTGGTATGTCCATCAAGAGTCTTTCATTTTATATTGATACTGTACATTTGTATGGTGTTTCGTTTCTCGCTATCATATCTTCCAAAAGAGTTGTGGAGTCTTACAAATATTTCAAAGGTTTCATCACAAAATATGATCTCGATAGCAGTGATTGGAACTTTCAGAGCAAACAGAATTTCTTATTGCCTTGGCTATAGCAACAATTTACAATTTTCAGGAGGGGAGTACCTTCTGCTTCATCTCGAAGTCTCGTTACACACCGAAGGGCCATTGAATTAGGGATAGCAACCTAGTTATGTTGGACCCCCTCTGGGCCTGATAACAGCTGCCACACAATGAGGCAAGGACTCCACAAGCTTGCATAAATTTTCCACAGGTATGGCGACCCATGCATCTCCAGAGCTGTCCGCAATTCTCTCAAGGTCGTAGCTGATGGTACATGGGACCAAACACTATGCTCGAGAGTATCCCAAAGATTTTCGATGGAATTTAAATCTGGGCTTCTAGATGGCCAATTGATTATTTCAAAGTCAGCAGTCAAAGTCCTGCAACTATACAGTAGCTAAGCTGGACCTGTGAGATGAACAGTTATCTTGCTGGTAGACGCCATCTTCATTGGGATGCATGATGGCTATAAATGGGTGTAAATAGTCAGCCATGAATTCTACCTACTGGGATGCATTGAGAGTCATTGGTACACGTACCAAAGGTCAAACAGATGTTCAACTAAAGACACCCCAGGACATCACTAAGCGACCATCAGCTGGTACTGTTCCGACCTGACCTGCAGGATTCATGGCTTCATGGGGTTGCCGCCATACCTTCAGTCTCCCATTGGCGTGATGAAGTTGAAATCGGGATTCATCACTCCAGGTTATCCATTGCCAATTTTCGATGGTCCAGTTTCGATGCTCTTTAGCCCAGGCAAGGCGTTGAGCCCGGTGTCATGCCATTAGAAATGGGACTCTTGTAGGTCAGTGGCTCCCGAATCTGAGACAATGAACTGAGTGTTGCACGGTCTGTGCACTGACTTCCCTACTGGAACCCGCGTTCAGATGGGAGGTGATTTCAGATAAAGTCTGGTCCCTATCGGTCCATACGATGTGGATCAGACAGAGTAGTCCGCGATCATTCAAGACTGGTTGCCCTTTGCAGCTTGTCCGGATGCTTGTTTTTTTGCCAGAATTTTCATATTTCCGGAACACTCTTGAAACTGTTGTACGAGAAAATCGAAGTTCGTTGAAAATTTCAGTGATCGAGTGTCCCATCCGTTGGGCACCTACGATCTGCCCTCTGTCAAATGCATCTAAATCCAGCGCCTTTCCCATTATGCTTCTCATGACGAATGCTTAGGGAAGCCAAAGCTCACAGCTATATATGACTAGTTTCAGCCACGCATGCGCGCAAATGTGGGACTTCCGGGATTGAATTTGGATAACGTCTCCTATCCCTAATTCACTGGCACTTCAGTGTATTACAGGCACTTTCATTAGATATGTAATCATCGAAATTAAGTCTGCTTCATCTAAAATAGAACTGTGGAAGAACAATATATAAAGTATGTAAACACACTATAGCTAGGGCCAGGGGTTGTTTCAGTAGGTAGAATGCCATGACTTGTGGTCTGCAGTTCCTAGGTTCGAATCCCAATGTGTCAACATGGAGATTTTTATCTTTTAACCTGGACCTTGCATTAGGGAAGAAAGGAAATGCTAATGGTCTTCAAAAGAACAACAGGAATGTGAGGGAACCATGCGTGAGATGAGATATCAAGCTGTGTCCCCCATGTACAAGACAGCCATCCTGGTACACATTAAAAAACACTTCGAATCGCTTTGACAAGAGGTTAAACCATGGCTTATATAAAAGAGGGGGCATGTCCTGTGCACATTAAAGAGCATTCTGGATGGCCATTATGCATCCATCTGTTTCCTAACAGCTGTCCAGTGAGACTCTTTTCCCTCAACCTTCTCTGAGCCAATGGATCCTTATGCCCTGACCATTTAGCCCATTGTGTGCAAAAAAAGTGCTCCTCAGAGCGTGATTCCCTGTCAGTCAGTCAGCAGACAACTCACAGCGCTGAGGTAAAACAATAGCTAAAGATTTGTTACATTCTACATTTTCGAAAAGGAATTCGACTGCATTAATGTCATTTTCATTAATATTTCTTAAAGTTCTATATTTTGCTTCGTTTTTAAAATACTTGTTTGTTTTAAGCATGAATTCAAATATAACAAAATCTTTTCCTTTAAAAATTCATTTATTCCAATTCTTATCGTAAATAATATGAAATAAATTCCAATAACGGAGACTTGTCCACAGCCTAGTAAAATATTATAGCTTATGGCAACTTTTATTTGGCCAATAAATACCAAACACTGAATTTTTGATATTAATATAAATTTCCATTTTTAAGATTTAGTTTTCATATAGCAACAAATTTTGAGATAAAAACCATCAAAGACTTCATATATAATATTGACTCTTCATATAAGATGAAATCTGTCTAATACTATCCTTTCAAACCAATGGATATTTTTTCTTTGCAGGTGGTTGTTGGGTACAGGTCCAATACATATTTCTTTTTATTGCTTGAATAGAAAATTGCTTCTGAAAAATTAGTCATTTGACCAGTGACAAAGTATGTTTCATGGTATAAAATTATTTCCATACATTTGATTTTGACTGTTTCATAGCACATATATGAATGGCCTTAGATTTTAACCTACTCTGTGTTCTGTCGAACATCAGTATTATAACTTTCAGCCACATGAGTGTTTGACTGAACCTCAGTAGATAATATTCGACCAGTAATCCGTCCAATGGCCGAGTGGTTAGCACGCTTGGCTACTGATCTAAGGGACCTGGGTTCGAGCCCCGGGTAAGGCATGGTTGTGCGTGTCGTTTTTCTGCTGAGGTCCTGCCATCCTCTCAGACCTTGTACTGTGGCATATAAACTGACAGGCTCCTGTCAGACCTCTGTGGCAAGCAGCTGCTTGAGGGGGTATTTATTTATTTTTTTAATATAAGCACATAATTTAAAAAACTTTAGTTTAAAACAGGAAACACTCAAGCCGAACTTGACTTGTACTGTTCCAAAAGTATTTAGCATGATGCAGTGATTATGGTGCAATAGGGTATCAATTTCAGAAGTGCTGCAGACTGTCCTAGTAACATCGTGAAAAAGGCTGCCATGCATATACTAAATCGTTATTTCTCCTAATTTACCAATTAGAATTTATTCTGTGTTCTGCATGATAAATGAAAGATACAATAATGAGTAAAAATCAATTGTCTTGAATACGTTTTTTATTCATTTTACTTTAATAGCTGAAAACCAACATGTGAAATAACTTTAGAAATAAAAATCCTGTTCATGTGTTTAAGAAATTTATAGCTACAAAATATATGGAGTACAACTTTTGCTATGTTTTCACGAAACAGCAATTTCCCTGAAACCACCTGACACCCTGAAATAACACACTTTAAATAATATTATTAATAAGTAATGCAAATAAAATAATGTAATTGCAAAATACTTAAGTTTTGGAGACCAGTATAGTCAAACTTTTGAATATATTTTATAATTTTAAGTATAAATTAAGAATAGCTAATTAAATCGATTGTTAATAAGTTGCCGTAAAGATAAAATTCAGTGGAATTTCATATCTGTTCAGAAACGGAAGCAAATGTTATATTGATATGTATTTTTACAAAGTATGTTTATATTTAACTGAAAATGCTTACCAGATTTGCAAAATAACTTTTTTTTTTCTCAAACAAATCTCCTGAGGAAAGCATTGTGTAATTTGTATTATTGCTGATGTTTCTCAGTAAAATTCTTGAAAATGATATCGAATAAAATTTATTTAAATAAGCTTATTTTTCATTTAATTTTACCTTTAACAAATGGGTTAAAAAAACGTTTTCTACATAGGAAAATATAGTTTGCACTTCTTCAAGAGCAAATAAAATCATGGTACAATTTTTTAATACTTTTGTAATGGAAAATATGACAATGAAAAATAAACACAAAATATTTCAAATATTTATTTATTTTAACGAAAAACCGTTTTCATATGTAGAGCATATTGCGAAATATTTTAAGCATTGCCAACCGGGTAAGGCATGGCTGTTTGTGTCGTTTTTCTGCTGAGGGCCTGCCATCCTCTCAGACCTTCTACTATGGCATATAAACTGATAGGCTCCTGTCAGACCTCTGTGGCAAGCAGCTGCTTGAGGGGGTATTTATTTATTTTTTTTAACATAACTTCAGTTGAAGAGAGAAGCATCTTGTTTCAACTGGTGTGATCAATACGGCTGTTGAACGTTAGCAGTGACTTCATGGTCTACCTTAAGGGAAACGGATTGTAGGTTCTACTACCTTTATTACTCTATGGCTATAACTATCATTTTAATGCACCCAGATTTTCAAAACTCTTATATGGAATGATTAAATTTTTAACTGCCACTCTGACAGCATATAATTTATTCTCTCGGAAGAAAAGTTTTTCTGTTGACTCATAAGACTCAACATGAAATTTCAGTTTACCTGAGACATTTTGAATAAGTCGATGCCCGTATAAATAGCCATTTTAAGGCGAACTGTCTGTAATTTGCTGTCTACGTACTCTTTGCAACTTCAGTCCAACCGCCTGAGCTTCAGGAAGGCAGAAAGCTTGATCACAGAAATCAAAGTACATACCGAATGAGTCGGCATTTCGGATTTTCATGTCATGATACACAACTTGATCTGTGTATTTCGGCTTGCAACAAATGTATATGAGTATAAAGAGTGTCCCAACTACATAACCACCAACTAATATCGAAATTAAGACATAATCGTGTCGAGCCCAATGTGAGTTCTCTCTGAAGAAATACCAAAGGCAGAAGAAAAGGGCGTTCTCTAGTAATAATATCAGAAGGAATATTAAAGGTCTTTTTTTCTTCTTCAACTGGAACATGATCGGCCAATAAGTTAAAGATGGTAATCCAAACACGGAGAAAATGAGGAAGAAACATGCGAGTTTTTTCTTGAAAGAAAATTTTGGCGTTGGCTCACTTTGGCGATAGCTCTCCATTGCAAAGCTGGAAATCCACAGAGACATCAGAGCTCCATGAAGAGTACATATGAGAAGCATCCAGCCATGCACAGCTGTTGTCGCTATCGCTATGGCCACTGAACGGGACATCATAATCGATAACCAACCAGTTATCGATAAGATACCTGTCAGAATGCCATCGTCTTTTCTCTTCACAGCTGCCATCATGGACAACAGGGTAAGCCCAGAGGCTACCAATTCTCCTGGCACTGAAAATAAAAAGGAAAAATCCACTGAATATCTGGTTTGACACACACTGAAAAAACATCCACATATTATATGTTTATTTCTAATTAAGAACCAATGTAGAAACATACAGGAAAATAAGATATATAAAACAAATAATTCACTCATTCATATCGATATCAGTTATTGACAAGAAATTGACTGAGTCTGGCAGATTACAAATCTAGGCTCTCCTGATAACAAGTGCTCAATAATGTTAGTAACAAGGCTAATTTTAGAAATAGCATGTCTGTCATTTACTTTGGTGAAAGACATGCAAATGAAAGCCATTATTGCTGTATGCCTCCAGGCTAGATCTAAATTGAGGGAGCAAAGGCCATTGTCTCCCTATTCCCTCTTGAGAATGGGAACGGAGGAGAAAAACTATTAAATATATTAGTGGTTAGCTACTGATCTAAGTACGTTATATATAAGTGGTTGGCTACTGATCTAAGGGACCTGGGTTCGAGCCCCGGATAAGGCATGGTTGTTTGTGTTGTTTTTCTGCTGAGGTCCTGCCATCCTCTCAGATCTTCTACTTTGGCATATAAACTGACAGGCTCCTGTCAGACCTCTGTGGCAAGCAGCTGCTTGAGGGGGTATTTATTTATTTTATTTTTTACCAGTATTCTTCAAGAAATTTGCTAAAACTCACTGAAATGGGGGAGAGGTTTATACTGAACCGAGGTTCCAGTTCATTTCCACCTTGGCCCTTTCCCTTTCATTCGGGTTGCTTACCCCTTCCTCTCCTTATTTTTCGCCAGATCCGTGCCTGATAATATCTGTTTAATTTGCTAATAATTGTTGAAAAAGACACACATAAGCATCTCTATGAAGGAAAAATTAAAGTTCTTAGGCAGACTGAAATCAGGGGCGAGGTATCTAAATAGCTTGATACCCACCCACCCCTGATGTGCTATTGATTTTAAATATAAAAATATAATGTGAATTCAGATTGTTTTGTCCTGCAACCAGCAGTTAAAGGCTTAACATCCCAACATGAAATCCAATCTGATTTCACGTATAATAGAATCAGGCAAAAGCATTTAGAAACATCCATGCCTTACATTGGTTTGAAACCTAAACACAGTCCTCTAAAGCCGTTTATGATAAATCATACCAATAACCAGTGACGGATTAAGACCCATTGGTACTCCTAGGCAACCAAGACTTTAGGGATTTTTCTTTAGGAATCCAATCTGATTTCACGTATAATAGAATCAGGCAAAAGCATTTAGAAACATCCATGCCTTACATTGGTTTGAAACCTAAACACAGTCCTCTAAAGCCGTTTATGATAAATCATACCAATAACCAGTGACGGATTAAGACCCATTGGTACTCCTAGGCAACCAAGACTTTAGGGATTTTTTTTCCTTGTATTTTGTATTCTTATAAGACAATTACGATGTCACACTAAAAAATACTTTTTTTTTTAATATTGCAATTACAAATATGAAAAACTGGGTGTTTTTCTAGATCTTCATAATAAAAGTTTCATAAATACAACCAAAGGCTAAGAGACGTGTTGCATATGGAGAAAATGAACCGAAAATTCAGGTGTTAAAAACTGTATGCAGAGATTATTGTATTATAATTAATTGATTACCGTGTTTCAATTCCTTAAAATAAGAATAACTGCATTTTTGCTAATTTATTCATTTATTCCTTTTGATTTCATTAATACTTTCTATATAATAGTCAACCTACAGAGGCTGGGGGCCCCTAACTCAGGGCTCCTAGGCAAGTGCCTATTGGGTAATCCAACACTATCAGTAACCAAGAAAATGCCACATCAGGACCAAGAAATGCATTTGTTTTTGCAAAATAAATATGGAAAAAACAAACGTACTGGTGAACAAAACTGAACATAATACAGGATTTTTCCAAAAGGTCTAGTCAAACTTTGGGAATGTTTCATTGCGCATAGTGATGAAAACTGTTCCTGTAAACATTGGGTCAGAAACGCTTCTCTTCCTAATTTTAGAACATTTTGAGAGTGCAATTAAGGAAACTTGTCAAAAGGTACGATACCGAGTAAATTTGCATATCTGACGGCATAGTAGATGTATGCAAATATTGGACAAAATCCCACCACTCTTGGGTGATCATAATTGTATATATCCTGCCCGTTGCATTGGTAGAGGTGAACCAACTGCGTGGCCTGCACGCTCTCCCGATTTGAATCCACCAGATTTCGTCTTGTAGGGACATGTTAAGACTGGTATTTATGCTACCCCGGTTCCTAATAAACATGCTCTCCTGAACAGATCCTGGATGGTTGTCAAAGAATTCATAACATCAGTTCAGTTGTGACTGCACAGTCGATGACAAAACGATGTGATGGTGTATTGCAGGGAAGCCATTTAGAACAGTTGCTCTGATGTAGACTTCATAATTGTTCTCATCGATCACTTATAGTGATACTGTAATAACTGGAATAAAAGCTAATTAACTTCACAGGCTTTCTTACTTGCATTCTCGAAATGTGCTATAACTCTGAAGGGAAGCTTTTCTGGCACAATATTCACAGGAACTTTTTTCATCACTCTGTGCAGTAGAATACGTTCCCAAAGTTAGATTAGACCTTTTGGAAACATCCTGTATATAAATATAATTGTGGCGTTATTTTTCATTCGCCTCTGGTCCATGTGTGTTTTTTTGCCTTCTCCTCTGTCCTGCAAAAAGCCCTGAAATACAAAAAATGAGAATATCGGATCACTTGAAAATTTAATTGAATTGCCTTGTTTCATATCATATCCCTGATTTTAAATAATGCTCCTTCAGTGTTTAGATAATTGTGAAAGATGAATAATATTAGTATCTATTTTACAAAAAAAATCTCTTTTTTTTAGAATTGACCATAATTAAGTAATTATTACGGAATATAGAACAAGTTTAACTCAAAGGTAAGAAACAATCATTAAGAAAAGCCTCAATTAAAAGTGTTTGGCATGGTTGAAATGTACGACTCCAAGGTCGATGCACCAAGTTCATATTTCACAAAATCGTGACTTTGATCATCATGCCTCGAACTTGAAGTCATATTCACCATTCTTAGAGACATTGAAAGCATCAGTTGGATTGTTTTACCTCTGAGCGGCACTTTTTTGCACACCATGGGCTAAATGGCCAGGTCACATGGACCCCGAAGGCTCAGAGAAGGTTGGGGGAGGGGACCCACTGGAACAGCTGTTGGGAGACAGATGGTAGCCTCCCGTCAAGGCCAACCAGCGTGTTCTTTAACGTGCACAGGGTATGGCTCTCCCGCACACGGGGCCACGGTTTAACGTCCCATCCGACGGACGGCGGCCTTTCCAAGCCCATCGGTGTCCCCTACTGACCGTGGGCAGGGCGGGGAATTTTGCGGAGATAAATCTCAACGCTGACCCAGCTGGGACTCGAACCTGGGAACTACAGATTACGAGCCTGGCGCGCTACCGACTGAGCCACCCCCGCCCCATTGAAAGCATCAGATGATGTCCTATGAAGTAGTTTACTTACGTGCTTTTGAGTCAATGTTCTTGTCCAGTGAGACAATGATGATGTACAACTGCAGCAAAAGTTGGATGAAGCCAGCGTAGAACTCCTCAAAGAATTCAAGGAGAGCTGCCTGCCTTTCCAGAGTCGATTTCTCTTCCTTTTCTTCTGCAGTGAGAGTCCTCCTTTGACAAATGCGCTGCGCCGAGAAGTGCAGCACTTCCACGCGACTGGAAACAAAAGATATATTTTAGCAAAAAATCGCAACAGAAATATAAAAAAAATTCTACAAACAGAATTTTTCTCCTTAGCAACTAAAGCATAATTTGAAAATGTTAAGTGACCGACATGTTAAACAAAGTGTATTATCTAGAAACAGAAAAATATACTTATCTTACAATTCCAAATATACGAGTTATGAGATATGGTACACGATTTAATGCATCTAGAGATGAGTTGAGACCTGGGATGGGCTAAATGACTCAGGCTCCATAGAGTAGGGATTGGAATGGAGTTTTACCTACTCCATAGAGTAGGGTAAAATTTTTTCGGGTACGCCGTGAGAGCTCAAAAGTCGCTAGATCTAGTTACAAAATCACTAAGTTGACAACACTGCTGTGCAAAAATGTCATTTTTTTTGTTTTTATCGGTATATATAATTTATGAATACAAAATTTAATGTGTATATATATATTTTTTATTCCCATTGTTATACTATAACTATAGTTTTATATATCTATACAAGGGGTACGCCAGTTACATACACATTTCCAGGGGGTACGTGAAGCATAAAAGATTGAGAACCACTGCCTTAGAGTATAGACGGCTTTTGTTCAGTCATAATTTAAATTGGCAATTTATTTATAATTGTGCGAAATTTAGCACAAAACCGGAAATTTGGCTTCTATAATAAATATATTGCAATATTTCCTTTTCTTGTCGAGATCAAATCAACATCTTGACAATCATAGGCGAGCGATGAAAATGAGAATTCATAACATGAAAGCTTCATTATTTAACCTAACGCTCTACATCTGCATCGTAGTGGATTTTATTTTCAATCTGGTAGATCAGATAGCTGCTGAGGTCCTGCCAACCTCACAGACCTTCTACTATGGCATATAAACTGACAGGCTCCTGTCAGACCTCTGTGGCAAGCAGCTGCTTGAGGGGGTATTTATTTTTTTAATTTTAGATCAGATAGATCAGAAGAGAAGGAATCCTGAAGACCATAAAGAGGGGAAAAGTGAAATTGGATATGGGGGAGGAAAATCTCAACAACCAACATGATGAACTGATTATTCAGATACATTTTTTGTGATACTTTCGTTTTAACGTTACAGATTTTTGATCAGATACAAATGAAAAAAAAAAGGCAATCCCATAAATCGTTACTTAGCAAACTGCACAATAATATTTTCATAATTTTTCAGTTTTGAATCATGATAAAAAAATAGAAATGTCTAGTTGATGATTTAACAACGAAAACAAAAAGTATTTTGTCCCAAACTTTTCTTTGATTTAATAATGATCTGTAATCATATTTCAACCATCAAACACCTTAAAAGAGTTGAAATAAGAAGTAACCAATGCTTTATCAATAGTTGTATGTAATAATCTTTACCCTTTGATCTGCTAAGGTACAAGAAGAAGGCCATGGACCACCCTAGTACAGTCGCTCAAAAAAGTATCCGAACATTATGGTTGATTGCAAAATTCAGAAAAAATATTTGGCAACGATTTTTTTTAGAAATTAGTGATCTGGCAACCTTCGTGTCACGTGACACGAAGGTTCACAGCACATTGGATCGTGTGAGCTCACAAAAACCTGGATCGTGTGGGCCCACTCATAGAAATATTGAGCGTGTGCAGTTACCGTTCACAGCAAACTGGAGCGGTTGCGGTTAATGTTCACAGCACACTGGATCGCGTGAGCTCAGAAAAACCTGGATCGTGTGGGCCCACTCATAGAAATATTGAGCATGTGCAGTTACCGTTCACAGCAAACTGGAGCGGTTGCGGTTAATGTTCACAGCACATTGGATCGTGTGAGCTCACAAAAACCTGGATCGTGTGGGCCCACTCATAGAAATATTGAGCGTGTGCAGTTACCGTTCACAGCAAACTGGAGCGGTTGCAGTAACTGCACACGCTCCAGTTTGCTGTGAACGGTAACTGGAGCGTTCCAGATACACGCTCCAGATATTTTTTCTGAATTCTGTAACCAATCATAGTGTTTACACGAAGGTTGCCAGATCACTAATTTCTAAAAAAAATCGTTGCCAGTATGTAAGAATCTTTACCCTTTGATCTGCCAAGGTACAAGAAGAAGGCCATGGACCACCCTAGTACCCAGCTCCTTCGTTTCGGTCTCCTCTTTGTCTTTCACGTACACCGCCACCAAGTAGATGATGTAGATGATGGGTGGGATGAGCAAACACGATGCAGATACGATGCAGTAGTTGATATCTCGTCCATCGAAGTAGACAGCCACCGCTGCGCTGTCTTGATAGAGTTTGTTCAGATAGATCACCAGTTGCACCACAGAGGCAGTCAAAAGGAATGGGAAGGAGCAACTGCCGCACATAGATAAAACACCACCGTCGCTCTCATCACCAGGAACAGCAACGTTCCTGTTGCCGTCCGTTCGTTGGCCTACGTCAACATTCGATGTCTGGGAATTAAAATATATCAAATATTATATACATGTATGAATATATATAGAGTAATGTATTATATAATAGAAATATACGATATACTATATACAGGGTGAGGCAAAAGTCACTTGACAGTGACCGATGCTGAACATCCATTGAAAAGGTTGGGATAACATATCTATCTATTAAATTAATTGATTTTTAATTCATTTTGCTACCAATTTAACTCTTTTATTTTTTTGTTTTATTGAATTACAGATTTGTATTATACCCTGAATTATGCTAAGAATATTAAGTAAAGATGACTGTTTGTGATTAAACATTACTGGAAATCAGAAAACGCCGAGAATGTGCATCGAGTATGGCAACAAGGATATCAGACTCCTCCACCATCCTGCCAAGCAATTTATACCTTGCGAGATAAGATGGGAGCTACTGGATCTATCTCAGATGCATCTGGTAGGCCCGTGACCATGGCAACTAAGGAGAAGAAAGCTCTCGGTTCTGAGTGTTTTACGCAAAACCCCAAAAAATCAACCCGTCGTGCTTCTCTAGAACTGGGTATTAGTCAAAGATCAGTATTACGATGCTACCGAGCAGTTATTTCGAACCATGCATCCCACGATTAGTGCATGAGTTGCTTGAGGATGTTTCCGATCATAGATTACAATTCTGCGAAGTTTTGCTCAATGAATTAAAAGAACATGTCGATTTGCTCCAACACATTATCTGGCCCAGATGAAGCTGCCTTCCACCTATCTGGATACGTCAATAGGCTAACTCTGTCTATTGGGACAACACTAATCCTCATGTGGCCATTGAAATGCAACTAAACCAACCAGGCATTAATGCGCAGGGAGCAATTTCTGCGTCTGGTGTTATTGGATCACACTTCTTTAATGGAACAATAACAGGAGCGTCTTATATGGAAATGTTGAAAACATATCTTCTACCACAATTGCAACAGCCAGCCGATTTTGATGAACTTTGCTTTCAGCCAGATGGTGCACCCCCTCATTTTGCTGTTGAAGTGTGAAATTTCCTGGATGCGAACTTTCCTAATCGCTGGATAGGTAGTCGAGGAAGCGTAGAATATCCGCAAGATCTCCTGACTCAACACCGATGGATTTCTTCTTTTGGAGGATCCATCGGTGTTGAGTCAGGAAAAGAAGAACACCGATGGATTTTCTTCTTTTTGGAACTATGTCTTTCACTGTGAAAGACATAGTTTACAGCAGAAAGCCACGCACTAAACAAGACATCAGGTTTTATGTTTCAGATGCATTTGCTTCCATAAATGCCAGCTTACCTTTTTGCAATCGTGTCTGCATGTCTGTTAGGGACAGATTACAGAAGTGTGTAAAAGCTGATGGTAATCAGTTTGAACATTTTTAACTCCATGTAAAATGTAATTGTTTCAGATTCTTATTTTATTTTATCTTGCATTAATAAATACATCTAACTGTCAAGTGACTTTTGCCTCACCTGTATATTTAGGCCAAAAATGTTTAATACTTGCAGGGATATCTCAAAGTAAAACAAACTTTCACTCTTTTAAATGCAAAATTGAGAAACTAAAATTGCTGAAATTAATGGTAATGAAAAACTTTTTTAAGAGAAAATGTTGCCTGTTTTTAATTCCTGATCGTGACTTTATTTTGAAAATGGAATATGCTTTGTAGTAAATGAATAGACAATTATAACACATCTATGGATTTTGTATTATCGGGAAAATTATTATATTATCACAGCAAACTGGAGCGGTTGCGGTTAATGTTCACAGCACATTGGATCGTGTGAGCTCACAAAAACCTGGATCGTGTGGGCCCACTCATAGAAATATTGAGCGTGTGCAGTTACCGTTCACAGCAAACTGGAGCGGTTGCGGTTAATGTTCACAGCACATTGGATCGTGTGAGCTCACAAAAACCTGGATCGTGTGGGCCCACTCATAGAAATATTGAGCGTGTGCAGTTACCGTTCACAGCAAACTGGAGCGGTTGCGGTTAATGTTCACAGCACATTGGATCGTGTGAGCTCACAAAAATCTGGATCGTGTGGGCCCACTCATAGAAATATTGAGCGTGTGCAGTTACCGTTCACAGCAAACTGGAGCGTGTGCAGTAACTGCACACGCTCCAGTTTGCTGTGAACGGTAACTGGAGCGTGTACAGTTGCTGTACACGCTCCAGTTTGCTGTGAACGGTAACTGGAGCATGTACAGTTGCTGTACACGCTCCAGATATTTTTTCTGAATTCTTATTTTACCCAATTGTATAATGCCAGTTTTATGAAACACATATGCGTAACACATAACAAACAAATTCACATGCAAGTTTTATGAACTCCTGTGGATGCTTTCGATATTCCTAAAGTTGGATATGTATTTTTAGAAAATAAGTTATGTGAAATACTTTATACGAAATATATCAAATGTATAACTTGTCTATGCAATGGTAATAAATCATTACTTACTTATAGGCCCGGATCTAGAAAAAAATTAAGAATATGGAGGGGGGGGGAAGCAATAAACTGAATCGAAACGAGAAAAAGTAAAAGGGAGAAGGCAAGAGACTGAATTTCTATTCTAGTGCAATACATAATATTTCCCCATCCATTTTTTTTTAATTTCTTAAAAAAATGAATGAACTATACATAAGTTTATAAAGTTCATATTTTTTTGCCGCTATTACCTATATTAGAGTCTCGGGGGGGGGGGGGGGGGGGGGAGAATATTCCGCCCTCTAGGTTCGGCCCGCTTCCTTCCTTATATTGGGACGCCCATATGGGGTGAATAGATAGCCATATTTCAAACTCTCTAAGGGCGGGGGTGGCTCAGTCGGTAGCGCGCCAGGCTCGTAATCTGTAGTTCCCAGGTTCGAGTCCCAGTTGGGTCAGCGTTCAGATTTATCTCCGCAAAATTCCCCGCCCTGCCCACGGTCAGTAGGGGACACCGATGGGCTTGGAAAGGCTGCCGTCCGTCGGATGGAACGTTAAGCCGTGGCCCCGTGTGCGGGAGAGCCATACCCTGTGCACGTTAAAGAACACGCTGGATGGCCTTGACGGGAGGCTACCATCTGTCTCCCAAGAGCTGTTCCAGTGGGTCCCCTCCCCCAACCTTCTCTGAGCCTTCGGGGTCCATGTGACCTGGCCATTTAGCCCATGGTGTGCAAAAAAGTGCCACTCAGAGGTAAAACAACCCAACCCAAACTCTCTAACTTTGAAAACAGATTTGTACGAAAAATGCCACTGGAGATCAATTGAAGTTTCAATCAGATTTATTCAAATTGGGATTTTCGGCAATATTAGCTTCATATTTTTTTTTTATTTTGAAATCTGAAACTTTTAACAGCATCTTTGCTAGTCATAAAATTTGACTTCAAAGGCTAATTCAAACAAAAAGCAATTCTTATAACAGACATCTTTTAGCTGTCGAAACTGACGGAACGAAATGAACAACTGAATACTTGAGGTTTTCAATGCATGAGGTTATCGCAGTCTCTATAAAAAGCGATGGAATCAGCAGAAGCTTGCGGGTCAAATCCGATGATTCAATAACATGTTCAACAGGAAATAGTTAATTGGAAGCGAGGAACGCCCCATTTTGCGGTAATGACTGCTCCAGGACAAAAATGCCACACCTAAGCATTCATTAATTCCCATGACATCATGAACTGATGTAAAAAATTAGTTTTTTAAAAATATTCAATGCAGATCATACAATAATCGTGTCAATTGAAATGTGTTCACATGAGAAATTTTATAATGTTATTCTTTCTAGCCAACGTGACAGAGTACAGTCGCTCAAGAAAATATCTTGAGCCGCTTCGTGACACGAAGGAAGAAAAGTACAGTCGCTCAAGAAAATATCTTGAGCGACTGTACTTTTCTTCCTTCGTGTCACGAAGATTGCCAGATCACTAATTTCTAAAAAAATCGTTGGCAGATATTTTTTCTGAATTCTGTAATCAACCATAGTGTTCGGATATTTTTTAATATATATAATGCGTATGAATATATAATGCAATGAATATGAAGCGTGTGCAGTTACCGTTCACAGCAAACTGGAGCGGTTGCGGTTAATGTTCACAGCACATTAGATCGTGTGGGCTCACTCACGGAAATATTGAGCGTGTGCAGTTACCGTTCACAGCAAACTGGAGCGTGTGCAGTAACTGCACACGCTCCAGTTTGCTGTGAACGGTAACTGGAGCGTGTACAGTTGCTGTACACGCTCCAGATATTTTTTCTGAATTCTGTAATCACGTGTCACGAAGGTTGCCAGATCACTAATTTCTAAAAAAATCGTTGCCAGATATTTTTTCTGAATTCTGTAATCAACCGTAGTGTTCGGATATTTTTTTGAGCGACTGTACTGCCACATAGAAAGCGATATAGACATTTCAGCGTTTTTAATAGGAGACTTTCTGGCGTCTTTAAAGAAAATCATTACCAAGAAGAGGAATAGCCGCACAGTAAACTGGAGGAAAATGTACAAGCTCCAGTGCTGTGAGGTGCTTATCTCAGGAGGTGTGGTGAGGGCGTGAAACTAACTACGAACCAAGGTAAGGTGAGGTCACATCCTTTTATGGTATTGATTTTATTTTAAAACTTCAGAAAGTTTGCTAATGTAAATGACTCTGTAATGTTTAAACAGTTTTTTTGTAAGGTTGTACATTTAGGATCGAACTCTTTAAGAATTATGCTCAGATTCTTCAAAGGTGGGATATCTACACTCTGGGGCAGGGGTTGGTTCCGTCGGTAGAGCGAAAGCCTCGTAAATCTGCAGTTCCCAGGTTCGAGTCCCGCCTGTGCAAGCGTTGAGCTTTATCTACGCTAAACACCATCTTACCCTCGGTGAGAAAGGGGACACCAACCCTGTCCGTCGGATGGGAGGTTAACCCGTGGCTCCATGTGTAGGAGAGTCATACCCTGCGCACGTTAAAGAACATGCTGAACGGACTTGACAGAAGACTTCCATCTATTTCCTAATAGCTGTCCAGTGAATCTTCTTTTTCACCATAATATATGTACGGAAGGTGGTCATATTATTCTGATACGACTGTGTATTTCCTAATAGCTGTCCAGTGAATCTCCTTCTTCAACTTTTTCTGAACCCTTGGGGTGCTTGTGACCTAGCTATTTAGCCCATTGCGTGAAAAAAGTGCCGCTCAGAGTTAAAACTGCCCAACTACATTACAAGAAATTCCTCTAAAAAACACAAAAATTTCGTCTTTGACGATTATACATATGATTGCTCTGACCCGTAAGAGGCTGATTATTTCTTTTTCAAAATCCTCTGCTGCCAGCTTGTAATCTGTAGTTCCCAGGTTCGAGTTCCAGCTGGGTCAGCGTTGAGATTTATCTCCGCAAAATTTCCCGCCCTGCCCACGGTCAGTAGGGGACACCGATGGGCTTGGAAAGGCCGCCGTCCGTCGGATGGGAAGTTAAGCCGTGGCCCCGTGTGCGGGAGAGCCATACCCTGTGCACGTTAAAGAACACGCTGGATGGCCTTGACGGGAGGCTACGATCTGTCTCCCAACAGCTGTTCCATGGGTCCCCTCCCCCAACCTTCTCTGAGCCTTCGGGGTCCATGTGACCTGGCCATTTAGCCCATGGTGTGCAAAAAAGTGCCGCTCAGAGGTAAAACTACCCAAAATCCTCTGCAATTATCGCAATTATATTATTCTCCTCATTGGCAATTTCATTGCCAATGCGAAAATGATTTACCACGTTAATCTAAATCTCAGATAATCTCCTCGACTTCATGGTCTGTGTTGTCAAAGGGAAAATTCGTTTCCATGGTAGTCAGCCTTCGAACTGCTCCGCTCAGCTGACCACTGCCCTCAATTTGATAACAAAAGAATTGCCTGATATTAAATTTCGTAATTTACCTTGACCTGGGGAACATTTATTATCTTTCAGTGCAAATGTTCATTACTCAAGAATTACTAATTAGCTCAGTAGTAAAGAATCATAGGATAAGTCCTGTAGACATGGAACTCATGAAATAATGAGCTGAAAAACAATTGGTTTTGCCATGAATGGGATTCAAACCCACCCCTCCAGGAAACATGTCTGTTATACTACCACTACACCACCAATGGCTAACCTTTAAGCTCGTTTTCAAAAAAAAGAAAAACGAGATAATATTTCCACTCTGTCGTCTTTGTTCATCTATATAAATTCAAATTTTTTTGTTTCTAAAAATAAATCAAAATTCTTCTTGGATTAAACAGATATTAACAAAATTTTAACGAGATTCGTATTTTCCGAATCCCCTAATGCATTTTCAACGCCCTTTAGTTTTAACTTTTGTGACCATGGTGGGCTAAATGGCCAGATCACAAGGACCTCAAGAGTTCAGAGTCCGCTGCGGGAAAAGGAACCACTGGATAAGTGTTGGGAGACTGACAACCATCAAGACCATCTATCGTATTCTTCACAATGCACAGGGTATGGTTCTCTTATATACGAGGCCTACCATAAAGGCAGAGATAAATCACAAGGCATTCGAAGGTCTGGGGAAAGATATTTACAAGTGAAACCTATGCATCAGAAAATGACTGGTGGTTGCTATTCAAATGAAACAAACTGAGAGTTCTAAATCGAGTCAGGATCATCCTCGTTTAAATCAAAACTCCACCCGTATTGACTAACCATTAAAATCCAGCAATGCACTGTGAAATGTGCTGGCAAAACCAATCCACCTTTGCCTTCGAGCGTCTTCTCCATTCTCCTAGATGAAAAGCTACCGAGGATTGACACCAGCTCGAACGAGGAATAGGCTTCATCTTGATCAACTCGCACCTACCAGCTGTGTTTTAAGTATGCCATTTTCGAGCCATCGACTCAGATCACTCAAAAGTGCCTTTTTGCTCATTCAAATCGCTTAAAAATTATTACAAATATACAAAGTCAAAAGGTGATTTTATCCTGTTGTCCCTAGTCACCTTTGGAGGGGAATTTTCTTTCCATTTGTGTCCTAAAATATCCGCTAACCCTTTTCAATAAAAAAAACTTTTAATGAAACCCATCCATTCCTATTATCGTCTGACCTACTTCCCCTTAACCCTTTCACGACTAAGGGAAATTTTTTTCCCCATTTTAAAATTGGTGATTGTCGTATTTAATTATAACCTTATCTGCATTTTTTATACAGAATGTCAAAATAGAACGTATGCCGAACGCAATTACGTAAACGGGAACGTTTAGTCCATGTCCATCTTTGCAATAATGTTGCATCTGTGCAATGTCCATCTTTGCTTCACAACCAAAAGAAATTGCTTCGCCGAATATCATAATTAGCACATCATTTTGTATAGTAATTTTATTTCATAATTTTGTATTATTTTAGTTAACATTTTGTTTAATAAACCAATAAATAAAAGACATTGCATAATAAGCCTAACTATAATTTGTGTTACCTTTATAGTCCATTGGGAAAAATATTTCCCGTAAAATTCCAAAAAACTACACATTGTTATGTATTTTTCTTATGATTTTTATTTATTTTACGTCTAAACAAACTAAAATAAACAGTTACATACTAATATTTACTCTAAGAAACCTTATGGTCCTGAAAGGGTTAAACTAATTATAAAATAGTATCTTTCAGTTACCTCTACATTGACTCACCATGTTATCCTTGCCGTCATCTCCACTGTTATCCCCAGAATGAACATCCCGTCCATTCAGTCCATCGATGTATGGAATGTCACCTTCCGCTGTTAAAGGTCTAACCGTCTCGTTTCTATGTTCCATGTCTGCCCGAAACACGTCACACGTAGAGCACTCTTCACAGTCGTCTCTAGCGGGTGTTACTGCCCATCACTTGGCTTCAGGCTACTCCTGGATCTCCAAAACTTCATTCCGGACAAACCAGCTTCTCTTCCATTCGTGTGTTTAGGAAGTTGAGTGAGATTTGATTGCACATAACACTTTGAGGCATCTTAACAGGCTTCCTAGTCTGTACATTAACAGTCCAGCCCGTACATTAACAGTATTGTTCTTACTTCCGCTGCAAATAGGAGCAACACGTGCGAAGCTGACTTGCTCCGCAGTGGTCCCGGGTCGTGGACGATAGTGACGCAAGATGCTCGCCGACGGGTGAGTCAACTACGGAGGCCTCGAAGGTCTACGTTCATTAATGGCTCTCTATGTGTCTATGTGTCATGGTCACTTACATAATTGCTCTAGCTGTGTTTTCTTTTATGAGAGAACTTTTTAATGAAGGAGGTCATGTCAGCATTTTATAGTTATTAATCTTCACAAATAGCAATATAAAATTTAAAAAAATATAAATACCCCCTCAAGCAGCTGCTTACCACAGAGGTCTGACAGGAGCCTGTCGGTTTAAATGCCATACGAAACGAAATATATAACAGAAATACTTTTGCTACAACAATTCGACAAAGTTTGCTTAGCAGCGCACAGAAATACAGTTTCCGTATTTTTCCTTTTGCTGTGAGCTTGAAATAAATGTGAGTTATCCAAATCAAACGTAAGCGAATATTCAGTTTTTTTATCTGTTATCATGCACCTACTCTGCAAATAATGAGATATAAACAGAAAGAATCCACCAGATATATTTCTGAATAATTACAATAGTTTATCGGACTCAAATGCGCATGCGTTCTTCCTGTTAACCTCGAGAGCCTTGAGATATCAGCACTTCGTGTCCAGCTGCTGCCAGGTTCTGCTTCAGTGCCTTTATCTTCAAATAAGGAACCAACATCCATTTGATAACGGCTTTAACGAAATTCCACGGAATTTCGCTTAATAACTCTAGGTTGGGTTGGGTTGTTTTACCTCTGAGCGGCACTTTTTTTGCACACCATGGGCTAAATGGCCAGGTCACATGGACCCCGAAGGCTCAGAGAAGGTTGGGGGAGGGGACCCACTGGAATAGCTGTTGGGAGACAGATGGTAGCCTCCCGTCAAGGCCATCCAGCGTGTTCTTTAACGTGCACAGGGTATGACTCTCCCGCACACGGGCCACGGCTTAACGTCCCATCCGACGGACGGCGGTCTTTCCAAGCCCATCGGTGTCCCCTACTGACCGTGGGCAGGGCGGGGAATTTTGCGGAGATAAATCTCAACGCTGACTCAGCTGGGACTCGAACCTGGGAACTACAGATTACGAGCCTGGCGCGCTACCGACTGAGCCACCCCCGCCCTTGGGGGAGGGGACCCACTGGAACAGTTGTTTGGAGACAGATGGTAGCCTCCCGCCAAGGCCATCCAGCGTGTTCTTTAACGTGCACAGGGTATGACTCTCCCGCACACGGGCCACGGCTTAACGTCCCATCCGACGGACGGCGGTCTTTCCAAGCCCATCGGTGTCCCCTACTGACCGTGGACAGGGCGGCTTAATAACTCTAACATCTCTCTTTTGTTCCCATTCATACACGTATTGACCCCGAGTTGTACTTTTCAATCATAACCTACCCTTGCTCAGCTCTGATAATTTTGGCTCCTCATGACCTGAGGCTCTGCCTCACCAAAAATAATCGCGGAAAATAATTAACGAATTTCAAATTTTGTATTCATTATTTGTCATATCTAAATTAACATAATATCATTTTCATATTTGTTTTGTAATCATTATTTTCCGTTTACGTAGGCAATCACAGCATTTACTTTGAGAATCAGGGCTGCTCCTGGATTTCCAAAACTTGATTCCCGACAAACCAGTTTTTTTCTATTCGATTTTTAGGCAGTCAGTGATATTTGATTGCACATACCTCGGCAGCTTCGGTATTGTCAATTTTTTTTAATTTTAACATTACGGCCACCGTCCGGTTGAGTTGTTTTACCTCTAAATTGGGTTTTACTTCTGAGTTGGAAGATTGGGTTGGGTTGTTTTACCTTTGAGAGGCACTTTTTTGCACACAATGGGCTAAATGATCAGGTCACAAGGACCCGATGGCTCAGAGAAGATTGGGGGAAGGGACCCATTGGAACAGCTGTTAGGAGACAGATGGTAGCATCCCGTCAAGGCCATCCATTGTGTTCTTTAACATGCACAGGGTATTACTCTCCCCCACACGGGCCACGGCTTAACGCCCCATTCGACGGACGGCGGCATTTCCAAGTCCATCGGTGTCCCCTACTGACCGTGGGCAGGGCGGGGAATTTTGCGGAGATAAATCTCAACGCTGACCCAGCTGGGACTCGAACCTGGGAACTGCAGATTACGAGCCTGGCGCGCTACCCCCCCCCCCCCCCCATCTTCGGGATCTTAGCATTAACTTTCATAATATATACATATAATCGTACATATAATCGTATCGCATACATATAATCGTACATATAATCGTATCGTATACATATAATCGTATTAGCTTGTACATATAATCGTACATATAATCGTATTGTACATATAATCGTACATATAATCGTATTAGCGATGACACAACTTCGCATGTGCTGAAATACAATACTGCTGAACTGCAGTGAATTTTGCAGACCGTTTTGTAGGGGATAGACTTTTGATCGAGAACCATTGTGCAAGAGAATTTTGAAATGCGCCGAATGAAAAAGCGTTCTGCCCCTGTAAATTTAATGAAGCAGACAACATATTCTGTATCATCTTTTTAATTTGCCCTTCTCCTTTAACTTCATATTCAGAAGACCAACTCGGTAAACAGAGATTTAGATGGAACTCTATATTATTAGCCTCATTTCTTAAAATTTCAGCCGGTAAAATATTACTTAATTTAATCATTCTTCAATCTCCACCTCTTGAAAAAGAGAAATGGGAATAAATTTTGGTACATTTTTCACAAATTCCAGAAAAATATCATAAAAATGAACACTAATATACATAGTATAATATATAAATTAGTCCCTATCGAAAAGGCCTAATCGTAATCTTACGTTCCCAGTTCGTATCTCAACTCTACATGGGTGATTTGTACCTTTGCTATCCCCATCCTGCCCTCAGTGAGAAAAGGAATATCAGTAGGCTCGGAAAGGCCGCCATCCGTCGGATGGTGCATTAAGCCAGGCTTCGTGTGGAAGAGAGCCATATCATGTACACTTTAATATAACACGCTAGATAGACTTGACAGGAGACTTCAATCTGTCTGCTAACGGCTGTCCAGTGGATCCCCTTCTTGGTAACTTTCTCTGAACGTTTGTGGTCCTTGTCCTCCAGTTTGCGGGGGCCGGGGGGCGGGGGTGGCTCAGTCGGTAGCGCGCCAGGCTCGTAATCTGTAGTTCCCGGGTTCGAGTCCCAGCTGGGTCAGCGTTGAGATTTATCTCCTCCAAATTCCCCGTCCTGCCCATGGTCAGTAGGGGACACCGATGAGCTTGGAAAGGCCGCCGTCCGTCGGATGGGACGTTAAGCCGTGGCCCCGTGTGCGGGAGAGCCATACCCTGTACACGTTAAAGAACACGCTGGATGGCCTTGACGGGAGGCTACCATCTGTCTCCCAACAGCTGTTCCAGTGGATCCCCTCCCCCAACCTTCTCTGAGCCTTCGGGGTCCTTGTGGCCTGGCCATTTAGCCCATTGTGTGCAAAAAAGTGCCGCTCAGAGGTAAAACAACCCAATCCAATCCTCCAGTTTGCGACTAATATCAGAAATTCCGTAATAATGATATCTAGAAAAAAAGAATTTTTACTCTATTAAAATATGCAGAAACCATTTAGATTCTTTTTTTTAAAAACACTCCTAGAGATTTTCACTAAAGATTTTGTTTCTTAAAAACCTGCTATTGTTATTTTACGTTATCTTTTCTACTTCATTAAATGAAACTGAATAACTTTGAAGCGTTATTAAAAATATCATATCGAGTTTTATTCAGCTTCCTAATGGTCGCTAAGTAAAGAATGCACCGATAAAAAGAACTCTGATTCGTCGAGGGAATTAGATTACTTCACCTCATTGTTTTCTTAATGAGATGTTCATTAAGAAATCCACTTCCTGATTAACACTGCTGAAAATTCTGCTTCTAAAGGACATGGGGGAAAAAAGAATCATCAAGGAGGAAAATGAGAAAGCATCTGCAAAAAACCTACACTCCTCATCGTTTCCTGCGTTTAATGAAGAGGTTCAGATTCCGCCATTACTCGGACGGCGAAGGGTGGCCGAAAATGCTCCAGTATTATTATAACTTTTTCTATGGGTTGGTTTGGGTTGTTTTACCTCTGAGCGGCACTTTTTTGCACACCATGGGCTAAATAGCCAGGTCACATGGACCCCCAAGGCTCAGAGAAGGTTGGGGGAGGAAACCCACTGGAACCCTCCCCCTACCACAGATGGTAGCCTCCCGTCACAAAAGGGGCGGGGGTGGCTCAGTCGGTAGCGCGCCAGGCTCGTAATCTGTAGTTCCCAGGTTCGAGTCCCAGCTGGGTCAGCGTTGAGATTTATCTCCGCAAAATTTCCCGCCCTGCCCACGGTCAGTAGGGGACACCGATGGGCTTGGAAAGGCCGCCGTCCGTCGGATGGGACGTTAAGCCGTGACTCCGTGTGCGGGAGAGCCATACCCTGTGCACGTTAAAGAACACGCTGGACGGCCTTGACGGGAGGCTACCATCTGTCTCCCAACAGCTGTTCCAGTGGGTCCCCTCCCCCAACCTTCTCTGAGCCTTCGGGGTCCACGTAACCTGGCCATTTAGCCCATGGTGTGCAAAAAAGTGCCGCTCAGAGGTAAAACAACCCAACCCAAAGAACCCGTCACAAAAACCTGGATCGTGTGGGCCCACTCATAGAAATATTGAGCGTGTGCAGTTACCGTTCACAGCAAACTGGAGCGTGTGCAGTAACTGCACACGCTCCAGTTTGCTGTGAACGGTAACTGGAGCGTGTACAGTTGCTGTACACGCACCGTGGGCTACATGGCCAGGTCACAAGGACCCCGAAGGCTCAGAGAAGGTTGGGGGAGGGGACCCACTGGAACAGCTGTTGGGAGACAGATGGTAGCCTCCCGTCAAGGCCATCCAGCGTGTTCTTTAACGTACACAGGGTATGGCTCTCCCGCACACGGGGCCACGGCTGAACATCCCATCCGACGGACGGCGGCCTTTCCAAGCTTTTTCTATCGAAGCAGCAGCATTTTAACGAAGGTATTGTAATAATTAATTCTTATTCTTCACCAGTGAATTCTAATTTCTTCACCAGTGTATGGTTCTAATATACTGGTGATTAAACTTAATTAAATGTCATGCACCTTAAATAGTTTACTTAACTATTAATTGATTTATTGTGTTCTGTGTCAACAGCTAACTCTGTATATTTACTATTGATCGATGGCGCCATGGACAAGTTCGGGAAAATTTATGTCACATTATTAGAGGATAAATGAGGGAGCCCGATGTTAGTTTAGTGGTTAGAACACTCTGGCATGAATCTGGAGAGATGTGGTTCGAGTCCTGCGCATCGGCTAAACGCATTTTTTTCACACACCTATTTATTGATTTCTGTGTCAACAGATAACAACTCCTCGGTGTATATAGCGTTGATGTCTTATGCCTTGCTAGAATTGATCTACTGTAGCCAAATGCAGAAGCTTTAGCTCAGGACAGACAAGTTTGGAGAATTAAATTGTCCATTCTGGTTGGACCTCAGTAGCCCTTCGCTGCTCGAGGATTTTTTATGTCAGGAAAGAGTTCTGATATGACTGAATAACAGCAAGCAGGCAAACAGCGAAATCATACAATTTACACAAGTTCTGTTAGGTCATTTCCTTAAAATTCAATCGTATATTAAAGATTAGTAATTGCTCTGGTAGCTGAGAAAAATATCTGCTTTCGTGTTAAAACGTAACCTAAAAATGCGGTTGTTATTATATAGTATGCTTAGAATTAGGACTCCAAGATTAAGGAACAGGTGTTAATAAGGTACATAATCATCCTTTGAAGCCGTACAACCAGGGATGGTTTGGGTTGTTTTACCTCTGAGCGGCACTTTTTTGCACACCATGGGCTAAATGGCCAGGTCACAAGGACCCCGAAGGCTCAGAGAAGGTTGGGGGAGGGGACCCACTGGAACAGCTGTTGGGAGACAGATGGTAGCCTCCCGTCAAGGCCATCCAGCGTGTTCTTTAACGTGCACAGGGTATGGCTCTCCCGCACACGTGGCCACGGCTTAACGTCCCATCCGACGGATGGCGGGCTTTCCAAGCCCATCGGTGTCCCCTACTGACCGTGGGCAGGGCGGGGAATTTTTTCGGAGATAAATCTCAACGCTGACCCAGCTGGGACTCGAACCTGGGAATTACAGATTACGAGCCTGGCGCGCTACCGACTGAGCCACCCCCGCCCCAACCAGGGATGAAATTACTATTAGTACAGGTGATGCAATGCGTTGGGGCCCCATGTAGCTGGAGGCCAGTCGAAGCAGAGGATCACCATTTTATATGTAAGGGCCCACTACAATATTTTGTTCTACAGTCCACGACGATCTTGTTTCGCGACTGCATACAACCGATTAAGATTTGAAGAGACTATCGATAAGGTTTTGTGTTCAAAAGCCCACTCCTCCACAAGAGTAGATCTGAACTCATGAAGAGTTAATAATAATAATAATTTATTTCATGCAGGGGATTACAGTAAAGCCAAGGTACAGATAATAAATTGAAATACAAGACTAGGTTTTGGATATTAATTTAAACGTTCAAGTGGGATTGGTATCCTGCAGTTCGTCTCCCAGGAGGCCCCACATATACTCAATAGGGTTCAGGTTAGGGATCTGGCTGGCTACTCCCTCGTATGCATATCTTCACTTTCAAAGAAATCCTCTGCCACATGACTCTTTGAAGAAGAGAGTTGCAAAATATGTAAAGAAAATGTTTGTGTTTGTTTGTTTGTGTGTCTGTCCTCTTATGCACTCGGACCTCAGAAAAGTTAGAGGCATTAAACTTTGCATGAACGTTCCCTTCACTCAGAGGAAGAGTATAGGCCGAGGTAGGTAAGTTTGAATTTCTCGTAATCCCCAGAGACCTAACATCAATGGTTAAAAACCGATGTCTCTAAGACTTAATATTAGCGGTTATTTAAAATTAAGCGTGAAGTGACATCTATTAAAACCTTAGAGTAGGGGTTCTCAACGTGGGGTACACGGTAAAATTTTTTGGGGTACGCCGTGAGAGCTAAAAAGTCGCTAGATATATGTTGTCGCTAGACATAAGTTTTATTTTATTCCCATTGTTGTGCTATAACTATAGTTTTATCTAACTATACAAGGGGTACGCCAGTTACATACACATTTCCAGGGGGTGCGTGAAGTATATAAAGTTGAGAACCACTGCCCTAGAGAGTTTCAAACTTCCCCTAAAGAGGAGGAGAAGCATTAAACCGAGGAGAAGAAAAATGAATCGATTGCTAGCGAAGTGAGGAGTGCCATATACTACATACTTTCGAGAGTTTTAGACCTTCCTTAAAAGAGGGGGATAAAAATATTATTGACGAGGGTAGCAGGAATTGGGGAGGGGGGCGCAATGAGTTTTATGCCAAATAAATGCTTCCGGCGCGGGGAGTGCCATCTACTATATATTTCAGAGAGTTTCAGATCTTCCCTAAAAGAGGGGGAGAAAATGATACGAGGGGGACACCAATCAATAGTAATGAGTTTTATGGAAATGAAAGTTTGCGGCGTGGGAAAGGCCATCTCTACTATATGCTTTAGAGAGTTTCGGACCCAAGCAACGCCGGGTAGATCTGCTAGTCATCGATAATAAATAAATAAATACCCCCTCAAGCGGCTGATTTCCACAGAGGTCTGACAGAAACCTGTCTGTTTATACGCCATAGCAGGTCTGTGAGGATGACGGGACCTTAGCAGAAAAACAACACGAACATCCATGCCTTACCCGGGGCTCGAACCCAGGTCCCGTAGATCAGTAGCCAAGCGTGCTAACCACTCGGCCACGGGACGGCAGTCATCGATAAAAAATGAAATCAAAGTTGACAGCACCACTGAAAAATCTCACTTACAGCGCAAGAATATCATCTCTTTACAAAAAGAATTACGTTTTTTTCCATTCCCGTGAGGTTAGGTCATTGAGGTCAATGTAAACTCCCTGACACTATACTACCGAAAAACACTATACTACCTACGCTATACTACCGAAATTTCAAAACTCTAGCATGAATAGCACGGAGTTGGATATTTTGCAGCCCGGAACGAACTTGGATTCTGCCGCCCCTTTCTCAAAGTCTGAACTTAGATATTAATGATTAATTTAGTTAAATTCGGTGTCATTTTAAAAGTCATTGAAAATCATCTTTTAAAAAATAGGTCATACTTACTCCAGTCAACCTTTTCATGACTGACTTTAGTGTTTTCAGAAAAGAAATTTTTAAGAATGCTTCGATAATTTTACAACAAAATGCAATATGCGATTCACGCGAAACGGGTTTCTAGCGACATTATTTTCCCGAAAATAATACAACACATTCGAACTGTGGCGACTCTGAGTTTCTAAATAGGTGGGGCCAGAATAGCACTTATACAGAGAAACCAACTACGCAGGGGCTGTGATGCCTTAAATGGTAGTGCGCAATGTCGGCGATTTTCTTCCGCTAGCCCCAATTCTGTCCTCGGTGTAAAAAGGAACATCGATTAGATTGGAACAGAACTTATATATATGTACCGTATATTTCCGCAGATAAGACGACCTTCAGATAAGACGAGGTATAAATTTTCGTCAAAGTTTTATAGTTTTAGCATATATCTGTCCTATAAGACGACCCCAAACTATCAACGGCCTATGAATTTAGTTTAGATAGGCGATCATCATCTGGATAATAATACTGTATAGCGTATACGGAATTATGTCCTATTCGCAAACATTCGCACTGATTCGGGCATTCGGGTAATGACCATGACTATTCACAAAAGCGTTGTATGGGCTATTCTATTTTGTGGACATACCCTACTCTGTACTAGTAAATAATTACGGTTTGTCCGTTTTTTCCTCAGTAGCTCAATAAACATAACTTTTAATATTTATTTTGTTTTAGTATTGTTTTACTATTAAAATGTAATGTATTATTTACTATTACAATGTAATGTATTATCATATAGCGTATTTAAATAATATGATAGATTTTTCAATAAGTTGTAGTAATTTTCAAGATCAGTCGCAGTCGGTGGTTGCACGCATAAAGGAAAAGCCTCCTTTAGCATTGTTACGTTTTTTTTGTATCTGTCCTATAAGACGACCCGGATTTTGGGGGCCTTTTTTTTATGATTCAACTATCGTCTTATCTGCGGAAATATACGGTACTTCAGGGGTGAGATCGAGAATTTACCTCTAGGTTGGGGGGATTTAAAACTTTCTCGTAATATTTCGCGTCACAATATTATTTTTTGCTATTTATTCCAATTCGGAGTTTAATGTTTTAGTATATATGTATATATTACAGAAATTTCATTCGAATATTGTTATGGTACATGTGAAAACTTTCTATGTCCACATTATCACATCTGAGAAAATGCAGTTACTGCAGCTATGGTCGTTAGTTTGCAAATTTGCCTCCCCTTCACGTGCAAAGCACCGTCTACGATTGTAAAACTACGCAAACGTTTCGATTCCTTTCTTTTCCAGTCAGCAGTGTAAGAAGCTAGCTTTGCGTGTCTCATAAGGGAAGAAATTAGCTTTTCTTTCATGAAAAACTGCGAATAAACTGTTTTGAAAAGTTCAATTTATTCGGTCATAATTCAAACAGCAAAGTGAAACCTATAAAATAAAAATAAAAAGCACTTATTTTGTTCTAGTATTTTCCAGACTTATCCGCCATGAAGTATAGTTCATTTAAATTTCAATTTAGTAATATTTAAACTAGTTCAATAAATTAAAATCGCAAGCGAGAATGAGCTTTCTACTTCCAAAATTTCTGTTGCTATAGCAAGGTAGATTGGGGTCACGATTTTGTTACCAATGCATTATCTTATTCCCCTTTATTATATCTATGGCAGTGGTTCTCAACCTTTTATGTTTCACGTACTCTCCTGGAAATGTGTATGTAACTGGCGTACTTCTTGTATAGATAGATAAAACTATAGTTATAATATAACAATTGGAATAAATGGAATAAAATAACATTTTGCACAGACATTTTTGCACAGCAGTATTATCAACTTAGCGATTTTGTTACTAGATCTAGCGACTTTTGAGCTCTAACGGCGTACCCAAAAATTTTTTACCGCTTACCCCACGTTGAGAACCGCTAATATATGGAATAGACTGTTTCCATTAAGAGTTTAAAACTTTAGGGCCATCCAACGGTCGAAATTTAAACTGATGAAAAAATCAGAAGATGCGAATTGAATAGTTTTTCAGTGTTTTTCCAACACAAGAAAGAATTTACAATTTATCTCTAAAAAGGAAAAAGTTGAGTGTCTGCAGATGGGCAGACAAAAGACAGATAAGTCGTTTTTTGAAACGAGCTGAAAAGCTGTCATTAATTTTCCGATATTCAAGAAATATTTTCAGATTAAAAATTCAATTTCTTCTCAAGCTTCGCATTAGGTGAAGTCGCACCTGTTGCCATGATACGCAATACAGTAAAATCAAGGAGATAGGTAAAATAGCACAAATAAATAAAAACATTTACCTTATAACTCGCATTAGAACACGGGTACTTTTACTCCACAATTAAAGTTGCTAACCGATGTTACTAGGATGTATCCGTGGTCAAATGGTTTTCATTCGATATTTTATTTTAAGCAAAGAAAAAACATAGTAATGTACTTAATTGAAAGTAATTATTTAAATTTAATATTGAAACATAATAGAATTTAGATTTCAGAGATAAACTTTGGCAGCATAGAATGTTTTTTTACGCGTCCGATCCTCCGAGGTTTCCGTACATTCGCTACGTCAGCCTGCTCATGGCTCGTGGGAAAACTGGTCGGGTAAGTGGTTCTCAGTGGCCTTGAACTGCACGAGCAGCGACGTCACGTCAGTCACCATAAGCAGCCATAGCCAACACCTCCTGCCATGGTAAGCAGCAAACATTCAGCTAAGGATAATTCGCGCTCGGCGTGGGATTGTTTTTTAAGTTTCCTTTTTGCCAGTACTTTGAGCCAATAGAAAAGTCGGAAAATTGGCAGAACTAAACAATGTCTTTTTCTGCAAGGGTTGGGTTGTTTTACCTCTGAGCGGCACTTTTTTGCACACCATGGGCTAAATGGCCAGGTCACAAGGACCCCGAACGCTCAGAGAAGGTTGGGGGAGGGGACCCACTGGAACAGCTGTTGGGAGACAGATGGTAGCCTCCCGTCAAGGCCATCCAGCTTATTCTTTAACGTGCACAGGGTATGGCTCTCCCATACATGGAGCCGCGGCTTAACGTCCCATCTGACGGACGGAGGGCTTTCCAAGCCCGTCGGTGTCCGCTACTGACAGTGGGCAGGGCGGGGAATTTTGCGGAGATAAATCTCAACGCTGACCCAGCTGGGACTCGAACCTGGGAACTGCAGATTACGAGCTTGGCGCGCTACCGACTGAGCCACCCCGCCCCCTTTTTCTGCAAAGTAAGGCCCAAGAGAAGACTGATTCTCACGCTTTCAATCGCTTTAATACTTTTAACTCTAAAGTGGTCTGACCCTTTTGAGTTTATCGAACCCAGTGTTTATTTATGCCGAGTAATAAAGGCATCATTTAGGAAAATCCCTTTTTTCTTTTACGTTAGCTAAAATTGTGAAAATGTACTGTATTTTTTTTTTTCGTGGAACCCGCATTCAAAATGGAATTTCGATTTCTTTCCTTGGATGTTGGTTATGCATAAACAGTTCTGTTCCTTTTTCGTTTTAGATTAGATATATAAAGACAGGGCCATATCCAGGGGGGGGGGAAGGGGGCCATGCCACAACATCTCTTTGAGAATGCAAATAAGGTTAATGGAGTCCAAAAAGCTGGTTTCCATAAATTAAGGAAAATTCCTAAGTTAAGTCAATGGGAAGTTAACGTTAAATCTCTATAACTTCTAAAATAAGATTTTTTGTTTTGAAAAATCTGATTGCAGATAAAGATCTCAATCAAATAAATCAATATCTCGATTTCCAACTTTCTTCGTTCAGTATTTAATGAGTTATGGAAGTTTGAATATTTAACAACAGCAATGCAGTCTTAAGAAACTTATACAAAACTGAAGAATAGTGAAAGAATTCTTTACACAAAGTTCTGAAATACAAACTTATTTTATTAAACTCTTTGATACAATGCTTATTAGTAAGTTTTAATTAACTTCTGAAGTCAATTTTTGTGGCTGGCATTGTTATCGCTAAATATTCAAACTTCCATAAATTCCTTCATTAAATACTGGACGAATATTATTGAAAATCGAGATATTGATTTATCTGATTGAGATCTGTATCTGTAATCACAGTTTTCAAAACAAAAAAACTTATTTTAGAAGCTATAGAACTTTGACGTTAGCTTCCCATTGACTTAACATAGGGATTTGCCTTTATTTATGGAAACCAGTGTAACCTTTTTTCCACGCATTTTTCAAGAATTTTTCTTGAAATCTCTAAATCTAAAGGTTACACTGTAATAGAAATCTAATCTCTTACCCCCCCCTCCTTTATTTTTTTCTAGATCCGGGCTTGTTTAAAGACATAAGTATATATTTTTCGTTTTAGAAAGATGTTGCCAAGCAGGAGTTGAGCAACAATATTTTGAGAGAGGTTTCCTGCTTATGAAGTGATCTGCATTCTCTCCAGATCTCATCCCGATAGAACATTTATGGAATGCCCTGGGGAGACGTAATACTGCCCTTGATCTCTTCCAGAAACTTTCCAGGGCTTCTCTTATTGACCTCCCATCAGGAATCCAATCAATCAGGAATCAATAATTCAATAATTAATAATAATTAATAATATAAATTAATTTATAATTAATAATAATAATAATTATTATTAATATTAATTAATAATTCATCAGGAATCCAATACAATCCCATCACCTCCTAGTCACTAGTGACTAGGAGGTCCCCCCTCCCAGAAAATCTGGTCATCTTATTCGAAATCTGAGACTTGTCTACGCGCTTTGAAATCCAAACCAATTGTCTTTGTATAATTTTATGTATATGTCTGACCCATTGTATATATCTGACAATCAAAGATTTAAAAAAAACTAAAATTTCCTTACACATAGAATACCACTTTATACGTCATACCACCACTTTCTGATATTTCTTCCTTTAGTGGCTCGGATAGCACTGATATATCTTTGCGCAACAATTCCCAAGTTTCCCATACATTAATTATATGAGCAGAAGTTGTTACAACAAAAGAATTACTAAATCGTTATTGCAGTTAGGGCCTGCCCCACAGGCGAGGCTGCGTGGTAACCGCTCCAAAGAATTTTTGAGAGGCAAAATTTCAGGATTTTCTTCCGTTTTTGAAATTATTTGGAATATATTAAAATTATGATATAGAAATGTAATTTTTTATTTTATCTTTACATAAGAAGTTTTGGATTTGAGCTAAAATGAATACCTGTCAAAGGAGCTAGTTTTTTTTCCTCGCCTCATCCTCCTCCTCAAGCAGCCATGGGCTACGGAGGTCCAAACAGACCGTGCAATTTAGTTTTTCAAGCATATCTGTGGAGCAAGCATATCTGAGCTCGACCTTGACTACAGCACATCCTCAGTTAACATTATTTTGCCTTAGTATCACAACCTAAATATTATCTTTATTCCCTTCAATGTCGTCTCGAATTCGCGTTAACTTCGTTTGAAAATGCTATAGGAAACGAAAAGCACTCTTGCTACACACATCACTCATTCGCCCATGACGTTTAGTACGAACTCGCCATTTTTGTTGCAAGTTTCTGGATCGATACATGCATTATATTTTACTCTAGCAGTAATCTTCGTTTTGTACCCATGGCAGAGGGGCTATCGAAAGTTGGCCTGTTTTATCTCTGAGCAGCACTTTTTACTTACAATGTGTTAAATGGACAGGTCATAAGGCTCAGAGAAGGTTTGTACAGTCGCATATTCACTGAACAGATAATAGGAGATAGATAGAAGCAGTGCTGGCGCTAGGGGTGGCGAAGCCCTGTGTGCCACGCCACATGAGCCACCGAAGGCGCAGTCTTTTATTTGATATGCATTAATAGTAGACAATAATTGCAATTATAATAGGTAACCAAATATTTTATAATCGTTTTCGGAAAATTGGGGTATTGGTGGCGCCAAAATTTGCTTTGCACTAAATAATGTATACTCTCTCTCCGGCCCTGTATAGGTCTCCCTACACAGGGCCGGAGAGAGCACAAAGGAATTCCGACAGACAGTGGCCTTTCCAAGCCCATTGATGCCGTTTCTCACCCAGAGCAGGCAGGAATTAGCGTAGATAAATCTCAAAACTGGCACAGTTGGGACTCGAACTTCGAACTCAGTTGGCAAAATTCAAAACCATTTGATAAAAATTTGGTGATATAAAATTAGGGAATTGTTTTGTATATGTAGAGGTTGCATATAATCCAGGCACTTGGTAAAATTCAGGGTATATGCTACTCCCTCCCCTCCTCACACACACACTGAGCGAAATTCTGGGTACGTCCCTGACAGAGACATAACTTAAGTGAAGGTATTATTTTCTCAGTTGGCAAAATTTGATTTCCAAGTGAAAAGTTTCGTTTCCTTCCCGCCCCCAACCCTAGTCCTTCGCTACGCTCTGGGTGCTACTAACGTAAATGTCAACTTTTTATGCTTTCGTTATTATTGCACGATATGTATGTTTAAATTCACGTATTTATTCTCAGGCATGAATTAAGTTTTTGGGAACAAACTTAGATAAAATGCCTACTTTAAGGCTTCAAAACTGTTATAATTTATAACATTGCATCATGTGGGAAATTATGCTTCATTTAACATTGCTTTAACTTCGCATTTTTTTATGAATTAAAAATGTTTTTATTTTTTAAGTTATAAGGAAACTGGAGGATACTGTTAATAAAAACGATGCTAGATATAATTAAACGCATTCTGAGAAGCCACGCCCTTTACTGGAAAAAATAGCAATGGCACTCTTTTAAAGATTCCTCTCTGCCTTCTGCTGGAGTTATTTTTGCTGACACCCATGACTGAAGTCAAGTATTTTTCATTATAAAAATTTTGAATTTCTGAATGCAGCAGTCATACACATAATCCTATTGAATCACCATAAAAAATGCCTTTATTCAAAAATAGATTTCACAAATCTTTACATATTACTTTCAAGCTTTGTGCATATAACAGCCGATCACCATGTAAAATATTTTTACTGATCTTTTCATTTTACAAATCATTAGCATCATTTAAATTATATTTCACTTCAGAAAACCCATATGAAATTAACTTAAATATACATTAAGCAAGTACAAAAAATTCCTCCAGTTGCCTCCTGTATATTTGAACAGTTTCTCCTGTTTATATATACAGGAGACAACTGTCTCCGAGACTCATTCATTTCATCACGATACGCTGATAGTATTTTGTTCATCTTAGAATATTTACAGATTCCTTCTTGGTAAGAACCTTTTTATCCTTCCAGTATGAACAATTATTAATTCCACAACCTTCAGGAACTGTGATACATCAGTTAACGAAAATAATCTTTCTTCATTCTATTCGAATTTTCGAAAACTATAATTGCTACGTAATTTCAAGTTTTCGAAACTATAATTGCTACGTAATCAATTTTTATTCAGAAAAATTAATGGATGTCCCAGCCCTGTTATACAATTTTACAAAAAACAGGAGCTTTATCAATCAATAATATCTGAATGTTCTTTTATATATTGGTGTTAAAACAATTCCATCATGACCTATCAGAATTACACCATAATACCAGATGAGGTTGTGACCAGTGATTGGGTTGGATTGTTTTACCTCTGAGCGGCACTTTTTTGCACACCATGGGCTAAATGACCAGGTCACATGGACCCCGAAGGCTCAGAGAAGGTTGGGGGAGGGACCCACTGGAACAGCTGTTGGGAGACAGATGGTAGCCTCCCAAGGCCATTTAGCGTGTTCTTTAACGTGCACACGGTATGGCTCTCCCGCACATGGAGCCACAGCTTAACGTCCCATCCGACGGACAGCGGCTTTCCCAAGCCCATCGGTGTCCCCTACTGACCGTGGGCAGGGCAGTATGACCAGTGGTATCATCCAGCTGATTTACACTGATTCAGTCTAAACATTTGTTTAAAATATTATTCATAATTGAACCAGTTGAAAAATATAAAAAAAGTGAGTGTTAATAAAAAAATTAATATAAATAGCAATTATTAAAAATGAAACAAATATATACATATAAAGAAAATCGTTGTTAGTGCACCTTCTTTAGTGATTCTTAAAAAAGCAATTCTCCTAAATGTTTCATATCAGTTACGCTAATAGTAAAATTAGAATTGAAGACAACCAGGTGTTAATAAATTGGGATGATACCATTGGTTGCAACCTCAAGGTTGGAAACTACTGTTCAAATACTTAATTACACAAAATTTAATCATTCAATCTGCTTGCATATCCTGTGTGCCACATAACTTCTGGTTTCAAAAATGCGTTTTGAGCACATATTTCAACATTGAAAACTAACTTTGACTTGGACAAATATTTAAAATACAAAATATATGAAAATACTTGCAAAATGCAAAATATTAAGTACACTTTTACAGAGAGTATAAAACTTCCTCATTGTCCGTTAACTTTTAAACATTTTGTCCTCTTCATTAAAGTCAACAATGGCTAGGGAATTTTCGGGTTTGGCCTGTTAGTTTCAAATTAGAAAAAAATACAAAATATTTCCAGGGGAAAGAACAATTATCAACTGATTAATCTTTTTAGCATTTTTTACACTAGTATCGTGCCCCCAACTTTAAAATTAATGATCTAATATTTAATTAACAAGAAAATATTATTATTGAATAACTTTAAAGAATTCATTAACATTAGATGCAGCATGATTAATATTAGGTGAAGAAATTTGGAAAAATCTGACCAACCAACAGATTTTACCAGAAGCAAACCAAAGGCACATGCCAATGTATTTAGTAGGAGTGGGAAACATTTTCCTGCTTTTATATGCATTAAATGAATTCCCACAAAAGACACTGTAATCAAATAGCTAACTTTGACATCCAAAATGAGAAAGCAGCTAAAGATTTTGTCAAAACATAATTTTGATTTGATATTTCATTTTATTGTACCTGTATTGTTTTCTGGATTGTATAGGTATGTGTATATATACTATTATTTCATTAAACTTAAATATAAAACTTTAAACTACTAACTTTGTTCACAGTAACAAGACTTCAATTCTGGTTCTTCAACCACTTTCTCTTACCTGTACAACACTGAGTGCCATGAAAATAGTAGTGTTGAATTCAACTATGTTTCTGGGAGGGGCATTTGAACCTGAGGTTCAATATTTGGTATTGAGTTTTGTAATACAAAACATATTATTAATATAATTACTAATCCTCCATGATAATCCTCCATAAAGCTATTAAAGTTCATTACCGTCAGATATTCTTTTGAAACCCACTACCATCTACTTCCCACCAAGGAAAAGGGCAAAATTCATTGCTACACCTCGTACAAACTTTATTTTTGACCAATATTTTTTTATTTGCCATAAAAAACTATTCTATATCTATGATTAATGTTTTGCAACCATTTGCAAGTGTACTTATGATTTATTAAGGGCAGGAAGAAGACTTCTTTACAACCTTGAGAGATCTCATTTCAAATATTTTTTTTTAGATGACAAGAAATTAAACTCATTTTAATAACAAAGCAAATTATTTTTATACTAATCTATTTGTATTATGAATCTAAGGAAACGTTTTTAAGGAAACTTTGAAAAATTCATCAGAGCATTGTTTTAACAGTGAAAACAAAGTCTCACAGTGAAACAAAATCTCATGTTGGGGAGCTGAGATTGAGTGTGTTGCCTTCTAAAAAGCATCTTACAGCTGAAGCTTAAATATTGTTGGGCAAAATCTAGAAGAATTGACTTTACCAATGAGGATCTGAAACATCCAAGAGTAACCAAAACTTATCACAACAGGTTGCAGTCAATAAGACAAAAATATTATTCTTGAAACAGAAATGCTTTTCTGGATACAAAGATAAGAGGAGTTTTGAGTGATTATTAAAAAGAGGAGTTACATAAATAGTAATCTCTTTATTAAATACAGGTCTGGAACAAAGGTTATATGCCTGTTCCCATAAAGCAGCAAAATTAAAACTGGGTCTACTATAAAAATGAAAAAAAAATAGTAAATATAGATTTAGTAAAATATTTGTATTAGGCTTATAGAATGTTTCAGGGAACAAAGTTTATTTTTATTACATGACTATTTGCTTATACTTTTAAATATATAACCTTATTTGAAAAGAAACCAATATATAATCAAATTTTGACATCACTTCTTACATGATTCCTGTAACTATATTGAATGTGTAGACAGTCTAATCTGTGAAATATATCTCTAAATGTGAAGTGTCTATTAGAAGATTATCTTAAAACCAAGCATATGAGTACCCTTTTAACAGTAATACAGAACTTATTATTAATATATCACAAATATGCAAAGTTAAAACTCTCTGTTATAGTAATATCAATTATTTATGTCTGTAACAGCTTACAAATAACAAAATATAAAAAAACTTAAACATCATTAATTATAAAACTAGAACATAAAACAGTTTTCATTACTTCCGGTTTATTTTTTTTACCAATTCCCTTTGTGATCCTTTGTGAGCAATGACTGAATATGACATGCAGTTGATTAAAGTATAAGTTTACCAAAAGAGAAAACTTCCATTGTGAATGTGTATTTTTTTTTTTTTTGGACCATATCACTTATCTGTGGTGTATGTGAATCAATATTCTATAAACAGGCAAAAAATGAGAGTACATTTTATGCATCCCTGAACTCAATAAAGTAGTTTTCACAGTACTGTTTATTTTTGTGCTAGCCTGTAATGTATGAACAGTTCAAGCTATTGAGTTGAAGTTTTACATTTTTCCATATTTCTATCCAGATTATCGAACTTTCAAATATTAAAAGGTTCATATTTGAAAGTTCGATAATCTGGATAGAAATATGGAAAAATGTAAAACTTCAACTCAATAGCTTGAACTGTTCATACATTACAGGCTAGCACAAAAATAAACAGTACTGTGAAAACTACTTTATTGAGTTCAGGGATGCATAAAATGTACTCTCATTTGAAAAACTTTAGAATGTTTTTTTTTTCATGATCAAAATGCTTTCTCCATATTTCATAAGAGAAAATAAAATTATGCAAAGAAAGCAAATTTTCCCTCACAATGTAATGCACAATATAAAACTTCTACCAATGATTTTTTGTAGTTATTTAAAAATGATACATATACACTGAAGAGACAAACATTATGACCAGTATGTCTTTATGCAACTCAAAGTAACTGCAGGTAAAATAACTAATCATGTGAAGATCATGAAACGGTATAAATAACACCTGATACTGAGCTCTGTTAATCAGTGTTATTCTTGTTCTTCAGATGGGAAAGGAAGCGGACTTAAGTGAGTTTAACAAAGGCCAAATTGTAATGGCCAGACAACTGAGTCAGAGCATTTCTGAGATGAAAGGCTTGTGGGGTGCTCATGATCAGCCCTGATTAATACCTTCAAAAAGTGGTCCGAGGAGGGAAAAACCATGAACCGCCGACAAGGTGTAGGCCAACCACAGCTCATCGATGCTAGAGGTAAAGGCTATCACATATGGTATGAGCAAACAGAAGGAATACTGTGGTGTAACTCACCCATAACTTGAATGCTGGTGATGGGAGTAATGTGTCACAACACACAGTACATCAAACCATGCTGAAAATGGGGATATGTTGTCACAGGCCACTCTGAGTCCCCATGGTAACCTCAGTTTGCCGTCAAAAGTGCCTACATTGGGCACTCGAGCATCAAAACTGGACCTTGAATTATTTGTAAGAAGGTTGTCTGGTCTGATGAATCTCGTTTCCTGTTGCACCATGTAGATGGCCTAGTACGTATGTGTCATTTACCTGGGGAAGTGTTGGCACCAGGATGCAACATGGGACAAAAACAAACCGGTGGAGGAAGTGTAATGCTTTGGACAATGTTCTGCTGGGAAACCTTGGGTTCAGTCATTCATGTGCAGGAAACTATGACATCTACCACCTACTTAAACATCATTGCAGACCAGGTACATCCTTTCATGGCAACAGTATGTTCCTCTAATAGTGTCTTCTTTCAGCAGGATAATGCGCCATGCCACACTACCCAGATTATTCGATAATGGTTCACTGAACATGAGGAAGATTTCCAGGTATTTCCCAGACATCAATCCAATTGAGCATCTGTGGTTTGTGTCAGAACAGCATAACCGATCTGCGGCAGCTCAACCATGTAACTTACAAGAGTTAAAGGATCTGCTGATAATGTGTTGGTACCAGATACCACAATATGCCTTTAGAAATCTTGTAGCGTCCATGCTCGCCAGGTAAGAGCTGTTTTGGTGGCACATGGAGGACAAACATCATATTAGGCAGGTGGTCATAATGTTTTGGCTCTGTGGTGTGTGTGTATATATATATATAGTGCCATCTAATTGCATCACTTATATGTTAATCTAATCTGTAAATGATGCAGTTGCAATGTTAGATAGGATATTAAAGTTTTCCATACATTACCTTATACATTATTTTTCTATATTTTAGCTTGTACAAGCTTTATTGATCCTAATCATCAGAGGCAAATCAACACATAAGCCCTACATAAATTTTTATGTTCATATTGCCTATACACTATATACTATATCTGTTTTGATATCAGCTTCATGCAATCTTTTTTTGGTACTTAAAAGTATATAAGTATACAAAGCTTATTTTTTTAACTATTTCTAATTAAATTTAACAAATTTAAGATCACATAATTACTAAAGGGTAAAATAAACAGATTTTTTAGCTTCTGGAATTTTCACATAAGGAATTTCATGGGTTTGGGAGGGAAAAAAGAATTTCCCCCCATAACAGATTAATGCTTAAAAAAACCTCATGATCTTTACTTTGTTTATCTACACAAAAAAGTGTTATACGAGCTTTCCACACCAGATACAAAAGATCAATAAGAATTATTTAGTGCATTTGCTTAAAATTATTGCATATTGACTAGCTTACTAAACAGAAATGAACATGATTTTTTTTCTGTCCACCAATTAAATTACAAATATTTTAAATAAAGCTATATTCCTTAAAGTCAAGGTCTTAAATCTATTTTCATGGACTAAAAAATTAAGTTAATAAACTTAAACATTGCTACATTAATGATAGCATGTACACACACTAATACTGATTTGGTCCCACTTTGATGTCAAAATTTATTTTTACATTCAGACCTTAAAATATGAAGACCACTGTTTAAAGATGATCTCATTGGATTGTTATAAAACCTTTTATCTGTACTTTTTACTGATTTTTATACTGCATAGTATTTAATTTTTGGTAAAACCACCAAATAAAAATTCTTATACCATGACTTTTATATGCTGATTTTTGCATTGTTACAAAATAATTCCTGAAAATGTATGCTGTAGTTTCTCAAGTATACTAATTTTTAACAAATATAAACTATTTGCAGGTTTATTTTTTTATAAAAATATCCAAAAAAATTGGTATATTCGATTTCCTAAACAATTTATATATTTCATTTCTTTGAATAACACAAATTTTGCAACTATTACAAATTAGTCTCTCCTTTCAAATAAGGCAGATACCAAACATGCACAAAATTTCATTAATTGGTCTACATCAGTCAAAATTACACCAACTTATTATCTTGAAATGTGTATTAATACAGTGTAATATTATTCAATATAGGTCATCATACAGTTACCTTATACAGTTATATACATTGAAGTGCCATTGAATTATAGGGATAGGTGACATTATTCAAATTCAGTACCACAAGTCCCACATTTGCATGGCAGAAACTCTGGTCATATATAGCTATCAGCTTTGGCTTTCCCAAGCATTTGTCATGAGAAGCATAATGGGAAAGCTGTGCGTTTTAGGTGCATTTGACAGAGGGCAGATCATAGGTGCCTGATGGATGGGACACTCAATATCCAAAATTGCCAACGAACTTGGATTTTCTAGTATGACAGTTTCAAGAGTGTTCCGGGAATGTGAAAATTCCGGCAAAAAAAAAAGCACCCAGATAAACTGCAATGGACAACCAGCCTTGAATGACCAAGGGCTTCGTCGTCTGACCTGCATCGTATGGACTGATAGGGGCCATACTTTATCTGAAATCGCCTCCCATCTGAACGTGGGCACCAGCCAGGAAGTCAGTGCATAGACTGTGCAATGCTCACTTCATTGTCTCGGCTTAGGGAGTCATCGACCTATGACCATCCCACTTCTAACGGCACAACACTGGGATCAATGCCTTGCCTGGTCTAAAGAACATTGAAATTGGACCATCGAAAATTGGCAACCGATAACCTGGAGTGATGAATCCTGATTTAAACTTCATTATGCCGATGGGAGTCTGAGGGTATGGCGCCAACCCCATGAAGCCATGAATTCTGCATGTCATGTCGGAACAGTACAAGCTGGTGGTGGCTCAGTGATGGCCTGGGTGTCTTCAGTTGGACGTCTGTGGGATCTTTGGTACATGTACTGACTTTCAATGCATTCCAGTATGTAGAACTCATGGCTGACCATTTACACCCATTTATGGCCATCATGTATCCCAATGGAGATGATGTCTACCAGCAAGACAACTGTTCATCTCACAGGTCCAGTTTGACTACTGCATGATTGCAGGAGCATTCTGCTGAGTTTGAAATAATGACTTGGTCACCTAAAAGATCAGATTTAAATCCCATCAAAAATCTTTGGGATACTGTCGAGCAGAGTTTTTGGGCCTGTGTCCCATCAGCGACGACCTAAAGAGAATTCTGGACAGCTCTGGAGGATGCACGGGTCGCCATACCTATGGAACATTTATGCAAGTTTGAGGAGTCCTTGCCTCGTCATGTGGTGGCCATTATCAGGGCCAGAGGGGGTCCAACACATTACTAGGTTGCTATCCCTAATTCAATGGCACTTCAGTATAAAACTACAAAAACTAATCCACAGAAAATCATTGAGATCATCCGTATTTGTATATGGTCAATGGAGAAAAAATGAAGAATTGTGATATAAACTATATGAGCAATAAATTACTGAATATCTTTTTATATTATCTGGCACAATAAAACTGCTCTAATGTTCAGGGCAATAGAGTTTTAACCATTAATAACCAATAAAAAACAATGTAGATGACATATAAAATTGAAGTTTAACAATGACATAAGTTAACAAAAGAAATGTGCTGTATTCTCTTAGTTCAGAGTTAACCAATGATCACTGCAATATTATAACCATTCACACAACAGTTGTGGGGTGAAATAAGAAATTATTACATCAGCACCTATAAATAAGAAATACACTTTAAAAAACATACAAAGATTTTTCATACAGTCTAGTTGTATAAAAAATGTTATTAAACTGATGATCAGAGTCATTGTCTATCACTTAAATTTTAATCTACAATAATTATAAAGAAAACTAGTTAATATTCCATGCTGTTGAAAAAATTAAAATTTTATACACATATGATAATATATAAAAAGTCAGTTTTATTACACTTTCAAATAATATTGTGTTTAATGATACATGTTTTAAACATATAAAGTTCAGCTGAATACAGATAGTCATGAAAACAGATTTCTCTGTGTAATTTAACTGCAAATAATATATTTAAATCTATTCAGCTTATAAAATTGGTTGCTTTCTGTTAATTTAAGGTTCAATACTAGGTAGATCTTAATAAATAGTTACGTTTTATTCCAACCTGTTAATAATTGAGCAATACCATATCAACAATAGTAAAGAAATTTTCAAACAAATAAAATTGTAAATAATGTCATAGCTTTACAAGTGGCAAGAAAACTTGGACTGCATTAACATATTTGCAAATATAAAAATTTTTCATATTATAGCAAAAAGACTGTAGTTATAATCCGTTCATCATCAATTATAAGCAACTATAAATTATTTCACTTATGAACTATAACTAATAATGTCATAGTTTCATAAGTGAATTAATTCATATTTAATAGTTGAGCAAATTATAACCAAAGCTTTATGAAATAAGATGATATAAAAAGCTATTTTAAGTGTATAACTCTCATTATATGCAAGAATTGCATTCCTGGAAAACTCTGCATATGTCAAAAATGCATTTAAATGGGAAATGTATAGCACACGTAACTTCCAATAGATTTAGGCAAACTTTCAAAATAAACCAATTTTTTTCAGTGTAACATGAATGTATGAAAAGCAAGTGTATTATTACACTTACTTTTCATATATTCACGTTAAAGAAAAAGAGTACAAACAAATTATGCATTCATTTGATTAAAATATTTTATTCAGAAAAAAAAACTCCTGCCTGGTGCCTGATTGTGGATATACAAAAGTGTGGAAAACGAGTGTGTATAACAAGATAACTGTATATTAATCCAGTGTAAGTTTGAAATTGCTTAGAGATAAATTTTAAAAAAAAAAGTAAAACATTATAACAAGTGAGAAAAGAATGATAATCCATCGAGCAAGTTCTTCAGATAGAAAACATGATCACCCAATACTAAAGGTAAATCTGCATAAAGTTGATGGAAAATTTACATAATTGGAAAAGTAATCACAATCATCAAAGTAGCACAGTTGTATAGACACATATTAAGTTATCTACAAAGAATAGTTGACTACTTTATGCTTCAAAGAAACAATAAATCATTAGTAAATGGGCGCTTTATGATTATCTGGAGTGCATAACTTATCGATGAGTACTATGATGCAGAGCAAATGCAGTAACTCAAATTTGCTATTTCATCTGTTTGCTATAACATAACCTGCCCATATTCTCAGGTGTGAAGGAATCAGTACATCTAATGCATATTGTAAACTTCATCAAAATATTTCGTTTTATATATCATTATTGATATCTTGAAAGTTTATGTGGAACAAAAAATACCACATTCTTTAATTTCAAGAGAAAATTCTACATATATTTCATCTGTCCATATTGTCTGCAAAGAAAAACTTTTTTTTGGCAACCACTGCCAAAGTCTATTTTGTGGAGAATGTCATGCTCACTGTTGCACAAAATGTGATGAGATCTTTAAATACACTTCTTACAAAATGTATATAGTATTTCAAAAAAAGTAAAATACTTCTTACAAAATGTATATAACCTTTCAAAAAATGTAAAAGTAATAAAATAAAAAAATTTCATTTTTTATTAGTTTTTCAAAGTCAAAATACATTTTATAAATTATAGCAATATTGTAACTCCTAAACATATTTAGTGTTCTAGCCCTTAATTCTAATAAATCAACTATTTCCAAACACTCTACCTGCACGTCTCATTGAAGTCAGAGTTTCCATTACAACAGCCTTCAGTTCAAATGCACCAGCTGCTGCACCATGATAAAGCATTGCATATTCACCTGAAACTTGATATACAAAAAGAGGATATGCAGGGAACTGAAAGGAAAAACATTACATAGTCACTAGTTGAACACCAATTTCTACTCTGGGAGTTATAGTAATCAATATAAAAAAAATGCAAAACTGTTGGAAGAATTTTAAGTGTTTGTGTTTTAAATCTCACTAATTAATCACCCATTTCTTACAACTAAATTTGCATCTTAGATTAAAAACCTTAATTTAATTTCTATGCTCTTGCTGATATTAATTATTCATTAATAGCAAATGAGCTAGTTCTCTGAAGACTTACCACTGCTATGCTATATTGCAATCACTTCTATATAAAAAGCATCACACAACTGATGCTTAAGATTTGCTGTACTAGAAGTATATGAATTACTTTTAGTACAAAACTTTTGAATGAATTAAATAATCAGATGAACAAAATTATTGGGATAAATTCCTTAGACTTTATGGAAAAGATTAGTTGCATACCTGATTAAGGATAAACAATTAAATTAAAACTGCAGAACTACATTAAGTCTGATATAATTTTAACTACATCTATTGCTACAAGAACTATTATTGAAAATATACTATATCTATTATTGAAATAAAGAATATTGCAATAACAGAAAGTGGTATACTAATAGACCTATTAGTGTAAGCACTAAAGATGTGTAAAATTCAGGAAAAATTACATTTCTATATTTTTCAATATAAATTAATTACTATATGTTTTGCAAATTTACTTGAGCAAAAATATTTTTGACCTTATACACAAAAAATTTACAGAATTGCAAAAAAAAACTAAAAATAAATCTTATTTTAAAAAGCAAAGTTTACAGATGATTTCTAATGTTTCTAACAAAAATATATTAATGTGTAATATTTTAAATTACCAAGATCATAAATTGGCAAAAACTCTCTTTTGAGACTTTTAAGATACATATGCTTTGCATCCCTCATCTGATAACTAATCACAGCCAAGTAATGAGGGACAGAGATTAAATTCTCATAAAAAGAGTTCACCAACTTTTAAATTTAGCTGAGTGGATAGAGTGCTTAGCTGCTGATCAGAGGGACATGGGTTTGACACCTGGGTAAGGCATGAATGTTTATGTTATCATTTTGCTGATGTCCCACCATCCTCACAGATCTTCTACTATGGTGTATAAACTGAGAGACTCCTGTCACACCATTGTGGCAAGTAGCTGCTAGAGGAAATTTTTTTAATATTAAAAATGAAAAATTTTCTCTCTCCAATAAATTTCCAACTTCTACAGGAACTTGAGAATATCACGTGATCATGTTTGCAGTTTTGAGACTTAAACAACTTACCTTTACTATCAGTTTCATACTAACAAGTATTGACAATCCAGAAATAAATCTATAGTTCCTGATTTAACAGCCAGCTTTAAAAGTGTTTTTAAATATTTATAATGATATGGAATATAAGATATTAAAGCTTTGTAATAATGTCCAAAGACATCCAAACAATATGTTTATAAAATGAAACTAAATTTTGATATATTCACCTGATTTTTAGTTTGCTTTACTATGTCAAGATATGCAAGTCCAGGTTTTACCATTAGCATATCAGCTCCTTCTTCAACATCTCGAGCCTGCACATTCAATGGCAATGCAGATAAAATTAAGTAAAATATATTAAATAAATGAAAAATATAGCATAATTATAAAAAATTATATACATTAAATTATAATTAATAATGTTATATATAAAAAAAAATTTGTTCATGCCCTCTCTTTATAGCTGAGCAACAGCATTCAAATGAAATGCATTAAAATCAATACCTGGTCTTTAGAGCAAACTGCTCTTACACAAGGTAAAAAGAAGTAGTATGCAGCACTTCAAAAGTACCATTACCCTTCCAGTGTCCAGCCTGCAAAACTGGTTTCCATCCAGAGGTCAAGCTATTTTCTCCCTATGCTCAGCCAAAAAAATTTAATTTTAAAACTTTTTTGCCAAATTAATCAGCATTTAATTCTGGATTTTCTGAAAATAAAATATTTAACAAAAAAAAAAACAATTTTTATTTTAATAGGATTTTCTTAGAGTCATGTAGTAAAAAAATGCATCTGGTAACACAAATAAAAATTTATTTAAAAAAACTAAGAAATGATTATAATGCACATGAATAGAAAGGCTATTTCTGAATAATGAAAAAATTATTTTTTTGTTTTCAAGTAAATATTTCTCTGGTTTTGTAATTTTTTTCTCGGCACCATACTTTGAGAACATTCCAGGCTTTTAGCCAATTGTGCCGAGTCAGATAAACAAGTCAACTTTTGAATTTTTTTTTAAATAACCAATCAACAGAAATAGGTCATGTTATATTCCAAATTAAACAAAAATTAATTTCCAATTTAATGAAAATAAATAATTTAAACAAACTTACAAGTATATTGATTTCAATAAGCCTTTTTCAATATGATATGGTGAAAAAAATGATCGCACTATACAATTAAATTTCATTTTGGAAAACCTAATGAATAAAAATAGTTAAATTATGTATTAATTGAAAGAAAATTTCCTCTTAAAATAATATAATATTCAACCTGAAATGTGATTTTTATTTCTTTTAACGATTATTTTTAGTATCGTAAATTTTAAACAATGGTCAGTGTTATACAAAGTGACTTGGACTTCTCACATTCACGGGATTTTCTGAATTTGTTATGAAATAGAAAAAAAAAGCTTTCTTGGCTGCTTTTTTCACTAAACATTATGAATTTTTTCTTTGGGTGTTGAAGTTTAGCAATCTTAGCTAAGTGCAGAAAGGTTGTGCACCAAAGTAAAAAAAAACAGCATTATATCATCTATGTGGCACAGCCAAGGTACTGAGGGGGTGGGGTTGCCTTTAAAATCATTCAATATAAACATAAAAATTTGTAAATTAAAAAAAATTATATTCTTCTAGGGGGGGGGGGGGATGAAATGTTCACAATGAGTTCACAGTCACAAAATAGACTTCCTTCCCATAGCAAGGTAGTCTATTTTGCTTCGTATCCAAGACATTCATTTTCAGAAAAAGGTACAAGCTCAAAAGTTTTTACCAAAAACACAAGAAATAATAAAAGAAAAATTACATATAACCTAAAGGAATGATAAATAAAATACCCACAACAACTTTTAAGCCAGCCCCCAATCTAGCGTAACTCAGAAAGATCAATAAATCAGCCAACCAAAAGATCACTAACTAATGGAAATGAATTTGTTTTCATATCCAAGACCTCATTTATTTTCAGAAAATGATACCAGATCATAATTTTACTGGAAAAGTAATAAATAATAAAATAAAAATTAACATATAGCCTAATGCAATGCTAAAATAACCACAGCAACAGGTTGTAGGCTTGGCCACCCGATGTAGAATAACTATGAAAAATCAATACTTACTATCGGCCAAAAGATCACAAAAATTTATTATTATTTATTATTAAATTATTATTATTCATTATTTTATATTATAAGGTTTAAATATAAAAAAGTAAATACTACTTTACAAAGGGTATCCAATATGCTGGAACAAAACTAAACGCTATGGGAGCCACTTATAGCATACGGAACAGAGATAGCATGTGTCAGCCATCTGCCTCTTATTTGCCTCAGTGAGCTTAATGTAATTAAGTGCAGCTGAAACCAGAATTTCTAAGAAGGATGTGTTTACTTCCAGTTTCAATTTTCAGAGTGGGAAAGATGCATAGAATGCTGGGGAAAATGATAAAAAAATAATTTTGGGAATACTGAAATAGGTTTATGACAGAAAAGAATGTGAAATGGAAAAAAAATCCCAGTATGTACTTTGCAATTACTTCCAAAATGTACCATTTTTAAAAATAGCAGTTTTTTGGGTTTTTTTGTTAATGTTTAGGAGATTTTCAAAAATTTAAGGAAAAATTTGTTGACAATAGTTCATATCAAATTTATGAGCTTAAATCAGAAGGTTGCTTCAGCAAACAGGAACGTTAACAAACAAATCAGCAATACCGTTTAGTGCTTCTAAGAAATGACAATCAGATGGCTTTATAAAATTATTCATATTGTAGTTTAATAAAATTTGTGTCAAATTAAAAAACAAAATATTATTTTTTCAAGCCTGAATTATATATTTTTATAAGATATATATATATATAAAAATTACAACGGCAATTTTAATTTTTTAAAAATCGATTTTTTTTTGGTACTAAAAACATATGTATATGTCCTTGGCCCCCTCATTTCGGATTCTGTGAATGTATACAGATGATGTGGACACTGGAAAAGTTACAGAAAAAATAAATTACATAAATGAAAGATTTAAACAATAAAAAAAATGCAATGCATTGGTTTTATTAGAATAATTAAAAGTATACAAATTCTATATTTACCTATCTTATTAATTTCTATTACTTTATTTTTCAGGCCAAAATACTTTTTCTTTTGGTACATACAACGTTTACCTTTTGTCCATGTGTTATTTAAAAATTAGGTTTTAATTTTTTCTGATAGAAAAAGAAAGAAATTCAGAAGCCAAATTCAACTAACTATCACAAGCTTAAAAATTTAAGGTTTAATAATGTTAAGTACAAGAAAATACTTATTTAAAAAATTAAAATACCATTAAGTTTGTGGGCTGAACTGAACTATTGCATGAAAAAGATTTAACACATTTTCTTTTTATTTCATATGTATTAACATATAGCACAAACTTTTAAAATAACTTACTGCAGCTCGAGCAGCTAGACCAGCACTTCCTGGAGGCAGCTGATAGCACCGTCTATCCCCAAATGAAGGGGCTGAATTTGCAGCATCCCTTTGAAAATAGCAAATTATTACTGAAAATTCAAAGTTTATATTAATTGTTTACTTTAATTAATTCAAGTTACCCATTAATAATATTTGCAATATATAATGCAATATTGCCTTTAATGAATATTACATTTAAAAATGTAAAACTTTCTTGAACTATTTCAAGAAATGTTTAACTCCTAGAAAAAAAGATTTATAGTGAGACATACATATCTTGTTTGTAAATCTTCTTTTAAAAGCATGATTTAAAAAAAAGCAGAATAAAAAAAACATAATTCCTTTTAAAAGCAACAAAATTGCTCTATTTTGATTTATTTGTTATTAATTTTAATACTGTATATATTATGGATGAGCACATTTTTCAATACAAAAATCACTGGTTAGTACAATGTACAACTTGTACTATATAATAAGTGATGATAAAGATATCAAGTGAAATTGCAATGAAAGGTGCTGTAACAATATGAATCAGATGTATTAATAGTTAAGTTTTAAACTTATTTTAAAATCTTTAAGCTCAGTTGCAATATTTCTGAATCACTACAAATTCTACGAAATTTTACTTTTTAAAGTTCTGTATTAGACCACAAAAAAAGTAGGTAACATAATAACCAAATAATTGGCTAACATATATACATACACATACAAATCCTAAACCAAGCAATGGCTATGGAGTGAACCACACTGAAATTCATTATCCAAATACATCGATCTTAAGCAACAATTACTACACTGCCAATTCTAATATTGACCTGTACAACAATTTAGTCCACCTCATTCTTGACTTACTTCTCTTCCACAAGTCTTTAGAAACACTGTTCATAACTTTGCCAATCTACCCTATCCACTTCTATGATAAGCAATATGGCTAAAAAAATGAATTTCTCTACACAGATTGCTATTTAAAGGTGGTTAATGACTCTTTCATCTAATCTCATGAAATAAAACCACCTAATATTCAAGACGTGTAAACATTTAGAACTGAAGAACTGTCTTGTTACCCTTCTTACAAAGAGCCCAAGTTTCATCATTATAACATACTTCAGAATATACCAAACTGAAAAATAGCCTAAACTTATTTATTAAGTGCACCTGCTTATTTTTCTATATTGTATACTGTTTTTCAAAAATTCCAGAAGCAATGACTACTACTGCATCTCAATCTACTGTACTACTGTATCTCAATCCTGTTTCTGTCACATAATGCTCAAGGTAATTAAACTGAGCCAAAACAAAGCCATTTAAAAGAATTGAGGCTTTGTTCAATTGACCACTCTAGCTTGCCTGTCCTAATCAGAACATTGATTACACTATATTACGAAATGTGTCCAGACACTTTCATGTTAAGTGAACGAATAGCCACAATCAAAATCTACCTAACTTTGAAAATATGCTTTTTATGGAAAAAAGTCACTAGACATAAATTGAAGTTCTCTGTCAGAGCTCTCTTAATCTCTGTTTTCTATAATATTAATCTACTATTTAAAAGAGTTATGGAAGCTGAAACATTTAAGTGAAACTTTTACTAGTTTTGAAAATTTACTTCAAAAAGTTAAATTACAACTGTTAAAACAAGTTGTTCGCAATATAAATGCAATATTTGAATTTTGTGTAAGAATTTTTGAAGTTTTCATCAATTTGGAGAGAAAATGATTTGGAAGTGTGGTGTGTGATAACATATTTTGTTAAATATTATAGCTTCCATAACTCTTTAAATATTAGATTAATATTATAGAAAATTGAGATTTAGAGAGCTCTGACCAAGATCTTCAATTTATGTCTAGTGACTTTTTTCTGTAAAAAGCTTATTTTCAAAATTAGGAAGATTTGAATGTGGCTATTCGTTCACTTAACATGAAAGTGTCCAGACACTTTTTGCAATATAGTGTATTACCAATCTAATCACGAGCACTTATCAAAGAGTTAATCTAGTAGCAGTGGCAAGAATATTTCCATGACAGGAGGATGGGGTGTCTATTTTATGTTATTTCCATGATATGACACCACGTTAACAGATGTATGCTGCCTACACAAAAAATTTCCATATGCTACCAATGGAAAGCCAAATTTGATGTTCCAACTTCTCAAATAATTTCTTTATTTTCCCGTAACCAAAGATAAAGTAAAGTATTAGTCAAATCCATCTACTATATCTCAATTTTTAACAATACTTGCTCGATCTTGCCCATCCCTCCAAATGGAAGGATCCTCCAATGGATTCCTTTAGAAAAATCCCCATTTGGAGGGATGGGGTGGGGGAAGAAAGGTTGAGGGAGGGAAACCCTTGCATTGCTTTAATTTGTGGTAAGAGGAAGCTGTGTATTGATAAAGATGTAAATAGTAAAAAGTACGTTAAAACACTGATACAAATTTAAGTTATTATTGTATAAAAATTTCTATCAGTGTTTTAAGGTACTTTTTATTATTTAAGCCATTATCACAAGTACTATAACCATATTTCCCCAAAATAAAGTAATTCTTCCTCTACTGAGATCTTTTGAAAAAATACTATTTTGATTAGCTTTGTGATAACATTCTGGGCATTTCAGTGGTAATTTTATCTATCACAGGCAACTTCCATAGCTTTAACCTTTTAATGCCCAAGAAATCTGAGAAAAAGGTAGAGGGTAGTAAATACAAAGAAATAGCACTATTCAGACTAGTCCATTTCGAAATCTCGGCCACTTTGGGCCGTTCTGGGCGTTAAAGGGTTAATTTTGAGATCATTAGAATACTTTCAGCTCTTGACATAGGGCAATATTAAAGCCAGAAATACCATTGAGTCTTAGAAAATAATAGAAACAGAGTAAGCAATTTTGTTATCACATAATAAATACTCAAATTACATCTTCTATCAATTCTAATAAGTTAAAATGCTTACAAGCATACTCAGTTGGTAGAGTACCAGGCTCAAATCTGCAGTTCTCAGGTTCGAGTCCCAACATGGAGAGTGTTGAGATTTATCTCCACAAAACTTCCCGTCTTGCTTTCGGTAAGTAGGGGACACCAATGGGCTTGGAAAGGCCGCTGTCCATCGGATGGGGCATTAAGCCATGGGCATGTGTGTGGGAGAGCCATACCCTATACACATTAAAGAACATGTTGCAAGATGTCTTGAATGGGGTTCTGCCACATGGAGTTTTATAACAGAGCCCCATAGCAAGACATCCTGCAGCATACAGAGATAAACAACTGACTTCATGTGGTAAACAAATGAACGTTCTGTGCATCAGTTTTACTAAAATTTATGAAAAATTCTTCATGTTTAATGCTTAGGTGACCAGTCTTCTAGGGGTAAAAACCAGAACATTTCTGTAAATTTCCCCATTTCAGAAAGCTGAAATTGAGACTTTCCTTTCACATCAGTTTTCAGTTTTTCAAAACTGGGGCATTAATTTTCTTGGAGTACCCTTATTGCATATAAGAGTGTCCATACATCCCAGTTTTTAGAGAACTACTCCAGAATAAATCTTCAGGATATCTAAATATCCTGCTTTTAGTGAAAATATATAGTCAGTTCTTGATTTACACCAATTTAATTAACGTATTTTTGGAAGAACTGATGGGCTTGGAAAGGCCATCATCCATCAGATGGGATATTAAGCTATGGCCACATATGTGAGAAAGACATATCCTGTGCACATTAAATAACACGTTGAATGGCCTTAATGGGATGCTACCTCTGTCACAGCATTTACACCTTTTTTGTAGTTTACATGGATATTTTGATTTTGGAAAAATGCTATTTGCCCTGAGCACCCAATAGTTGGTGCATGCTGGGAATGTGGTCAAGTGTTGGTGAGGTGCGAAATTTACCACAACCATTGCATGACGTCTTTGAATTACATGCCATGAGAAAAGCCACACTCTATGAGAAATGGCTTGCTGTAAACCTATGCAGGATAACTATGCAATCTGCACTCGACATACTTACATTAGGCGAATTATTGTTCCTCCCACCTACTGCAAATTGTCTTGTTGTTCAATGCCTTAGTTAAATTGACTGTGGGGTTATACTTCCATGAAGAAATGACCAAGTTTCAGTAAATTGAAATCGAAACATTTTCTAAACTGTCCCAATTTTGCCAATCAAAATCTGGGTACCCTATGCATACCCCAATGTTGTTTATAAATTCAAGTTCCTACCAATAATAGAACCATATTTTGAATAATCAAAAAATATAATTAATTTAAAAAATGCACTGTGAAATTGACACTAAAATCACTAGTCATTATAAAAATGTATATTCATACCAAATTTCTTTCATGAAACACATGATAACAATTGAAGGAAGCTATGTATTAGGTATATCACTCATGCAAATCATGTGTAAATGATAGACATGTTGAACACATAAATAAACATTGGACACATTAACTGCCCTTTGTTATTTACTAACAAGTCACTGTTGTCCATTAACTAGCCATTGTTAAAAATAATATAATATTACCCACTCAAACTATGTTGTTGTAATGCATGACTAAAATTATTTTAATTTTTCTTTTAACATAGCATATTTCAAAACCAGTACAACTGTAATGTTTTCCAAAATCTTTCTGGACACCACGAGATGTGGTTTGAAACTAGTATATATGATCATCTTATTTCTGGACGAGTTTGCCTTCAAAGAGGCAAGAATATCCAATTCTGGGATTGATGATGATGATGATCACCTTAGTTAAATGCTGTTCTTCAATATTCCAACTTCCATAACTCTTAAAATAATGAATGAATATTGTTTAAAAATCAAGATTCAAATGTCAGTGAAATCTCCAATTCATCATCAGTCTGATTTTTTTTTTCAATAAAGGCTTTAGAAATTACACATATTCAATTTTAGCTTCTCATTGTCATAGCATGGGATTGTACTTTAAAGTTTGGACACCAGTATACAGATATGTATGCTTAATAAAAACGAATGGAAACATAATCAACTTCTAGGACCTGCCTTGTTTGCTGATTAAAAATAGGGTTCTGCATGTTTGTTGAATAAAAATGGAAATAAGACATCTTTGTGGTTTAAATATTGAGGTCTGATATATTTACTAACTAATAATGGTCTGACTAAAGTCTAAAACCATTTATATCATAATAATAAAATTATTTCAACTCTATAATTTTGCCTACCTGAATGGACCATAAAATCTAGAAGCAAATTTCACAGCATAGCTGAGGACGGCTACTCTTGAAACTAATCTTTTTTCTTCTAACATTTGTTTAATAGCACCAACTCTACCATCCATCATATCTGAAGGAGCAACTATGTGACATCCTACAAGGAAAATAAATATAGAAGAATTTTCGAATTTTCAACTTATTAAACCTTTGTTTTTCTGAAGATTTTTTACTATCCATTCTTCTCTCTCCTACAGTTAGAATGAAATTAATGCTAACACTGTATTTTTTTATGAAAGAAATTAGCATTCTAATTATATTTTGTATTTTTTGTCAATTTAATCTAAAAGTTTAGATATTGTAGTTTAAATCTTTACCTGTTGATCTGCACATGAAAAAAAATATATAAAATGTGGGAAAAAAATTTTAAAATGTTGTTTTTAAAAGCAAAATGTTTTCTAGTACTATTTTGCTAACCCATTTGATGATAATCACTAAACATCAGGAAGATAAGGTATTTGCATCATAACTCAAATGCATATGCAATCGAAAATTAAGTAATAAAAAATTAAGTAAATAAAGAATTTTCAACTTATTAAACCTTTGTTTTTCTGAAGATTTTTTACTATCCATTCTTCTCTCTCCTACAGTTAGAATGAAATTAATGCTAACACTGTATTTTTTTATGAAAGAAATTAGCATTCTAATTATATTTTGTATTTTTTGTCAATTTAATCTAAAAGTTTAGATATTGTAGTTTAAATCTTTACCTGTTGATCTGCACATGAAAAAAAATATATAAAATGTGGGAAAAAAATTTTAAAGTGTTGTTTTTAAAAGCAAAATGTTTTCTAGTACTATTTTGCTAACCCATTTGATGATAATCACTAAACATCAGGAAGATAAGGTATTTGCATCATAACTCAAATGCATATGCAATCGAAAATTAAGTAAATAAAAAATTTAAGAAAAATTAAAATATTGTGATATCTTTATTTAGATGATAAAAAAATTTAAATAAAAATAATAAGGAAAAAATTTACTAAAATAACAATGAAATAATAAAATCTTGCTTTCATTAGGAAACATTTTTTTTAATTATCCTTGAAGAATTTTTATCATTTTATTGCTCATAATTATATACTTCTTTTGATATCTAATAATGTCTATCTATGCTTGCTATTTCAGGAAAATTTTCTAAAATATTTTTCCCCACTGAAAACACTTTTAAATTAACTTGGCTATCAGAAGTTCCATTTCAAAAACTTGGCACTTTAATGGTTAAAGAACTAGAAAAGTATTTTCACTTTTTGCAATTGATTCAATATCAATTGCAAATCAAAAAGATCAATTAGTATTGATCTTTTTGCAATTGATCTTTAGCAACTGATTCAATATTTATTATCTTCCTTGTACTATACTTAGTTCAGAGGATTTTCACTTATCATAGAATGAAAGATAAAGGAGTGATGAAGAATGCCATACACAATGTTTTTTGCATGAAGTAATAGTTTATTTAAAGACAAAGTCGCCTTTTGCACTAAACCATTTTCATCAGAGATGTAATTATTTAAAATCAAATTATAGATTAATACAGAACAAATTATAAGAACAAAATCGGAAACAATTTCACCAACAGAAAATGACACAGGAAGAAAGATCCTTTTTTTTAGATGGACTGAAGTAGTGATAACCATGCAACATCTAATATAGTTAGCATTCTGTATTATTTTAGACCCACCAATCCAGATAGGGCAGGTATGAAACAGCTACTACTGATACAACAATTGAACTGTTTTACTCTTATACATATTGCACACATCAGGGATGTGTAAATTTTGCACATCATAGGCAAAAGGAAAATCCAGCATCTCTATAAAGCATATTCAAACATTACATGTTTCATGGGCAATTATATTGGTAATATCATATTTATTTGCATTTCCATTTTATTTCCTATTGAAATATTATGTAATGATTTTCTTTTCTAAAATTTTAAAATCTAACTCTAAACCTTTTCACATACTTGTTTTAGAAACTTCTAAAGAGAAGGAAGTTCCAAGAACCATTTTCTACTTTGAAATTACTGACATCAAGTCAATGAAATGTTTGATTATTTTGCATTCACCAAAATAAAATTTTATTATAGTATTAACTTTTTTCCCTGAAACAAACGAGGAAATGGAATGTATAGCTTATGTGGCATACTAATAAGAATACTAATATGAATAATTATGGTATCATAAAATACTTTATTAAACTGGTGAAAGAAAACATTAAAGTTTCAACACATTACTACCACTATCAGAGTATTATGAATTTCAAATTCCACATCATTAACCAGTGGTATTTTAATTTTTTGAAAGTAGTAGCATAAATGAAAAAGCTTACCTGCTAAAGCATAAGATGAAGCTACCTGTGCCAGTCTCTGAATACTAGCATAATTGTCAACTGTGCCATCTGAATTCAGAATACCTAAAATAACAACGTTACATCAGTGCATAACCAATGATTGAATACAAATAAATTTTAAATATATTTTAGTGTAATAATACCTAAATTCTAAGTTTATTGATATAATTAGACTATTAAATGGTATTCAAAACAGATTCAAAATTAATGCAAAATTACGAAAGTTGAATCTCTTCTAAAACTCAACCATACCTTTAAGATATAAATTTTAAAAACTCACTAAAAATGAAAAAACTTGAATTCAACAACTTCACTTACTCATATATTTCACACAGCATATTCATTAACCTTCTAAATTGGGTTGTTTTACCTCTGAGTGGCACTTTTTTGAGCATAATGGGCTAAATGGCTAGGTCACAAGGTTTGGGTTGGGTTGTTTTACTTCTGAGCGGCACTTTTTTGCACACCATGGGCTAAATGGCCAGGTCACATGGACCCCGAAGGCTCAGAGAAGGTTGGGGCAGGGGACCCACTGGAACAGCTGTTGGGAGACAGACGGTAGCCTCCTGTCAAGGCCATCCAGCGTGTTCTTTAACGTGCACAGGGCACGCCTCTCCCGCACACGGCATATGGCTTAACATCCCATCCGACGGACAGCGGCCTTTCCAAGCCCATCGGTGTCCCCTACTGACGGTGGGCAGGGCAGGGAATTTTGCAGAGATAAATCTCAACGCTGACCCAGCTGGGACTCGAACCTGGGAACTGCAGATTACAAGCCTGGTGCGCTACCGAATGAGCCCCCCCCCCCCCCCCCCCGCACCCCAGGTCACAAGGACCCTGAAGTCTGAACAGTGGGGGGAAGGGATCCACTAGAACAGTTGTGGGAAGACAGATGGTAGCCTCCCATCAAGACCACCCAGTGTGTTCTTTAATGTGCTTGGTATGGCTCTCCCACACACGGGGGCACAGTTTAACATCCCATCTGATGTATAGCAGCCTTTCCAAGCCCATTGGTGTTCCCTATTGAGACTGTGGGCAGGGAGTTTTGCTGAGATAAATCTCAATGCTGGCCCAGCTGAGACTCTAACCTGGGAACTTACGATCCTGGTGCGATCCTTGGATTACGATCCTGGTGCCCTATCGACTGAGCTACCCTGCTCCTTTAACCTTCTGAGCTCTAATTTGCATTATTTAACATGAAAAGTGTCGAATTAAGTTCAACTTAGGACAAATGGTTGATAAGAACATAACTATTGTGAAACAACTGTTTGAACTGAGACTTCATGAGATACATTAGGTGTCCCATTATTAAATGATATAAATGTCTTCTAAATCTGGATCAAGCATTTCAGAGTAAGAGTACTTCATGAAACCAAAAATACTTTTTTGATAGCAGTATACCATTTTCATTGTATCAAGCATTTCTACTAAAAGAAAATATAAAAGGTGTGCTTATAAATGCAGTTTACTCAGTCTACAATTAAAAATAGTCATTTTGGGAAGGTTAAGGCAAAGTATGGATGGCAAAGAAATCAATCGAGGTAGAATGTCATACACAAACCATCATCATCATTCTCAAGCAACCATGGGCTACAGAGGTCCAACCAGACCATGCAATTTAGTTCTCCAAGCATATCCATTCTGAGCTACATCTGCTGCATCTGGCCATTGCACACCAATTCTAACAAGGTCCCGCTTGACACTGTCTGCCCATTGCATCCTAGGTCTCCCCTTCTTCCTGAGGCCTTTAGGCACATTGCTCATAACCCTATTTGCTAATCTAGAATTATCCATACGAGCAACATGACCAACCCAAAGGAGTCTCTCTTTGCACAATATGTTGCTCAAAGGAGGTTGCAGACTCCTTTGCCTAACCCTCATCATTACTTATAAAGTTGAACCACCTAATTTCCAAGATACTGCGTAAGCATCTAATATCAAAAGCATATAGTTTCCTGTTATCATGTTTACAAAGCTTCCAAGTTTCACCACCATAATGAACCTAGAGAGAAGCAAACTGTTATATAGTCTCATTTAAGTCTTAAGGTGTATACGCCTATTTCTCCAAACTCTCCATAGATTCTTAAAAGTCCTAGCAGCAATTGCTATTTGTCTGTTAATTTCATGCTGCACATTACCAATATATAGCTCCCATGATATAATCAAACTGTGACACCTGCTCAAGATTGCAACCATTCAGATTAACTGAATCACAGCCTGCCTGACCAATTTTCATCACTTCAGTTTTCTCCCTGTTATAATCAAACCTACTCTACTACCAGTCTCATCAACAGCTCGAATGAAAGAGTTCTCATCAACATCATTTCCAAAAGGGCTAAATCATCAGCATAATCTAAATCAGAAATTTTCGTATCTCCAGCCCATTTACGACCAAAATCTTTCCCTTGAAGTGAATTTCGCATAACATAATCAATAACCAAACTAAAGAGAAAGGGACACAAAATGCAGCCTTGTCGAACACCAGAAGTAATGCTAAACCAATTGTTACAAGACTTACCAACTCTCACACACAACTCAGTGTTATTACAGAGAGCTTTCATTATGTTAACTAACTTTTCTGGAATGCAATACGATCTCACAATCAACCACAAATTATGACGATCAACAAAGTCAAAAGCCATTTTGAAATCAACAAGCTAGTAACCAAAGGTTTCTGAAACTCTAAAAATTTCTCAAGAATCTGCCTGGGTGAAAATATCTGATCTACACATCTACTACCATGTCTGAATCCACATTGCTCATCTTGCTGGATTGCCTGTCAATTGCTGTCGAAATATCAATCCCTGTCAAATCTGGTTGACAGATTGCAAACATTGACTGGTTGACATCTGGCAAAACAGGCAATGCAATTGCCTTTCAACCAGATTCTATTAAGCACAATCATGGAAAGAACTTTACCTGGAACAGAAAGTAAGCTGATGCCCCTATAGTTATTACAAGAACTGCAATCACCTCTTTTAAAAATAATGATAATAATAGCTTTGGTAAAATCCTTAGGAACCGTGCTTTTATCATAAAAGATATTCAAAATTTCAGTCGTCCATGTGGTAACCGAAACATTCCCAGCTCTAAGCATTTCTATAGTAATTTCATCTATCCCTGGGAATTTATGTAGTTTAAATTTAGAAACAGCCAAAATAACCTCAGATTGTGTTATAAAGCCAACACTAAAGCCAGCATGATGATAGATGCATATCATTATTACAAACAATGGGAGTAAAACTAACCACATTGTTTAGAACATCACTGAAATACTCAGCTCACCTAGCCATGACAGAATCCTCACCTTCTATAACCTTACCTTGTTTATCCTTTAATCCCTGTATACCTGTCCATTTTCTACCACACAAAACATTAACTATCTGGTACAGCTCTTTGCTGCTGTGCTGTCTAACTGCTTCCTCAGCTTTGTCAGCCAAGCCATCAAGCCAAAGATTCTTATCAGCAACTAACTGATCCTTTACAAATTTAAGCTCTCTGTAATGCTTTCTATTAGGACTAGTAGGGTATTGATTAAGGACATTCCTACAGTTCTTTCTTTCTGAAATAAGCTCAAGTACCTTATCACTCAAATATTTCTGCCTCCTTTGCTCCTTTTTTCTTAAAAAGAGTACTGTTAGTCTCCAAAAAAGTCTGTTTAATATGGTCCCATTCTTTCTCAATTTCAGTAGTAAACAAACCATGAATGTGATAATGACTAAGTAACCTATATAAGCTTTAACTATAACTAGGTCTTTCAGAGCTTCAAAATTAAAGGTAAATTTTTTAACCTTAGCATAACACTTCTTAAGTTTAAGTTGCAAGACACTTTAACAAGGTAATGGTCAGATCCAATTTCAATTCCCCTATATGACCTGGTATTCCTAAACAGAACTAGCCCATTTACTTTAAATTAATATATAATCAATCATATTCTTATGCAGCCCATCAGGTAAAACCCATGTGTACTTGTGTATGTCACAGTGTTTGTAATAAGTATTAGTTATTCTGAAACCATTAAGTTACTTACCTGTAGGAGATGATACATTGGCAAACCGATGCACATGGGAAAAATTAAAATCTTATTGAATTTTGATTCAGACCATTGTATCTAAAATAATAAAAATTATTTATGGAAATATTAAATATATTACAATCACAACCTAAGTTACAAAATCAATTTGACATATAACTAACCACAATGACCATGACTGGTGTATGCACATAAGCACACATCACAAGCAATCAGAAGATCTGGAAATATTTTTTTTATCTTCTGTACAGCCAGAATAACTGGATTAGTAGGGTTATCTGCTGGTGTAGCTCTGTCATCCTAAAAAAAAAATTCATAAAGTTATTTGTTATACATCGAACTATGAAAAATATAAAAAATAAAAGTGAAAATATTATTAAAAGTTAAAATTATTGCATAAAGTTTAGCTAAAAATAAGAAATTTATAAAATTCATTTGATTTTTCTAAATTAATTTGCAGGTCTTGGAAAATCCTTTAAACTTCAGGAGTAAACTGACAAATTTTCCTTACTACAAAGAAAATTATTTACATTAACCTCCTTTCAATCATTTATCAACTTTTGAGGCATAAAAAATTAGCAGTTAATATAAACTTTTATTATCCATGTATATCAGGACAAATAAGAATATGGATAACTGAAAAATATAGATAATTGAAACAAAATTTTAAGAAAATTATTCATAACATTGTTAATTAAGAACAGAAAAACCAAAATATGAACTATGAATTATATTGATAAAGCTTGCCACTTTTGTCTGCTTCTCCTGTGTATTTTCTTTCAGATTATAGTTTCATTTTTCTTATTGTCAAAATGTCTAGATAGTTGAAATTCATCTTGAATTTGTTTCATATATTTAATCCTTTCACTACCATACCAGCTCATAACAGCAGAGATTTTAAATGGACTCACCCAACCAATGCTACTCCTTCCTCTTCACTACCTCCTATCTGCAGCAGCATGTTGTAAACCTGAACTGCAGGCTAATCCTCACTTTAAGTGTAGGCTTTATAATTTCAAATATTGAAACAGAACAAATTTCTATTCAAAATAATTGAATTTTTGTTCTATAAATATAATGAATTCATAAAATACAAATTTTAGATAGGTGTGGCAATATTTATTAAGACTACGTATTATTGTATTGTGCAAAATAAGACAGGAAATAAATATTTTACTATTAATTAAAACTCACTTTAAGTGTTGGCTTTACAATTCCAAATAACAAAATAGAACACAATCCTCGTTTCACCAATGGCTTTAACATTGTCTCCAACTTATTTATTCCAAAACGTGAAACACCTGGCATACTAGAAATTTCCTGTTCAGCATCTGGTTCATCACTAAAAATATAAATACAAGTTATATAAAAGTAGTATACAAGTATAGAAGTAGTAACTTTTTATTATAAAAATATGTAGTAGTAGTATACAAGTTATATAAAAGTATTAAAAAAAATAATTAATGCTAACATACATAAGTATTTTAACCATATAAAGCCAAGGTGCTCAACATTTTCCCTGACAGGTCATTTTGCAATAATAGAGACAAATTGCAGTCAAAAACATTACTGAATTATACTGATGAAGTGGTACAAAAATATTAGAATCAAGAAGCCTACAATTACTATTACTACAAGATTTATTCATTTTACATAGCATATTTCACTGACCCAAATCACAGCTTGGTCACAAACTTCAGCATAAAGGTTTGTTGTTGTTTGCAGTCCATAACATTTAAGCACAGGGCTAAATTCAGCCTGAAAGTTGAAAATCCTTGGTATAAAGCATCAAAATAGAAAACTCATAACACAAACACAATATGCAAAGTGTTTCATGCTCAAAAATACTGCATTTAGGTACCACTGCTCAAACAAAAAAATTTTACATGGAATGATAAAACTTATTACTGTTATATGCTTTTTCTGATATGTCTTCTCAAATTCTTTATTAAAATCCTATACCAATACTTAATTTTCCACAAAATATTTTACCATTCTGAATTTTTTTACCTCAGAATCTATGTTTTTATATAATAGCCTACAACATAACAATTTTTATCTGCTCTTATAGTTGAAGTAGTTTTTAGTGATTCAAAATATTATGAAATAGTGGAATGTAAAAAGAAACAAGGATGTCAGCAGAATGCAACACTTTGACTTTTGATTAGTGAACATTCATAGTGTACACATTTCTTTTGATGAAATCAGCAAATTCCTAAAAAAAATTAGAATAAAACATACAGATATTCTATTTGATTTTTCCCAATATATTCAGGGATAAATGTCGCTAACAAGCCTAAGAAATTGGAGTAAGTATCAACTGTGAGGCTAAATATTCAAGGATGAAAAACTTGGATAAGTTTTTACTATTACCTGTTGAGCACTTAAAATATGTGGATTACATATACTTGGGGACATTTATGATCGGGTACATTAGGACCTGATCCTAGTGTTGTAGTTTTAAAATATGAGGGAAACATGCACAAATAGGAATTAAAATATAAATAAATGTAAGATTATCTTCTCAATTCCTTAAATAACTTTTCCATAACTAGAAATTTTCAAAATTTAGGTTCAGCACTGCAGATCATAAGTCCCAGTAGAGTCACATAAAGTTTTAAAAAAGAAAATTGGACTATTATACAACTTCAAAAAAAAAAATATTTCTATTGGCTTCAGTCTAATGGCAAAGTTAGAGGCCATTGATCATACAGCTGGCCAAATTCCATGGGATTTAGACATTGAATGGCTCATAGTCAAATACAAAATACAGCTACAAGAACTTTGCTAACAACTTCACCCCAGAACTTTTTATTTTAGAGCAGAAAATTGTGGCTGGATCATTTTAAAACATTTATAGTTATTTACGAAAAAAACGTATACTACAAAGTCTGTAGGGGGGATGTAATCATTGCTTACAATCCTACTCATCACTACACCCAATATAGGGCAACAGAGGTTTGTTGTATTTACAAGTGTTAACCTTCGTAATCTTAGACGGGTTATTTTGCACTTTGGGTTACTTTAGAAACTATACGTTCCAGTTTAGGCTAAATTATAAAAACTACTTTTATTTTCAAGGAAGTTCAAAATTGGCAAGGAATAGCAACGCCTCTTCGTCGCTCTTTCCGTCGGCAATAACATGCGCCGAGTTTTAGTTACTTACACAACAAAAACGGGATACATCAAATTCGAAGCTGTTACAATACAGTTTGATTCTTGAAAACATCGCAAAATTGGGTGAAAATAGCTGCTGTGCAGCAATTTTAAATGTTTATCACTCATCTTTGCCACAACAGCTGATAGATAGTTCGTACAGATGTTGCCACCCCATGAGTCATTATTTAACGAAAATAAGTGAAATTTCTCACCAAAAACTCAAAAATCCCTCGTTCACATTATGCATTGAATTTTCTTTATTCCTGTTCGTCGCCCCTTTACAAAAATTCTACCATTTTTTCTGTTATTACACAGATATTACAATATTACAGATACCGTGGTAGATACTATGTATCTCAGTCTATCCTAGAGCGACATTAAGTTCAATTTTAAAAAATTCACGATTTTATACATTTTTTAAATGGTGAATAAATGATAAATCTAATATGTTAAGTTTCAATAATGTTAAAAACTCTACAGTGCAGTCGTGTCCAGTATTTGCCAAATCACTTTCCCTGGATTCGCATTCAAACATTGGTAATCAATTTACTGATTTCATTTTGATTTCTAATCTAGACCATCTGTGGTCTAGCTAGAGCTATTTTATCGTCATTAAAGGTGGCAAAACACAACTCGTAAAGTCACTACAATGTAGAGAACCTTATCAATTTATTAGGAATATTCAGCATCATGTCAATAGAAATTCTATTCATTATTTATTTCATGGTTCTGTAATAGAATATTTAAAAAAAATTCTAAAATAGGCTTTGTATCGAAACGTGTTGCTGAAAATAAAGCTTTCGGTCAAATCTGCCTAAATTTTAATGTTTAATAATATTCGTTCAAAATTTAAAGAGTTATGCTAGCTGAAATTATTTGGTTATTTCTTTAGTACCACTACTGTTGGTAATGATTTGATAGATTTCATTGAGATTTATAAATTACCTACAGCAATATTTTTTCACACAAAACGTATTTTACAAGTTATAGAGCTTCCAAATTAATTTCCCAATGACATAACAAGGAAATTCTTTAATAAATTGGTAGGGGTTGGTATATGCAGAATATGAAAACGATGTCAGTTTCTAAGGTGAAGAGAAAATGTAAAAAAACGATTAACTGTGTATAAATAAATACATGTTACTGTGATATTTCTTTGCATGATTAATAATTAACATCAAAATCGTAATTAATGATGGTGAATTAACGATATTTTTATGCGCATTTTAAGAGAAAGATGTTTAACTTCAATTTTGAAAAAACTGGATCTAATGCTTTAGGTAATAACATACAGTGAAGGCACAATTTACTATACAATCGCACCTATCCACAAATCTGCCCAACTCCACTACAATAATGTTTCCATTCGAAGCCTATTGCAGGCTATAAATAGGTAAGTTAACTACCTGCTGTAGAGCATATCTGTGGCTGTTATAATGAGTAAACATGGCGACCTGAGGAGTTCGATCGTGGGCAGTTGTTGGTGCTAGGAAGATGGTGTGCTTCATATCCGCGACTGCAGAACATTTGGGATTTTGGCGTGCGACCGTCGCACCTATAGTATACCAGGACTTATTTTGAATATTTATAAAATACAGAATTATTTATTTTATTTATTCTTTTGATGCTAGATGCTTGTGCAGTATCTTGGGCATTAGGTGTTTTAACTCTGTAAGTAATGATGAGATTAGTCAAAGGAATCTACAACCTCCTTTGAGCCGCATATTGTGCATAGGGTTATGAACAGTGTGCCTAAAGGCCGCAGAAAGAGGAATGTAGGATGCAGTGGGCATACAATGTCAAATAGGACCATGTTAGAATTGGTCTAGAATGGCGAGATGTAGCTCAGGAGAGATGTTTTTGGAAAACTAAATTGCATAATCTGGTTGGACCTCAGTAGCCCAAGATTGCTTGAGGATGATGATGGTGATTCTCTAAATTATCAATGGGAAATAAAATGTTCATAATTTCTTCTCCCTTATAAATTTTATGTTTACAGAAAGCCATTTCAGACAACAAAATAAAATACAGCAAATACAAAAATTTAAGTAAACCCCAAAATTATATAGGAAATTTGAACAGCTGCAGAAGCTCCAAACCCCAACATATCTCTAAAATATAAATGTAGGTGTTCTATTCTTGTCGTAGTCCTGGGTTGACCTGTTCCTTTTTGTTTAGCGCGAGCAATCGAGTCATACCGAAATAAGTTATAACAGGAAGGTTCAGAGCCAGCGTAACTGCTTCCTTGTAGCAAATTTGAAAAATAAGTTAACCACAGCTGCTGTAAAGCTGACTGAGCTAATGCAGATCTGAAGAAATGTGGGGCAGATATCCAAGTTCTATCCAGGTACCAAAATAGCTATTGTGGAGCCTGGGTAGGTCAACAATAAGTCTCAACTATTATCAGCATCAAACTTCCATCTACAGGGCAGCTTAAAACTTTACAACCAGTTCACCCCTCAAATGACCAAACCCACCAGAGCTGATAAAAGTTACTTGGGCACTCACACGATTCCTTGGGATCGTCAATTGTGTGCATTGACAGCAATGATAAGTTCTATTTGTCAACAATGGCTCCCAGAAATGTCAGTCACAGTTTGAAAAGGTAGATTCCCAGACGGCATTTCTCTGCTAGCTAATGATGCCAAACCCAAATTCTTTCAGCGTCACAGCCAGCACCACCCTTCCTTTGTTTAAGGGAATAGCGATTGCCCTTCTATCACCCCTTTAGATGAGCAGTTTGTATATGAGGTATACAAATTGAAGAATACACGGTAAATCCTTACACATGTGCAGTACAACGGAAAGAACAGCAATTTGCAAAACTGTGGTGGACCGTTATAGTGAACTAAAACATGAATTACATGAAGAATGTTCGATTTCAGCTGACAGTGCATCGGTTATGGCGGCTATTTCCAGTTCTTGCATCTCTAATAATGTATTTGACAGGAATGGAGTAGATATATATATAATGACTCAGTTTCTTCTTTTGATAGCAAAGCAAACATTGATATTCAGGTCGTTCTGAGATAAATATGTATAAATAAAACTTTCAATGTATGTTTTATTAATAACAAAGGTTTTATTGGGGTTTGCCAATCCCCATTTTTTCCCCCATAAATTGTTGGTTTTAATTTATACGGTGATATCCCGGAACCTATCTACGGTGTAAGCAATCTGTCTACCACGTAAATCAAAGGATGGGTGTAATCATATTTTATTAAATTGCTTTTGTGTCCGAAAAGATTTTAGGAAAATGATAGGCTGTTTTTCGACCAAAAGGCCTAGTAAAGTTGGGAAATGCATTTTTTCACTAGAGGACCTCTTATTTCAAAAAAAGGGGCACTACCTCATATATAGCCCCCCTCCCCTCCTAAAGACATAGTGAGCCTTCCAGGGCCCCCACATACTGAAGCGGGCCCCCAGGCCAGGATCTTTGACGGGGGGCCCCCTACCTATAGCTAAGGTTAAGTGCAGTGTGCTGCTCCACAGGATTTAGGATAAAATAAGTCAGTTTAAATGATGACACAAAACTAATATTTATATTTATTAAAAAAACTATATGGATTTACATAATAAAAACTTACAATAATATCAAAATTATCTCAAAGTATATTTTCTAGCTTTGGTCGTCGCAAATGTTTCAATAACTTGAGTAAAATCAACTTGCTTAGCTAAATCATTTTCGAGGCACAAAATTGGTAGATGATTAAGTCGCTCTTGACTAGTTGTGCTTCTTTGCCATGTTTTCAATGAATTTGCCAGTCTGCTGAACGATCTTTCAGCTGAAGAAACAGTAACTGGTACTGTATGAAACAATTTAATGGCGAGGCAGATATTGGCAAATATACCTTGCAGTTTTTTCTCGTAAATTGCGTTCAGAAGTCTTTCCAAGTCAAATAAAATAAACTCGTCATAATAAACCAACCCAAGTCTTGTAGAATAAGTCTATTCCATGTGTTCGACATTTTATTCCTGGCAATGAAATGCATTTTCAAAAGAAGGCGCTAGACACCTGTGTCACAGTCTAAATAAATTGTGCGCCCGGTGTAGAGAGATCGTTTGCCTTGTCCACCTGTGCAAGCCTGTGCCGACAAAGTTCAAAGACACCACCCGCCCGGTAATCTCTTTCTGTCGCGTGCTGCGTTTTTAGTTGCGTTTGCAAATTTGAGCTTTAAATCAAAAAGCGATTGATTTTCTTTTTAAATGTATCAAAACAGGCATGTGTGATAAATAAGAGTATGAATTGCGATAAATCACAAAGACGAAACAAAAAGTCCTTTTGATGAGAGGATAATGTAATGTGACTAATAAAATAAATTTAGTTGGATGGACAAATCAAAAATCAATATTTTATAAAGTCGCTTTTTGTCTTCTGTTCATCTCACTTACCTGGCTGACCCGCCACGCCGGGCCCCCCTAATCTCGGTCCCCCAGGCTAGAGCCCTGTCAGCCATCCCCTTGTAGGGGCCATGGAGCCTTCTCAACCATTGAGGTGTTCTCAACCCTTTTCTTGTTTGATACTCATTTAATTCAAGTCCTTGCCATTCTTCATAGAAATATTTCACCAACAATGTGGTCTTTCATGGAAGTTAAAAGTTTGGAACTTCTTAAGTATTGTTCACCTTTTATTGCTCTATGCCCTACTCCTTGGGATATTTAAATGCAAATTTATGCCGGTTTTTTTTTAGTATGATTGTTTGGCATGTTTGCAACATGTAGTTCTCAAATAAGAATGCAATCCACAGTTCTACAATGGTCTCTGAACAGGGGAACGCTAATTTTCACCACCAATAGCGGCTAGTGACAAAACATTTTCTTGTATCATTGACTAGCGCAGATAAGGACCAGGTGTAGTAAAGATTTTGGAGATACCTGATATTGAACTGTATAGATTTGACCAACGGATTCTTTTTATTTTTTCCAGCTATTCTCAAAACGCATTATTTAAGGAAAGGTTTCCTGGGAGTATAAATTTACCTTTATACTGTATATGTGAGTTTTTTCTCTTCGTTCTAAAGTATTTTAAAATAGCTTCATGAAGAATATGTTCTGTATAGAGGTTTGTAATTTTTTCAACTCTTTTCCAATTATGTTTATATTTAATTATTCTAAACTGATATAAATCATCGTAAATTATCATGAAATTATTTGATTGATTATTTTAAAATTTTCCTACGTTGGCTATAATGACTGTACAACACTGAAAATGTTTCGGAAAGGGAAACAGCCGTTTTTATTACTTTCGAGGGGCTAAATAGGATTTTAACATTAAAAATTGGTGGCTAAATTGGTTTTGAAAATACAACCTGCATCCATATAGAGTGTATACTGATTTGAGTCTTTCGAGAGCTGTGCGAAGCGCTGAAGTAACACAATACCAGGAAGCTATTACATCATCCGAGGCAATGCAATACCCAGGAGCTATTGCATCATTTGGGTTGGGTTGTTTTACCTCTGAGCGGCACTTTTTTGCACACCAAGGACCCCAAAGGCTCAGAGAAGGTTGGGGGACCACTGGAACAGCTTTTGGGAGACAGATGGTAGCCTCCCGTCAAGACCATCCAGCATGTTGTTTAACGTGCAGAGGGTAGGGCTCTCCCAGACACGGATTAGTGTCCCATCCGATGGACAGCGTCCTTTCCAAGCCCATTGGTGTCCCTTACTGACCATGGGCAAGGCGGGGAGTCCTCAGTTATCAAACATTCGTGATCGTATGTGGGTGCTATATGTGAGCGATATGCCTTGTTCTTGTGGGAACAATACAGACCATTTTTGTTACATTTGTGGAGAAGTTACCTTTGCATCACAGAAGGGTGAAATAACATCTGCCGTTAAAAATACCTACCACCTTCACTTCAGGTGTAAGACTGGAGATCAACTTAGGAGCTATGCGCCACATATAGTGGCATCGACTGCCTCTTGCCATTTAGCCAGCTGTGAAGAGTTGTAGAACACATCTTATAATCTTTTACATCGTCATCCTCAAGTAGCCACGGGCTATGAAAGTCCAACCAGATCATACAATTTAGTTCTCCAAGTACATTTGTCCTGATCTACATCTGTTGCATTTGGCCACTGCACACCAATTCTAATAAGGTCCTGTTTGATATTTTCTGCCCACTGCACCTTAAATCTCCCTTTTTCTGAGGCCTTTAGGCACACTGTATTTGCTAATTTATAATCATCCATACGGGCAACATCGCCAAACCAATGGAGTCTCTCTCTTCATAATATACTGCTTAAAGGAGGCTGCCAACTCCTTTTGCTTAATCTCATCATTACTTGCAAAGTATGTAAGCTTCTAAAATCAAAAGCATCAAGTTTCCTGTTATCATGTTTACAAAGCGTCCATGTTTTACTACCACTAACCCTAGAAATAACCAAACTATTACACTCAAGTGCCATTGAATTAGGGATAGGAGACATTATCCAAATTCAGTATCGCAAGTCCCGCATTTGCACTCATGCATGGTTGAAACTCTGGTCATATATAGCTGTAAGCTTTGGCTTCCCCAAGCATTCGTCATGAGAAGTGTAATGGGAAAGGCGCAGGATTTAGATGCATTTAACAGAGGGCAGATCGTAGGTGCCCGACGGATGGGGCACTTGATCTCCGAAATAGTCAACTTGGATTTTCTCGTGTGACAGTTTTTGCAGTGTTCCAGGAATATTAAAAGTCTGGCAAAAAAAACAAGCACCAGGACAAACTGCAAAGGACAACCAGCCTTGAATGATTGTGGGCTTCGCCCTCTGACCCACATCGTATGCACCGATAAGGGCCAGACATTATCTGAAATCACCTCCCATCTGAAAGCGCGTTCCAGCCAGGAAGTCATTGCGTTGACCGCGTAATGCTCACTTCATCATCTCGCCTTCGGGAGCCATCGACCTACGAGAGTCCCACTTCTAACGGCACAACACCGTACTCAATGCCTCTGATGGGTTAAAGAACATTTGAAATTTCATCAAGCCGATGGTAGGCTGAGGGTAAGACACCAACCCCACGAAGCCATTGATTCTGCGTCAGGTCGGAACAGTACAAGCTGGTGGTGGTCAGTGATGGCTCATTTGAGTGTGGTCATTGATCAGTACATAAAATCATGGCTGACCATTTACAACCATTTATGACTTTCATGCATCCCAATGGAAGATGGCGTCTACCAGCAAGACAACTGTTCATCTCACAGGTCCAGGTTGGCTACTGCATGGTTGCAGAAGCATTCTGCTGACTTTGAAATAATGAATTCGCCACCTAGAAGCCCAGATTTAAATCCATCCTAAAATCTTTGGGATACCATCGAGCAGAGTGTTTGGGCCCATGTCCCATCAGCAACAATCTAGAGAGAATTGTGTACAGCTCTGGAGGATGCATGGGTGGCCATACCCGTGGAACATTTACGGAAGCTTGTGTAGTCCTTGCCTCGTTGTGTGGCAGCCGTTATCAGGATCAGAAGGGGGCCAACATGCTACTAGGTTGCTATCCCTAATTCAACGGCATTTCAGTGTATAGTCTAATTTTAGTCTTTAGGGGTATACACCTATTTCTCCATACCCTCCATTGATTCTTAAAAGTCCCGGCAGCAATCCTGATTCGTCTGTTAATCTCATGCCGCACTTTACTAGTATCTGCTGTATCCCCTGTATAGCTGCCAAGATAATTAAAACTGTGGAACCTGCTCAAGACTGCAACCATTCAGATTAACTGAATCACAGCACTGCCTTACAGTAGCCAATTTTCATTTCTTCAGATTTCTCTATGTTCATAACCAAACTTTGTTATAAACGCCAATTTTGCTGAGTAGGTAAATCGGCACCCTATCTTTCTTTGAAGTTAATACTAATCAATGACTGATTGCATCATCGATGGGGCGGGGGTGGCTCAGTCGGTAGCGCGCCAGGCTCGTAATCTGTAGTTCCCAGGTTCGAGTCCCAGCTGGGTCAGCGTTGAGATTTATCTCCGCAAAATTCCCCGCCCTGCCCGCGGTCAGTAGGGGACACCGATGGTCTTGGATAAGGCCGCCGTCCGTCGGATGGGACGTTAAGCCATGTGCGGGAGAGCCATACCCTGTGCACGCTAAAGAACACGCTGGATGGCCTTGACGGGAGACTACCATCTGTCTCCCAATAGCTGTTCCAATGGGTCCCCTCCCCCAACCTTCTCCGAGCCTTTGCACCATTTAGCCCATTGTGTGCAAAAAAATTGCCGCTCAGAGGTAAATACATCTGTCTCCCAACAGCTGTTCCAGTGGGTCTCCTCCCCCAACCTTCTCTGAGCCTTCGGGGTTCATGTGACCTGGCCATTTAGCCCATGGTGTGCAAAAAAGTGCCGCTCAGAGGTAAAACAACCCAACCCAACGCATCATCGATATGCTTTAGTTTTATTTTTTATTTCTTATGGCACATATGGGACGATTACTTTTTAAAGTTTTTAAAATTATTTATATTTTTTCTTTGTCATTAAAAGTACTACCTTCAGAACCTTTCATTTGATACATGAACATCGACCACATTTTACATCCTCGTTTCTGTAGTTGTGAGGGGCAGGAGTGGCTCAGACGGTAGCACACCAGGATCGTAATCTGTAGTTCCCAGGTTCAAGTCCCAGCTGGGTCTGCATTGAGATTTATCTAAGCAAAATTCCCCGCCCTGCCCACGGTAAGTAGGGGACACCGATGGGCTCGGAAAGGCCGCCGTCCATCGGATGGGACGTTAAGCTGTGGCCGGGAGAGCCATACCCTGTGCATGTTAAAGAACACTCTGGATGGCCTTGACGGGAGACTACCATCTGTCTCCCAATAGCTGTTCCAATGGGTCCCCTCCCCCCAACCTTCTCCGAGCCTTTGCACCATTTAGCCCATTGTGTGCAAAAAAATTGCTGCTCAGAGGTAAAACAACCCAACCCTGCATTCATGTTTATTGTAGCTCGTGACATTGGAGACGTGACAAGCTTTAATTTGAGATATATCTCATTAAGATCCACCCCTGCTAAAATCCACCCTTTAAGGGGGGGAGAGGAAGTGGTGAAGGATAAAATTCAAAACAGTCTACTACATCGTATGAACTTTTATTTGACACCTAACTCGTAATTATAGGACTTTGCTTTCGGAAAATATAGTGGAACGATCGTTTTCATATTTCTCATTTTTAGGGGGAAGAAACCATGGGTGGTAAGTTTTGTATCATCTATGACACTCTTCGCGTCATAAGCTTTCATTTGACGTATAGCTTGTTACTTTTGGCACTCGTGTTCTGTAGATATAAAGGGACAATCGCTTTTGTATTTCCCCTTTCTTGGGGGTGGAAGAAAGCATGGGAGGTCAATTTTTTATACCTATTACACTTCCTGCGTTACAAACTTTCGTTTGATACATAAATCCTCGTCGCGTTCAAAAGATATGTTGGAACAACTCTTTGACAAATCCACAAACCGAGAAATGACGGGTGAAAAGCAATAAGAAGATAAAAAAAAAATATCCCCTCACGCTCTGTGGGAAGCAAGCACATGTATGCCAGAGAGGTGTAAGAATAAGGCGTGTGAGGATGTCGGGATCTCAGCAGAAACACAACAAATATCCATGCTTTACCCGAGGCTCGAACCCAGGTCTCTTTGATCAATAGCCAAGTGTACTAACTACTCGGCCTAGCTTATACAGTAAGAATAATGAAAACTGAAAGAAATTAAACGGTACCTAGATTGTCTAGGAAACAAGTGTTTTACTTTACCTGATCTAAAACGAAGCAATCTCTTTTGTCATTGCTCTTCCCAGATCCACTTCCTCTCCGATACTCCACAAAATTCCCCACCCTGCCCACGGTCAGTAGGGGGACATCGATGGGCTTGGAAAGGCCGCCGTCTGTCGGATTGAACGTTAAGTCATGACCCTGTGTGTGGGAGATACCCTGTGCACGTTAAAGAACACGCTGGATGGCCTTGACGGGAGGCTACCATCTGTCTCCCAACAGCTATTCCAGTGGGTCCCCTCCCCCAACCTTCTCTGAGCCTTCGGGGTCCATGTGACCTGGCCATTTAGCCCATGGTGTGCAAAAAATTGCCGCTCAAAAGTAAAAGAACCCAATCCTCTCCCATAATCTCCCAGTAACAAAGCAAAAAAGACCTTATTAAGGAGAATGCCCCCTATCGGACTCTCAAACTGTCGACAAAATATTGCTCAAACAACTTTCATTTGAAGAAATTTCCGTCGAATTACACCAAACCTTTGTTAGAAACGGAAACTTCTTCGACGGAAAAAAGAGAAGGCTTCGTGTTAGATTAGGTAGAGTAAAACACTTGTTTCCCAAACAGTCTAGGTACCGTCTAATTCCTTTCAGTTTTCATTATTCTTACTGTATAATCTAGGCATAGTGATTAGCATGCTTGGCTATTGATCAAAAGGACCTGGATTCGAGCCTCGGGTAAAGCATGAATATTTGCTGTGTTTCTGCTGAACAAATTTCCGGATAACAACGAAACCTACTCTACTACCAGTCTCATCAACAGCTGGAATGAAAGAGTTCATCTCATCATCATTTGCCAAAAGGGCTAAATCATCAGCATAATCTGTTAGAAATTTTCAGATCTCCAGACTATTTAAGGCCAAAAGCTTTCCCTTGCAGTGAATTTTGCATAACATAATCAATAACCAAACTAAAGAGAAAAGGAGACAAAACGCATCCTTGTCGAACACCAGAAGCAATGTTAAACCAACTGCTACAAGCCTTACCATCTCTCACACGACTCAGTGTTATTATAGAGAGCTTTCATTATGTTAACTAACTTATCTGGTATGCCATACGATCTCACAATCAACCACGAATTACGACGATAAACAGAGTCAAAAGCCATTTTGAAATCAACAAATCTAGCAACCAAAGGTTTCTGAAACTCTGAACATTTCTCATGAATCTACCTGAGTGAAAATATCTAATCTACACATCTCCTGCCATGTCTGAATCGACATTGCTCATCTCGCAATTGCTGTTAGCCAGATTCTTAATTGTATAAAGCACAATCATGCAAAGAACTATATACCTGGAACAGAGAGGGATGCCCCTATAGTTATCAGATCACCTTTTTTAAAAATAGGGATAATAATAGCTCTGGTAAAACCTCCTCGGAAATGTTATTGACCACACTAGCAGAAGGGTAAATATATTAAACATACACTGACGGATATTGAAAAAAGAATATCATTAACAATTGAAGTGTAATCTGAGATTTATTTAGTAGAAGAAACTTGTCGAGAAAGGGCAGTGATACACGTGTGAAGTGATTCAATGTTTATTTTACCTTTTAATGAGTATTACATTTTACAGAAGGCACATTTTAATAAGGTGTTGAACCTTATTAAAGGTGTCGAGCAGCAATACAAGCTTCCAATCTGGCATGCAATCAGTCGTACAAATAGTAGTATTATCACGCTGGGGGATACCATTCCATGCACTTTCAACTTGAACGTGTAATTCAACGATGGTTGTTGCCTGGTCCACTGAAGTCTTTGTCCGATCCAGTCCCAGACATGCTCAATTGGACACATCCAGAGAGCATGCTAGCCAAGGGAGTTGGTACACTGTCTGAAGAGCATGCTGAGTTGCCTGGGCGGAATGTGGGCGGGCATTATCCTGCTGGAATATCGCATTTGGGATTACACTCAAATATAGCAGGACGACTGGCTGTATGACGTCACTTACATATATATTGCTATTCAGTGTACCTTGTACAAACACCAGACACGTACAAGAGTGATAGCTATTCGCTCTCCACACTATGATGCCCGGAGTGGGCCCTGTGTGTCGCTGGAGGTGCATGATGGAAGAAGCTGCTCACCTTCAAACGTGTAAATGCCCATCAGATGCTCCTAAGCAGAATTGGCTTTCATCACTGAAGACCACAGACTGCCATTTTTCCCTCCAATATACTCGTTCTTCACACAACTGCAAACATGATCGACAGTGACGAGATGATGGTGGTAACCATGCCAGCGGCATGCGTGCCAATAGTCCTGTTTCCAAATGACGATTGCGTATCGTTCTTGTAGACACCCTTGGTATAACAGAGGATCGAATTTGTGACATCGTAGTCGTCCGCTCTGCCACCTCTCCTGATAAGCTGATCCTCTCACGCATTCGTAACTCTGTGTTGCCCGGAACCATGTCTGTGAGTATGCGAATGCTTTTCTGACCATCGACACCACCATTCGTACCATTGCCGATACCTCTCGTCCAATGCAGTGTGTAATTTGATGAAAAGACCAACCAGCTTCCCGAAGACCCATTATATGATCTCGCTCAAACTCCATTAACTGAACAAATGTTGCACGCCTGCATCATCCAGGCATGGTAGCTTCTTCAAAGAGCACTGAACAATAAGACACAAGACGAACAGCTTCTTTTTTCACGCCCTAGTACTGAAATGCGTGCTGCGTACATTTGTACGTTGTCGTCCTCAGTGACGTCATTATTTCATCCAATGACTGTCACTCTTGGATCACGGTTTCCGCTGCCCTCAACTATTAACGTATTTTATGGCGTTCCTAAAGGAATTCCTTCTGGGTGTTCTTTTTTCAATTTCTGCCACTGTATATACCAGTCACTCAGAAAGTAATGGCCAAATTTATTTTGTAGATCAGTATTTATTCTACAGCATTACTTCTAAAGGCTCGTTCTTTCCAACACTTTTTATCACTACACTGTCTTCTCACAGGTTGCGCTACAGTTAATTTTAAATCAAACATGGCAGCCCTGGTCATAGATCTAAAGATTGCAATATTAATGAATTCTTGATGTGCGAGACATGGAAATAACCACAACTGACGGCAGAATATAGAGGATAAATGCTATTGGCAGCAACACCCTCATTATATTCTGGTGGATGAGCCATGATCTACAAAAGACTGACATACTGACCTTCACAGTGAAGTCATACAACCGCTTTTTGCGAGGCGATGCAAGGCAGTTGGGTAGGATGGTGATCTTAAAGGAGATACGATTGTTTTACCCAGATGATCTACCTTAATACCGTACAAAAATTAAAAAAAAAATGCAGAATACTGACCTGAAAAAAAAATTAAGTCATTACTTTTGGAATGACCCTTGTATATTAATTACATATGGAGGACGATCAAAAAGTTCTCGACATGTCTACAGATTGTTGTTTTACCTCTGAGCGACATTTTTTTGCACACCATGGGCTAAATGGCCAGGTCACATGGACCCCAAAGGCTCAGAGAAGGTTGGGGGAGGAGACCCACTGGAACAGCTGTTGTGAGACAGATGGTAGTCTCCCGTCAAGGCCATCCAGCATGTTCTTTAACGTGCACAGGGTATGGCTCTCCCGCACACGGAGCCATGGCTTAACGTCCCATCCGACGGACGGCGGCCTTTCCAAGCCCATCGGTGTCCCCTACTGACTGTGGACAGGGCGGGGGATTTTGCGGAGATAAATCTCAACGCTGACCCAGCTGGGAATTACAGATTACAAGCCTGGGGCGCTACCGACTGAGCCACCCCCATGTCTGTAGATTTGCACTCGTTCCTCCAAAATTAACAAGCTATGATCTATCATGGTTGGTTTGGCAGCTTGTCTAAACTTGTCCTTACGTGTTTAAAAACAAAGGCCATACCATCATTTTTTTTCTCTTCACTGGCAGCACAAGTTTGCTCTGCAAAATCTGGGCACTCTTCCTATGATTACTAAAGACGGGAAAGATTTTCACAAAGATGCAGCTTAGGGACAACGCGAAAAATATTCTTGCAGATTTATCACAAGTATATGAGGATCATGCCTGTTCATACGGAACCTATAGAATGGGTGCACCAATTCGAAAAAGGACCGCAGTGCTTCAAAGACCTACCTCGTGTAGGAAGACCAAAGTAGGACCTGAATGAGAAAAACCATAGCTTCGTGAACTCGTTGAGGAAAACCCATATACCCCCGTTTAGGTAATAAGTTTAGATGTCAGTGTAGAAATAATTATTTTACATTTTAAATTCCAAAAGATCTATGCCAAATGTCTGCCCCACAAACTGACAAAACAGCAAAAAAGGGCTAGTCGACTCGTGCAGAGATGCTGGCAGTGTTTGAACAAAGTGGCCCTAAACGGTTAACAGACATTGCCACAAAATACGGCTTGATTTGGTTGATACAACTGCCAAAAAGATCGACAGTTATGTTTGGGTTGGGAAGATGAACCACGTCCCAAAATCCTTCTACACGACTTTTGCTCAAGAAAGATATTCCTAATTTTTTTCAATTCCCAAGGAGTGGTAGTCTGGACACTTGAAAAAATGACCTATTTGGAGCAGGTTGGGCTGTTTCACTTCTGAACTGCACTTCCTTGCACACAATGGGCTAAAAGGCCAGGTGACAAGCACCCCAAGGACTCAGAGAAGGGCTGGCCATTGGGCATCTATTGCAAGACAGATTGGATGGCTTTAATAGGAGGCTACTTTGTGTTAAAGGTAAGGTTCTCCCGCATACGTGGCTACAGGATGGCAGCTTTTCCAAGTCCATCAATGTCCCCTACTAACCGAGAGCAGGACGGAATTTTATAGAAATCTCAACTCAAAACTGCAGATTATGAGCCTGCCTGGCGTACTACAGAACCACCCCCCGCCCCTTCTGGAACAGGAAAAAAAAATCAATTATTACATCCTGCATATTCACCTGATCTTGCATCATACGGTTTTTTGGTTTGTTCAAAACATTAAAAAAGAATTTGCTGGGAAGCCTCTTCCAAGGGTGCACAAGACCTTGCAAAATGTTTTCATTCAGAGTTGTAGAGTATTCCACAACAGGAGTACCACCAAGAGTTCCAGAATTGGTGTAGACATCTGCAACTTTTCATAGATGTTGGAGGGGAGTACTTTGAAGGACAGTAAAAGTTCTGTTGAGGTTGTTGCATGGTTGCAATGGTTTTTGTTCTGCAGATTCATGTGAAGAACTATTTGAACGCCCTCGTATTAGAAAACTCGTTTTAAAAATCACTATTACAAACTGGAAAAAATGTCCTATCTCTAATTATTCAAACACACCATCTAATTCTTTCTTCAACTTTCATTTACAAAATTTTTACTGTTTAAAGCTATTTAAGTAGTGTTCAACAAGATTCGAGAGAATGTTATGTAGCGTCAGACTTGGATCCAAAAAATAATAATAAAGTGGGGGAGGGGGTAAAGCAAGAGAGAATTACATTGCAGCGTAATACTTCGTTTTGAGGGACTTAACATTTCCTTAACAAATACATAAACTTTTTTTTTAACAATCGCCCACTAGCATTCTCAAAAGTTGCTCCCATCTCCCAAAATATGGTCCTGCGTATCATTTCAGTAATTACCACCCGATACTATGCAAAAATTTTACGCTTCAAAAATCTCAGGCTACCGCTGCGTACATATTTTTTTTTTCTTTCCACAATAACACAATACAACAAAGAAATTTTCACATTTGAAAAGTTTGAATTTATTTATAAAATAAAGTTGTTTTAATATATACAAACTCCAAAAGCACGTAATTTGAAGTTGCAACTAGCTGCTGGCATTTGCCAACAGGAATATTTGGCAATAGCATTTGGAGATTAAGTCCAAACATTCCTGTACACATAAATAAATTGAAAGTGCATTCTTAAATAAATAATTACTTACACAAGTATTCACACAAATGTTCGGAAATATCTGCACAACATGGGCAAATTTTCAAACCCCAGTGGTAGTTTTAAAACATATGTCATATTCTCGTTAAATTTACACAACTGAACAAATGGTAAAGGTTAAATAAATAGGTCGAAAAACATGCAATCACTTAAGAAATCAGCACTATCGCCACTCTTAAATTTATTGTTCAAATTAATTTTCAGTCTTTAGCAAAGAAACAGTTGTTCAGTGGACAGTGCTTCAACAACCGATTTCCTGTTTCATTAGCAAAAAAACGTTGGGAAACATATAAGACATAATAAATTAAAATTTAATGGATTACACTATGTACAGAAATAGAAAATGATGAAGAAAATGGAATGTTTTATGTAACAGAAATCATTGTGTAATTGGTGCGATAAATTCTAAACGCTTGGATAATTATGTGTAACTAACGGAGTCCAAAAATATGAATGACACAAGGGTGATATTAACAAGCCATATATATACATTACAAAGGTGTCAAATATCTAGAGGCACTGAACCATAAATACAAAATGTTGCAACTTCAGACATCAACACAAAAATGATAAAAAATAGGTCCAAGGAAATGTAATATTACAGAAGATAATCCTGGTGTATCATTTTATATCATGAATTATTACAATTGAAGTCTCTTGCAATGCCATATTTGAATTTAATATTTTACTTAACCTATATGATCATTATCTTAATATATAAATAACTTTTGTTATCTTAAACACTGACCAAATTTCATGGCTTACTTTCGATAGATTTTCACCAATAATCTTAAGACAAAGCAAATACTGCTGGCATTCTTTAAAAACAAAACTTAATGAACGATCCTATGCTAAATAATTAATGCTAGTTAAATCATATTTTTCAACAAAGTGTGTTTATTGAAGCTGGAATATTTAACAGCAGATACTGTTGATACTCATCCTAAAACCATTTGAAAATTAACGAGAACTAAAAATCCTTACTCCAACTTCCAAAAATATATTTCAATAAAAATTAACCCACAGTAGTTATTGTATTTCAATTAACTTTCGTACCAAATTCTTATGACTGGCAATACTGTTATCAAATATTTCAGCTTACATAACTATTTAAAATATTGAACACATATTAAACAATTACTATTCGGGAAACAGACGAATTTGAGATCTTTCACTTCTTTTAGTTTCCCACAAAAAAGCTGTGTGCTTCCAATTTGGGTTCCATTGTCATAGCACAGTGTTGCTTTTTAAAAATGGAAACCAAACACTGTGAAAAGCAATAAAATCCGTTGTGTTTGCTGTTTCTACCACACTTTCATTTTTAATGCAAAAGTTCATGTCAATGAGTCCGCAGCTTTTCTCACGACGCAGAAACCAAATAAAAATGCTGTTATGGTCCATTATGCACCGAAAATCAGTTTTGCTTACATCATTAGTTTTTCAAAATTGAAAACTAAAAATCAATTCTTATAAAATTACTTTCTTTAAAGTTATTACAAATCACAAGGCAAGTTTAAAATCATACAGAAATGATAATTTCCATGGCTACATATTAAACTATTACTTCTATTTGCTGTATATCACAAGAAATGCTTTTTCACACAGGTTAAATTTAACAAACTGTTAACAACTTCAGAACACAAATATATGATCAGTGCAGGATGGTTTATGAGCTTAAGTTGTTAACAGTTTGTTAATAAATTTAACCTACAGGAAAAAGCGTTTCTTGTGACATACCTTAATCATGACGTTTTTAATTCGTTTATCACTTCCTTTTCTTCTATTCACTGAAATACATTGTTGATACTTATATTTTCTGCAATCCTTTAAAAATACTTTTTTAGCTTACCTGACACAGAATTTTGCACACTTTTTTATTCTCATTTGTACTATTTAGTCGTAATCGTTTTCTTCCACATTTAATAATTCTCAGCTTTTGACAACTTTTTCAGCCGACTTGTTTTGTGATGCATAGCTAAAAATGGCATACATCACAGGGAACTGCTTATCATGTATTCTCAATAATTATCTCAAATCATTCTAAGTAGTTTTGCATTCTATGTTTAGAAATACAAATTTTTCAAGCATACAAATGAATAATTCCTCATTTCATCTCTAATATCTGATTTAAATCCGTTGAGGCCTTATTTAAAGGTCTTATTATCTGTATCATCAGACATACAATGAATTTACAAAAGCTGTTGGGCCTCTTTGTTCTGTGAGCTAGACTTGTTATCAATTCCCAAAGCGTTAAAAAGAACTGTATGTGGATCATATTTGAATGGTAAGTTTCATACTTTCATCATACCTTTAAGATTTCAGTAAACTGATTAAAAATAACTCAATCAGCTATTGAAAACTGCCTGTAATATTGCTGTCCAACACATTTTTTTTTTCATATCAGACAACAGGAAATGCCTTTAAATAAAATCAATATAGTCCGAGGTCTATGATGAATTGCATGCATTTTTTTTAGCTTAATCTCACAATAAACTATCTTAACTGACTATTACTTACAAATACAATCCAGGAAATGAGGTCAACTTTGTTTGAGTTTAAGCCACACGTCACTGGATTTACACTAACTGGTCTGTCAGTTGAGCTACAAAGTTGACTTCCCATACATGAACTTACTTCAGAAATATAGCATAAGCAAGTATACTGTAGCAATAAGACCGCACCTTTATATATAATCATGTTTTATTTCATCAATGAATTCCTACACTTAGATACAAGGAAACATACTAAAGCATAACTAATGCATATTGTTGAAATATGCTGCAAAGCATTTCCTAAAACGTATCCAGTTATAATAAAATAAATTCTAGCAAGATTAACATTCTTATTAAAAATAAATACCCGATTATTATTAAAGCATGCAGTTCCTGAGCTTTAAGTTAATCCTTTCAAAACTGTATCTTCTCTTCTACCATGGGAAAAAAATCTTGTTTTTTAATTAAAAGCAAATTTAAATTATGAGGAAATAACTATACAAATATTAGTAGAATAAACTAATTGCAGCTGTTGCTAAAGTTTCTATACTGCAAATTAGAAATCAGATTTCAAATGAATGGAAATGCCAGAATTGATAAAAGAATTAAAATCTATAACCAATAATTAATCCTTACAATGTCAAAGATTATTTATCGCCTATAAAAATCCTCTACATAAGGGCTTTCAAGACGTTTTCATGCTTATATATATTTTTTTTTTATTCAGTTTTCTATATTTCATTTTTCAGCATTAACTGTTCTTTCTATTGGTACTTAACATGAACTATTTTTGATCATTAGTTATTTCAAAATATGGCTGTCTTGTACAATATTAAAAAAAAAATACTTGGCATCATAATGCTAAAGGACTTGTCCGTGTTGTTAAGAACTGGAATCACAAGTATGTAATTCCTATTCTTGGATATTGTTTATAAAATTCTAGGATTCCAATTTAAAAGGTTATGATAAAGGTTTGTCCAGTGTGAGCCATAGTTGAATCTTAAGCTTCCATTTAAAGAAAAAAGATGCAAACATGAGAAGTGAACTTTGCAGCTCAACTGACAGAGCAGCAGCATAAATTCAGTGATACGTGTGTAACTCAATGCAAAGTTGACTTTTCATATTTGCTTAATTTGCATTTTATAAAATATATTTTCTGTTAAACTGACTTCCACAGTTAGAAAATTTAATTATGACTCTAAAGAAAAGTAAGAAGTAGAAAGAATATTGATATATTACTATTTTTAAAATTTATAGCCTAATTTGGTGAGATGTTAGGTATTATTTCCTCCAGGATTTATAAATAGCAGTTTGTTTTCTCACATATTTACACACTAAAATGTTTTTTCATAATCTCATTAAAAAATTTTATCAGAAATTATCATAATGCAGACTGGAATTAATATATTAAAAAAAAAGAGTCAAATTAATGCGTCTTAAAGAAGTAAATAGCATTCATTCAAAAGCAATTAATTTTTTTCGTATATTCAACTGGACAACGTGTGGTTAAATCTTTGAGACTGATGGTTTAGTTGGATTGTTTGTGGTTTTATAGCATTGCAGCAACAAGTAAATTGTGGAATTATTCAACAAAACATTCAAATTAATCACTTTAGTGTATTAAATAGTTTAAACAATGAAGAATGAATGACAGTGAATCTCTGAAAGTTTCCATATTACAGATTAAGCCAAATGTACATTTTAATCTACTTTTTTCTCAACTTCTCATGCTTCATTCTTAATCCACTATGATCATTTAAGAATTTTAATAAAATGTAAAATAACTAATAATCTTGCATTTTTTATAATTATTGAAAAAGAAAATATTCTACTTAAAAGTAACAACTTTTTAATGTTAAAACCAATAATAATTACAATACTTGATTTCTCTCTTTTTTTTTCAATTTCTGCAATGATTATTCTATGCAGTTCCTACTGTTGCATCATATTTATCTAGAACCCAAAACAACTATATATTTAAATATTTTTAGTACTAAAATTTCTAAAAAACAACTAAAATATGAAACACCTTGCAGAATGCATGACACTTAATTAAATATGACTTATTAGAAATTAATATACATTCAAAATATTTTGCTTCTTACACATTAAATTCATAATATCATCTTCAAGAAAAAATACTTCACAATGCATTCACTGAATTATAATCACTGAGCAAAGCACATTTCTTTTCATCAGTCAAAATAATTTTCAGAATATCATGGTTAACATTATCAGTCATAATTCAAACTACATTCTGCAAACTACAATCTTACAAAGTGTAACAAAACATTAAAGACGTTAGCTATAACAGAGAGCTCAATAAATTTCTTAAATTCTAAATTGTTGAAAATAGCTTTTTAACTAAAAAATCATAACCAAACATCAATTTGAACATCTGAAAGATATTAATTCATGTGTCATGTTATATCCAATCTAAACTTGAATTGCATCATTTACTTTATACAAAATTAAACAATAAGAGCATTAAAAGCCATCCATGTTCTAAATAGCTTACTACAGAAAGTTCACTTAAATGGTCATTTCAGTGGCTAAATTTAATAATGAATAAAAGTTACATAAAGAATTCTGTTTAAATCTTCAATATAAGCTATAATGCTATACTAAACCAAACAATTAATTAGTTCAGTTTGTAGAATATAGAATCATAGCAGTTCAATGATACTAAACATACAAAGCAAAATGCAATTTACGCAGTATGATCAAAAAATTTGAGAACTGAGTCTGTATTTAAATAATTTAGGGAATTGTCACATGTTCTGTGAGTCATCTAGACATTGTAACTCATGAATCACCTGTTTTCCTGCAGTCAGTCTGAATTAGTGCATGTTAAATAGGTGTTTTCTGCATTTTGTAGCATTTTAAAATTTGATTTTACTAAGCAGCAAATTTACATCACATTTTGTTTCAAAAAAGGGAAAAGTGAAACATAAACCCACAAAATGTTTAAAAAAAGCTTTTGGAGAAGATGCTATGTGTCATTTGAAGACTTTTCAGTGGTTTGCAAAGTTCAAAAGAGTCACATCTATGTTGAAGATGATCCTCACTCTGGCTATCCTTAAACCTCAAAAACCAATGATTTAATCACTGGTGTGTTCATGATCTGATCAAGAGTGATCAAAAACAACTATTTGTGAAGTTTCCAGCGAAACTGGTATTTCTCATGGGACATGTCAAACTATTTCAACACAAGATTTGGGAATGTGATGCATCATTTGTAACAAAGTTTACATCTTGCATCTGCACTGATGATCAGTGAGAGTGGTAGGTTCTTGCATGTCAGAATATTCATCAACATGCTGCTGTTGGCCCAAGCCTTTTCTCTCCCATCATTACTTGTGATAAATCATGCCATACTCACCAGATTTAGCTCCCTCTGATTTTTTTTTTTGTTTCCCCAAGCTTAAAGTTCCCTTGAAAGGCAACATATTTGCAATGACTGAGTATATTATTTGGAACATGACACAAGAACTATTACAATTGCAAAAAAAACAACAAAACAAAACAAAAAAAACTATCATTAAGGCTGCCAGAATTTGCAGAATTGTTGGAATCAGTGTATACAATGTCAAGGCAATTGATTTGAAGGAGATAGGAAATCCATCTGAAAGCTGATACGCTTCATTTTCCAAATATTAGTTCAGTCCTTGAACTTTTCCATCGCACCTCATACACAATATTACTAATAAAGGAAGCCAAATGATTGCAAAGCTAAGCATAATTACTTTCAAGAAAAAAAGTTTCTTTTCATTTATTACATTAAAAATGTTCATTTGTAACTTTAATATTTTTACTTAAATAATTTTAAACATTTCTTATTTATTCCTTTCTACTAGCTATTTTGATTCTGTCCACATTTGGTAATAAAATCATACATAGTCAAATCAAAGAAATTTATTTTTGAAAATTTACTTTTTTGATGCAAATGGAAGTTGTAATGAAGGCAAAAACTGTGCATTTGTCACGAACCAAATATATTTTTGTGATTTTTGTCAGTAGTTGCTTTAACATTAGTGGTCATTTTAACATTTTATTAATAACAGCAATTTTGTTACAAAACCACCCATATTAAAATGTACTCCAATTATAAGTTTTACAGTTTTTAAGAAAGAATAATTATTACTTAAACAGTTTAAAAATATTTAACCCTTTGAGTCCAATTTTTATGATTCAACATTTGAAAAATGTTAGACTGAATTGGGGTTAGGAGCTCAAAGGGGTAGCTATTTCTACTAAAAAGTTTCTTATTCTTTTTTATATTTTAGTTTGCAAAATGATGAAAAATTTAAGCTTTCTCATTTGTGATTACGAGTTGAATAGCATAATTTGCTTAAACTAAACAAATTTACTCCTATATAAGTTATCTGAAAAAAAATTGACTCTTATTGCAATTGCTTGATAACTTAATATTTGCCAATTTTCAATGCATACTTATTTGTGGAAATGATAGCATAATAGATAAAAGCATTTTAAAATTCTAAGTTAAAGTTTCAGTTATGAAAACAATGAACAGAAACTTAAACAATACTCCATTTGAAAGCTAAAATGAAAAAAAAAAAACACTAAACACATTTAAAATAACACATTAAAAAAGATAAAATATTACAAATCCTAACACTCATTAGAATAGCTTGTTGGAATTTTCTAGATAAACAATAAACTCCTAATATGATTTGATGGATGCAACGATGTAGCTTATTATTGGAATTATACAGAATTCATAAAAAAATTGTCACGAAAAGCATAATAAACAAAATATACCATTAACGGTATATTTTTATTCAACAATATTGAAAATTACAATGGCATTAAAAATTTATAAGAATTTCAAAAAATAGCATTTTTTAAAAACAAAACTCTGCAACATATCTTCATATTTTTACTTACAAGTGGCCATAATATGCTTAACAGTATGCTTGTTGAAAAATAGAAGTAGCATTATGCTTAATTTAATTTTTCCTCCAAAAATATTTAAAGTCACATTTCGAGTAAAATTAATTCAGAAAGGGTGACAGGATAAAGTACACATATATATTAAGAAATATTAAAATAGAGACTTAGATTAAGTGCTAAACATATTTGTAACAAGTGGAAAAACATTTGCTTTGTGTTCAATTGCAGGAGTTTCAATAATGAATTGAGACAATGTTTCTGTAGTATTTAAAACTTGGCTAACACCATATTAATGAGAATATAATGATTTATGAGTTACTTCAAATTTCATATGTAGCAGATGAAAGTTCAAATTCCACATGCTGTAATATGTAGCAGATGAAAGTATGTTTTTGAAATAAAACATATACTAGTACTGCATAGAAATAGCAACATTAGAAGTTATTTATTAATAATAAAAATAGAAGGGAGTTGCTTCAATTACCAAGACACTTAGTCATCTAGATATTTGCATGTATAAAAAAAAACCAATAAATATGTTTTTGAATCATTTTTCAATGCCATTTTTGAACATAAGAAAAACAATCCTTTCACTTGAAAAAGCAAACATTATTAGCAACTATACAGTTTATGCATCTGAGTATTTAACAGATGCTGTCAAAATGCATTTTTTAACTACAGTAAATTATTGAGATGAAAATCACTGAGAATATGCCAATGATTGCACACACCCAGATGAAATTATTACTACCATATCACAGTCACTAATAAATACAGTATAGAAATCTACAATTGCTGTTCATGAGATGAAACTCCCTATACATTGTACTGCTGCCAGGAACAGTTTTCTAGTATATTTTGCTATAATAAGCAAAACAAGTCACAGCCACAAGCTCATCATTGACTAAAATCAATGAAGAGATGAAACCAGAAAAAAATTTAACTTCCTAAACTTGATCAGCCATCATATTATAGTGAAATGCACAGCAGCTTTCAAGAGCTTGGTGCAAAGAAAAATATACATGAAATGTTCATTAAAGTCATATTTCCTAGAGTTTAAATCATTGAGACTCCTAAAGCACGTCTTGTATGTTCATAGACCACGTAGCTTATGCTGACAGCAGGAGCAACCTTCATGAAGTTTGGTGTAATTCCACGATATAGCCCAGAGAAACCTTCTCTTTTGATTATTGCTCGAAACAGTCCAATCATGTTAGTGTCATTTCGTGGATCTTGTGTTGCTGCTGAATTAAGATATATATAATGTTAGTCCTAAGTTTTTAAACATATATAACACAGTATAAAACAACTCCTGATGATCTGTGGGTATATTATATGTGCCCAATGACAAAACTTTGCTTCAAGTGTTAAACATAAAAATCATCATATATTTTGAATTTAAAAAATTTAGTACATACATTTTACAGTACATGTAATTTTGCCTCTTACAGCTATTAATTTAAGATATTAACTCAATTCACTAGCTATAGCTTTACTACTGCAATAAATTATTATTATTGAGGTAGTAAAAATAGCAATTTTAAATACTGAGGAATGAAAAACCAGCAATTCCAAAATATTCTCACAGTAATTGCTGTACTTTACAGTGATAAAATCTTCTAATAAGTTGAGAAATTGAGGTAATACCATATCTACTACATCAAAGAGATCATCTAATGAAATCAGGAAGTATATGAAGAGTTTAAATTTTTGCTTCAGAAACAGCAAAAACAGATTCCAAAAAACATTAGTGGATTGTTATATGAGCTATAAATTAACAAAACTTTATAGCTTTGTACATATAAATGAAACAGCAGAAGTACAGCAGCATAATCTAACAGTAATGGTAACAATGGCATATCAGGTATATGGTAACAAGAATTTACAAGATCGATGTCAAAATGGCACATAAGATGTAGTTGTCTATATTTCAGGTACAGAGTTATCCCTTTGTTATATGAAGGGCATCCAAAAAGTTATGACATGCATCTGTAGAACAAAAGCCATTGCACTTACCTCAACAAAACTTTTACTGTGCTTCAAAGTACTCCCCTCCAGCAACTATGGAAAAATTGCAGATGTCTACACCGATTCTGGAATGCTTGATGGTACTCCTGTTGGGGAATACTCTGAATGAAAGCATTTTACAAGGCCTCGCAACCCCTTGCAAAAGGCTTCCCGGCAAGTTTCTTTCTAATTTTTGGAAACAACCAAAAATTGGATTGTGGAAGATCAGATGAATATTCAGGATGGGGTAGCTGTTTCACTTTTTCTGCTCCAAGATAGGCTGCAACTTGCTGGGTTTTATAAGCACTGACATTTTCATGAAGGAGAACCCTTGATAAACCTGTTGGATGCTGCTCCTTCATCTCCTTAACCATTTTGGGCAAAACAATGTTAGTGTAGATTGGCCATTTATAGTAATTTTTTCAAGTAAGATGTCCACAGCTATCATTCCTTGGGAATTGAAAAAAAATTGTGAACATCCTCTTCCTTGAGTGAAAGTCTTGTTGGAAGATTTGGAGACATGGTTCAACTTCCACAACCCAAATATAGTTGTTGATCTTTCTGGAAGCTATATAGAAATAAAACCACATCTCATCACCTGTGAAAATGTCTGTTAACCATTAGTGGCCACTAGATTCAAACCTTGTCAGCATCTCCTTGAATGGATCAACTCTAGTCCTTTTTTGCTGCTCTGTCAGTTTGTGGGCTCTGTCCATTTGGCACAGTCAGAACTTTAAATGTTAATGAAAAATTTGTTTTCACACTGCCAATTGATACACTGACCTCTAAACCTATTACCTGAACAGTGATGTATGGGTTTTCCTTAATGAGTTCATGAACAACAGTGATGGTTCTCTCGTTCATGGCCTCCTTCGGTGTCCCTGAACGAGGGAAGTCTACTAAGCTCTGCCATCCTTCTCTGAATTTGCACATCCATCCTGTAACAGTATCATATGAATAGGCATGATCCCCCTACACTTGTGATAAATTGTATGATTCTTTTTCACTTGTGATAATGGCATGATTTTTCTGCATCGTTCCCAACTTGCATCCTTGTGAAAATGTAAAATTTTTCCTTGTCGTCAGTAGATTCCATAGCAGCAACACTATTTCACAGACCAAACCTTATGTGCCACCAGCAAAGAGAGAGAAATGACTGAACAGCCTTTGTTTCTAACATGTAATGAGAAATTTCGACAATTTTCAAATAAGTCATAGGTCGTTCAGAGGAATGGTGCAAAAGGACTAGACTAGTGATTAGTCATTGAAGCTTATACAGACAGCAGCTAATGTATATCTTTTCTTAAATGTAGATTTGCACCATTTGACACGTGTCAAGAACTTTTTGAACACCCTCCGTAGAATGACAATTTTTATATATCTCTATAGAAGGAAATTCTTTAGGTGAGATGATAAAAAATTTGGAATTTGTAAATCCCAAATTACTAACACTAAGGCAAGATGCTACTTTTGATGTTTTTAGAGTTCAATGATTAATTTGAGGTGTACAAGCATTGTTAACAAAAACAGTTAGCAGCTAAGATGTTATAAAGTCTGACTACACAGAACTGTTCTAGGTTGATGGTCTATACTACCTGATCAAATTACCTTACCGAAGCCTGCTTACCTGACCTCTTACCCAATTCCTGACTTGCACTACCAATTTTACAGGATTAGTGACTAGTCATTGGAGCTTATACAGACAGCAGCTAATAATGTATTAGGTCTTTTTACTGTAATTGATACATTGTTGTAACAATATATTCTAGCTGACAAAAGGGTTTATGCATTACCATTTCACTGCTAGATATATCTTTGCCGTGGTCCTAAACATGTTTCATGATCTATTAGTTTGACTGCATCTTTGGTAGGCAAATGAAAAACGTGCCATTACTTATCAGATTATGCTGCTGTACTTCTGCTTTTATATATACATACAATGTTATAGAGTTTTATTAAATTTATGGTATGTACACTGTTATATGAGTTTTTAAGGTGCAGCCTTTCAAAGAGATACTAATACAAGTTTATGTAAAAGTCACTATTACACTGTAAAGGTTGTGATAAAATTCTATAAGTTTGCAAAGTTCACATTGATCTGTAAACAGGAATTAGTTCAGAATATCAGGAATCCAGGGAGAGTGAGTAAAATAGAATTTTTACTTTCATTTCTTAGAATACCTGTGAAATAATAAAATCTACAAAAAAAAGAGAATTATATCAAAACCTTCCAAGTGTTGTTTCACATAACAACGATGTATTGCTATTGATAATGAATTGGTCTATATGTAATTGGTCCTATTAATGCAGATAATTTGAAAGTATCTGTATTTTACTTTCTCAAATCCCCTTCTGAAACTAGATTAAAATATGCAAGATTTTAGCAGATGATCATTATGATCATTTTCTTATTCAGCTAAAATTCTACCTCATATTTTAAATCTCTAGTTTCCAGAAGGAGAGGGGAAATCTGAGCAAATTTCAACATGGCAGGTCAAATTATACTTGTACAGCAAAGCCTATATAACAATTTCACAATTCATTTCCCAAAAGTCAATTACATAATCTGCTATGTGCAAATCACATCACTAGGCAAAGGTTTGGGTGGTTTATTAACTGTTATTTCTTATGAGTTTTTAAAATAACAGGTCTCTAAGCAAATGCAGTAAAATTATTTTATATTAGGATCTGATATTAAGAAAAACTCAATTCACCATGTTTACAGATCAATGTGAACTTTGCAAACTTTTAGAATTTTATAACATTTACAGTGTAATAGTGACTTATCATAAGCATAAACAGCGCCAAAATTTTTACATATAGATAAATTAACTAAATGACTTCTATATATTATAAATTAAATTACTTTGATGCATATTGTTGCAAAGTACAAATTGAAGTATGTAATATTCTACAAACAAAACTTAAAATAGCTTTGGCAGTACTAAAATTAGAACAATACAGAGGAAGGGGACTTTCTCCTTGATTGATTTACAGATTATACTGGAACAGGCCCAGAGAGCCTATCACCTATCAAATAAGTATCATCAGCCTCATGGTTCTTCTCTATGGTAAAAAATCTAATAAGCTTCATAAGGCATAACCTAAAACAACCCATCCTTGCATGTGGGAATGAGATAAGATGTGGGTGCTAAATAAAAAAACTCAAATATATAAAAAATCTTGACCTATTGATACATAACTGTGATGAAACAAATTATGGGAAGATTATGGTAAGTCGTATAAATTAACAATTTCATTCTAGTGAATTTTTTTTACCTCATTTGAAAATACCTTAAATTATTGATCTTGTTTGTTCTTAGTGATCTTCCTTGTTTTGCAGTATAGTTTTCATTGAGAAATTGCACTTTTGAATAGGGTTGTTTTACCTCTGAGCAGCAGTTTTTTTGCACACAATGAGTTAAATGGCCAAGTCACAAGGACCCCAAGGGCTCAGATATGGTTAGGGGAAGGGGACCCACTGGAGTACTATTAGGAGACAGATAATAGCCTCCTATCAAGACCATTGCAGTGTATTCTTTAACATGCACAGGGTATGGCTTTCCCACACACGAGGCTTTGGCACAATGTTCCCTCCTATGGATGGTGTCCTTTCCAAGCCCATCAATGTTCCCTACTGACTGAGGCAGGGAGTATTGCAAAGATAAATCTCAATGCTGGCCAAGTGGGACTTGAACCTGGGAAATGTAGATTATGAGCCTGGGACACTACCAACTGAGTCACCCTCATCCTAATTACATTTTTGATGATAAGGTATGCCACATTTCCCTCTGAATATGCCCCAAAATGTTTTGCTAAAACAAAACAGGGAATGACTGTCTTTATGTTATGAAGTTATGGATAGAAACCTTCAAGGTTACACTGTTTAATCTTGGAAAGATCAAAATAGTTTGTTCTTTATTTTGGTATGTAACATAACTCTGCTTATTAATTATATTACGATAAATTTGAAGGTTTTTTTAAAACTGGCCAGGTTTAAAAGTTGGGCCTCCAGATTTATTCTTTAGTGTAGACATGGGAAGTGTGACAAAATTTTGAATATAAAAATTCCACTAGCATGCCAGTTAAAATTGTAAAAACATTTCTAGGAAGTATAGCTATTCAAAAATTTCCTCCAAGTTCTGCAGTTGTATAATATTTTTATTTTTCTGGAACAAATGGTATTTTACAATACCAATTGTTCCAGATTTGTCAGACTCTGGTAAACTATGCAATAAAGAGAATATTATTGCAAAAAAAAAAATTACACTAAATGAGTTACAAGTGGAATTCTTTTAGTGTACAATTGCTTTATTTTTCAGACTCTGGTGGCCAAGCAATTAGCTAGCTAGTTACATTTTTGTAGAGAATCTCTGGATGTTTCCATTTCTTGGCTATGGATCAAAAGGACCAAGGCAAGCCACAGATAAGGTATGGAGTTTTCTTTCTTGTATTGTCTTTGTGCTTAGGTTTTACCTTTCTCACAGATTTTCTGTGTGGTATAGTATACTGACAGGTTCCTGTCAGACCTCTGTAGCAAGCAGCTGTTTTAGGGTTAAAGTATATTTTTACAAGGACCTCAAGACTCAAAATTAGGGAAAGCAAGCATTAAAGAACATTTAGGGATGAGGAGCTGGAGATGGAAAACTCCCAAAAGTCACATTTTCAATATGCATAGTGTATATTTTATGCAACCATGCCATCCAACAGAGTTTTCTTTCTAAGTCCATCTTTTTTTTTTATCAATAAAGAGAATGGCTAGCAGATGGCAAAACTGAAACACCTGATCTAGAAACTTCAGTTAACAAGCCTGGTATGCTATCAACTGCACCACTTCATACTCTAAATAAGTCATTTTACCACCTATTAGTAGTTTGTCATAAGCAAAAATAAGAATATTTCGAAAGAGGTGAACCAATTTTAATAAAAACAATGATCTTTTAAGTCAGCAGTTTCCAAACTTTACAAACCCCCCTTTCAAAACCCCCACCCTACCATGTGTTCTGCTTACAAATCATCACAATATTAAAGATTCTTTCTCTCAATAGACTTTTTTTGATATAGTTAACAACTCTGATAACAGCCTGAAATACAGTCTGTAGTTCTTCCCTCATATTTCTAGATGTGAATGCCTATCTATGAAGGAAACAAAAATCTGACATTGAACCAACACACCAAATGTATTGCGATCATGCTATAGTAGGGCACAGTGAAAAACACAGGTTGCAAATGTATCAGCAGTTGTGAGAAAATGTCAATTGTTGAGATGAGGCAATCATGCAAAAACAACTTGAAATGTCAGTTTCCCCAAATGTCAAAAATGAACAGCTATTCTTTGTGACACTGAACTTCAAATCATGAAATAATCTTTGTGACACTGAACTTCAAATCATGAAACAATCTTGTATCGAAGGATTCTATTTCTAAATGCAATGCATGAAATTATTGATCTCTAACATTTTGAGAAATTATAATCAATTCAGTTTTATCTTAAAATGGTTTCTCAAAAAATTCTGCATGCTCTACACTTTAGAAACTACTGTCTTAAGCAAAATATTCAAAAAATAAAGAGCAAATTCAAAGAATTGCTCAGACACAAAAACTTATGCTCAGACACAAAAATTTTATGCAATTTGATAAAAATCAAGGCTACTATTCTTGAGCTTTTACAGTTATTATGCTAGTTTATGCATGTAAATGTACCTTACACAGATTGTTTTTTTCTGCTGGATATCAGTATGCTTAACACTAACCTTGAGCTTGAAGACGAGTTCGAACAAGAGCCAGAGGATAACTTGCAATCTGTCCACATGAGCTACTCGCTGTACCACATCCAAGGAGAACTAAAACTCCTGGATCTGCTTCTTCAGGATGCCTATGAATATATGACTTCTTCAGAGTCTGTAGTGAAAACAATATAAACAAATTAAATATTCTCTTTAAAACAAAACAACCAACAAACAAAAGTTGCCAAATTATAAATACTATTACACTATATCTTTATTAATAAATGATTTACTTTTAAACAATGTAATAAATGTGTCTAGAAATTTAAGCAAAAAACATCTTAAGTAGTTGAACTGATAAATGATAAACTATCTTAATATACACTGCTGTCCATAAGTTAAAGCAAACCCCAAGTTACGTCAATGGGAAATTTTCCTTTTTTGCTGGTAACAGGATCCTGCCAGCAAACAAAATATGTGCCAAGGAAAGTTATTTGAACAGTGATTGAAGTTATTATCACAACAAAATCTCACAAAAAATTTTGAAAATTCATAAACTGAAATGAACTTGTGTACTAAATCACAGGTATTTCAAGTTTGGAATCTCTGGTATAAAATGATTTTAATTTGCATGTATAGTAAATATGAAGCATCCTTCACCATAAAAGAAATTAGAGATTTTATGCCAATTAAATGCATTTCAGTACTTTTCTTAACACTGCTACAATACTTCAATATATAAAATAACAAATGAAACATAGTTAACCTACCTCATAAATGGCCAAATCAATGCCAGCATATGGAATGATACCCAATAGATTGGGAATGTACCCACGATAAAAGCTACGAAGACCTTCATTTTTATATATTTTACATGCTGCATCCCAAATGCTGGAGTACTGGCCAGTCTTCCTAAGTGCAAGGCGTGTCTTCAAAACCTACAATAAACAATGGAGAAATTTTGGTTTTAACAATGGACTGAAAATCATATCTACAATAAACAGTGATGAAAGAAAAAGTACATGACTGTAAATTTAACCTATATTCTCTAGTGGTGGATGCATTAACCTGCTTATGCTGACATTTCCAAATATGTACTAAATGATATACAGGGTGGAACAAAAGTCAGGTACTATTTTAATGAAAAATTTATATATATATATTTGCAGACCTTTAAAGATGAATACTGAGGAGCACATAGCAAGAGTTATCTGGTGAATCCAAAGAAATCAGAAATAAATTTGAAAGGATCAATCAGCAGACACTTTTACGTCGATTTTAGTTTTTGAGGAAAAATTGTCTTGAGCCGGGTGGGATACGAACCCACGACCTCCTGATAACATGTCAGGTGCTCTGGGCCACTGAGCTACCAGCCGCCGATCAAGATTTCCTCTAACTAGCGCTATGAACATTCCTTCTATGTTTCCCATTGGCGCTTTTTGCCGACAATATTTCCAGCCACAAGCGGCACTTATATTGCCCAATAGATGAAAGCATATACGATAAGTATGCAGATATAGTTAATTAATGAAATGACTTCATTAATGAAATAACTCATCAGAGTTAACTCGACAGATATTCAAATCAATCAGCAGACACTTTTACGTCGATTTTAGTTTTTGAGGAAAAATTGTCTTGAGCCGGGTGGGATACGAACCCACGACCTCCTGATAACATGTCAGGTGCTCTGGACCACTGAACTACCGGCCGCCGATCAAGATTTCCTCTAACTAGCGCTAGGAAATATTGTCGGCAAAAAGCGCCAATGGGAAACATATAAGGAATGTTCATAGCGCTAGTTAGAGGAAATCTTGATCGGCGGCCGGTAGCTCAGTGGTCCAGAGCACCTGACATGTTATCAGGAGGTCGTGGGTTCGTATCCCACCCGGCTCAAGACAATTTTTCCTCAAAAACTAAAATCGACGTAAAAGTGTCTGCTGATTGATTTGAATATCTGTCGAGTTAACTCTGATGAGTTATTTCATTAATGAAGTCATTTCATTAATTAACTATATCTGCATACTTATCGTATATGCTTTCATCTATTGGGCAATATAAGTGCTGCTTGTGGCTGGAAATATTGTCAGCAAAAAGCGCCAATGGGAAACATAGAAGGAATGTTCATAGCGCTAGTTAGAGGAAATCTTGATCGGCGGCTGGTAGCTCAGTGGTCCAGAGCACCTGACATGTTATCAGGAGGTCGTGGGTTCGTATCCCACCCGGCTCAAGACAATTTTTCCTCAAAAACTTAAATCGACGTAAAAGTGTCTGCTGATTGATTTGAATATCTGTCGAGTTAACTCTGATGAGTTATTTCATTAATGAAGTCATTTCATTAATTAACTATAAATTTGAAAGGAAATTAAAAAAAGCAGGACCAGTAGATAGGACGATACATAAACTAGTGAACAAATTTAAACGAATGGGTTTTCTACATGATGAAATAAGAAGTGGACGACCACGTACGTCAGAGGATAATGTGAATGCTGTGAGTCAAATCATGAAAATCCATGCATGTCTCTTCATGCAGCAGCACACAGACTCAATCTCCCAAAGACATTGGTGCACAGAATTCTGAAAATTAATTTGCTTAAAAAGAGCTATCATTTGCAGTTTTTATATAAAGATTTTCCTTTACGGACTGCAACGTGTGCTGATTTGTTAGAATGCATCCACAGTGACAACTTAAGGGAGGACATTCTTTTTAGTGATGAAGCTATGTTCCATAAATGTGGCAAAGTAAATTGCCACAATTGTCGCATTTGGGTGAATGAACGTCCAACTGACTTTGTTCAATACCATGAAAGAGACTCTCCAAAGGTTAATGTCTGGATGGGTATGGCAAAATCTAATATTTATGCTTATGGCCCTTTCTTCTTTGCCAAAGCTACTGTTACTGGACCGATTTATCTTGATATGTTGCAGCAATTCCTTATGCCTCAGTTGGTTGCAGATGGCATAATTAACACAGTCGTGTTTCAACAAGATGACGTCCCATGTCATTAAGCCACAATTGTTCAGATTTACCTGAATGAACAGTTTCCAAATTGGTGGATTGGGCATGTAAGTAACAGACCATGGCCAGCTAGATCACCTGATCTAATCCCTTTGGATTTTTTCTCTTGGGGGTATATCAAACCACAAGTCTATAGAAAAAGGATTGCGACCCTGAATGGTTTACAAGAACGTATACGAAATGCTGCAGATAACATAACTCCCCAAATGCTACAGGATGTGTTTTGAAATGCCGTTGAACGATTTGAGCTATGCAGAAATACTGATGGTCGTCATGTCAAACCCTACTAATGATAATTCAACAATTACTACTAATCTTCCATTCTGTAAATAAATTATTTATCATTTAAATATGCTTCATTAAAATAGTACCTACTTTTGTTCTACCCTGTATATGCTAGCATTTAATTTTTGCCTGCAATGATTATATTTATGTCTCTCAGCCAAGTACCTCCTTTTACTCTCTGGAATTGTCAATTGCCTTAAGATTTTTAAATCATAAGCTTACTTCAGTTTTAAGGAAATTGAACTTAAAATTGCAGAACATCAATTTTAGATGGTTACCTAGATTGGTTATATGCTATGAACATACTGCCGAAAGGTCTATTACTGAGCAGCTTCCCATGTGTCTCATATTGTTATGGTTCCTTGCATGTGCTTAGTGACAAACCATCAAAATCATTAACTTCACGAATTATTAAACATGATCCTTCCATTTGACAATAATAAGGCTTTCATTTTCTTGTTTACTGATATTTAAAACACTGCACACATTCCACATATCAATGACTTTCTCCAAATCACAATGCTATGATTACAGCAATAGAGTGATTCAATAACATTAAAATTGCCCAAACTAGCTGTGATTATGTTACATACCCCCATTTTATATGCAGTATGTTTCTTTAAGAAAGCCTTATTATCTTGAAGTTGCATAATTTAAAAACATAGTTATTCTAATGCAAAGATATAATCATTCCTTTGTAATCATTCCATGCAAAGTACACTTTAATCGGAGAATTCTGACATTTCTATTACTGATAAATAAACTATCTTAATATTCAAACATAACATTGGATAATACTTACTTCTAAAGGATATATTGCAGTCTGTGAAATTCCCCCAGCTAAGGATCCTGCAGCAAATCTTTCATAAATACCCAATTCTCTTTCAGAGGTACCTTTAATTATTCTTTTTGCCTACAAAAATTGCAAGATACAATTTATTATTATTTGATAAATTACAACAGAACGATATAAACAGCTTTTATTATTGCAGGAATTTGAATGGTATAACTCTTGTTTTCATTCATTATATTGGCCATCAGTATTCATGATTTGCTTTGTTCCAGTTAATACCTTTCTCAAAGGAGTAAACTGCCCACATTTTTACTCCACAGAAAAAATTACTAATATTTAATACCAATTCTTAGTTAGCCCTATAATGGGCAAGTAACTCAGATTCCAGAAGCATTCTTGTACATGAAAGAAATGTGACTATTTATAATTAAATATATTCTTTTAGTATCTTTACTAATTGCATTATACTTTTTGAAGTATAATGCAATTAGTACAGATACTAAATTGAATTGAAGTAATCTACTAATTGAATACTAATTGAATTGATCTACTTCAATTCTTAATTTTTTCCAAATATATACAAATATTTTGTATCTCCATTATCCATATGTACAGGACAGCTCTTAATCCCAATGCTGATTTTTTTTTCCGTGAACTAATTATTTTACTCTGCAGTGTACATTGAAATGCAAAATATCAATACATATTAATGCATATAATTTAATGAACATACTGCTAAACAACAAATAACTGTTCCACCCTTTTTACCAATCCCTCAGAACAAACCAATCTTATAACAAGCCTAAATATAAAATTGTGCAAAACTGATTATAATTAAAAGTGCCTCAGCTCTAGTGAAAGAGAAGTTTAAATCCCTTATCAGCCCAATAGCCCAACCCACATAACAATAGACATGCACAAGACCTGTTCTAGTTGCAATGTCAATCATGGCCCACAGATCAGAGAAGTTTTCTAATCTGCATTATTTCCTTCACTCTGAAGTTTCCGACTCTAGGTAATCCAATTAGTGTTTAGTTAGCCAGAACTGAGAGAATTGGGTATAGGTTCAGTGAACACCCATTTGAAAACAATGTATTACCTTCAACTCTGTAAAAGAATTTAGGTGTAGACTTTGCCATGTGTTTTATCCAGAAATGGTCAGCTGGAGTCATAGATTTCCTCTGATTGGTGCACAGGTGAGCCCACAAGCAAGAAAGTGTGTGACACAATTAGAGAGTGGGGACACAGCTGTACCTTTAGTATAGTAAAAGAGCTAAAGCAGAAGCAATTCTTCCCTTTCATTAACATTCTCGTTTTAGGTAAAGGGCAAAAATACTGTATAATTTGGAGGCAGATTTTCATAAGTGTAAATTGAAAAAACTCTAAAAATCTGATTTTCAAAGACAAAAATCATATTTTCGGATTTTAAACCAAAAATTGGAGAAAAATCCAATAAAATCAGAATAGTTGGCAGCTATGCATATCCTTGCATGCTTGTAGTATATTTTTCATTTCAAAAAGGTTTAGTCATTCCCACTCATATATATACAGTATATACATCCATGGCAAAAAGGGTTAAAGAATCGGTCTGTATCTAAAAAACTGATATGAAATATTTGGGACTCTGAATACAATTTTGTGTTTCAAATATGATGCAATTAATTATTTTTATCAATATATTACAAACGTAATGCAAGTTGAGAAAATATATTTTTGTTCCTTTATTTCACTCAAATTCATTTTCAGAACAAATTTAATTTAGAATTTCTAAATGATGATTAAAATTTTTGATATTTCAGGACCTTGAATATATATATATATTCATTTTATGACAATACCACGCACTGATATTATAAGGAATAGCATTTGTGACTATTCAGAATAATTCTCATCAAATTAACTTACTTGCTCATAAGCCATAAATTTTAGGGCACTCTCTGGTGCAATTTTCAGAACATTTATTCCATTTCCTCTCCAAAGAGACTGCACTCCACCTTCTTTTAACATATGTCTTAAACAGTATGATATGGAACCATATTCACTTCCCTTCACCTGAAACATATAGATAGCAAAACAAACACATTAAGTAGCCATATCATCATAAGAATACCAGTTTATATATTTTGTTTCTTATACTGTGTATGCAGTACTGACACTCATAGAGATTCAATGATAACACAGAGGAAATATAATTATTGGGAATGAAAAAAAAATTGGAAGTAATGAAAAATAATTACATCTGTTGCATATAAATTCCAGAAAACAATGTCTTCCTTAAATTTTGGAAGTTTGGAGACTGGCTTAAGAAAAAAACACAAATATTTTCTGATAAGACACTTTGATATATTGTACTGCAAAGTATATTAGGGTATATTGATATATATTAAGGGGTAATAAATTTACCAAAATACCCAAAATATATTTAGGGTATATTGATATATTATTAATTTGGGGTATATTGATATATTATTAATTTAGGGTATATTGATATATATATATATACCCTAAATTTTGGAAGGACCCCAAATCTATATATATTTTTTTTAAAAAACTGCTGCATTTGAAGGAAAAATTGTGTTGAGCTGGGTAGGATAGGAAACCCCAACCTCCTGATACAAATCAGGTGCTCTGACCAAGGTTCTAACCACTTTCATTCAAAAGCATGGTTTCTATTTCATTGCAACTCATTTTTTTTTAGCTAAACAGCATCTTGATTTAGATGCCAATGCATATGCTGAGTATAATCAATTAAGATTACTTAAGTGAATTTTTTGATGTTTGTTCAGTTGAAAGGCATTGGAACCACTTTTTTTTTTATCAAATTTAGAGGAAGCACTGTCTTTAGTTGGGTGAGATATGAACCTATGACCTGATAACATATTGAGTGGTCATATATGGTGAAAATTTGTACCCTCTCCCCAAGAAATTTTCTGATTACAAACAATATATTTTCTTTCAATATGAAGAGAGCAACATAAAAACTTAAAATCCTAAAGCTGATTTATATATATATATTTCATGAGCTTGATATTAAATACCATTCATCTAATATTCTAACCCCTTTCATTCAAAAGCATGGTTTCTATTTCATTTGTGAATTTTTTTCAAATTTGTTTGGGGTTAGGTTTTTAACTCTGAATAGCATTTTTTTTCAACTGATTCTTCAATTATTATAAAGCAACAACTCTGTGAGCTACCACTGATGATATCTCCCTTTACACTTAGTATTCCTTTATTTATTGTAAAAAAAAAATCCTCTCTTAGAAGTCATTGATAATATTTAGATGAGAACTGGCTTCTTGTTCACATAACACAATAACTGCAATGAAGAAAGTTATTTTAAATACAAAATTTACTATCTAAACTGTGTCACTTTAATTATCATTTTAGAAATGTGAACTTTGCAAATATCATAGTTTTAATCACAATATTTGTGTTCCATGAATAATAAAGACAGTATTCACTCAATATTATAAACAACATATAATTCTGAAAACACTTGATATCATCTACAAGTGAACTATTAGTGAATTTAGATATTCTACTGCTATCCATGTATAAGACTTCTGTATATTTCACAATTACCATCATCAAAGTGATTAGCACAAAAAGAAGTAGCCAATATTTATCTTAATGTTACGCTTCTACCAATGCATCTGACTAATTGACTACTACTGTTCTACAATAAATGAAAGTATAAAGATAAAACAAGTAAATACCAAAACTACTATAAAGAATACAATTGTTTAAATGCTAAAATATTCTGAATTATTGTGCAGAGCACTTTTTAAAAATCTCATTCCACATAGACTTGATACTGGGCATACAAAGTACAAATGCTATCATCTAAGAACTAAAATGAAATAATAAAAGTGTGATGTATATGTTACATATACACAGTACGATAAGCACAAATTATTTTTATTTGAATGCACTTTATCATATCAAACTAAAAATACTAACCTGAAGAAATATTTTTATTCGATCCAGTGGTGCTGTGCATGTTCTAGAAACAGCTCCTGCAACACCTCCAGCAACAAGATGGCGCCACCACATTCCTGTATGCATTTCAGTTGCTGTGAAATCTTCTGGAACAAGAATATTTTCACCCAAATCTAGAAACTAAAAGGACAAAATCTTAGGGGGAAAAAAAACCAACAAAAAACGAAATGTTTCTAATAATAAAAAAAATTCCCTTTTTTAAGTCCCACTTTTAAAAAGATAAAATCTATACAAAGTTATTTTTCGACTTTATAATATTAAAATAAATGTATCTTTTTTTTCTATAAAGCAGAAAACTTTACACATTTATGAATAATTTAGAAATACACAATATTTCTAGTATAACATTAGCTTTGACAAACAAAAAGCTGTAGGATAGGGGAGAGAAAACTCCAATATAGAGCAAGCTAGTTTAATAACATTATACCAAATTACAAGGTGAAATTTGAATTTTTTAATAATTTGAATGTTTTAGTGAATTGTAAACAATCTAAGAATTAAAAAACAAGTGTTTTACAAATCAAGCTATTAAATTGTAACATGTATCACTTGTAATAAAGGCTAACTTTCAGAGTTTCTATCATAATTCCAATAACAACATTTTTTAAAAAAATTTCATGTGGTGTCAAGTGTTTTTTGTTTTTCAATGCTGATTAAGAAAATGACTATTAAGTTTCTATCATATGAGATTTTTGAGAAATTTTGCAAATGCAACAGAATTCTTTGTATTCCATCAAGAAAAGGAGAAGTTGAGTCTCAACATGCTAGCTGATTAATGCTGGACACTAACAAGGAAAGTTTCTAATACCATGTACAAGTAGAAGTCCATGATGATTAAAACACTTCAAGTGAGTCAAAAATCATATTTGCAAAGACCTAGAATAAGATATTTATTAATATCTTGATTTTCTTGAAAACTTAATGTGACAGCAGAATCTTAAGACCATTTTCATGTTTAGTACTAAAATTACACAAGAAACACCTATTGCCATATGAAAAGTTAAAATATGTTGTCCAGAATTAGAGAACAATTCACACTTTCTAATAAAAAACATATTAATTTCCCCTAGCCTTAACACAGACCAGAATTTAGATGTTTAATTATCAAAAATTTTATGTGAAGCAACACTATTTTCAATTCATGGTTTATTAGCAAGATAGATTAAGCAAACATAAAAAAAAATTGCACATTCAAGTTTATAATCATTGAAGAAGTATCAATGGCATAATGGTATCGTATTGGCTCATGGTGACCCTGCAATTGCTGGTCTGAGTGAGTCCTGGGTAAATGCCATGATCACTTATTCTGTTTAAACCTGCAGATAAATTACTATTTCTGTGAATCAAATTTGAAATATTTGATTTTACTGATTCAATTGAAAATTTTTTTTAATAAATCAAAGGTAGAACATTTTTAAGCTCTAATTATTGCAATAGGAAAAAGGGGAAAGTCATTAGCCCCTGTAAAAATGAATCAATTAAAAAGTGTATGAAAGCTTTTGTAGACAAGTTTAAAAGAATTTAAATTACTTAAATAAAACTGAAAAATAATGACAATGCATAGCTTTTACTACATTTCACTTTTTGCAAATTAAAATAAAAATCTACAATAAAAATTTCATAAGTAAACAGAAAAAAAAAATGCTATGAATATATATATATACTTACATGTATTTTATTTGAAAATTCAAATTCATGCAATATCACCAAACATTTCAATTGCCTAAAAAATAACTTTCTGTATTGGCTTCTGGCTACAGCCCTGACACCAGAGCCAGCAGCCAAGTGGCTGATCCCATCCAATACTTTAGACTGGCAAACCAAATAGACTCACAGCTGCAATTTATATAGCATAGCAACAGCTTCACGTCACAGCTGAACTGGAGGTTGGGTCACATTATCTCATAACACAGCCAATAGTAAGCTTTATGATGTGTTATAGCCTTCTAGAGTTCATTTCAGTGGTTCAAGAACTTTGCTCACCAGAAGTGGCACTGATAACTGGATGGAAATTACACAATCACAGAAATGCATTTTTCATATTTCCTTCAAATGATATGAGTACTTTATACTCAATCATTTCAAATCAGGAAAGTTAACAGTTACCTTTTTTGTAAATTCAATATTTTTACAACTCAAATGTTCATTTAATATTTGCTATTAGTACAAAAAAGCACAGATTAACATTTTTTTCTCTCTCCTGGCACTAATTTTGCTTCCCATCAAAACGTTTCTAATTTTTACACTGTAAAATTCTTTAAAACAGTCAGAAAATGATTTATATATATATATAATTATCAATTATTATGCATTTCTTTCTATTGCCATATGCTATATGCTATTATAGCATAATTTTAACAAGAGTTACACTTACTGTAGCATGCCTCCAAGATTTTAATACATCATGAAGTTCAAAACTTGGCATGAAGAGCAAATAATCACGCCATTCATTAAATGTGATTGTTTGTGAATCATCTGTGTCCATCCTATAATAAAAATATCAATTGAAATGGAATCTTCATAAAACAAACTTATGAAAAGTTCTAAGCAGCACACAAAAAAAAACATTCCCTTGATATGTCAAGGATTGTATTAAATTATCTAATATATACTAATTATTATGCTAAAAATAGTCTATTACTATTAATTATTGCCTGGATCTGCTAGATCAGTGGTTGGGAACTAATGGCTCTGAGCACTCTAAAAACACAACTCTTGACAGTTTATAGTTCAATATTCAACTGTGAAAAAAAATTCTTAATGATTTTCATTAAAACCAAGTACTGGAGCAGACAACAGGCTGCAAGTACTGATGCAATTCAAATGCTCTAAGTATACTTAGAGCTTCTGAACTGCTACTCTTGAATTGCCTCTTTTGCTACAAATTCTAATAAATTGGCCAAGATATCATGGTGATGAATGGCACTTTTTTTAAATATTTTTTTAAATAGTTTCATTGCATACACTTTAAAATACCTAATTTAAAATTATATGTTATGGTTTTATTTCTCTTATTAAAAGTAAATAATTTACAGCAGTTTAATTTTTCTGTTATGGCCCTTAATCCAATAAAATTTGATGGTTTGACTATCTTTTGCTGTTTTGGCTCTTGACCCAATAAAGATTCCTGACCCCTATCAAGATGATTATTTTGTTTCATGGAACATTCAATTAATTTACATTATGATGAAGTCAATGCATTTTCTGGTGAATCTTAATTATAAATTTTTATTCAACAATTATAAATTTCAAATGTAAAATCTTATTTTGAAATAACCAATGAACAGAATTAGGTATTCAAGTACAAGCCAAAACAAAGAGAATTCGGTAGCCAAACAATAAAAAAAAAATGAACAATACAAGTAATGCATTTTTCCATTTCAGTGCAGTAAAAATTATTTTCTGTACTATCATATGTTGTAACATACTGCTCTAAAACTATGATGATTCACTAAAATGGTATGCTTCAGAAGAATCTAAAATTTTTAAATGGGTTTTAAAATATTAACAATCATTTCCATATTATAGGCTAGAATTTCAAAGATATAATGCAGTTCATTTCACAGACTTCACTTTCAATTAAAACTGCTCTCTCTACTGATCTTATTGTCTCCTTCCAGTCATAATACAGGAGGCACAACTCTCCTAACAGTGATATTGTGAAATAAATCTTTTTATTAAATCTAAAATTAACATTCCAATTCTACATGACCATGAAGAATATAATTAAATCATTTTCCTAATTATCATGCTTATTAAAATCTTTGTAAAAATTTATAAAAGAATCAAAAAGTCAGCAATACAAAAAATATATATGTATTATTCTTGAACTTTGTTTTATAAAACTGTCACTGGAAACAACTAATAATAAATCAATTAAACATAGGTGACAATCACAGCGTTACCTAGGTGACATTTTAACATCACTATATCAATAAATATTTTGTGGAAAAAATTTCGCCAACATACGGGACTTGAACCTGCATCTTTCCAGAAACATGCCAGAGTATTCTTACCGATTGAACCAATGCCGGCTCATCTTTTTTCCACCAATTTAAAACTTTAAACTTTTCACCGATGATTTTCATGTTTTCACCAATGATTTTTGTGATTCCATGCCATCTATGATCAATGGGTGGCAACTATTTCTTTTTATATTGCGCTGAGTAAGATGAAAATAATAAAGTCTCTTCACGTTATTTAGTGTTATTAATGATTTAAACATAGATGATCTATGTTTGAATCATTAACTATTTCTTTTTATACTGCGCTGATTAAGATAGAAATAATATATATTATATAATAATAATAATGCTAAATAGCCTGAAGAGACTATTATTTCAATCTTACTCAGCACAATATAAAAAGAAATAGTTGCCACCCGTTGATCATAGATGGCACCAAAATCATTGCCGAAAAGTTTAAAGTCTTAAATTGGTGGAAAAAAGATGAGCTGGCAATAGTTCAATCGGTAAGAATACTCTGCCATGTTTCTGGAGAGATGCGGATTCAAGTCCCATACGTCGGCAAAATTTTTTCCACAAAATATTTATTAATAAATCAATTACTTAACCTGCTCTATCCCCCCTCCCCTCAAAAAAAAAAAAGATCTTTAGGTTTATTCAGTACTATCATGAACAAAAGTACTCTAAATGATTCCAGGTTTTCCTTAAGAGAAAAATAAAACAGTAAAACTCATCTAGTTTGTATAGCAATAACACAATGAATCATGTAATTTATTTTTCAATTCTAAGCCCAAATGTAAACCTGATGTCAAAATTTGTAAAACATTAGAATTAGAAAATGTTAACAATATTCCCACTCTGAATGTATACTCATCTTCAGCTATTTAAACTTTATCCCTAGGCATAATCCTAATGTGTATAGCACTGAAACATTACTTACCTTCACAGGCATTTGCATATTACTGATTGAGGGAGTTATTTACATATGATGACATTTGCAAATCTTAAATTTTGAGTGTGTAAAGACTCATAAGCACTTCAAGTCATTCATTAACATTGGCCATTGCATTTTTAAACATGACATTATGAAATAATTAAATTTAATTAGGGTAGTAAGGAGGTTTTTTTTTATCTAGTGACTGCTAGAGGAATATGAAAAACACTTCTTGACATATGTATTCATGATCCTTGTAGCTTCTGATAACTTCTTTAAGCCTTACAGGTAAGTACTGATAATTACCAGTTCATATTTTTTCCCACCAGTCTGCAGCAGTAGTAATATTTTCCCAAATCAATTCAACTCAACAGCAAAATAAAAACAAGATTTTTACTACTTACTTGATAATTTCTCATAAAACATGAACAGTTAAGTGATCTGAAGGGTAATCTATATTCATAAAAACCTAAATCCAAGTCCTCCAATGGACAAAAACATGCAACTTTCTTCACATTAGAAAACCAAAGACAATAATGCAAAATAAAACTAATGGCTGCAAAAATAAAACAATTTGATAGGGCAGGTTCTGTAATATATTCATATGGAAAAGAACAGATAAAAGAACTTAATACCAAAAAATATAAAAGCACAAACCTCTTCAGTAAAGTATATGCTTCTTGCTCATCAATTATTACTCCAAATCGAGCAAAAGCCCTAACAATTTCATTAGTATCAATTTTCCCTGAAATAAAAGTGATTTAATTTTTTTTCATATACACATATCCAATTATTCATGGCAGTTCATATAAAATTAACTCCTAAATGCTTAAATTTACATTTATTTTTGTAAATGACTTACTGTAAACATTATTATTTGTATTTTAATTAGTTTTTGAGATAAATTTTTACCATCAGTGCCTGCTTTAAATGTTTTGGTGTCAATAATTCTTTAACCCTCCTGGTGTTACACATTTATCATTTCTCTGTTTTACAAGAGCCATAGCAAGGCATAAGCAATGGCTGTATGGTGGGTCTGCCATGTCAATAGCACTATAAGACCAGATACCTGTGGCAGGGAGAATACATTCCAGCCACCTGGAGGGTTAAAATATTAATGAATATTATTAAAAAAAGATTAACAAAGATTTGAGCAATGTTTTCAACATATTTTCAGTGATATTTCTCTGTAAAAAGCTTATTTTTTTAAGTAAGCAACTTAGAATATGGCTTTCCAATCAAATTGCATGGAAGTTGGGTTGTTTTACCTCTGAGAGGGGTGGGGCAGGGTACCTCTGAGAGGAGTGAGATGGGTGAGGCTCAGTCAGTAATGCACCAGTCTTGTAATCTGCAGTCCCCAGGTTCAAGTCCCAGCTGTGTCAAGCAATGGGATTTAACTCTGCAAAACTTTCCACCTGCCCACGGTCAGCAGGGGACACCGATGGGCTTGGAAAAGTCACTGTCCATTGGATGGGATGTTAACCAATGGTTCCATGTGTGGGAAAGTCATACCCTGTGCATGTTAAAGAACATGCTGCATGGCCTTGACAGGAGACTACAGTCTGTCTCCCAACAGTTGTTCCAGTAGGTTCCCTCCCCCAACCTTCATTGAGCTTTAGGTCCTTGTGACCAGGCCATTTAGCCCATTATATGCAAAAACATGCTGTTCAGAGGAAAAACCCAACCCAATTTCTGAGTAGCACATTTTTGCACACAATGGCTAATGGCCCGATCACAAGGCCATTAGCTATTGCAACCTGGCTAATGGCCAGGTCACAAGGACAATGATGGTTCAGAAATGGTTGGTGGAAAGAAATCTACTGGACAGCTGTTAGAAGACAGTTGGTAGCCTCTCATCAAGGCCATCCAGTATATTCTTCGACATGCATAGGATATGGCTCTCCCATCAAGTCCATTCAGTGTGTTCTTTAACATGCACAAGGTATGGCTCTCCTGCACACAGGGCCATGACTTAATGTCCCATCCAATGGATAGCAGCTTTTCCAAGACCATCAGTGTTCTCTACTGACCAAGAGTAGGGAGTTCCATGGAGATTTATCTCAATGCTGGCCAGGTGGAATTTGAAACTGAGAACTGAAGATTACAAGTGTGGAGCACTACTGACTGAGCCACCCCTAGCATGAAAATATCAGAAGTTTTGATAACATGATATATAACATAAAAAAATTGCTTACAGAAAACTGCAAAAAACAAAGAACTTGTAAAGGAAGTCATGGGAATAAAGGGTGCAAATTAAAAAAAAAAAACCCAGGTCATCGCCAGTGGCTAATAAATACAAGGAGAGGAGAATGGGATCTAGGTAGGAACATATTAAAGTTCAAAGGAGGCATCCCAGCTGGAGCACAGAAAATTAAAAGAACAGAGATTAGAAGCAAGTTGGTTTGTTTTATCCCTGAGTGATTTTTTCCCCATAATGACTAAATGGTCAAGTCACAAGGACCCATGGAATCAGAGAAGGTTGGAGGAAGGAAACAAACTGGACAGCTGTTTGAAGACAAATGGAATGCTCTCACAAGGCCATCCAGCATGTTATTTAATGTGCACAATAGTATGGATCCTGCCATGGGGCCACAGTTTACATCCCATCCAACTTCTAAATCCATCAGTGTCCCCTTTCTGACTGAAGAGTGGATTCAGCAGAGATAAATTTCCCTGTTGGCAATGGTGGAACTCAAACCTTGGAATTGCATATAACAAGTCTGCATGCTGCTGACTGAGGCAAACCCCCCCCCCCCCCAGATGTGAGCAGAAGGGGTGAAAGAAGCATTAACCCAAGAATGGGAGGCACCTTTAAGTGGTGAGTAATCGCATAGTGTTCTTTTAGAATACCCCTGTTAACTTTTAGACTGTCATAAACAATTTAGCATCTGTACTCTATTTTTACAACTCAAATGTTCATTTAATATCTGCTATTAGTATATAAAAAGCATAGATTAATATTTTTTTTCTCCTGGCACTATTTTTGCTTCCCATCAAAACATTTCTAATTTTTATGTAAAATTCTTGAAAACAGTCAGAAAATGATTTTTTTTTATATATATAAAAAGGAGCAATTATCAAATATTATTCAATTTTTGCTATTGCCATATGCTATATGCTATGATAGCATAAATTAGGCTTTGAATGTTCCCACTACATAAAAAAAAATTGCTATTTGAACAATGCATTTCACTGTGACCATAAAAAAAATCATGAATGGTCCAAAGGACATAGCAGCCACTACTGTTATTAACTTATTACCATATATCGGCTTATTTTTTAATTGCATCATATTAAATTTTTTACTTTTACCAAAACATTAACTTTTAAAGTATGTTTTGGTAAATTATGGATGCAAATGCTTAAGTACTGCAAATGCATATAAAATTGAAAAATGCAAAAGAACTAACTTCTTAACACTCCTTCAAAACCTCAACATAATAAAAAGCATGCAATATTATACTTGTGTATTCTTATCAAATAAAAATTGAATTTTGAAAAATAAAAAAAAAATTAAAAGGATTGTTTAGAGCAAAATATTTTAAAAAGTGTTATATTTCAGCCAGAGGTCACTAAATGAGCAAACATGCCCACTAGCATGGTGGAAAATATAGTTGTGTCTATTCCTGAGTTAATAGGGAACATAAAAATTGTACAAGGCAGAACAGACACCAAAGAGGAAAAGTAATTGGTGGGGGGGGGGGGGACAATAATAAGAAGTTGCATTCCATAATGATTTGGCTAAAATAGATAGAAGGACAGGAAAGATATTGTGAGTGGGTGCAACTGCTGCATTCTTTTAAAAGAAAAATATGGGAATGCAAAAAACTATATCAATTTCAATGTATAATATATAAAACTTTTTTTATATAAAATCTATATTAACAGAATATATTTGGACAAAAATGTATATTTTTAAAGGTACCTCTGTCACGATTTATAATACAAGGAAGTAATTTTTCTTCATCAGTACTTACAGAGTATGTTGGAGGTGTGGTGGATGTAAATAATTGGGTTCAACACAAAAAAAACTATTTCCATATTAATTAAAATGCATTAAAAGTATATAGTTACCATCTCTGTTTTCATCCATATGCTTGAACAAAGACATTAAGTGATGCTCTGATTCCACAACAAAATGGAAGAAGTCTTCAAAGGTAAGGGATCCTTTTTTCTCAACATGAGCCTAAAAATTATTCAGAATTAAGATTAGTAATGAACAGCTGCAAAAGGTGTTATAAATGCTTCATAAAGTTCTCATTAATAAATAATTCATAAAGTTCAATTCTCATTAGATATCTATAAAGTTTTAACATAAACTGCCCTACCAAAATATTTGACATTTCCATATTATGTTAAGTGGAAATCTAACTTCAAAGCATGCATTTTAATGGAAAAAATGTGACTGAAGATAAACTAAATATCATAATCAAATCTATTTAAATCTTGATTTTCAACAATATTCATTCACTATTTAATGTTACAGAAGCTGGAATATTTCACAACTGTAATGCATCATAAAAATTTACCTTGGAAATTAATTAAAACTTGAATAATAAGTATTTTTTAAAACCATTTAATAAAAATATACGTTTTAGCAGGCCCAGATCTAAAAAAAATAGGGGGAAGTAAGATTGAGCTGGAATGAACTAGAACAGCATTCAAGTATTTATATATTTTTTTCCCTGTTTTAGTGATCTGACATTTATTGAAATATATAAGTAATATATATATGTACTAATTAAACCCATGCCAAACCTTTGGCATGAAACATATGTTCATTGATGACTCTTCCTATCAATAAGTTCACTTACAGCTTTGTGCCATACTACTCAAAAAGTATTACTTCATCCACAAGGTGACAGCAACACCCCAAAATTTTCAGATACTTTTCTAGGGATCACTCCCAACCCAAGGCAGCAAGAAACAATCTGTTCTCTAACAGGGTTCCTAGGCTGGCTGCTTATCTGTTCCCCACATTTCAGTAGTTTATGTAATGATTATCTGTAACTCTTAAAATACTCAACATATATTTTTGAAAATTAAGATTTAAATAGATTTGATTAAGATCTTAAATTTATCCTCAATTACATTTTTTCTATTAAATGCACATTTTAGAAGTTATGGAGCTTCAAAGTTAGCTTTCCATTGACATCACATGGAAATTCTGTAACATTTTAGTTGGGAGTTTATTTTATCATATGCCAAAATTGATGAGTTTGTAATCATACTTAAAACTAATATCTAAAAGCTAATAACATCTAACATGTAAAACTAAAAGATCTAACCACAAAATTCAGGAAAAAAAACATCCTCCTCAAGCAGCTACTTGTCGTAGGTCTAACAGGAGCCTGTTAGTTTAATATGCCATAGAAGAAGGTCTGTGAGGACAGCGAGACCTCAGCAGAAAGACAACACAAACATCCATGCCTTACCCAAGGCTTGAACCCAGGTCCCGTTAATCACGAGTATTGATTGATTTAGAGTTTATACAGTGCATTAATAACTTAGGTTATTGAACACCAAATCAGACAATTTTAAAACAAAGAAGCATCTTCCTCCCAACTATTGATAAATTGCCAACTAGGACTGTCAATTTCATCCTTACCTGCATTAAACTACAAGGTTTTAATTTTCATACATGTGAGAAAGAGTAACAGCCATATAATTTTAAGGTAAATCAAATCCATCAGCAACACAAATTTGCTACCATGGTTAATGTTAACAAAATTTAATGTTTTATAGAAATATTTAGCTGTTTGCTATGATTTAAAAATGAAGCGTTTCAACTAAATATATGGCCAAAGTTATTCGTAATGATACATCTAAACTAGTGGTTCTCAACCGTTTATGCTTCACGTATCCCTTGTATAGATAGATAAAACTATAGTTATAGTATAACAAAGGGAATAAAATAAAACACTGACTTTATTACTAGATCTAGCGACTTTTGAGCTCTCACGGCGTACCCCAAAAAATTTTACCCCAAACAATTTTACCGCCTACACCACATTGAAAACCTCTAATCTAGACTAATAGCTTCATTTTGATGACAAAATGGCATATATAATTCTGTCATTTTTTTCTGTAAGTGCAATAATTGCTAAAGAAATTATTAGCCAATAACGCTATCAAAAATCTAATTTCATTTCATTATTAACAAAGGAGTGATATGATATCTGATTTTGATGAGCTGCAGTTCTTTAAATGACGTTTTTCAAGATCTGCTCCTGTCTTTCTCTTGCAACACAGGCAGTTGGGAAGGGGGGAGGAGATCAAAGAAAACCTCGACAGAAAAGGTGAAATGTATCCAGGAACTAATAAAACTTAAAGGATGATTGCAAAAACTGAAAAGAACAATAAATAAAAATAATTATCCCCTCAAGCAGCTGCTTGCTACAGAGGTCTGACAGGAGCCTGTCAATTTATATGCCATAGTAGAAGGTCTGTGAGGATGGCAGGACCTCAGAAGACAAACAACACAAACATCCATGCCTTTTCTGGGGCTCGAGCCCAGGTCAGTCACCCTTAGATCAGTAGCCAAGTGCGCTAACCACTTGGCCATGGGGCAGCTGAAAAGAACAAAAATAGAATTTTTCAAAAATTATGACTTTGGGTTGGTTGGGTTGTTTTACCTCTGAGCGGTACTTTTTTTGCATACAATGAGCTAAATGGCCAGGTTACAAAGACCCCGAAGGCTCAAAGAAAATTGGGAGAGGGGACCCACTGGAACAGCTATTGGGAGACAGATGGTAGCCTCTCGTCATGGTCACTCAGCATGTTTTTTAATGTGCACAAGGTATAGCTCTCCCGCACGCAGGGCCATGGCTTAATATCCTATACGACGGACAGCAGCCTTTCCAAGCCCATCGGTGTTCCCTACTGACCGAGGGTAGGGCGTGGAGTTTTGTGGAGATAAATCTCAAAGCTGTAACAAACTGCACATTACGAGCCTGGCATGCTACCGACTGAGCACTCCCACACCATTAGAATTTGGGTGCATAAATGTATGCAAATGTAAAATTCCAAATTAAGAAAAAAATACTAATGTCAACTACTACATATGTAGGTTTATCGAGGTTCTACTTTCCAAATTCCTATTTGGTCCACTGGGTTCTATCCTAAAGATTTTACAAAATTAACCATACGCTTAAGCTACTTCAGCAAAATTTTAATCGTTTAAGACCAAAGCATTTATTCATTGCATATTTTCACAATGAATCATCGAAATCTCTACTCAAAGTGGAGTAAATAAGAAAAAACTTCGTTTCTGACAACCAATTGCTGCAGAAGTTGGCTGTTTGGGTTTTACGACGCATCATCAACTGAGGCTTAAAATGAACAAAACATGTAAAATGAAAAAGGTATGCTACGGAGGTCTGACAAGAGAATGTCAATATAAAACGACATAACTAAATATATAGACTTTCATCAAAAGAAATTGTAAATATGTCTTATCAAGTATTTATATGGCAATTACACACGTTGGATTGACAGCCAAATGGGAAATAATGCTAGATACTTTGAAATGAAATAGAACTAGTTTGTTGAGAGCCAATGATTCTTACTCAATTTGACTTATGCAAACACTCGCTTTTGATGCCCTTGGGGAGTGCTATTATGCCTAACCAATCAAATATATAATTTCTTCTCAGTAAAATGGCGAAAAAGGCACTATATCGCAACTAAAGTAATAAATTACCCTGAGCAGCTGCTTGACACAGAGGTCTGTCAGTATAATACACCATAGAGCAAGTACCCCCCCCGCCCCCCCACACACACACACAAAAAAAAAACGAATCTTATACGAAATCTCAAACTTGTCTAGGCTTTGAAAACCAAAACTGTTGGCTTCGTACAATTTTAGTCCCATATTTTATGTCAGACAGTAAAAATAGATTACCAAAAAAAAACTATAAATCTTATTCAATAAAGAATATAATTTTAACCCTTTACGCTATTATCAGCGAGAAATTTACCACTTAAATTTTTGTTTTTTAAAATCTACAAGATAAGAGGTATTGCAATAATAAGTTTATTTTTGGCTAGAATTTATCTTTTTTTGTGCTATTAATAACATATATTTGTAATCTGATTTTTTTTTTCCCTTAGAACTTAAGCAAGAGTATGAATTTGATATGGCTTCTTACGAACTATGAATAGAACATGTCAAACACGTGTCTAAATCCGATAAACTGTAATAAAACATAAAAAACACTTGTCTAAATCAATGATGCAGCAAATAACACTCATGAACTTTGAAATGAATGCACTTTGTACTGCTTGGCCCACGCCCACTTGAACAACATAACATTTTTGCTGAACCCATACAATAAAATTCGCTTTGATTTAAAAACCTTCAACAACTTCAGTACCAAATGTTACAAAATATTTCAGGTTCTGTCGTATATATTTATTCATATTCACTTAAAATTTATTCACACAAATTCAAAGCAATGGATATTCTGATAGCAATGGCCTAGCTTCAAAGTTGAACCTCCAATATATCTACTATACCTTAGGATGAGATTTTGTGACCCCTTTTTCAAACATACTCCTACACTTAAGACCCGCATAGGAAGTATTTACACAATTGATTATGTCTATTTCCTCCTGCAAGGAAAACGAAAGTTGATAACAAACAGCAGACTGCTTAATGTTTCAGCAATATGCTTCACTACTGAACTTTTTCGCTCTCTTATAATGGCACGAATGCGAATGTACACAGGCTGAGAAACATTGCACTAAGTATTCCACAGCATACACAAAAAATTAACTCGGAAAATCAAATACATATACATGTAGGTTCTTGCAACAGAGTACGTAGACAGTCCATTAAAGACATTCCTATCGCTACGAAAGCTTGTGACCTTGGACCGTGTTGACAGACGTTAGGAAATTTGCAGATGAGAAAAAAAACACTGATTTCATACTATCATTTTTCTAAACATCAGTGCATTATTTCCAATAAAACGGTTTACCTTTGCGGTATGCAAAGATTTTTTGTAAAATAAAGCTCAGGAATGAATTTTGTGCTTTTTCTTCTGTAAATTTTTGCTGGTACATTTATACTATAGGTTTTCCGGGCACCTTATCACCAAGACTAATAAAAAAAAAGCAAAAAGTGTAGTTGTGATTTCTCAACAACACACAACGAAATTAACATTTTAATATGCTTAAAAGATAGTAATAGTTGATTTATGGCTTTAACCCTTTGTGTACCAAAGGTAATCAGATGTATCCCTCATTTAGACTGCATGTATTCAGAGGTCTGTGCGGTCATGCGTGCAGCCCTTTTTTGGGGCTTTATATTCGTTCAACTTAACATGCTAACGTAAGAATCGCACATGATTCGCATCTGGGCTTTTAGTTCGGGCCCGCATAACTCACCCATAATTCGTGCTATAATGACTTACTAATGAGCGATAGAAAAGTGTGGCCCCATGAACAAGTCAACAGACATGTTCCAGTATTTATACACTAGAAAACTCGGTGCAAGAACTTGTGAAATATCCTGTATAAACCTTAAAAAACTTACGAATCATGTATTCACCGCGCAACCCAGTATGAATTTTTTTTCCTACAGGTCGCTCGGTGCACACGTTCACACTTAAAAAGTGAGTGTCAAATTTTTTTGACATAAATTCATTATAGTCATGGTATTTTGAGCCAAATACAAGGAAAAAAATAACGTGGCCTGGAGGACCTAAAATTCTTAACATTGCAGCAGTCAACGTGTTAAATAAACTTGTGTTCGAAAATTAAAATTTGGAGGCACCTCAGTAGTACGGACCCTACTTCTGTGCAGTACCTATAAAATCCTACGTTTATTGCTTCCGTATACACTTATATCATGACAGTCCGTGGCCGAGTGGTTAGCGCCCTTGGCTACTGATCTACGGGACCTGGGTTCGAGCCCCGGGTAAGGCATGGATGTTTGTGTCGTTTTTCTGCTGAGGTCCTGCCATCCTCTCAGACCTTCTACTGTGGCATATAAACTGACAGGCTCTTGTCAGACCTCTGTGGCAAGCAACTGCTTGAGGGGGTATTTATTTATTTTTATATAATTATTCGTACGGTAGCATATTACTGGTTCTCCAGGCCACGCAATTACAATTCGTAATGATATCCCATAATACCAACAGAAAGCTTATTTTCCCATTCGCAGTATTATGACTTCTTCTGAAGAAATTATAATAAACAAATATATTGAAAATTTGGTACATAAAGGGTTAAGATATGAGAAACTAGATAAAGAATATTAATGGAAGGGTTTAGTGACCGATTCAATCTTCAATTGACGCCAGGCCATACACACAAAATTCGTTATATGCGAAAACACAATCACTAACATAGAGATAAAAATCAACAATAATCCCTTTCACTAATTCTATTATCCAATTTCTTTTTGAAGTCTATACGAGTAATAAGCATGTTTTGCACAAGAAGATATTATTTATGACCCAATTAGGATTTAATTATGAATAACGAAATACAAAACTTTTGGTTATGAATCTTAGAATACACATTTATAATGACAGATGCAATAAAAAAGGGATATTAGTTCCGTCTTGAATTACGTAACTCTCGTAGGCAAAAAGTCATATATTTATAAAAGCGCCGTCTACAGCATTCAAGAACGAAATGAGAATTCCAGCACTTAATGATCATAATAAAACAGGACAGAACTGATAAGAAAACAATGAAATGTGTGTCAGCCCTATAATTCACATTCAGAAAAGTATTTCAATGACATTGTGAAGATACTCTATGATTTTCACTTGCAGCTTTAAATTTTCATGCCATCAATGTTATGCCAAGAGCGGAAGCAGACTTTCTTTACGAGAAGGGTTACTTATACTGGGCACTGAAGCGATTATCTATGTACGATAGTAACATATTTCTTAAAAACGAATCTCTATTTTGCGTCGCCCTCTCTTTGGATTCGCCACGGGTGTAAGTAGCCACTTTCAAAACCACACTGGTATAATATATTATGCTGCATAAATCATTTTAACTTTTGAGAATTTTTAATACTATCTGCATTCAATTTGCGCGACTAGGCTTTTGCTAAACATTCGCCTCTAGTTCTCCCACATCTGGAAAAAAACTTAGAAATTTCAATAGTCTGAAATTATGGAGTTTCATTATAAAAAAATATATTTCGATGTCGAACAGAATTTGTGTCAATCAATCAATTTTGAAACCACTGTTGCACAGCACATGAATCGGCTCGAAAACGAGGCGAAGTATAAATATTCCTACTGACTAGGCAATATGATTGTAAATATTTACGATCACTACTGGGTTGGGTTGTTTTACCTCTGAGCTGCACTTTTTTGTACACAATGGGCTAAATGGCCAGGTCACAAGGACCCCGAGGGCTCAGAGATGGTTGGACGAAGGACCCACTGAACAGCTGCTAGGAGATAGATGGTAGCCTCCTGTCAATGGTATCCAGCGTGTTCTTTAATGTGCACAGGATATATGACTCTCCCGCATGCGGGCCGCGGTTTAATGTCCCATTCGACAGATAGGCCCTACTGACTGAGGGCAAGGCAGGGAGTTTTGCGAAGATAAACCTCAACGCTGGCCCAGCTGGGGGTTCGAACCTGCGAACTGCAGATTACAAACCTGGCGCGCTACCGACTGAGTACCGCAGCCCACAAATCACTACTGTCGACGAAAAAATGTAACGTTGCAAAATGTATGATGATAGTAAAATTAATGAAAACTGGATGAGCGTTTTTTTTTCCCTTTGGTGACTTTAGACTTTTACTGATATAATGGGGTTCAATACTTCACATCAGAAAACCAGAAAGGTATGAATTAACAAAAAAGTCTAGCGACGAATTAGGAAGATGCAGTACGAAATTTCAGAACTACATCCATTCATATAAATTCTACTTTTATCCATTTATTAGCAGAATTTGGTCCCTATTTGGAAATCTATTATTCCTAGAATTAGATGTTTGTCACCTGAATCTGGACATTTATATTCTCGAATAGAGAAGAGTTCCTTAAAAAAATAATTCCGATTCCTAACATTTTTATTCGAAGCTGAATGCTTTAAGAAATTATATCCTTTTCATAATCACGGTTAATACTATTAAAAAAAATAGGTTTTAGGGAACATATGCCTTGGAGATAAACCAGTATTGCATTACTATCCTTAACCCTTTCAGGACCATAAGGTTTCTAAGAGTAAATATTAGTATGTAACTGTTTATTTTAGTTTGTTTAGACGTAAAATAAATAAAAATCATAAGAAAAATACATAACGATGTGTAGTTTTTTTGGAATTTTATGGGAAATATTTTTCCCAATGGACTATAAAGGTAACACAAATTATAGTTAGGCTTATTATGCAATGTCTTTTATTTATTGGTTTATTAGAACAAAATGTTAACTAAAATAATACAAAATTATGAAATAAAATTACTATGGCAAAGATGGACATTGCACATAGTACATATATTGTGCGTCCTGACAGTTCTGTTTTTGTTTTCTAAACGTTCCCGTTTACGTAATTGCGTTCGGCATACGTTCTATTTTGACATTCTGTATAAAAAATGCAGTTAAGGTTATAATTAAATACGACAATCACCAATTTTAAAATGGGAAAAATGTTTCCCTTGGTCGTGAAAGGGTTAATTGCAAGTGAATTTGACACATTATCCCACATCAATCGACGGAGAACCATTTTTTGTTGGTGAAGCTATAGTAAAAAATAAGCAGTGAGTAGGAAGTGCACAATACCGGTTGAAATGAACAACTGACCTGCCACTGCACTGGTATGTGGAGAGTTTTCCACGGTCCCGGATCAAAGCATGACGGTGGGATTCCCTTGGCCTCGTTACGTCATCGGTGTCTATGCACAGACACTGCTGACGTAATGTCTTTGCACTCCCTTGTCTGCCACTGACGTCAATGTGTTAGCAGAATCGTTTATCTCACCTTCAATGGCATATCATGTGACAGAAAGACATTGCAACAAGTACATTGCCTACTGCTAGTGCTAACATACATCGTGCTGTAAAGCATTTAAATACGGGAGGTTTTTACTTTCGACTTTTTAGATTATGCTACAACAGAAATTATTTGAATTTCATAGTGTGACGTCGAAAAGCATAGCTTGAGATTAAATTAGCTCACTGATCGACAGCGTCTTCTCATATGTAAAAGTCACGAGCTTTACGACGTTTTACGGAGATAATTTTTATCCACTTTTATATAAGCTTACAATTCTGTAACAGATGACAAAAAAAGAACATTTTAATGATTTTAAAACTTTGACGTTTTTAATCGCTTTTAACAAAAGATCTTGTGGCTCAGAAAATAAATCGTCAATTACATTGACCTTTTTTTCGTTTCAGACATTTTTATTATAAAAGTGATTAAATCACATAAAACCTGAAGACTGGTGGGCATGATACTGGAAGTGTATTGAGCTGGTTATACTTTAAAGAAACATAAATTAATTTTTACAGATGTACACAGATCGAAGACTCTGGCTCATTTCTTTCAAAATTTTGATCAAATATTTTTAGCCAATTCATAGCACTCATTAAAAAATGCATTTTTTTTTCGGTATTTTTTTTTTCTTTAAAAAAATTTGTTTTTCAACTCATTACTTATAACAAAGGTATATTTTCATTCTTCAGTAGAGATTGGATTGTGTTGGTTTCTCCTACAACATTCAAACACTTACACAATACCCATTGTCTTAGTGGTCAGGTTCTCTAATCGCAACATCAGTTACGGCTTCCTGCTGCCTTTAAGGCTATATTTAAGAATATAGCCTTAATTCGCTAAGTTTGGGTTGGCCACCCCTGCTTTAGGAGGTAGTGGTAGAATTTCAAATAATCAATACTGATGATAATTATACTAAAAAAAATGAAAAAATATTAACATTTCAATTTTTATTCTCGACGGGCAATTTTGATTGATGACTGATTACCTCATGTTTTGAAATTATATTATGCTCTCGATTATTCACGGTTGTCATTTTCCCACCTCTTCTTGAGGAGAAAAAGTAGATGGCTCTCGAGTGAATGCTATGCGTGGGAAGGATTTGGTTTAATTACATTCGTTAGGCCAAATGAATAACTGACGCATAATATAACAATTCAAATTCTATTGCTTTTCATAACATTTGATTGCATCTCAAGTGCAAAACTTCTTCAGAAAAGACTAAACAGTTCTTTCAGCGAAATCTCCTCAAAGCTTGGATAAAATAGTTGGTTACTCAGATTAATCTGTTTATTTTGCCGACTATTACATGGTTTCAAGTTCAACCCTCATATTTTAATATGTGGATAATTCCCTTAAATTTTTATTGGCTTCCTTTATGAATTATTCCAAGGAACGAAAAACACTTATCAGTGCAACTTCTTCAGGTTAATGCTATAAAATTTCAGTTCTCAAAAATCTGAAAAGGTGAAAGAGCTGTTTCAACCTATTTTACCCCAGAGTTTGTTTTTCCTGCTTACTTCCTTTTAGAATAAAGGAATACCAACTGGTGCTTACTAAACTACTAATTATGTTGCTCTTAATAATGAATCAGCAATATTTTTAATCGTGCTAATATATATATGGTTCATTTAGTGCTCCTGATATACCACTTCAGTTGATCATGCGATTGGATCTTCCGATTGCGTCAAAGACTCAGATTGTAAGTGTAAATGAAGCTGTATAAACAATCATTGCTCAATTTCATAAATAAATGTTAAAAATAGCTTAAACATCGACCTGAAAAGCTGTCAGCAGGAAAAGAAAAAAGTCAATGCAGTTGTTTATCAAATAAAATTCTCCACAAACTTTATAGAAGTTGCTAATGCTCAACCATAAACAATTGCATTCAGTACAATGTTTTTAAATAAGCTAAATATGGTCCTCAAAAACCCATTTTACAGTGAAATTTCGTGTTTTCACTCCTTCAGATATCTCATAAATAAACTAAAAATTAATTAAGTTTTAAGTATCTCAAAGTACCAATTTTTTAAATATTAAGTATATAAACATTAAGTAATATAAGTATCGGGTTCAGGAGGTATAGAGGAACAATCATTTTCATATTGTCTCCTTTTTTAGGGGGGAAGAATGCCCAGCGGTCAATTTTTCGTAGCTTACAACATTCCCTGTGTCACAAGCTATCATTCGACGTATAGCTTGTTACTTTCGGCCTTCGCTTTCTGGAGATATAACTTAAGAATAGTTTTCACATTTCCACTTTTTTAGGGTGGAAGAAAGCACGGTGGTCATTTTTTGATAAGCCCATGATACTCCCCGCGTCACAAGCTTTCATTTGGTACATAAATCATTGTTTCTCCCTCGCGTGCGAAAGATATGATGGAACAACGTTTTGTCAAATCCACAAACCGATCAATGTCAAAGCAATAGGAAGATAGGTTCCATGTTATCTCAATAAAAAAAAATCACATTCAGAGCTCAATAACTTCTTCAATGCGATTTTTAATGAAAAATCTCATCAAATCTATCTAAATCTCGCTTTTAAACAATATTTCTTCAGTATTCAAAAGACTTAATAATAATTTAACATGCTGTAAAAAAATTTACCCCAAAATTTATTTGAAACCGGTTAAGAGATCATAATTGATCTAGTAGAGAATTTACTGCACAGAAATGTAGAGGAAGTGAAAAAACACCATTAGTATATAAAATAAGAAAAATTTTAGTTACTTTTCTCATTCTAGGCTACAAAATAAGATTTTCCTGTGCAAAGTTCTTTCAATTTAAACCAAAAAATTTTACGATCTTCAAGATACGATATAACGATATTTCATGTAATAAAGAGTCCAGTAAAAAGTGAAGAACTGAGTTACACCATGAAATTCTATGCAGGTTTTATTTTTAATTGTATTTGATTTCATGCGACTAAAATCAATTCCCAGTTAAGACTAAAAATTCGTTACAAAATTTTAAACAAATATTAAATCAGGATTTTTGAAAACATCAGATATTATTCCAAAGGATTGCGTGCAGTTCAATATGCTTGTATTGGAAAAAGATTGTGCCACATGTCAAAATCGTCTGGAAGAGATAAAAGAAGTCCTAATTTTCTCGAACTAACACTTTGAACTATTTTTTGAAAGTGCTACATCTTGAAGTGCAGAATTTACATTTTAAGAAGGCCATACATCACATAAAAAACGAACAGCGAAACAAAAATATTAAAAATTCTACCAAAATCTAACACTTTAAAAACATCGAAATTAGGCCTCATTAATTCAGTAGATATTATTATTTAATCCATATTTTAACAAAATTCTTTTCAACGTTCTTTTAAAATTTAGACTGGAATACTGAACTCTGAAAATCCAGTTTCAACTTTAATGTTCCTCCATGCAATGGACAACTGTTTGCTTAGAATCCAGTCCAGACCAAGACGCAGCACTTTCCTATCTAATATTGCACTATAACCTAACCTCTTCACTCGCTCAGGTTCGCACGGATAGCAAAAATTGCTGCCAGCGTCCCTGAAGCTTGAAACTTTGAACCGCACCAAGCTCCTCCCCCTTGCCACTTCTTTTCTTTCGCTAAGTTCCACACTTTTCGTTACGCCACACCAATCCCCACAGTTCGTTGTCCTAAGTCCAAAGACGTTTATATAGCGATGCTGAGTATAAAGAGTTTTACAATCGTCGACAAGTGACCAAAATAGAAAGTAAACAATGAAAAACGCAAACTCACGCTATTGATAAGGAATCGAAAAAATAAATACATCAGTTCACTTTGCAAGCTACTTTGGGTCATTGTAGTTAAAAAAGTGGTTGAACTTTATTGCAATATTAAAACACATGGAGTAATGATGGTTCCCGACCAGTGGAGTGGTACGCAACACAAGTTCGAGAATTAACTAAAAATTATGAGAAAACTTATTAGCCCTTATTAATTCACTAGATATTATTATTTAATCCAAATTTAAATAAATTAATAATATTATAAAATACAGTCTCCAATGACGATCATCTCTTCCATTAAGAAAGGAACAGGTTCGAATTAGAAAGAAAATGAGGGGCATCTGTGCTATATCCGCCACAGTCACCTGTCTCCTAGGTGTAGAAATTTAAATAACAAATCTGTCAGATCACCTTGACAAGTTGTGAATTACACTTGTTTTACATCTGCGTCACGCTATTTTCCTCTGCATTCTGGACTAAACGAACCGGTCACAAGGATCGCAAGGCTTAGAAAGGGTTAGGGAAAGGTACAACTGGAGAGCTGTTAGGTAAGTTCATCTTTTCAGCTATGTCTCGCACATTAATTTACAGTCGTCTGTACTTCCTAAACTCCAGTACCTATACAAAAATCTGGTATATTTTTCACACAAGCATATTCTTGACGAATCTAATTAATTTACTGTCACAAAGAAAACGACAAAGCGTAAAAGCAGTGGCGTAACTTCCAAACATCTTAGGGGGGGGGGGGATGTATTACACAGGTAATCTGAGAATAGCTGTCCCGTAGCCGAGTGGTTAGCACACTTGGCTACTGATCTAAGGGACCTGGGTTCGAGCCCCGGGTTAAGGCATGGATGTGTGTGTCGTTTTTCTGCTGAGGTCCTGCCATCCTCTCAGACCTTCTACTATGGCACATACGGAAACTGACAGGCTCCTGTCAGACCTCTGTGGCAAGTAGCTGCTTGAGGGGGTATTTATTTTTTTATTAATCTGAGAATCAAACTACGATTCCAATCCCAAATCTTGCAAATCAGAGAGTGATTATGTGTTAAAAATCCTATTTGATAGTGCTTTTTAAAAACGAGAAAATTCAATCACATAATGCTCGCTTTCAGAGAAAAAGTTTTATACGTGCCCAACGTTAGCGGCCTCTAACGGCGGTAACGGAAGCAAATGGAAGATCCATAAAATGCAAATAGTTGTATTTTATTACTCCTAACCATAATTTTTCATCTGCCTTTTAAAATGAAGAATAAAAAATATAATAAAAGAGTTGTGTCTGCATATCGTCGAAGAAGAGAGAAAATTGTGATGTCAGTGAAAATCCCTTGACCCTTCACAATCAACTACCTAAACCTTTAGGGGGATGGCTAGGTCGGTAGCGCGCCATGCTCGTAATCTGCAATTCACAGGTTCGAGTTCCAGCTGGGCCAACGTTGAGATTTATTTCCGCAAGACTCCCCGCCATGCCCACCGTCCGTCTAATGGGACGTTAAGCCGTGGCTCCGTGTACGAGAGAGCCATACCCTGTGCATGTTTAAGAACACGATCGATGGCCTTGACGAGAGGCTACCATCTGTCTCCCAACAGCTGTTCTAGTGGGTCTCCTCCCCCAACCTTCTCTGAGCCTTCGGGGTCCTTGTAGCCTGGCCGTTTAGCCTATTGTGTGCAAAAAAGTGGTGCTCAGAGGTAAAACAACCCAACCTTTAGCGGCACCAACCTATTTATAATATTTATTTATACTATTTTCCAACTTTAGCAACCTCAAAAGGTGAAAATTCAAACTACTGGGAGATTTCAAAAATGCGAATTCAAATATCTAATTAATACTGACCCAAAATAAAATGCATTTTCCTTTTATCTCTTAAAAGAAAAAGTTGAAGTCTACAAACGAATTGGTGGACAGACAAGACGACAAAACGAAAACAGTTAGTAGTTTGAAAAAAACAGCTAAAAATAACATGAATAGAAGTAAATAAAAACACCCTTGATTGTCGATTTTGAGTTTATTATATTCTTATGTTTTTTCCCTATGTAAGATTATTTTAAACACTGTAGGTTATCTACATTGAGTCGGGTTGTTTTACCTGTAAGCTGCATGTTTCTACACACAGTGAGATAAACGACCAGGTCACAAAGACCCCAAGGATCTGAAAGAGTGTTGAAGATTTTGTAATTTTTCTTCTGAGCGGCGCTTTTTTGCACACAATGGGCTAAATGGCGAGATCACAAGGATCCCAAAGGCTCAGAGAACGTTCAGGAAGGGGACCACTGGACAACTGTTGGAGACGATGGTAACTTCCCGTCAAGGCCATCCAGCGTGTTCTTAACGTGCACATGGTATAGCTCTCCCGTACACGGGGCCATGACTAAAGTCCCATCCGACGGACGACGGCCTTTCCAAGGTTATTGGTGTCACCTACTGACCAAGGGCAGGGGGGGGGGGGAGTTTTGCGGAGATAAATCTCAACGCTGGCCCACGTGGGACTCGAACCTGGAAACTGCAGATTATGAGCCTGGAACACTATCGACTGAGCCATCCAGCCCATGTTGGAGAAGAGGTCCAAACTAGACCTATTACGACACAGATGGAAACATCCCGTCAAGGCTATCCACAGCATGTTGTTTAACGTGAACAGAGCACTGCTCTCCTGCACACCGAATCACAGTTTAACATCCCAACTGATGGACGGCTGCCTTTTCTAGCACATCAGTTTCCCCCTTTCTCACCGAGGGGAGGTTAGCAGTGAAAATTCTCAACGCAAGCACAATTGAGACTCGAACATGGGAACATCAGATTAAGAGCCTGCTTACACTGAAGAGTTGTTGCTGTTTCATTCGTTGAAGAATTTTGAGCAACTCAATGGCCTACGACAGCCAGTCGCAGGGAGCCCAAGGCTCAAGACGGGGTTGACAAAGGAGACTAACAGATAGTGTTATGGAGCAGATGGGACCTAAACATCAAACAATGAGGATCGGATCTCGGTACCTCACGCTGTTTTTTCTGGAACGTTATCAATTCTGCATCTTCATGTTCTAAGCAGTAATGATATAGGTACTTCCCTACACAACGAACAGAGAAAACCTAGAAGCTATATTAGGCCTGTCTTGGTTTCTCATACAACATACAAACACTTACACAAAGACATGCTCGGCTGGTCTTAGTAGTTAAGTACGCAAACCACTAGACCAGACTGTTGATTAGGACAAGGACGTCCTAATACTAGGTCTAGATACCTATAACAATGAAGAAACAAAACGTCTAGTAAAATTATTTATTGAATATAAACAATCTGAGAATAATTTCTTGTCCTACAATGGCCTATATAAGCAAGATGTACTGACTGAACTATTTGAACTATTTAAAGAAAAATACTGAAGGCTGACGATAAGAGTTTTAAAATTTTTATGAAGTAATTTCAAAACCTTTCTCTAAGGAGCAAAAGAACTTGTCTTTAGAAAGGCGAAGTACAGCCTACATAAATGCCCTGTGGGTTTTTGCGTAGGGAGTCAGTGAAAATAGCAATGACTTTTTGTCTTTTACTCTTCCGAGAACTCGGCCGCTAAATTCTTTTCACAACCGGATTCTCATTATGAGATCCTGACTAACAACATTCTGCACCCTTAGAGGATATGATTATATATTCTTACATAATATATCTTTCGCTGAATAAAGTTCTCTTAATAAAAATGTAAAGGTCAAAAATATATTCAATCCACCCGGCATCATTACGCCTACGAAAGAGAGACTCATAGTTCTATAGAAAGTATGATGGAATGTCTCTGTAAGACGAAGAAAATAAACTGGTGAAGCATCAGCCCAAGACAATTATAGCACCTTATATGGGACAGTCTCTGTGGCGTAGCAGCAATATCGCAGTAACACTTCAACTGTCGGTGTTCCGGTTTAAATCCTGGGATGGCAGAGTCGTGTTTTATCTAAATCCGCAAATAAGCTAGTAGTTTTACTGGTCTGATTACGAACTGAAAAAAAAAGAAGCATGCATGTTATTAAATGAGAGTTCAAAACTACTAAAATGTTAACTTTTATTGATATCTGTATGATTTTGAATAAACTTTAAGACTATATCAGTCGGATTTCATACGAAGAATACTGCTGAAAAAAAATAAGTGTATTTCTGATCATTCTGGGCACAAAATATGTCTGTTTTCTGCTCTGTAACAAAACAGAAAACTAATTAATACCTTCGCAAAACTGCCAGAAAAATAATTACGAACGTGAAATATGAAAATACCGCCAAGTAAAAGAGGTCATTCGTAAAGAATTTGCATATTTCGAGAACCTTATGTTTTTTTAAATCGACGAAGAACAAAGATATTAACTTCTCATTGTCACCATGACAACTCTTTTCCTATCATGGTACTTTCATCGCTGGGTTGGGTTGTTTTACCTCTGAGCGGCACTTTTTTGCACACAATGGGCTAAATGGCCAGGCCACATGGACCCCGAAGGCTCAGAGAAGGTTGGGGGAGGGGACCCACTGGAACAGCTGTTGGGAGACAGATGGTAGTCTCCCGTCAAGGCCATCCAGCGTGTTCTTTAGCGTGCACAGGGTATGTCTCTCCTGCACACGGACCCACGGCTTAACGTCCCATCCGACGGACGGCGGCCTTTCCAAGCCCATCGGTGTCCCCTACTGACCGTGGGCAGGGCGGGGAATTTTGCGGAGATAAATCTCAACGCTGACCCAGCTGGGACTCGAACCTGGGAACTACAGATTATGAGCCTGGCGCGCTACCGACTGAGCCACCCCCGCCCCTTTCATCGCTGGAAAAAGCTTGTTTTAACTATACATTGTACATATGTAATATGATTTGTACATACGATAAAAAAAATTCGCTGCAATTCAAATTTGGTTAGCAATAACACATCCACAGGTCATGAGTTACTCGACAATGGATAAATAGGTTAACGGATTTACGCGTACACACATGAAAGCAGGTACAATGCAAATGAAAAACGAATTATTTTACTCTATAAAGTAGGTAATTTAGATAGTTGCCATAATGTATGAAAAGTTTTGGACGCAAAAAATGGCTTTGGTATCTCCGGACACCGAACTGAGATAGATTTAGGACAAAAGTGTTGTCTCCAAGAAGGTACTGCCCGTTGATTAGGACAAGGCCGTCCTAGACCTAGATCAGAACAGAGGGACAATTATCTAGCTGTAACAGTAAACGGCTGCTTGTCAGCTGGATATGAATCACTCTCGGTCTAAAGGAAGACCATTATCAGAACATACAGTCAGCAGACCGAAAAAGGAGTTTGTTTGGTTGAGCTGTTTTTACCACCAAACTCACTATTTTACCACCAAACATGATACAGTGCCCAATAGGATACACAACAAAGTCGAAAGAACAGGGTTGAGGAAGAAACCTCTTTTATTCAGCGAACTTTATTCTTGCGGAGAAAAATCCCAACGCTAGTACAAGAGCTTTATTAGCTGCAAATGAGAGCTTTCCATCCCAGTTGAGTTGTTTTACTTCTGAGCGGCAGTTTTTTGCACACAATGGGCTAAATAGTCAGGTCACAAGGATCCAGAGGGCTCAGAGAAGGTTGGAGGGAGAGGGATCCACTGAACAGCTGTTAGGTGACAGATGGTAGCCTCCCGTTATGGGCATCCAGTATGTTCTTTAACGTGCACAGGTATGGCTCTCTCACACACGGAGAAACGGCTTCAACGTCTCATCTGACGGACTGCAACCTTTTCAACCCCATCGGTGTCCCCCTACTGACCGAGGGCAGGGCGGGGAAGTTTTGCGGAGAAAAATTTCAACGCTAGCCCAGCTGGGACTCGAACTTGTTGAGAAATGCAGATTATGAGCCTGGCGCGCTATCGACTCAACCATCCCCGCTCCCACTTTTCATCTCAATTAACAAGCGAATGTTCGGTAGTTTTAAAGCTTTTGTGAAGGATAAAGTACGAAGAACATTTCTACACTACACTCTATTATTCATTTCAAAATATATATATATATTTTTGGGGGGAAGGGGCATATAGGGTAAGCGGACTCAAGAGTAGGAGAGGATCTAAACGACCACAAACGCCTACTATTATTATCTTATTTTATTAAAGAATAGTACATTTATAATTTTTGAAAAATAATAGATATTATAATAAATAATTTATTATTATATATACAGAGTGTGTCTGATCAAGCTCCCCCTCAATGGTAAGAGCTAGGACTATCAAATTCGTATTATTTTTATAATAAAAATTCGATCCCCAAAAAAAGCCCCCTTCACATAAATGTGGGAAAAAATAATTTGTTCTAAATGGTAAGAGCTAGGATTACTGAATTTGGCACAGCTTCCTTTCATCATGGTTTTAAATATAAGGTTTGGCACCCAAGCATTTTTCCCTCCACCCCCCTAAAAGAGGAAGAAATATGTAAACGATTGCTGTATCTCAAACGAAAACTTCTGACATAAGAAGTATAATGGACTGCTTCAAACCACCTCTGCGCTCCCTCAGCTCAAAAAAGGAGAAGAGAGGAAGATTTCAGAGGCTGATCGAAAGAGTTGCATGACAAATGAAATCTTTTGATGTGAGGAGTATCATCTACTATAAAAAAAATAATTACCTAATACGTCACAGAGATCTGTGAAGGAAAGATTGTCACGTCCCCTTCTCTGGAGTAGTAGGAAGCATTTATTATTAATCTTAGGTCGTGGATTATTCAATCCGCGAGCTACTGACACAAATAAATTAAATTTGTAAAATAGAAAAAGCTGTTGTTATTTTTTATACATACGTTCGTTATTGATTACATATTTCTTTGATGGCCCACTCTTCCATTTCAGTTTTCTTTGGCGGCATGCCCTTTCTTTTCAGTTTTCTTTGCGGCCCTTTCAGCTAAAACGTTTGCCCAGGCCTGGCATAGCGAAATGTAGAGGGGAGTTATTGGGTAATAAAAAGGAGTATCTTCCCACAATCGCGACGAAAATATATTGTGTTAAACGTTTCCAGAATATTTGTTTCAAAATGTGTTTAATACTAACGTTTGGTTGAAGAGGTATACCCTTTATTTTAGGTTTTTAAAGTGTTCAAAAGCTTAGTAAAATACTGCCCTGATTCATTCTGCACTGAAAATACTATTTTTTTTTGTTAACCATTGAGTTCAGTGACACGTTTAGGTTTCAGATAATAAGGAGGTAAAAAGCAGAAGGAATTGAAAAACGAAACTGATTCTTCACAATCCACTTAATATAATCGCTGGTGTGTGTGGGGGAAAAGAAATCTCACTGTAGCTATCACAAACACTAGTTGCTTCTGTGCGACCAAAACTTATGTATCGGGGGCGTACGTGAGGAATGCTCGGCTACACAAAGGGACACAAGTAATATCTAATCCGAAAGTAATGTTTTTCCTAACTCACTATTGTCCCTTTCCCAGAGGCGGCGGTTAGCTCAGTCGGTAGCATGCCAGGCTCGTAATCTGTAGTTCTCAAGTCCCACCTGGGCCAGTGTTGCTACCGCCCTGATTCATTCTGCCTGATTATATTCGCAAAACTTCCCGCCCTGCCCTTGATCAGTAGAGGATACCAATAGCCTTGGAAAGTCCATCAGATAGGACATTAAACCATGGCCCCGTGTGCGGGAGAGCGAAATCCTGTGTACGTTAAACAAGCTGGATGGCCTTGACAGTAGGCTACCATCTGTTTCCTGAGAGCTGCCTAGTGGGTTCCCCTTTTCAAACCTTCTCTGAGCTCTTGGGATCTTTGTGACCTGGTCATTTAGCCTATTGTGTGCAAAAAAAAAAGTGCCGCTCAGAGGCAAAACAACCCAAACCCTTTCTCGTGGAAGGGAGCAGACAAACTAGATTAACTTGGCACGATACCAAATTAGCCACCCACATCGCAAATATCTGTAAAGTGATACTGCTAATGACTTGTGTTGTGCGCACCTCGCGGTTGCAAGCACTATTCAATTTTTAGGTAGAAATATGCAAATTTAAATCTGTGGCGTTGTGTTTCCCACACTGCCCAATTACGGATTATTCCCTTAATTAGACAATGCGGGCCGCAAAAATCCCAGGCCGTCTCCTTAGGGGAAGACGTTTTTATGTATAGGAAATCCAATGACGAGCACAACTCAGGTTTATGGAAATATAAAACAATAACAATATTTAATGAGACAAAATATTTAAAAGTACAGGCAGAACAATTAATTTTTCTAATAATCAATCGTCTATCGTGGACTTAAAAAAAGAAAGAACTTAAAGAATTAAATGGACTATAGAACTGTGGAACCCCTTTAAATTTAAAATCTAAAATTAAGGATAGCAACTTATAAGTTAAAGGAAGGGTAAGCGTACCGTTCTAAGTGCTCAGTTCGTCAGCTGCATCGGATTACGGCCTGGTCGTCGTCACTCTAGCTTCGGGTGGGGACCATTTCCTTAATTCGTCCTTTAGCTGATGACTGGGAAAACATCTCCGTCGCACTGTAGCTGATGTGGAGACGGGCACTTAGTTGACCATCACATACGCTGTTGGGTAATTTGGCTTCAGCGAAGGGAGGCGGTCGGCTGCATCATCGTAATTATGTTGAAAGGGGGAGGGTGCCCTTCACTGGTTAGGCGCTTCGAAGGCAAATTCAAGTCTCTCTGCTTCTAATTTTAGGGAACCACTCATTCATAGGGAATGTCCTTGCGTTAACGCATCAAATTACACTGCTTTTTATTAAAAGTCCTGCACTCATTTCCAACGATTCCGATACGCCGATACTGAATCTGGCCCACCCAGAGCTCTGGCTGTCCCGTCCAACTGCTCTGTTCAAAATCTCGGTCAAATGAAGCCCTCCCTGCCTCGCTACTCTACCCCACGTTCCTTTCCCCTTGTTTTTCCCGAAAATAGTATGTTCACCATATGTAGCATCTGCAGAGGAACTTACGAGTAATAAATTCCCCCCAGGGGGTCTGTCGCTGCGCTTGAGGTTGACATCGCCACCTGGGAAACAGAATACCTCGTTCGTTACTGTAAACAACTCCGGCCGGACCTCACACTGCAAGAGAATAAATGGTGATTCCGCCTATCATCCACCCACGGGCACTGTGTCGTGTCATCGTGTCACCTCTTCACCTTTCCCATGCAGACTAGTCAGGATTTTCGTGACTCCACTACCAGTAACGGAATAGTGATCAATGATTCCATAAGATTTCACAAATGAATCAAGGGTTCTTTGACAAAATTTATCCCATAGTCAATTGAAATTTACACTTTCGATAAAAAATATTAATTATGTTTTATTCAAATCAAAAAGATTGTCATTTAAGTATTGACACCACAAGAAATATCTTTGCAGTTGAAGGCAGAAAATAAAAGTCCATCAAATTATATACAGCTTTTTTGCCTTGACACTAGAGATTTAAGTTTTGGAATTTCGGCCGATTGAGACTTCTTATTCTAGTAAGTAAATTTTGTCTTTAAGACTTTTTTTCATAAGCTTTCAACAAAACGCTAAGATTTACAATATCCGCAAATTCTACACAAATAATTAAAAATTCGTTTCATAGAAAATTTTAATATATTTGCCAGTACCTTTTCAGTTAATAGCACTCTAACAATCCCTCTAATATTCTTGTCAGTTTTGTTAAAAGCAACTATTTAAACAACTAAAATACACTTCACTGCATCCAATTACTCGACAAAAATATTTACAGCATTTTTCTCTGCATGTTCAGGGAGTTTTTTTCTAATAAACAAAAATGTTCCACACACGGAGTCAAAACAGTAAAATAAACATCATTAGAATAGTTGAAATAGTTATCAAATGGCTCTTTTCGTTTGATAAAATTGCTATTTTAGTCTCTTTTAGTTCTAAAATTAACCCCATAATCTTAGTCGATAAAAGGCGATAGCACAAAGGAGTCTACTAGTACGCGCATGTGACTACACCTCCTTCACTGAATCAGCAAAAATTATCGATATAATTAGCAGCCGATTATTCTCACGTGGCATTAGTACGAGTAAATGTGAACAAAAGGAATGGTGAGATAAAAAGCATGCGAGAGGCAAGTCATTCTCCAATAACGCAACTGAATTATTGCTTCATCCACAAGCATAAAAAGAGCACGAAATTTGTAACTCTGGATTGCGAAACTTCTCACCATGCCAAATAAATGCACTTTTAACTAATGCTATTTAATTTGACGACTGCACCTTTCTGGAGTATAAATGCAACATGGCCCTGGACTTAAAGCAAATTACGAAATGTGAAACTCTGGAGCTGTGTACTCCAAGTGTACAGCTCCAGAGTTTCATATTTACTGGATGTGTGTACTCCAAGTGAAACTCTGGAGCTGTGCTGTTGATCATGCCTAAGTTTTATATATTTTTATTCGAGTTTGAATGTATATATCTTTATCGGAAAATAAGTGGATGATTGTAACACAGTTCGTTCATTCTATGGTATACATAAAAAAAAATCGTAGGTGTTATTTGATGGAATTCGATTTTTTATACTAGTATTATAAATTTCAATACCAATACTATACGATATAGCATTTATTGCATATTTTCCAAATACTCGAATAGTTAGAACGATTTCCAAGTAACTAAAGTAAAAAAAAAATAACGATTAAAAAATATCTATCTTCCTATATGCGTCATAAAGAGTAGAAAATAAACCTAAACCACATCCTTGTGCAGTCAAATCACTAAAATCGTATTCACTTCAAAGGAAGATAGGGCTCCGGTAATCTTATTGAGTAGGAAAATCGGCACCCTATCATCTTTTGTAGTGAATACGAATTTTGTGACATTGCACCATTGATATGGTTTAGGTTTATTTTCTAGTTTTTAGGGCGCCTATAGGAAGATAAATATATTAATTTTTTTTTAAATACCTACTTTTATTTGATATATGACTGATGAACATCGACCACATTTTTCCTCCCCATTTTTTTGGAGACGTTTGAGGTAGCCCTGACACTGGAGACGTCACAAGTTTTTAATTTGACATATAACTGGTTAAGGTCGACCCCCCTAAATTTCCATCCCCTTTTGGGAGTAGGGGAGAATGATGGGGGACATAATTCAAAGTAGTCTACGAAGGTTTTCATGTGAACTTTCATTTGACACCTAACTCGTAACTGCAGGCTTCGTGTTAGAATACTGAACTCTCGTGGTCGGATTGGGTTATTTTATCTCTGAGCGGTACTTTTTTGCACACCATGAACTAAATGGCTAGGTCACAAGGACCCCGAAGACTCAGAGAAGGTTGGGGGAGGGGACCCAATGGAACAGCTGTTGGGAGACAAATGATAGCCTCCCGTCAAGGCCATCCAGCGTGTTCTTTAACGTGCACAGGGTGTGACTCCCCGCACACGGGAGGCCACGGCTTAACATCCCATCCGATGGACGGCGGTCTGTACAAGCCCATTGGTGTCCCTTACTGACCGTGGGCAGGGCGGGGAGTTTTACGGAGATAAATCTCAACGCTGACCTAGCTGGGAATCGAACCTGGGAACTGTAGACTACGAGTCTGGCGCGCTACCAACTGAGCAACCCCCGCCCCTCGTGTTCGGAATAATAGAACAAAGACTTTCACGTTTTGTCTTTTTTAGGGGAGAAGAAATCGAAGGGGAGGGGGTATATTTTTAATGCCCACAATATTCTCCACATAACAAAAGTTTTCATTTCACATACAATTTGTTACGTTCGGCCTTCGCGTTCCGAAGATATAGCAGAACAATCATTTTCACATTTCCCTTTTTTTAGAGGAGAGGAAGGGGAGAAGGGTCAATTTTTTACGACTATGTATGGTACTCCCAGCGTCACAAGTTTTCATTTGACACATAAATCATTAAGTTTGTTCGTCGCGTTGGAAAGATATGGCAGAATAACTGTTTGACAAATCCACAAACCGACAAACGACGAGCGAAAATCAATATGAAGATAGGTAATTTCAGGATGAATCGTAGGTCACATACCGACTTGTTTTCCTCGCAACACAGAAATCCCATATTTAAGTAGTTTGTTCAGAATCAGATGAGGATCACAGTGCTCATCTATATGAACATATAGATCATGAGTGTCATCTCCTGTGTACGGCAATGCAAGGCCGTGTGCTCATTATTTTTTGCAACCAACATGTCAGCTCTTCGAATCTTTCAGAATGATGTTCTCTTCCATTCTCTAGAAATGATACAAGTTGTGACGTATTGGTGACAGTATTTCGCATGTCATGTAAGGTTATAACTTTTTTGAAATCCAATAGACTTAAAATAGGGTAATTTATTATTTTATCCAAATATGCTAACAGATTAGGCAATCCCATATTTCTGATAAAAACAAACGTGTTTTTCAAGATCCCCGTGTATTTTTCACAACCAGATATTTATCAATATCATCGTGCCGATTCTGACCTTGATTAGAATTAACCATTAAGTCTAAACAGCAATGCATTCCGGCTTTATTTTCTGTTAGCGAAAAATAAGGGGTCAGATTTAAAAAAGTCTTAATTTTAAACATGAAGGATGGCAGACTAACTCCCTTTATCAAGTGTATCTCATTTCCATAAACTGAAGCACCCATTAATCCGCAGAATATGACAATTAACATTTAGCGTTTATTATAATAATATCATTAATTTGTTGAGTTTGGGTTGCACTTTTTTGCACACAATAGGCTTCCAGGTCACAAGGACCCCAAAGTCTCACAGAAGGTTGGGAGACAGATGGTAACCTCCCGTAAAATCCACTCAGCATGTTATTTAACGTGCACAGGATATGGCTTTCCCACACACGGGGTCACGGCTTAACATCCCATCCGACGGACGGCGTCCTTTCCAAGCCCATCGGTTTCCCCTACTGACCGTGGGCAGGGCGGGGAGTTATGCGGAGATAAATCTCAATGCTGACCCAGCTGGGACTCGCACCTGGAAACTGCAGACTACGAGTCTGGCCACTCCCGCACCCTCATTAATATGTAATAGTAACATTTTAGGCTGCAGTGAATCCCTGCACTGAGAAAGTTTTTTTATCGCTTAACACACAAAGGTAAAATCTTTCCCCAGTAATTTACGCACTTCCAATTTTCGACTCAAAATACTGCATAAATTAAACGCTTTGACACATTTACGGTACGTAGTCGAATAACATTCAATAATTTCGTTTTTACATTTGCTTTTACTTTTTTGCGTGTTGCTCTGAATCAAATGAGTCAGCGTTGAGATTTATCTCCGCAAAATTTCCCCGCCCTGCCCACGGTCAGTAGGGGACACCGATGGGCTTGGAAAGGCCGCCGTCCGTAGGATGGGACGTTAAGCCGTGGCCCCGTGTGCGGGAGAGCCATACCCTGTGCACGTTAAAGAACACGCTGGATGGCCTTGACGGGAGGCTACCATCTGTCTCCCAACAGCTGTTCCAGTGGGTCCCCTCCCCCAACCTTCTCTGAGCCTTCGGGGTCCATGTATGTGACCTGGCCATTTAGCCCATGGTGTGCAAAAAAGTGCCGCTCAGAGGTAAAACAATCCAATCCAATCTGAATCAAATGAATAAATGCAAAAAATAAGTGATATAAAATGAGGCATTTAGTATGGTTAAGTAGAAAACAGCTGTCACGTTTGTGACTCTCTTTGTTCCCATTTTATATTAAAACGAAATGTTTCTTCAGTGTTGCTTCAAACAACGATATTTATTACTCTTATATTCTACATTAAACGTGATGCCAAACATAAGGAAAAGGTAACACGCAACTAAGCCTTTATTACACTAGCGCTGAGATGAGCACGCTATTTTGCTATTGTTTCCCATGCACTGGCTTCCTGCAATTAAACGTAAACGCTTAGGGTTCTTACTTGCCAGAACAGGTTATTACAAGTCTTGTATCAACAAACAGAAAAAAATATTAATCATACTTCAACCACAGCCATTATTTTTGTGTGGGTTCGAGCCCCGGTATTAGGCATGGATGTGTGTGTTGTTTTTCTGCTGATGTCCTGCCATCCTCTCAGATCTCCTACTCTGGCATATAAACTGACAGGCTCCTGTCAGACCTCTGTGGCAAGCAGCTGCTTGAGGGGGTATTTATTTATTTATATTTTATATAAAGGAACACTTAGCTTTTTAGCTTTCAAAAAGCGTGCAACTTAATCTCATGCAACAATTGAACGTAGTAGTAGGCTAATTTGTGAAAAACTATCCTCAGGGATGAAAAGGTGCAAATTTTTTCCGATTGTATAATTAAACGCACTGCCTAGGGATCTATCCTGATCAATAACTACTGCATTTAGACTGGGTTATTAAAACATGCAACAAAAAAAAGCTATCGATATCTGATAGGAAATTTCTCAATATTAGAAAATATCTGAAAGGCGGGACTACAGAAGACAATATATACATATCGATAAAAAAGGCATCTCTTCAATAGTCCCCAAACTTTACATGGCCAATCATACTGTAAGCCTCATTTTAAAGGCTATGAACCCCTTCATTAAGTAATGCGTACTGTACACAATTTGATTTTATATTGCATAATTAACTTTCACTATTACCACACAATAAAAGATTAATTTTGCTAATGATGAATAATTTAAAAGCATTATACGTAGACTTGGACAATAAAGAGTGGCTTGGACACAAGAAAGAGGCTATGCACTCCCTGAAATTATTTATGAATCCCAATTTAGGAACCCCCAATCTATGACTCCGTGACGCGAACCCAGATTCCACTGGTTCTGCAACGAAGAACGTTAGGTAGTCGGACGGTAACACAGAATGGGCCATTAAACATAGTGGGCTTATTTACAACAATTTAATAAGTTGATTAACTGCAATAGACCTACTATACCTTTAAAATGTTAACAATTATTATTATTTAAAGACAAAACCAGTAATAAACAGTAAAAAAGAGCAATGGGACACTATAAATTTCGGCTATGCAAAGGGAACACTATAATGTAAAGAACACTCGTAAAGCGGAGACTGGAAAAGTTGGTACATTACTACTTGATTCACGCACCATAACTTGTAAATACTTTTACAGAAAGAAATGTCTCATAAAAGTCTACGATTTCCCAAATATGCTTCAGATAAAAAAAAATTGCTCTAAAGTCTTCTCAGTACAATTATGTACTGGGAAGCTTTAATGTTAGCCCAATGGGGCTCACGGAATACAAGTCAGCGCTTTATTTTGTGGTAAAGTCGACATCTTATGAACATTCTTTTTAACAAAAAAAAAGTTGGAAAAAATTAGAAATCATATTTTGATCTCGATTTTCAATATTTGTTCTGTTCAATTATTTTACTTCTAAGCAGAACTTAGCTGATTCCACAATAGACTACAGTTTCAAGTCATTAGAACCCAAAAGGCTCAGAAAAGGGATGCCGAGAGGTACCCAATGGGCACTAGAGCTGCGATGAGCACGCTATGTTGCTATTGTTTCCCATGCACTGGCTTCCTGCAATTAAACATAAACGCTTTAGAACCAAAAAGAACCATTAGAACCTGAACGGAAACCAACGGGAACCTGAACGGAACCAATAATTCCATTAGAACCTGAACAGTTCTAATGGAATTATTGGAAGCTAATCCTCAAGACCACACAGGGAGTTTTTTCACCTCGTACAACACAACGGTTAACATTCCATCTGACGGACCGAACACTTTGAAAGTGTTCGGTCCACCAGATGTCATTTTTACCACAAGAGGCACTTTTTTGCACACAACGGCCTAACTGGGCAGATCACAAGGACCCCAAAGGCTCAGAGAAGGTAAAGGGAAGGACGCCCACTAGGAGACAAATGGTAGCCTTCTGCCAAGGACATCCATCAAGCGTGTACAGAGTATGGCTCTCCTATGCACCAGCCACGGCTTAACATGCCATCTGATAGGCGGCGGTTTTCTAACTCCGCCAATCTTCCCTTTCTCATCGAGAGCAGGGTGAGAGTCAGCGGAGGTAAATCTCAACGCTCGAACGGTTGGGACTCGAACCTGGAAAATGTAATTACGAGCCTGGCTCGCTACGGCTGAGCCAATCAACGCCCCAAAGGTGTCAGGTTTTCTCCTAACTTACGAACCATATAATTGGTAGTGATGCACTAAGTGGTAGTGATGCACTAAAGAGTGATGCACTAATGAGAAAAGTCTCCGACTCCGCCCATTTCAGGAAATCCATGCGTATATTGCATTACCTTTATAAACAAAATAAATAAATACCCCATCGTCATTTCGACCATGACAAATATACTATCACGTTAGTTCGAAGAATGGACGTAGACTTGACCTATTTATTATCAATGCTTTATCGGCACTTAGTGCGAGTGTAAATGTGATACCACTACCGCATTTCTCAAGATCACAATGGCCGAACAGTCGTGCATCCAAAAAGATACAAAAAATAACGCACCATTCTCTTTGATAGAAAAACAAAAGATTATGCAAGGAAAATGCAAAAGCATAATAAGTATATGTAACAATTTGATTTAGCTTTCAACACTTGAAGAGATAAGCTGTAGAAACTGAAACATATGGAAACAACATATGTCGCCTTTAAGCTTTTTTAAATATTTTTTTAATTAATGAAAACGAAGAGATGCACTACCCACAGTTCTAAAAATCGCACTTATTTTAGTAAACAGTGTAATATAACAGTTATGATTACTCTAATTTTTGAGGTATATTCTTAAAGAGGCAAAGCTATTGTTTAAAAAAGCTTCATCTTCCAGAACTCTAAAGGCCAGGTCACAAGGACCCCAAAGGCTCAAAGAAGGTTGGGGGAGGGGACCCACTGGAACAGCTGTTGGGAGACAGATGGTAGCCTCCCGTCAAGGCCATCCAGCATGTTCTTTAACGTGCACAGGGTATGGCTCTCCCACACATAGCGCCACGGCTTAACGTTCCATCCGACGGACGGCGACCTTTACAAGCCCATCGGTGTCCCCTACTGACCGTGGGCAGGGCGGGGAATTTTGCGGAGATAAATCTCAACGCTGACCAAGCTGGGACTCGAACCGGAACTGCAGATTACGAGCCTGGCGAGCTACCGACTGAGTCACCCCCGTCCCTTCTTCGACTGGCACTGTTGGAAAGACTTCCACACTGATATCTTAACCTGTGTTAATTAAATTCTGGAGTCAATTTTTTGTAGCCTGTTAAACATCCCGGTGTTCATTCTTTGAATACTGAACAAATATTGTTTAAAATCGAGATTTAGACAGATTTGATTGCGATCTTTAAACATATTTTTCATTAAAAATCATATTGAAGAAGTTATTGAGCTCTGAATGCGATTTTCTATTGATATAATATGGAACTGTTTCCATCTTTCTGTCCAGTACCTATAGATTACTTCTTTGACGTGCGAAGGTCTGGTCAAAATTAGAATGCGGCTAAACCATAGTTGTACTCACAGATTATTATCGATTAAAATACTATTAATTCCCAATTTTAAGAAATTGAGTTTTCAATTTTCCTTTGCAACATTTCTCACCGAATTCCTTAACATTCAACATTTTACAAATTCGTGTTATAAATAGTTGTCTGAGATGTTTAATTTTTCTTTCCTGCTATCACAGCCATCGATGGAAAGGGGGTTTTCTCTTCTATTCGTTAAACTGCCCCAACAGGTTTGAGATCGAAACCGAGATTACGATCCTGCATGTTTAAAGTTTGCTTTCTGTAACACACCAGAGGTGGCAAAGGTTAACCAACTTGGGTCTAATCTAATTTTTTGCAGAATTTGTAGCATTTGTAGAAGTGTTTTTCTTAAGGAAATGCAAAACCAATAAATTTAAAAAACACTAAAATCAATAAATTACTAAAGAATTAGTGCAATATAGAAATATACTGCAATATAGAATAAACTGCAATATAAAAATATAGCATTATGTTAGTTATAAAAATATATCTAACTCAGCTTTTGAATGCAACTCTTTTTTTATCAACTTGGGCAAGTCAGTTTTTTGTTACATTTCTGGCGAAGTTACCTTTTCGTCACAGAAGCGTGAAATAATGCCTGTCATCAAAAGGAAAAATAGACAATAAATTACCCCAGTATACAGTCTGCCATACGCCCAGTGTCACACAGGAAAAACCTGCCCACCCCGGAGCCACCAGAATATTACGATATGGACAAAGAAGAGGGAAGAAACAGGAACACAGTAAATAGCATCTGTATATCCCGACTTCACACCCACAACATCGGATTCACCAAACAAGATTATGCAGAACGAGTTGAATGGTCTTGTTAGAGATCTGGAGCTGTCAAAGGGCAAGCGTAACTCCTAGGATCCACACTGCAGCAGTGGAATCTCCTTGATAGAAATGTGAAAGTGCGTATCATAGCCGTCAAAAAGATCTCGTATTGTTCTTTACCATAGTATATAACCTGGTTGCTTGCAAAGATGTTGACAGTTTATTCACATCCCTCCAAGCGACACATACTCCAGAAAAATGGTGGTTATTTAGATTCCTCCAAATTAAGTATTAAAGCCATTCTTCCACCCAATGGTAACGTATTGCCTTCTGTTCCAGTAGGCCATTATTCTATTCATGTGGAGGACATTTATGACAATATGAAACAATTACTTCAATACATAAAAATAAAATAAATACCCCCTCAAGCATCTGGTTGACACAGAGGTCTGACAGGAGCTTGTCAGTTTATATGCCAGAGTAGAAGATCTGTGAGGATGGCAGAAACCTCTCAGAAAAAACAACACAACATCCATGCCTTATCTGGGGCTCGAACCCAGGTCTCTTAGATCAGTAGCCAAGCGCGCTAACCACTGGGCCACGGGACGGCTCTTCAATAATAAATTATGACAAATACAAGTAGCATATTTGTGCGGACTTAAAAGTCATTCGGATATACAAAGTTCTGTTACTTCCTTTGCGAATGGAATAGCAGAGATAAAGCATCTCATTACGTGAAGAGGATTTGGCCTTCTCGGCAATCACTGGAGCCAGGGAAGAATATACAGCATCATCCGCGGGTACTCCACGAAGATTTTATTGCTACCTTTACAAATAAAATAGGGCCTAATGAAGAATTTTATCAAGGAATCTATGGATCAGACGCAAACTACCTTTCTGTACCTTCGACAAAAATTTCCAAGACCTAGTGATGCAAAGATAAAAGAGGGTGTTTTTACCTGTCCAGATATTCGCTTACTGTTACATGATGAGGTATTTGATCGTATCATCACTGCTGCCCTCATATCATAAACTGGGATGTACTATGTCTTTGAAGGTACATTTCTTAAGTTCTCATTTGGATTTTTTTCCCAGAAAGCTGTGGCGCTGTGAGTGATGAGCACGGGGAACGTTTTCATCAGGAAATTGCTACAATGGAAAAGAGAGATCGAGGAACATGGAGCCCATCGATGTTAGCAGATTACTGCTGGAATATGATGAGAGCTTCTCGAGATTTGGTAATATAAGCGGCTGCGATTGCTGTAAACCGATGTGCAACCTTCAGAGAATGACGTAATACAGAAATGAATATATATCGAAAACTGTAGCCAATCAAACATTTGTTGTCATTTTCGTGTTCAGAACCCAGATTTACATAAGAAACGGCTGTTTGCCCTTCTAAAACACACCAAAGGTCAAAATTTGTTGTTCAGTGTAATTAGACCATTTATCTAACCTTATTGTTGCAAATTTTAATTTCCCCCCATGGACCTGGAAAATTGTATATTTAGGCGTAAAGAGTTAAAAGCATTTTTGTAGTTAAAGCATGGGCTTCCGTTTAAAACTAATCTATTATATTATTATATACAAGATATAGCCTTTTTTTTTCTCAAAGAACGAATCACACTCGTAAAATTTAACGTCCCCACGTCATAATTTCATAAGCAAAATTTCACATACATATTAAACGATAATCTATGCGAACATAAAACACTTCATGGGAACAATTAAAAAAAAGTCCTCAGGCTGTAATGTTATGGTTTTTTGCTTCATTGCCGGTGAATTTTCCAATTTACATCAATTAGCTGTATTAAATTTTCAATTTATGACCAAAAATTTGGTATTTTAAATGTCATTAAATTCTCAAGATTACATAATATTGTTTCCAAAAACAATTTTCAGCAGGGCACACTAATTAGCCTTTCCCGTCGTAAACAAATATTTGAGTCCTTCTTATGTCATGATTTTATATATCTGTTTAGTTTATTGCTTCTATAGCAGAATAGGTGAACATGAAACACAGAAAAGAATTTAGAGTAATTGAGAAACATAAGGTCAAATATATATATGATTAATTATAACGATTTCCAAAAGCTATCTTTTCACATTATCAGTAAAAGCTATCTTTTCACATTATCAGTAAAAAAATATTTATTTCTGCATTATATTTTTTGCTCCATATGGTAGCAATAATTTCATTAAAGATGTAAAATCTGGGCATAAAAATTCACACAGGAATATTTATTAATCGAGCATCTACAGAAGGCGATGACTGCAAGTAGAACAAAAGCAACTGCAAACTAGAAACAGTACTCAGCAAAACGGAAAAGACAACAACTCTAGCTTTGTTCGAAAAAGAAAACAGAGGGAGCTGCACTGTTGGGTCGATAACAGACAAGGCGGAACAGAATGGCCGGAATATCAAAAAGCGCAAATTCCCGAGTGTATAATGCACGATCACAGTCGGAAATTCCCACCAGGAAGGGAACTTTGGCTGGAAATGCAAACCATTGCAAGGCAACTGATCAATTAACAGCAGTGGCCATTGATCTGCCTACTGGCTGGAAAAACCATATAGAAGAAAAATTACGTTAACTTGGATTTAAAATCTGTAGGCACAAAGTTACTAATTTTTTTTTATAATAATATATTTATTCAACATCATCGTCATCTCACAAAACACAGACGTGACCCGCAAAGCTAATAGTTTATCTGCAGCATGCTTATCCTTAAACACTTCAGAAAGCCGAATTAAAAGTATAATGAAGGCAGAGCCAATAACGATGAGTAAATGTTATGCGACTAGTGGGGCATCTTAGGGCCAAACTGTGGCCAAGGTCATTTTAAAATGAGGCCTAATAATGATGATGATACAGATAAAAGGCGCAATATACACACATATATGCAAATCAAATTAATAAAGTTACGAAATAATTTTGATTTCGTAAAAGCTTTTTCAATATTTGAAAATTTTGTGACAATTTCTAGGAAAACCCTCTCGTAGTCTCTGATAACAGGTATAAATGAATGCAGGAAATGGTACACTTGAAAAGTGGAAAGGTGTAAGTAATATGAACTGCGATTCGGGTAACACTGTACTTAAAGTGGACGGTATAGAACTGGAGACAATCATTAATACTTTGAATTCTTAAACGGCATTGACGCGTATCCGTAGATTTGCACTCGTTCCTCCAAAGTTAACAAGCTACGACTTCTTTGAAAGCTTGTCTAAACTTGTCATTACGTGTTAAAAACAAAGGTGATATCATTATTTCTCTCTGGAGCGGGGGAAGTCAGTAGTCGCGCTAGGCTCTCATTCTGCAGTTCCCAGGTTCAAGTCCCAGTTGGATCAGCATTGAGATTTTTCTCCGCAAAACTCCCCTCCCCCCGCCTGTCAGTAGAGGACACCGATGGGCTTGAAGAGGCGCCGTCCCGCGGATGTCGGACGTTAAGCCGCGACTTCACCACGTGGGAGAGCCATACCCTGTGCACGTTAAAGAATACGCTGGATATCCTTGACGGGAGGCTACCATCTGTCTCCCAACAGCTGTCCAATGGGTCTCCTCATCCCGAACAACCTTCTCTGAGCATTCTGGGTTCTTGTGATCTGGCCATTTAGCACATTGTGTGCAAAAAAAGTGCCGGCCAGGGGTAAAACAACCAAATTCAACTGTTCTTGTAGTGATTATTTCAATTTTCTCCAATTCAGAACGTTATTTTTTCATAATGAATTTTTATAACTCTTTCTTTAAATTCCGAATAAATTTTATTTAGATAGACTGAATTTTAATATTCTGTTAGTCTTCTAATTTCATTTTCTCTTCATGGATAACGAACGGACTTCTACTATTGGAAGCAGTAGATTTCGGAGTGGGACACTATTTGAGTCAAAGTTATCTATCTCATGTTGTGGTGCTGAGTTCACCAATGTTTATTCATTCTCTGTAGCATCAAGTTCATTTAAAGCCGGGGTGCACAAACTCTTTTCGCATCTGGCCGAATAGAAAAGTATTATATTTGTTGTGGGCCAATCGTTAGAGGGAAGGTGCAATAATACGAACAAAATTGAATATTAATAAAAAGTTTATTTTAAAGCCAAACTGATCTTAGCTTGTTGTAGCAGTATGTGAAGGATGGGACTGGATCTCAGAAATGATCTGCTGAACATTTGTCTTTAATGACGTAGCTAGTTGTATGATGTTATTCAAATTTTCGTCTTATGAAAGCACCATTCATTTCAGTAGGACCATATTAAAAAATATTTTACGTTTTCCAATTCTCTCGTGGGCGTATATACTTTTAAAAGGACCGGAGTTTGTACACCCCTGTGCTAAAAGATCAGAATCAGGAGATAATCAAAATCCTCCCTTGTCCTCCTGACATTATTAAACATTTTCCTGTTTAACCAAGGTCAAGGCATCCCGGCTTCCTCTTCTTAATTCTCTCCACGATAAAAGAAATAATAAAGGCTCCTAATCTAATCAGCACGAACTTTGGCGGATTTCCGATTTTTTTTTGTGCTGAGCAATTTCTTTTACTCTCGCCGAAATTGGCTTAGAGCTATTAATTTTTTCACTATTTCCGTCTCAGTGGTTCCAAATTCGTCATTTAATCTTTTTTGTTGGTGTACTTTAATTTTTCGGTCCTTATACTCTCTCGCAGTAACATCCCACAAGCATCAATAGTGGTAATAGCGATTTTTATTCCCATTTCATAGATTGTTTGACATTTCACATAAAGTTATATTTTACAATCTTATTCTCTATTCAAATTACATCCAACTTTTGGAATAGTGAAACATTCACAAGAGTTCAGACATATCATTTTGAAATATAATAAGCAATACGTATTATGATAGGATAATCAGAATAAATTGAATAAAATGACAAGGTAGTATGTTTCATTGGGAAGCGAAGCCACACGGCTCTTCCGGTCAGGGGAAGCGTCCCCAACAATGTCTGGATATCCCGAGATCCCGCATATTTTTATTGTTTTGCTTTTTTTAATTTCCCGGTAACATTAAAAAAGGTAAGAAAAATTGTAAAAATATTCAGGAAATCTCTTAAGAATGAAATTCTTCAAAACTACGTGAAAGCAGAACACGATTGCGAAAGGATGCTAATTTACATTCGAAAACTCGCTGGAACAGTTTATTTGGTATTGTTGAGAGATTTTTTGAAACAAGAGAAGTAGTTGCTAAAGCATTAATTGATATTAAAGAAAGGCAATGTTCAACTAATGAAGAATTTGATGTCCTGCAAGATATTGTTTCAACCCTGCAAATTGGTGCAGAGAAATTATGCAGCCGTGACGCAACTCTGTTAACTGCTGAAGGAGTATTTGCTTTCACTATTAATTGAACTGTATTGTTCACCGTTATATTCAAACTAAAATAACTGATAATAAATAAATAACTAATAATATATTTAAAACAAAATAACTGTATATATTCGAAAACTATATTTGAGAAGTCCTAGTCTGGATCCTTGACCGACAAGTCCCCAATATTACCTCGTGCGGACGTGGCTTTAGGCGATGGTTTCCTCGTTCACAGTCTCCTTCGGTATTCCTGCCGATTTTAAAACCTTGTCATTGTTAAATCTGTTAAAACCTTATCTTTCTTAAAGTTTAAGGTCCGCTGAAACAAGTAAAAAATTAACCCTGCAACGCATTCGTTGTTAGAAACTTGGAACCTTAAAAGATTAAACGAGATAGTCCACGCCAGGTTACAAGATAAATTACTAAACTACAAATCTTCAATATATACATAGTTTAGAGTTTTTCTGCCCGTTTATCTTTTTGTTCAAGAACTCCTAAAATAGTTCGAACTAAGTAACAAATTAGATATACAGCTTCCTCTTATCATACCTCAAAGCGTTATCATATATTTCAAAGTTTATTCTAAGTTGAGCCATCCAGTGACCGAGTGGTTAGCGTGCTTGGCTACTGGTCAAAAGGACCAAGGTTCTAGCTCCGGGTAAGGCATGAATGTTTGCGTTGTTTCTCGGCTGAGGTCCTGCCTTCCTCACAGATCTTCTACTATGGCGTATAACCTGATAGGCTCCTGCCAGACCCCTGTAGAAAGAAGTTGCTTGAGGGGATTTTTTTAAGTTAACGATCAGAGCAATGTAGGCAAATCTGCTGCTTTACCGTAAGACACTAATGTACGACAACGTCAATTACCACGAAGAACGCTGAAATATTTTCGCTAAAATTCTTGGGCATGAGTATCACAATAATATAGAAAAGCAGAGACTATGTACTGCATTGAAGCATAAATCTATGCACCTACAATTCGGAATCAACGGTGAAATGCATGAATTACCAATTCAGCTTTGAAACTTGTGCATCAACTTCCATGATATTGCAGTGACGTTCGCATTTCAGATAAACCATCTTATGAGGTAGTTGACTTTCGAAGTTTTACTTCTTATTATACTTCAAAATAAATGTTCTGGATGACAACCAGTCGAGTTCTGAACGAGTCTCTTGACATTTCACTCAAATTTCAGTTACTTGTGGAATAAGTCGTGCTATAACGTTGATCATAGCTCGTGAAACACATGAAGCTTTCAGATTCCCAGTGTCAACTAGGCCAGTGTTTTCCAACCTGTGGTCCGTGGCTGCGGTGCCAGTAATATAAAATTTTTCATCTTTAATCTAATTCTCAACCACCGCTGCATACTACTGAGCATAGAGAAAATAAAGTTGGGACCGAAACCGCAAGGCGAACTGCTGCATGTGTGAGAGTGGGGAGACTAATCGCAACACAACACATCTATCACGTGATAATGTTTGTTAACATCTAGTCCGTCTTGCAAATGAGTAGACTTTAGTTATTGTGGATGGTTTTAGTAGGGACTCTTTTTTACATGTTATTTTTCATCCCTTCCATTGAAAATGAGTAAGCAAATTAAACTGTTGGATATTTTAAAAAAGAAAACATGTTGATGACAATGAAAGATGTGAAACCGGGCCGAGTGGTGTGTCCGCAACTCAAATGTGATTTGGGAATGTGGTCCTCTGGTGTAAAAAGTTTGGGGACCACTGAACTAGGCCAAAGAAACACTTGATAATGAGTGTAAAAACTATAGTGCAAGAACCGTGAAAGTTCACAGAGAACCGTGAGAAAGGAACTGTTTCCGAATGATCGGTATTCACAGCCGCGAGAGTATGGGCAAGTATTCTTTATCGATTTAACTTTCGAAGAGTGACTGTATTTTGATGTTATCTTTCCTTGTTTTCTTTTTGCCTAATAGACAAATCAACAAATTGTCGATGACAATGCGATGACGAGGCAATGTCTATTTTCTTTGTTTCTCCCTTGTTTTCTGTTCCCCCTGCTCCTAAAGCTGACAGGCGTTAGGTCATTCAATTATATATATTCCAAATACTGATAGCTGGAATTTAATTACATAGTCTAGATATAGCGGATTATATGGGTTAACTCCGAGAACTTTTTTGTACACAATGGATTTAAGAGGCCAGGTCAGGACAACCATTAAAATGCTGCTTCAAACAAGATTAAATTTTTTCCACACTTTGTGATGAAGGTGGTGAATAAGTGAATAAATTTAATTAGAATCTGTCAGAGTCCGTTATATTAAGATTTTTACTGTATGAGTTTCACAAACTGAAATAACTTGAATATGTATCAGTCCAATCATTTAAGACTTAAATATCGATACTTTAGCAGCCGCGGTAGAATCTTATTATTACATTAATACAAGATATCGAATATACACTCTTCCTTATCTTGTAGTTGCGGAAAAGTTTTGACCCATTGCACACATTTTGCGAAACTTCCGGACCACAACTGTTGATCACTGGGTAAGTAGAGGTAAATGAAATATCCCTTCATAGATAACGTTTAGCAGCAATATCACTGCCATCTATTGGAGTCAGAGTGAAGTTCTTAGAGCAATAGTTTTTAAACTTTCTAAGTCACTATAATTTTCTACGCCGTGGAAATCCCGAACCTAAAGACCACCTGTTAAATTTCAGAAATAACTGTCTAAGTACACTGATTATGAAATATGTATTATGACCTTGGTTGGCTCAGTCGATAGCGCGCCAAGCGTGGTGTTGGCCAGGCTCGTAATCTGCAGTTCCGAGGTTCGAGTCTCCTACATCAATGTTGAAGTTTATTTATTCCTGCTAGACCACCACTCTCCCCTCAGTCAGAAAGGGGACACCGATGGGCTTGGAGGGAGGTAACATCTGTCTCCTAACAGCTGGGGGGCGGGGGGGGGGGGCTCAGTCGGTAGCGCGCCAGGCTCGTAATCTGTAGTTCCCAGGTTCGAGTCCCAGCTGGGTCAGCGTTGAGATTTATCTCCGCAAAATTACTCGCCCTGCCCACGGTCAGTAGGGGACACCGATGGGTATGGAAAGGCCGCCGTCCGTCGGATGGGACGTTAAGCCGTGGCACCGTGTGCGGGAGAGCCATACATTGTGCACATTAAAGAACACGCTGGATGGCCTTCACGGGAGGCTACCATCTGTCTCCCAACAGCTGTTCCAGTGGGTCCCCTATCCCAACCTTCTCTGAGCCTTCGGGTCCATGTGACCTGGCCATTTAGCCCATGGTGTGCAAAAAAGTGCCGCTCAGAGGTAAAACAACCCAACCTAACAGCTGGCCAGTGGGTCTCCTTCCACAGCTTTTTATGAGCTTTTGTGACCTGGTCATTTAGTCTATTGTGCGCAAAAAAAAGTGTCGCTTAGAGGACCTATGAACCTGGAACATAATTTTTCCCTAATCAAATAACCTTAAATGAAAAAAAAAAATCTGTAGTATAGTTTTAACCTATTAAATAAGTAAATGTTTTTTTTTTAGAAATAAAAAAGAGCTTGCCATTTCAAATCTTAGTAACTTTCAGTGCTGACTTGTTTGAAAAATACTATTCAGAGAATTACCCAAACTTTGCGAACTAGCATTTGCTGTAAAATATTAAGAAAATAAAATTTATAAAATAAGTACATATTTTAGTTACGTTCCATTTTGATTACTGTATGTTTAACCGTCCCATGGGGGGGCGGGGGTGGCTCAGTCGGTAGCGCGCCAGGCTCGTAATCTGTAGTTCCCAGGTTCGAGTCCCAAGCTGGGTCAGCGTTGAGATTTATCTCCGCAAAAATCCCCGCCCTGCCCACGGTCAGTAGGGGACACCGATGGGCTTGGAAAGGCAGCCGTCCGTCGGATGGGACGTTAAGCCGTGGCCCCGTGTGCGGGAGAGCCATACCTTGTGCACGTTAAAGAACACGCTGGATGGTCTTGACGGGAGGCTACCATCTGTCTCCCAACAGCTGTTCCAGTGGGTCCCCTCCCCCAACCTTCTCTGAGCCTTCGGGGTCCATGTGACCTGGCCATTTAGCCCATGGTGTGCAAAAAAGTGCCGCTCAGAGGTAAAACAACCCAACCGTCCCATGGCCGAATGGTTAGCACGCTTGGCTACTGATCTAAGGGACATGGGGGGTTCGAGCCCCGGGTAAGGCATGTATGTATGTATGTATGTGTCGTTTTTCTGTTGAGGTTCTGCCATCCTCTCAACCTTCTATTCTGGCATATAAACTGACAGTCTCCTGTCAGACCTCTGTGCCAAGCAGCTGCTTGAGGGGGTATTATTTTTATGTTATATACAATAGATCACATCAGTTCTCTGCCGGTGGTATAAGCGTGTACAGTAGGGTTGTCCAAACCCTTGGCCCAGCCACTGACATTGTGGAGCAGGTATGCAGTCCTACGTGTTATGCGATCCATGGGAACTGTCATGCCACAAAATATAGTTCATAAGGAGAATCTTAAAATTATGCTCGTGCGATATTATGAGTTGTCTTATATCAGTGGCGATCTCAAATAGGGGTTCTACCCCCAAAAAATGCTAAGGAAGTGTCGGGGAGAATCATTGCGCAGTTCCAATTAATCCCGTTTTTTGAGAGTTCCTCAATGCCCCCTCCTCCCAAAATAAAGAAAAGAAGAAAAAAATGGTTCTGGAGCATCATGGTCCAATATTTACAATTATTATTATTTTTAAATTTTCGTTTAAGTAAATGAACGTTATATGGATCATACTCGATTTATCCCTGTCATTTGATTTTGACTATAGGCTTCCCTGGCGCGCAGGTTCAAGGGGAGAAGTGTTCATGTGATAGCTATTTTAAAGATTTTATCTGTTTTGGCCACTAGTTAAAAAAAAGTTAACCAAGTTATCATGGTTAAAAAAGAGGATACTAGATAGCTCTTAGGAGGAGATGCAAGCCTCCCGGCACGACCGTCCAGATTGTTCTTAATATTTACAGAGGTAACTCACTCCTGCGCTGGGCCGGCGCCAGTTTTTTTTTTGAGTTACTTAACTGGAGGCCGAAACTAAAAAAGTCAATTTTTTTTTATCGATACATTTTAAGCATATAAAAATATTTTTCTGATGTCTTTTTTACATATTTGTGTCGATTTATCAATATTCTTAACTTTTTCACCTATACAGAGAAACTAAAGTTAAACTGGCTTTAACTTTGGAAAACGAAGAACCTTTTTTTACCTGAAGTCTTTTTATCAGTAGAAAGCAGAACAATCTTTTTTTTAACTTGTTCTGCAGTTTTTTTTATTTCTAATGTTATTTGCATTTATTACACACATTTCATTATACAAGCTGGCTTTATTTTCCATCTTTTTTTTAATTTTTTTCAGATTTTGAGTTATAATTTTCGCACATAAATGCATTTATAATTTTAGAAATTTTTCAGATTTAGCAATCTGAAAACTTTTCGTCACTAATATGTTGGGTTGTTTTACTTCTGGGCGGCACTTTTTTTGCACGCAATGGGCTAAATGGCCAGGTTAGAAGGACCCCGAGGGCTCAGAGAAGGTTGAGGGGAGGGGACCCATTGGACAGCTGTTAGGAGATCCCGTCAAAGCCATCCAGAATGTTCTTTAACGTGGACAGGATATAGCTCTCCCGCACACGTGGCCACGGCTTAAAGTCCCAAACGACGGACGGCGGTCTTTCCAAGCCCATTAGTGTCTCATTAATTTGTTATCAAAAGCATTCTACAATATGTATGTAATAATAATTATTACTGAACTTCAATTTGACAAAAGTTACATTTAATAGCCTCTTTTGGCGGAGGGGCCATGGGCTTTCGCAGAATTTCTCCAGGATGGGGGGGGGGGAAGGATCTTTGAAAGAGCGCCATTGCTATTTGGTTTAAAGAGGGTAGAATACGTTTAATCATATCTAGTGTCGTTTCTATTAACTGTATATGTTACCAAAAATAGGAATTTTACGCAACATTTTAATTTGTTAGGCTAGTTTTTAAACAATACAAAAAAGTTTTCATTTCCCAATTTCCAAGGGTGAAGTGTCCCCTCCCCCCTTGCGGACGTCCATGAGAAGGACCATTTTTAGTTGGTTTTTGAAAAAAGTGCTAATGTTTCACTTCATCGTCTATCTGCAGACATCATCGTTTTGGTTTTTAGATATAATTTTAAAAAAATTTGGTTGGATAAGTATTGATGGAAATATTACGATTCGCAACATCCGAATATCTCAATAGTTTTCATAGCGCCATCTAACGTTGGAAAATGGAAATAAAAGGCAAAAAAAATCCCCATTATCTTTGAAAATGGATACCACATATTCACCAGAAGTGTTATTCATCTAACACTGTGTAACGGTAGTCCACATATGAGGGTTAGGTTGTTTACTCTAATTACTTTTTTTGCACACAACGATCTAAATGGTGAGGTCACAAAGACCACGAGGGTTCAGAGAAGGCTGGGGAAGGGGACCTACTCGACATTTGTTAGGAGATGGATGGTAGCCACTGGTCGAGGCCATCCAGCGTGTTCATTAACGTATACTCTCCCGCACACGGTGCAACGACTTAACGACTCATCCGACGGACGGCGGCTTTTCCAAGCCCATCAATGTCCCCTACTGACCGAAATCAGGGTGAAGAATTTTACGAAGATAAATCTCAACGCTAGCCCGGGTAGGACTCGATCCTAGCACGCTACCGACTGAGCCATCCCCACATATGTGGTGTCATTGCGGCTGACTTGCCAGTACTGTTGAATTTGCATCATAGAAAATAACTTTTCGCTTGACATTTGTGACTCCGTCGATTTGTGTGTTTGTCAGAACAAGTGTTCTAGAATATATTCCTAATCTGGGGTAGATCGTAACGAGTTATGTATCAAATGAAAGCTTATGATGTGGGAAATGAAAAATATATATCCCTGCTTTCTACCCTAAAGAACCAAACGAAAACAATGACTCATTATTTCGAAAACAAGATAAAAACTTTTGTCGAAACTTTCTCATCTCAGGTTTTCTCCATTTTTCATACAAATATGAATTCTTTCAACGCAGCCAAAGGGTTAAAAAACATCCACGATCATCGCATATCTTAAACAAGCGTTCTAATTACGCTAGTTGTTGTGATTTGTCCCCCTATAAGTAACATAATTAAATGAACCACACATGTATCTAGTAAGCGGTGCAGAGGATTCAAACTATTTTAAACGTTAAATGGAAATAATATGACAGATGTCTCTTTGCATTATCAGCCATTTGTTTCCATGACAGTTGCAAGCCCGGCAATGGCTTCTGCGAAGAAAGCGGTCAAGGACAGTTTGAGAGCAAGCTGATACTGACATGAGCATCAGTGCGTTAAAAACAAAACCTTGTGACACTCCCAGTGACTTCCTTACATGCTGAGTAATCGACAAAATATACTGCACGCAGAAACGTACTAAATCTGTTATTAAATATGTATCTTTGACTTACTATACGTGCTAAACTTGCAAAACGGCTTAAAATCTTCTTAAATAGGACCAACGAAAATGAGAACTGCACAAAAAAATAACTCTTTTAATGTTTGAGCATTTTAATGTCAGATCATACTGACTACCGCAAAGTTTCCAATGTAAGGATGACAATGGTCTCTCTCAAGAGGGTAGTAGTCTTCCTAACTTCGAAAAATAACTCAAAAAATGTGGAACAGGAAAACCACACAAATAAAAAATATTATAAATTTCAATAAAATAAACTATCTTCCTAAGGAGTAATGCTTCAAACAAAAAATAAAAGCAAAACATACCACTGATGAAATCACTTATTGAACTCATGGTAACTTCAAAGGAAGATAGGAGCAGGCAATTTTTGTGTTATTTCTTCCACTTATAATAGAAACCAGTTTGGAGTACGTATCTCCCTTTAATTATATAATTAACTAGCAGATTTACCCGGCGTTGCTCGGGTCTGAAACTTTCTAAAATGTAGAGTAGATGGCACTCCCACGTCGCAAGCTTTCATTTGGCATAAATATCATTACGATCAACCCGGTTTAATTTTTCTTCGTGAAAGGAAGGAATGAAATGGACATATTTTGTGGTACCGTATGATCCTTCCCCAAGTCTCAAGTTTTTAAACCAAAAAAATCGGAATTGCCTCGCTCAGATAATCGAGCTTTTCAACAAATTATTTCGTACCCACGAGAGTCCCTCGGATACGGTTTGCCAAGCACTCGTAACTTTACGGAAAAAGAAAATTAAATCTGGTCTGAATTGTCCAAAAAATATTTTGTATATGTACTACAAAAAATTTATTATTATTGAAAAACATTATTTATTACTTGACATATTAAAACTTTTATTAATTAACATATGAGATGTTTATTAACTTTTATATATTTTTCAAATTAAGTTAATAATTTCAATTTTCGGTAATTTTCGAAGCTTTCCATTCAACAAAGAATATGGTGTCCCGCTAGTGTTTATGACTTCAATTTCCACAGAAATGTTTGAACCGCTAGTGTTTATGACTTCAATTTCCACAGAAACACAGTTCTTTACCCAACAAACTAAACAATGACTTCATCACGTAAAATCAGAAAGAAATTAATTTGATGCATTCCTTCTTTCAATTTTATTAGTGGCAACAATTATTTTGAATAACTTTCAACCGTTAATTTTAAGTCTATGGGGATTCTGAGAAATTCAAACCAGCCCACCCTAATTTTGGTTGACCCCAGCGGGTTCACAGACTATATTCTTCCCCTTGGTTCATGCAAAGTTTGGTGCCTCTAGTTCGTCTGAGAGCCAAGTGCATTTAGCTGACAAACAAACTTTCTTCTTTATATATTAGATAATATATAAATATTAATAAGTTATGAACTCAGTGATTTCATCATTGGCATTGTTTAATTTTTTATTTTTTTACTTTTTAGGGGACATATAAGGAAAAGAAATATATTGTAATATACATATTTTTTAGTTGCAACTTCGTAGTGGACTTTATCGCTAAAAATACTTTTCCCCTGATTCGAAGGAAAAAATTGCTACATTCCTTCTACGTCTCTGCATGTCTTGAGCTTTCATTTCACATGACACATTTACGATCGATCCTCGTCACATTTATGTGGCCATTTTTCGAGGATTAAAGAAGGATCATAATTTGTGGCATCCCGTAACACTCTAGGCGACACAAGTTTCCATTTGAGATATAACTTGAGAACGACCCCCGTGAAAGTCAGTAGTCGTGAATTCGAACTCAGTCGATAGGCGCCAAACTAATAATCTGAAGCTCTCAGTTTCGAGTCGCAACTGTGCCTACGTTGAGAATATTATCTACTAATTTCAGTACTGTCCTCGGTGAGACATAGGACACCGATTGACTTGAAAAGGCCGCCGTTCGCTGGACAGAACGTAAACCTGTGATAACTGTATAGAGGTATAGGAGAGCTTTACACTACGCACGTTCAAGAACACAGCGGATGGCCTTAATGGTAGGCTTCCATCTATCTCTTATCAGCTGTCCAGTGAATATCCAACTGCACTAACAACCTGAGTCTTTATGTCTTTGTGATCTAGCCATTTACCCCACTGTGTGCACAAAAACGTCACTCAGATGTAAAACAACCATACCCTCGTGAAATTTTTGCTTTTTTTGGGGGTGAAGCGAAATAACTTGAGATAGCCTTATACATTCCCCACGTCACAAGCTTTCATTTGAGCCAGCTCATTGCACTCGGCTCTCGTTTCGAACGATGTTGTGGTACAATGGTTTGGACAGGCTCCAGTCAGACCTCTGTGGCAAGCAGCTGCTTGAGGGGGTATTTATTATTTTTTTATTACGTGGAAGTATGGGAGATAAATATTTCGTATCATGCGACATTCCCCGCATCACATGCATCCATTTGGCGCAAAATTCGTTGAGTCAGTCAACGGATTGGGAAAATATGGCGAAACAACTATTTTGACAAATGCAGAAACCGATAAATGGCAAGTGAAAATAAGATAAGTAAAAACAGGGAAATCATGAAGAAAACAAGCAAGAAAAACATGCTGAAAGGTCAAATGGCAGTTTATCTTTTTGATTCTTAAAGATGAGTTAGTTGGGTTAGCTGTTTTACGTCTGAGTGGTACTTTTTTTGCACACAATGGGCTAAATGGTCAGATCTGTTGGACCCTAAGGGCTCAAAAAAGGTTGGTGAAGGGGACCCACTGGACATATAATAGAAGTCTCTCTTCAAAACCATCCAGCGTATTCTTAATCGTGCAAGGGAATGGGCTTCTGCGTACGGAGACACTGCTTAACATCCCATCCGACGGATCCCATAAATTTGATAGGCGAGTCACTTGACTGTTTCACTTATTCAAATGACTATTGATCAAGTATTTATGGATTATACCCTATAGTTCATGAAATTTCTAGTTTCAATTTTCAAACATTAGTTAAATTACAAACCGATTAAGCTAGCGCAATGTGTTAATTTTTGCAAATATTCTAATTTTGATGCTCATATGTCTTTGAGGTACACCGTAAAACATGGTTGAAAGAAATATCTGCCAGGTCGACAAAACATACCAACTGGAACTTGAAATTTTAGACCAACTGATAAATCGGGTATCCGACAAGTTATACCAAAAAGAAAAAAAAATTGCATCATATTTCCAAGTATCGCCTAATATGCAGCATTTTATTATGCAAAATAAATAACCCCTTAAGCAGTCGCTTACCACAGCAGGAGCCTGTCTGTCAGCATAAAATGCCTCAGAGGAGATCTGGAGAAAGGTGAAACCTTAGCATAAAGAAAACACACAAAAGAAACAGCTTTACTAATCTGGAGAGGTCGAACAAGAGTCATTTGATCACTAGGGGGGCGGGGATGGCTCAGTCGGTAGCGCGCCAGGCTCGTAATCTGTAGTTTCTAGGTTCGAGTCCCAGCTGGGTCAGCGTTGAGATTTATCTCCGCAAAATTCCCCGCCCTGCCCACGGTCAGTAGGGGACACCGATGGGCTTGGAAAGGCCGCCGTCCGTCGGATGGGACGTTAAGCCGTGGCCCCGTGTGCGGGAGAGCCATACCCTGTGCACGTTAAAGAACACGCTGGATGGCCTTGACGGGAAGCTACCATCTGTCTCCCAACAGCTGTTCCAGTGGGTCCCCTCCCCCAACCTTCTCTGAGCCTTCGGGGTCCATATGACCTGGCCATTTAGCCCATGGTGTGCAAAAAAGTGCCGCTCAGAGGTAAAACAACCCAACCCAACCTTGATCACTAGCCAAGAGCATTAACAACTTGGCGGCTGAAATATTAAATAAATTTTTAGATCTACAAATATTTGTACTGAATAGCAAAAAATATTTAAAAATGATTTCAGAGAAATCGTGTTGCTTCAAAAGCATGAGAATAAAAGACATTTTACTTTTAATTTCGAATAAAAATAAACTTTACGAAAACGGCGTTATTTTATTAATACAAATCTGCAATTTAATAAAAAATTAAACTAAAATTTTGCGGTCGAGAGCCAGCAATAAAATAATTGGGTCAGGTTGTTTTACCTCTGAGCGGCAGTTTTTTGCACACCTTGGGCTAAAATGGCCAGGTCACAAGGACTCCGAAGGTTCAGAGAAGGTTGGGGGAGGGAACCCACTGTAACAGCTCTTAGGAGACAGATGGTAGCCTCCCGTCAAGGGCATCCAGCGTGTTCTTTAACGTGCACATGGTATGGCTCTCTCGCACACGGAGCCACGGCTTAACGTCTCATCCAACGGACAGCGGCCTTTCCAAGCCCATCAGTGTCCCCTACTGACCATGGGCAGGGCGGGGAGTTTTGCGGAGATCTCAACGCTGACTCAGCTGGGACTCGAACCTGGGAACTGTACGTTACGAGCCTGGCGCGCTATCGATTGAGACACCCCTCAGCAATAAAACAATAGTATTTACTAAAATACATTATAAATCGCAAACACACTACGTAAAAATAACAAACGCTATTTACAAGTTCAAAAAAAAAAAAAAAAAAAAAAATGCAGACTCGAACCTGGGAACTGTACGTTACGAGTCTGGCGCGCTACCGATTGAGCCACCTCTCAGCAATAAAATAATCGTATTTACTAAAATACATTTTAAAACGCAAACACACTACGTAAAAATAACGAACGCTATTTACAAGGTCCAAAAAAAAAATGCAGACAAAGCAATTTCAATTCAAGGATTTCGTAACTTAAATAGAGTAAACACACTGTTTTGGGAACGTCTGTTGTTAATGCGTCAATCGGAAATAATTTCGTTTACCATTCAGCGTTCGGCATCTTCTAATCGAAAGCATTTAGTGAATAAAAAATCATATACGTCATGAATTTCGAGATATTTTTCCCGATAAAATTTTAAACATTCGCATTTTTTTTGCGGAGTTGCAGTAGCTTAAGTAGTACAATACGGTGGTAAGCTTTGATAGTTTGCCAAGTTTCAATGAGTGTGTCCTTGTACTTCGGCTATCCTTAATGCACCCGACAACTCTCGTTTTGTTCTCCCTAGCCACAGCCCTCCAGGCTCATTGTCTTTAGAGTTCTTACAGCAAAATCACAATATAAATAGGGAAACTTTCCAGCAATCTCCCTGTAGTTCTTTTTAACAAACTTTAGTTTCATTTATTACCGCATAAAGCAGACTGAACTAAAAGAACTAGGTATTATATAACAGCTGTATAATTAGCGATTCACTACGCAGGTGAGTTGTTTTACTTCTGAGCAGCACTTTTTTCACACAATGGGCTAAAACGACAAGGTCACAAGGAACCCGTGGGCTCGGAGAAGATTGGCGAAGAGGACCCATTGAATAGTTGTTAAGAACAACTGCTTAACGTGCCATCCGACGGACCATGGCCTTTCCAAGCCTATCGGTGTCCCGTACTAACCGAGGGCAGAGAGTTTTGCACCGTGTAAGAGTTGGGATGTTACCTCTGAGTGGCACTATTTTGCAAATAATAGCTGTGTCAAAAGGATCATGGTATCAGAGCTAAAAGTTTACAACAGCGAATCCATTAGATACCGGCAATCTTTAAAGCCATCAGCGTACCAATTTCCCTTTGGACGAAGAGCAGGGGTTACCGAAAAAATCTCAGTAGAGATTCAAACCTGGAAACGTAAGGTTATGAGCTGAAACCGCTACCGACCGAGCCAACTCCCGGTCTGCATTCTTTTTATATAATGCAGTGCACAGCTGCTAAGCAATTTTTGAGATTTGGCGAAACAAGTTCCTTGAAGGCTTCCAACATTCTTGCTAACCTGGTATTTATTCTCAAACACAGCCTTCTTTGTACTCCTATGTCTGTCCATTTTCAGCTACCAGACACTGAGCCCACTATATGAGGACACTAAAAAGATCGACCGAACCCTACTCGAAACCAGGTGTAAGTAAGGAAGCGAGATGGGAACCCTCGACCCGCAACCGTAGTCAATCGAAACTTTACTTTTTCAAACTTTCCGATGCCACAGAACCTTTATATTTAATTTTCTTCCTCCGGAAGCTTCCCATTTAATTTTTTTTTTCGCTGGAATCTTAATCAAGATATGGTAAACCAAAAATGTGGTAAAATTCTTTTACATTTGATAATTTTCTCGATATTCTGGAAAAAAATTCTTAAAATGTATATAAGAAAGAGTTGCTTTTTTCTTTCAAGACAGCTGGCACATTTACAAAAGCAACAAAAGAACTGTGAAACCAATCTAAAGTTTCCGTTGGAGCCCATATTTTCACACCAAATGGGCTAAACAGGTCGCAAGGACTCGAACAAATGCTCAGAACAGGCGACGAGATGGGAAAGCGGAACACAAAAATTCTTGTCTATATAATACGCGATAGAAAGACCTGTCAAAAAGGGAAACCTGAGCAGAAAGAAAACATCCTTGACAACACAACTATGTCTTAACCGGGATTCGAGCACAGGCTGATCCGCAGGCAAACACACTAACCCAAGGATGACCAGCCTTATCTTCAACATGCGACATATTACGTTGGAAACGTGTCGCGTGCCACCCAGGGTAAATTGAATTTGGGAGAGCAAAAAAAATCAGGAGGCGTGTCATTGAAAAGAGTTGAGTGTGCCACAGGTTGACATTAAATTAAGCAAGGCTACCTGGATAGTTAAGGCCCTGACAGCGATTTTGAAAACATCATGAATGGAGAGAATTTTTTTTATAAATTTAACTGTAATATTATTACAGGTAGCTCTAGAAATAGTAACAAATGAATATAATATTAAATATATTACTTTTAGAGCACAAAAAAAAAGAACTCAAGATATATATTTAATTATTGTTACGTTTATTATTAACGTAACAATAATTATTGTTTTATTCATTTGTTAGTTATATCCTAAAGCAACTTAAAATCATATTATATAATTTATCAGAAATTTCCTTCCGCTCGTGACGTTATTAAAATCGTTGTTTGACTACAGATCAAAAGGACTTGGGTTCGAACCCCTGATAAGGCAAAGATGTTATCTTTCTGCTGAAATCTTGCCTTTCTCGCAGACATTTTCTATGGCTTATTACATCGAGTCTCCTAAGCCGTGGTCTCGTGTGTGGGAGAGCCATACCCTGTGCACGTTAAAGAACACGCTGGATGGCCTTGACGGGAGGCTACCATCTGTCTCCCAACAGCTGTTCCAGTGGGTCCCCTCCCCCAACCTTCTCCGAGCCTTCGGGGTCCATGTGACCTGGCCATTTAGCCCATGGTGTGCAAAAAAGTGCCGCTCAGAGGTAAACAACCCAACATCGAGTCTCCTATACACACACTGTGGCAAGCAGTTGATTGTGGAGTATTTAATTTTAAAAAATAGTTTATTGCTGCCGTATGCCAGTGGACTATCGTAAAAGGCTGAAATTATACGTAAACTAAGTTCAATAACTAATAAATATATCCAAATTTTTGCATCTTTTATTTTGTGTGAGAGTTGGCTTAGCCAATAGCTCACCAGGCTCATAAATTCTGTGTCCCCAGATTTGAGTTTCCACTATGCCTCGTTCTGCTATCTGAGAAAGATAGCATCGATGGACTGGATGGGGCGCATTTAATATGTGGAAAAGTCAAGACGTGGCATCGTGTGCAGAAGAGCCATATCCTTGTACATACTAAAGAAAGTGTTGGTTGATCTTGACAAGAAGTTCCCAAACGTTTCCTAACAATCGTCCAATGAATGATTCTTTAGTCCTTATGATGTGGCCATTTAGCACATTGTATACACAAAAACGTCTCTCAGACAAAAAACAACCTAAGATTCATATTTTAATTTTGAAGGAAACAACATACATTACTAATAATTCATCTTTGTGAAAAACAAACTAGTAAATAGTTGCAATAGGTGTTATCTGAAAGCTTTTTGCTCCCGGAGACTTCGGAGATAGCACAATCCTAAGAAATGGATTGCAACCTTAAATGTAACAGATCGGAAATATTCCTAGAATTGCAACACTTCGCATACAACACGTGCCAATGTAAGTTATTACCAGCCTACACGAAAAAAACAAAAAATTGCTGTAAATAACAGACACAGGATATCTTGCCGCTTCACGAGAACTGCAGTCACAAACTTATTTAACGTACTATTGCCGCATCAATCGAATTTACTCTTTGCCATACCAAATGATATTCTTTTTTTGCTGTTCAACGCAATTTTGGTCATCTTCCACTCTGAAAAAACTTATTCTTCAAGCATTTTTATTTGGAATTGTAAACGCTCAAGATAAAAACGAAAATAAAAAAAAGTATTTCATTAATTTTAATTCAGACACTTTGTTAACTAACAAGTAACTGATATTTGTAGGGTAAAAAAAAATTATGTAACGCAACTATACCATTAAATTCGAAGCCTCTTTCGTAAGTTAGAAAACAATGCTCTAAAGCGAAAATGTGCCGCTACATGCGGTCGATTTGAATGCTTGTGCTGTTTGGACAGCCTATGTGTAGGCGTTGGCTTATTGCTAAGGGTAAAAGAACAAAAATCCGGAACATGCCATGCCCATTTCCTTCACAGCTAACATTATCAAACTACGAGGACTGATTCCGATATCACTACGCTAGACGGAGCAGTAACCTATTACTGCATTCTCTTCCGTTGATTTACACCGCACTACGTGGGAAAGGCTTCTTATGACCATTATAACTTGATGATGTGATAGACTGCCTTTCTTTTTCTTGTCTATCTCTAATATACCTTAAGAAGTACAAAAAATAATTTAAGAAGTAAATAACTGTAATTTCTTTGTCACAGTTTCAAGTCATAGCCCCAAAATCAATGCTTTAAAGTGCGATGTGAAAATGCATAATTCAAATGCAACCGAACTTTAAAGCATTGATTTTGGGGCTATGACTTGAAACTGTGACAAAGAAATTACAGTTATTTACTTCTTAAATTATTTTTTGTACTTCTTAAGGTATATTCGGTTTCCAAAAAACTTTAATAGCGCAGGGGAGAGGCTCAGCTTGTAGCGTGCCGGGCCTGTAATCTGATATTTCAAGGTTCAATTAGTCGATGTGTTTGCATTGAGATTTCTCCGCTAACAGACCCCTGTGCTCGTGTGAAAGAAAAACCGCCGTCCATTGTATGAAATGAGAAGCCGTCTTTGTGCGTAGGATAGTCATACCCTATGTACGTTAATAATGAACACGAAGGATGGCCTTGACCAAAGCCTTCCATACAACTGTCCAGTGGATTGTTCTCCACAACCTTGGGTCATTGTGACCTGGTCATTTTAGCCATTTCGTGCAAAAAACAGTGCAACACAGAAATAAAAGAACCCAACTCATTCAATTCAACAGCACTATAATTTGCAAACCTTAATACAAGATAACCGTCCCGTGGCCGAGTGGTTAGCACGCTTGGCTACTGATCTAAAGGACCTGGGTTCGAGCCCCGGATTTAGGCATGGATGTGTGTCGTTTTTCTGCTGAGGTCCTGCCATCCTCTCAGATCTCTTACTGTGGCATATAAACTGACGGGCTCCTGTCAGACCTCTGTGGCAAGCAGCTGCTTGAGGGGGTATTTATTTTTATTTATTTAATACAAGTCTAGCGTCTTGGTGACCAATTTACCTTTATTAGTAAAAAGTATAGTTTATTAGTACCTTAAGTAGTATTTTTTATTTTAATACTTATCGAATTTAGATTCAAATTCAAGATAAGGCGTTTCCTTTCTTATGATGTCTTTCTTCTGTGGTCTTGCAGTCTTCACAGATCTCTGTGGAGTATTATTATACTGACACCTGTGGCAGGCAGCTGAGAGGTTTATTTATTATTACTTTTAATAAAAGTCAGTAAAATTTTTTTTATTTATATCCTGCAATTTTAACTTGAAAAATGTCATACAGCTGCAGCAACCCCTTGATCATCACACTCCACCACTAAAAAATCAAATTTCTAGCCCAAATAAATCGTATGCAATATTTCTTTAAAAGTTTACACCGTCAGAGAAGGCAATTAAGGGTTTTGGGAGATTCTAAAAGTTCGAATCGTAATAGTTATCAATACCTATCCAAATCAAAAAGAATTTTCAGTTTATCTCTAAAAACAAACAATTACCTCTTAAAAACACGTAAACTGGGTTTTCCCACCCCCGAGGGGATGTGAAAATGTTGTGAATGTAAACTTCATGTCATTCACATTTCACAAACAAAATTTCCATCATCATTATATCGCTTGCAACATTAGTTTTAAATTTTGCAATTTTCAACTTTTCCGCCATTAGAGGGCGAAATTATAGCTATAAGAAGGTTCCGAAAGTGCGAATCGTAATATTTCATCAATACCTATCCAATCCAAAACGAATTTTTATCTCTAAAAATAAAAAAAGTTCGATGTCTACAAGATGGACAGAAGACAAAGTGAAAAATATTGACTCGTTTTTTCTGAAAATGAGCGAAAAAAAAATTCAGACATTTAGGAACATTGATAATTTAATAAAATAAAATTATTTTTCACAAATATTTAAAACGGAGAGGAAGACAAAAGCTGGAACTTGAGTGCAAGCGCATATTTTTTTTTTCGGGGGGGGGGGGGGGGGGGGGGGGGGGGCGCTACAATATTGTCACTGCACGTTTCCAATGTATCCCTGGATCTGCATGAGGTGAGTGAGTTGAGATATCAACTCTTATTCCTTCCTAACCCTTCCCCCCCCCCCCTCAATCCCATTTGGCAATGTGATGGTTAGCAACTGGATTATATACAAAAGTTGGGATGTTTTTTTGCACACCATGGGCTAAATGGTTCGCAGGACCTCGAAGGCTCAGAGAAGGTTGGAGGAGGGATCATACTGGAACAGCTGTTGGGAGGCAGATGGTAGCCTCTCGTCAAGACCGTCCAGCATGTTCTTTAACGTGCGCAGGGTGTGGCTCTCCCGCACACGGGGCCACGGCTTAACGGACAGCGGGGTTCGCTCCAAGCCATCGGTGTCCCCTACTGATTGTGGGCAGAACGGGAAGTTTTGCGGGGATAAATCTGAACGCTGACCCAGCTGCGACTCGAACCTGGGAATTGCAGATTACGAGCCTGGCGCGCTACCGACTGAGCCACCCCCGCCCCTATACAAAAGTATTTTTCCTTTTAGTGTTGATGAAAACAAAATAGTTGAGCCTAGAATAATTGGAAATAGATGATGAAAAGATACTTTCTGCTTGGATAAATATAAACACAATAAAGCCACTAAGTTATCCTATATGATAAAATAAAGAAATAATATATAAAGAAGAAGTATTGTTTTATCATCTATTTGCAGTTCTCAAATCAACTGTTTGATTTTCATTTATGTATCTTTATCTTACAATGAACGTGATCTGTAATTAACTGTTGAACTGGAAAAAATATCTGTTCACGAAAATCAGAACACCAAGAAGGAGCAATCAGAACATGCTTAATGTAGCTTTATTCTAGTAATAAATGACTACAATAAGGAGGAAAATGGAGACATACTGAGTTGTTAGTTAAATGAGTGCTCACCCCCCCCCCCCCCCCCCCGCTTGTATGACCTGCTGCACATGCCGAGACATGGAGTCAAATAAATGTTTGATGCTGGATTGTGGAATAGCCGTCCAAACACTATGCATCCGTGCCCATAATTCTACATTTGCTGGAATATTTTATAATTCTAATTTTGCTGGGATGTGCTGGTATGCTGCCATTTCATAACTGATCACACCCTACACCATGTATGCTGTATGCCTCTTCCAGATTTACTCCTCTTGGTGCCTCTAACCAACTCGTTGGCTGGCGAGGATTCTGTCATCAGATTTGAACATACAGAAACAGGATTCATCAGAAAAGATGATGTATCATTTATCATGCCACTGTCGTCACTTGATGAACCACTGTAGCAATAAGTCAGAGTAAAATATCTACTGTAAAAAACAGTTAACAAAAAAGTCAGGGAATCAATATAAATATTTCATGTTAACAGAATTTTGCATTAACAGTATACCAAACATTGCGTTGTTGACTCCTAACACCATTCATAGCCTATTCCACATTTTGCGAGTGAAGAACAAGACAAAGATTTAATGAGACATTAATTGATTCAAGAACTGGGTCTGAGTCATCTAGTCTTCATTATTCATTATGAATGTTATTCCTGATCAAGAATTAACAAGGTCGACAATCTGAATGGAACACAGGAAACTATCATCCCAATCAGCAGACAAAATTATTAACCTGCATCCCAGATGTCTAAAACCACTAATGTATTTGCAACCAATGCTGATTTGCAATTAACAAGAATCCACTAATTAGCAAGAAATTTGAAGCTGTCCAAAATTGATCAAACAGTGGTTGGGATTACATCCATCAGTCTTCTAAAATTCTGTGTTAGCCAATGATTACACATGGAAATTTCAACAGAAGTTTATTCTTCAGACCATTGAAAATTTTCACGTTAAAAGAATATTTTTACTGGAATGGACCAAACTTTAATTTTGCATTAATAAACATTTTGCTTTATATATTTTAATATTAAGTGTTTTCAACTGTATATATAATTGTTAATGAAGAAAAAATACAGCTCATAGAAGAATAACTTTTTTTAAATGAAATCGCGTATGATTTCATTGTTTTTGCACTAGTGTATAATAATTACAGTAATAATAAATAACAAAAGAACATCATTGTGATTTTCTCTCACATTTCATAATACTGAAATTGACACCAATTTAAGATAATGTCTGTTAAACAGAAATTCTATTTGGTCCATTGATTTTCTATTATAGAGAGCAATAATACATATTACTTATAATTGTTATCAGTGACAGGATTACTTAGCCTTGAAAAATTTCCAAGTGCAGAAAAATAGTGTGTTGGTTGGAAAATGGTGAAAAAAGTATTACTTTTATGTACTACTTCAGAAATTAAAAAACGAAATGGCAGCCAATAACGATTCAAGAATATTACCTTTTCAGAGATTGTAGCGTCGAACTCCAAAGAGTACTAGTATGGTATGGCTAACAGACTGCAAGTGACTATTTGTTGTGGAGGCCTAGGATTCTTTCTTTTATTCTCTTGGTTAAAATTCCTCTGGCCATCACGTAATGAAAAGTTTCTTGTGCCATATGACAAAAGTGACAATGAAATATTTGTTACAGTACCATACATAGGGCTTTTAGAAGTATGTAAAGTGACTAAGTCTGGCATTTGTGAAGCTTAAATGAAAATATTTTTTTTTTAAATCACAGACTAGGTTTGTTTTTAAGAATCTAATTGCCTAAGCTACAGCAGAGACACGGATATATGAGAGAGCAAGGCACATCATGTTATTCAAGGAAGTAGATTTAGTTATTTCATATATATATAGGGGTCATTTGGCTGTTTGCAGTCCTTTGCCAAGAGATGGTGCTGCTCAGAAAAGCACATGATGTCAAAATGTAATGTTATAGTAACTGTGGGTTGTTAGTGGCCTAAGCTTTGACGATTTGTATTCTTCGGATGGTTAATGTGAAATCTTGTTTCACTTGTGAGATTTGGCATGAATGTCTGGATAATTTGTCATTCTTGTGTGGGTCATTTTAGTGACCAGTCACAGGTAAGGGTAAACAAGTAAACTATATTTCTCTTATTTTTAATGGTGTTAGGAAGAAAAGGCATTATTAAATGCACCCTCTTATTGTTGTGAAATGTTAAAATGTGATAAAGTATTTAGCAATTGATATTAAGTTATTTAATTTTACTAGTGCTGTTATTGACAGTGTTAGTGAAATGTAATGTTATAGCCAGATCATTTGAAAGTGGAAGTTGAGGAGCTTATTGTGGCACTAATAGAATCCATGACTCAAAATTATAAAGGGAGGGGCGAGAAGAAGTACCGTTTGGAATTTTGATTAGTTATGGAGTTAGAAACTTTCTGTATGGGGTTTTGTTGCAGAATACTACCTTGTTCTAAAGTATATAGGAATTTTGTGAGTCAGTAGAAGCATATGGATATAAAGATGAGGATTCTGCCATCAGATTTGAACAGACAGAAGCAGGATTTGTCAGAAAAGATGATGTACCATTTATCATACTGTAGAGCTTACGAATAAAATTAGATAGTAGGTAAGAATGAGTGAGTGCATTAATGTCCCGAATAAGTAGTTCAATATATAGTGGATTTTCCTATGTCTATTTTTGTATGGGTGATTTAATTCTATACCTTTCCCAATCATGAAGTTGAACAAGTCTATTTTACAGTACTTTATGTTGTAGAGTTGTTAATTACCTGCTGGCTCACTCGTCATTGCTATAGCTGTTAGCTTTCCAATGGTTTAGTTTCCACACATTTTTAGTGTGGTGGTGGTTGCTGTTATGCTAATGGGAAATATAAGCAATTTTGAAAATTTTGCTGTAGATGTTTATGTTTGTGTTTCAGTGAATTATGCATGTTAATTGGGGTTAGTGTATGTGTTCAAAAAGGGAAAAGTTGTGGTTTGGGCACTGAACAGTTTCAGATTATGTCAAGGTTTATATTTATATGTGCTTTGGGAGCCTTTTCTTCATTCTTTGGAGGGAGGGTTGAGCCCTTGGGGCCTTTTTCAAGTGAAGATCAGTGGTGCATTGTGTTTATGATTTTGTGCATTTTTGCAATTGTTTTTACCCATTGGATTAACTCCTGGGGCATTTTTCTTGATGTTGTTTTGTTTAGGACATCACATTTGTTTTGCAGAAATATAGGAAGTTTTGGACTGTGTATAAACACATGCACACCATTTGCAATTGTGCTTACGTACTTTTAGCAACGTACCAATTTTTGAAGGTAATTTTGATTGTTTTATACACATTTTCCTAGATTTAGTTTTCTGAAGTTTTATACATTTAGTAGAAATAAAAAATCTTTTTCTAGAAAGTATTCGTGGGGATGGTATTTTGGTTTTGAGGTTATGATGTAGGAAATGGAACTATTTTCAGACTACTTTTGTAAAACAAAATGGCAAGGAAGTGGTACAATTTTCTTCATAACATCCGAATCAAAATTCTATCTGCACCACTACTTTATCGATAAAAAATTCCCAAAAATTTTATCCAAACAAAAATAATTCCCCCAACAAAAATATCCAAAATTGTAAAACAATGTGCCACTGATCAATATTAAAAAAAAAAAGCTCCAGGGGTTAAATAACCCAATGGGTAAAAAAAGACACCAAGAGCATACATCTAAACTAAAAAAAGGCCACATAATCTAAAATTATTCATATCAAATCATGTTTTCCTTTCTGAATACATACACCACTATCCCCAATTAATAATCATAATTCACTCAAACACTGCACCAAACTACCAACATTAACATCAAATACAACAAAATTTTCAAACTCATTTATGTTTTCCATTAGCACAGCAACAACCACCACAGTAGAAAGATCCCAATTACCAGGTAACCAAATAAGTTCATACAGTTTTTCAATGTTATTTCAATTAAAAGTATGTAAGCACAATTGCAAATGGTGTGCATGTGTTGATACACAATCAAAAGCACATGGCATATTATCAATTGTGTATCAAGTGTGAAAAGCAGTTCAGTGAAATTGGGGTGACGAAAACATGTCTGTGTCAAATACAGTCATTCGAGCGTGCTTACTTTATGAGTTTAAACTGGGAACTAAAGCAGCCTGCAAGATATGTATGCATTTGGAGAGAACACGGTGAACCAACAGACAGCCAAAAAGTGGCTCAGAAAATTTGTGTCAGGTGATGAGACACTTGAAGATACACCCCACAAGGGAAGACTGAGTGTCATGATGACAATGAACTGAAGGCCAGCATCGATTGGATTCATGTCAAATGTGCCAGGAGCTTGCAGAAAAATTTCATGTAAGTGACAAAAGCATTCGTTTGCATTTACACTACCTAGGAAAAGTCTGGAAGCTGAGCAAATGGGTTCCACATGAACTGACTGCCGACAAAAAACTCCAGCGGCTTATGATCTGCTCGCCACTGCTTTCACACCACAAGTATGAGCCATTTTTGGTTGCTGGCATGCAATGAAAAATGGATTGTCTGTAGGAACATTAAATATTCGTATCATTGGTTGTTGTCCAGTGAACCTGTACTGCACACACCAAAGCCCAGGATTCACCAACAGAAAATTTTGTTGTGTCTGGTGGACTACTGATGGTATCGTCCATTATGAGCTTCTGGCCACTGGTCAAACAATTACTGCAGACATCTACTTGGCACAGCTACAATGGGTTGCAGATGCACTGCTCCAAAAACAGCCTGCACTTGTTCATTGCAAAAGCATTATTGTCCTTTAAGACAATGCTCATCCTCACACAGTATGAATGACCAGACAAGCTCCACAGCCTTGGTTGGGAAATTCTACCCCAACCTCTGTATTCTCTAGACATCACACCATCTGACTACCATCTTTTCTTGGCACTGTACAATCATATGCACAACAAATAATTTCAAAACTAAGAAGCACTGAAAACTGAGTTGGCTGCTTTCTTCACTTCTTTAGTGAGCTTGGCTACTGATCTAAGGGACTTGGGTTCAAGTCCTGGGTAAGGCCTGAATGTTGGTGTTGTTTTTCTGCTGAGGTCCTGCCATCCTCACAGACCTTCTACTATGGCATATAAACTGACAAGCTCCTGTCAGACCTCTGTGGCAAGCAGCTGCTTGAGGGGGTATTTATTTTATTATTTCACTTCTAAAGATCGGCAATTCTACCAAAGTGGCATTTACAAACTTGTATTTCATTGGGAAAAGGTTACAGATTGTGCTTAACTTCCTGAATAAAATATCTTTATTCACTTTTTTTGGTATGGTTTCATTTTACCTTCAAAACTACACAAATTTTTTTGGTTACCTGATACATGTGAATTTTCCCACAATTCTGCATGAACAAATCAAATCCAAATCATAACTACACTTATTCACAACATTAACACACCCACTCACTCCTATCTGCAACCTAATTCTATTCACATGCAACAATATGATTTTCCATCATATCCCTATGACTTTACAGACTCATTGTACTCATAACTCTATAGACTTAACATTAGAACAAAAGTAGTATCACACATGAGTCCCTTACAGAGATGCTTATTATTCCATACTTAATTTTAATTCTGAAAAGCCTCTTTCTGATATAAGTTTAGATATCCAAAACACACCATTTTACCATAACCTCAAACCCCTCAATAACATCAGTTCCATTTGCTAAATATATACCATGAGGTTTACTCTTAAGCAATATGTACTGTTCAGAATAGCTATCTTTGATGGATTAGTTTGCTCAACAAAAATCTTCTTTGATGCAGAACTAAGTTTCATTTTTAGAATTAATGCTTTGTTTCTGTTAACAAAGTCTCATAAGAGAATTTTGTTCTGATGTTTTAAGTGCTGAACAGAAGTTAGTTCTTTAACAATAATCATGATTTAAAATAATTTCTGATTAGATTATTTTGTTTTGGTGGTTATTTTTCTTGTATGTTGGAATGAGTTTCATTGTTCTTATACTTTGTTTAGACTAGCCATCTCCGATATTATTTTATTCTATTTCTTACCAATCAGTTGCCCAAGAGATGCTGCTGCTCAGGAAATGTATGAAGTCTAAGTGTAAAGTATGCTATTGAAATGTAACATTGCTGTTGATTGTTGGTGGCCCATGGTTCTATGATTCATATTTTTTGGGTGGATAGAGAAGTCATGTGTGAGATTTGACATCAAGGTTGGAAAATGTTGTCATTCTTACTAAGATAATTTATGGAAACAGTCACAGGTTGAGTTGTTTTACATGTGAGTAGTACTTTTTTGTGCAAAATGGGTTAAATGATCAGTCACAGGGAACCTGAGGCTCAGAGAAGTTTGGGAGGAAGGGATCCAATGGACAGCTGTTAGGAGACAGATCGTAGCCTCCCATCAAGGCCACCCAGCATGTTTAATGTGCACAGAGTATGGCTCTCCTGCACACAGGACCCCAGTTTAACATCCCATCTGACAGATGGTGGCCTTTTCAAGCCAATCAGTGTCCCCTATTGACCATGGGCAGGCAGAGATAAATCTGAATGCTGGCCCAGATAGGTCTCAAATCTGGAAACTGCAGATTGCAAGACTGGCATGCTACCAACTAAGCAACCCCCATCCCATGAATTGAGTGGTGTTATTTGTTACATATAATTATCAGTGTATTATAGGGATATTTTTTTTAACATATGGATTACTTTTTTTTTAATGTTATTAATATGATTTACTGGGAACATGTTAAACCATTTGACAGCTTTTTTATATGTAAATTTTGGGTGTTGTAAAATCATTGGTGTGGAAAAATGGCAATGGAGGCAGGTAGTTTAAGTTTTAATAGAGGCAGGTAGATTAAAGAGTTATTCAGGGAAATTATTTTTGATAAATATTAAGTGTTTTTTAATAGATGGATGGGTATCTGTAGTGTTTTCGATAGCTTAATTTAGTGTGCTTATGCATGTTTTGATTAATATTTGTGGTTATGAATATTAATAGTTATCAATATATTTAGTTATGGAATTAAATATTTGTTTTCAATGTTCTTGTTTATTACTATTTGCGATTAACAAGTTTAAGGTTTTTAATTACTGAAAGTGTTCGGTAAATATATCAATCTAATTAGCAATACGATAAATATTGGAAGTTGGAATAATGTTGGTTATGTTTTTTGTTAACATTTTGTCTTTGATGGTATTGTTTATTCTGGATTTTTTATCTCTTTTTGAAAGAAAACGAGATAATACTTTTGCTTTGTTGTCTGTCTGTCCGTCTGTAGACATCGAACTTTTTTGTTTACATACAAAATCCTCATGCAGCCATGGACTATGGAGGTCCAACCAGACTGTAATTTTCCTCTCCAGATGTGTCTGTTCTGAACTACAGCTACTACATTTGGTCACTCTAGACCATTCTAGCAAGGTCTGTTTGACATTGTCTGCCCATCGCATCCTAGGTCTCCCCCCTTTTGCTGAAATCCTTAGGCACACTGTTCATAATCCTGTTTGCTAATCTGCAGCTATGCATATGGGCAACATGGCCAAACCAACACAATCTCTCTCTGCAAACATGCTGCTCTAAGGAGATTGCTGACTCCTAACCTCATGATTACTTACAACGTTGAACCACCTAATGCCCAAGATACTATATAAGCATCTAGAATCAAAAGCATCAAGTTTCTTGTTACCCTGCTTACAAAGCATCCATGTTTCGCTACCATAACTAACCTTAGAAAGAACCAGACTATTATACAGACTAATTTTAGTGGTAATTAGAAAACTCTATTTTAGTTGGATTGGTAATAATGAAATATTATAATCTGCATTTTTCAAATACTTAGGTAGTGTTAATATATATCTTTACAGATAACTAAATATGGAAATGGCAGAGCTGTTATCAAGTTTTTCAAATAATATGTATATAGAGAAATTTAAAATTTTTGTGGTCATTTATCAAGAGATCACTAACAGAAATAACCTACCCATTTTTCTGAGAGGTGTGTGGAAAATGTAACTTTTTAATTTAAGAATTAAAAGATAAATACCTTATGTTGTATAATTACTAATAATATACTATTTACATTTTTCTCATCATCCACTGACTTAAATTAAAACTGTTAAGGAGTGAAAGATGGAGGCACTTCATTCTTTGTTAAGGAGTGAAGGAAAAACTACATTCTCTTTGAAAATGAGATTCTCATATGTGCCAGAGGTGATATGCATTCTTCTAATTTAAAATGTGGATTGGCAGTGAAGTGTTCCCGATTTTCTTGTTTTTTAAGGTTTGTTGCTTCTGATGAGATTAATATAGTTCCAATGGGTTTTTTTATAATGCAGATTACGGTGCATTGTTCCTGTTTTTCACATTTGTTGTGTCTGATGAGAATTTTTCCGGTGTTTTATTGAGGTTAAATTTTGTTATAATTTTGTATGTTACTTGGTTCATGAACTTAGTTTTTGGGAAAGTACTTACAGAGTGTTTTAAATAATGGAGAAAAAAAAAAGAGGGGGGGGGATTGGAACAATTGGTTTGCATTATATAGGAAGGCAATTGTTTTGTTAATGCAGTTTGTATGTTTATGGGTTGTCTTATGAAAATTCAATTTCTTAATAATTAGTGGTTGTGAATGGATAACTTTTTTGTCATGTTGCATTTGTTTAAAATGCAAATTACTGTTATCATGGTAACTATGTTGCATTTAATACAAACCAAGATTACCATTACCACGATAAAAAAAAAATATTTTTTTTAGAAACTGCTGTTTGGATTAGGGTTTGGGAAATCGTAGGAATGATCGAAAAGTAAAGGTTTTGTTACCTTGCATTAAAAAAATAGCACATGAGGACTGCAAAGTGTATTACTGCTGTAAAAAAAAATTAATGCTAAAAACATAACAGAATAGAACAAACCATAGCATATTCAACTAAGTTGTTCTACAATGGCCTAAAACTTACATTATGAGCTAGTGAAAGTACTGTAAAGCAAGAATCTACCAAAATATGATGCAAAAATTCTTACTTTAACTCTTTAATGTCCATAACAGCCCAACGGCTGACATTTTGAAATGGACTTATCCAAATAGTGCTATTCCTTTGTCTTTACTACCCTCTACCCTTTCCTGGAATTACTTGGGCATTAAAGGGTTAAAACATAATTTTTGTTTAGCACATAAAACACCAGCAAAAATAACTGCATCTAAGGAATTTTTTTCTTAAATGAGCATATCGCTAAACAACAAATATCACTTAAACACTTGAACAATGCCAATCACAGCAACTTCTTTCGGCAGCGTATATCACTACCAGTGAATTAATGTCCCTTCTGCACTTAAAAAAAGCTCAAAAAGATATATTGGACAACTATTTTGACTAGACAATATTACTAAACAACAAATTTTCATTGCACTTATAAATAAAAACATATACACTGACAAAAATAAGCAATATTATTGAAGACAATTGATTTAATCAAATCAAACAGCTAAACAGATTTTTGTTCTGCACTTGAAAAAAGTTCCCCAAACTAAATAATCACATTAAAGACAACTAAATTTAACCAGAGCTTATTGCTCAACAAAAAATTTGGTTCTCCTCTTAAAAAACACCAAAAATATATGTATTAGAGACAGTTGTTTCAAACAAAGCACAATGTCAAATGATAAAAAAAAACAAGAAAATAAAAGGATAAAAACAAAAACATATAAAATCACTTATTACCTGTAAACACATAAAAATCATGAATTTCAGTTGGTGTTTTCTATGTAAATGGTTGCATTATTGAAAACATTTTCAATTCACAGTACTTGTAAAATTCAAAGAATTTGTTTCCCCACATGATGGTTTAAAGAAACTCACAAATATTCATTGCAATTCAAACCCGATGTTTTATAACCCTAAAAAATATCAAACTGCAATATTTAGAACATCTCAATAACAGACATGTTTACAGCTAAATTCTGCAAAAGCCTCCAACTGTTGTTATCATATATTGCATTTATTCATCTATTATCCATCAACATTCAGATTACCCATATATTATTCATTACATTTCTTTACATAGCATTATGTTGTAACCATGAACTGCAGGCTAACCATTTGTTATTGCCATTTTTTCTTTGTTCACATTTATCTCTTTTTTTTTCCTACACTCTGCACATTAATAATTTTTCATAACTATTGCAAGGGAAAAATCAGTTTTTGTTGGCACTCATCACCTTAGGAATTCCAGAAGTCAAGGCTCCATCAAAATGTATTATTGCATTGTGTAAAAAGAACTGGTAGCTTTCTACCATAAACTGCAGTTTTCCTCAAAAATAATTAATTTACTGATTAATTTCATGTTTTATTTTCATCAGTACTTCAAGCATATAATTAGATGAAAGTACAGAGTAAAACAAATTCTTCTTGTACAAACATTTCCAACTGCTTATTCAACTACACTATTGAGAACCGGACTAATTCCCATCCTGTATACAATTTAAATTGTATATATTTCTTGTTTTTATTTCATCAGTACTTCAAGCATATAATTAGATGAAAGTACAGAGGAAAAAAAATTCTTCTTGTACAAACATTTCCAACTGCTTATTCAACTACACTATTGAGAACCAGACTAATTCTGATCCTGTATACAATTTAAATTGCAGCATAGTTTTCAGTTCAGTTTTATTATAATAATAAGGTTACAAACAACATATATTTGTAATACTCTTATTAACCCAAGAGCATCCAAGCTCATGTAGGTTAATTTACAAATTATTTAAATACATAATTTTGGCAACACTGATACTCAACTTCACATAAAGAAAAATATATATATATATACAAAAACAACACAGAATTTATAAAAACGAATTTTTTTTACTTTAACACTGAAAACAGGTTGTCGGCATTTGTAATGGTCATTAGATAATTAGCAGTGAGAGATCTGAAATGCATAAAATTAGTTTCATTTCAAATTATAATCAGTAAAGAATTTAAATTTTTAGGGGCCAAATAATCAAAGTGTTTGTGCATAATTTCTTTATTTGCAAGTGGTAACAGAAACCTTTTCCCATTATCTCGCATAGAATAATTTGTATAATGCAGCACTGCATTATTGTTTTTAAAGAAGTAATTTAATGTTCTATAAACAAATAAATGTCTCAGTGGAAATACACCTTAAATGGTATACTTGCAAAAGATGGTAACAGTTTTATATTTATTTGGTAAAATTTGAAATATAGATTTATTTTGCATTGAGATTAGACTCCTTAATGATGAAATGTATGTTCCTCCCCAAATTGTAATACCATACTGTATAGCAGACTGGACGCAAGATTTGTATAACATTATTAATATTTTATTACTGAGGATTTTTTTTAAATAATAAAATTTATATAACATCTGTCTAAGTGTGTTTGTTAGTTTTCCAGTGTGCATTTTCCAACATAGGGAGCTATCAATATAAACACCTAGGTATAGTAGATTTTGAACCTGTTTAATTTCTTCACAGCAACAACCCAGTAATTATTGCATGAAAATGTATGCAATTTTAATTTAATCAAATTTGGATTATATGATTTCTTTTTTAGGTTAAATAGAATATACTTAGTATCTTTCGTATTTAAATGTAATCCATTTAAATCCAACCATTTCATCACACATTTTAGATCAGTGTTCATGTTATAAAGGAGATTTTCCAGAGAATCAGCACATAAAGTTAATGATGTATCATTAACTTTATGTGCTATTATACAACTAAACCGTACACTACAAAATTTCCCTAAAATATCGTACCTGAATGCTACCTCCTGGACAATTGGGAATTCCCATTTGCTCAAAAGCTTGCGCCAGGTCATCTGCAGTAATTCTTCCATCATTATTAACATCCAGCTGCTTGAAAAGTTGAACAAGCCTCGCTTGATCTTCCGGTGGCAATTCATGAAAATCGTGAACGGGGTAATGATAACTCACTTCTTGTACCTCCAGTTTCATTACTTTACACTTACAGGTCTATAGTACTGCTATGCTATAACATAATTTAAATTTACTTTAATGTAATGAAAATATCACAGAACAAGGTTCAAGAAACAAAGTTGATTCTTTCACTGCAGTCGACTAACACACGCGTAACGCCGCTAATGCAGAATTGCCAGACCACATATTTCAACTATATCAGATGCATACATTCAGTAATGGCCAAACAATTATTTACACAAAGCAAGGGTGTCTAGCATACGGCCGGTGAGACAATTTCATCAGGTATGCGATAAGATTTAAATAGTTAGAACAAAAACAGTTATTATTTTCATTTTGTTCTCCGTCATTCTGTTTTTTTACATTCGTGTTCGTTGTATGATATAAAGGAAAAATTAATATAAAGTTAGGTAAGAGACCTAACCTTTACACTAACACCGAGAAGTGGGGACGAATAAAAGAATAAATGAGGGTACTTGTCTAATATTTGGTGATGGGGAAATACTTATAAGGAAAAAAAATACAAATATCAAACAATTCATGGCTTGCAGGATAAATTGACAAAGTTAAAAAAAAAGTTACAGAATAATTGCAATTATATAACATCCTTGGTTATTTTACCTCAAGTTCGTCAATATTTGATTGCTCAATCTTACATGTAAGCCGACGAATTACTAATGTCTGCATAACTTGAAATAGTATTACATTTCCATTCTAAAATTCAAAGCAACAACATATTTGAAACAAAAAATAATAACACAAAAACTTAATTTTTAATTTATGTCACAATCCAGAGATGTATCAGCTTTTATATATGTGTAGGCTGCCAATCAGGGTGCGATCAACCCAAGAGCGACTGTAAGAGACTAGTCAGAGGGAGCCATAAATTTCAATCCTGGACGGGCCATTTAGGGACATACAACGGATTTTGCAATTAAAAGTGTCATTTCTGGAGTACAAAATTCGCTGGCTTTTCAGATGGAAAAAATAAACATTTACGGGTCTTTTGGTGGGGGCCATGGCCCCCGTGCAGGGGCGTAGCTATGGAGGGGAAGGGGAAATGCTTCCCCCCCAAAAGTAACTCGGAGTTGGCAAAATTCGAAGCGACTTCGTAAAATCTAGGTGAGTTGTGAAAATTTGTAATTTTTCCCTTCTGTAAAATTAAACGGAGTTGTCAAAATCGAGGCAACTAGGGCAGTTTAGAAAATGGAGAGAAGACAAAATTTAGAGCAGTTGGCAAAATTTGAAGCCATTTAGTAAAATACAGGTGAGTTGGCAAAATCGGGACAACTTGGCAAAATTCGGAGTGACTTGGTAAAATCTTGGGGAGTTGACAAAATTCGGAGTGACTTGGCAAAATCGTGGAGAGTTGGCAATATTCAGGTGAGATGTAAAAATTGGGATTTTTTTCTGTAAAATTATGGCGAGTTGGCAAAATCTAGGAGAATTAGCAAAACTTAGGAAGTTGGCAAAATCTAGGGACAGTTGGCAAAATCGTGGAAAGTTGTCAAACAAGTGAGATGCAAAAATTGCAATCTTTTTTCTGTAAAATTATGGTGTGTTGGTAAAATCGAGACAACTTCGCAATATCTAGGAGAGTTGGTAAAATAAGGGCGATTTGTGAAAATTGGGGTTGTTTTTGTGAAATTAAGGAGAGTTAGAAAACCGAGAAAACTTGGCAAAATTTTGGGGTGTTCGGAAATTTTAAAATAAGTTGACAAATTTAGGAGAGATGTAAAGATTGGGATTGGTTTTGTGAAATTAAGGAGAGGTGGTAAAATCGAGGCAACTTGGCAAAATCTAGGGAAGTTGGCAAAACTGGAAACCACTTGGTAAGTACAGATGAGTTGTAAAAATTGGAATTGGTTTTGTGAAATTAAGGAGTATTAGAAAAACAGAGAACTCTTGGCAAAATCTAGGGGAGTTGAAAAAATTTGAAGCCACATGGTAAAATACAGGAAAGTTGTGAAAATTGTGCCTTTCTTGTGAAATTAAGGAGAGTTGATAAAATTCGAAGTGACTTGGCAAATTCAGGGAAGATGTAAAAAATGCGATTTTTTTTTCTGTAAAATTAAGGTGAGTTAGCAAAATCTAGGGTGGTTGGCAAAATTCGAATCCACTTGGCAAAATATAAGCAATTTGTGAAAATTGGGATTTGTTTTGTAAATTAAGGAGTTTTGAACAAATCGAGGAAACAACAAAATGTAGGGCAGTTGGCAAAATTCGAATCCACTTGGAAAATACTGGCGAGTTGTGATAATTGGGATTGGGTTTGTGAAATTAATGAGAGTTGACAAAATCGAGAAAATTTGTCAAAATCTTGGGGAGATTGAGAATTTTGAAATGACTTGGCAAAATTAGGAGAGATGAAAAGATTGGGTTTGGTTTTGTAAAATTAAGGAGAGTTGGCCAAATCAAGGGAAAATTCACATTGACTTGCTACAATTCAGACGAGATGTAAATATTGGGATTTTTTCTGTGAAATTATGGCCAGTTGGCAAAATTGGAAGCCAAATGGCAAAATGCAGGAGAGTTGTGAAAATTACCTCACCCCCCCCCCTTACGGAGCGAAAATATATGAAAAAACGTAAAACTGTGACAGAGACAATATTTGCTCAGTTGACAATGTTTGAATAACCCCCCCCCCCCCAACCATAGTCCTTTGCTACGGCCCTGCTCCTGTGCCCCCCTCCTTATGACTGCCACTGACTCTAGTAATATAAAAACTGCCGTGCTGAGGAAAACATTTTTTTTTCTCACTGAAGTTTGCGAATATACCTATATATAAATACACTATAGGGAAAGAAATTGCTACACCTGAAAGAATTACTGCCATTTTCAAGAAACGCAGCAGCTGTTAGCATACACTGAGATGTGATTGATTGCATTATCAAAAAAAAATGTGGGAAATTATCACCTTACCTACCCGGTAAAGTGATATAATTAGTATGATGTTAACCACCCTGCACAGGCAATGCATTCATGAACACGGCGGGGAAGGCTATCGTACAGCTCTATAATGTCCTCCTGAGGGATAGAACGCCAAATAGTGCGAAGTCGTTGTTCCATTTCAGTGACAGTGGTTGGCTCACCTCTTGGGTGTTGTTGGAGCTGTCGACCCATTATGTCCCAGACGTGTTCAATAGGTGAAAATTTCGCAAACATGCTGCCCATGGTAGTATTTAAACGTTTTGCTCGTTTAGATACTGCACACTAATGTGGGCTGTGTGGGGACAGGCGTTATCTTGCTGGTAAAAGGTTCCATGCCGCTGAACAAATGGGGCAGCCACTGGCTGCAAAATGCTGGTAGCATATCATTGGGCACTTAGAGGTCCCCTTATAATGACCAGTTCTGACTGAGATGTTCAACTAATGGCACCCCATACCAAGATATCAGGTGCAGGAACTGTGTGATGATGTAGCAATGCACTAGTGGAATTCCTTCCCCTGGATGATGGCGAACACGTTGTCTATCGTCATGCTGACCAAGACAAAAAGGAGATTTGTCACTAAATACCACGGTACTCCACTCTTGTTCATTCCAGTTCTGTCTGAGGTGACACCACTGAACACGTGCTTGCATGTGGGCAGATGTGAGGGGCAAATGCAGTACCATATGATAGGATCGCAATGAAAACTCTCCGCCTGGTAGGTATTCGATGTATTACCTGTTGCCAGTCCCTTTGCAGTTGCGTTGTAGTCACGAATCTGTCACCCAATGCCATGCGTTACAAATAGCAGTCCTGTCACTCCATGGGCAATCGTTGTGTTCCTGATCCTTGTTGGCATGTGCTGGATCCTTCTTGAACCCACTGGCGCCATATATGTATGGTGGTGCTGGGATTGTGACCAATAAGTTTGGCCACATCTCTGTACGACAAACTAACTTCTCTAAGGCCGATGATTCTTCCATGCTCAAAGTCTGTTAATTGTTGAAACAGCTGTCGACATCTGCATAAGGGCATCTTTAGCTGTTTAGAATAATTTCCACAACGTTTTGTCAACCAGGGAGCTTTGGTTGTCTTTTCCTGTGTTTAACTGCTCAGCACTTATGACGTCAGCTCGTACCTGTCAATCGTTTCAATCGTCCTGCAAACCTAATCATTTCCATGCATTTCCATATAATACCCCCTCCCTAAATTTCTTCACATTTACATAACTTCTTGCCAGTGTTGCATTTTTTATATCCAGTAGTGTATTTTTAGTAGATATAAGGAATAACTAAACTACATTTTTTTTAAATATGAGCATTTTCTAAATTATGTTATAATTATATATTGGAGAATGGACAGCCTGTCATATATGTACTATTCACAGCAAGAAGGTACCCTAAGATTTAGTTTTGGGAGAGGGGGCACAGAATAAGACTTGAGAATTGGTTTCCAATTACTAAAACATTCCACCGGACAGAGAAAGGCTAAAATAATATTCTATGTGGTATAAGATTTTACAGTTTTTTTAATTTATTTTTAGCATTGGCCATATAATATGGGTGCTAAAATAAAATTATAGAAAGACAAATGTTTTGCATTTCAAAACAGATAGACGAATTTGAGATTTCATATAAGATGACAGGATTTTCCTGGTCCACAGAATATATGAACGTAAGGTAACCCCAATAATGACGAAAATTTAAATAGCTATGAAATTAAAAAACGATATTTTCAATCCTATATGACAGAACTTTTTTAACTAAATGAAAAAACATTTACTATCGATTCAAATCCCCTTTGAAAGGAAATACATCATCATCATCATCATCATCATCATCATCATCATCATCATCATCATCATCATCCTCAAGCAGCCATGGGCTACGGAGGTCCAACCAGAGGGTGCAATTTAGTTCTCCAAGCAAGTCTATCCTGAGCTACATCTACTGCATCTGGCCACTGCACACCAATTCTAACAAGGTCCTGTTTGACATTGTCCGCCCACCGCATCCTAGGCCTCCCCTTCTTTCTGAGGCCTTTAGGCACACTGTTCATAACCCTATTCGCCAATCTATAATTATTCATACGGGCAACATGGCCAAACCAACGGAGTCTCTCTCTGCACAATATGCTGCTTAAAGGAGGTTGCAAACTCCTTTGCCTAACCTCATCATTAGTTACAAAGTTGAACCATCTAATGCCCAAGATACTGCGTAAGCATCTGGAATCAAAAGCATCTAGTTTCCTGTTATCATGTTTACAAAGTGTCCATGTTTCACTACCATAACTAACCCTAGAAAAAACCAGACTATTATACAGTCTAATTTTAGTCTTTAGGTGTATACGCCTATTTCTCAACACTCTCCATAGATTATTAAAAGTCCCAGCAGCAATCCCTATTCGTCTATTAATTTCATGCCGCACATCACCATTATCTGTTACATAGCTCACAAGATAATTAAACTGTGACACCTGCTCAAGACTGCAACCATTCAGATTAACTGCATCACAGCCTGTCTGACCAATTTTCATCACTTTAGTTTTCTCTCTGTTCATAACCAAACCTACTCTACTACCAGTCTCATCAACAGCTCGAATGAAAGATTTCATCTCATCAACATCATTTGCCAAAGGGCTAAATCATCAGCATAATCTAAATCAGAAATTTTCGTATCTCCAGCTCATTTAAGGCCAAAATCTTTCCCTTGAAGTGAATTTCGCATAACATAATCAATAACCAAGCTAAAGAGAAAAGGAGACAAAATGCACCCTTGTCGAACACCAGAAGTAATGCTAAACCAATTGCTACAAGCCTTACCAACTCTCACACACGACTCAGTGTTATTATAGAGAGCTTTCATTATGGTAACTAACTTCTCAGGTATACCATATGATTTCACAATCAACCGCAAATTATGACGATCAACAGAGTCGAAAGCCTTTTTGAAATCAACAAAGCTAGCAACCAAAGGTTTCTGAAACTCTAAACATTTCTCAAGAATCTGCCTAAGTGAAAATATCTGATCCACACATCCCCTACCACTTCTGAATCCACATTGCTCATCACGCAATTGACTGTCAACCAGATTCTTAATTCTATTAAGCACAATCATGGAAAGAACTTTACCTGGAACAGAGAGTAGGCTAATACCCCTATAGTTATCACAAGAACTGCGATTACCTTTTTTGAAAATAGGGATAACAATAGCTCTGGTAAAATCCTTAGGAACCATGCCTTTATCATAAAAGATATTCAGAATTTTAGTCATCCAAGTGGTAACCGAAACATTTCCAGCTCTAAGCATTTCGGTAGTAATTTCATCTACCCCTGGGGATTTATGAAGTTTAAGTTTAGAAATAGCCAAAATAACTTCAGATTGTGTTATAGGGCCAACATTAAAGCCACCAATGCATCTATCATCATTGCAAACAATGGGAATAGAACTAACTGCATTGTATAGAACATCACTGAAATGCTCAGCCCACCTAGCCATGACAGAATCCTCACCTTCTATAACCTTACCCTGTTTATCCTTCAATCCCTGTATACCTGTCCGTTTTCTACCACACAAAACATTAACTATCTGGTACAGCTCTCTGCTGTTGTGCTGTCTAACTGCTTCCTCGGCTTTGTCAGCCAAACCATCAAGCCAAAGATTCTTATCAGCAGCTAACTGATCTTTTACACGTTTATTAAGCTCTCTGTAATGCTTTCTATTAATACTAGTAGGGTATTGATTAAGGACATTCCTGCAGTTCTTTCTTTCTGAAATAAGCTCAAGTGCGTTATCACTCAGATAATTCTGCCTCTTCTGCTCCTTTTTTCCTAAAAGGGTACTGTTAGTGTCCAAAAAAGCCTGTTTAAAATGAACCCATTCTTCCTCAACTTCAGTAGTAAGCATACCATGACTGTCATAATGACTAAGTAACCTATCATGGTAAGCTTTGGCTATAACTGGGTCTTTCAGAGCTTCAGTATTAAAAGTAAATTTTTTAACCCTAGCACAACACTTTTTAAGTTGCAAGACACTTTTAACAAGGTAATGGTCAGATTCAATTTCAGCTCCTCTATATGACCTGGTATTCCTAACAGAACTAGACCATTTGCTGTTAATTAATATATAATCAATCATATTCTTATGCAGCCCATCAGGTGAAACCCATGTGTACTTATGTATGTCACGGTGTTTGTAATAAGTGCTAGTTATTCTGAAACCATTGAGTTTACTTACCTGTAGGAGACGTTGTCCATTGTCATTGCAGCTACCAATACCAAAAGGGCCTATTACTCCTCCCCAAAGGTCAGAGTCAGTACCAACATTGGCATTGAAGTCACCAAGAACAAGGGTAATATCTCCTTTCTTGACAGAATTCAAAATATCCTAAAGTTGTCCATAAAACCTATCCTTCTCATCCTCATCGGCATCCTCAATGGGGGCATAACAGCAGATAACATTCAAGTCTTTAACGCTTGTTTGAAATTTTGCTGTAAGAAACCTTTCATTAATGCACTCGTATCCTAGAAGAGCATCACTAGCGTGTCTGCTGAGAAGCAGACCCACGCCTTGGTGATTCTTATTGTCGTCCCTCCCTGAAAAGAGAAATTTTAGATTATTTTTAAGAATCTGACCTTTATCTGTCCATCTGGTCTCTTGCAAGCCGAGAATATCTAAATTATAATGGTGGAATTCTTGTGTGAGGACATCAAGAGAAAAAGCTCTGTGCAAGGATGCAGAAACTATACATGGGAGGACAAAATCACTTTTTTGACAACAATAGATAACTCCATATGGTAAATGACAGAACACTCAAGAATAGCTATACGAATTAACCTCAGTTTTATGGGAGAAATAAAGTTGTCTTGAGCAATGGTGAAAAAGCAGAGACATTTGCTGATGAACTTGAAATCCAGTTCACTTAAAACAGTAACCCAGATGATAATGAGACAATGGTGGTGATGACAATAAACAGGAGTGATTAAAAACAGATCGAATTTAGTACACTACAGTAAATCGGATCATCATTTAAAATATTGACTTCACGTCAAGACCAAATCACAAGACAAAATGTTCAAAAACCTTACTATGAACGAATTGATATTGTTATGCAATCTCTTTATTTATCCATTGAAGCAGACTTTTAGAAATATTGACAGAATTTCATCTGCCAAGATTTGAATTTATCCTTGAAGAATAATTTATAAAAAAATCCGTCAAGCAGCTGTTTGCACTAGGTAAATTGTTAGCTTTTTGAACTTTATTTCTCCCTGAATCATTTAATGATGTATCTTGCAAAAGCATTGCACGATGCATGCTACAGAGTGCATACCACCACCATTCGCTACCACATGCGAGTGAGCAACAGCTATTGATAAAGCACTGGTACCAGCTAACTCACTAGTGATAAAAACAGTGACTTCTCTAAGGTCTTTAATATGATCCAATCACATCATGATGGGCATTAATTCGTGATAAATTGTATTAAGGTGTTCATTAATAGATCATTAATAAAATTAATGTTTTATTTTTATTGTTTTAGTTGAATGAAACGATATGTAGAACTCTGCATGCATCTGTTGATATCATTTAGCCACTTCCTCAGAGGTCCTCAACAGTAAAGACACCTCACGTCAATCACGAATCCGTAATGATGAACAAAGCGGATGCGGCAAAAGTCAAAATCGGTTCTTCCCTCCTCACTGTGGCTTTTGAATATTACATCTAGATTTCACTGCTAATTTCTGTACTATGAACTTTAGCTAGTTTTCTAATTATTTACTGTTGTTTATTAATTGATTATTTATAGTGCTAAGACATTATTTACACTATGAAATAAGAGTTTTATGAGAAAATGTGACTGAAAAAATTTAATATCTGGTAATCTGTGTATTTATTATTAACAAATCAGACGTTTAGAAACTTCACAGCTGATGTAGTAATGGAAGAAAATATTTTGCAAGTGTCTTTAATACAGTACACTTCAACAAGTTCCTATCTGTACACTCTTTTGTTTTGACTCCTCATGGATGATTATAGCCCATGACTCTTAGCTTCAAACCAGTTCAATGTGCCAATAGAGAGCGCACAATCTATCCTGTATATGGTTGAAGCCATTTCCCAAAAACACACATGTTGCTATGTATGCTGACGATACAGCCATCCTTGCACCCTCAGTGAATCCAGGATTTACTATTGCCAAACTCCAGGGTTGAGATGACATGCTGCAAAGGTGGTTCACCAAATGGGAGATTTAGATTAATGAAGGAAAAAATCCAAGCAATGCTTTTCACTACTGGCTGAAGTCAGCATATTTCATACAGCTATCCTATGGAAACTAACTGTTAAATGCATTGGATAGTTCTCCATCCAAATCTCAGATTGACGTCACATATCAACAAAGCAGTCAACAAGGCTCAATTGGTCAAATGTAAATTGAAGACATTCATCAGATGAAAATCCAAAATGTAAATAAACAACAAATTACTCATTTATAAAATGGTCATTACTGTCATGCCCACATAATTTTATTACATGGCCAAGATTTCATGAAGTGAGGACTGGCTGAAAACATCGCCTTCCATTTTAATAGTGACATTTTCGACTGCCTCCATTTTTGTGTCCAGTTCAATGAAGAGGAACTCAGCCGCAGGCCCCGAAATTTCCAGGTTGAGCCTGGAACCCCAGGTGGCAGAGGAACTACATGACATGCATGGTAAACAACGTCAGCCGGAGGGGAGCTGAGATTCGCACCTCGTCTACTCTGGCCAATCTCGTACAGCCACGCATGAGCATATGTGACCTCCACAAGGGGGGGGGGGCAGCGAAAAAGGACAAGAGAAAATTTGCAAAAACAGGCAGTCTCTTCTTCTTGTCCGGGCTCTGTGATCAACAGCAATGATCCTCTCCAGTGAGCAGAGTCCCGAAGTGTGAACAGTGTATGTGCAGAGGAAGAGCTAAGCAGCCCGGGCTCCCAGTGACTTGGAGAGCAGCGGACCAGTGATTGCCTTCCCGAGGGACTCCTGACTTGACTTGACGAGGTAAGGGGGAACTTTAATGAATCTGGCTCCACTTTTCTTTTTCACTCGAATGCATTTCTGTGAACTGCTGTCACGGTGTCCAGAGTGGAACTGTCCTAACTATTAAGGACTGTTAGAGTCATGAGCAAGTACCTCTTCATCATGAACTCTTGACTAATGACTTTTGATTAATAAACTTACAAAGTTCCCTTAAATGAAAAGGGCCATGCTAGAGGCATTATTGAATTTGTCCCAAAAGTGGGAACCACGTGTGAGAAAATATCTAAAAACTGAATTGTGTTAATAAATGTTTTGTTTTTGTAATTATAAAATTAGCTCAGTTCTCATTATCACAAATGTCTATTAATTATTGTGGGTCCAGGAATTTGCCTTGATTTTTGCAGCAAAGAACGCATCACGGCCTAAGTGTCTGTACCGCCCTAAATATACACCAGTGGTGGTCATAACAAATTGGTTCCCATGACCAGGATTTTTTCGAACCTATGGGTTATTGCGGATAAAAATTTGAAAAAAAAAGTTACTAATTGAAAAGTTATGTTTGTTAAGGAAAGTGAAATCTTATTAGCCAGGAGTGTATATCATGTTTAGCTAGGATTTGCAGGGACATCTGTTGAAACAATACCTTTTTTTGATCTGATATTTTTGTGAAATTGTGTTTTAAATGCTGGTCTGTAAGATTAGATTAGGCCCAGGAGTAGCATGTATGTGGAGATTTAGTGAATCAACTAGGGACTATTGCATTTCAATTTTATTTAGCTAGGAGTGATATTTTTATGTTATGGCATTTCTGTGACACACCTCCCTGCACTTTTGGAGGATTCCATAAACACTGACACCAGAACAACACTCAGTACTCGGAGAATGGTGGGACAAGTGAGTAGAAACACTAACCGATGTAAGTGGAATGCACCATGTGTTTTTTCTTTGATAAATACTGCGGATAAGCTGATTCATTTGTTACTGAATATTATATGTATACTACATGTTTGGGATCTTCTTAATGTGATAAGAGGAGTTGTGATGACACTGTGATCAACGATTAAGTGATTATGTTTTAAGTAAGAATTAAGGTAATGATTAAACAGTTTCTTGAGAAATTTGTGAAGAATACTGAATAGTTTGTTTTATAAAGGTTTTGTGAAACACAGTGTAGTGCATAAGAAGAACGTAGTTTTTTTTATAAAAGATTTAGAATAATGTAGAATCATATTAGGTTGCTTATCTGTCAGCATTGGCTTTGGGAAAATTTTGACATGGCCCCTGTACCTATTTATAACATAGCCATCAACTCTAGTGCTTACCCCCCACCATGAGGACCCCCACAACACACTGGATTGGAACACGGAACAGCGCACGGAGGATTGATTCACGGTTCTGGTGCACACCCCCAACATGAGAACCATCAGAACCTGCCTAAGAGGAGCACTAGGTGGCACACGAAGAATTGTTGGGAGTGTGGAGAACCCGGCCATTTGGCTGGTGACTGCCCCACCAAGAATGGGTATTCGACTTATTATGAGTATGCGATCCTGAGAGCCACATACAGCACTACCCCCCTTACCCACAACGATACACAAAGAATTGTCAGGAATGTGGAGAGTATGGACATTTGGCTCGTGACTGCCCCATCGAAGTAAATTGATACGATGACCATGAGAGTCAAATGCAGCAGCACCCTGGAGCTCGCAGGACATACCGAGGAAGACAACTCAGCAGAAGGCACCCCTGGTGAATCCCATTGAGCAGATTCCCTTGTATCGGGCCTTAGAAGGAGAACTGGCTCCCCTCCCATTTGCTGGAGGAAAGGAATGAAGGTCGATGTCATGAGAATGGTGACTGAAGTGTTTACCCCATTGGGCCTCGAAGCTGACGTGAAACTCAGCAAATTGGTAGAAGTCCTGTTTGACATTGATGGGCTTCGGGATGTAATTTTTGAAATATTAGCAGAGGAACAGTCGAGGAAATCGAAGGGCGGTATGCAAGAGAGACAGGAAGAGAATCAGGAGAATCAAATCCACATGGAGCAGCCAGCGCAGGGGGAAGTGCAGTTTGTGGTACCCACACCAAACGGAGATGAAGCTGACCCCCACAGAGATAGCCATAGCATCGAAATCCCTCCTACAAATGAAAATTCGAGCGCACACGGGAATCGAACCCCCACTTGGCACCAGCCACAGGGTGAAAGATGCCCCCCTGAGCTCCCCACAGCTAGCGAGGAGGCCTCTGACTCACTGGAGAGGAATAGCAGATGGAAAGAAGAGCCCCAGACTAAGGAGAATTTGGAGATGCAGAAAACTGGGAAGAATTTTGAAACGTCCACTGAAACTGAGGAGAGGTTGCCCTCAGCAGTGAATAGAGAATGGGAAGTACAACGTATTAATGAGAGTTTGGAAACCATTAATGAGAGTTTGGAAACCCACTGGGAGATGGAGGAGTTTGTCCCATCTAATGAGATTAGTAAGGATTTTGAAACGTCCACTGAAACTGAGGAGAGGTTGCCCTCAGCAGTGAATAGAGAATGGGAAGTACAATGTATTAGTGAGAGTTTGGAAACCCATGTAGAGATGGAGAAGTTTGTCCCATCTAATGAGATTAATAAGAATTGTGAAACATTCGATGAGCAGGAGAAGAGTTTACCCTCATCAAAGAATAGAAACTGGGAAGTACAACATGTTAAAGAAAGGTTGGAAATCCACGTGGAGATGGAGGAGTTTGTCCCCTCTAATGAGATTAATGAGAGTCTGGATACATTCCGAGGGCGAGAAGATCTTAGTTTGAACAGAGCAGGTGATCGCTTTCAGATTCACGCTGGAGATGTAGGATTTGTATAGCCAAGTAAACGGCGGAAGAGTAAGAGTTATCGCACTCAAAACCGTAATGGGAGCTTTTTGCAGAGATAAAGATACGAAGTTTTAACGCACTAAGAGATAGAGCCATTGAGAGGTTGGCCCCGCCTATCGAAGTTAGGAATTGGGAGACAAATGGAGAAATTGAGGATGTCGTGGCACCTAGGGGTGACGTGAGTTTGGATATGCCTGGAGAAAATAATTTTGTTTCATTCTCATTTCTATTAAGCACAACAATGCATTGTTTGAATTAAGCAACAATGCATTGTAATAGAATTAAGAATTATTTATTGGGACAGATTATCGGCAAATTTGTTTTAACAGAAAGTAGATTAATATTCCTATAATTATCACCTTTATTGAAAGTAGAGATAGAAATAGCTCTAGTAAAATCCTTAGGAACACCTTTATCATACAAAAAATTCAAATTTCAGTCAGCCATGTTATAACACAAACGTTCCCAGCTATAAACAATTCAGTGGCGATTTCATCTACCCCTGGTAATTTATACAATTTTAACTTAGAGATAGCCAAAGTGAAATTAGAATGTGATATAAAGACAACATTAAAGCCAGTAATGCATTAATCCTCATTATAGGCAATAGGAGTAGTAATAAACATATCGTTTAGAACACTTCTGTAATGCTCAGCCCACCTAGCCATGACAGAAACCTCACTTTCAAGCACCTTACCATATTTATCCCTGTATAGCTGTCTGCTTCATCCTAGACAAAAGATTAACTACCTGGTACAACTCTCTGCAGTTGTGTGTTCTAGCAGCTTCCTCTGCTTTGTCAGACAAGGTATCATGCCAAAAATTCTTATCAGCTGTTAATAGATCCTTTACAAGTTTATTAAGCTCTTTGTAATACTGTCCATTAGGATATGTAGGGTATTGATTCATATTTTTCTTGTACTTCCTCCTTTTAGAAATACTGTGAGATCCATAGCCTTATCACTCAAATAACTTGGTCTCCTCTTTTCCTTTTTATATTAAACAGTACTGTTAAGAGTTCATAAAGGTTCATTATAATGCTCTATGTAAAAGTACGTATATTCAGCAGCCTTTGGATCTAAAGGATTTTTGCAGAGGGATGTAAGAGGCACTTACTTAGAGTTGATTTCAATGCTTCGGCGTTGCGGTCAAGTCAGCTTCCGGTTCTCCTCTTTCTTTGACAGCTGTCGTAAGAACGAGAGGTACACTATCAGTTTCGCTCAAGCACAATCAGTTTCGTTCGTATAACGAATCAGTTTCATGGAAAGCACGCGAGCAGTTTCGTTCGTATAACGAATCAGTTTCATGGAAGGCACACGATCAGTTTCATTAGAAACTGGTTGTATGCCTCCCATGCATGCGACCATCATCAGAGGAAGAGGAGAACCAGAAGCTGACTTGACAGCAATGCCGAAGCATTCAAGTCAGCTCTTTTTAAACCTCCTTATGTCGTATGCATAGGTGACACACGACCAGTTTCATTCAAAACTGGTCGTGAGCCACCTATGCTGGCTTGACTGCAATGTTGATGCATTGAAATCAACTCTAAATAAGTTCTTCTTACATCACTCTGTAAAAATTCCTTTGGACACTTTAACAACACCAACGGTTGCTGTATATACGTACTTTTATCTATAGCATTATAGTGAACTTTTACGAACTCTTGAACCTCATGCTATGTGTCTAACTTTATTTTGAGAGTACTTTTAGCTCAAGAAAAGCCTGTTTATATTCGTCCCATTTTTTCTCAACTTCAGCACTAAGCAAACTACGATTTTCATCATGACGGAGTAGCCTACCATGGTACGCTTCGGTTATATATGAATCTTTCAGAGCTTCAGTAATAAAGGTAATTCTTTAAACCTTAGCAAAACAAGTTTCAGTTGTAAAACACTTTTAACTGGTAATAGTCAGACCTAATTTCGCCTCTCCTACATGATCTAGCATTCCAAATCAAACTAGGACATTTGCTGTTAATTAATATATAATCGATTACATTCTTATGCAATGATTCAGGTGAAACTTATATGTATTTATAAATGTCCCGGTATTTGCAGTAAGCGTTAGTTATTCTCAAACCGTTAAGTTTACTTTCCTGTAGGAACTGTTTCACATTGCCATTGAAAGTACTAATGCCAAAGGGACTCATGCCCAAAGATCAGTCAGTACATACTTATTCCGCATTGAAGTCATTTAGCACAAGAGAAATATCTCCTTTGTTGAGAGAATTCAAAATATCCTTAAATTGTCTCTAAAATCTATCTTCCTCATTCTCATTAGAGTCCTTTGTGGCATAACAACAGATAACATTCAAGTCTGTAATCTTAGCTTTGAATTTAGCTATAAGAAATTTTTCATTAATGTAGTTATATCCTAGAAGACCATCACTGGTGTGTCTGCTGAGAAGCAAACCTAGACCTTAGAGATTTTTGCCAGAAATTAATTTTTTTTTTGCTATCTGGCTTTTACCTATCCGTTTTGTCGCTTGCAAGCCTAGAATATATTTTACGCTTGAATTCCTGTGTGAGGACATCAAGAGAATAACTATTCAATGTCCTCATATTCCATGCGCATTCGGAGAGGAAATGATTAGTAGGAGTTTTAAAGAAACTATGTTTATTGAGAGAAGTAGGGCGGACAATACCAAACAACCCCCTAAATTGCAGGCATGGGACAAAGACCCTTTTCCTCATCGATAAAAGCTGAAGTCACCCAAGCTGATAGGAACTTCATGCACCACTTTTATAGGTGGATCTTTTCAAGAACCAGTATCTAGATGAAAACTGACCTCCTGAGACACATTACTGCAGTGTAGGATTGTCGATGCCCAAATAGCTCAAGTAATGGTTCAGTTATCTGCGATGGCCTCTGATCAAGATTATCCACCCACTGATATAAGGTATCCTGTGCCTCTGATCACTTAGAGATGACACATAGGCAAACAGAAAACACAGCAGCAGATATTCCTTCAACAGAGGCCCACCTATGCAGCATGTCCCGGTTCCATAATCAAGCTCAAAGCCATAAACCAGTTCATTCCAGTGGGTGTAAATGATCAGCATCAGGACCCTGTAAAGTTGATCACTTCTCAGCAGAAAAAAAATGTTCTCAGATGGCCAGATCAGTATGATAAACTGACCTAGCAGCCCTTCCATTACGTTCCTTTCCAGGAGATAATATCTCTTTTGAAAGGTACTAACGGCCTACACCAAGAGAAGGCATGGTCGGACATTAGGTGATAGATCTGTGCATGTCACCAGGGGTTGGTCTACAGCTCTCCTTCCAGTGTATCCCTAGTTACCATTTACAGATAGGAAACAGGAGCAATAATTGAATCAGAATTATGTTAGGTTATTTTAGCATAATTCTTCGGGAGACTGATTCTTAAAATTGTTTCTTTTACTATTTTCAAAATATTACAGAGAATAATAATTTTTTGGGGATCATTTCTGAAATAGACGTTTGTTACCTACTTTCAAAATATTTGTTTTAAATCGGTTACTGACAAATCACATGATTTACAAAAAAAGCAAAATATTCATTTATATTATTATTATTTAGATATATTTATGCTTTTAAACATATTGAAATGAATTCAAACAATGAAAACTTAGCGTGAGTTTAAAAATAACAGTTAATAACAATAAATCTAAAATAATGTGATTTAATACAAAAGTATGGATAGAAACATGTACAAAAACTAAAGATATCTTATGTGTGAACTTATGTGATTTATCTTATGTGTGAACAAAATTTTAATCTAACGAGAATCATACATGTGAATACACCTATCCCTCGATTTACACGATACTCAATTCACTCAATTTTGGCTTTGCAAGGTCAAAAAATGCAACCAGTTTCGATTTACATGGTACTGACTGAGACGTACATAGAAAGGAAATCTCAGTCAGTACCGTGTAAATCGAAACTGGTTGCATTTTTTGACCGTGCAAAGCCAAAAATTGTGTGAACTGAGTACAGTGTAAATCGAGGGATAGGTGTACTTGCAATATCTCGAGAATAACCTTACCAATTCCTAAACAACTAAATAACTATACACAAAATGACTTCCTTCTTAGGTTTTAATCCTCAAGTACTCCAAAACTGCGGATAAGCTGGTTTCTCAGAACCAATTCTTTTCAGACGTTGATCACCACGCACAAGACGACGAATTCTTCTTTTCCTTTACCAGCTTACCAACACGATCCACACCAATAAACTAATCAATCTTCCGCGCACTCACCATATAAAAATACTTCTTCCCTTTATACACCCATCATGTACATACTGATACTAATTATGCCTCCTTTCGGATATCCACAACTCCAACATAACAATTCTATCTTTTCTATTTTTCAGATCGGTTCTGTATTCCAATTCGTTGGTTACATAATTCTCACGCAGAAGCATACGCGAGCGTTCATGGCACGTTTATCATAAATTCACTGTAGCACGTTCATCTGTCGTAACAATATGATAAAATATACATATGGTAAGATGAACAAAGTTGCTGCTCTCCAACGAATTCTTATCTGTTTCTTAACGAAGGGAACAAAAGTCACTTACCTTTCATGCAAGTTCCTATTGAAATCTTTAACAATTATGTTCAGCAAAGCGGCTTATGAGAGTTAACCCTCTGCTCTTACCTGCCCTGGGTCTAATGTAAACCTTCATGCAACTCAAAAACATTATAATGAAGTCTGTAGGAGAAAATTTGCATAAACTGGATGTTGTGTAATCTGGGGAGCATATTGGTAGCATATATTTTCTAAGGCAGTCCTCGAAAATCAGAGACTTAAATATACTAACACTCACAACGGCCATGCCCTCACCCACCCATCCGTTGGAAGTTTCTGTATACAATACTCACTAAATAGAATAGTATATAGTACATTCAGTTGACTTTAGTTTCTATTGCTACTTGCTGTACATCTGCAATTTGAGTGCTATTTTTAAAGAATTTTCTTAATATTTAACATTTTTATTGACATGGTGAAAAAAAAAACTCTCTCGTGAACTTTCGGCCGTGAGTGAGTGCTTTTTAATAGGAAGGGCAAATCTGTCCATCCATGGGAAGACATCTACAGGTTGAATGTTGCTAACGAGTGCTTTCCTTCTGATCGGTAATCAAGAATTGGGGCATTTTCATAATGGGCATTACCAAAATGAAAAATATAATTATTTTAACACTAAACTGCCTAACCAATTAAACTTCTTTACTGATGAATGTATCAAAATCAGTTATTATCAAACTTAAAAAATACCAACTCTCTGGGTGATTGAAAACCGCCTAACCCAAGTATAGTACTTTGGAGTGGTTAGGACAAGGATTAGGACCTTTGCAGTTTTCCAACGTAAAAAAACACACTTGGAACAAAGTGAAAAAGCTCCTGCTCATTAACTGGAGCAGCTCCATGGTATCTAGTTTACCCATATAGCCACGAAGAGATTCAATTTCATTTGGAGCTTGTGTAATATGCTGCGGTCGTAGTATGAATTACTGCTTGTTAAGCCTGATGTGTATGTGTAGTTTGATATGTGGTATTTTAAGTTGAACTTTGCAAAATAATCTTGGTTATCTAATAATTTTAACAAGCGTAAAAAGATGTGTAATATTGTTTGGTTTTGAGAAAATATGCTATTAGTGGAAATGAGGTAAGTATTGATAACCACGATATTGTCAAAGTAAAAAAAAACTGTTTTAAGTTAGTCCAAATATTTTTTAAATTGAAATTAATATTAGAATGAGGATATGATTTATTTTGTTTAAATATATTTTATGTTCCCGTGCATTTGGATCCTTACTAAAAATTAGCAAAGGCCAAAAATAGCATTGATAATATTACTACAATATGCATGTTTTTTAATAGATAATATTTTTTTAAAGCAAAAAAATACTAATAATGTTGAAATCTAGTTTTTTCCCCCAGAAATTTTTGATTTATAAACTTGGTCTAATAGAAATAAATGAAATCAATATGCTGACCCATATGTGATAGCAAAAGTCATCAGTATATTTACTGAGTGTCTCACACCAAGTTTCCATTTGGCTATGTAAATTTAAAAATGTTGAAAAAGATCAAATGTAGGTTGATAGATCTTTTATACTGTATTTTAAATTCTAAAACGAATTGTTCCTTTTCTATATGGATGGAAAGAATGAGTTTCAAATGGCTTAGATAATTTCTGATCTTTGTAAATAATTTTGGCCTTCTAAGTACATAATATATATTATGGTAAAAAATTCAAAGACTATGCTGCAGTATAGGGTCCTCAGTCACCATGTTCTACTTTTCCCCAGGAAAACCTGTAACATTGAGTTGTAATATGATATCCATCCCCATGTTCCAATGTTTATGACTGACATATGCTGTTTAGGGCTACACTGCAGTACAGGGTCATCAGCCATCACGTACTTTTCCCCAGGAAAACCTGTAACGTTGAGTTGCAATATGATATCCATCCACATTTTCCAATGTTTATGACTGATATATCCTGTTTAGAATACTTCTTTCTAATGTTATTGTTTTCGGGGCTTTTCTTAAGTTGATTCTGGAAATTTATTTTAGGGGCTTTTTTTAAGTGCAAAACAAGGTTTCATTGTTTAGCGATAAGTGTTGTTAATGAAATCTTTTGATGAGATTATTTATTTTTGGGGTTTATTTCAGTAAGGAACAAGGAGTTATTCCTTAGTGATAAGAGCTGTTAATGAAATCTACTTTTGATGAGAATATTAATTTTTGGGACTTTTTTAAGTGCAGAACAAAAGTTTATTCTTTAACGATAAGAGTTGTTAATAAAATCTAATTTCAATGAAATTGTTTAAATTTTTTTGTGGGGGGAGGGGGTTAAGTGCAAAACAAATGCTCATTTTGTAGTGATAAGCGTTGTTAATTTTGTTTTGATGAGATTATTCTCTAATTTTTTTAAGTGCAGAAACATGGTTTTCTTCTATGTAGCATTACATATTTATTTTATATATATATATCCTTTAAATTATATATATATATCCTCAATACATATCTCAAGGTAGATGCGGAATGGACTACTTTTACCATTCAGACTTTTTTTTTTTCTGAAAATAAACAAGATGGCGACTGAGGACCCATCTCTGCAATTTTGCCATTCTAAAGGTTACAGTAGTGATATGAATGCATTTTCACAAATATAGCCTGAATTCTGTAATTATTGAAATTAACACTAAATATACAAAATAAAATAATGAAAAAATACCTAGAAACCCATTTCCAAGAATTTGCAAAAATACAAAGTTGTACTGATAACGTCCTAAAAACCTAATTACCCACTAATATCCCCACTTAACAAAAATCTCCAAAATATTTGCATTGGAGACAATTGTTTCGAATAAAATGTGTAACTGAACAAAAACAGGTAGGGAAAAACAATAAAATCAAAGGATAAACATTTATAAAATTACTTACCAGGAAATGCTAAAAATCCAAAAATTCCATAAATAGGTCTGCATTATTAAGAACTTTTCATTTTCAGCATTTGTAAAATTCACACCTAAAATCCATGGAAATAAAGTTCCCCCACATAATAGTTTAAAGAAACCAACAAATATTCATTTCAGATCATACCCAAGACTTCTTTCGCAATAGGCTGCAACAGCTGCCCACCATGTCATGTTCCTTGCTGCATACTAATACTTCACTGTCAACTGAGCCAGTAGTATATACATTATCATAAACTAATAAAGTTAACTACAAATATATTTACAAAATAATGAAATATTACTTACTCAAAGACACCCAAGTGATGCATGCGCCATTATGCAGTAATAACTTGAGGTTCCAATTATGACAGTTGTGACACTGTAACAAGTAATTATGATCTCTATGTATCAATATTGTTGTGGTCCCACTTCACAGCTTATCCAGACTTCGTCTTAACTGCAAACAGTTGTAGGCAGTGAAGCAAATGATTGACACTAGCTAGCATGGTAAATGATCGAAATTCATAGGCACATTTGAAGCTTATCTTGTAATAGCCCTAGCTTATAATTAAGGCAATGCAAGTCCATTTCGAGTGTATTACTTCACTAAATGCTTATTGAATGGAAAAACAAACGAACAAAAAATGGGCAAGATGCCTTAACCACTTAACAGTTTTGCCTGAACACTGCTCGGGTGCTGCGAAAGGTCACTTTTCTGATTTGCCCGTACGCCGCTCGGGCATCTTATTTTTCTATGCCAATCCAATGATTTGCCCGGCTTTTTAACTTTTTTTTCGTTTGCAATGTTTCTAATAGATGGCCTAGTAGTCCAGTAAAGATTGGAATGCAAAACATGTGTACACCGGTTTTAGTATCAGGTTTTACTGCTTTTCGTTTACACGGGAGAAGGAGTGAATTTTGTTTTCACTTGTGTAATGTATCACACGTTGTGAATACTATTTCTTTTGAATTTTGTGCTAAAATAAAAGGGGAATGAGTGACAGTGAGCGGCTCATAACAGAATATAATTCTGATATTGGATCAGATAATGAATCGGAAATTTTTCTAAATGATTCTGGAAGTTGTGAAAGTTCGTCATCGGACTTCTCTAGTGCTGAGGAAACGGAAAGTTCCGATGATCTAACTCAGGTGCAGAACTTTTGTGAAATTGATACTAGTAATCCTCCTCCAGCACCGCCCTGATTTCCTTTCACAGCAAATCCTGCTGTTCATTTGGATATTCATGTAAGTAATGGAACTTTACAGTTTCTTGATATTTTCTTTGATCGTAACCTCCTTGAAATAATAGTTTCTGAAGTTTCTTGTTCGGAAAAGCCAACTTTAAGTAAAAATGCCAATTTTTTGCTATAATTAAAAATTATCATAAATTATGCAATTCAATACTTTTAACAGTTTTGACTGCTGATTTGAATTTATATGATCGATTTGAATACAAGATTGTTTATCAAAAATGTGCTTATTTTTGGACACAATATGGCAGAAAAAAGAAACTGTTAAGGGGTTAAGAAACAAATATTTATGTACATGGTTATTTTTATTCATTTTAATTCAGAATTTAATATCTTACAGAAATCTTGGCAGGATCTGGCCCCTCTGGCTCCTAATGATGAGCTACTCCTGATGCTACCAGTTTCATTAAGACTGGGTTAATGTTGGCCATTGAAGCCTAAGCAGAAGTTTAGTTACTGTATTATAGAATATATAAAATATTCATTTTTTAACTTTGAATTTACTTGTGTTTATAAGTATAAAATTCTAAATAAAGTATAAGGTTTTAATATATTACCAATATGCTGGTAGATCCTTCTGTTCTGCTATGAGTCAGACATGTTTTCATGATCTAAAAGTTAGATCACTGTAGGGATTTATAGTTTCAGAATATGCCTTGGTGATCCCTGCATGATATATTACAGAGAGTGAAGATTGAATGTGAGTTGCAGCCAGTTATGAAGTATCTTCCTCTGCTTAGGTTCCTTGAAAAGCTGGAGATGATGGAGTTAACTTTTCACCAAAATAAAGCATTTCACTGTTGGAGATATATACAGTTTTATTACATGTATTTATACTTAGCTCTACTAACTGTAGTTATGCCTACTGCATCACTGTACCTTTCACTATGCAAGGGGAGGTCTCTTACCGCTGAGAACTTCAATATTCAAAACCACTTGAATTCCAAAGGTGAAATTAATCAGAGCATTTAATTTATTTCATCTCAAGAACGATCTCCACTGTTCATTGTCATTCTGCCTAGGTCCGACAGAATTCCTCTAATGTTGACAAATCTTGTCAGACGTCTGCACTGTTAAACAGTTAAGCCCATACTACCACTCCTCTCACATTCCACTGTATTCTCCCACGCAACCTTCTAGCTTCTAACTCACCCCCCTCAGGCTTTGAAGGACAAAGGCATGTCCTGAGCTACAAGAGCAGCTGGGCAGTGGGATCCGAGATCACCTCCTTGAGACCCTTCCCCTGCAGTGCATATTGTCATGGTACAATGATGAGCCTACATGACATTGGTGTAATGAAAGTTATAAAAAAAACAAATATATACTATTTACATAATTACATTGGGGGAAGTAAGGCTGGTCTCACAACTCCCTTTCCCCTTTAAGAGTTTTCCAGACTTTATTTAGTCTGATGAATCTTAACAGAAAAATGTTCCTTATCTTGCTCTTCCAGAGTCTGTCACTAATTAACAGGTTTTATGGAAAGTTAACAGCTATTCCAATGTTCACTAATTCCACAGTTAAAATATCAAACTTTATGGATAGTCCTACTTTCGCTATCATACATAATTTATCATCATCATCAAGCAGCCAGGGCTACGGAGGTCCAACCAGACTGTGCAGTTTAGTTCTCCAAGCATGTCTGTCCTGAGCTACATCTGCCTCATCAGGCCACTGCACACCAGTTCTAACAAGGTCCTGTTTGACATTGTCTGCCCACCACATCCTAGGTCTCCACCTCTTTCTGAGGCCTTTAGGCACACTCTTCATAACCCTATTCGCCAATCTATAATTATCCATACAGGTAACATGGCCAAACCAATGGAATTTCTCTTTGCACAATATGCTACTTAAAGGAGGTTGCTGACTCCTTTGCCTAACTTCATCATTAGTTACAAAATTGAACCACCTAATGCCCAAGATACTGCGTAAGCATCTAGAATCAAAAGCATCTAGTTTCCTGTTATCGTGTTTCCAAAGTGTCCAAGTTTCACTGCCATAGCTAACTTTAGAAAGAACCAATCTATTATACAGTCTAATTTTAGTCTTTAGGTGTATACGCCTATTTCTCCACACTCTCCATAGATTCTTAACCCTTTCATGACCAAAGGAAACATTTTTCCCATTTTAAAATTGGTGATTGTCGTATTTAATTATAACTTTATCTGCATTTTTTATACAGAATGTCAAAATAGAACGTATGCCGAACGCAATTACGTAAACGGGAACGTTTAGAAAACGAAAACAGAACTGTCAGGACACACAATATATGTACTATGTGCAATGTCCATCTTTGCCTCACTACCAAAAGAAATTGCTTCGCAGAATATCATAATTAGCACATCATTTTGTATAGTAATTTTATTTCATAATTTTGTATTATTTTAGTTAACATTTTGTTCTAATAAACCAATAAATAAAAGACATTGCATAATAAGCCTAACTATAATTTGTGTTACCTTTATAGTCCATTGGGAAAAATATTTCCCATCAAATTCCAAAAAAACTACACATTGTTATGTATTTTTCTTATTAATTTTATTTATTTTACGTCTAAACAAACTAAAATAAACAGTTACATACTAATATTTACTCTTAGAAACCTTATGGTCCTGAAAGGGTTAAAAGTCCCGGCAGCAATGGGGCGGGGGTGGCTCAGTCGGTAGCGCGCCAGGCTCATAATCTGTAGTTCCCAGGTTCGAGTCCCAGCTGGGTCAGCGTTGAGATTTATCTCCGCAAAATTCCTCGCCTTGCCCACAGTCAGTAGGGGACACCGATGGGCCTGGAAAGGCCACCGTCCGTCGGATGGGACGTTAAGCAGTGACCCTGTGTGTGGGAGAGCCATACCCTGTGCACGTTAAAGAACACACTGGATGGCCTTGACAGGAGACTACCATCTGTCTCCCAACAGCTGTTCCAGTGGGTCCCCTCCCCCAACCTTCTCTGAGCCTTCGGGGTCCATGTGACCTGGCCATTTAGCTCATGGTGGGCAAAAAAGTGCCGCTCAGAGGTAAAACAACCCAAACTCGGCAGCAATCCCTATTTGTCTGTTAATCTTATGCCACACATCACCAGTATCTGTTACCTAGCTCCCAAGATAATTAAACTGAGACACTTGCTCAAGGGTGCAACCATTCAGAGTGATTGAAGCACCTACTGCCTGACCAATTTTCATCACTTTAGTTTTCTCCCTGTTATAACCAAACCTACTCTACTACCAGTCTCATCAACAGCTCGAATGAAAGAGTTCATCTCATCAACATCATTTCCAAAAGGGCTAAATCATCAGCATAATCTAAATCAGAAATTTTCGTATCTCCAGCCCATTTAAGGCCAATTCCCTTGAAGTGAATTTCGCATAACATAATCAATAACCAAAGAGAAAAGGAGACAAAATGCACCCTTGTCGAACACTAGAAGTAATGCTAAACCAATTGCTACAAGCCTTACCAACTCTTACACATGACTCAGTGTTATTATAGAGAGCTTTCATTATGTTAACTATCATACATAATTAGAGCACTAAAATCACAATACAAACTTACATATGATAACATAACAATACAAATAATTCTAGTTTGCCAAAACAATTACATGGCTACCTAACTGTTTTTCCTAGTCCCCTGCCAATGAGAACTCTATGCTTGGGAGAGTGAGTGATCAAAAACTGCTCAACAAGAAAACATTTCTCTCTTTGCTTTAGACATGGGTTTAGTATTATTTGCAATTGCCAGGGGCTTGACCATCTTGAAAGATCTATTACTCATTAAATTATGTGCTTTAATTCTGCAAATTGGGCTACTAATCTCGATACCATTAAGTTGCTTCTTGATTTTCTTGGATATTCTCTATTTCAGAATCCTTTAAGTTCATCAATTCATCGCTCCTTACATTCGTATCTGGTAGCAACATATTTAAATTATTATTATCACTCCTAAAGTTTGCAACATTCTGATCAAACTTGGGATCCAAATTAATGGTATTAATGTTGTATCTAACTTATTATAGTAAGGCCTTTCAATGTCCTCCAAATAACTATCACAGTTGCTCTTAACATGAGTATGATAATTACTTCCACAATAATTGCTTTTTAGACATTCAGATTCAGAATTATCTACAGTACTATACAGTAGATGGATTCTGCATTAAAGGTATTTATTCCGCTATAAATATTTATTTCTACTTTGTTAATCTCCCCTACTGCTATCTCAAGGACATTCAAATCTTTTTTCATAATATTAATACTTACCAAATTGGTCTTGCAATTAATATACACATATCTTCCTTGCTCCAGGGAGGATTTCTTCTTTTGTTATTGGTAGTTTCACCACTTACTACACTAATATTACCTTCAAGCATTAATTGTTTAATTCCCATTTCATCAGGGCTACCATTCCTATTCTTACAGTTAGATAGATGATTGTCATTCTTATGCATTTCAATTTTGCTCATAATTTTATATTCTGATACACGCTTAACATTTGCCATAGCAAATCACAAGACTGTTTAGTCAAGACATGGGATAACATAACTCAGGTGTTACTGCACACAGTACCTCTATTGGTGTGCAGGTTATTCCACGATTTCCTGCAAATTTAGCAAAAGAAATATTTATTTTGACTAACTTTGCTTCAGTTACATGACCAAAAGCACTTTTCAAGGCTATTTTACCACAAGGCTTAGCAATTGAAGAGAGTGCCAAATCAGAATGAATAACATTTATCTGAGTACCTGTGTCTACAATACCTCTAATTTCATCCTCACCTAATTTTATCATTACTTCCTGCAATTTCTCAATGGTAAAAGAAGCTTCAGAAATTCTGTTCATAGAAACCTGATTGGCTAACTTAGCTACAATAGCTGCTTCCTCAGTTTTACTTTTATCATCATTAAGTTATAGCCAAAGCTTACCATGATAGGTTACTTAATCATTATGACAGTCATGGTATGCTTACTACTGAAGTTGAGGAAGAATGGGATCATTTTAAACAGGCTTTTCTGGACACTAACAGTACTCTTTTAGGAAAAAAGGAGCAGAGGAGGCAGAATTATCTGAGTGATAAGGCACTTGAGCTTATTTCGGAAAGAAAGAACTGCAGGAATGTCCTTAATCAATACCCTACTAGTCCTAATAGAAAGCATTACAGAGAACTTAATAAACATGTAAAAGATCAGTTAGCTGCTGATAAGAATCTTTGGCTTGATGGCTTGGCTGACAAAGCTGAGGAAGCAGTTAGACAGCACAACAGCAGAGAGCTGTACCAGATAGTTAATGTTTTGTGTGGTAGAAAACGGACAGGTTTACATGGATTGAAGGATAAACAAGGTAAGGTTATAGAAGGTCAGGAATCTGTCATGGCTAGGTGGGCTGAGCATTTCAGTGATGTCTAAACAATGTGGTTGTTCTACTCCCATTGTTTGTAATTATGATAGATGCATTGGTGGCTTTAATGTTGGCCCTATAACACAATCTGAAGTTATTTTGGCTATTTCTAAACTTAAACTTCATAAATCCCCAGGGATAGATGAAATTACTACGGAAATGCTTAGAGCTGGGAATGTTTCGGTTACCACTCGGATGAATGAAATTCTGAATATCTTTTATGATAAAGGCATGATTCTAAAGATTTTACCAGAGCTATTGTTATCCCTATTTTCAAAAAAAGGTGATCGCAGTTCTTGTGATAACTATAGGGGTATCAGCCTACTCTCTGTTCCAGGTAAAGTTCTTTCCATAATTGTGCTTAATAGAATTAAGAATCTGGTTGACAGTCAATTGCGTGATGAGCAATGTGGATTCAGAAGTGGTAGGGGATGTGTGGATCAGATATTTTCACTTAGGTAGATTCTTGAAAAATGTTTAGAGTTTCAGAAACCTTTGGTTGCTAGCTTTGTTGATTTCAAAAAGGCTTTCGACTCTGTTGATCGCCATAATTTGTGGTTGATTGTGAAATCATATGGTATACCAGACAAGTTAGTTAACATAATGAATGCTATCTGTAATAACACTGAGTCATGTGCGAGAGTTGGTAAGGCTTGTAGCAATTGGTTTAGCATTACTTCTGCTGTTCGACAAGGGTGCATTTTGTCTCCTTTTCTCTTTAGCTTGGTTATTGATTATGTTATGCAAAATTCACTTCAAGGGAAAGATTTTTTCCTTAAATGGTCTGGAGATACGAAAATTTCTGATTTAGATTATGCTGATAATCCTGAGCAGAAGTCATCGCAGGCACCTGAACTCTTTGCTTCTATTGGCATCGTCAAATTCTACATTGGAGGAAGTCTTCCAGTGTAGATGGCTTCAGCCTTTAGTAGTGGGGGAACGGGTCTTTGCCCCATGTCTGCGATTAGGGGGCTGTTTGATATTGTCGGCATTCCCTCTCTCAATAAACATAGTTTCTTTAAACATCCCACTAACCATTTTCTCTCCATAGGTAGTTGGAATGTGAGGACTCTGCACAGAGCTTTTTCTCTTGATGTCCTCACACAAGAATTCCACCGTTATAATTTAGATATTCTCGGCTTGCAAGAGACCAGATGGACAGATAAAGGTCAGATTCGTAAAAATAATCTTAAATTTCTCTTTTCAGGGAGGGACGACAAAAAGCATCGCCAAGGCGTGGGTCTGCTTCTCAGCAGACACGCTAGTGATGCTCTTCTAGGATATGAGTGCATTAATGAAAGGTTTCTTACAGCAAAATTTCAGACAAGCGTTAAAGACTTGAATGTTATCTGCTGTTATGCCCCCACTGAGGATGCCGATGAGGATGAGAAGGATAGGTTTTATGAACAACTTCAGGATATTTTGAATTCTGTCAAGAAAGGAGATATTACCCTTGTTCTTGGTGACTTCAATGCCAAAGTTGGTACTGACTCTGACCTTTGGGGAGGAGTAATAGGCCCTTTTGGTATTGGTAGCTGCAATAGCAATGGGCAACGTCTCCTACAGGTAAGTAAACTCAATGGATTCAGAATAACTAACACTTATTACAAACACCGCGACATACATAAGTACACATGGGTTTCACCTGATGGGCTGCATAAGAATATGATTGATTACATATTAATTAACAGCAAATGGACTAGTTCTGTTAGGAATACCAGGGCATATAGGGGAGCTGAAATTGGATCTGACCATTACCTTGTTAAAAGTGTGTTGCAACTTAAACTTAAAAAGTGTTGTGCTAGGGTTAAAAAATTTACTTTTAATACTGAAGCTCTGAAAGATCCAGTTATAGCCAAAGCTTACCATGATAGGTTACTTAGTCATTATGACAGTCATGGTTTGCTTACTACTGAAGTTGAGGAAGAATGGGATCATTTTAAACAGGCTTTTTTGGACACTAACAGTACTCTTTTAGGAAAAAAGGAGCAGAAGATGCAAAATTATCTGAGTGATAAGGCACTTGAGCTTATTTCGGAAAGAAAGAACTGCAGGAATGCCCTTAATCAATACCCTACTAGTCCTAATAGAAAGCATTACAGAGACCTTAATAAACTTGTAAAGGATCAGTTAGCTGCTGATAAAAATTTTTGGCTTGATGGTTTGGCTGACAAAGCCGAGGAAGCAGTTAGACAGCACAACAGCAGAGAGCTGTACCAGATAGTTAATGTTTTGTGTGGTAGAAAACGGACAGGCATACAAGGATTGAAGGATAAACAAGGTAAGGTTATAGAAGGGGAGGATTCTGTCATGGCTAGGTGGGCTGAGCATTTCAGTGATGTTCTAAACAATGTAGTTAGTTCTACTCCCATTGTTTGCAATGATGATAGATGCATTGGTGGCTTTAATGTTGGCCCTATAACACAATCTGAAGTTAGTTTGGCTGTTTCTAAACTTAAACTTCATAAATCCCCAGGGGTAGATGAAATTACTACGGAAATGCTTAGAGCTGGGAATGTTTCGGGTACCACTTGGATGACTGAAATTCTGAATATCTTTTATGATAAAGGCATGGTTCCTAAGGATTTTACCAGAGCTATTGTTATCCCTATTTTCAAAAAAGGTGATCGCAGTTCTTGTGATAACTATAGGGGTATCAGCCTACTCTCTGTTCCAGGTAAAGTTCTTTCCATGATTGTGCTTAATAGAATTAAGAATCTGGTTGACAGGCAATTGCGTGATGAGCAATGTGGATTCAGAAGTGGTAGGGGATGTGTGGATCAGATATTTTCACTTAGGCAGATTCTTGAGAAATGTTTAGAGTTTCAGAAACCTTTGGTTGCTAGCTTTGTTGATTTCAAAAAGGCTTTCGACTCTGTTGATCGTCATAATTTGTGGTTGATTGTGAGATCATATGGTATACCAGACAAGTTAGTTAACATTATGAAAGCTCTCTATAATAACACTGAGTCGTGTGTGAGAGTTGGTAAGGCTTGTAGCAATTGGTTTAGCATTACTTCTGGTGTTCGACAAGGGTGCATTTTGTCTCCTTTTCTCTTTAGCTTGGTTATTGATTGTTATGCGAAATTCACTTCAAGGGAAAGATTTTGGCCTTAAATGGGCTGGAGATAGGAAAATTTCTGATTTAGATTATGCTGATGATTTAGCCCTTCTGGCAAATGATGTTGATGAGATGAACTCTTTCATTCGAGCCGTTGATGAGACTGGTAGTAGAGTAGGTTTGGTTATAAACAGAGAGAAAACTAAAGTGATGAAAATTGGTCAGGCAGGCTGTGATTCAGTTAATCTGAATGGTTGCAGTCTTGAGCAGGTGTCACAGTTTAATTATCTTGGGAGCTATGTAACAGATAATGGTGATGTGCGGCATGAGATTAACAGACGAATAGGGATTGCTGCTGGGACTTTTAAGAATCTATGGAGAGTGTGGAGAAATAGGCGTATACACCTAAAGACTAAAATTAGACTGTATAATAGTTTGGTTCTTTCTAGGGTTAGTTATGGTAGTGAAACTTGGACACTTTGTAAACAAGATAACAGGAAACTAGATGCTTTTGATTCCAGATGCTTACGCAGTATCTTGGGCATTAGGTGGTTCAACTTTGTAACTAATGATGAGATTAGGAAAAGGAGTTTGCAACCTCCTTTAAGCAGCATATTGTGCAGAGAGAGACTCCATTGGTTTGGCCATGTTGCCCGTATGAATAATTATAGATTAGCGAATTGGGTTATGAACAGTGTGCCTAAAGGCCTCAGAAAGAAGGGGAGACCTAGGATGCGGTGGGAAGACAATGTCAAACAGGACCTTGTTAGAATTGGTGTGCAGTGGCCAGATGCAGTAGATGTAGCTCAGGACAGACTTGCTTGGAGAACTAAATTGCACGGTCTGGTTGGACCTCCTTAGCCCACGGCTGCTTGAGGATGATGATGATGATGATGAACCTGAATTTGTTATGTGTGAGCACTCATATTTTGACATCTGCGACATATCTTTTTAAATGGCCAAACATACCACACTGAAAACATATATTATTAGTTTCAATCTTCGCTTAAAAATTTTCAAATCATTTAGGTTGCGTGTTCTGTGTTCCAAAAATTATTATGTTCTGGCTTCTGCCTCAATGGCTGAGAAGTAGAATTTCTAAATTCCCTGTTACTCCTAAATTTTGGATTTTCGTCAAAATGATTTAATTTGTTACTGGTAGCCAAACTATGTGTATGTATGTCTGCCATGCAACCAATTTTATGAGGTTTTTCTTAAGATTCACCATTTTGACAAATTATATAACCATGTGTTTCTGTGGATCTGTTCTTTTGTTTTGCTCCTCTACTCTCTGTATAGTAAGTCCAAATATTGGATAAATCAGCAGCAAATTGAGTCCACATTTCATTTTGGTTACATGTAACTTCATCAAACCTCAATCTATAACTTTCAGGTGTTAATCTGCATTCTGTTAGAATTGGCTGTTTAACTTTATTAAAATTGTTCAATTCTTGTACACTTAGTGTTGCAACTACATTTTCAGAAAACTTGCCAACTAAACTAATAATTATCTTACTTTGATTCTCAGCCTTAATTTCATGCAAAGCCAATAATTACTCAGCAATCTGTAAAAACTGTGTTACTTCCTCAATACTATTAGGAACATTTGGCATAATGGCCTTCTTTAGTTTACACTCCACTTCCAAAGACTGATTCCATTACCCCTATCTGTAACATTCCTTCTAGCACCTAATTCGATTTCTCTTAATCTTATATCATAATCCCTTTCTATTTTCTCTCTCTGTAATTCAATATCTTTCTCTATTCTAAATCTCTCATTTTCCAATTGCATAATTTTAATTTTAGCACCTAAATTATCTTCATGAGCATTATCTTTGCTAATATTATTTGCCATATTGTCTCTCTCAAGATTAGAATTACACATATTATCACTACCTATCTCAAACATTTCCTTACTACTTAACCCTCGATTTAATTCGTCTTCACCCCCCAAATTATTTAAATTAGAATTACTACCTGCCATAATGTGTAATTTAGATCTAGCACACGTTTCCATAAATTTTCCTACAAATTACTGGCAAACAGAAATTAAAAGAAAGTTATATTTGCCACCCAAAGCTTGAAACCTTTGACTCCTTTGCTCTGTCCTGACCTCGCTCGAAATTTCCTCATAGCCTTCTCAACAGCTGCAGTATCACCCTTGAGATGGTTTTGCAAGCAGGATTCCGTTAACGACTTGAAGATGTGTACCATACTATCTTCTCTCTCAAAGGATTCTGTTAAATGTATTGCTTGAAGATTTCTCAATATAAAGGATGCTATTGAATGTCCTGCTGTTTATTTCTATAACAGTCCGAATCTGATCCTGGAGACTGGTGCCAATTTATGTAGAGATTTCTACTTTCAGAATGTGCCTTGGTGATCCCCACATGATATATTACAGAGGGTGAAGACTGAATGTGAGTTGTGGCCAGTTATGAAGTATTTTCCTCTGCTTAAGTTCCTTAAAAAGCTGGAGGTGGTGGAGTTAATTTTTCACCAAAATAGCAAAGCACTTCGCTGTTGGAGATATTTAGTTTTATTACATGTATTTACACTTAGCTCGACTAGCTATAGTTATGCCTGCTGCATCACTGTACATTTCACTATGCAAGGGGAGGTCTCTTACCACTGAGCACTTCAGTATTCAAAACCACTTGAATTCCAAAGGCAAAATTAATCAGAGAATTTAATTTATTTCATCTCAAGAATTATCTCCACTACTCATCGTCTTACTGCCAAGGTCTGGCAGAATTCCTCCAACGTTGGCAAATCTTGTTGCATGTCTGCAATGTTCAACAATTAAGCCCTGACTACCGCTCTTCTCGCATTCCACTGTATTCTACCAGGCAACCTTCTGGCTTCCAACTCCCCCCCCCCTCAGGGTTTCAAGGATGAAGGCGTGTCCCGAGCTAAAGAGCAGTTGGGCAATGAGAACCGAGATCATCTCTTTGAGACCCTTCCCCTGTGGCCTATATTGCCATGGTACAATGATGAGTCTACATGACTGATATAATGAAAATTACATAAAATAACAAATAAATACTATTTACATAATTGCAATGGGGGAGTGAGGTATTGGTCTCACAATCACATCTAGTAGGCAAGTGAGAATGGGTAAAGCTGACTTTTATAAGGCTGCCATCATATTAATTAGCATACGTAGCTGAGGCAGTTTTGAGAGGAAGCTGATAGTCATGAAGTAAATTTCCATGGTGATAGAAATGGTGAATATCTGTATTATAGAGTACATGTTCATTTATGTTAATGATTAAGTTTTTCATATAAAAAAAAGTCTAAATTTTGTTGGGAATTGAAACTTTATTTTCTGTGACAGAGGTAAATAACCAACACAGTCTACAAACCCCGGGACATTATTAAATACATGATATAATACTCTTGATGGGCTGGAGGGACACACCCACTGTTTTAGTAGTCAGGTATGCTAGCCTGTAGACCAGGTATGGGCTTGATTTTTTTTTTCACCAAAATATTTCTTGGTTCCAAATTTACAGGTAATTTCTGTCCTCTGCTATAGAATCTTGCATTGATAATACTAATAGCCTGATAAACTATCTACTTATTCATTTATCATCATTGTGGTGTGGCAGTTAGGTTGTTCATTCCTGATCATAGATAGTACCATGAGTGACTAAAATTGGGAAGAGTTATAGTCACAAGTTGCTGGAAAATATGCTTGAAAAATAAGTTTAGTGCAGTGGTTCTCAGTATACTGCAAATCTGTGTCAAGTGTGCATTCACATGAAAAGTCTAAAAATTAGTCCAAAAACATTAAAATCTTGAAATATATATTTAATGGGCATGATTGACATAATTACATAAAGAAGAAATTCGTAGATTATGTATTGTTTTTATTAGTAAATGATACTATTTTGATAAAATTGTTAAATTTTAAAAATGTGAGGGCAGAGGTTTCAACTTGTACTATGTGGTACACTGGCATTCTGAGGTTGATGGTGAATAACCAAAGTTGTTAGATCTATCAGTTCAAGAACATTTTTTAATTATTAAAATGTATTATTTTTGATTTGCTGTGGCAAAGTAAATACAGTATTAGAGTTTGGCAAAAAAAAGTGAATCAGTACTAGATGTGCCATGACATGAAAAAGGTTGAGAACCACTGGTTAGAACACCTGCCATGTAAACAGTGGACTAAAATAAATTAAAATTCTCCGTCATTGAGCAATGAAATTTTTAAGTTTTTAGGAGAAAACTCGAAAGCTTTTTGGAACAAAGACAGCACTCCTTCAGTAAAGTGACATGCAGCGGAGGGCTGTTAAGAGCTCCTTTCAACATGTCATGAAGGATGATTCCAGTGCCTCAGTTGCAGGTGGGGAAGGGCAAGGTCATTATTTCAATAGTGTATTTGAACAGCAGATATGGGTATGTATCACACTCACAGCAAAACTCATTTTTTTTCAGCAAAATATTCCTTGATTTATAAGTGTACAGGTAATTTCTGTGCCTCTCTAAAACAGAAAACTTTATCATTGGTATGGAAGTATAGGACTCTTATTAGATATTGTGCAATAGTTTAAGTAAAAATCTAAATGTTTATTTTTATAGTCTATTGATAAATAATTTAGCATATAAGCATCAAAATTCAATAAATTATTTCTTATAAATATTAATTTTTAAACTTTAACCTGGAAGTGGTCAGTGGGGTGGTAAAGATTAAATTATCTTTTAGCTATATCCATGGACATTTAATATTACCTGAAAATAATTATTCATTTAACTTGGATACATTTTTTTTCCTTTGTAAATTGTAAACATTGTAGAATGAGTATTCCCCCTCCCCCACCTTCCCAGACTGATGGGATCTCCCAAACCTGTTTCATCAAGGGCTTCAGATAGCTTACCTGCCATTGCTTTTGCATAATATATTTCATTGTGATGATGATTTTGAAAAATCATACTTAGCCCTTTAGACCAGTTTTTAAACCAATGCTCCCAAACTACAGATGATTTGTATAGGCCACTTGCATAAATTACAGACAATTGCAAAAAGGGGTGAAACTTGAAACTATTGCTATACTTTGAAAACTATTGCTTTTGGCCACCCATTAATGTTGGTACTGTTATATCTTAATTTTCTTATTTTCCATTGCATCTTGTATAATTTTTGTAGATAAAACATTCAAAGTATATTTTCATAAATATGGATGCCAAGAAGTATAAGCCATATACACATAGACTTGAAATTTTAAAACATGACAAGAACAAACGTTTCCATATGTTAAAATTTCTCCTTTATACGTTTATCCAAATATGAAGCAAAAATACTTGCATGGGGATTAGAAAATATAAAAATTGCTCAACAAATATTAATAATTGAGCAGAATACCTGAAGACTTAAATGGTATCCTAATTGTCAGATTTAAATGGCATTCATTCCTGATTGTTCACAATGATTCTTGATTCACCTGTGATTGCTTGATATTGAATATGAATCTTCCAAAGAACCTTAATTGTAAACTGTAAAAGACACTCATCATCATCATCCTCAAGCAGCCATGGGCTAAGGAGGTCCAACCAGACCATACAATTTAGTTCTCCAAGCAAGTCTGTCCTGAGCTACATCTACTGCATCTGGCCACTGCACACCAATTCTAACAAGGTCCTGTTTGACATTGTCTGCCCACCGCATCCTAGGTCTCCCCCTCTTTCTGAGGCCTTTAGGCACACTGTTCATAACTCTATTCGCCAATCTATAATTATTCATACGGGCAACAAGGCCAAACCAACGGAGTCTCTCTCTGCACAATATGCTGCTTAAAGGAGGTTGTAAACTCCTTTGCCTAACCTCATCATTAGTTGCAAAGTTGAACCACCTAATGCTCAAAATACTGCGTAAGCATCTGGAATCAAAAGCATCTAGTTTCCTGTTATCTTGTTCACAAAGTGTCCAAGTTTCGCTACCATAACTAACCCTAGAAAGAACCAAACTATTATACAGTCTAATTTTTGTCTTTAGGTGCATACGCCTATTTTTCCACACTCTCCATAGATTCTTAAAAAAGACAAAATGCACCCTTGTCGAACAGCAGAAGTAATGCTAAACCAATTGCTACACGCCTTGCCAACTCTCACACATGACTCAGTGTTATTATAGAGAGCATTCATTATGTTAACTAACTTGTCTGGTATACCATATGATTTCACAATCAACCACAAATTATGGTGATCAACAGAGTTGAAAGCCTTTTTGAAATCAATAAAGCTAGCAACCAAAGGTTTCTGAAACTCGAAATATTTCTCAAGAATCTGCCTAAGTGGAAATATCTGATCCACACATCCCCTACCACTTCTGAATCCACATTGTTCATCAAGCAATTGACTGTCAACCAGATTCTTAATTCTATTAAGCACAATCAGGGAAAGAACTTTACCTGGAACAGAGAGTAGGCTGATACCCCTATAGTTATCACAAGAACTGCTATCACCTTTTTTGAAAATAGGGATAATAATAGCTCTGGTAAAATCCTTAGGAACCATGCCTTTATCATAAAAGATATTCGGAATTTCAGTCATCCAAGTGGTATATCATATACTCAGAATATTCAGTCACCCAAGTGAAATATTCCCAGCTCTAAGCATTTCCGTAGTAATTTCATCTACCCCTATAGATTTATGAAGTTTAAGTTTAAAAATAGCCAAAATAACTTCAGATTGTGTTATAGGGCCAACATTAAAGCCACCAATGCATCTATCATAATTACAAACAATGGGAGTAGAGCTAACCACATTGTTTAGAACATCACTGAAATGCTTAGCCCACCTAGCCATGACAGAATCCTTACCTTCTATAACCTTACCTTGTTTATCCTTCAATCCCTGTATACTTGTTCGTTTTCTACCACACAAAACATTAACTATCTGGTACAGCTCTCTGCTGTTGTGCTGTCTAACTGCTTCCTCAGCTTTGTCAGCCAAGCCATCAAGCCAAAGATTCTTATCAGCAGCTAACTGATCTTTTACACGTTTATTAAGTTCTCTGTAATGCTTTCTATTAGGACTAGTAGGGTATTGATTAAGGACATTCCTGCAGTTCTCTCTTTCTGAAATAAGCTCAAGTGCCTTATCACTCAGATAATTCTGCCTCCTCTGCCCCTTTTTTCCTAAAAGAGTACTGTTAGTGTCCAAAAGAGCCTGTTTAAAATGATCCCATTCTTCCTCAACTTCAGTAGTAAGCATACCATGACTTTCATAATGATTAAGTAACCTATCATGGTAAGCTTTGGCTATAACTGGGTCTTTCAGAGCTTCAGTATTAAAAGTAAATTTTTTAACCCTAGCACAACACTTTTTAAGTTGCAAGACACTTTTAACAAGGTAATGGTCAGATTCAATTTCAGCTCCCCTATATGACCTGGTATTCCTAACAGAACTAGACCATTTGCTGTTAATTAATATATAATCAATCATATTCTTATGCAGCCCATCAGGTGAAACCCATGTGTACTTATGTATGTCACGGTGTTTGTAATAAGTGTTAGTTATTCTGAAACCATTGAGTTTACTTACCTGTAGGAGACGTTGTCCATTGTCATTGCAGCTACCAATACCAAAAGGGCCTATTACTCCTCCCCAAAGGTCAGAGTCAGTACCAACATTGGCATTGAAGTCACCAAGAACAAGGGTAATATCTCCTTTCTTGACAGAATTCAAAATATCCTAAAGTTGTCCATAAAACCTATCCTTCTCATCCTCATCGGCATCCTCAGTGGGGGCATAACAGCAGATAACATTCAAGTCTTTAACACTTGTTTGAAATTTTGCTGTAAGAAACCTTTCATTAATGCACTCGTATCCTAGAAGAGCATCACTAGCGTGTCTGCTGAGAAGCAGACCCAAGCCTTGGTGATGCTTATTGTCGTCCCTCCCTGAAAAGAGAAATTTAAGATTATTTTTAAGAATCTGACCTTAATCTGTCCATCGGTCTCTTGCGAACCAAGAATATCTAAATTATAATGGTGGAATTCTTGTGTGAGGACATCAAGAGAAAAAGCTCTGTGCAGAGTCCTCACATTCCAACTACCTATAGAGAGAAAATGGTTAGTGGGATGTTTAAAGAAACTATGTTTATTGAGAGAGAGAATGCTGACAATATCAAACAGCCTCCTAATCACAGACATGGGCCAAAGACCTGTTCCCCCACTACTAAAGGCTGAAGCCATCTACACTGGAAGACTTCCTCCAATGTAGAATTTGACAATGCCAATAGAAGCAAAGAGTTCAGGTGTCTGCAATGACCTCTGCTCAGGATTATCCACCAGCTGATAAACATATCCTATGAATCTATTCACTTGGGGCTGTCAACCCACAAACAAACAGGAAACACAGCGGAAGATTTTCCCTCTACAAAAGCCCACCAGTGCAGCAAAATCAGGATCCATAATCAAGCTTAGAGCCATATATCTGTCCAGTCCAGTGGGTTTATATGGTCAGCACCAGGACCCTGTGTGGTTTAAAGAAAAGTAGCCGTAGTTGTCCAGATTAGTAGGCCACACTAATCTGGCAGCCATCCCCTTCCGTTCACTTACACAAGAGGGTATCTCTTTTGAAAGGTACTAACGGTCTGCACCACGAGAAGGCAGGGTTGGACATTAGGTGCTAGGCTTGGCCGCTTCTATGCATCATCACAGGAAATTATTTTCCTAAAAACAAAGTTCTAATTTATGTAACATTAGAACTCAATGCCTTTCCTCTATGGCTACCCTACATATATGGCCAAAAAAAATATGAGTTATGAAAATTTTTAGGAAAAGGTTTTTACAGCTTTAAATATAACAGTTGACATCAAGTGTGTTGTAGTCTCTGGAGTGGTGACCCCTGAACTTTATATATATATTTTTAATGATCTCTGATGATTCCTCTTTACCTGTGGTTATAGATGAAGCTACAGCTCCATTTATCATTACACCCACACTTTGGGGTGTGTGTTAAAGGTGATGTGCTTTCTGTGTGATGAAACAAATACCCACTGCACTATGTAGAGAATGACATGAACATTTATTTTCTATATACAGTTGCACATATATAAACACCATGGGAATGTGCTTAGTTCTGTGAATCTTAGTATGCTTTATGTAAAAAAAAAAATTGCTAATGACAGCCATCCCCTTAAATTGAGGCAAGGTTGATTCAGTCTGGAGCTAATCTCATAACCGTCAGTTCCCAGGTTCGAGTCCCAACTGTGCCAACATTGAACTTTATCTCCTCTAAACTCCCACCCTTGGGCCAGGTTGTCTTACCTATAAACAGCACTTTTTTGCACACAATGGGCTAAATTGGCTAGGTCACAGGGACCCAGAGACCTCAAAAAAATTTGAGGTGAGGGACCCACTGGACAACAGCTGGGAGACAGATGGTAGCCTCCCATCAAGGCTATCCAACATGTTCTTTAATGTGCACAGAGTGTAGCTCTCCCCACTTGTATTATGCTTGAACTCAGGTTGTCAGTACTGTTTTGAACCCTAGTCCAGGTCCAAACTCATCTCTAACATGTAATATAAATTAAACAACAAAAGATCTTTTATTTATGGCAGGTTAACTGAATATTGATTTTTTAATTGAATTAATAATAATAAAATCTTATCATTGGGCTTCTGAAAAAGATATTTATTTTCTACTATTCTATTTTTAGGAGCATTCTGTGTTATAATCAAATTATGGCTTATGCAAACTTAAGAAAGATTGCATTTTATTTTACCTTGTAAACTACAAAATAAACATGCCATTTTCACTAATGAAGAAGAAATACAAATTCCAAGTTGACCTTCTACTTCAGGAACTGACAGCAGTTTCATTTGTCAATGGAACTTTCTTGGCCAAAGTTCGTCTTGTGGATGGTGGTAGATTTTTACAAATGTCCCAAAGGTAAGCTAAGTGTATACTATTTACTTTGATTATATACTTCATTTAAGTTCTTAAGCAGTATGCCTGCTGTGACTTAATCATTCTGATATATCCATAAAATTTGTATGTGCTGTTTGCCATTACTTATGTAATATTTTTGTGCTTCATCATTGTGTTCATACGAATTTCCATTTTTGTTAGATGGTAATAGTTTAGATGGGCTAGGTTGCTGTTTTAATACAATTTTTCAGATTAAGTAGGAGTTTATCATTTTTTAAATGTATGAATTTTGCATTTGGATTGTTACAATAATGAAGGGGTAAATATTTTTTAAAAATCGGAATGCTTTTGGATTTTGGACAGGAAAATGAATAAAATATAGACAAGACTTAAATTTTAAAACTTAGATATGATATGAAGTGACATCAGAAGAAGGGAATATGCTTAAAAATAATGTTAATTAAAGAGATTTTTTCTGTGACCTAGGTATTTTGGTAATAATGCTCAGAATTTAAATTCTTTGATTTTATTATACAGGATAGTAACAAGTAAATATCTAGAAAGAAATCTCTGGTATGGATAGTAAAGGATTATAACAGGCACTATTGGTTATAGCAAATCCATAGTGACCAATTTGGCTTTCAAAATTTTGAATGCTCCTGATGACAATGGCAATTTTCATAACTATGAAAGATAGAAAAATAAAGCAGTTACAAAGTAGCAATTTTTAACTTTTTTGTACATCAGACCATTTTCAGTTTCATTATATTCACATCATTCTTAGAAATAAATTAAGCTTCCAACCTTTTAACAAAACAACAATTCACAGATAATTCCAAACTTTCTCTCTATATATATACACTGAAGAGCCAAAATATTATGACCAGCACATCTTTATGCAAATTGAAGCAACTGCAGGTAACCAAATTATTTTTATCATTTTTCCCAGCATTCTATGCATCTTTCCCACTCTTAAAATTGAAACTAGAAGTAAACATATCCTTAAAAATTCTGGTTGCAGCTGCACTTACTTACATTATGGCTCATTGTGGCAGAATGCTGACACATGATGTCTCCTTTCTATGTGCTATGAGTAGCTCCCATATTGTGTTAGTCCAGCATATTGGATACTCTTTGTAAAGTTAGTATTTACTTTTTATCTTGTTTCAAAGAAAATGAGATAATAGTTTTGCTTTGTTACCTACCTACCTGTCTGTCTGTCTGTCTGTAGACATCAAGCTTTTTTGTTTACAGAGATAAGTCAAAAATTCTTTTGTATTGGATAGGTATTGAAGAAATATTATGATATGCACTTTCAGAATCTCTCTAAAGCTATAACATCTTCCAGCGGTAGAAAAAGGTGAAAATTCCAGAATTTCAATTGAATATTGCAAGCATTGTATTTACAATCGAAATTTGAAATTTTGGTGATGGAATATGAAGGTCTTGAAGTTTCCATTGCCAACAATGAGTTGACCCCTTAGACCAAGAGGAGGTGGGAAAACACACCTTTTTAGTTTTAGCAGATAATTGTTTTTTGAGATAAATGAAAATTTCTTTTTGGGTTAGATAGGAATTGATAAAATATTATGATTCGCATTTTTTAAATCTTCTGAAAACTATAATTGTGCCCTCTAACGGTGGAAAAATTTGCAAATTCCAAAATTTGAAACAAATATTGCAAACAGCGTATTTAATCTAGAAATTTTTAATTTAATGGTGGAATGTGAATGTCGTGATGTTTCTATTGCCAACAATGAATTGATCTCTTAGACCTGGGAGGGGGGAGGATGCTTGTTTTTTGTTTTAGCAGATAATTATTTGCAATTGCACAGACAGATGGGCGGGCTTGCAGAGTAATTTTCCTCTCCAAATGTGTCTGTTTATAAAACAGAGTCAAAAACCTTTTTGAAATCTATAAAGCTAACAATAATAGGTTTCTCAAGAATCTGCCTAAGTGAAAATATTTGATCAATATATCTCCTACCACTTATGAATCCACACTGTTCATCACACAGTTGTTCATCAACCAAATTCTTAATTCTACTAAGTATAATCATACAAAGAACGTTACCTGGAACAGAAAGTAAACTAATTCTCTTATAATTATCACAAGAACTGTGATCACTTTTTTTAAAAATCAGGACAATGATAGCTCTAGCAAAATCCTTAGGAACAATACCTTTATCATCATCATCATCATCCTCAAGTAGCCATGGGCTACGGAGGTCCAACCAGACCGCGCAGTTTAATTCTCCAAGCATATCTGGTCTGAGCTACATCTGCTGAATCCGGCCACTGCACACCAATTCTAACAAAGTCCTGTTTGACATTGTCTGCCCACCACATCCTAGGTCTTCCCCTCCTTCTGAGGCCTCTAGGCACACTGTTCATAACCCTATTCGCCAATCTATAATTATCCATACGGGCAACGTCGCCAAACCAGTGGAGTCTCTCTCTGCACAATATGCTGCTTAAAGGAGGTTGCAGACTCCTTTGCCTAACCTCATCATTAGTTACAAAGTTAAACCACCTAATACCTAAGATACTGCGTAAGCATCTAGAATCAAAAGCATCTAGTTTCCTGTTATCTTGTTTACACAGCGTCCAAGTTTCACTACCATAACTAACCCTAGAAAGTACCATACTATTATACGGTCTAATTTTAGTCTTTAGATGTATACGCCTATTTCTCCACAATCTCCATAGATTCTTAAAAGTCCTAGCAGCAATCCCTGTTCGTCTGTTAATCTCATGCCGTACATCACCAGTATCTGTTACATAGCTCCCAAGGTAATTAAACTGTGACACCTGCTCAAGACTGCAACCATTCAGATGATCTGAAACGCAATCTGCCTGACTAATTTTCATCACTTTAGTTTTCTCTCTGTTTATAACCAAACCTACTCTACTACCAGTCTCATCAACAGCTCGAATGAAAGAGTTCATCTCATCAACATCATTTGCCAAAGGGCTAAATCATCAGCATAATCTAAATCAGAAATTTTTCTATATCCAGCCCATTTAAGGCCAAAATCTTTCCCTTGCAGTGAATTTCGCATAACATAATCAATAACCAAGCTAAAGAGAAAAGGAGACAAAATGCACCCTTGTCGAACACCAGAAGTAATGCTAAACCAATTGCTACAAGCCTTACCAACCCGCACACACGACTCAGTGTTATTATAGAGAGCATTCATTATGTTAACTAACTTGTCTGGTATACCATATGATTTCACAATCAACCACAAATTATGACGATCAACAGAGTCAAAAGCCTTTTTGAAATCAACAAAGCTAGCAACCAAAGGTTTCTGAAACTCTAAACATTTCTCAAGAATCTGCCTAAGTGAAAATATCTGATCCACACATCCCCTACCACTTCTGAATCCACATTGTTCATCACGCAATTGACTGTCAACCAGATTCTTAATTCTATTAAGCACAATCAGGGAAAGAACTTTACCTGGAACAGAGTAGGCTGATACCCCTATAGTTATCACAAGAACTGCTATCACCTTTTTTGAAAATAGGGATAATAATTGCTCTGGTAAAATCCTTAGGAACTACGCCTTTATCATAAAAGATATTCGGAATTTCAGTCATCCAAGTGGTATATCATATACTCAGAATATTCAGTCACCCAAGTGAAATATTCCCAGCTCTAAGCATTTCCGTAGTAATTTCATCTACCCCTATAGATTTATGAAGTTTAAGTTTAAAAATAGCCAAAATAACTTCAGATTGTGTTATAGGGCCAACATTAAAGCCACCAATGCATCTATCATAATTACAAACAATGGGAGTAGAGCTAACCACATTGTTTAGAACATCACTGAAATGCTTAGTCCACCTAGCCATGACAGAATCCTCACCTTCTATAACCTTACCTTGTTTATCCTTCAATCCCTGTATACTTGTTCGTTTTCTACCACACAAAACATTAACTATCTGGTACAGCTCTCTGCTGTTGTGCTGTCTAACTGCTTCCTCAGCTTTGTCAGCCAAGCCATCAAGCCAAAGATTCTTATCAGCAGCTAACTGATCTTTTACACGTTTAGTAAGTTCTCTGTAATGCTTTCTATTAGGACTAGTAGGGTATTGATTAAGGACATTCCTGCAGTTCTCTCTTTCTGAAATAAGCTCAAGTGCCTTATCACTCAGATAATTCTGCCTCCTCTGCTCCTTTTTTCCTAAAAGAGTACTGTTAGTGTCCAAAAGAGCCTGTTTAAAATGATCCCATTCTTCCTCAACTTCAGTGGTAAGCATACCATGACTTTCATAATGATTAAGTAACCTATCATGGTAAGCTTTGGCTATAACTGGGTCTTTCAGAGCTTCAGTATTAAAAGTAAATTTTTTAACCCTAGCACAACACTTTTTAAGTTTAAGTTGCAAGACACTTTTAACAAGGTAATGGTCAGATCCAATTTCAGCGGGGCGGGGGGTGGCTCAGTCGGTAGCGTGCCAGGCTCGTAATCTGTAGTTCCCAGGTTCGAGTCCCAGCTGGGTCAGCGTTGAGATTTATCTCCGCAAAATTTCCCCGCCCTGCCCACGGTCAGTAGGGGACACCGATGGGCTTGGAAAGACTGCCGTCCGTCGGATGGGACGTTAAGCCGTGGCCCCGTGTGCGGGAGAGCCATACCCTGTGCACGTTAAAGAACACACTGGATGGCCTTGACGGGAGGCTACCATCTGTCTCCCAACAGCTGTTCCAGTGGGTCCCCTCCCCCAACCTTCTCTGAGCCTTCGGGGTCCTTGTGGCCTGGCCATTTAGCCCATGGTGTGCAAAAAAGTGCCGCTCAGAGGTAAAACAATCCAATCCAATTTCAGCTCCCCTATATTACCTAGTATTTCTAACAAAACTAGCCCATTTGCTGTTAATTAATATATAATCAATCATATTCCTATGCAGCCCATCAGGTGAAACCCATGTGTATTTATGTATGTCGCGGTGTTTGTAATATGTGTTAGTTATTCTGAAACCATTGAGTTTACCTGTAGGAGACGTTGCCCATTGCAGCTACCAATACCAAAAGGGCCTATCACTCCTCCCCAAAGATCAGAGTCAGTACCAACTTTGGCATTGAAGTCACCTAGAACAAGGGTAATATCTCCTTTCTTGACAGAATTCAAAATATCCTGAAGTCCGTAAAACTTATCCTTCTCATCCTCATTAGCATCCTCAGTGGAGGCATAACAGCAGATAACATTCAAGTCTTTAATGCTTGTCTGAAATTTTGCTTTAAGAAACCTTTCATTAATGCACTCATATCCTAGAAGAGCATCACTAGCATGTCTGCTGAGCAGCAGACCCACGCCTTGGTGATGCTTTCTATCCTCCCTCCCTGTAAAGAGAAATTTAAAGTTATTTTTAAGTATCTCACCTTTACCTGTCCATCTGGTCTCTTGCAAGCCTAGAATATCTAGGTTATAGCACTGGATTTCCTGCATGAGGACATCAAGAGAATAATCTCTATGTAATGTCCTCACGTTCCTGCAGAGAGAAAATGATTAGTAGGATTTTTAAAGAAATTAGGTTTATTGAGATTGGTAGGGCCAACAATATCAAACAGCCCCCTGATCGCAGGCATGGGGCAAAGACCTGTTCCTCCTCCGCTAAAGGCTGAAGTCACTGATGCTGGTAGGAACTTCAGGCACCACCTTTTCAAGTGGACTTTTTCAAGAGCCATATGGTCTGCCTGAGACACATTACTCCAGTTTAGGCTTGACAATGCCCAACTAGCTAAGTAAGGTTCAGGTACCTGCGATGGCCTCTGATTAGGATTATCCACCAGCTGATATAAGGTATCCCATGCCTCTGTTCACTTAGAGCTGGCAACCCAGAAGCAAACAGAAAACACAGCAGCAGACTCTCCCTCAACAGAGGCCCACCAGTGCAGAAAGTCCAGGATCAATAATCAAGCTCAAATCCATAAACAAGTCCAGTCTAGTAGGTATAAATGGTCAGCACCAGGACCCTGTGAAGTTGACCACTCCTCAGCAGGGTTGAAAAAAAAAGAAAAAAGTGGCCATAGATGACCAGATCAGAATGCCATACTGAACTGGCAGCCCTCCCCTTCCATTCCCTTCCAAAAGAGAATATCTCTTTTGAAAGGTACTAACGGCCTGCACCACAAGAAGGCAGGGTCGGACATTAGGTGCTAGACCTGGCCAGTTCTATGCATCATCACTAGGGATTGGTACACAACACAAATGTTCCCAGCTCTAAGCATTTCAGTGGTGATTTCATCCACCCCTGGGAATTTATGCAGTTTTAATTTAGAGATAGCCAAAGTGACTTCGAATTGTGATATAGGGCCATCATTAAAGCCAGTAATGCATTTATCCTCATTACAAACAATGGGAGTAGAAATAATCACATTATTTAGAACATCTCTGAAATTCTCAGCCATCTAGCCATCACAGAATCATCACTTCAGTTGCCACCTTGCCATGTTTATCCCCCAATCCCTGTGTATCTGTTTGTTTCTTCCCACATAAAACATTAACAATCTGGTACAACCTCCTGCTGTTGTGCCATCTAACTGCTTCCTGTGCTTTGTCAGCCAAGCTATCAAGCCAATGATTCTTATCAGCTGTTAACTGATCTTTTGCATGTTTATTAGGCTCATTGTAATGCCTTCTGTTAGTACTAGTAGGGTGTTGATTCATATTAATCCTGCACTTCCTTCTTTCAGAAATAAGTTCCATGGCCTTATCACTGAAATAATTTTGTTTCTTCAGTTCCCTTTTACCCAAAAGAGTACTGTTGGTTTCAAGAAAAGCCTGTTTAAACTGATCCCATTCTTTCTCACCTTCCACAGTAACCAAACCACGATTGTAATAATGACTAAGTAGCATATCATGGTATGTTTTGGCTAAATCTGGATCTTTCAGACATTCAGTGTTATAGCTAATTTTTTTTACGCACAACATTTCTTAAGCTTCAGCTGCAAAACACTTTGACCCGGTAATGGTCAGACCCAATTTTGGCATCCCTGTGTGATCTGGTATTCCTAACTGAACTAACCCATTTGCTGTTAATTAAAATATAATCTATCATATTCCTGTGCAACCCATCAGGTGAAACCCATGTATATTTATAAATGTCCCGGTGTTTGTAGTATGTGTTAGTTATTAGCAAACAGTTAAGTTTACTTACCTGTAGGAGATGTTCCCCATTGCCATTGGAACAATCAATGCTGAAGGGACCTAAATCTCCTGCCCAAAGATGGGGTCCCAATCAGTACCAACTTTAACATTGAAGTTATCTAGCACAAGAGAAATATCTCCTTTCTTCACAAAATTCAAAATATCCTGAAGATGACTGTAAAACGTAACCTTCTCGTTCTCATCAGAGTCCTTTGTGGGGGCATAACAACAGTGACATTCAAGTGTTTAATTTTTGTTTTAAATTTTGCTGTAAGAAATCTTTCATTAATGCTGTCAAATACTAGAAGAGCATCATTGGCATGTCTGTTGAGAAGCAAACCTACACCTTGGAGATGCTTTCCATCCTCCCTCCCTGAAAAGAGAAATTTAAAGTTATTTTTAAGTATCTCACCTTTACCTGTCCATCTGGTCTGTTGCAAGCCTAGAATATCTAGGTTATAATGCTGGAATTCCTGCATGAGGACATCAAGGGAATAATCTCTATGTAATGTCCTCACGTTCCATGTTCCTGCAGAGAGAAAATAATTAGTAGGATTTTTAAAGAAACTAGGTTTATTGAGATAGGTAGGGCCAACAATATCAAACAGCCCCCTGATCACAGGCATGGGGCAAAGACCTGACCCTCTTCCGCTAAAGGCTGAAGTCACCAATGCTGGTATGAACTTCAGGCATCACCTTTTCAAGAGCCATTTGGCCTGCCTGAGACACATTACTCCAGTTTAGGATTGATGATGCCCAACTAGCTAAGTGAGGGTTCAGGTACCTATGATGGCCTGATCAGGATTATCCACCAGCTAATACTGAAGCTCTAAAAGACCCAGTTATAGCTAAAACTTACCATGATAGGTTACTTAGTCATTATGACATTCGTGTTTTGCATACTACTGAAGTTGAGGAAGAATAGGGCCATTTTAAACAGGCTTTTTTGGAAACTAGCAGTACTCTTTTAAAAAAAAAAGAAGCAGAGGAGGCAGAATTATTTGAGTGATAAGACACTTGAGCTTATTTCAGAAAGAAGGAACTGCAGGAATGTCCTTAATCAGTACACTACTAGTCCTAATAGAAAGGATTACAGAGAGCTTAATAAACGTGTAAAAGATCAGTTAGCTGCTGATAAGAATCTTTGGCTTGATGGCTTGGCTGACAAAGCGGAGGAAGCAGTTTGACAGCACAACAGCAGAGAGCTGTACCAGATAGTCAATGTTTTGGGGTAGGAAACGGACAGGCATACAGGGATTGAAGGATGAACAAGGTAAGGTTATAGAAGGTCAGGATTCTGTCATGGCTAGGTGGGCTGAGCATTTCAGTGATGTTCTAAACAATGTGGTTAGTTCTACTCCCATTGTTTGTAATGATGATAGATGCATTGGTGGCTTTAATGTTGGCCCTATAACACAATCTGAAGTTATTTTGGCTGTTTCTAAACTTAAACTTCATAAAACCCCAGGGGTAGATGAAATTACTACAGAAATGCTTAGAGCTGGAAATGTTTCATTACCACTTGGATGACTGAAATTTTGAATATCTTTTATGATAAAGGCATGATTCCTAAGGATTTTACCACAGCTATTATTATCCCTATTTTCGAAAAAGGTGATCGCAGTTCTTGTGATAACTATAGGGATATCAGCCTACTCTCTGTTCCAGGTAAAGTTCTTTCCCTGATTGTGCTTAATAGAATTAAGAATCTGGTTGACAGTCAATTGCATGATGAACAATGTGGATTCAGAAGTGGTAGGGGATGTGTGGATCAGATATTTTCACTTAGGCAGATTCTTGAGAAATGTTTAGAGTTTGAGAAACCTTTGGCTGCTAGCTTTGTTGATTTCAAAAAGGCTTTCGACTCTGTTGATCATCATAATTTGTGGTTGATTGTGAAATCATATGGTATACCAGACAAGTTAGTTAACATAATGAATGCTCTCTATAATAACACTGAGTCATGTGTGAGAGTTGGTAAGGCTTGTAGCAATTGGTTTAGCATTACTTCTGGTGTTCGACAAGGGTGCATTTTGTCTCCTTTTCTCTTTAGCTTGGTTATTGATTATGTTATGCGAAATTCACTTCAAGGGAAAGATTTTGGCCTTAAATGGGCTGGAAATACGAAAATTTCTGATTTAGATTATGCTGATGATTTAGCCCTTTGGCAAATGATGTTGATGAGATGAACTCTTTCATTCGAGCTGTTGATGAGACTGTAGTAGAGTAGGTTTGGTTATAAACAGAGAGAAAACTAAAGTGATGAAAATTGGTCAGGCAGGCTGTGGTGCAGTTAATCTGAATGGTTGCAGTCTTGAGTAGGTGTCAGAGTTTAATTGTCTTGGGAGCTATGTAACAGATACTGGTGATGAGATTAACAGACAAATAGGGATTGCTACTGGGACTTTTAAGAATCCATGGAGATTGTGGAGAAATAGGCATATACACCTAAAGACTAAAATTAGACTGTATAATAGTTTGGTTTTTTCTAGGGTTAGTTATGGTAGTGAAACTTGGATGCTGTGTAAACAAGATAACAGGAAACTAGATGCTTTTGATTCTAGATGCTTACTCAGTATCTTGGGTATTAGGTGGTTTAACTTTGTAACTAATGATGAGATTAGGCAAAGGAGTCTGCAACCTCCTTTAAGCAGCATATTGTGCAGAGAGAGACTCCACTGGTTTGGCCACGTTGCCCATATGGATAATTATAGATTGGCGAATAGGGTTATGAACAGTGTGCCTAGAGGCCTCAGAAGGAGGGGAAGACCTAGGATGCGGTGGGCAGACAATGTCAAACAGGACTTTGTTAGAATTGGTGTGCACTGGCTGGATGCAGTAGATGTAGCTCAGGACAGATATGCTTGGAGAATTAAAACTGCACGATCTGGTTGGACCTCCGTAGCCCATTGCTGCTTGAGGATGATGATGATATAAGGTATCCCTTGCCTCTATTCACTTAGTGCTGGCAACCCACAAGCAAACAGAAAATACAGTGGCAGATTCTTTCTCAATAGAGACCCACCAGTGCAGCAAGTCCAGGATCCATAATCAAGCTCAAATTCATAAACCAGTCCAGTCTAGTGGGTATAAATGGTCAAATATATGAAAAAATCTTTTTAGGATTAGATAGGAATTGATAAAATATCATGATTCGCACTTTCAGAATGTTTCGAATACTATACTTGTGCCCTCTAACAGTGAAAAAGTTTGAAAATTTCAAAATTTCAAATGAATATTGCAATGATGTATTAATGATAGAAATATGAAATTATGATAGTGGAATGTGAACGTCATGAAGTTTTGATTGAAGTGAAAATGATAATGGAATACTCTTTTGGTTTGATTGGTACTAATGAAATATAAATCTCATTTTTCAAATACTTAGCAGCTTTAATATATATATCTTTACAGATCACTGAAATGATGAAACAGCAGAACTGTTATCGAATTTTACAAATAATATGTATAGAATAAAAATTTTAAAAATTAGTGGTAGTTTTTAAGAAAATGACATCATTGACATCAATAATCTACCCACTTTTGTGAGAGAGTGTGGGAAATGCAGCATTTTAGATTTAAGAATTAAAAGCCGGATATTTTAACGTTGTATAATTATTAATGAAATACTTTGCATTTTTCCCATCATCTGCTAGCTCAAATTAAAACTTTTAAGGAATGAAACAGTAGGTAAAGGAAAAGCTTCTTTCTCTTTGAAAATGAGATTCTCATATGCACCACAGACGATGTGCATCCTTCTGCTTTATATTTAAACCTTAGTTTTCATTTCAATAGATTTATTTTCCAAAATAGCGATCTTTTGGCTGATCGATAAGTATTGCTTTTTCATAGTTATGCTACATCGTATGGCCGGCCTACAACTTGTTGCTGTGGATATTTTAACATCACATTAGGCTATATGTTAATTTTTATTTTATTATTTATTACTTTTCCAGTAAAACTTTGATCTGATATCATTTTCTGAAAATAAATGTGTTGCATATGGAAGGAAATTCATTTCTGTAGATTTTTTTCGGTTAGCAATCTTTCGGTCGTCTGATTTATCAATCTTTCGGTCATCTGATTTATCAATCTTTCTGAGTTATGCTAGATCGGAGGCCAGCTTAAAAGTTGTTGCGGATATTTTAATTACATTCCATTAGCTTATATGTAATTTTTCTTTTATTTATTTATTTTTTTTTTTTAGTGAAAAGACTTTGAGCTTGTACAGTTTTTTTAAAATGAATGTCTTGGGTACGAAAGCAAAATAGACTTCCTTGCTATGGAATGCTGTCATGTGAGAGGGCATCCCCTCTGCTAAACTCATGGTGAAAGTTTCACTCCCCTCCCCCCTCTAGAAAAATATAATTTTTTTTAAATTACAAGTTTTTATGTTTATATTGAATGATTTTAAAGGCAACCCCACTTTCCTCCTCAGTACCTTGGCTGTGCCACACAGATGATATAAAACTGTTTTTTTTTTTTGCTTTGGTGCACAAACCTTTCTGCACTTAGCTAAGATTGCCAAACTTCAACACCCAAAGAAAAAATCGATAATGTTTAGTAATAAAAGCAGCCAAGGAAGTTTTTTTTTCTATTTCATAACTAGTTCAGAAAATCCTGTGAATGTGGGAAGTCCAAGTTCCTTTGTATAACACTGGCCATGTTTAAAATATACAATACTAAAAAGAATCATTAAAAGAAATAAAAATCATGTTTCAGGTTCACTATTATATTATTCTGAGGAAATTTATTTCGACTAATATATAATTTAACTATTTTTATTCTTCAGGTTTTCCAAAATTAAGCTTTAATTGTATAGTGTGATCTTTTTTTCACCATATCACATTGAAAAAGGCTTATTAAAATCAATATACTTGTAAATTTATTATTTATTTTCATAATATGCATGGCCGAGTGGTTAGTGTGCTTGACTACTGATCTAAGAGACCTGGGTTTGAGTCCCAGATAGGGCATGGATGTATGTGTCATTTTTCTACTGAGCTCCTGTCATCCTCACAGACCTACTATGGTATATAAACTGACAGGTTCCTGTCAGACCTCTGTGGCAAGCAGCTGCTTGAGTGGTATTTATTTTGTTAATTTGGTATATAATATGACCTATTTCCATTGATTTGTTATTTTTTAGAAAAAAATTCTTAAAGTTGACTTGTTTATCTGACAACACAATTGGCTAAAAACCCTGGAATTTTCTCAAAGTATGGTACTGAGGAAAAAAAATTACAAAATGAGAGAAATATTTGCTTGAAACCAAAAAAACTTTTTTGCTTTTCAGAAATAAATAGCATTTCTGTTCATGTGCATTATACTCATTTCTGTCTATTAGTTTTTTTTTTAAATAAATTTTCATTTGTGTTGTCAGATGCATTTTTACTACATGACTCTAAAAAAAGTCCTATTAAAATTAAACTTGTCTTTTTCGTTTAATATTTTATTTTTAGAAAATCCAGAATTAAATGCTGATTAATTTGGCATATAGCATTCCATAATTCCTTTCATTAGTTATTTGGCAAAAAAAGTTCTAAAATTAATTTTTTTTGACTGAGCATAGGGAGAAAATAGCTTCTGGATATGGATGGCCTCTGGATGGAAACCAGTTTTTCAGGCTGGACACTGGAAGGGTTAAGTGAGTTTGACAAAGGCCAAATTGTAATGGCCAGATGACTGGGTCAGAGCATTTCCGAGACAGCAAGGCTTGTTGGGTGCTCATAGTCAATCGTGGTTAATACCTTCAAAAAGTGGTCCAAGGAGGGGAAAAACCACAAACTTTTCGCAAGGTGTGGGCAACCACAGTTCATCGATGTTAAAGGTGAGTGAAGGCTATCACGTATGGTACGATCCAACAGAAGGGATACTGTGGCGCAACTCATCCGTAATTTGAATGCTGGTGACGGGAGTAATGTGTCACAACACAGTGCATCGAACCCTGCTGAAAATGGGGCTGCATAACTGCAGGCCGCTCCAAGTGTCCATTCTAACCTTGGTTCACCATTGAAAGTGCCTACAATGGGCATGCGAGCATCAAAACTGGACCTTGAATGATAGGAAGAAGGTTTTGTTTAAAAACCACAATAAATGTTACTAACTTTCAAAAACTCAAGTCAGGAGGAGTGCAACACCTCCGACTTATCAGAATGCAGGAACATCAAAAAGATATAATAAAATGTAATTTGAATACAGCATTTGCTCAAACTATATTAAATAATAATTTAAAAATAGAGAAAATTGATTTCACACTCTTTCTTATTAGCTCCAAAGTCTAAATTTCAACTTCTTTATGCCAAGAAATTATTAATGCACATGAATCTTAACAAAATATATAATATAGACATTCCACCCCTTCCGCGTGGAATCTCCTACTACATCAGCAACAATACGCTTGCACAAATGCACAAGATTACACTGCTGATGACGAAACAGGTATATAAGTGAAGGAATTAGCTGTTTCCAAAGTGAGCCTGATGACTTCATGACATGGAAAAATGGCGAAACGCATTGCTCCGTAAACAACTTGGAGCCTGCACAGTCGTTTGAAATGTTTTTAATATTGGTGTACAATGTTTTTTTAAAAGTTTTTAAAATTTCAATCTTGAGGATGTGCACAGAGAGTAATACCATGACAGAGAGTAATACCATGCTAGTTCAAGCACAAAAAAAGCTATTTGCCCTTCAAAAAAACGTTGAAGTTGAACAATGTCAATTAAGAGCTTGACAGGTAGAAGAAAAACACAATGGCGAAGCATCATCCATCTTGTGTCTTATATGACTATATTTTTCAAGTTAACAGAAACATCAAAAACTGTGCTTCATAGAAGGACTGGTAAGCAATGGAAATATCAACATCTACAGCATAAGAGCAGTAATCAGCTGGAGGAAAGTGCTATTTCTAAAACAAACTCCATCAGTGCTGTACCAGCCAATTTATAATTGGTAAATATCTTTTAAAATACTATCTACTCTAGATCTCCTTTATGTCACTCTAACAAAGGATGATTTTTAAAGTCTAGTGGTATATATGGTACATATTTAAAAGGGAAAGGTGTGAACTGCAACGAGTCATGGCCAAAGGGCATTTTCGTATGTATGTTCCACCTGATAGTCGTGTTGCACTCCTCCTGACGAGGTTTTTGGAAGTTTGTAACAGCATTTATTGTGGTTATTAAACAATACCAAAATAGCTGTGAGTAGCAATTATTTACTGAGGAAGAAGGTTGTCTGGTCTGATGAGTCTTGTTTCCTGTTGCACCATATGGACGCCTGGGTACGTGTGCATCGTTTACTTGGGCAAGTGTTGCACCAGGATGCACCATGGGATGAAAACAAACCGGTGGAGGAAGTCTAATGCTTTAAACAATCTTCTGCTGGGAAATCCTGGGTCCAGTCATTCATGTACAGGAACTATGATGCCTCATCATCATCCTCAAGCAGCCATGGGCTACGGAGGTCCAACCAGACTGTGCAATTTAATTCTTCAAGCAAGTCTGTCCTGAGCTACATCTGCTGCATCTGGCCACTGCACACCAATTCTAATAAGGTCCTGTTTGACACTGTCTGTCCACTGCATCCTAGGTCTCCCCCTCTTTCTGAGGCCTTTAGTCACACTGTTCATAACCCTCCACCTACCTAAATATCTTTGCACTGGTTTCACCATGTTACCACCAGGTACATCCTTTCATGGCAACAGTATTTCCCTCTAGTAGTGCCTTTTCTTTCAGCAGGATAATGTGCATGTCACACTGCCCCGATTGTTCAAAAATGGTTCGTGGAACATGAGGAAGACTTCTAGGTATTGCCCTGGCTTCCAAATTCCCCAGACATCAATTGAGCATCTGTGGTTTGTGTTGGAACAGCATAGCCAATCTGTGGAGGCTCAACCACATAACTTACAAGAGTTAAAGGATCTGCTGGTAACGTGTTGGTACCAGATACCACAAGACACCTTTAGAAATCTTGTAGCTTCCATGTCTTGCTGGGTAAGAGCTGTTTTGGTAGCACATGGAAGACAAACATCTATTAAGCAGGTGGTCATAATATTTTGGCTCTTTGGTGTATAATAACAAGCACAGCATGAATTAGAAAAAAACTAATTTGAAAAATTGCAAATTTTTATCAGATTTTAAAAATGTTTTAAATAATGCTTTTAACCCTTCCAGGGCCTCTGTTGATCATATACATTGATAGAATCCAAAATAAGAGGCCAGAGATGTTTGTCTGTTTTTAGTACAACAATAAGACTTTGATTAAGTTAACTCTATAAGCATTTAAGGGCTGGATTAGTCATATGGTATCAGAAAAAACAATCAGCTCATTAACACTAATGGAGTAACTGATAGTCGGATATTGGTGTGTTGAAGTTTCGGTTATTTAGTCATACCTGCATTGGTTTCGTTACTGCATTCTTTTGGAGACAGTATCTTCAGTTGTACAAGGAGGAGCTCATATAGGCAACTGGTTCAGTGCACTAATAGGAGTGCAAAGTTTAGAATCCTATGACACCCAGTGGCTCATACCACAGAGGCAGCAAAGTGCAGATTAATAACACCACTATACAGAAGAACTCTGTCACCAACAAGTGAGAAGCAACAATGCTGGACTTGTGAAAACACCAGCTCCTGTGAAGAACAGCACACAATTTGGACTTGTCTTTCTTGTTACAACTGAAGAGGCTGTCTCTGGAAGAACAGATTAACAAAATCATTGCAGGTATGACTAAGTAACCTAAACTTCAACGCACCAATCTATGGCTATCAGTTACTCCATTAGTGTCAATGAGCTGATTGTTACTATTTAATTCACACAAATCTTAGCTGTTACATTTAAGGAAAAGCTAAAATTTCAGAAGGAGTGCCCGAATGCACATAGACATATTGCCATACTGGCTTTTGTTCTAACTGTCACTGCAATCTTCCATATTTTCTCTGCTTAGTACTAACACCACCTTAGGTCTATCTTTTAACTTCTAAAGGTGATCAAGTTACAGAAAAAATGAAGAAAAGATATTTACTGATTCAGAGTCTCTTTATTTGCTGGTACAGGTGCAGTCGCCAAGTGACGAATTTATCCACATGAGCTGTGCATTAGATGTTAACATACATTTGCTTCTTGTACTACTTTCTTACCCCTGAGGGGGTTTTGATGAATCTTTTCTTCATTTTTTCTGTAACTTGATCACCTTTACAAGTTAAAAAGTTGATCTAAGGTAGTGCTAGTATTAAGAACAGAAAATATGGGAGATTGCAGTGATAGAACAGAATCCAGTATGGCAATATGTCAGCATATGCATTTGGGCACTCCTTCTGAATTTTTTTACTTTTCCTTTAATGTAACAGTAAGATTTGTGTGAATTAAATAGTATTAAACTAGCTGTAATTCTTTATTTCTTAAATAGAGCTGATTGTTTTTTCCGATACCATGTGACTAGTCTAGCACTTACAGTGTTTATAGAGTTAATGCACTCTTTATTTAATTCAGCACAATGTCTTTTTACCTTGGAATTAAAAAAAAACTTTGACTTTTTTAACCTTTCCAGTGTCTAGCCTGAAAAACTAGTTTCCATCCACAGACCAAGCTTTTTTCTTCCTATGCTCGGCCAAAAAAAAATTTTACGTTCGAACTTTTTTGCCAAATAACTAATGAAAGGAATTATGGCATGTTATATGCCAGATTAATCAGCATTTAATTCTGGATTTTCTAGAAATATAATATTTAACAATAAAGACTACTAATTTTATTTTAATAGCACTTTTTTAGTCTTATAGCAAAAAAATGCATCTGGCAACATAAAAATTTATTTAAAAAAGAACTAATAGACAGAAATTATTATAATGCACATGAATAGAAAGGCTATTTCTGAATAACAAAAAAAAATTATTGTTCCAAGTAAACATTTTCTTGTTTTGTAATTTTTTTCCTCAGTACCATAATTTGAGAAATTCCAGGCTTTTTAGCCAATTGTGCTGAGTCAGATAAACAAGTCAACTTTAGAATTACAAAAAAAAAATCAAACAGAAATAGGCCATGTTATATACCAAATTAAACAGAATTTAATTACGAATTTTATGAGAATAAATAATAGAAACAAATTTACAAGCATATTGATTTTAATAAGTTTTTCAATATGATATGGTGAAAAAAAATATTGCATTTTACAATTAAGGCTTAATTTTGGAAAACCTGATGATTCTGCTTAGGAGAGTCTAATGGTCATTTACACGTCCGAAGACAAGGTGAGTGGCTTCTTTCATCATGCATCCACCATCAACACACAGGGCCCACACTGGGCATCATGGTGTGGGGAGTGATTAGCTATCACTCTCGTACGTGTCTGGTGTTTGTACAGGGTACACTGAATAGCAATAGGTACGTACAGCTGGTCGTCCTGTTATATTTGAGTGTAATCCCAAATGCGATATTCCAGCAGGATAATGCCCGCCCGGGCAACTCAACATGCTCTTCAGGCAGTGCACTAACTCCCTTGGCCAGCACGCTCTCTGGACTCGTCTCCAATCGAGCATGTCTGGGACTGGATCGGACAAAGACTTATGTGGACCGCAGCAGGCAACGACCATCACTGAATCGTGTTCAAATGTGATACCATTCCATGTGAAAGCACATGGAATGGTATCCCTCAGCATGATATCCAGCATTTGTACAACCAATTGCATGCCAGATCGAAAGTTTGTATTGCTGCTTGAGGAGATTCAACACCTTATTAAAATGTGCTGTCTGTTAAATGTAATACTCATTAAAAGGTACACTGCTGGCCATTAAAAGTGCACCACTAGGAAAGACGAGATATTAAAGCCATATTTAGTGAATACATAGCTTATGTTACAAGGATCAAATTATTACAAATACAACACTGTTAGTCTTGTGGAATACAAAGAAATCTTTATCTTGTGTAGCCACCATGAGTGGCAATACTGCTGCTACACAGTCCAGCATTGAGAGGATGATATGTTGGATGTGTGTTTGGGGAATGTCAGTCCATGCAGTTTCAATACGTAATCAAAGTTCATATGTTGTAGCAGCTGCTAGTGTCTGGTGTGCTAGTCATCGTGAAATCATGGACCAGACATGTTCAATTAGGGACAGATCTGGTGAACATGCAGACCAAGGCAGAAGATGGTGGCTATCCAGGAATTGTTGGACGATACATGCCACATGTGGTCAGGCATTGTCCTGCTGGTAAATGTCACCAGAGAGTCCCTGAAGATAAGGTACGACCACAGGCTCCAACACCTCAGTGATGTAATGCTGGCTGTTCAAAGTAAAGCGTACAAGGTGCATGCGCAAGTGGAGTCCAATGGCACCCCATACCATAACACCAGGGGCCGACCTGTACGGCGCTGCATCATGCTTGTCTCACTGAGCCTATTGCCATGGTACTGTCAGATACAGATTTGTTCATCATGGTGCTGCATATTGAATCGGGATTCGTCTGTAAAGATGATGCGATGCTGTTCGCACATTCATGCACGACGTTCTTGGCACCATTGCAATTGCATACACCTGTGTAGATCAGTGGTAGCCGAAGCAATGACCACCTAGCAAAGATGCCCCAATGCTGCAGATGACATCGAACCATACATGCAGACACTGATTGGTGTGCAACACACCCTAACTGTTGAACTAAGGTGTTTGATGTGGCTGTATGATAATTCAAAGCCATGTGCACGAGATGTCTGTCCTCTCATTCGTTTATGTGATCCATTTGTGACAGAGCTGTTGAGATCCCTCATGTCGGTGAGTTTGTTCCTCCTCTACCTACTGACACCATATTCTCATCACTGTGGCAGCATTCCGTCCAACACAAGCACTGATGTCTTGGTACGATAATTCGCCTTCCCATAATTGCACAATTCTCCCTCGATCAAAGTCGGAAACATGGTCGTATGGATGGCATGCATCACTAAAGGATCAAGTATGCCCCGTCAAAGCATACTTGATCCTTTAGAGCACAAGAACTGTGAGCAAACACAATTCCAGTGCTTTACACCAGCTCTTTGTAATCTCCTCTTATACCACTTCCAGGGGACATTACTGTCACACATGATGTGCATATGTGCTGTGCTTTGAATCATTACATGTTCCCCCATGGACATCTTGCATATTTCGGGACAATCTGATGAGTTCTTTCTGGTGTTGCACTTTTAATGGCCAGCAGTGTACAATAAACATTGAATCACTTCCCATGTGTGATCACTGTCTTTTCTCAACAAGTTGTTTCTACTAAATGAATCTCATAGATTACCCTTCAATTTTTAATGGTATGCTTTTTTCAGTTTCTCCAGTGTATAATTTTTCCCTCTGTTTTGGTGCTCTCAAAAAATATTTTGTTTTAAAATATGTGTAAAATATATATTTTATATTTTTCACCTCCATTGCAGTTAGTAGCATTCTCGGGGGGAGGGGGGATTCTCTTGCTCTCCTCCTACATCCTGCACTGTACAATATTAACTGTGTTTGTATTTCATTGATTGTATTGTGTAGATAAAATATGCTGTAAACTAATATATTTTTGATAATTATTCCATACTTCTAATGATTTTAGCATGCTCTTTTTATTAATAACTGATTCCTACAAATGTATATGTGATATCTATCTATCTGATACGTGAATATGTCAGAGACAAATATCTCTAAAGGCAAAAATTGTCTATGACAAAGACCTTTATGACAGTTGCTTTTAGTGATGTTCTCTTCACAACACACTATTTTAATGCTTGGAATTTAATTAAATGGTAAACACTTCTATCAGTTCTAAACTCAATATTTCAAGATCATTTTTGATCATTTTCTTGCCTAAATAATATTTCCAGCATTTAACAATACGTTTTTGTAGGTAATTTCCTGCAGGACATTGTGCTCTTGAACTGATTTATATAACATTAAATAAGGACATTGTACAAAGATTAAAATATTTTTTATTTTTTTCTTTAGGGAAGACGTTAAAAATAATTGTGTAAAATGGGATAAACGTTTTTGTTTTGATTGCAACATGACTGCGAATGCCAATACCGGAGAGCTAGCATCATGCATATGTAAAGTTTCTGTTAGAAAGGTGGGTAATATTTTGAATTGTTCATTAAAATTATCAAAGTTTCTATTTTCTAGTTAATATTGATTAAAATTTGTTTTCACTTGGGGGAAGTTCATATGTTTGCATAATCTACACATAAAGTGCAAATATTAAAAAATAGTCTTTACATTTTATCCTTCCTATAAACCGGCCAGGCCTAGCACCTAATGTCCGACCCCGCCTTCTCGTGGTGCAGACCGTTAGTACTTTCAAAAGAGATACTCTCTTGTAGAAGTGAACGGAAGGGGAGGGCTGCCAGATTAGTGTGGCCTACTGATCTGGACAACTATGGCTACTTTTCTTTTTTTTTCTACCCTGCTGAGGAGTGGTCAACCACACAGGGTCCTGGTGCTGACCATATAAACCCACTGGACTGGACAGATATATGGCTCTGAGCTCGATTATGGATCCTTATTTTGCTGCACTGGTGGGCTTCTGAGGAGGGAAAATCTTCCACTGTGTTTCCTGTTTGTTTGTGGGTTGACAGCCCCAAGTGAATAGATTCACAGGATATGTTTATCAGCTGGTGGATAATCCTGAGCAGAGGTCATCACAGGCACCTGAACTCTTTGCTTCTATTGGCATCGTCAAATTCTACATTGGAGGAAGTTTTCCAGTGTAGATGGCTTCAGCCTTTAGTGCTGGGGGAACGGGTCTTTGCCTCATGTCTGCAATTAGGGGGCTGTTTGATATTGTCGGCATTCCTTCTCTCAATAAACATAGTTTCTTTAAACATCCCACTAACCATTTTCTCTCCATAGGTAGTTGGAATGTGAGGACTCGGCACAGAGCTTTTTCTCTTGATGTCCTCACACAAGAATTCCACCGTTATAATTTAGATATTCTCGGCTTGCAAGAGACCAGATGGACAGATAAAGGTCAGTTTCTTAAAAATAATCTTAAATTTCTCTTTTCAGGGAGGGACGACAATAAGCATCACCAAGGCTTGGGTCTGCTTCTCAGCAGACATGCTAGTGATGCTCTTCTAGGATATGAGTGCATTAATGAAAGGTTTCTTACAGCAAAATTTCAGACAAACATTAAAGACTTGAATGTTATCTGCTGTTATGCCCCCACTGAGGATTCTGATGAGGATGAGAAGGATAGGTTTTACGGACAACTTCAGAATATTTTGAATTCTGTCAAGAAAGGAGATATTACCCTTGTTCTTGGTGACTTCAATGCCAAAGCTGGTACCGACTCTGACCTTTGGGGAAGAGTAATAGGCCCTTTTGGTATTGGTAGTTTAAATTGCAATGGACAACGTCTCCTACAGGTAAGTAAACTCAATGGATTCAGAATAACCAACACTTATTACAAACACCACGACATACATAAGTACACATGGGTTTCACCTGATGGGCTGCATAAGAATATGATTGATTATATATTAATTAACAGCAAATGGGCTAGTTCTGTTAGGAATACCAGGGCATATAGGGGAGCTGAAATTGGATCTGACCATTACCTTGTTAAAAGTGTCTTGCAACTTAAACTTAAAAAGTGTTGTGCTAGGGTTAAAAAATTTGCTTTTAATACTGAAGCTCTGAAAGACCCAGTTATAGCCAAATCTTACCATGATAGGTTACTTAGTCATTATGACAGTCATGGTATGCTTACTACTGAAGTCGAGGAAGAATGGGATCATTTTAAACAGGCTTTTTTGGACACTAACAATACTCTTTTAGGAAAAAAGGAGCAGAAGAGGCAGAATTATCTGAGTGATAAGGCACTTGAGCTTATTTCGGAAAGAAAGAACTGCAGGAATGTCCTTAATCAATACCCTACTAGTCGTAATAGAAAGCATTACAGAGAACTTAATAAACGTGTAAAAGATCAGTTAGCTGCTGATAAGAATCTTTGTCTTGATGGTTTGGCTGACAAAGCCGAGGAAGCAGTTAGACAGCACAATAGCAGAGAGCTGTACCAGATAGTTAATGTTTTGTGTGGTAGAAAACAGACAGGTATACAGGGATTGAAGGATAAACAAGATAAGGTTATAGAAAATGAGGATTCTGTCATGGCTAGGTGGGCTGAGCATTTCAGTGATGTTCTATACAATGCGGTTAGTTCTATTCCCATTGTTTGCAATGATGATAGATGCATTGGTGGCTTTAATCTTGGCCCTATAACACAATCTGAAGTTATTTTGGCTGTTTCTAAACTTAAACTTCATAAATCCCCAGGGGTAGATGAAATTACTACAGAAATGCTTAGAGCTGGAAATGTTTCAGTTACCACTTGGATGACTGAAATTCTGAATATCTTTTATGATAAAGGCATGGTTCCTAAGGATTTTACCAGAGCTATTATTATCCCTATTTTCCAAAAAGGTGATCGCAGTTCTTGTGATAACTATAGGGGTATCAGCCTACTCTCTGTTCCAAGTAAAGTTCTTTCCATGATTGTGCTTAATAGAATTAAGAATCTGGTTGACAGTCAATTGCGTGATGAGCAATGTGGATTCAGAAGTGGTAGGGGATGTGTGGATCAGATATTTTCACTTAGGCAGATTCTTGAGAAATGTTTAGAGTTTCAGAAACCTTTGGTTGCTAGCTTTGTTGATTTCAAAAAGGCTTTCAACTCTGTTGATCACCATAATTTGTGGTTGATTGTGAAATCATATGGTATACCAGACAAGTTAGTTAACATAATGAAAGCTCTCTATAATAACACTGAGTCGTGTGTGAGAATTGGTAAGGCTTGTAGCAATTGGTTTAACATTACTTCTGGTGTTCGACAAGGGTGCATTTTGTCTCCTTTTCTCTTTAGTTTGGTTGTTGATTATGTTATGCGAAATTCAGTTCAAGGGAAAGATTTTGGCCTTAAATGGGCTGGAGATACGAAAATTTCTGATTTAGATTATGCTGATGATTTAGCCCTTTTGGCAAATGATGTTGATGAGATGAACTCTTTCATTCGAACTGTTGATGAGACTGGTAGTACAGTAGGTTTGGTTATAAACAGAGAGAAAACTAAAGTGATGAAAATTGGTCAGGCAGGTTGTGATTCAGTTAATCTGAATGGTTGCAGTCTTGAGCAGGTGTCACAGTTTAATTATCTTGGGAGCTACTTAACAGATAATGGTGATGTGCGGCATGAGATTAACAGACGAATAGGGATTGGTGCCGGGACTTTTAAGAATCTATGGAGAGTGTTGAGAAATAGGCGTATACACCTAAAGACTAAAATTAGACTGTATAATAGTTTGGTTTTTTCTAGTGTTAGTTATGGTAGTGAAACTTGGACACTTTGTAAACAAGATAACAGGAAACTAGATACTTTTGATTCCAGATGCTTACGCAGTATCTTAGGCATTAGGTGGTTGAACTTTGCAACTAATGATGAGGTGTTTGCAACCTCCAACCAGTTTGCAACCTCCTTTAAGCAGCATATTGTGCAGAGAGATACTCCGTTGGTTTGGCCATGTTACCCGTATGAATAATTATAGATTAGCGAATTGGGTTATGAACAGTGTGCCTAAAGGCCTCAGAAAGAAGGGGAGACCTAGGATGCGGTGGGAAGACAATGTCAAACAGGACCTTGTTAGAATTGGTGTGCAGTGGCCAGATGCAGTAGATGTAGCTCAGGATAGACTTGCTTGGAGAACTAAATTGCACGATCTGGTTGGATCTCCGTAGCCCATGGGTGCTTGAGGATGATGATGATGAAATAAAAAATTATATTGAGGCTCCATTAATGAACATTCAGTTTGCATTTTTCATAGCTTCCAATAGTTTCAGTAGCTGAAATGGGATAAAATTTTGAAATTTGCTAAAACCTGAAGCAAATATTGTAAATAATTTGTCCCGACTCCTGGAGAATGGAAAAAAATGCATCTTTTTGTTTTAAGAGATGAATGAATTTTTTTTCTTGTTTTTATAGGTATTAATAAAATATTACTATTTGTATTTTCCTAGTCATCCTATAATTTCAATTTCCACTGTTAGCATGTAATTGTGAGGGGGGGGGGGGAAAGGAAAGAAATAATTTTGTTTATTATGATTTGAATTAATTCCTTTAGCATGTACAATGATGTTACTCAAGAATTTTATGTTTCTAATCATTATTTCTAGTATTTTTAGTACTTAATAATATTGATTTCAATTCTGCCTTCAAATAATTACAATTACTCTAAATGTTGTAATAGCCTATAATACAAAGAGTTAAAAGCATGTTGCTACATCTTTGTTTTTTATGTATTATGATTTAATGTTGTGTAAAAAGATTTTTAACTCTTAATTTTTGGGTTCAGTAATTTTCAAAATAGTTTGGACTAAAATAATTTAAGCCCAAACCCATCTCTATTTTACATATATAAACTGTTACACTTCATGTGTTGTGCTGCTTTGATCATTTGAATCAATTTGTCCATTGCCATATATTTGGGGGGCGGGGGTGGTTCAGTCGGTAGCGCGCCAGGCTCGTAATCTGTAGTTCCCAGGTTTGATTCCCAGCTGGGTCAGCTTTGAGATTTATCTCCTCAAAATTCCCCCCCGCCCTGCCCACGGTCAGTAGGGGACACCGATGGGCTTGGAAAGGCCGCCATCTGTCGGATGGGACGTTAAGCCGTGGCCCCGTGTGCAGGAGAGCCATACTCTGTGCACGTTAAAGAACACGCTGGATGGCCTTGACGAGAGGCTACCATCTGTCTCCCAACCGCTGTTCCAGTGGGTTCCCTCCCCCAACCTTCTCTGAGCCTTCGGGGTCCATGTGACCTGGCCATTTAGCCCATGGTGTGCAAAAAAGTGCCGCTCAAAGGTAAAACAACCCAACCCAAAGCCATATATTTGCTAGTCACTGCTCACATGGATCATTCTGTATGAATTCCTTCAAACTTGCATCAGCTTCACTTTATTGCTTAAACCAGAGCCCCACTGTGCTTATCTCAACACATTACTTTAAAAACATTTTCAATGTGGAAAGCAGAAAGAAGTAAGTACAACACCATTGGCACTATTGAGGGTCCTAATCCATTTTGTACCCGATTAATGTTGCTACCATTAGGAGTTGAACATTTGTGAAACTATCAGAGAATAAGCAGGAAGTTGCAGTCTTGTGGCATTTTAAATCTAGATAATGACAAATTTTTGAATTATGGGGGGGGGGGGGAAATTAGACAACACTTTTGAAGAAAACTACATAGATACAAACTCTCTTAAAGAGATTATATGTCTATTTGATCAAGAACTCTCAAATAGTAAGAAGCAAGAACCAACAAATTTGGTAGTTGTGTCTTGTAACTTAAAAGGTTTGGTCTCTCAATTCTTGATCACCCCCACCTACCTTAAGAAAAGAAGAAAAAATTAAATGGTAATGGTTAACCACTAAATTCAATATGCAGCTTCCTCTTCTCATAACTTAGTCATTCTAATGGTTTCACCCCAAACCTTCTCTCATTAAAAAAAAGATTAGTATGCAAACAATTGTGTAATGAGTTGTATCTCAAATGAATGCTTTTGACATTGTCAGTGCCATGTATTACCTCAAATTATGTTCTCTTTCCTTACCCCCATACAGAGAGAGAGAAATTTCATGGGTATTGAACATAAGTTGTAATTTGAATGAAAGCTTTAGATGTGAAGAGGTCATTTGCTATATATTTCGGAGAGTGTAACCTAAGTAAATTAAGGATCTGAGCAATGTCATTTAAATTTGCTAGTAGTGTTTTAATCTGTCCTACTTTAAGTTTAAAAACATTAAAAGTGTTATGCATTTGTGTTTATTAAAGTAACTGAAATAATTTTATAATTATAGGAAACTAAAGGAGGGAAATCTTTTGAGAAATTAGGCTTTGCAAACATTAATCTTGCTGAATTTGCTGGAGCTGGGCTTACAACGCGTAGGTACTTGCTAGAAGGATATAACACCAAACATCGTCAAGATAACTCAATGCTTCAAGTGACTCTTAAAATGGTTCTTCTTGCTGGTGATCCTTTGTTTAAACCGTAAGTAATTTGTGCATTTAAAAGAAAGTGCTAGAATGATTAATAAATCTGTGTTTTTCACCATGTAAAATGTGTACTGTGACATGTCACTCTGTTGCATTTGCATACCTCTGAATGTAATGCTAAGGGAAAGTATGAACACTGCATCAGTACATAATTATTACAAGTATCAGAGTCTTGGAGAAAGCTAAGCTACAACACTACTACAATGAGAGAATTAAGTATTCAAATTCATGCAATTTTAAGTTATTACAAATTAGTGGAAAAACAGGATTAAAAGCTACCAAAATGACCTGAGAAAAGCTACCAAATATGCAAAGGGGAAGGTGAGGCATTAGTTTCCATTCATACTTCTCAAGCTTGGTTCGATAAGTTCAAAGATGGTGACATGAGCCTCATAACTAAGCCATGATAGGGAAGGACAATATCAATAGATTGCAACATGTGCCACACTGTTGAAGCTGATCCATCAACAAGCACTTGCAGACTCTCATCTGAATTTGTTTACTCATAAGCTATATAATGCAGCATCTATAATGCATCAATAATGTAACCAGGAGTTGCCTAAGTATTCCACATAAATTTACTACTGAACAAACAATCATATTGAAGTTTGCAGGAAATTCCTTCCTAATCCATATGACCACTGTTTCATCAAATGAATTGTTATGTGTAATGAAAAATTGATCTTTTTCAATATGAATCCAAACACCCAAAAGCAATAGCTTGACCCAGACCAGCCCATACTTCCTATCCAAAAGACAAGATGATTTGAAACTAAGGCATTGTTGCATGTTTGGTAGAAAAGAACAAATTTTGAGGGTGTAGTGCACTTAGAACTGGTTCTTGATGGATATGCCATCAATGCCAACCTTGACTCATCACAACTGGAGTGTGTGCATTCTGTGATGTTTCAGTGCTATCCAGGATTGGTGAACAGACATTAGGTACTCTAACAAGACAATACAAAACTGCACATCATATTTTGGACCAAAGAAAAGCATTGAGAACTAGCATTTGAGCTTCTTCCTTACCCAGCATATAATCTGGACCTAGCTCCTTTTGACTGCCACCTGTTTTTTCCCATGGCTCATTTTTTTTTTCAAGGAGCTTTCAGACCTCCAAGGACCAAGTATGGTATCAAAGAGAAATCAAACATTTTGCTGACAGATGTCTACAAACTATTGAAATTGAAGGTTTATATTTTGCTGAAGGAAGTTCATTAATTATGTTGTAATAAACATTTCTCAAGGGGAAAATAAAACTCGCAGACATATGAATCACCCAAGTATATTTTTTCATGTACTATAAAGCTCATTTTCTGTAACAAGTCTACTTTCCATGTAAGTGCCCATGTTAACCAACACAATATTATAATTTGGGGAACTGAACCTCTTTTTGTCCCAGTGGAACACCATTGTAGGCTCTATAACAGTAAATTCTTTTTGCTGCAGGCAGTTTTGAAATCGTAGTTAGTCCTGGAAGGTCAAAAGTAATACTCATCATACATACCCCCACTTCAGAGTTCAAAAATAAAAAACATGTGCAATGAATGAACTTCAAAATTATGGAGTTACGATACTAAAATATGTATGTGCACTTATATATATATTTTTTTTGCATAACTCCTCATCTTTTTCTTGATATTGGGGTGGATCAAATTCTACAGCAGAAATTCGCAACTTTTTTTGAGAGAAGAGCAGCAAGGCATCCAAAGACATGCTTCCTGAACACAAAATATTTCAATGATCTTCACCTTCTCTCATCAAAGTGAAATAGTAATTAAAATTTTAACAGTTTAATTGTTTATCCTAGTGGTTACCAACTGTAATGCTGTGATATTTTAATTTTAAAGCATTTTTCTCTGATTTTTAAGTGTTATAGAAATGTGGAATATAAATTATGTTGTTAACCCTTACTGTGCCAAGGTTTTTTTTCCTCTGAAAGTGCAACTCAACTTCTAAGCCATATTATGAAACAGCTAATGATTGAAATAGTTCACCTTACATACTAAGAGAAAGAGAATTTAATTCTGAACAAAAATTGTAAAAATTTAAAGAAAAAAAAGTAGGTAAGCATAAAATACACATGCCAAAGCCATTTGTAGTGATTTTTGAAAACTATTTAATCAGCTCTTGACACTGAAAGGGTTGAGAAATGTAATGTATTGGTTATTCTTTGTCAGGTAATAATATTATAATATCAGCTATTACAGTCCTCAAGCTACAGATGTATATGGGAACCAAGGTTTATTTTAAGCTTGTTAAAAAAAAAAGGTATTATTTTCACTTTGTCTCTATCCATCCATTTCATCTGTCTTTCCATCTGTAGACAATCAATTTTTTCGTTTTAAGAGATAAATTAAAACTTTGGTTGGAGAGATAATAATGAAATATTAGGATTTATATTTTCCATATCTTCCAATAATTTGGGCATTTACCAATTTTTGAAAATTCAGACTTTAAACTAGTGTTATAAACAGTCTATTCATTCTAGGAATTAAATTTGAAAGTAAATTGTGTGATGAAGGAGTTATATTGACAGCAGTGAAATGGCCTTTCAAAGTCCTGGATGTTAGAAAAGCAACTTTTTTGATTTAAAAAAAATGAAAAATAATTATTTGTGGATTGGATAGGAACTAATAAAGTATTATTACTTTCATTTTTTAAATCTTCCATTAACTCTTTTTTTCCACTGTTAAGGAATGCTAAATTTGGAAAATGGCAATTTTTTTTGTTTTTGAAAATAAAAATATATCATTTTCATCAGAGGTGATTGCACTTTCTAGTATTATTATAAATTTACAGATTGTGAAATTGTGATATATAATGCAAACCAGTACTATTTTTCAAAAAAAAAAAGTAGGTTCTGGAACACAGATGACCCAAAATGTTGCTAGTGAAGATTTTTTTTTTTCAGGAACTGAGAAAAATCTAACTGTTGTAAGCTCACAAAATAATATAATTTTTAAAAAGAAAAACTATTTTTATACTAAATTTTAAACACAGCATGTTTTCATCGTTGTCATGATTTCTATTTTTGCTTTTATTGCCCAATGCTGAATGATGACCTTAAACTAGCTACAAGTTAACATAGTTGGATTAAAAAGTGTGAGTGAACATTCAACCATTTTAATAATCTATAGAGCAGATGTAGTGGACATAAAATAGCAGAGACTTAGGTGTAATAATCAGATTCATTTGTGAGAATTCTCTTTCACACTCACTTGTAGAAATACACTAAATTCTAATGCTTTCTAAAGGTGTAGCAGTGTGGATGTTACTATATTTTCCTGTGGATATTTACAAAATCCTCTAGTATCTATCTTTCACTTAAATCTCTTGCTTTAAATTACAAATAATAAATGCATTGCTTATACCTTTTAAACATATTTCTTATAATTTTATTATTATTATAAAAAAAATTGACAATGTTCTGGAATGGCATTCTGATGTGTTCTGGCTGAAAAATAGTACTGATGTAAACAGTATGAAAAGGAAGGACTAAATCTTATTAAAAGTGACACTCATATGTAGTAACTAGGCAAGTGCAAAAAAAAAAATTCCTATCAAATTGATTGCAGCCCTGTTGCATATAAAGTTATTTCCATCCAGTGCTTTGATAATATGCATCTGAAAACCCAAAGTTTATTAATACTCAATATATGGTTATAAAAGCTTGGTTTAATATCAATATATATAGCTTGTGTGTACCCCAACACTGAACTGGATGATAAAGATTCAAGAGAGCATAATCAACTGTCATAACCTTCCTTAAGCAGGTATGATTGCCTCCACCTTAGCTCAACTTTAGCAACTGGTGACTAACCAATCCCACATTTGCTTCCAGGAGGCAGATTGTTGGATTTTTTCACAGTTGACTAGTTAATATGGAAAGGTATTTATGGAACATTGTTTATGAAAATAGACATCTACCATGTTTTTAAATTGATTATATCTTTTTTTACACTATAATAGAAATGTTAAAACATGAATAACCCTTAAATACAGATGTGGAATATTAATCATAGTAGTTAAACTTCATTAGTCAATAAATTAAACAATTTTTACACCAGTTGTTCAAAGGCAACACCAGAAAGACAATGTTTAAATAATCTGATGGTACATGGACTCAAAATCTAAACTCAAGGTAGTAAAGAGAAAATAAATAGTCATCTCACAGACCACTTGTCTCTATTTTAGGGTTGATCCGGGTTTTGGCTTTGTGATATATTAGTTTCTCAAAATCCGGTGATTTATTTTGACTGCAGCTGCTCTTACAGTCTTTTAGATGAGGAGTGATCACTCATGATCTTGGTTTTACTTTCAGTGTTTTATCACTAATATATATATATAGTTTTAATATTGGCAGCATTTTCAGGGCAATTAAATGGTTATAGAATGCTGTTTCACGTTAGCACAAATAAATTTTGAAACTGTGAATAATTTGTATTTCTAAAAGCTTCAATTCGGCACTTTTTAGGTCTTGTCCAAAGAATGCAAACTTTAATTGCAATTAATATATGAGACAGAGGTGAAGATGTAATTGAAAAATATATCTGTTTCAGAATGCAAATTGCTCTTAAAGATCTACTAAGGGCTTCTAAAATTACTTTTGTTATTCTCCCCCCCCCCCCCCTCCCAATTACTTGCCCGTGTATCACTTTTATTTTCATTTCTCCTGGGATTCATTGCAGGCAAGTACATCTATCCCCTACCAAGAACTTAAAGATAATTGCTTCTCTTAACCCTTACAGTGATGGTTTTTCCTTCTCTAAAATGTAACTCAACTTCTGAGCCTCATTATGAAACAACTAATGAATGAAATAGTTCACATTAATTGCTCTTTCATTAAGTATGTAATTCTGAACAAAAAATATAAAAATTGAAAGAAAAAAATGGTAGGTAAGCATAAAAAAAAAGTTTTGCCTTGAGTGCGATTTGAACCCACATCTCCTAGTACACTATCAATATCAACCACTACACTATCAATGGTTAATGTGTTTTTTTTCTTCAGCTATTGTGACTTATAAACTTTCACACATTTTTAATTTGATTTGCTTGTAGTGCCATCTAAGTTGAACTAAGTATGGTGGCATATCAGTAATGCCAATCTCAATGTGGGTTGGAATCTCGCTCACAGCAGAACCATTTTTTTCAACTTACTATTTCATGATTTATCAGCTTCTGACACTTAAAAAGAGTTAACAAGGTTAACACATGTTTGGGAAGAAGCTAAGTTGGGGAAAGTTCTTGTACAGATATCAGCATAAAAAGGTACAGATAGTTTAAATTATAAAACTAACTGCTTTTTAGATAACATATTAATTATATATATATATATCAGTTAATTGTTTTAATGATTAAAATTTAGTTATTGTGTAAGTACATGAAACATTTTAATAAATTAATTTCTTGTTAGGCCACCATTTCGACAGCCAGTACCTCTTGGGGATAAGCAAGAAGTTCAGTTGCCAGCTACGAAAAAAGGTGAAGATTACAGTGGAGATAGTGTAGCGAGTGGTAGCAGCGGCTTTGGCAGTCTTCCTCGAAAACAAAGGCCTAATGTGCTTAGTTCAGGTCTGTTTTCTTATGTCTGTGTTTTTATGTTGCAACTGCTGCTGCTACCCCTTGCATGTAATTATTATTTTATTTTTATTTGAATTATAATATGGTATTGTTTATTTTCTGTCCATGAATCCCTAGTTGACTTTTCAAGGGGCTGGCAGTAGATGCAGAATAATGTTAAATCTTGAAATTTATTATGTAGGCACATTGTATAACTTGCATGCTTTGTGTCTAAAATACAAATTTTAGCTCTCTTCACTGATGTCACTGATGAGTACTTTATTATGGTTAATATAGTTAGAGACAGAGCAAAATCTAGCAGCCAGAAAGGCAAAAAAAAATTGTGAAGCATATACACTCAGTGTTCACTGAATTATGTTCACTCCACTTCATGTTATGCCAATGGAAAATTAATTTTTATGCTCCATAACTTCTAAAATAAGCTTTTCATGGCACAATATCACTGATGATAAATTTCAGATCTCAACTACATCTATATAAATCTCAATTTTACATATTATAAATCTTGATTTACTGGCAGTAGATGCAGAAAAATGTTAAATCTTGAAATTTATTATGTAGGCACATTGTATAACTTGCATGCGTTGTGCCTAAAATAGAAATTTAAGAGCAATAGTAACAAAAAGAATACTGCTGTAAGATCTTCCTGAAGAAATGAAAAAAGATTAAGAGGGAACAAAATTTAATGGGGCGGGGGTGGCTCAGTCGGTAGCATGCCAGGCTTGTAATCTGTAGTTCCCAGGTTCGAGTCCCAGCTGGGTCAGCGTTGAGACTTATCTCCGCAAAATTCTCCGCCCTGACCACGGTCAGTAGGGGACACCGATGGGCTTGGAAAGGCCGCCGTCCGTCGGATGGGACGTTAAGCCGTATCCCCGTGTGCGGGAGAGCCATACCCTGTGCACGTTAAAGAACACGCTGGATGGCTTTGATGGGAGGCTACCATCTGTCTCCCAACAGCTGTTCCAGTGGGTCCCCTTCCCCAACCTCTGAGCCTTCGGGGTCCATGTGACCTGGCCATTTAGCCCATGGTGTGCAAAAAAGTGCTGCTCAGAGGTAAAACAACCCAACAAAATTTAACACATTTTTTTATGTATCACACTGAGCATTAAACATTAAAATTATTGTTTCACAGACCTCTGTGGCAAGCAGTTGCTTGAGAGGGTATTTATTTTTATTTATATGTAACCTCTTTGTTTTGTCATTTTGCCTGTTAATTTTTTCTGGCAAAGCATTCATTTATATGTAATCCTCATTTTTTTTTAGTTACTTTCTCTATTTTAACTTTTATTTTTATGCATAGTATTATATGTATTATCCTTATTGATCCCTAATGTTATTTCAGTAGTTAAGATACGCTATATGTTCAGTATCCAATAGCGTTAATTAGTACTGTACATATAATAGCAGTTGTTTTAACTTAACAAATTAAAGGAAATGCCACTTCTTGAATCATTGTACAGGAACAATTCTGAAGCACACTGCATTTGGTGTGAACATAGCTACCTGACTTTCATTTATGTAGCTCTCAAATAATAGCTCTTGGATCTTACTATACCAGTAACCATCCCCCTTCCTACAAATTGTACATAAAGATCTGTATGGGATCTTGAATGTATATATATAGTGCTGAAAGTGCATTTATGACTTTCAGCAATATATATTATGACTAACTGACGAGTACTTTAGTATGGTTAATATAGTTAGAGACAGAGCCAAATCTAGCAGCCAGAAAGGCAAAAAAAATATGAAGCACATGCACTCAGTGTTCACTGAATTATGTTCACTCCACTTACGTTATGTCAAAGGAAAATTAACTTGTATGCTCCATAACTTCTAAAATAAGCTTTTTATGGCTAAATATCACTGATGATAAATTTCAGATCTCAACTACATCTATATAAATCTCGATTTTACAAATTACTCGCTCAATATTTAAAGAGTTATGGAAATTTGAATGATTAATATCAGTAATGCCAATCATACAAAATTCATAAACATTGCAAGGATTATTAGCATGAACTTTTATAATATTGACTTTTCTTAATTAAATGGTTTAAAATAATGCTTTTTTAAAGATCTAATTAACTTTTGAAGTAAATTCTTGGCTGATATTTTTGTTGTTCAATATTTAAACTTCCATAACTCTATTTTTTTTAAATATTGAGTGAATTTTAAAATTGAGATCTAGATATTTATATTTGAGATCTGCAGTTTATCAGTAATTTTTACCATAACCACCTTATTATAGAAGTGTGAAGAATCAAAATTAGCTTTCCACTGACTTAACATGGAATGGTCATAATTTAATGAACACTGAGTGTATATATTACACAATTTTTTAAAGATTAAAGCAGAGGGGAAAAAATTTATACCAGAACATGGTGTTCCAGTTTGATCTCCCCCCCCCCCCACCCCAATTTTTTTTCTAGGTCTGAACCTGGTTAGACAGAACATAATGAAGGAACAGGTTAGTGCAAGAAGATAATTACTATTGAAATGAATAAGATATTAGTTATTATGGAAAATGATGGTGTCCAAGTGGTTAGCATACTTGGCTGCAGATCAAAGGAACCTGTCTTGGTTCAAAAAGTTGGTGCACCAAATCTAAGACAACTTTGGTGCCAAAGCTTTTTACTTCTTTATTCAAGACCTCATTCATTTCATTCTCATTCATTTTTGACTGGAAAAATGAAGAATTAATTAAAAAAGTATATTATCTTATTCGATGTTTAAAAAAAATCTGCTGTAAAAAAAAAATACTTTGCCATGTATGTTATAACCTGCAATGAATCATGCCTATGAAAGATCAATAATGGCATATAAATATACAGGAATAAAACCAGTAAATTTGTAGAAGTAAAAATGAACAGGTTATAAGCCAGTCATTGTTGCAGTCAGCGGAGTAGCATATCTGCTGAAATATCTAAGGAATAAAAATCAATAAATCAATAAAAGTAAGAACAAGTTGTAAGGTACATTTTCATACTTAGCGATGTAGAAGAACTCCAAAAGATCTACTAGGGGCGGGGGTGGCTCAGTCGGTAGCACGCCAGGCTCGTAATCTGTAGTTCCCAGGTTCGAGTCCCAGCTGGGTCAGCGTTGAGATTTATCTCTGCAAAATTCCCTGCCCTGCCACGGTCAGTAGGGGACACCGATGGGCTTGGAAAGGCCGCCGTCTGTCGGATGAAACGTTAAGCCGTGGCCCCGTGTGTGGGAGAGCCATACCCTGTGCACATTCAAGAACACGCTGGATGGCCTTGACAGGAGGCTACCATCTGTCTCCCAACAGCTGTTCCAGTGGGTGCCCTCCCCCAACCTTCTCTGAGCCTTCGGGGTCCATGTGACCTGGCCATTTAGCCCATGGTGTACAAAAAAGTGCCGCTCAGAGGTAAAACAACCCAACCCAAAAGATCTACAGAAATAAAATCAAAATAGATCTATTGAAATAAAAAAAAGTTTTATAAAAGTACAAATAATGCTAACTGATTTTAAAGGTTATCCAATTCTGATGACACTATATGCACAGCACACAGTGCAGTGGCAGACATTTACATTAATTAGTGCCATCAGCTTTTGCTAGGCTATGCTTTATTTACCACTGGTTTTGCACAAAAAAGTTATTTTTAGTTTTGGTTTCAGAAGCCAGAGAGCACTGTTGAAACTGGGATGAATGATAAAAATAATTTTAGGATATTGAAATGGTTTTTAAGATAGAAATGAGCATAAAATAAAAAATAATTCAAAACCATACTTCGTAATTGCTTATAAAATCTTCCATTTTTAAAAATAGCAGTGAAAAATGTTGCATACATTCATTGTGTTTCATGGTACTCTTTGCACAATTTATTGTTCATAATAATTTTATCAGGCACTATAGATCTTAAAACAGTACAAGAATTCTGGAAGCATGATTCAAAATCTGATTCAGTAGGTGTAAAAAAGAAAGAGAATTAAAAAATGACAATTATTAGCATATATTTTGTACATTAGTTTAGAAGAAATTTTAAAAAAATGACTGATGCTAGGAAAATGTCAATTGGGGATTCATTGTAATTTGGTGTAGATGTTACAGATATACTATATATTATATAGCCATATTTAAATGACTATATAATATGTACTAAATAAAATTCATTCCATATAAAATTCCATTATACACAAATCATTAGCAAGTTCATCTGGTGGTGTTCCAATGGAACTCTCAACTTAATGATTGGCTCTTCCCCATCGTGTATACCTAATGCAGACAACTTTTGTTGCAAACTCCTTTTGCTATTGTGCAGAGGAGAGTCTTTTCAACCTGCTTAAGTTTTACTAATGATAATTACTGCTTTATTCAGTAATAGGCAGATTATCTTCTAATAAATAGCTAAATTAATGACTTGAGTAAGTGATAATGTATAAACTGTGTACTTCTAGTAACTGCCTATTATCCTCATTTAATTTAAGATATTTTGATGTGGTGCTTTTAAATTTACTCAATTTTAAGAAACTGTAATCTTCCTAAATAATGGAATCAAATTATATTTTAATATATCTCTAAAATACCAAAATCCAAGCAAAAAGTTTTTTCCAACTTTAAAAGAGTGATTTACTGAAAATTCCTAAGTTTGAAGACTATACACTGCTCATGAAAAGTTAAGCATAGATCAATAAACTGTGCCTGTCTCAAAATATATATCAACAAATTTAATCAACTTTCACAGGAAGATACAAGATGATAATATGACAAGTCATGAAAATCTTGAGCAAATTATTTACATCCTACCCTAAAGAAGGCAAATAAAGGAAAGTACATGAAAAATGGGAGGTGATTTTGAATACAAAATGTATAGTCAATAGGGAACATCTAACACTGAAGCAGGTCTGATAATTGATTCATAAGATAATTCAGAAAATGTGTGCTTGATGGGAGAATGACAATAAAGTCCACAAAGCAATAAGAGCGTTCCTGAGATCCTTTGGGGTTGAAGAAAAGTGGTACGTCTCCCCCTGCCATTCCTAAATATTCTACAGATTGAGATCTGGAGAAAAATTAGGCCATTCCATTCATTACATACTTTCTATATTAAGATGTTGTTGTTCTGTTCTTTGTGGACAGACATTATTGTCCATTAGGAGGAAAGTACCACCTGCTGCACTAGCATAGTGATAATAAATCACTATGCTAGTGCAGTAGATAATACTTCTCTCCTAGGAGTATCATCAAGGATCTCATTCTGATTTCTCAGAACATTCACTGAACTTTCATTAAGCACTTGGAAGTCAGTATAACAACCAAATGAAAACCCAACTCACACAGTCAAACCTTCACCACCAAACACACTTCTCTTAGTGATGATATGGTGCTGGTGGGTTTCCACCTTTCTCCAGATCAGTAAATACTGTCTGACTGTAAAGAAAATCTCAATTCATCCATTAACAAGATGCAACTCTATTGTTCCAGTCTTCCATGCAGAGAGTGGCACCATATAAGTGTCTAGAAGTTAAAAGGATTGATACAATGGATTGACAGGTATAGAGTCCAGTCTTCTGGTTGCAGTTGAGACAAATGCCTGCCTTCTTGTGGTTGCAATGAGATCTGAAAGCAGAGATGATGCTGTTCCATTGGGACAGTAGTCCAACATAGGATCATTTTAAAGAGTTTTAACCCTAGGGTGCCCTGGAACAGGTCTCCTGATTACTGTATGAGTTGTTTCGAATTGCTGCTTTAGCCTTGAGATAATAGAATGGTGGACACCAAAGAATATGGCATCTGGTCCAAAATTATTGAGACCAGCTAAGAGAAGAAAAATTGACACATTGTCAATGTTTAGATTTCTGCAATTTGGTACTGAATATGTTAGAGGATAACCCATCCTTTTTCTCTGAGATCATTTAGATAGATGAGGTGCAATTCGCAGGGCCAGAAGCAGATGCTCATTACTGGACTCTTAGCAACTCATCCTTCATCAATGAGGCATTAAGTAAGCTGGTCAACTCGTGTCTGATACCGTATTTGTAACAATATACTCATTGAACCAGTATTCTATGAGGTAACATTAACAAATCGGAGGTACCTCAAACTGTTATGGAAAACAATATCTGAATGGTCAGATTACCTTCCCTCAGGGATGTACATGCATGTGGTACAACATGATGGCATACTACTGCACCAGCCAGCAAACATATGCTCTCTCCTATCTGATGCATTTAGACACAAAATCATCAAGTATGATAGTCCTATGGAAGTGGGGGGGGGGGGGGGGCAGTCTCAGTCAGTAGCATGCCAGGCTCATAATCTGAGTTCCTAGATTTGCGTCCTAGCTGGGCCAGCATTGAGATTTATCTTTGCAAAACTCCCTACCCTCAGTCAGTAGGGGACACCAATAGGTTTGGAAAGACAGCCATCTGTCTGATGGAACTTAAAGCCATACCCTGTGCATGTTAAAGAACACACTGGATGGCCTTAAGAGAAGGCTATCATCTCTCCTAACAGCTGTACAGTGGGTCCCCTCCTTCCAACTTTCTCTGAGCCCTTGAGGTTCTTGCGATCTGGCCATTTAGTCAGCTGTGTGCAAAAAAATGCCATCAGAGGTAAAACAACCCAACCACCTGTCAAATGACCTTTGTGGTCACTGGACTTGACTCCTAAGGACTTCTTCCTCTGGAATTATTGAAGGAACAAGTGTCACAGAACCTGAAGATCTACAGTGTTGGATCATTGATGCCTACAATAGAATGACACTCACATGGATGGTCACTGTACTTGTATTACAACAAGCTATTCTTCTTGCCTTCAGATGAGCATTTTAACTGATGGTGGGCACATTGAACATTAGACTTGTGTGCCTGTGAGTTTTGTTTATACTATTCATGAATTGGAATTTAATCATCCTGTAATCATTAATCTGTATAATAAATGGTTTTGTCACTGTTCTTTCTCTTCCTGTTGTCTGTGCCATGTTTTCCATGTCTGCAGGTTGTCGCAGCATTTTGCAGTGGCTGAGCATCAATCATCTAATTTCAAATGATTGATATTTGTAGCCTTCCATCCCCCATTTCATGCATACCATATGTTGTTTCCTACTAATTAGAATATTCTCTATAGCTTTGTATTTACACTTTTTCTTTGTTTTCGAGTTAGGTTTGTTAACTGCTTAAATTTACCACATATTAGATCCTAATTGTTTATGCTACAGTCACTATCATTCAATTGGGCCATCATTTTCCTATAGACTGACATTTGTACATCTGGGACTCATCATTAAAAAGTTATTTGGGTGTTTTGGGACTTTGAACTCTGTGCATAGAAATGGCACATCAAGCCATTTTATCATTCTTCATTTATTAGGTTATTTTAAACTTTAAAATTATTTTGATTATTTGATGATAAAAATAGAATTTTAAAATTACACTGGTTTCCATAAATTAAGGAAAAATGAGAAAAATCACGATAATTTGCCAAAACATTGTGTGATCCTCACCAAACTTGTTCAAGTAACCAGTAAAGTAATGCCAAGTGAGCATATCATATGCAAATTAGTCTAGGTTATGTCAATTTGCATAATCAGATAGTGGCATAAAAACTGGTGTTTTGCTGTGGATTGTTATTTTGTGTTGTAAAAATGAGTAAAGAAATTCAAAATAGCCATTTTGTAGGAATGACCTCAAGACATCATTTTCCATATGAACTGCTGATGGGCACACCATCAGCAGTTCCTTGTGGAACTGCTGATGGAGAGCTGTTGGCCGGCTTGAAGCAGACCAAAGTCAGTCAGATGTGGCATGATGGCTGAATGTGAGTCCTTCTGTGGTCTGTAGACTGTGGAATAAATTTCTTAGAACAGATTCTGTATCTTGGAGGTTTAGCAGAGGAAGGGCTAGAGTTACCACCATTGTACAAGACCGATATCTGCGGTTAACAGCATGAAGGAATAGGACGTCCCTCTCAGCTATGATCCTCTCTTGCAGCAGCCACTGGGAGGGTTGTATATCAGCTTCTACTGTGTGTAGAAGGATTCATGAGGGAAGTCTGTATACTAGAAGGCCAGTAATTTGTATACCCCTCACATCACAGGAGAGAGCAGTTAAATTGGGCACACTCATGTTAATTGGACAGAGGGCAATGGAGGTCTGTACTCTTCACAGATGAGTCCAGATACTGCTTGCAGAGTGATTCCGGACAATGTTTGATATGGAGAGAACGAGGTACTCACTATCAACCCAGTAACATCTGTCAAAGAGACAGTTACAGTTGAGGTAATGTGTGTTTGGGGTGGCATTTCTTTAGGTGGACGCGCAGACCTCTATGTGATGACGAGTGGGAACCTCAATGCTCAAAGGCATAGAAATGACATCCTGGACCCTTATGTACATTCTTACACCAGTGCAATAGGTGAAACATTCATCTTACAAGACAATAACGCTTGTCCATACACAGCTCGACTAGTGGAACAAGAGGAGACCATTAGGTGCATGGAGTGGCCAGCTCGATCTCCCGACCTAAATCCGATTGAGCACGTGTGGGATGCTCTAGGGTGTTGTACTTGGAAAGGTGTTGCTGCCCTCAACCCACCACCTGAAACAAAGGAGGAACTTATTACTGCTTTAAAGGAACAATGGTCGTTACTCCCTGCTGAGCTGATTCACAACATAAACGGCATGGAACATCGCTGTCGTGCCTGCATTGCTGTAAGGAGGGTAACCACACTCCTTATTAAAGAACTTTGCCCATTGCATTCTGACACCTCATTTTTGGACAAGTTCCTGTAAATGTTATTTTTTGATGACAAATGTTTCTAGTGTAAAATATTTTATGCCATTCTGAAACTAGCATTGTAATTCGTGTTTTCAGCAAATTTCATTAAAATCATTAATAAAATTTTTTGTTTATTATAATTTACTGAGTTTTCCTTAATTTATGGAAACCAGTATATTTGGAATAAAAAATACTAGAAATAAGAAATTCTTTAAGAAAATCATTATAAATGCTAAGCTAAAAACAATTTATTAATGAAAGACAGTGAATACCTAAAAAAATTTGATGGCTGAAAGATGCTGTATTTTACTTACTGAAGACTGATTATAAAAGGATGAAATTATAACCAAATAAATATATATTTTTACTTTATTTTTTCACAATTGTGAGAAAAAGTATAATTTTAGGTTAAATGTTATTTAAATGTTATATACTTTTAATACCGTAACTTAAACTTAGATTTCGTTTGTTTTTGGCTTCAGAATGAAACCAATGCATGAATTCTCCATACTTGTGTGAAATCATCACATTTAAGCCACAATTCATTACCATGAGTATAAGACATATTGCTTGCAGGCTGCATGTTTGAAAGAGGTTTTGTGGTAGGAGCTCATATGCTGTATAGGATTCAAATCAAGAGAATGAGTTGGTTAGTCTACAAGCCTAATGGTATTCCTTTCCAAGTACTAGTTGATTAATCATCTTTACTGAGGAATGTCATAATTCTGAAAGAATATGTTGACTGTGACACAAGCTTATAACCTGACAGAGTACCTTGGCACTCATTTCTTTCTGCAGCATACACAAATCCATTGCACAGTGCTGTCCAATATGTTCACCACTTGCCACATGTGGTGAATAGGTATTGCATTGCAGCAAATGCATGAATAAGAAATAACGTTAGTTATACCTACCTATTTACTAATATGTAATATGGTGAATATGGTAATACCACTGCATTATAGAATCCCTGCTCATACCATCATACTCTCACAGTTGTCTCTCTTCATGATGTTTCTGGGCTGGTACCAACCTCTAAATCAGTCTACATGTTTTGTCTCTATTGAATTCAGACAAGTCGACATGTTTTTGATGCAATTTTCATAGTTTGTATCTAGCATATGGAGAATCAAGGTAAGCAACATGAACATTTATTAACTATTTAACCTATTAACACTGTGAGCCATGTTCCACTAGGGAAAAGTTTTGGTTTTTTTTTTTGTTTCAAATAAGTGCTATTTATCATATGAAAGTCAAGGCATGTATTTATAAGACTGTATTAGGCTAATGAATCATTGTCAGTATTTTCACAATTTTACGTCCGAGCCACTTACACTCGGACATCTTTTATCTGATAGTGCCATTTTATCTCCAATTTTTGCCTTTTTACAGTTTACAGGATATTTTACCAGATTATAATTTTAATCATTTGTAATTTATTCACCGTCTGCCTAGGTCATTTACACCTGGGCTAGTTTTATCCTTTGTCTGTACTGTATTTATTTATCTACACATTTGTTGTTTTACACCTCACTTTTTATTTCTGTTATATATATATCTTGTTGGTTTTAATTTTTACCCTTTCGAGCATTTGTTTTTTAATTTTGGTTGAGGAGTATTTGTTTTTTAGCATATTTTTACCTTGTCTGGCGCATTATAGCCTTAGTAGCTCATGCGCCATAAAACTCCAAACAACCAACCAACCAATCATTGTCAGTTTTACTAGTCTAAAAGCTTTGAGTGATGTCATCAAAGAATGCACTTAAATGCATAATCAGTTGCTTACCTCACTTTGACAAAACGTATATATATTTGAGGTCATGCAGGCATTCATATTGCAGATGAAAGTGTTAAAGGTAATTTGTTTTTTTAACTTTATAGCAGCATATCAGATTAGTATGTTAAGGAGATGAACATGAAAGTAGTGAGTGTCATTCACTCATTAATTATTAGCAATTTTAATCTAGTTACCGATAAGTACAATATAATTCAAAGATAGTTTCATTGAATTTCTCATCTGTGGTGAATGAACTTTATATTAGTGAGTGGCCAGAATAAACTTAGTTGACTGAAGTTCTAACTTGGATGAGTCAAGTTAGATAAATTTATTGAACTTACATAACTTGAGTATCATGAGTATACATTGACTTATATATTAAATCCCAAAGAAAGTAAATCACATTTTTATTGAATTGAAATAAGTAATGGAACTTATTGGCAAGTCTTTTTTTTTTGTTATGAACTCTACTTGGTTGTCATCTTTAAGACTATTTTTCATTGAGCTTCCAGTTTTATGCACATATTTTTTATGCATTCATTCCCAGTTCAAAGCAGTGACATTAAAGATCTCTATAACTCGGATATTTCTTAGCCATGGGTGCCTCCTTCCAATGTAGAGATATGTGATTAAAAATACAGTTTGCTATAAAAGCTTAAGTTATTAAAACAGTGTTTAAAATCATTGAATGATATTTTTAGGAGCATAATAATTAGAATAATTAGATTGTTGAAGAACATTCAGATGTGGTCAGCTGCCTTGTTTGTTCACCCTTTAATCCATCACTGGTTCAAAAATAGCACTTCATTATATAGTTGTTGTTTTGCACTAGTTCATTATTTTGAAATTAATGTTTTAATTATTGTGATAGAATTGGTTACTGGAGCAACTGAAGACAAAGATGGAAAAGATGAAGAACAACAACAAGATTTTGAACTTGGGCATTCAAGAAATTCTAGCTATGCTAGTCAGCAGTCAAAAGCATCTGGCTACAGCAGTCTACCATCACATTCACGACAGAGTAGTGCAGAATCTGGTCATCATAGGTATTAAAAATAATCAAATCATTTAATTATAGCATGTACCAAAAATGTTTTTTAAATCAGAAATTGGCAAAAAAATGTATCCTGTCTTCTGAAGTCATATAACTGCCAACTCTCCCAATTTAACCAGTAGATACCCAATTTTTGATTCATCCTGGTTTCCCAGTTAGAACTGTTTTCCTCCTAGTTTTCAATAATTATTTTTACAATTTTTCAGAAAGTTAAATACTAATTTTTATGTTATTAGCACTATGTAAAGTAATGAAAATGAAGAATGTAAAGTTATATATGTAAAAGGTTGTTACAATGAGGTTGAGGGGATTGTGAAAAAAAGTTTACTTCAGTGGATATTTCTTTCATATGTAGGATAGATCCTTTTCTTTCACTTATGTGGATAAGATGCAAAAAAAAAATTCTCTGTTAGAAAGTATGAATAAATAATAAAATGTTAATAGTCAAATGCTTTTGAATGTAGTAATGTAAAACATATGGACCCAAAAGACAATCACTGATTACACAACAGTGATTGGTAAAGCACTAGTTACAGTCTTACCAACCTTGCAGCTGTAAAATATAAGCAATAACTTGTTCTCAAGTGCTCTCATTTCAGTGAGACAGATCATGGTTGTGCATACTTGTTTAAATCAATTAATGTTCAAAAGAATTAAATCTCCTTTGTATTTTTTTATTCAATCTGAAAGTTAAATCCTAAAATTAAAGTTGGCTGTTGATTTATTCATCCTATTATAAGATGAAATGTGTTAAATAATACCTTAATGAAGTCGGGTCTGTAAATGGAAGGAAAGTTGTATACCAATCCCTGATGATGACATACAGAACTGGCTAGGTCTAGCACCTAATATCTGATCCAGTCTTGTGGTGCAGGCTGTTAGTACTTACAAAAAAGATATTCTCTTCTGGATGACCTACTGATCTGGTCATCTATAGCCACTTTTTTCTGAGGAATGGTCAACTTCACAGGGTCCTGGTGCTGACCATTTATACCCACTGGACTGATTTATGGCTATGGATCCTGAACTTGAAGCACTGGTGAGTCTCTGTTGAAGGAAAACCTGCCACTGTGTTTCTTGTTTGCCTATGGGTTGCCAGCCCTAAGTGAACAGAGGCACAGGATATCTTATATCAGCTGGTCAATAATCCTGATTAGAGGCCATCACAGATACCTGAACCATTGCCTGAGCTAATTTGGCATATCAAGAATTGTACTCTGGAGTAATATGTCTGACAGGTCAGTTTCTATCTAGATTATGGTTCTTGGAAAAGGTTCACTAGAAAAGGTGGAGCCTGAAGTACCTACCAGCTTGGGTAGCTTCAGCCTTTAGCATTGGGGGTTCAGGTCTTTCCTCCATGAATGTGATTAGAGGGATGTTTGATATTGTTGGCTCTACCTCCTTCAATAAACTTAGTTTCTTTAAAAAATCTTGCTAATCATTTTCTCTCTACAGGCACATGGAATGTGAGGAAGTTGCATAGAAATTATTCTCTTAACATCCTCACACAAGAATTCCTATGTTATAACTTAGATATTCTGGGCTTGCAAAAACCAGATGGATAAGTGATGATCAGATACCTAAAAATAATTTTAAATTTCTCTTTTCAGGGAGGGAAGATGGAAAACATTTCCAAGGTGTAGGTTTGCTTCTCAGCAGACACATCAGTGATGCTCTTCTAGGATATTACTTGATTAATGAAAGATTTTGTAGCTAAATTTAAAATTAAGATTAAAGACTCAAATGATATCTGTTATGCCCTCACAGATGACTGATAAGAATGATAAAGATAGATTTTACAGTCTACTTCAGAATATTTTGATTTCTCTCAACAAAAGAGATATTTCTCTTGTACTAAATGACTTCAGTGCTAAAGTATGTACTGATTCTGACCTTTGGGCATGGGTGGCTCAGTCGGTAGCGCGCCAGGCTCATAATCTGTAGTTCCCAGGTTCGAGTCCCAACTGGGTCAGCGTTGAGATTTATCTCTGCAAAATTCCCCGCCCTGCCCACGGTCAGTAGGGGACACCGATGGGCTTGGAAAGGCCGCCGTCTGTCGGATGGGACATTAAGCCGTGGCACTGTGTGCGGGAGAGCCATACTCTGTGCACGTTAAAGAACACACTGGATGGCCTTGAAGGGAGGCTACCATCTGTCTCCCAACAGCTGTTCCAGTGGGTCCCCTCCCCCAACCTTCTCTGAGCCTTCGGGTCCTTGTGACCTGGCCATTTAGCCCATGGTGTGCAAAAGAGTGCCGCTCAGAGGTAAAACAACCCAACCCTTTGTCATTGGTAGTTCCAGTGGCAATGAGGAACATCTCCTGCAGGTAAGTAAACTTAATGGTTTGAGAATAACTAATACTTATTGCAAACACTGGGACATTTATAAATACACATGGTTTTCACCTGATGGGTAAATAATATATTAACAGCAAATGTCCTAATGTTTAGGAATACCAGATCATATAGGTGAGCTGAAATTGGTTCTGACCATTACCTGGTCAAAAGTGTCTTACAGCTGAAGCATAAGAAATGTTCTAAGGTGAAGACAGAGCTGCTGACTGATAAAATTGTACTATAGTGACCAAATGCAGTATCTGTAACTCAGGACAGACATGTCTGGAGAACAAGATTACTCTGATAGGACCTCTGTGGTCCATGGCTGCATGAGGATTTTGTATGTATATAATGAAGTCAGCATGGCCACTGACTATACTGTATTTTCAATGTTATGCAAATGTTTCAGACTGAAATGTGTTCTGAATTCTTGCATTAATTTTTTCATCAATTTAGAAAAGGTTTTTTCCATGATTGAAGAGAAATGCATAGGGTTCAGCAAATAAGTAGTTTTGTGTTGCTTTTACCTAGTTTTGTGTAGTTTTGTGTACCTTTTCATCTTTAGCTTTTTAATTCGCTTTCATAAAAATGAGCTAATGTTTTCACTTTGTTGCCTATTCCTTTTTAAATAAGAACTTCAAAAAGAAAACGCTTAATCTTTCGTGTTTAAAAAAAACAAACGAAAAAAAGACGCTCATCTCTCTGTTCATCTATGGGCATTTTTGGCTTTTTAGTGATAAATAAAAATTCTTTTTGGATTGGATAGATAATGATAAAATATTAGGATTCCCATTTTTGAATCTACCAAAAGTTTAAATTTCTCCCTCGGTGGTGGAAAAAACTGAAATTTGGAAATGTGAAATTTTGGTAGTGGAGTGTGCAGGTCGAAAGGTTTGCACTAACGGTAATGATTTGTCCCCTTACCTCCATGGGGATGAGAAAACAATTTTTTTTATATTAGGAGATAATTGAAAATTTTATTTTCAGTTGGATAGGTACTAATGAAATGTTATGATTCATATTTCAAATCCTCCAGAAAATTTTAATTTCCACTTTTAGAGGATCTAAATATGCAAACTGCAAAACTTTAGATAGATATTTCAAATGATCTATTTTTGTTAGAAATCTGAAATTTCTTTGTTAGAGTGTGATGATCAGGGGATTTACATTGATAGTAATAATTTGGCACTTTTTCTCAGGGGGGGGGGGGGGAGAATGCAATTTTAGGGGATAAATGAGAAATTCTTTTTCTTGTTCTCTAGAGGTACTAATAAAATATTGCTATTTTCACTTTTCCAATCATCCATTTTCGAATTTCCACTATTAGATGGTGCAAAAGCCAAAAAAATGGAAAATTTTATTCACTTTGAAAATATGCATCCCATATTTGCCGAAGGTAATGTGTTTTCATCTAGATATATTTTATTCAAATATAGTACAACCCATCTTAGTCAGCCATTTGTTCACCAAATGTGGTCAACTGAAAAAAGGCTACCAAGTTAAAAAGATTACTGTACTTTCTATATGCTTAGTCATCTTTTAGGGCAGTGGTTCCCAATGGGGGCATTTTCTTGAGTTTTTCTGCAGAAATGGATTAAATAAAATATTAAATACTTCATAGATTAGATATCCTCCTTCCATGAAGGGGGCATTTGACCCAAAAAGGTAGGGCACCACTGCTTTTTTTTTTCAATTTTGTGGCCAATTTCATAGGTTTTGTTGTAATTGTTCTTTAGTCCCCCCCCCCCAATAAAAAAATACTAACTGGTGTTTTCAATTTGTTGTCCGTAGACATTCATTGTTTTTGTTTTACAGATAAATGAATGATTGTTTTTGAATTGGATACTGGTAAAATATTCACCCTTTCCAAATCTCCCATTAAATCTTAATAATGTCCTCTAGAGGTGGAAAAAGTTATTAAATCTTAATAATGCCCTCTAGAGGCGGAAAAAGTTGGAAAATGGACAAATTTTCAACAAATATTTCCAAATGATCTATTTAATCTAAAACTTTTGGTGGTCGAGTGTAAGGGTCAAACGTTTACACTGACAGCAATGATTTGCCCCCTTAATCCCAGAGAGATGAAAAAGTGCAACTTTTTCATTTTAAGAGAAAAATTTTATATTCTTTTTGGATTGTATAAGTAATGATGAAATATTAGAATTTGCACTTTCTGAGTCTCCTAATAGTTTTTTTAATAGCACCCTCTAGTGGTGGAAAAAAGGGGGGAAATGGCCAAACTTTGAGCAACTATTGGAGTTTTAAACTTGAAATTTTGGTAGTGGAGTGTGAAGGTCAAGAAATTTACACTGGCAGCAGTGATTTGCTTCCTTAACCACAAGGGGATCAGGAAACACATATTTCTATTGTTAAATGAAAAAAAAATTTTTTTTGTTTCTTGGGTGTTAATTAAAAGACCTCATCTGGCTTTCTGTGCTGTTTTTGTAAACTTTACAATGTAAAATGTCTTAAATTTATAGTGATTGGGCCATTTGATGTGAGAGATTTTTGTACAGATACCAACAGTTTGAAGATGTATCAATTTCTGCTAAATTTATTTTGTCAACAAATTCTCAGTGGTTTTGAATATAGAGGAAAAAGATTTAATTTAGTCCTCCAAACATGCCTCTCCTTAGCTATACAGCTGTTGTATTTTGTTACTGCAAGCCAATTCTGGCAAGTGACAATGTCCACTTTATCCTTTTCTTGAGATCTTTAAACACACTATTTATAGCTATTCACTAATCTGTAATTAGTCGTGTGAGCAGCATGGCCACACCATTGCTGTAACTATCTGTACAGGATGCTGCTCAAAGGTGATTAGTGGCTCTTTCCTCTAACCTCATCATTATGTATAAAATCAAACCACTTAATACATAAGATACTGCATAAGAATCTAGAATAAAAGTAATCAGATCTCTTATTATCTTACAAAGGTTCCAAGTTTCACTACCATGGCAAACTTTAGGAAGAGCCAAACTATTACACAGTTTAATTTTAGTCTTTAGATGTGTAGATCCATTTATAAAAATAAATAAATAAATACCCCCTCAAGCAGCTGCTTGCCACAGAGGTCTGACAGGAGTCTGTCAGTTTATATGCCACAGTAGGAGATCTGAGAGGATGGCAGGACCTCAGCAGAAAAACGACACACACATCCATGCCTAATCCGGGACTCGAACCCAGGTCCCTTAGATCAGTAGCCAAGCGTACACTTCATTTAATTTTGTTTCACTTCACATTTTTCAGCAACAAATTAATGGTGTTGCACAATTCATTGTATGTGCCTTGGAACCTTTTTCTCTAAAACTAATTAGAAGTTAAATCCCACCATACTTGGGCATCAATAATAAACATCGCAAAAAATGAAATTCAAAGTTTCTGCACTAATTTCCTTTCCATTTCTGATTAAGAGAGGTTCCTCTGGTTAAAATGTTTTTTAATGTCGGTGTCAAGAAAGTTTTTTTGTTAGGAAAGGTTTCTGTCTCTAAGGGTCTCATTTTCAAGTTTTTATTGCATTATGGTTTTCATTGTATATTTTTATTTAAAACTTTTTTACTATCCTAGAATTATTTTTGTTGGTCGTTAGTATAACAGTTTCCAAAAACGATTTTTTTGCAGCTGTAACCATATCTAAATAAAATTCATATAATTTCTTATGATTTTTTATTGTTTATTTGTAGCCACTTTACTTGATTTTGAAATATTTAAATTTTTGTTTTAAGCAACAGAATTCATTTAGGTGATATTTATATATATTTTAGTATCTTATTTATCATTTTGCATAAAAAATTTTCTGTAGTGACAATTTATATTTCAGCATTTTTTTACTTCCATTGTTGCAGATAAACTTGTCTTTTGACAGTTTTATATCCTATAATATTTTTTCCTTAACTTATTTTACTTTAAGTTATTTTTGAAATTATCTTGATTTTGAAGCAAAAATTTTTTTGATAGATAATATATCATCATTATTATCTTCAAGCAGCCATGGGATATGGAGGTCCAATCAGATTGTGCAATTTAGTTCTCCAAACACATCTCTCCTGAGCTACATCTCACCACTGTAGACCAATTCTAACATGTACCTGTTTGACATTCTGTCCTCCGCATCCTAGATCTCTCCCTCTTAGGCCTTTAGGCACACTGTTCGTAACTCTATTCGCTAATCTATAGTTATGCATGTGTGCAACATGGCCAAACCAATGGAGTCTCTCTGTACAATATGCTATTCAAAGGAGGTTTCCAACTCCTTTGCCTAACCTCATCATTACTTATAAAATTGAACCATCTAATGTCCAAAATACTGCATAAGCATCTAGAATCAAAAGCATTAATTTTTCTGTTATATTGTTTGCAAAGGTCTAAGTTTCACTACCATAACTCACTCTAGAAAGAACTAATCTATATACAGTTATTTTTTTAAATTAAAAAATACAATAAAATTTTATTTGAAAAAAACATCAAAATATTTTACTTTTTTTTTAAATATATTATTTCATCATTCAGAATTAAATGCTCTCTTTTGGTAGATAACTTGACCTATTTCTGTTTACAAGGTGGGGTGGGGGTGGCTCAGTCGGTAGCGCGCCAGACTCATAATCTGTAGTTCCCAGGTTCGAGTCCCAGCTGGGTCAACATTGAGATTTATCTCTGCAAAATTCCCCGCCCTGCCCACAGTCAGTAGGGGACACCAATGGGCTTGGAAAGGCCGCCGTCCGTCGGATGGGATGTTAAGCCGTGGCCTCGTGTGTGTGGGAGAACCATACCCTGTGCACGTTAAAGAACACGCTGGATGGCCTTGACGGGAGACTACCATCTGTCTCCCAACAGCTGTTCCAGTGGGTCCCCTCCCGCAACCTTCTCTGAGCCTTCGGGGTCCATGTGACCTGGCCATTTAGCCCAAGGTGTGCAAAAACATGCCGCTCAAAGGTAAAACAACCCAACCCTTTTTACAGGGCTTCAGGATAAAGTATCTAAATTTCTGAGTTTTTTATGAATGGAAAGGTTAGAAATTAGGCACCAGATAAGAATTTATTATGGCAAGCTTGATAACAATGACAGACTTCAGAAATCATTACAGTTGGGGTTACCGCACTATCATAAAATGCTCTGAAATTTGTTTTCCATATGAGATACCAAGACCAGATTAGCAAATGTTCCACCAGTATTTGCAGAAATGAAAAACTGGAAATTCTCCAATTCTTCAGAGATTCAGCAATGTTGGTTACTTTTCCCAATGGATAGAAACATCCATATCTTCATAACTAGTAGTCCAATCACATGTTTGTGTATCAGGGGTTACATAAATATGTATAGAATGCATGTATCATAGAAATTTCAATATAAATTCATCCTTGGCGTTTTATGCACTATAACACCAAAAATAAGTAATGCTAGAAAGTACTCATTTCCAGATGGGCATAAAGTACAACACAACTTAGCTGATGAACAAACTGATATCTAAAAGTAAAAAATAAAAACAAGAGGGTGATAGGTTTTAAAACAGAATAGCTTCTAGGAAGGTTGGGTTAAATGGCCAGGTCACAAGGACCTGAGGGCTCGGAGAAGGTTGTGGTGTGGGGGGGGGGGGGACCTATTGGACAGCTGTTGAGAAGACAGATGGTAGCCTCCCATCAAGGCCATCCAACTTGTTCTTTAACATACATAAGGTATAACTCTCCCATACATGGGACCACATCTTAACATCCCTCCGGTGGACAGCGGCCTTTCCAACCCATCAGTGTCTCCTACTGACAGTGGGCAGGTCGAGGAGTTTTGTGGAGATAAATCTCAACACTGGCCCATCTGGGACTCAAACCTGGAAACTGCAGATTATGAACCTAGTGGGCTACCAACTTAGCCACCCCTGCCCCTTCTAAGAAGATCTTGGTTAATAAGTCAATATTGACACTATTAAAAAGAACTAACAATTTTATAAGATATTTATGTAATAGTGCAGAAAAAAAATAATGCAGAGGGCAGGTAACTGTTGATATTCATCAAGGCATGGAATTACAGTACTGTGCGAATTAGTTGGGACAAGCATCATGAAGCTGCATAAGGAGACAAGGTCCGTGGAACGTCCCGTAAAGGACATTGTGGAAGAAAAAGAAAAACCACCCCTAGAGATGATAGTCTAATTCGAAGAATTAGTATCATAGACAACTCAATCATATCAACATAAACTCCGAAGAAGACCAGTGGAGACATCAAAAGGGAGATTGCGTCTCATGAGGTTAATATAGATTCTTCCACCGTATGTCGTCGCCTTCTGGAGTGTGGCTGCTGGGTTCGAAGCCTCTCCAAAAAGCAGCTTTTGACACCCGCTATGAAGCAAAAAAGGCTATCTTGGGCAAAGAAATATCGAGACTGGACTGTGGAGAATTGGGAAAAAGTGATATTTTTCGACGAAACCCATTTTGAAGTGCATGGCTACAGGTCAAATTTCGTCCGCCGCTTGCCTGGAGAACCTCTTCGATCCGGCCACATCCAGCAATCCCCCAAACACCCACCCAAGGTCATGTTTTGGGGATGTTTCACAGCTTCTGTGCCACAGACACTTCACCTCATTGAAGGAATGATGGACAGCAAAAAGTACATAGGTGTTCTGGAGACAAAAATGGTCCCAACACTGCAGAAGCTGTTTCCTAACGACGATGGGGTATTTCAACACGATCTGGCTCCATGCCACAATTCTAAGCTTGCTAAGAGCTTCTTTACCCAGCAACATTTGAAGGTATTGGAGTGGCCAGGAAATTCACCAGATCTGAACCTCATTGAAAATTTGTGGGCCATTATTAAAGCGCACATATCTAAGATGGATTTCACGACGAAAACCAAAATGATAGAAAGTATCATGAAAGTGTGGTACCACGACCCTGAAGTGAAGGAGATGTGTGGAAAGCTAATGGCATCAATGGTTGAGAGGGTTAAAGAAGTAATTAAAGCTAAGGGGGGTCACATTCACTATTAACTACACTATTAAACAAATAAATATTTTAGTTGTGTCTTTGTTACTGCATTTTCCTATTGTCCCAACTAATTTGCACAGTACTGTAGGCAAGCATGAAAATTTCTTCCTGCTTTCTATCCTGTTATTCACCACTTTAGCTGAAATTGCAGTAATTTACATGTGCAGATGTTTGAGTGTTTCCTTACTGCACTGTTTAAACTGAAGAGGAACAGAGTTTTTGAATACTGTCTGGACTAAAAATGTTAAATGCTTCATGGTTTCACTTTGTAGTTGCTTCATCAAACCATTTTTCTTTTCACCTAGAATATCATACATACAATGCTTACTTAATAATCTTTCCCACAATAGAGAAAAAATAATTTGAAGTGTTTTGCCAGCTGTACAACAGTACTGTTCTTTGTACTTTCACATTTCCTCCTTTTCATAAGTACTGTTTTCTTACTCATGATTCTATACCAGATTGGAGGCGGGGGTGGCTCAGTCGTAGTGTGCCAGGCTCGTAATCTGCAGTTCCCAGGTTCAAGTCCCAGCCGGGTCAGCATTGAGATTTATCTCCGCAAAACTCCCCGTCCTGCCCACGGTCAGTAGGGGACACCGATGGGCTTGGAAAGGCCGCCGTCCGTCGGATGGGACGTTAAGCCGTGGCCCCGTGTGCGGGAGAGAGCCATACTCTGTGCACGTTAAAGAACACGCTGGATGGCCTTGACTGGAGGCTACCATCTGTCTCCCAACAGCTGTTCTAGTGGGTCCCCTCCCCCAACCTTCTCTGAGCCTTTGGGGTCCTTGTGATCAGGCCATTTAGCCCATGGGGTGCGAAAAAGTGCCGCTCAGAGGTAAAACAACCCAACCCTATACAGATTGATTGAGATGCATATGCATGGAAAGAAAATAATGCTCAGATGACAAAAGATTAATTTTGGGAGCATCTTACTCAGTGACAAGTTTTTTCTTAAATCTTATGTGTATCTCTAACATTCTATTCAATAATTATACTAAAATAGGAAAAAGTGATATATTGCTATAATAATAAGCAAGCTGTGCTTGTTTAGGGATAACTTTCCATTTAGGATTTATTTAGTTAAAAACTCCAGTATGAAAGTTATTTTCCTCTTATTCTTGCACACTATTCCTGATGAAGAGGATTTAAGTTCTGTAGGTTATACTGAATTTTAAAGAAAGATTAACAAAGTCAATTGCAAATTTTTTTTACAGAAACTTGAGTTCAAGTTCTACATTCAGCGATATGGGACTCGCAGGTGTTCCAAAAGTACCAGATAGGAAGAGACCTTCCAAGGTTTGTAGTAATTTGTTCATTAATAAATTAAACCATTGTCTTTTTGTTTATGCTTTTTTATTCAACATATCTTATTAGTTAAGTATGTATATGCTGATTCCAAATATATGCTATCCATGCTGTTTAAACTATGATACTCTCATATTGTGAATAAGTCCAAAAGTACTGTGTACAAAAATGAAAAGTAGTGTGCTCTTCACTGACAAATGTAGGTAGCTATAATAGGTAGCTATAAAGCTTGTAACAATGTATAAGGATATTCAAATGAAGAAAACGACAACCCCTGTACCTGGGTAAAGGACTGAGTGATTGTCACACTTTCGTGCAGGAAAACTGTTATATGCAGAAGAAACTCGTCAACAGCAGAATCAGTCGAGTATTAGTAGGAACGTTATATACATTGTTTGAATTCTAGTCAAACAATGCATTAAAATGTTCAAAGTTGAACAACAAGCGGTAATGCTATTTTCAGTGGTGGAAGAAACAATACCAATTGATTTTTACAGGCATATGAAGAAATGGAAAACTGGAAATGCCCTAATTCTTCAGAGATCAGCAATGTTTGTTACTTGCCCCAAGGTAAGGTGGTGAATATTGTTTGCATAGAGAAAACCAATACAGAAAACCAATACTTTGAGGATGATGTCATCTGCAAAGGGTCATAATATACCTATAATTCAGTTATGCATCTCCATATTTAACTGATAAAGGTAATTACCAAAGTGTGTTGTGTTCAAAACCTTGGAAAAAAATTTCTGCATACCATTTAATTTCATATGGATTGCTTACTAATCACAAATGATGAAAAATAAATTGAAGTTTAATAAATGGTATTAAAGTGGAACTATTTTGTAAAACAGCAAGATTATACATAGTGATTTTACCCTCAAATACAAGATTTAAAAAAAAACTTGAAAAAAAAAGTTTTTTTTTTTTAAATAAAATGATTAGTGAAAGGCATTGCAGTAAATCAAAATTCAGTAACCATCTGTCTGGAGCTCTCAGGAGTCTGGGAGCACAATTTTGGAACCATTGCTTAAGAGCATGGGATGTTCACATATTTCATTAATGTATTTAGTAATACACATATCAAAAGTCATACAAATTCTGCAAGATCTCAAAAATTTGTCAATGTGATGCTATGAGATTCAGAGTGACAGTGCATTTGTTATGTGATGCAATAAACAGTGAGACATAGAGCAAACCAATTTTATGATTTCCATAGGTTATTCCAATGAATGCAGAAGTATTCATGTCTAAGAGACCTGTTTCAGTGGAGCAGAGAGATTAATATGGAGTATGATGACCCCAGGCAGCTATACAAGCATCACAACGAATTCTCATATGCTTTACCAGGTTGGTGGCAGTACAATCCACTCTTCCTGGAGAACAATTTGGAGTTCTTGGAAGTTGACAGCCTCCAGTTTATTTCCCTAATGTATATTGGTATCATGCTCTATAGAAAGCATGCCCAAACTTTTTTGTTGGTTGCCAGGTTGAAATTAACAAATTATTCCATGGGCCACTAGAAAAAGTTTAATTCAATTATTTATCAATAAAAATACCTTGTTATAAATGTAATTGTTTTACATTTTTTGTAAGAAATCTGAAGTTGCATGGGCCAGATGGAAATCTCTTTCCAGCCATAGGGTCTATTTCCAAATAATAGGCAGACCACTCCATTAACTGAATACCCCCACTTTTGAGGAATTCATTAACCCTATGAGGGTGGGTACTATTGTGATCAATAAACGGGAGCCAGCATACCTTTGTAAAACCTGGCATACTTCTGAAGACTATACCTGTGACTGATCAGAGTACCTCCAGAAAAGATGTGGCATATTGCTGCCCCAGACAATCAAATGTCCACCTTAGCAGTTCTGATGTTAGAATGTTGGCAATGAGTTTCTTGTTCTCTCCAGATCAAATCATGTCAAGAATTAATCTGAAGACGGAATCATGATTTGTCAGTGAAGAGCACATGTGCTCATTGGTGGTTGTTATCTACACCTTGTTAATTGGGCTCTCCTGTGGGAAGGGTTGAAAGGAAAAACAGTCTTCTGTCTGACAAAGAGCCCTCTCTGGTGAATCTTTCTGTAAACAGTTTGACTTGAAATTGTCCACCCAATGGCTAAAGAATGCTCTAAAGATAGTTATCTAGCTGACATTGCCCTGATGATGTCTGGCTGTTAGTGCAAAATAGCAGTCATTGTTTGCTGTTGTTACTTTTGGGTGACTTTGCACTCATCTACAGCTAGCAGCTCCCTTCTCTTGGAACCATCTTCAAAGACTTGAAAGCATTGATTTGGGAGACACTTTCACTTAGCCACATCAATCTAGGATTGGCTGCATACTAACCCATGCTGCCACATGTAAAAGTATCCATTAAATGTCTGTGTCATACTGTTGTTACCAAACACTCTACCAACCTGAACACAATGCTTGCTCAACAAAAAATGAGTGGGACAGAATGAAAGCCAGCTTTTATAGTTCCTCAGATATGCTGTTTGACACAATACAGCCTTTGCTGCCTTGCGCCAAAACATCCCAACCAACCAACCAACAGCCTCAGATATGCTTTTTGGGTCATACATGCAAATTTTGTCCAGTCAAGTGATTTTTGGGTATATTCTGAAAGTATATTCTTCTTTGGGTATACAATGAAAAATAATTTTGGGCACCCAATATTCTTTTTCATTGACACACAGAATGTAAATAATTTCAGCCCTTTCTGAACTTTTGGGTGCAAGTGTATAGTCAAGTTTTATAAAATATACTCCCCCCTCCCTCTCAATATTTTTCCCCTGCAGATAAGTATTTCAATTGAATGAAATACTTTAGAGGTTTTCTATGGCTAAGATAAATGATGAGGGAAACCAATATGAAACTATATTTGACACCATACATAATACTCAGCAGGGAAAACTATATGGGGAACATTTGATTGAGGTTTCACTGTTTGATTTATATTAAATTTAAATATTACATTTTGCTACATTCATTTTTTTTCTTTTACAGAAGCAACCATCAGATGAAAACAGAATGGATTCAACTAGAGTAAGTGCTAAAGAAGTCATCAATGAAGTCTTTGAAGCAACCAATTTGGAACCAGATGATTCCACAGAATGTAAGTTGGATAATCAAAAATATTACTGAAGTATTTAAAATTAGTTGTATTAAGATCACATAACCTATACACTGAGAATTTTCTGACAAGAATAAAAGGCCTAATACAGAGTACCCAAAAATTCCAAGAAAATGTATCTTTATGCCTCATTCCTATCCTACTAGTATCTCAATGCATATTTTCTTGATTATTTGAGTATTGTGAAGGTAAATCATAAAGTCCCCTATTAAAATTCTGCGGAGGGCAAATAATTACACTGAAGACAATGTACATGAAATGTTCCCATGTGTATTTTTTTGCAGTCACCAGACTTTTTGAGACATAACAGTCAATATCTTATCAAAGCCCTGCTGATAGAAGGATGCATCCTGCTCTTGAAGCCACTTTATGACTTTCTGTTTGATAACATTATTGAAATGAATGCATTGTTCTAGGAGATGCTTCTTCAGCTTCCCAAATAAGTAAAAACCAACATCTCCAGATCTAAACTGTATGGTTGAACTAAACCAATCACAAGGTTTGCAGATGGTCCGTCATAGTCTGTCTGCTCAAACTGCACCTTTTTCTAACTCAATGCACCATTTCCTCACATGTCACATTGATTGAACATCCAAGATGTACACAGCCAGAAGTTGTCATTGAATTTCTGCTGGTTGGATCTTTTGTGACCCCAGAAACCATGTTTGCTCTGACTCTGTGCCTCACAGCATGGGGTGTAACAGTGATGACTGCTGCCATTTAGTGAAGTGACAGTATTTGATATTAGCATGCAATAGTGACATAGCATCAGATTTTTTAGTTGTTTTTAACAAAACAGAATGAGGAGAGGCTTTAGCTGAAAGACAGTAAACACATGCAGAGAAACTAAATTCTTGTTCAGCTTATCTAGCAATGGCAGTCATAAGGAGGGGGCCATGGGCAGAGCCTCCTAGATAGGAACAGGAATATGTAATAATTTTACTAGAATCAGCTTGGACGCCTATATGGTGGGATTTGGAAAAGAGGGAACCGGTTCTGTAGACGACTACTGCTAGTTTCCCACAGTGCAACAAGTTAAATTTAGTTATTTTTTTCCCAGTTCCACATTACGTTACTCTCATTGAGCGAGAAGCTTCACTATTTGAAATTAGAAAATGGACTAGCATTCCATATTATTTTTTTTTTTTTTCAAATTTTCAGTTTTCTTTCGTATGTCAGTTGAATTATTGAACAAAAACTGCCATTGTTGAAAAATGTTTTATTTAAAATAACAATAAATTTCATTCCATTTGTTTCTCTGAGATGATGATAAAGTGATATATTTTAACTGGGACACAGTGCTTTAAAGTGCCATATAATTTTATATGTAATAAAGTGAGATATATTTCACAATTTGGCAAACAAAAATGTTTAAAATCACATATAAGAAAATTGAAAGGCTAACAAGAGTGGTTTACAATTAGCATTTCACATACCAAAAATGAAATACAATTAAAAGATATCTGTTAATTGTCAGTAATATAATAAAAATATTGACAAAGACAAAACCTTGTACTACAAAAGTGTTCATACTGTTCTAATCAGAATGACAACTAATGATGAAAAATTATCTTCTTATAATACTCTTTCTACCTACAAGATGTATTTTGGCTCAATAATAATAATTATGATATCTTTTTCTTTTGAAATATTTTTCACTCTGATTTCCCTTTGATGGTCAAAGGATCTATATAGAGTTGAATCTTATTATGAGGTATTTAATTAGAAATTGAAAGTTCAGAATGGTTAAGCCAATCAGGCAGTCCTCTGTACTTCATTTTTAATGTTAAGCACTCCTCTCTGCTTGACTTTTTAAGAATTTTAAAGGATTTGTGAATTATTAATGTAAAACAGCATTATTGTGTGATATTTTTTTTAATCTTACCAAATTGGCTGTGTTTATAATTATTTAAATAATAATTATACATATAAATTGTCCAAGGAATACCTATTGAATATATCAGTTTACCAAGCTACAAATATCGAACATAAACTCATATAGAAGTAACTGAAAATTTCAATATATTTCTGTATATTCACAAGACCATTGCACAAATTGTTACTAATACTGAATATTAATCCTAAGCCAAATTTTGGAAGACATTAACATAACAGTTCAGTGATAAAAAAAGGTGTATTGAATACTTTGTTTTTAACTCTTAAATGTATTAAAAAAAATACCTATCTAAATCGATGTACTCAGATGTAATATCCTTAACAAATAAATCATATTTTATGAAACTGTAATCGAAAACCTTGGCCAAATTTTCATTTATTAATTCAAGAGTGAATTAGTAGTTCCTCCTATCTTGACTGAAACATCATTGAGACTCATTTTGACTAGGTAAGTGCTAAATACAAATTTCGTTTTTTTTTTTAAGGAAGGTAAGAATTTCATGATGCTTTTAGAAAATACTGATATTTGGAGGATTAGAAAATAGTTTGATCTACAATATAATTTCTTTTGAATATAAATTTAGTCAAGATGGGAAGAGTGGTTTATCAGAAATTTTATGGTGTCAATAATAATGTAAATTTAAAACTATAATTGTCATATTCAGTTCATGGTAGATTGCAAATCAATGGTTTCATGTTAATAATAAAAATTGTAACTATAATCTCACATGCTCTGATGTTAACATGAAAAATTCAAAGTTGTACTTGAACCCTTCACTCCAACTTTTAATCCTTGTTTAAGAAAAAACAGTTTGGGAAAGTACTAATTACAAATTTGGTTGGATAAAAGAAGGTACGATTTCTGTGAGGTGATCAGAATATGAACATTTGATATAAAGTTTAGGTCATAAATGCTAAAAATATGATTTATTTGTTAATATTATATCAGTGCATGCTTATTTCTTTAAGGTATTTTTATATCATTAAAAATATTGGTTACAGGTGTTAAATGTAAACATAGTAGCATAGGCACATATTTAATCATATATGCATCTTTTTGCTTGCTGTGTTTTTCATTACACTTCTTAACATAATTATTTAAACAAATGTTTCCAAACACACTCAAAATTTTTAACATATAATCTGATAGTGAATGCTTACAAGAATTATATTTATCAGAAATATTACCTATGTTCTGATTATCTAAGTATAATATGGTGAGATGTAGAAGAATATTATGCTGGTTTAAACCCTGTTTTAAAAACTTTGATTCAAATAGCTCGTGCAAATTGCTTTTATGATATGATTTGTGAGAATTTTTATACCTCCTTTATTAAGAATATTTTATATTCAAAACTATTTGTCTAACAATTTTCATCAATTAACAAATCCCTTTTAAGAGTCATGAAAGACTTGCAAACATTACAAGATACTTTTAGTTTTTTGACACAATATCCACCAATGTATGCTAACACCTGAACAACCTTGTCAGAAATAGAATCAAAATCAAGAAAATCATCTAAAACTGATTCAAATAGACTACAATCTATATCAGAATACTTGACTTCACTTGTATGTGAATCACATAATCTTTCAGCAAAATAGTTCCATTTCTTTCGGAAAATATTAAATTATTTTATTTATAAATTAAATTAATATAAAAAATTAATATAAATAAATTAATTTTATTTATAAATTTTTATTTATAAAAAGCATTCTTAAATGAATGCTTTTTATTCTCAATTTTTTTTTCAGCTTACACTATTTGCTGCAAAGAGGCATAGTAATTTGAACCACACATCTGTCGATATTGTCCAAATCTGACTTAAACTGTCTGTCTGAAATTTGCCTGTTAAGATATGGTGTGCTTTGTAGTCTACCAATAAATGTTTATTAGAATCATTGTGGAAGTGCTATTCTTCTGGCAAACAACCTTGGCTTCTGTTTCATATTTTGCCAGTTATTAAGCCAAGTTACGAAATCCTCTAGGAAAATGAATCTACTATCATTAGCAGATAAAAATGGTTCACTGTCAGGCAAAAGCAATTGCTTACCCTTAGAAGTATTTTTTGCATTCATTATGTTTCACCACTTAATGATGAGTTCTATAAAAATAACTGTGTTTTCCCATGTGGTGCAAATTGCATTTTGGGTTGGTTCAACTTTTTTAAGACAACCACATTTGTTTTATTGAAGACTTTTAATGGCAATTTTACTAAATAATGAAATAAGTTCGGGAATTTTACATTTTGTTTTTCTATGTTTGCTGAATGTAAGGATTTATATGTTAATTTTGAAGTAAAAAAATATTTAATGCACGATTATGCTGTTTTTAACAAAGTCCCTAACCCACTGTCTCAAATTACTCAAGACTATATAATATATAGTCTGGGTATAAGGTGCTAGACTTGGCATTGATTAACATAGGGCATTTTTACACTTGTTAAAAAGTCCAAAGTAAAGTTGTAAAAAAGGTTACCATTTTATAAGGAGGTCCTGCTGGCTTCAGCTAAAAGTGTGCTTCTTAGATAATCTTCCATAGTTTTTCTTCTGGATGACATTTGAAGATATGATGTTAATCAGTAGAAGATTTCACAATGATATAGTTGTCATGCACAATAGATACCAGTCCGGTATTTTATGATGTTTGAAGCTGTTGTTTCCTTAATATTTTTGGCAATAATGGTAGAATGCACAAGCGTTGATTAGCAGTTCATTTATGTTAGAAACAGTAGATTCACAGAAGAACTCGTGATATAACGTTCAAATATAGTTCACTAACAGCAGATTCACAGTGGTCAAGAAGCACTCATGAACAGCATATTCAGTGCTGGTCAAACAACCAGTAAAACATTAACCATTTAAACGTTAAAATCTTAGAAGTAATCTTCAGTCAAGACTTTCAAAGCGACTAGTTTCGCCCTGAGTGTGTGTGGGGCTTTTTCAAGCAATGCGAAATGAGATGGTAAGAGTATAAATAGTAGTCTCCCTCTATTGGTGATTCAACTGATTACAATGCTGCTCGGGCAACAGGAGACTCCATGCTGCAGGTAGGGGTGGAATCTCCGTGTTGCACAAGCAGCAGTCATATAAGTTAATCGAGTTTTTCGGCATATTGTAATTGAAACCTGCTGGGTGCAAACTAGAGATTTATATGTCAAAGTATTTACTTCAATCTGATTATGTATAATAGTCTGTGATAAATCAGTGTTATCAATTTTATTTTTAACGTCCGTTTGATGTTCGTTCATACGTTGTTGGTAGGTTCGATGTGTTTTTCCGATATACTTGTTTCCCCCCCCCCCCAATTTATTATCTGCATCGGGTATTTCGATTTTGTACACACACACACGTTGAATTACGTTTATCCCGATCATTAATTAATAAATTTTTAATTGTGTTACAAACTGTGTATGGCATATTTAAATTATATTTAATCGTAATGTTTTTAAGTGTTTTAGATACTCCCAGTATAAAGGGAATGCCAAGTGTATATTGAATTTTATCCTTTAATTGTGAAGGGTTGAGATGTTTTTTGTATGCAGAATTTAGCAGTTTTTTGAATTTTCGTAACAAATGCGTCAGGGTATCCTGCAAGTCTCGTTATATTATATATAAAATTTAATTCAGTATGTAATATGCTTTTATTAAATGAATATCTGTAGGCTCGTAGAAAATACGTTTTTATAGCAGACTTTTTATAGCCAATAGGATGTGTTGAGTTATACAGAATAATATTAGGTGGAAATGTTGGTTTACAATATACCGCAGTACTGCAAGATAATTGGTTACGTTTAATTAATATATCAAGAAAGGGTAATTTGTCATTCTTTTCGGGCTCATGGGTGAATTTAATGGTAGGTAAAATAGCATTAAATGAGTCTATTAATTTATTAAGTTCTGATATTGGGTGGTCCCAAAAAAATCAAGTATGTTGTCCACATACCTAAGGTAAAGGAGGGGTTTAAATTTTGCGTTTTTTAGAGCTGTTTCCTCAACATGGCTCATCACAACATTGGCCATAAGTCCATTGGGACACCCACAATCTGGACCCAGGGCCGACCTCCAACGACAAACCAATTAGATGAAGTCGCCAGGTCCAGGACCCCATGCATACTAAAGTACTGTTGGGCCGTGGGCCTGGCGACTTTTAACCACTCCGCTTTCAGTCGCATCGCCGCATCCAAAATAGGTGTATTTGGGTACAGTGATATGACGTCAAGGGAGTGGATGGTTGTTATATCAGTGACACGAACCTGTTGTATGTGTTGAATAGCATCATGGCAGGAAGTTAAAATATATGGTGTTGGTGGAAAGTAGGGGCTGAAAAAAATCAAACAAAGCATATTCTAATGCGTACGTTGGAGATTTGCATTTATATATTAGAATTCGAAAGGGTAAATTTTCCTTATGCAATTTAACTTTTACAAACATTTGAGGTAAATCAGGGTATATTGGTAATATACATGCTTTAGCAATAGATTCTGGTAAATGCAGATCATTTCTCAAATTAGGCAGGCATTTTATGGTTCTGTTTAAAGGGTTTTTAGGTAATGGTTGACATTTTAAGTCTGATAATAATTTAGATATTTTTGTATCATAGTCAATCTTATCCATGTGTATAATTTGTTCAGTCTTATCGGCTAATGAAATTTTTAAATCCGGATTAGTCTTTAACTGTTTTAAAAGTGTAGTTTCTCTTACAATTTTATATTTTTCCTGTTCCTGAACTAATTCCTGAGTTTTTATATTGCGATATAATTTAAATCAATGCTTATCTTTATCCAATAATGGTATTCTATGAATCGTTTGTTCTATCTGTGGAATTAATTCGGTTGCTTTAGGTACTAACAGTGGGTATGCAAATTTAGCCCCTTTTTCTAATATTTGAGTTTGTTCCTCGTTTAACTGTACACTAGAAAGGTTAATAAATTTACTTTTACTTTTATATTTTGTTAAGTTCACATTATCATCACTTTTTAACATATACTTTCAAGTTAAATCATTTAATTTTTTATCATTTTTTTTACTTATATTTATAGTTTCATGTTCAATCTGATAATCTAAAGTTCCTAATAATCGATTTAGATATATAAAATCCATTAATGTTGATAGTTTAAGGTATTGTAAATACGTTTCTTTTTCAAGTATTCTAATCTCTTTTCGAGTATCCCTGACCACCGCTGTTAACATTTTGCTCTCAACCACGATCAGTTTAGTGTGAAGAGCAGTATTAAATTTATTCTTATTAATTTGGAAAAATTTAGGAATTTGTATTTTTTTACGATTCATCAAAAATTTTAATCGTAATAATTTTTGATTAAGGGAGACTCATTTTGAAAAATATTCTGGACTCCTTAAATGAGGCCATGCGCAATATTTAATCTTGCTCAATGATATTAAAATTTAAATACACAGCATTGGATTAAAAAATATTTAATGCATGATTATGCTGTTTTCAACAGAGTCAAGTTCCTAACCCACTGTCTCAAATTACTCGAGACTATATAACATATAGTCTGGGTATAAGCTGCTAGACTTGGAATATAATTTTGGAGCAAGTTTTATCAGTTTATCACACTCCTGATCATAAATTTTGTGTAAAAGTTCAAATGAAGAATACCTTATATTAGAGAAATTTTTAAACTCTGGAAAAACAAATGTTTCTTCGTCATTTTTTTTTTTTAATCCAATTATTTCTTACTGCTTTAATCAAATGAACAGAGTTAAATAATAAAAATAATTTCTTTGATACATTAAATGGATGTGTAATTTGTTTTTTTTTTATCTGATTACCTCCTGATAATTTGACAAACATGTTCCTATTAATCCTATTATACTATATTATATTATTATACTATTATACATAATACTGAAAAACCTATCTCTTCCAATGATTTTAATACAATTTTTGTCATTTGAAAGAAATCTAGAGCAGTCATTTTGATAACAGGGACTAATGATTCAACTTCTTTGCTGTTTGAAAATATGGAAGAATACATAAATGTTTGAACAGTAGTTGCTTGTTCACCAATCTGATATTCAGTTAAACCAATTTTTGTTTATTTTTGTATGTTACCTGAGACTTCACATAATTTCATCAATCAACAAAATAGCCATTTTTTTCATGTTCTGAAAGATTCTTTATTTTACCTTTCAAATAGTTTATATTCTCACTGGTTAATATACCTGGAGTGGTTTTCAAGTTACCTGTGAGTCACCTTAAGTGACATTGAGAGGGAAGATACAGCATTTTAGTGTCATACAAGTAAATGTAAGAAGCTGGAGATTTGATGTATACCCAATAGGCAAAGACAACCAAATCACTGCTGTATTGTTCACAAATAAATTTACCACTATCAAATTTTTCTGTTTGACAGTCATCTTTCAGAAATGCATTCCAATATTGCAATGATTTATTGTAATTATAAGCAGAAGATGGAACAGTTTTACCTGAAATGTAACATTTTGCTAGAGACAAGACATTCTCCAGTTCACTCCATGATACTTTGCCAGGAACTGTCAAAATTTTGTCAATATCTGGAACAACTGACTGTTCCACAAAGAAAGTAATGCTTAAATCAGTAAAAATTTTAATACTTCTAACTAATTTGGGACATGATTCATAGTTAATAAATAAAAATGAAATGCAATTGTCACATTTATGAACAACTATGGTTAATAAAAAATCTGAAAGTTTGTTAACTGGTTTAGACAGTTCTAAAATTATATCATTAAATTCCAAAATTTTGTCATTTTGAAGCCAGTTCTGTAAATCTGCATCATCTAATCTTTTCATTTTCTCTTTCCTCTCTAACGTTGCTGTTCGCTCCACTTTCCTACTCTCTGATAAATAGCTTGACAACCAAGAAATATAGTAGGGAAAGCATCATGGGCAAGCTTTGGATATTTACATGGAACAGTTCTAACATTCCCCTCCTTGTTCCTAAATGTATCATGGGTGATTACACATTCTGAATCAAAATGTTTCATGCACACAACAGTATCTTGGTAATATTGAAATCATGAGGTATTTTCTTTTTCCATAGGTTTTTCATCTGTGGGGAAACAAAATGAGCTGACATATTCACCACCAGGTTGATTTGATGTGCATAAAGGAACACAGCAGTACCTGGGCATAGCTATTAGCCAAAAGAGAAAAAAAAATTCATTCTGTATTCTAGATTAGCATATGAGCATCCACAAACAAGGCCAAGGAGCAGTTGTAAACTACACTGGAATGTTGCAGATTCATTGAAAGTCATGATTCTATAAAATATTTCCTTTAATATAGTTTTTATCCTCCCCTGTAAATATTAAAACTGAACACTACTCATTTGGAAATTTGACTGTGGATGGCCATGTATACGGATTTACTATAATAGTGAGTGAGTAAAAAGCTCAACAGCATATGTATAATCTTTTTTTGTGCATTGGATTTTTCTGTTGGGTTACTCACAAAAATCACCCACCATCATTTTAATAGCAGTATGAAAAATTTATTATGATAGTGAAATTAATACTAAAGGACTATCTGATCACAGCTTATTTTCCTACATATATTGTGACTTTCTAATCAAGACTCATAATGTGAAAACCATTTCTAACCAAGTAACAAAATTTACATCATACAGGAAGTTCTAATATGTCAAAAATGCAATTTAAAAATTTTATATTTCATTAGTCACTTTTTTACGTCGACAGGAACTGAAACTCATGCATATGCCTTAATATTGTTATTTAATAAGAGTAATTTACTGCATAACATTGGCCCAATTAACTGTATAAAGTATGTTTGAAAATATTGGAATCATAATGAACCAATGAATTCAAAAATCAAAAATTGTGACTTTCTAATCAAGACTCATAATGAAAAATAAATGTGAGAAATAATCATTTAAAATTTAGTATTAGTTACTTTAATAAAAAGTGCTAGAGAGGTTGATGGTATAGTGGTATCACTTTGAGTCATGGTGATACTGAAACTTATAGGGTTGTCATGTGAATCCTGTATTGATGGCACAGTGATTTGTTGTTTTAACCTCAGAAGCATGATATGAACTATGAAGGTCAGATCACAATTTTAAAAGAATAATAATAATAAATACTTATGCCTATTTTGTAAATATTGCTTAAGTATATCAATTTTGTTACTAATATTCCTGAACCAATTTTCTAATGTCATTAACTGTTTTAATTTTAAAGTAACAGCCAAATTTGATGTATAAACTTAAAAGCAATATGTATACACTTTAGTGTTCGGAACTCATAATGCACAATTCCTAAACTTGCAAGTAACATCTATATATGATTTTTTTGCAGGAACATTTTCCAGTTTTTGATTGTAAGAAGGAAAAAGTAGATTTCATTAGAAATATTGCCATTTGAAAATATCTAACAATAGATAAGATACATTTTGTCACTTTCATTTTGATATGCTTAAAAAATTATGCCACTTAAATATAAAGGTTATGTTTCTACATTAGCTCTGTAATTTCTAAACCCAAATATTTTACATAGCTATTCAGTGATGAATGTAAAATCTCCATATTATATATCTTAACTCATTACTATTAGCATTAATCTTTCACTGTTTCACATGTAATAGAAGTTGAAACATTCAATAATATTGATTTTTTTTTTTTTTCAAATTTACTTCCAAATTGGAAATCAAACAAATCTTGACATAAGCTATTTATACTTTACTTTAGAATAGTACACTGATTGAATATTTATGCTTTAACCGCATTTGTATTAGTAGAAATACTATATAATTCTAAACACTTGAAAATAATTACTGGAAATGTTTGAAATTTATGTTTTGTTTCCTATCTTATTTTCCTGTAAAACTTATGTCCTTACACTTGCCTTCATATGGGGGTACTTCACCATTCTATATATATATATAAGGACTTCTCACTAGACTTTGCCATGATTATTTCAAAACTAATTCTCTAGTAATTGCCATAAAACATTTATGTTCTTTTTTTATCCTATAAATATTTTCTAAAAAAAGTAGCTAACAAAAACAATGCTAAATTTTCTTTATGGCTACCATGAACAAGCATTGTTTGAGATCAATCATACTCACTATAATTTCATGAAACAATATAGTATCTTACAACTACCAAAATATATAATAAATTGAATTACCTGAATATCTTGGAGTTATATCCTTGAATTCTTCTTGAGAGAAAGAGGTATTCAGCAGGGAAGTTTTACTATAAACACTTTAAGACGACACTTGCACTGAGCACACTACAAATGGCTATCAACTGATTCAAGCCTCCTTCCTTTAACAAGCGAGCAATCCCATAATTCCCTAGCTGTCCAGGCCCATTCCTATCTAGGAAGCTCTGCCACGGGGCCATCTCCAAGAGACCCACAAGTGTTTCATTTCAACAGCCAGCCAATTTCTTTTCCAAAAAGGCAAACCCTTGATGCCTTCAGTACCCCATATGAAGGCAAATGTAAGGACATATAAAGGATTTGGTATTCCAGAAATAACACTTTTCACTACAAAAGCCTTTGTATGTCGCTAAATGACCCCCTCCAGGAATGAGATTTATTACTGCCCCTGTTATGTAGTCTTGCTAACCACTTCACTACTGGACTGCTCCATAACTGAAAAGTTAGTTACTTATTATTTTAGTTCTAGTATCAATATCAGGAACAGTTTGTCTATTAGGCTACATGTACCATTGCCCCACCAAAAATAAATGTGAGAAATAATCATTTAAAATTTAGTATTTGTTTTATCTGAGATCGCAACAGCATCACTAATTACAGTGTTGTGTGGATAAGCACAGCATTCACTTTGGGAATCTGTTACATCATCTGCTTTAGTTTATACAATACTAATCTATCCATTGCATCACCAGAATCTTAACATTATACATTATGGTGATTACACAAATACATTGAAATACAATAATAATGAACTACAAGTCTTAGGACACCAATTTGTAGTAGTCTGTTACAAATAATTGGCTTATTCAATAAATAAAACAAATAGTTAAAAGCCTCATTACATATCTTGCCTTCTCGCAGTGCTTGCCTTTAGTATCTTTTAAAAGAGATATTTTCTTCTGGAAGTTAACAGAAGGTGTGGGCCTCCATATCAGTGTGGCTTTTATTGGTATGGTTTTCTGTGGCCACGTTTTCTTTTTTATTGCCCTGCTGAGGAATAGTCTTCACAGGGTCTTGATGCTGACCTGTTAAACCACTGAACTGGCTAATATCTTTGAATCTGTGGTGGAATGTCTTGATTGTTCCTGAACTTGCTGCATTGTTGGGCTTCTGTTGAAGGAAATGCTACTACTATGTTTGCCAGGATGTTTTCTGTTAAAGGAAATGCTACTACTATGTTGATTGCCAGTCATAAGTGAACTAATGCACATACCTTATATTAGCTGTAGATAATCCTGATTGGAATTCAGCACAAGTATCAGAACCCTTACTTCTACAAGCATTGCCAAACATACCTTGGAGTAGTCTCAGACAGATTACTTTCCATTTTGATGTGGTTCTTGAAAAGATTCTTCTAAAGATGGTAACATTCCTACCAGCATTGGTAGTGTAAGCAATTATTGGTATGGGAACATGTCTTTGCCCTATGCTGGTGATTCCCTAATCAGCAGCATAGGACTTTTTAATATTGTTGGCCTTACTTCTCCCAATAAGCATATTTATTTAAAAATCCCTCTAACGTTTTTTTTTCCATTGTTACTGAGATGTGAGGACTTGGTATAGAGATTATTCTTTTCACATCCTTACACAGGAATTCCAGCATTATAACATAGATATTCTGAGTTTGCAGGAGATCAGATAGACAGGTGAAGGTCGCATACTTAATACAATCTTAACTTTCTCTTTTCAGAGCAAGAGAATGGAAAGCACATGCAAAGTGTAGGTTTGCTTCTCAGCAGACAATAATGATGGTCTTTCAGGATGTGACTGACTTAATGAAATATTTCTTACAGCTAAATTTAAAATTAGGATTAAAGACTTTAATATTATCTGTTGTTATGTCCCCACTGAGTTCTCTGATGAGAATGAGAAAGATGGGTTTTACAAATAACTTAGGATATTTTTAATTCTATCAAATTACTTTTGTGCTAAGTGACTTGAATGTCAAATTGGTACTGACTCTGATCTTTGGGCAGATGTGATGGGTCCTTTTGCTATTGGTAGCAATGTGGAACATCTCCTACATATAAGTAAATATATTAGTTTGAGAATAACACTGTAAACACTGGAATATTCATAAATACATAGGCTTCAAATAATGGGTTTCATAGGAATATGATTATGTATTAACAGCAAATGGCCTAATTCTGTTAGGAAAACCAGGGCACAGAGGAGCCAGAATTGGGTTTGACCTTTACCTCATTAAAAGTGTCTTGCAACTGAAGTTAAGACATGCTATGGTTAAAAGAACTATCTGTAATGCTGAAGTTCTGAAGGGCCCAGATATAGTCAAAGCTTACCATGATTGTTTAATTAGTCAGTATGACAATCATGGTTTGCTTGCTATTGAAGTTGAGGAAGAATGGGACCATTTTTAACAGGCTTTTCTTGAAACTAATAATACTCTTGGGGTAAAAAAGAGCAGAGGAGTCGAAGCCATTTGGGTGATAAGGCAGAGCCTATTTCTGAAAGAAAGAAAAAATTGCAGGAATAACTGAATCAACACCCTACTAATCCTAACAGCATTGCAAAGAGCCTAATAATCAGAAATGTTCTAAACAATGTGGTTAGTTCTACTCTCATTGTTTGTAATGAGGATAGATGCATTATCAGCTTTAATTAATGTTAGCCCTATATCACATTCCAAAGCTACTTTGGCTATCTCTAAATTAAAACTACATAAATTCCCAAGGGCAGATGGAATTACTACTGAAATGTTTGGATGTTTCTGTTGTCACATGGTTGATTAAAATTTGATTTTTTTAAAGATAAAGGTAATATTCCTAAGAATTTACTAGTTCTATTATTAGCTTTATTTTTAAAAAAAAGCTATTGCAGTTCTTGTGATAAACATAGGGAATATTAATCTACTTCCTGTTCCTTGTAAAGTTTTTTGCATTATTGTGCTTAATGGAATCAAGAATTTGGTTGACGGACTCTTCTCCCAATAACTGAATCAAGATTCAGAAAGGGATATTTTCACATAGGCAGATTTTTGAGAAATGTTTAGTTTCAAAAAACTGTGGTTACTAGCTTCATAGATTTCAAAATGTCTTTTGACCCTGTTGATCATCATAATTTGTGGTTGATTGTATGGCATACCTGACAAATTTATTAACATAATGATGGCTGTCTACAATATTATTCTTTGCTTCTTTTTTTTTTACAATTGCAAGAAAATTAAAAATTTAAACTATGACTGATCCCATACTTATCCCTGGAAAAACCCCTTCTGACCCAAGCACAATTGTAAGAACAGTAATAAAAATTCAAAATAACCTTTTACTGCTGAAACATTTAAAAGGTAAAATTTATCATGATTTGCCTACATTCCTACTGAATTTTAAATAGATTTTGTTCAATTTATTGAGGAAAAATTTGTAAATTTTGATAAATTTTTCTTGAATCTGTGAGTATGCTGAAAACTGCAATATTTTTGGTAAAAATTAAATATAACTACAAACTGAAACTAAAAAAAGCTGTCATATAAAAATCTTTGCAGATGTTTTAAAACTAATGAACTCATTAATAACCCAGGCACCCTAACCTTGTCCTAGACATGGATTTTTTTTTATATTCAATTTTTAAAACAATTATACATAGATAAATAATAAGTAAATCATGCGATTATTTTTTTTATATTTAAGAGCAACAAATTTTTGAAAAATATTCTTCAAAATCATCTTGATCCATTCAAAATGTCTTTGCATTCTAGATTCACTCAACCATTAATAGTTCCTGCTATAATTTATTTTACTATCGTTGTAACTGAAAAATTGATAAAATTTTGATGAAGTATTTTTGACTAAAATATTTAATTCTTTTTTTCAGCACCTGGATTACAGTTGATAATTCAGGACGATGGTACCCCTGCATTAGGCGGTCATGATCTTCCTGTCTATGGCTCTAGCCATTGCTTTGAACAAGTAATTATTACACACAGGTAGCATCAGCTCTCTGCCTTCTTGACTTAATATGAAATAAAGAACATTGCTGCTGTGTAGATTAATGTGGAGGTAGAGAACTAATCATGAATGTTTTAATGTAAAATCCTCTGTCTTCTCTTTGGAAAGTGATATTTTGTGTTTCAGAACTTTTAGCTCGTGAGATTGAAACACTTATTTGAGGTGATAACTCTTTTTTTTTTCAAAAATCATCTTAAGTAAAAATCAAGTACAGAAATGCTGTAATCTGGTGTAATATATATATAACAGCTGCAGTGTGTATTGCTGTTTATGGAAATATGAATTTTCATATTAAAGAGCAGTTGTAGGCAAGTGCCTTATTACAAGTCACTTTGTTTACTCAAGGCATGTGTTTCTCTGCTGTTTTACATGAAAAAATAACCATTACTGTTATTAGTCCTGCAGGAGATTGTGGTCTGTGCCATAAATTTTATTTTGTTGCTCTTTGCAACTCTCATGATCTATGCCCTCAAATGTGCAGTTGGCATTTGTAATGAACTCATGTATATTTTTGTTTTGGCAATCATGTGAAATAATAATTTTTATAAGATCTAATACACCGTGGTCACCTTTTATATAGGTATATTTATATCTTTGTTAACTGGTTTACTTTTGTAATAAGTTGAATAATGACTGCAATTACTTAGCTGAAGAACTTCCAGTTCTAACCTTTTATGAAGTGTAATAATAGCAAAAGGTTAATGTAATAATATATTGCTTTCTTAGCCATATAAGTAATGTTACTTATGTTAGCAGTGAAACACTTCTGTAAAAGTAGAATGGTTTATTGTATTATATATTTAATCTCTGGGTTTTTGTAATATAAAATTATATGTTCTTTCACTTACAGTTTATTAAGATTTGTTTTTAGAAATAGTTATAGCAACATTGTGTTTTAAGGTTTGAATGTTCTGAACAGTAATATTTTAAAACAATGCAGCTAGTTGTATTAGTTAATAATGAGAATATATATATAGTATATTAATAACTTTTCTGTGCTGTAAAAACTTTCCATAAGTTTTAAATGAAAAGAAATATTTCTATTGTGTGTCAGTGATATCAAACATTATGTGCATCAAAATCATTAAATCTGATTCATCATTTAGTAACTACCATGCTTCTACTGACTTTCCAAATAAAATGACTTTTCTAATTGCATTTTTGGAAAGTAAATGTACTCTTGAAGGTGCTATTAACCCATAGAGGTGATGAAATTTTGGCATTTATATTATTGTGATAGCATCTTGTAGTGCAGAATATTCTAGTATAAACATTGATTAACCCTTAAAGTGTTAGATGCATGAAAATATGCTTTCAAAACTAGGCCTGTGGGAGCCTTTTTTTTTGTTGAATTCATGTTTGTATTTAAAATTCAAAGCTCTTTTGTGTAAAACATAGTCTTTGTATTAGTTACTTTAGGATAAAGTTATTTTATTACTAAAGGAAGTTAAAAATTAACTTGGTGAGAAATGCATTTATTATTTGAAACTTCACACTTTAAGGGTTAAGTGTGAATTTTAGCTAAGCTTGAATAATGTTTACAAGCCATTTAAATTTTTGGATATGTTCAATAAATTTGCAGCAGTTTTTTCTAAGCACAAATTTTGACTACTGTTTGCTTCAAATGAATAAGCCAAAATGTATAGTTTTTATATTCGAGGTTCTTAATTAGTATGAAGAATTCTGAATCATTAGTTGTCATCAACATAATTTCTTTAGATCCAAATATCATCTTGATCACTTCTCATCAAGAAAGATGTGTATAATCTTTAGTGGCTAAGTGGGTTGTATCAGAAAATACAATGAAACTATCCTGTGATGAGTCTTTTACTATATAGTGTGAATAAAATTTAAATGTTTGAGCACTGATCTTTTGCAATAAACAATATAGTGACAAAGCTTATAAAGTCAATATTTGAAGTATATTTCCTCCCAGCTGATGGGTATGCTGGATAGGCCTAAAGGAAGGCTTACATCTGTCTCTTAAAACAGCTGTCCAGTGGACCTCCTTCCCAGCTGTAAGCTCTTGGGATTCTTGTGACCTTACCATTAGGCCATTTTGTGCAGTAAAACAACCCAGGATTTATATCAACTCTGGATTATATATATATGTACACCCAGATTACTAAGTATTTAATCACTATTAAGTTGTTTAAGTAACAGGATGAGGCACCTGACATGTAATCAGAAAGTTGTGGGTTCAGATCCCACCCAGTTGAAGACAATTTTTCATCTTCATCTTGTTACTTAAACAGCATAATAGTAATTAAATACTTAGTAAATAAATGATGAGTTGTGGATTCATTTGTCTATACATATATATACCCTGGTTTTATATCAGAGCAAATGTTCAATGATAGTATATTGTTCAGTAAGTATACCTTCAAAGTAGTACTAAAATTTTGGAAACAAAGAGGAGTACATGGAGGGTTGGTTTTGCAGGGAAGAAATCATTTTCAAACTTTATGATGTTGCATTACTATGCATTGGTAGAGTTTGGGAAGATAAAATCATTGCACTAGTGATATTAGTTGTCTGATTATGTTATTGGCAGAGGGTATAGGGAATTTGTTACCAAATTCGATTAATGAGCACAAATAAAGATACTCTTCACAAACTTCTTGAGTACAACAAGCCAAAAGTTCGTATTTCTATGAAGAAACATACTTAGGATTTAAATATTAGTGTGACTAGAATGTTAAAAAAAATTACATTTTTATTTTTCTTGCACACAGTTTTATAACCAATCATCTTTAGCTTCTGTAATGTTTATTCTTATTCCATTTTTTGTACTTCTTCTCCCATAAAAATATATTTCAAATATTAATGCTTTCACTGTAGTAGGATATTTTGGAATCTGAAATGGAGTGCATCCAAGTGACTTGTGCTTGTCTACTCCTCTGTGCATCACTGATATTATAAAAATGCAGTTCAGTATCTTTATGGTGACAATATGTTTATGATCTTTATAAATAAGAGAACTAATTTTTATTTTAATCAAATCATGTGTGACTCTTTACATAAATAAAAAATTTTTCCATAGTGCAATCGTCCCTAATACTCTGAGAAAGATGAAATGATTTTTTTACATATAAATTATCTTTAGCAAATTTTCAGCAAAAATCTTATTTAAGAAATTATAGAGCTCCAAATTTGCCATACCATTGACCTAGACTGTGTATTTATAGATAGTCACTTCTGAATAAAAAGTGGAAGAAACAAAATTATATTTTTCTTTGAAACATTTTGTGGTCTGCATAGAGTGTATTCACATGTAGTTTTATGAGAATAAAAAAAATATTGTGACAGTGCAATTAAAGACAAAATCTTTATAAATTCCTAAATATTTTGCATTAAAGCAAGTCATGAGGGCTTAATCCTGCACATGCCAAATTGTCATGAGATTGTGTGATGTAATATCACAAAATATGAGCCTATGAACTGGTAACTAAACATACTAGCAGTTTAATTTTTCTACAAACCATTATTCCTGTTAAGGCCATAATCATGATACCATAAATCATTATTGTTGGAAGTTTAGCATTTGATTAACTGTGATTGCGCTTCACAAGTCCAAATCATTTCATATAGGCATTGTCATTTCTTATTATAAACTCTGTTTCACATAAAGAATGGAGCGGCAAGTCTCCATTAAAAGGTTTTTTTGTCCATTCGAGGCTTATGCTTAACTACGAAAGCCAATAAGAAAAGCAAGACTCTATTCCTGAAAATGTATCAGTTTCCAACTTCTTTGGCAAGTGTTTTACATCTATAATAATAAAATATGTCTATTATTGTCAAAACTCTTCACATAAAGGGGCTAGGAACCTGGGATTTTGGCAGAAGATTAAGAGTAGCATGAGAATGTACAGTTCAAACTATAAACTCGATAAGTTGAATATATATGTATATACACCCTCAAGCAGCTGCTTGCCACAGAGGTCTGATAGGAACCTGTCGGTTTATATGCCATAGTAAAAGGACTGTGAAGATGGTGGGCCTCAGCAGAAAGACAACACAAACATCCAGGGCTCAAACCCAGGTCCCTTTGATCAGTAGTCAAACACTCTAACCACTCAGTTACGGGATGGCAGGGAATAAAATATCTTCCTACTCCATAGCTTCTCAATTGCAAATTCTAATAGAGAAAGCCACCACCAACCATTGCCAGATCCCTCACATTCCCAAAGATATTAAGGTGTCCCATTGGAGGTAGAAACCTGATTTTTTCATTCAACATGGGTTAAAAGGGGGAATCTGAGTATGAAATTTGGGACCATTCGATCAAGTATCTCTGGAATTACATGATCAAAATCTGTCAAAAAAAAAATAACACTTCGATAATTAGTATAGAGATAAAGTGCAGGCTATGAGAGAGTGTGCAGATATCAGCAACACTGGGCAATTCTTCTAGTTGCTAATATACCAGTATAAAAAAAATTATGCTTCATTTTGTACTTCACAATATTCCAGAATTAAAAATAGTGTTTTTAATTTCTTACTTTCATATAGTATACATATTAATAATGTGCATTAGAAATAGTACTTATTTCTTGCATAAGGTGTGGAACTATTTGCTGTGGTGGAATTACATCTGAGAGTTGTTCTTGCAAGAACTCTTGTGGTTGTGGCCTCTTTTCATTGGTTGAGTGTTTGTTCAGATTTACCTCCCCATTCTTTATCTGGAATGAAGTATAAATAATTGGGGAACTTTCCACGAAAATTTTTATCCTGGAAGATTTTTCAAAGAAAATGTATAATAAGAGAAAAAGTATAGCTTTTTTTGTAGATTATATTAAAATGCTAACAAGGAAATGGCAACAACATAATGGTTTGCTGAAGAAAACTAGGAAAGTTCAAAGACAGGCATCATTAGGAAAATGCAAATATTGAAGTAAATGATTCCATATAAAACTGATGAAGCTTGCATAAAAAAAAAACATTTTCAAATCTTTTCACTCTAACCCCATTTGTATACAGATAGAGGCATTTATAATGCCAGCTTGATTATAAATACAATGGGATCTACAATACCATTATACATTCCTTGAAATATTTTTCATTTTAACTGTTCTAAAGATGATTTTTATAAAATATTAATGACCAGATATCCCAGTTTTTCAGCTCAGTCCCTGGATTGAAAGCTCGTCTCCAAAGTTTGTTTTTAGATATTTTCTTAAATGTTAAATTAACTATACAGCATGAGCAGATCGTTTACTAACAGAATAGTAGTGGCAACAATGTTATAAAAATTTCGATTGATAATGCAGGTGACTTAAAAACTGAGACTAGTATTTTATGAAGAAAGTTGTCAAATTGTGAAACTAGGATAGCCAAACATCCCATTTTCTGGGGACATTTGATCAGTCATTCAAATTGATTTCTCAAAAATTCCTGGATCTTTTTCTTCAAGTCTGCTCATCCTGTAAAATATACCTATTGTAATAGCTTGCTTAAAAGTAATGATACCATCCATCAAGTCGCAATAATAATCATTGAATAATAGTATTCATCAATCACTTAACCACCGATTCCAGGAAATGCAAAACATTTTGTATATAAATATCAGTGTAAAATTAGTGAATCCCGAAGTTTCTCAGCCTTTTATCAAAACCTAAGCAATATTTCTCTCTAAAATGGTATAAAATTTGTCATATCTGATATGGTACACATTTTAACAAACTCCTACTTATGGTACTTATTGCCTTTCCACTATCACACATGGATGGGAAATTAGTACTTGTTTTTGTAATTGGCTGGCTTGTGGCCTAAATCAGAAATTTGCTTTAATAAACAATAGAAAACTGCTGGCCAAAACTGAAATTTTCAACTAGCATCAGTTTTTAGTAATCATCAATGTGTTAGGACATTTGTGACAAAAGTCGCTTTTCCACTTGTTCCTAATGACCCTTTCTACAGCAAGGTAGGCCATCACAGAGAATACATTTTTTTAATATTGCAGCATTTCCTCAATCATCCCTACATGCATTTAGAGGTTCTTGGAGTTTTCAGTGTAATAATATTGCTTTCTTTGCAAACTAATATTCCCTTCTTGGAAAAAATAAAAAAATTAATAACATGGTAATTATGAAATCACTTTTGCAACTGTTAAGTACCTAGTAATAAAACATATGTTAATAAAGTAGCATTTTAGTAGCAAATTTAGTACATTTGGTAAATACATTTAGTAGGAAATGTTTGAAACAACTAACATGGGCTTATGGAAAAGTGAAATTTGGAGAGGGTTTGAAATGTTGATTAAAAAAAATTTTTTTAGTTGGCAAAACTTGAAATTCGGGTTTATGAAAATTTTCTGCTATTATATTTTGCAGTTTGTCTACCACCCAGAAATGTTTAAACTTTATTAATATTGTAAACTTTATAATTTATAAAAAAAACTTTTTTTTTTGAAATTCCAAGGTGGACACATACGATGACAAATGAATCAGCATTGCAGCTTTTTTGTTATGTGAGCAATTACGTTGCATGCATAATGTGTTGCAATGCAATTTCACTTCCTTTGCCATGAACCTAAACCATTCCACTTCATTTGTGTTATGTCCAAGTTGAAATATTCCATACTTCATGCAGTTCACTCAGTTTGTAGTTTTTTGTGAGCCATCCTCCTTCGGTTATTTCCCATTTCAAAGTGCTGTTGAAAACAAAACAAGATCAGTATAATGATTTAAGTAATTAAGTTTAGTAATGCTCAAGACAATGAGGAAAGAGCAGCTTTTGAAATGGTAAGCTATATATACTACAATAGATCTGTTTTAAAGTAGAGCACAATACAGTTCCAAAATGCATCTTTTCAAGTAGATTTTTGGTGATGTTCAACCAAAATATGGCGAATTGCCAAATAAGATTCAAGATAGCTGGCATTTTTTAGTATCTAAAAAAAAAACTTATTTTAGTTATAAAGTCTACTAATCTGCAATAAAGCTTCTCATCATTTTGTTTTTTTTTTTGTGTGTATATGTTTTGTATTTAGTATTATTAATGATCACAGCTTGTTAATTGCACATGACAGAATGTGTTATAAATGATAATTATTACTGCATTCCTATGTATTGATATGTGATATTCTTTAGTTTTTTTGATGTTGTAATTTTACTTGGCAACGAAAATTAAATAAGAGGAAAGAGAGGATGCAGATGAAACTGAATAATTTTACATTTACCACAAAAATGGTTAAGATTGTTAATATTTGTGGTAGGAGACAGATGAAACAATATATTAGTATAGATCAGTATTTCCCAACCTTGGACACCTTAGAGGTATTTTAGAAATTTGTGGGTGTGTTTTCATAAATTTCTATGAAGCATAAATATTTTTTCAGCTAGTTATAGAGAAAAAACTTTTAAATTTTCATGAAGGGGGCATTAGGTAAATAATGCCTGGTAAAAGGGGACTTTTGGCCCAAAAAGTTTAAAGAATAAACAGAACGTTGTATCATGGACTGTGCTTTAATATTTATTTACAATAAACAACAAAAAATTGCATGTTCTAGGTAAAAATAAAAGTAATTTTATAATATTTGGACAAAAAATAAAAAACGTTCAGAAAAAAATTTATTTTTGAAAAGCTGTTGAAAATAATTATTTTGACTAGCTCCCGAAACTATCTCTGTATCAGAAAAAAAACAATGGAATTAACAGAGTATGAATAAAAAATGCATCCATTTGATTCTCCTTTCAGATCTGCAGTGTTCTAGCTCTTTTGCGTTTTCATTATTTTGTAATATCACATAATAGCCTGCTTTACAATTAAAAGAAACTTTATATATATATAGATTGTAATTAGCTTTGTTTTTCTTCTCATATCCAATCTTCTTTTCTTCCCCCATTTGCCAGAAGAACATTAGTTTTGATACTGACCTGGTGACATCATTCAGACAATATTTTTCTTTGATAGAGATTATAGTTTTGCGGTGGTGACACTTTTGAATAAGATATGCCTTATCACTGTTATAACTTAATAAAATTATCAATTTTGACCAAATAAACCACACTTTTCTGTGATAATGTCATTTCATATTTTAGAATTGTTCGATCATCCAGAATACAAAACGCTGTTATAAACTTTTTGAGTTGCTCGATAATAAGCAAAATCACAAAGATCATTTTTTATTTGACGAAACAAAATTTATTATTATAAACAATAATAAGTTTAACAAAAATACACCAACTTCAATGCAAAATCTATATTCTCTAGCTGCATTTGAGGTAATAAAGTAAGGATTCTGGTGGGTTAAATAATTCCATGATAGATCAATATCAGTGTTTCTGTCAAAAAGGCATTCCCACCTATGTAACAAAAAACAAAGCAATTCAAGCACTACACAAAGTTTGATATATTCCCAATCCAACAAGTCATTTACAATGAAAATATATTGTGAATTATTGGGATCTATTTAACTGTTAGATTCCTAAGAATTTTAATAAGCTTATAGGTTTTTAATATGACCTGTTTCTTACCAGTGCAGTTATATTTCCTTTTAATGGCAAAAAAAATCGGACTACAGTATGCAGTTTATTTCTGGTGACAAAATTTATCATTATTTCTGTCAGTTTCATTACATTTAGAACAAATTGAACATTCATCATTCCACAGCTATTGTGTAAATGTTGTACTTATATTTTTTATCCTTTTAGATGTTTGAGATTCATTGATTTTGTTTGCATTTATGTATTCTGAAGTTGAATGTCGTATGTATTGATATCAAATATATAATGTGATGGCTGCTCTGTGTATTTGAAAAGCTGTGCTTGTACATAATTAAAAATTCTTGTTTTATATTTGAAATATGTATTTCCATCCTCATAAAATATGTCAATGGAACTGTTAACCAAGCCAATTATTTTCGAAGCTTAAAATAAAAGTATTTAACAGTGTCATTAATAACATTGCAAATTGCTTTTGCTTAAACTGCATGCTGTATTTGTTTGAAAAGTGGCCAAACTACATTAGGTTTAGCAGTGATTTTATACAGTCTGGCGATATAATTTGATCCTTCATAGTAATTTTTTTTGTCCACTTTATAATTGTGTATTTTGTTTTTTTATTAATATTCTTGCAATTTTGCATAGGAATCAATATGAGAGAATTTATAGCATCGGTTTTGTTGGTGGGATTTTTTTTTTTGATGTGATACTAAGATTTCTTTTCCAGGATGCAGTAGGAGATGTGCTCAAATCCCTAGCATTAGTGGCTATTTTCTCTTTAATAAATGATTCATGAAAACACTGACAGGTTGCCATTCTAGAGATGAATTGTAGCTTTGAAAGGTTAAATATTCAACTTCTTAGATATATTTCAGTAATTCTTAATTACTCCTTAAATTATTTTTTTTTTGTGTAGTGTTTTACTAGTAGACCTGTATTATGTCTGATTTAATTGTTCATGTTAAATACGGCAAATTAGGAGAAGAATATCCAGTAAGAAGTTCAATAGTGCATATTTTACCTGAACTGGCATCTTAAAACTTTCTGTTTATAGAATATAATGCTAAAGAAATATAGCGAGATTAATTATAAATTTGAAATATCAATAAATACTTTTATTGCATACAATAAAATGAAAATTGATATAAACATAAATGACAATCACAGCGTTACCTATTGACTTTTTAACGTCAATATATCAAATATTTTGTGCAAAAAAATTTCGCCGTCATACGGGAATTGAACCCTCATATCTCCAGAAACATGCCAAAGTATTCTACCGTTGAACTAATGCCAGCTCATCTTTTTTCCACTAACTTAAGACTTGAAACTCATCACCGATGATTTCGGTGCCTACCATTGGCGCCATCTACGATCTCGGGTAGCAACTATTTCTTTTTATATTGCGCTGAATAAGATGGAAATAAAGTCTCTTCACGCTATTTAGTTTTATTAATGATTTAAACATAAATGACAATCACAGCGTTACATGTTGACTTTTTAACGTCAATATATATTTGATAAATAAATTGTAAGTAGAACACTAGCATGTTTCAGGTCACTCACATGAATTTCCAGTGTGATGGATGGGGATGAAGCTTGAAGGAATGGTGCAGACAGGCCTAGATCTAGAAGAAAAAACGAGGGAGGGGAGGGCAAGAGACTGGATTTTCAATAGAGTATAACATTTCCCCTCCTTTGTGCAGCTCTTTAAAACATTTCATGAAAAATGGATGCTGAAATGGGAGGGGGCTCATTCCCCCCCTCCCCCAGATCCGGCTCTGGTACATACTTCAATGACATATGCACAAGAATGACTACTTACAACTCTACCCTGAGTATCCAGAATTTAATCATAAAATGTATTAAGATACTTAAAACGGTTTTTTCTTGATGTGTTGAAAATTCTGTACTGTAGAATAATGTTCGTTTCGAAATGTCATTTGTGATGATTCTACAAAACATAAAGCTGCTAAGATGTTAGCATGGTCCCAATGTTCATTTTGAGCAACAAAGTTAATCTGGAAATGTGAAATTTCAGAGAAACCTTCGGCATGCAGCATATATTAATTGTTAGTCCACATTCTGATTTGGCCATTAAGTTTTAATTAAAAATACGATGAGTTTTATGATTCATCGTATTTGTAATAACAAAGCCTCCTAATAAAATAATTCTTCAGCTTAGACATCAGCAGAACCTAAAAAGTATTGAAATTTTAAGTATGATTTAAAGAAACAAGTGATAATCAAAACTCATATATTTTGTGCAATTTAAAATTTGGTTTTAATTCATTTAATAGCTTTTTTAATACATTTAGTTTCATGATAGTCTGTTAAGCATTAAAATGTTGTTATATGCTAAATGTCGCAGTAATGTACGTGAATTGGCATCCCAGGAAGATTAACTGTTGTCCCTTAAAAGTATATAAAAACTTTTGATTTTCTTATTTCATAAATCCAGTAATATTTGTGTGACCTGGGGACAGCCAAAAGCCCATAGAGAAAAAAGAAAATACTTTTTTTTTGCATCCTTTATAAAAATAGGATTGTAGCAATCTGGTATCATGTGTACTGAAAATTAAACTACTGAAGATTAATGCCAGACATTTAAATTGATTTATGTAGACTAGTTGTTTAAAGGAAAAATATGAATGTTGAAAGTGCCTAAGTTTCCTAATACAAGTAAATAACTATTAGGAAAAGGGCTTTTTAATTTTTGAATACCAATTTTTACTGATTTCTTATGTCTTTTTCAAGCAATACTCATTATACTTGCTTCAAGCTCTTAGATCAATAACAGCTCATCACCATTTGCTATAAACTTGAGGGATATAAAGTTTCACCATGAAGTCAATGTGTATGTAAATTTCTATTATATATTATTATACTAATGTTGGATGTTTTGGCATTCATTGTTAGAATCTACCCTCCACATCTATATGTATGCTTCCTTCTAGCATTCATAATGTTGCTTAGAATAAGACAGCTGGAACATAGGCAAAACTATTTGATTGTGAGTTAGAATATTACCTCCTCTGAAAGACAGGCCTGCTGGCAGGAGCATTTTTTTTTGTAAGGGGAGGTTATATTATGTTTTGCCTACATTTTAAAAATCTATCGGTCGTTATTGTTTATAATTTATTTGGCCATTGTAGTAAAAAAAAAGTACATTGTAATATTCTAGTTTTCTTGTCTGCTTTCTTTTCATTGAGAATAATATCTTTGCATGCCAGTTATTAATTCATAGGCTATTACTTAGATAATGGTAGATAATGGTCGTAGATTTTCTTCTAATCACCTTGGTAAACAATTGGACATAATAACCAAGGACCAAAAGGTATCTTTGTAGGACAGGGCTGGGCTGTACAACTTATACCTCCTACAACATGAATCTCCTTTGACCAAAATAAAATGGCCAGGTACATTTTACTTTTACCACTATATATGAATTCCTGCCAGTTATAGTCGGACCACTTTGTTTACACCTGAACTTTTTACTTGATCCTCCAGAGTTTTTCACAATTCTCTTCACTATTCAATCATCATGCTTAAAGATAAGATTGCTAAATTCTATCCGTCCCTATAAACACTACCAGATGACAAATTTTTGTCTGAACAGATTTCTTCAATTCTCTGGAAAAAAACTCTTTTTGTGACTTTTCATCTATAGAGTGTCAAAACAATAGAAAAATAATGGTTTAGCAATTTCTAGCATCTGTTGAATTAAGTTTAAAAAAAAAAACTCATGTTTTTTTTTTATGTTACTCTGTAATTTCCATTTATTTTTCCCACAAAAATATAACTTTTTAATTTGAAGAGTTTCAACATGGTATTGGGTGTGTGGTGTGCAGCCACAAAGTTAAAAATATATTGATTCATGTTTAAGACAGTAAAAGCAACTTTCGATGCTTTGGATATAATGTGTATCTGTTTTTTTTTATCGTGATTGAAATTATCAGCTCTGGGAAAAATACTTATAATGAATGATATGTAAAGTATAGGAGCATATACTTCATATGTGCAAGGATTTTTTAAATTATAAACAATTCTGAATATGTACATAGAAATGTTTTCAGTGGATTTTTCGACTCAGAAATAAACCATAACTAAAAATGAGTATTTTAAGTTATGTTGGCATCTTAGGTCGACTTTTCTAAGTTATCCTTGTTTTTTGCAAAGGTATGATTTTGGCTGTATAGGTATTAGGCACACTTTTGTTGTGTTTTTGAAATCAATTTCTTTGATTCAACTTTATTATTTTATAATCATTTGAAATAAAATTTACGTACTGTCTATATCAGTTTTTCAGACTGCACTTGAGTCTGTGTTCAAAACTAATTCCACACCAATGGAGTCACTAGTGCATACCTATTGTACTATCTGTGCTTATAAAGAGTTTTAAGTTGTCTTTTACTTTTTAAATTTAAATGCAGTGTCATTGAAATCTAAGGTATTCTTTTGAATATAAAAAGTATTATTGTCATTAGTGATCCCATGAGCATCTCCATTTAAATGCGGAAGAGCAATTTTCTCTTCCACCATGAAGTTTGAAAAACATTTTTTTATAAATTTCTTTCATTCAATAAAATTAATATAAATTTCCATGCCCTGAGATTAATGATCATATTTTAAATTTAATATTAAATAAGGATGAATGTATGAAGTTAAATATGCATACTTATTCTTTATTTTGCTTCCTACCCAAGTGATACCTTAGTTCTACCTAAAAGTAATTTTTACATTATGATAATAGAGTAAAAGCCCATTTATCTAGCACCATAACATCTGGAGAGCTCTGGCAATCAGCACAATACCTGTTTTTCCATTGTGCATAACACTGTTCAGTTAACTGGCAAAAACTCCAAACCATCCAGATTTCGAAATGAGGTTTCACCAATACATACTTTAACTATAGAAATATTTTGTTATAGTTTAGATCTGGCATAGGCAAATCTGTTGCTTACGAGCACAGTCTAAACAGAAAAATTTGCCTGCAGTTACTGACAAGGCATTATTTGGTGCTGAAAATACTTTAAAATTTTGTACACCCACTGCAAAAAAACACCTATATTTTATAGTAATTAAACAACTTAATTTATAGTCCATATTTCTATACGTTTAAAAATGCTTTAATTATTTTTAATTATCCCAGTTACTAACACTGGAATAAACAGTTGAACTGCAAAAATTTCAATTACCATTATATTACTTTTATTTGGGGAGAGGGGGTCATCAAAAGTATTTGATGTTCATCTAGAGTTGTCACCTCTCCGAGTTTAGAAAAATTGTTAAAGCCTGGTTATAACAGGGTTTATGCCATAAACTCTGTGCTTCCCCCCCCCCCCAGAAAACGTATATACCTACTAGTTTTTCTCATAATATCTTTTGAAACCTAGATTCTTTCCAGATGAATCTGTCCATTGTCGCTAGATGTGTCCTTCAATAAATTGAAATACAATATTTAATAATAAGAAATGCACCTAGATTATTCGTTATAAGAATAAGTGGCCTGTCTTTGAGAAGGTTTTCAATTCTCTTCAGTTTTCGAGTTGTAGCTGAGCAAAGGCTTTTGATCAAAGAGATCCAATTTCGAGCCCCAGATGCTTTTTATAAGCTTACTATGCATGATCTTACTAGGCCAAAATAATAATTTGGCCATCCCTGATTTAAATAACGTTTGTCACTAATTTTTTAAGTCAAGATTATTTTTCTATTTCTTAAGAACAGATTAAATTTAAACAACTCTTGATGCTTGCAAATTGGCTTATGCCGAGATAATTTTCTCCTTAAAGAGTATTGCGTGGATTAATCGATCAAATAAGAGTAGTGTTAGGAAAGGCTGGGTTTTAAACAAAGTTTAGTATGAATTAGGAATTTAATAGTTCAATCTGCTATAAGTAGGTTGAGCAACTTCTCTGTGACCTGTCCACTTTGCCCATTGCGTGAAAAAAATGTGCAAATCGGAGGTAAAGCAACCCAACTGAAATAAAAATAAATGTCTTGGCAGTAATTTTGGGGCGGGGGTTGGCTCGGTCGTGAGCTCGCCAGGCTTGAAATCTGCAATTTTCAAATTTGAATCCCATTCTGTATGAAAAATGGGATAAAGAAAACGCCGGATGGCCTTGACATGAAACTTCCATCTGTTTAATGACAGTTGCTCAACGGGCCCCGACTTCGAGTCTTGGGATCCGCTCAGAAATAAACAACTCAAATCTTTTATTTCTACATAGTTTTCTTTCTTCACGCTCCCATCGATAATAGAAGCCTAATTTTACGGCGTGAGTTGCAACACCAGATCATAATTTTGACTGGATGCTCAACAGTAACGCCGACATATTGGAATGATTTTTTGTTACAGTAATCTTATTACCTGATTACTCAGATTCCAATTAATTAAAATGGACTTTTAGTTGGTGCTTAGTAAATGCAAAGGAATTTAACTTTCTGTCAGAGTAAAAATCTATGCATCATTATTGTTCTGAAAGTTGTTTTCCTTTGTCACCACTCTTTGTCAGCAATAGACTTAGTATTAGAACGTCAACGCCGTTCGTAGAAAGATCACATTGTATTTCTGCAGTAATTTAATATAGGGAATAGTCTCTCACGTGTTGGGTTTGACTCAGTCGATACCGTGCCAGGCTCATAATCTAGTGCCCGGGTTTCAGTCCCACTGGGCCTCTGTTGAAAATTTTCTCAGATAACTCCTATTTTCGGTGGGAAACGGCTTGGGAAAGAATGCCGTCAGGCAGATATGAGTAAAGCCGTGGCCAATGTGTATATTACAGAATATGTTGGATGACCTTGACGGGAGACTCCGTCAGTTTCCTAACAACTGTCCAGTAGATCTTCCAATACTTTCTATGAGTGCTTGGATCCCTGTGACCTGATTCCATTGTGTGTAAAAAAAATTATAAGAGAAAAACAACGATTTTATCATGAATAACTGATGAAAAATAAAACCACCCCTCAAGCAACAGCTTGCTAAGAGAATGCTTTGCTCAAGCAACTGCTTGCTACAGAGGTGTGACAGGAGCCTGTCAGTTTAATACGCCATAGAGAAGATTATGAGGAAGGTGAGACCCAGCAGAAAGACAAATTCAGCCCTTACCTGGGCTCAGAACCCAGTCCCCTTTCATCAGTAGCCAAGTACGCTAATCATTCGGCCACCGGGACGGCACTCTTTAACCAATAATACTATAATATGCACCTACAGAGTGCATTGTTGGAATCCCAGCTGGTCAGCGTTGAGATTTATCTCCGCAAAACTCGCTGTCCTGCCCACGGTCAGTAGGGGATACCAAAGGGCTTAGAAAGGCCGCCGTCCATCGGGTGGAACGTTAAGCCGTGGCTTTGTGCGAGAGAGCCGTGCCCTGTGCAAGTTAAGGAACACTGGATGACCTTGATGGGAGGCTACCATCTGTCTCCCAACCTTCTCTGGGCCTTCGGGGTCCTTGTGACCTGACCGTTTAGCCCATGGTGTGCAAAAAAAGCCGCTTAGAGGTAAAACAACCCAACAGAGTGCATTTATGCATTGAAAACCGTGTTTCACAAACTAAGCTATGTGATTTAGTAACTTACAATTAATTATAATTTAATAATATTGTGGATGATAGAAATGCATGTTCAAACTTCGTTTTATTAATTCGTGATTTATACATATTTCAAATATTTGAGATGTTAAAAAAACTGGAAATGTATTTGAAATTAGCATGAAGCTGCCTTATTGAGCTTTGTACATACATAGTTCAATAATTCTTGATTAAAAGGTATTTCAAACACTGACAATAGTAAAAAGAAAGGGAATGTTAGGACTTTTTGCCACCATTGTACCTGTGTTTTTTTTTTACTAATGACATTAATGAATCTTGCAGTATTAGAATGTGAGATTGTGCGGCAAATTCTAATACATGGATTTTTGGCGTTATTTGATAAAAAAAATTTCACGACATCACGCCTTACAAAATAATTATGACTTGTACACTTTGTTCTAGAGTGTTTTTAAAGCCATTTCGATAGTTTCTAAGGTATGTTTTATTGAATCGTCAGCTACGATTAAAAGTAAAAATTCTTTGTTTTAATGACACGTAAATATACACTATAATCATATTTTTCACATACCCCATTTAATAATATGTTATGCATTTTCTTTTATCTAGTTGTCCTTAAAATATAGCTTTTGACTAGTGTTGCCTGTAATTCTATAACAAAATATGCCATTTATATAAAGTTTTGTGTATGAATTCAACATGGTATTCAGTGCCTGTTAAAGCATTGATGGTCTTTGTACTTTGATATTTTACTAAGTCATTAATTTTTCTCTAAGAAATGCTGTTATTGATCTGTTTATTGCTGGAAATGATATTGTAAAGAAAGTGCTTTATATGTTCTAATATCTTCGTGTTGTTCGGCGGCAGCTCATCAGTAGGAGCTAACGGGGCTGTGCCCCATGTAATTGTCAACTTGAGTTATATGTTGCCTCATTAAAATGGATTTCATTTTACATTTCTTTACCGAGTCTATTTTTCCCTGATCATTCACAGCAAAAAAAGCACTGAAGGGTTAAAGAAACTTAATGTTACCATTGCAAATTGCCATCGAAAAGATAGCTTTACCTAAAATGCAGAGTTTAGAAAAAAGGCAATTTAAAAAAAAAATCGTCTTAATATGTTTTTTAAAAGGTAGGGTCTTATTTTTTTATCCTTTCAAAAAATTATTACTGAATTGATAAGTCAAAAATTGGTGAAATTTCATTTTAGTTATAGATATGAAATTAGAGCTTAACTATGAATATTGGCGAATAGGTACCACAAAATCCTCCTCAAAGATATTCTTGGAATTTTATCCATTGTGTGCAAGAAATTGCTGCTCAGAGGTAAATCCAACCTGCTTCATCGAATACATACCGAATGAAAATGGGCAAAATACTTCAGAGAGCAAATATTCATGTGAATTGCAGTCTTTATTATTCATTCAAGTTCGACGTTTAATATTTTAACATACACAGTCGTATCAGAATAATATGACCACCCACAGAATCACAGTATACCCACCCAGGTGGGTCACAAAGTGCACATGACAAGGTCGACCACACGGAGATATAAGCGACCTGCCAGGACAGATGAGCCATAGTGCGTAACGTGAGCACAATGGGCAGAGATATTGATTTGATGGATGTTCAAAAAGGAATATTCATTGGCTACAGTGCCAAGGATTGAAGCATCTCTGAAACAGCAGATGTCGGCTGTTCGCAAGGTGTTGTAGTAAGGGTGTACCAAGAATGGACTGCTGGCACACAGAGTTCCTCCAGACGTCATAACTGTGGATCCCCAAAGGCCATCAACCCCAGAGGAGAATGTCGACTGGTAAAGGGCAATCAATACGCTACAGTTCAGCAATTGACCACTCAAATGCTGGGGCACCCAGGTACATGTCCATGATAACAGTAGAGTGAACCCTGTTATGCATGGATCTCCGGAGTCAACATTGTGTAAAGGCTCCCATGTTAACCAAGGTCCATCGGCAACGACTCCTGCAGTTTGCACTGGACTACCGTCATTGGACAGTGGGGAAAGGTTGCCTTCTCCGACGAATCGAGGTTTCTACTACACAGAAGTGACAGGCAGTGGCAGTTATGGCGTCAGACACACGAGAACTAACACCTGGGCACGCATGTTGGTCAAGTGCAGGCCGGTGGTGGCAGTGTGCATGTCTGGGGGATGTTTTCCTGGTATGACCTTGGACCGCTGGTACCACTGGATGGGTCCCTGAATGCCAATGGCTACCTGTCCATCCTCGCTGACCACATGCATCCTGTCATGTTGGACGTTTACTCTGGTGGTGATGCTGTCTACCAAAGGACAATGCGCTCTGCCATGTCGCTAAGGTGATGTGTGGTTCCAGGAACATGACAGCGATGTCTCCCTTGGCCGGTGAAATTGCCCGACCTCAATCCCATAGAGCATTTGTGGGGCAATTTGGATCGACTGGTTCGGCATGCAGACCCACAACCACGTCATCTCCAGAACCACTGTGCTCTGCTGGAGTCCGAATGGGCACGTGTGCCTCTGCCAACTTTGCAAGGCCTCGTGTCCATATCACGCATCTCACAGCTGCCATCCACACCAAGGGTGGTTATTCCCATTATTAGATAGGTGATCATATTATTCTGATACGACTATGTATATTGCAGAAATGGCGGGGATTCCCATCCGTGTGGACCCTGATCAGGGGCAGAACAAGTAGGCCCTGTGCCAGCACAGTTTTTCGGAGCCTCAAATTTTTCAATAGCAGAAATTTTGCATACTGCTAAGATGTCGATGATCATCCTTGTGGCCGAGTGGTTAACGTGCTTGGCTACTGATGTAAGGAACCCAGGTTTGAGACCCGGATATGATACGGATGATTTCTGCAGGAATCGGCATGCTCCAACGAATAGTGACGTCAATGGCGTGAGCTTACGTTCACGACAGCGCATTGAAGTATGCTCTAGGACAGGGGTTCTCAACGTGGGGGTACGCAGAAAAATTTTTTTGGGGTACGCCCAAAAAATACCTAGCTCACAGCGGCGAAAACATTTGAAGGTCAGACTGAATGAGGCCGGCAAACGAAAAGCTGGCTGGTGTAAAGAGATGCAGCTCTTTTTCAAAAACAAAATCCGTAAGGAGAGGGTTTCGTTGTGTGTGAACCAGGTAGTAGGCAATTATTAAATATCCTCTCTCCGAGTTTTGGGGTCGGTAAAGAGATTTATGTAAAGCGCAGATTTACACCTCATCGTATGAATACTTGCAGTAGCAAAGCAGTGTTCAGTTTAAATTTAAGTTGATTGGAGGAAGTCCAAAAGAACATTTAGGAAGCCAAATCATTCTGATCTTCAGCCCACGAAATCGATCACATTCCATATGTAAATATATGTGCGAATATAAATAAATTGTGTCGTCCATCCACTACTCTCGTGCTTTAATTGTTAGTCACCTTTCTACACGTCATTTAACGAAGCAAGTCTGAGGCATAGCAACTCGCGAACCTGTGGTTTCACCTAGGTAATGGTGAATGTTATTTAAGGGACTAATCCAGGCATGGCCAACTGTTTTTGCCCCCGGGCCGGATTGGAAAAAAAAAATATTTTCACGGGCCGGACGAAATATTAAAATTGAAAAATGTTAAGCAAAACACTTATTTCTTTAAGTAAACAAAATTTTATTATGAAATTTGTTTATGAATAATTGTAAGTAAATCAATACAACAAATTAACATAATAACTAATGCGACGTGTTGAGGCGGTTTGCATCGCTTATTATTTTTCTAATATCTGGTTCTATACTTCTAGTAGCTATTCTTAACACAGCCTCCAAATGTAAATCATTCAATCTTGATCTTGTTGTACTTTTATTTAGATTCATTAAAGAAAAGGTTTGTTCACAAATATAAGTTGAGCTAAAGATTACTAAATACGTCTTGGCAAGTTTTTTTAAATTTCCATATTTTTCATTATTCCATTGCTTATAAAAATTACACAAATTTTCTTGCTCTTCTCGATATTTCTCATGTAATAATTCATCACATTGTAAATTAATTATTTCTAATTGTATATCAACAAGAACGTCATCAACTTGTACAGAAAATGGATTTCGGATAATAGATAAAATTTTATCAATTTTTTTGAAGCAATCGAATCTCTGCTCGAAATCTGTCATTAGTGCAAGGATGTTTTTATTAAATGTTTTAACCTTTTCTTTTAAAATATTTAAAGATATGGTCTGTAATGTTGGAAAATGATCAAATTTACATTCAGCCAGAATTGTAGAAAAAAGGCTAAGCTTCATTTTAAAAGCTCTTAATTTCTGTATTAAATCATGAGCAAATAAATTTTTTCCTTGTATACATGTGTTAAATTCGTTCAAATGTGTGAGAATATCCAAAGAAAATGCTAAATCACAAATCCAATTTGGATCTAATAATTCAGGAAAATCCTCATTGTCTTTAAGCATTAAAAATATTTTTATTTCCTCTTGAAGGTCCCACACACGTCTTAAAACTTTTCCCAAACTTAACCAACGGATTTTATTGTGATATAGTACATCTAAATGACTGGTATTTAGTTCTTCAAGGAGATCAATAAATTGCCTGTGAATTAATCTTTTTGATCGTAGGAAATTCACTAATTTCACAACTACATTTGTAACATGATCGATTTTTTAAATATTTTTGCACTATGCAAAAATATTTTACTCGCCTGCTGGCAACGTCGCTTGAACATCGAGTGCAGATGAGTATAAAAGTTTTAATTCTTTATAACGGAATCTTTTTTAAAAAATATAGAAGTATCGAGAATTCATTCGATTAATTACTAGAAGTTAAATGTTAATATTGAAAAATTGTTCGCGGGCCACATAAATTCATTACGCGGGCCGTATGTTGGCCATGCCTGGACTAATCGATCGTCCTCTACTAGGCTTAATCTTATATGTCGTCGTCGCCCAACACGACACCAAGTTACTTCCAGTTTTGCCAACTCCCCATAATTTTACCGAAAAAATTTTCGATTTTTACATCTCCCCTCAGTTTTACAAAGTCACTTCCGATTTTGCCAATTCTCGTAGATTTTGCCAAGTTGCCTCAATTTTGCCAACTCGTCATAATTTTACAGAAAAAATCTAAATTTTTACATTTTCCCTCAATTTTACCAAGTCATTTCGAATTTTGTCAACTGTCCTTAATTTTACAAAAAAAAAAATCTCAATTTTCAAAACACCTGGATTTTATCAAGTCACTTCAAATTTTGTCAACTCCGATTTACTTTGGAGGGAGCCTCTCCCCACCCCATAGCTACGCCCCTGATCAAAAGTATGTGGACACTCGCTCATCCACAATCTCCCGGTAATAAGAAAGGAATTAATATCGCGTTGGTCCACCCTTTTGCTGCTATCACAGCCTCCACTCTACAAGAAAGTGCAGGACTATCCACTAGATTTTGGTACACTTCTGTGGAAATTGTCTGCCATCACTGATGTCGGGCGTTTCGGCCTGGCTCTCAATCGACGTTTCATTTCATTCCAAAGGTGTTCCATGGGATTGAGATCAGACCTCTGTGCAGGCCAGTCAAATTCTTCCACATCCGTATCATCAAACCATTCCTGCACAGTCCTCACTTAGTGAAAGGAGGGCATTGTCATGTTGGTACAGGAAAAAGTCTTCACCGAATTGTTTCCATAATGTTGGGAGCACAAAATTGTCGAGAATGTCATCGTAGGCCACGGCGTTCAGAGTCCCGTTCACTGAAACTAGGGGGCCAGCCCGAACCATGAAAAATAGCCCCAGAGCATGATGCCTCCTCCACCAAACTTCACAGTTGTGACAATACAGTCAGGCAGGTAGCGTTCACCTATCATCCTCCCACCCAGACTCGTCCGTCAGACTGCCAGATGGTGAAGCATGATTCATCACTCAAGGTTCCACTGCACTGTGTTTTACACCATTCCAACTGACGCTTGGCCTTGATCTTATTGATGCTAGGCTTGTGTGCGGCTGCTCGGCCATAGAAACCCTTTCCTGCAGCTCATAACGAACTGTTATACTTCCAGAAGCATTTTGGAACCCGGTGGTGAGTGTTGCAACCGAGGACAGGTGATTTTGTCATATCACCTGCCTTGGCAACTAGGGGTCCCCACTCTGTCATTTTACCTGGCCTACCGGGTCGCGATTACACTGTTGTTACTCCTAGGTGTATCCACTTCACATTACCATCATTTACAGTTGATCAGCACAGCTGCAGCAGAGCCAAAATGTCCGGAACTGACTTGCTGCTAAGATGGCATCCTATGGCCATGCCATATTGAAAGTCACTGAGCTCTGCCGTGTGGCCATTCTCCTGTTCATGTGTGTCTATGAGTTTTCCACGCCACTTGCGTCCTTCTACACCTGTTGTGGCGTATATGGGCGAATCCACTACTCAGAAGGAGTGTCCAGATACTTTTGATCAGATAGTGTATATTGACCAAAGATGGTCTGCAGTGACTGACGATGTCCCTATAATGAGAAATTGTTTATCGAGTTAATTAGCCTATTTTAATTACGAATTTTAGAAAAACTGATGACATAGTGAGTGACTTATTATTAAATTAGTCTAGTTTTAAATTATTAAATTTATGTATATTTCATGCATTTTTCGAGAAATTTTTTAAAGAACACTAAAACTGAGTGGGATGGAGTCGGTCCAGTTTCTTGCCCCCCTTTTACCTTTTTCTTCTCCCCAATTGAGTTTTTTTTTTACACACCCTTTTTTTTTTTACTTTTTTCCCCCAGCCCGATTTTCTTGCTAGGGGACACACACGTTTATTTTCCTGATTGAGTTGAGTTTCTTGTTCCTTTTTCCCAGATCGGTGGCTGGCTGAGATTGCTTTTGTGCAGCCCTTGAATGCATTCATATGATATGCCTGGGAGATCTGCAACCATTCAATGTGTCAATCAATGGTCATCCTCTTTAGACAAGAATGAACCCTTCGATATATAATATACTTGGACTTTGAAAAGGCATTTGACAAACTTGAAAAGTCGATTCTTTATGAGAAACTCCTTAAATGTGGAATTCCAAACAAAGTCATGCCGATCGAAGCATTGCTCTCTAATTGCACTCAGCAAATCAGAGTCAATGATGAATTATCACCAGTCAAAATCGTCACAAGTGGAGTCGTCCAGGGAACAGCGCTTGGCACATAGCGTTTATTTCTTTCACGTTTGACATTCCAGATATTCTTACATATTTGCAGATGGCATCAAATTTTTCCAAGCTACAGCGACACAACAAGAACAAGACCAATTGCAGACAGCATGTAACAACATTCTGCAATGGAACATACCTCATGAACTCCCTATCTCGACAATCAAATCGTCAGTCATTCATTTAGGCCACAATAATAAAACCATTACAACTACTACATTGGTAACAATCCTCTCGCGAGTGTCCATGATCTTGGTGTCACATTCAACGACACTATGTCAATTCTCACCCCATTGTAAAAAAGTTTCTACGAAGGCCCTTCGCATTGTCAGCATGATCATAAGAAGCTATCAAAAGTGCAATCATGTTACCCTTCGTCAATGCCTTCATCACCTATGTTCACCCATTCCGGAAAATGTTTCGCCAGTGTGGTACCCTCACATGGTCATAGTATGTGATTAGAAAGACCACATAGATGGCTAACTGAAAGACTACCAGGTTACTTCAACTTGACATACAAACAAAGGCTGGCAAATCTTAATATCCATTCACTGAAATGGAGAAGACGAACTGGATCTGAAAACATGCCACAAACTCATTTATGGGACAACTCACCAACACATTCAACATCCCTTGCTAACAAATGGGACAACTCACTAACACATTCAACATCCCTTGCTAACAAATGGGACAACTCACTAACACATTCAACATCCCTTGCTAACAAATGGGACAACTCACCAACACATTCAACATCCCTTGCTAACAATTTCAAACAGCAACTTGAGAAGACGCCCCATGTGCATCAACATTCCACCCTCCAAGAAAATTTTTAAATACCATTCTTTCGTCTGCATAACAGGGATGATTTGGAACCAACTTCCAACAGACGTGGTGCTTTCGCCGACATTGCAGAAAATTGGAATTTTTAGTTTCTAAACATCATAGGGAATTTTGTTGCTACAAATGTCAATTATTGTACAGTTTTTTAATTATGCATTTCTTATTTTTAAATTAGCAGGTAAGGAAAATAAATTTTTAGTACAGATAAGCTTTGCTCGGGCACAATTTTTCGAGGTCGCGCCCTACCGATTCATCATCATCATCATCATCATCATCACCACCCTCAAGCAGCCATGGGCTACGGAGGTCCAACCATACCGCACAGTTTAATTCTCCAAGCATATCTGTCCTGAGCTACATCTGCTGCATCCGGCCACTGTACACCAATTCTAACAAGGTCCTGTTTGACATTGTCTGCCCACCACATCCTAGGTCTCCCCCTCCTTCTGAGGCCTCTAGGCACACTGTTCATAACCCTATTCGCCAATCTATAATTATCCATACGGGCAACATGGCCAAACCAGCGGAGTCTCTCTCTGCACAATATGCTGCTTAAAGGAGGTTGCAGACTCCTTTGCCTAACCTCATCATTAGTTACAAAGTTAAACCACCTAATACCCAAGATACTGCGTAAGCATCTAGAATCAAAAGCATCTAGTTTCCTGTTATCTTGCTTACACAGCGTCCAAGTATCACTACCATAACTAACCCTAGAAAGAACCAAACTATTATACAGTCTAATTTTAGTATTTAGGTGTATACGCCTATTTCTCCATAATCTCCATAGATTCTTAAAAGTCCCGGCAGCAATACCTATTCGTCTGTTAATCTCATGCCGCACATCACCAGTATCAGTTACGCAGCTCCCAAGGTAATTAAACTGTGACACCTGCTCAAGACTGCAACCATTCAGATTAACTGAATCACAACCTGCCTGACCAATTTTCATCACTTTAGTTTTCTCTCTGTTTATAACCAAACCTACTGTACTACCAGTCTCATCAACAGTTCGAATGAAAGAGTTCATCTCATCAACATCATTTGCCAAAAGGGCTAAATCATCAGCATAATCTAAATCAGAAATTTTCGTATCTCCAGCCCATTTAAGGCCAAAAGCTTTCCCTTGAAGTGAATTTCGCATAACATAATCAACAACCAAACTAAAGAGAAAAGGAGACAAAATGCACCCTTGTCGAACACCAGAAGTAATGCTAAACCAATTGCTACAAGACTTACCAACCCTCACACATAACTCAGTGTTATTATAGAGAGCTTTCATTATGTTAACTCACTTGTCTGGTATACCATATGATCTCACAATCAACCACAAATTATGACGATCAACAGAGTCGAAAGCCTTTTTGAAATCAACAAAGCTAGCAACCAAAGGTTTCTGAAACTCTAAACATTTCTCAAGAATCTGCCTAAGTGGAAATATCTGATCCACACATCCCCTACCACTTCTGAATCCACATTGCTCATCACGCAATTGACTGTCAACCAGATTCTTAATTCTATTAAGCACAATCATGGAAAGAACTTTACCTGGAACGGAGAGTAGGCTGATACCCCTATAGTTATCACAAGAACTGCGATCACCTTTTTTGAAAATAGGGATAATAATAGCTCTGGTAAAATCTTTAGGAACCATGCCTTTATCATAAAAGTTATTCAAAATTTCAGTCATCCAAATGGTAACTGAAACATTCCAGAAATTTCATCCACCCCTGAGGATTTATGAAGTTTAAGTTTAGAAATAGCCAAACTAACTTCGGATTGTGTTATAGGGCCAACATTAAAGCCACCAATGCATCTATCATTGGGAGTAGAACCATGCAATTGTTTTGCAACATTGCAAACCATGGGAGTAGAACTAACCACATTGTTTAGAACATCACTGAAATGCTCAGCCCACCTAGCCATGACAGAATCCTCACCTTCTATAACCTTACCTTGTTTATCCTTCAATCCCTGTATACCTGTTCGTTTTCTACCACACAAAACATTAACTATCTGGTACAGCTCTCTGCTGTTGTGCTGTCTAACTGCTTCCTCAGCTTTGTCAGCAAGGCCATCAAGCCAAAGATTCTTATCAGTAGCTAACTGATCCTTTACACGTTTATTAAGCTCTGTGTAATCCTTTCTATTAGGACTAGTAGGGTACTGATTAAGGACATTCCTGCAGTTCCTTCTTTCTGAAATAAGCTCAAGTGCCTTATCACTTAAATAATTCTGCCTCCTCTGCTCCTTTTTCCCTAAAAGAGTACTGTTAGTTTCCAAAAAAGCCTGTTTAAAATGGCCCCATTCTTCCTCAACTTCAGTATTAAGCAAACCATGACTGTCATAATGACTAAGTAACCTATCATAGTAAGCTTTAGCTATAACTGGGTCTTTCAGAGCTTCAGTATTAAAGGTAAATTTTTTAACCCTAGCACAACACTTTTTAAGTTTAAGTTGCAAGACACTTTTAACAAGGTAATGGTCAGATCCAATTTCAGCTCCCCTATATGCCCTGGTATTTCTAACAGAACTAGCCCATTTGCTGTTAATTAATATATAATCAATCATATTCTTATGCAGCCCATCAGGTGAAACCCATGTGTATTTATGTATGTCGCGGTGTTTGTAATATGTGTTAGTTATTCTGAAACCATTGAGTTTACTTACCTGTAGGAGACGTTGCCCATTGCCATTGCAGCTACCAATACCAAAAGGGCCTATTACTCCTCCCCAAAGGTCAGAGTCGGTACCAACTTTGGCATTGAAGTCACCAAGAACAAGGGTAATATCTCCTTTCTTGACAGAATTCAAAATATCCTGAAGTTGTCCATAAAACCTATCCTTCTCATCCTCATCGGCATCCTCAGTGGGGGCATAACAGCAGATAACATTCAAGTCTTTAATGCTTGTCTGAAATTTTGCTGTAAGAAACCTTTCATTAATGCACTCATATCCTAGAAGAGCATCACTAGCATGTCTGCTGAGCAGCAGACCCACGCCTTGGTGATGCTTTCCATCCTCCCTCCCTGTAAAGAGAAATTTAAAGTTATTTTTAAGTATCTCACCTTTACCTGTCCATCTGGTCTCTTGCAAGCCTAGAATATCTAGGTTATAGCGCTGGAATTCCTGCATGAGGACATCAAGAGAATAATCTCTATGTAATGTCCTCACGTTCCACGTTCCTGCAGAGAGAAAATGATTAGTAGGATTTTTAAAGAAATTAGGTTTATTGAGATTGGTAGGGCCAACAATATCAAACAGCCCCCTGATCGCAGGCATGGGGCAAAGACCTGTTCCTCCTCCGCTAAAGGCTGAAGTCACCGATGCTGGTAGGAACTTCAGGCACCACCTTTTCAAGTGGACTTTTTCAAGAACCATATGGCCTGCCTGAGACACATTACTCCAGTTTAGGCTTGACGATGCCCAACTAGCTAAGTAAGGTTCAGGTACCTGCGATGGCCTCTGATTAGGATTATCCACCAGCTGATATAAGGTATACCATGCCTCTGTTCACTTAGAGCTGGCAACCCAGAAGCAAACAGAAAACACAGCGGCAGACTCTCCCTCAACAGAGGCCCACCAGTGCAGCAAGTCCAGGATCCATAATCAAGCTCAAATCCATAAACAAGTCCAGTCTAGTAGGTATAAATGGTCAGCACCAGGACCCTGTGAAGTTGACCACTCCTCAGCAAGGTTGAAAAAAAAGAAAAAAGTGGCCATAGATGACCAGAGCAGTAGGCCATACTGAACTGGCAGCCCTCCCCTTCCGTTCCCTTCCAAAAGAGAATATCTCTTTTGAAAGGTACTAACGGCCTGCACCACGAGAAGGCGTGGTCGGACATTAGGTGCTAGACCTGGCCGGTTCTGTGCGTCATCGCTGGGGATTGGTACACAGCTCTCCTTCCAGTTTACGCCTAGCTACCATTTACAAGCCCCCTACCGATTAGGGGAAAAAAAATATCTGAAAAAAAATATCTGACGCATCACATGTATACAGAAATTCATGTAATTAATTATTTATTTTACTTTAATATCATTAATTATTGCCGTCCCGTGGCCGAGTGGTTAGCACGCTTGGCTACTGATCTACGGGACCTGGGTTCAGAGCCCCGGGTAAGGCATGGATGTATGTGTTGTTTTTCTGCTGAGGTCCTGCCATCCTCTCAGATCTTTTACTATGGCATATAAACTGACAGACTCCTGTCAGACCTCTGTGGCAACCAGCTGCTTGAGGGGGTATTTATTTATTTTATTTATTTATCATTAATTATAATCATTTTATGACAAAATTATAATGTTAATATCATTTGGAAGAAAATATTACAAATACTAGTAGAAACTGAAATTTCGTGAATAACATCAATGTAAACGCAAAGAACCATTCATTTATTAGGGAATAGGTAAAAAAAAATCAAAATCTGCATTATTTTTATTTCCTAACGACTGATTAAAAAGCTGATATTATAATCAAAAAATATTTTATGTTATTTGTTTTTCACAATTACAAGAAATATTCCAAATTTAAATTATTCTGAGACCCAGTCCACCCTAGCTCGAAGTCGCCATGTTATTTTGAGCCCGACAAAGCCAGAACTTATCTAGTATCCATGTACATTGAATATTACAGGAATGCAACAATAGACGAACTGATGCGATTAGATTTTCAACCAGACGTTATCCAACTTCCAATGCTCTACAGCAGAACTTTCCCAACCTTGAAAAAGGTCCACAAAACTTCCACGGCATACTTTTGACAATCGGAAATTGTCGTGGCACAGCATGGTAAAAAACATGCATAGCTGCTTTTTTAAAGTAATATTTTATTTTATTGTTAATATAATCGGCTGTTATTTTACAATCAATGAATACTTTTTTTATATTCACACGAGAAGAGCTACCAGCTAAAATACATATAGATAATTCTATGATATAAAGATGAGAAAGCGAATTTTTAATTTATGCATTTTTTTTCTCTCCAAATTTTGCAAAATTTCCCGACTTGCCCACGGTCAGTAGGGGACACCGATGAGCTTGGAAAGGCCACTGTCCATCGGATGGGACATTAAGCCGTGACCCCGTGTGTGGGAGAGCCATACCCTATGCACATTAAAGAACACGCTGGATGGCCTTGATGGGAGGCTATCATCTGTCTCCCAACAGCTGTTCCAGTGGGTCCCCTCCAACTTTCTCTGAGTCTTCAGGGCAACCCAAATTTTCCAAATTTCAATAAGTTTGACATAAAAGAGCGAATCAAAGTGCCTTCATGCGATCATACATCGTTTCCTCACAAAGGAGTTTTATTTTGTCTCATTAAACCAAATGGAGGAAATTTTCTACTTTCGACTTCTTAAATAAAATAAATAATTTACAACGAAGAGAACAGGGGATGAAATTTTTGTGTGAACATAAATATTTCGCGGCATACGTGAAGCTCCTCGTGCCACACCAGCTGAGAAGGGTTGAGAAGCACTGCTCTATAGCGCCGGTGTTCAACTTTATTTAGAAATGGGACTGGTAATATAATCAATCGAAAAAGAGTTCTGAAAAGAAACTGCTCAGATGTTATAGAAAATTTGGCGAAAAAGTCCAAAATGTTAATTAAAATTTATTGTTTTAAAGCTAAAAATGTTTCTTTAATCGAAAAGTTTTTCCAAAATACTTGGTATATATATATACTCCACAAAACTTCCAGCATCCCTAGGTAGAGCAATTTTGTACATATCGCCATGTAATGAGATCACTGAGTGTGCGTGATCATCGAATTGAAACAGGTAGAATTGTCTATTAGGTCAGAACTCACAACGTTATTGGTGCTATTCAGACACACAGTGACCAAGAACTGGTCCACAGTAACCACTGCACATGAGGGTTGCCCTGGTGAATAGCATTGCAACTGGCTTCACTATTACAAGACTGCTAAAGGGGAAAATGCTCTAGAGCAAATGTCGTCTGTGCTATTTTGAGCCAGACAAAGCCAGAACTTATCTGTAATATTCATGTACATCGAATGCGTCTACCTAAAGAGGTTTAACAATGTTAGTCTCTGTAAGAGTAGCATAATCCGATGTCCACTACTGCCACAGTACAGGGCTAGTCAGGTGAAATGGTGCAGAGCGGAACCAAGAATGGAGATCTATTCTTTTCACCAAATCTGTCTTGTTTTAGAAAGAATGATCGTAGGGTTGTTCTATATCTGAGTGAAACTTTTGTGCAGACAACAGACCCACTAGATATGTATAGGGAATCCATTGTATACTTTTAAGAGACAGAAACCTATAAAGGGCATTGAACAAGGTATGACACTCCTGAACGTGACTTAACATCTCATTCTTGCAGTAACAGGGTATGGCACTCCTGAACGTGGCTTAACATCTCATTCGATGGGTTGTTTTGCCTCTGAACACCACTTTTTGCACACAAAAGGCTAGATGCCCATGTCACAAAGGCACAGAGAAGACTGTGGAAGGAGACCAACTGGGCAGCTATTTGAAGACAGATGGTAGCATCCCATCAACGCCATCCAGAGTATTCTTTAACATGCACAGGGTATGGCTCTCCCGCACAAAGGGCCACAGTACGGTGGCCTTTACAAGCCCACCAGATTCCTCTACTGATTAAGAGCAGGAAGCTGGGACTTGAACTTAGAAACTGCAGATTATGAGCCTGGCGACTACCAACTGAGCCACCCTCATCCCACAAAAGGATGGCTTTTAGGACTAGGGTCCCTCCAAAATAATTAATCTAAGATGGTAAAAGAACTGAGAAAATGAATTTTTTCCTGTTTTTTTTTATTCAGTTCAACTCTGCAGTCATTGAAGTACTAGATAAAGGGTGGATTTAGATTCCTTTTCAGGGTATGAGAATGGAAAGCAACTTCAAGGTGTATATATGCTTCTCAGCTGACACACTAGTGATCTCTTCTACGATATAACTGCATTAATGAGTTTTCTTACAACTAAATTTAAAGTTAAGACTTCAATGCTATCTGTTGTTATACCCACACAGAGTACTCCGATCAAGATGAGACATATATATATTAAGGATAACTTCAGGGTATTTTGAATTCTGTCAAAGAGACATTATCCTTGCTCGAGGCGACTTCAATGCTAAAGATGGTACTTACTCTGACCTTTGGGAAGCGGTTATAGGTTCCTTTGTTATTGGTAGTTGCAATGGCAAAAGTCTTAAGGGTAGGTAAACTTAATAGTTTGACAATAACTAACACTTATTATAAACGTCGTAGGTTTGTATAAGAATATTATTGATTATATATTAATTAACAACAAATGGGCTAGTTCTGTTAGGAATACCAGATCATATAGGAGAGCTGAATGCTAAGCTATGCTAAGGTTAAAAGAGCCACCTTTAACCACGAAGCTCTGAAAAACAGTTATAGCCAAAGCTTACCGTGATAGGCTACTTAGTCATTATGACAATAGTTTATAAACTACTGAAATTAAGTCATTTTAAACAGACTTTTCTTGAAACAGTACACTTTTGGGTAAAAACGAGCAGAGGAGACGAAGTTATTTGAGCAATAAGGTGGTAGAGCTTAGTTTTCAAAGAAGGAACTGCACGAATACCCTCAGATAACAACAGTGGCGGCTAGTCATTAAGCGCCAGAGGGGACGGCCCCACCATTTCTGTAATATATACATTAAACTCTGAATTGGAATAAATAATAAAAATAATTGCCCATTTCATTTCAATAAGCATTTAGTTAGACAAGTAATACACTCGAAACTGTCTTGCACGCCTTAATTATAAGTGCAAAATATTAAAAAAAAAATAAATATCCCCTCAAGCAGCTGCTTCCCACATAGGTCTGACAGGAGCCTGTCAGTTTATATACCATATGTCAGTTTATATACCATAGTTGATATCAAGTATCAGCAGAAAAACACGAACATCCATGCCTTACCCAGGGCTCGAACCCAGGTGCCTTAGATCAGTAGCCAAGCGCGCTTACCACTCGACCACGGGACGACGCCCTTAAAATAAGCAATATCAAAAAAAGTCTGTGAATTAAAATAATATTAAAATCCTTCAAATTAATTAGATCAATAAGAAGAAATCCACCACTACCATGGTGTGTACAGGAGAACATAAAAATTCTAAACATTGCATAAAAAAAAGAAAGAAGTGCCAATCCTATTATCGCTCCTGATCTTCATCTTAACAAACTTATTAAAAATAAAATTTCACTTTTTAAATTTAAAGATGGAGGAGTGGATATATTCACGACACTTAAAATAAATCATCAAAATGCTATACTTGGAAATATAACCAACATTCTCCTTAAACTATAATTCTTCGAGAGTGAAAACGTTCATAAAATAAATTTCTAAATAAAATAATCCAGAAGAACAAACACCATGCCCTAGTATTATCATTAAATACCCCATTAATCTTAACTTTCTACCCACCATTATTCCAGATAGTGTTATTCTGATATGAGCAATGGTAGAATAAGCAATTAAAGATTTTAAATCACTATGCTGTAAACAAATTAAGCTACTTCATACCCCTCTAACAATCCAATTCTAATAAAACTACCACGAGAAAACTTTAAGTTCCACCTCCCACCCAAAAGGCTAAATTCTCAAGCACCCTGAAACTAAATCCTGGGGTACAGTCGCTCAAAAAAGTATCCGAACACTATTGTTGATTACAGAATTCAGAAAAAATATCTGGCAACGATATTTTTTAGAAATCAGTGATCTGGCAACCTTCGTGTCACGTGACACGAAGATTGCCAGATCACTAATTTCTAAAAATATCTTTGCCAGATATTTTTTCTGAATTCTGCAAACAACCATAGTGTTTGGATACTTTTTTGAGCGACTGTACGTGCCTCACACAAGCCACAATATGTATATATATATACATATATATGAAAATTTTATTACACATATATCCAGAAGAATACACATATATCCAAAGAAACAAGAATAACAATCAATGTTTCTTATTTCACAGAGAACAGAAATGAGGTTAGCGGAGAAAAGTAAATCGCCAATATTGGGCATTACCATCTGAACCATCACCAACCCTGTCTAGTTGATTTCTCTGTATATTATACTGGCCCCACCCATTTAGAAACTCACGAGAAGTCGTCACTGGTTAACACCTTACTAATCCTAAAAGATGGCATTGCTTCAGAAATGTGAAAAAGATCAATTGAAGGCTGATAAGAATTTTTGGCTTTATAGCTTGGCTGAAAAAGGTACACAGGGATGAGCATGGTAAGGTTATTGAAGGTAGGATTCTATCATGGCTAGAATAAATCAGTAGTAAAGTTGGGACCTGCTGAGCCCTCTATTTAGGTTTTGGTCACAACTAGATGGGATGAGCATTTCAGTAATGTTCTAAACAATCTGATTAATTCTACTCCCATTGCTTTGTAATGACGATAAATAGGCACAAAAATTTAAAAAATTTTAAAAAATTTTAAAATTAATGACACAAAAATTAGGGGATATTTCAAAATGATATGAAGCGATAAAAAAAAGAAGCACTTAAATTTTTTTTTATTAAACAAGAATATCAGAAAAGCAAACGACAAGTCGAAGAAAGTTGTTCGATTATGCAAATGAGATGCAAACTCAATTGTCGTGATTAAGTAGCAAGTGACATATTGGTGGGGGTGAACAGAAGCATGTCAAACTGGACGAGAGTGGCACACATTGACTGTTCAGTAGGGTGTATGGTCACCCAAGACTGCCAAAACACACTGACAGCGATGGGGCATGGACAGGATCAGAATGTCCAGCAGTTCTTGTGGGATCCTCTGCCACTCTTGCTCCAGGGCAACTTCCAGCTCAAGAAGTGTTGTGGGAGGCATTGGACGGTTTGCCAGACGTCTTCCCAGTGCATCCCAAGCATGTTCAATGGGATTCAGAGAACGTGAAGGCCAGTCCATGCGAACGTGAAGGCCGGTCCATGCGTTCGATTCCTGCCTCCTGAAGCATGTTGTTGACGAGATACGCACGGTGGAGCCTTGCATTATCGTCCATGAAAAGAAAGTTGTTTCCAACTGCTCCAGCATAGGGTACCACTATAGGGTGCAAGACGTCATCTTGATATCTGACAGCAGTCAGCGATCCGTTTCTGATAACGTGGAGGTCGGTACGACCACCAATGCTGATGCCAGCCCACACCATGATTCCACCACCACCAAAGGAGTCCCTTTCTCGCATGAAACGTGGATTCTCCCGTGTTCCTCGTTCACGCCAGATCAGGACACGATGATTATCAGGCTTCAGACTGAACCGTGACTCATCAGAGAAGAGGACAGTTGACCACTCATCACGGGTGCAATGGTGATGCTCATCAGCCCACCTTCTACGGTGTTCAGCAGATAACGGAATGCATACCATTGGTCGCCGGGCATGCAGTCCAACACGATGGAGCCGATTTCGTATGGTCTGGGTGCATATCCGTCGTCTAGTGGCAGCAAGAAACTGTCCCTGCAGCTCTGTTGCATTGCTGCGCCTGTTCCTTCTTGCCAATAAGGTCAAGTAGCGGTCATCTCTTGCTGTTGTGGCAGATGGGAGACCCTACCCTCGTCTTCTTCGTACTGTGCCAGTCTCTTGAAAGCGATTCCATAGTCTGCTAATCACGCTTTGGGATGTTCCAAGTGCTGTTGCCACTGACGTCTGTGTTTGACCAGCTTCAAGACGTCCTATGGCTCTCCAGGCTTCGCATTCGGGCAAATCGTGTTGCAGGGGCATTGCAAGAGCTGGGAAATTGCGGGATGTGCACTTTCAAGATCAGGGAACGTGCAGATACTCTAGTACTTTCAGCCTTTTGTATAGTGCATTTTCACCAATGACATAAAAGTTGGTTTTGCATCTCATTTGCATAATCGAACAACTTTCTTTGACTTGTCGTTTGCTTTTCTGATGTTCTTGTTTAATAAAAAAAATTCAAACGCTTCTTTTTTTTATCGCTTCATATTCATTTTGAAATATCCCCTAATTTTTGTGAGCAGTGTATATTAACATTTATATTAAAACTGCATAAATCCCCGAGTGTGGATGAAATTACAATTGAAATGCTTAGAGCTGGGAATGGTTGTTACATGGCTGCTTGATATTTTTAATATTTTTATGACAAAGGTGTTGATTTTGCTAAATCTATTATTATCCGAGTTTTTAAAAAAAGTTATCAAAATTCTTATGATAATCATAGGAGTATCAGTCTACTTCCTGTACCTAGTCAAGGTCTTTGCATTATTGTGTGTAATGGAATTTGGTTTTTGGACAATTGCATGATGAACAGTGCGGATATTTTCACTTACGCAGATTTTTGAGGAATGTTTACAGTTTCAAAAACTAAGATTTCCTTCTTAGATTCAAAAAGGCTTTTGACTGTTGATCGTAATTTGTAATCGATTGTTGTATGGCGTATTGACAGGTTTATTAACATAATGATGGCTCTCTATAATAGCACCGCGTCATATGTGAGTTGGTAAAACGTGTAGCAATTGTTTAGCATTGCTTCTGATGTTCGACAAGGGTGCATTTTGTCTCTTTTCCTCTTTAATTTGGCTATTGATTATGTTATGCGGAATTCACTGCAAGGGGAAGATTTTAGCTTTAAATGGTCTAGATTTGAAAATGTTTGATTCAGATTATGCTGACTTGGCCCTTTTGGCAAATGATATTGGTGAGATCCTCTTTCATTAAAGCTACAGAGATTGGTAGCAGAGCAAGTTTGATGATAGAGAGAAAACTGAAATGGTGAAAATTAGCCAGACAGGTTGTGGTTATTTTGAATGGTTGCATCTTTGAGCAAGTGTGGCAGGTTAATTATCTTAGGAACTGTGTAATAGATACTTGTGCAGCACGAAATAAACAGAATAGGGATTACTACTGGGAATTTTAAGAATCTATGGAGAGAGTGGAAAAATAGGCATATACACCTAAAGCGATATCTTGGGCAACCTCCTTTGAGCAGCATATTGTTCAGAGAAAGACTGGGTTAGGGTTGTTTTATCTCTAAGCAGCATTTTTTTTCACACAATGGGCTAAATGGACAGATCACAAAGAACCTGAGGGCTCAAAGGTGGTGGTGGAAGGGGACTCATTGAACAGCTGTTAGGAGTCAGATGTTGCCTCCTGTCAAGGTCATCCAGTGTTCTTTAATATGCAAAGGGCATGGTTTTTCCCACACACGGGACCACGGTTTGACATCCCATCTGATGGATGAGGTCATATCTTTACCATGCCACCATCTGAGGGAAAGCCACCAGTGACTTTCCCTCACTGGTGGTGTGATGTCCCATCCAACAGACAGCAGTCGTTCCAAGCTCAACAGTGTCCTTTACAGACCAAGGAGTTTAGCAGATATAAATCTCACTAGCCCAGCTGATATGTGGACCAGTGAGCAACAAATTACGAGCTTGGCACTCTACCGATTGATCCACCCGTTTTGATCATGTTACCTGTATAACTATAAATAGCAAATAGGGTTATGTACATTGAGGAATATTACTAGAGACAGGACTGGCAACGGACGCCATGAACACGTACAGATATTATAGTGAGGCGAAAGTTGGGTGTTTATAATAAGTCAACATTGAAATGCCTACTGCATGCTCCGCCTACGGATGTGAAAATAGATGCTGTAAAGGAAGCAATTTGACATTTCATAGGTTAGTACTTTACGAAAATTACGAGATGTGTTCTTTGTGATAAATTAAAAATTGAAATTTTTAAACCAAGGGATTTGAAAATAAAGGTTTGTCAACTTTTCAATATACCTTTCTGTCTAAGTCGAATGCAGTTCACGAATTTTTTAATATATGAAACTAATAATATTTGAATATGTAAAGTAGGTGATTTAAAGCCTGAATTAACATGAAATTAAAAGAATGTTTTCGTACATTTTACTACAATAAGTAAAAATCAACATATGGCATTAAATTTATGAGACGTCTGCGTTGCATTTTTTATTTTGCCAAAGTGTATTATTATTTAGGTAACATATTATATATTGTGCAAACCGTTTATCTTTGCTTACCAATGCTAGAATGTTTTCATCACATCAGTTTCATGTTTATTTTTCAATGTCCTCCTCAATCAGAATAATTATATATATATATGTATTTGGACTTTCGAATTCTTTGGGGTCTCTTAACTATGCCTTAGCTTAAGGCCTCAGAAAGTCAAAGTTCAGCTCTGATTAAATGTATATATTGTACATGTTATATATGATTAACCCGTAGATGAGAGGAACATCCCAGCATATTCAGCATCATGGGTTAGACTGGGTATGCTCACACTTTCATTTTCTAACAAAAAATTACAGTAAAGCTTTACAGTGCAGTAATTAAAATTAATATATTTAATACTCAATGACACAGTGTCATAAGTATTAAAAATATTAATTTAATATTTTATTTTCTACATAGTGAGGATGCTCTGCTGCTTACTGGGAAACTACAATTTCATGTTCAGTGAATTGAGTCTTTAAATGTTATATAATTTGTATTACTTCTACTATGTTTTATTTATATATCATATACAGTGTTATAGAGTTTTATTAAGTTTACGAGTTGAATACAGTAAGAAATGCTTGTTGAAAGGTTAAGGTTGGATTGTTTTACCTCTGAGTGGCACTTTTTGCTCAAAATGTGCTAAATAGCTAAACTACAAGAACTCTGAGGTCTCAGAGAAGGTTGGGGAGGAGATCCATTGGATAGCTGTTAGGAGACAACCTGTTAAAGCAATCCAGCATTTTCTTTATGTTCAAAGGGTATAATAGTGGCACACTAATGACTGATCCCCCCCAAATGTTCAAGGATGTTATGATTTATTTATGCTGTCTGCTACAAAGCTTGAAGAAACTACATACTGTTGGTGTAAATGTAGTAGCTGTTGTTTGTGATGGATTGCGATCAACCTTTATCATGTTTAAATGCTTAGGTGCAGATATTCAAAAAGATATGTGTAATAGTTTTATTCATCCATCAGATAAAACTCAATAAGTTATGATAATTTTTGATGTTTGTCATATGCTAAAGGTACTCAGAAATGTTCTAGGAGATTTAGGGGTTGTTTTAGACAATAACAATAATCAAATATCATGGCATTATATCAAAATGATCTACATAGTTCAGTGTGAACAGCAGCTTAATGCAGCAAATAAATTGAAGCGTGACCACATAGAATGGCAAAGACAAAAGATGAAAATCAAACTTGCTGCACAAACATTAAGTAGTTTTGTGGCAAATGCTAAGTTGTTTGACATTTTAAATTCAAGAAATCCATTTGGTAGAGACTTCAAAAGATCTCTTAAATTGGAAAACAAAACCATCTGGGAAACACACCTAAAAAGGCAATTGAAATATTTATTAACCTGTCCAATATCAGTGGAACAAAATTATTGAACACTGGTAGAAATACATGTATTTTAGGTTTTGTCACAACAATTAAAAGCATATTGCATCTTGCTGACACACTGTTGTCTAAAGATATAAGATATATTTTGACTTACAAATTCAGCCAGGACCATATTGAACTTTTTTTGGAGCTGTAAGAGCAAAAGGGGGACACAATAATAACCCTAATATTCTGCAGTTCCAAAGTGCATATAGACAGCTAATCATTACCGGCTTATAATTAATAAGAGAAATGGAAACTGTTTAAATTTTAATGAAATTAAAATGCTACAAATCAAAACCATTAATAACAATCATGAAATGCCCACTGACAGTTTAAGTGTTTCTCACACTCGGCGATATCAAGAAAACAGTGACTGAACAGCCCTGTAAAGCAGTGGATGTCATTGTGGCTCCAAAACTTTGCCTCTATTTGGAAAATGTCATAGTTTATATTACCGGCTTTGTATCCAAAAAAATGTAGGAAAAGATTTCTTGTATAGAATGTAAATTAGCATTAATTGACATTGATTATGACCTAATTGCAGTCTTCTGTGTCTGCACTTAGAAATATTAAAAATAGAGGCCCACTGACCTGGCCTTCTCACAGTGTGTGCGTAATTGCAAAAATTACTGAACAGTGTCTCCGAGGTGAAAATTTTGCATTCCCAACAACCACCACTTCATATCTAATTAAAAAAATTCAGTGTGATGTCCTACATAGGCTTCAAGACATGTTAGTTTTCAAATCACTAGATAGTCATATCACTGATAGTGAATTAGATGTGGAAGTGGGCAATCAAGTTTATAATCTGAAAAAACATTATTAAAGAATATGCTACAATTAGACTTCACCATTTAGGGAGGCAAGTGACAGAAAAAATTAAAAGGAACTAATATCAGGGCAAATTTAACTAAATTAATTCTGCACAAAAATATTTTTTTGCAGTACATTTTTCTTCATTTATGTGTGACTTGGATTTCCATCTGCCTCAGCTGAAAGTGAAAAATGTTTGCAATACTTTATTTTTATAGCATGAAATTTCAATTATGTCTTTGTGTGTGTGTGTGACTTGGGTTTCCTTTTGTCTCAGCTGAAAGAAAAAACGTTTAAGGATATTTTTTTTTTATAACATGACATTTTAATGATGTCATTTATGTGTGTGTGTTTGGAGCTTCAATTACTTTCTGCCTCAGCTCAAATAAAATTTTTAAAATATTTGGGTTTTTGTATAGCTTGAAATTTAAAATATGCCATTTTGTGTGTGGGTGGGCTATTGATTACCTTCTACCACAACTGAAATGGAAAAGTTTGCAATTTTTTTTACAGTATTAAATTTGAATTAAGTCGTTTGTGTGTGGGGAGGACTTGGATTTTCTACCTCAGCTGAAAAAAGTAGCTTCCAATATTTTTTTTACAACATGAAATTTTAATTATGTCATTTGTATGTGGGACATGGATTCCATTCTGCCTCAGCAAAAATAAAAGTTGAAATTTTTTATAGCATGAAATTTCAATTGTTATATTTTTGTGTGTAGGTTGGGGGAGGGGACCCACTGGAACAGCTGTTGGGAGACAGATGGTAGCCTCCCGTCTAAGGCCATCCAGCGTGTTCTTTAACGTGCACAGGGTATGGCTCTCCCGCACATGGGGCCACGGCTTAACATCCCATCCGACGGACGGCGGCCTTTCCAAGCCCATCGGTGTCCCCTACTGACCGTGGGCAGGGCGGGGAATTTTGCGGAGATAAATCTCAACGCTGACCCAGCTGGGACTCGAACCTGGAAACTACAGATTACGAGCCTGGCGCGCTATCGACTGAGCACCCCTGCCCCTGTGTGTGGGGTGCAATACAGGCATTTGTAACAAATTGTAACATTTGTAACAAATGCCTGTATTGAGAGACACTTGTAGAAGATACGATAGAAATTGCAATGAGAACAAATATTGCCTATAAAAATTATCACTCATGCTGTGTAAGAGGAAAGAGTCCTAGAAAATTTAAGAGAAAGTTGATGTCAGTGCAAAATGAAATCTAGAGCTTAAAAAAATGCTATGGTGAAATTACTGCCAGCTAAGAGCCAAGCTTCTATTTTAAAAGATATATTAGATTTGTTTAAGCTCATCAAGATGACATTGAGACACCAAAGCCTGTGTTTCTAGATATGACTTTAAACTTTTTCAGAAATTCACAGCAAAATGCTGAAAGAAGCAATGGCATATTTTATTGCCAAGAGGTAAAAAGATTTACCATGATATTTTCATTCTACCAAGGCTTATTAAAAATTGAGGTTCTATTTTTTAATTTTTAAACGGACTTGTTAATTTGTAAGAGAAAATCTTTCCCAATAGCTCAATTTTAACTTGGTGCAGATTTGTAGATAGCCTTCCTGGATTTATTGAAGTTTTCTGCATGGAAAATTTTACTGATAGTAAGCAGATGTATACGATATTCACTTTATTATTTGAGAAGTCAATTAGGAAACAAATACTGTTCAATGGCAAATGCTATTGTGGATATGTGGATTATGGTAATAAATGCTAATGATAAAAATTCAGATATAGCTTCTAGAACTCTAATTTTTTTTTTTTTTTTTTTCAGTTTTATATAGCTGGAAAATCCCCATAGGTTATTTTTTTAACAGTTGGTTTGCCTGACTCAAAATATATTTTTACTTACAAATTCAGCCAGGACCATATTTAATCACAGACTGCTTAGTGATATATATATATTTTAATATATATTAAATATATATATATATTTTTTTAAGTTATAAGAGCAAAACTATAATAACCTAATGATCTTTAGTTCCAAAGTGTTAATAATTAACCGGCTGATAATTAATAAGAAAAATGGCAATTGTTTAATTTTCAATGAAATTAAAATCATTGGCAGCAATAATGAAATGTTCAGTGACATTTTAGGTGTTTCTCACATGTGGATAATATCAAGCAATCACAGTAAAGCAATTAAGGTCATTGTGTCTCTTCTCTCTAAAATTAAAAAATGTTATTATAAGCTGTCTTTAGAGCAAAAAAATTATGAAAAATTTCTTGCATAGAATGTAAATTAACATTAATTGACTCTGACCTTATGCAGTCTTCTGTGTCTGCACTTATTAACCCTTACAAAGACAATTTTTTTTTCTTTAAGAAACAACTTTTGAGCCTTATTATGAAACACTAATGAATGAATAGTCCATATTACATATCAAAAGAAAAAGTATTTAATTCTGGAAAAAAAATGGTAGGGAAGCATAAAAAAAGCATGTTGCAGGTTCTTTTGTAGGGATTTTTGGAAACTGATTAATCGGCTTCTGTCATTTTAAAGGTTATTAAAAATTGAGGTTTTCTTGCCCTTCTCACAATGTGTGTGTGTGCAATTGCAAAAATTACTGAAAAGTGTCTTCCAGGAGAAAACTTTATAAACAACAACCATTTTATACCTAATTAAAAAATTCAGGTTAATGTCCTACATAGGTTTCAATGCATGTTGTGCTCATGTCAATAGATAGTCATATCAGTAATAGGGAATTGGATGTGGAAGTTGACAATACAAAACATTACAAAAGAATATGCTAAAATTATACGTCACCATTTAGAGACACAAATGACAGAAAAATTAAAAGGCATCATATTAGAGCAAACATCTGAATTTGCGCAAAACACAGCGACAAAAATATACTTTGCAGTAACTTCATTTCTTATATTAGGCGTGTGTGATATGAATTTCCTGCTGCCTCAGCTGAAATAAAAATAGTTTGGATTTTTTTTATTTTTTTACAGAATGAAATTTCAATTATGACATTTGTGTGTGTGTGTGTGACCTTGGTTTTCTTTCTACCTTAGCTGATATAAAAGTTTACAATATTTGGTTTTTGTTGCATGAAATTCCAATCATGTCATTTGTGTGGGAGGTTGGGGGGCTTTTGAAATGAGAGAAAGTATAAATTGCTGCTTTTTATGTGTATAGCATGCAATTTCAATTATGTCATTTGTGTGTATGACCTTGGATTTCCTTCTGCCTCAGTTGATATAAAAGTTTATGTGGTTTTTGTCGCATGAAATTTCAATCATATCATTTGTGTGTGTGTGGGGGGGGGGGGCTTTTGAAATAAGAGAAAGTGTAAATTGTTACTTTTTATATGTATAGCATACAATTTCAATTGTCATTTGTGTGTGCGTGACCTTGGATTTTCTTCTGCCTTAGCCGATATAAAATTTTAGAATATTTGGTTTTGTTCCAAATTCCAATCATGTCATTTGTGTGTGAGGGGGTCTTGCTTTTCCTTCTGCCTTAGTTGAAATGAGAGAAAGTGTAAATTATTTTGTTTACATATATATTGCATGCAATTTCAATCATGTCTTTGTGTGCGTGACCTTGGATTTCCTTCTGCCTTAGCTGATATAAAAGTTTACAATATTTGTTTTTTTATAGCATCAAATTTCAATTATGCCATTTGTGTGTTTATGTGGGTGGGGGGGCTTGAATTTCTTTATGCATCAGCTGAATAACAAGCTTATATTTTTTTATAGCATGAAATTAAATTGTATCATTTATTGGGAGATTTGATTTCCTGCCTCAGCTGAATTTAAAAAAAGTTTACACTCTCTGATTATTTCTTTGAATTTTTAATAAAAATTAAATTTTTTAATTAAAGAAAATAAATGTGACTTTTTTTTAAATGAGGTGCGGATTTGCACTATTAAGGTCTATAAATTTTGAGGGCTTTCGCTTAAGCTGAATGATTTGATCATGTATTAGATGTTAAAATATGTTTACCATTGTTCCTGTTTTAAACGGGCTCAAATTAAAGTCTGCTAAGTTTACAGTCAATTTAGTTCAACTAATCACATATTAAGAACATATCGATTTTTTTTTCATACAAAACTTCGATTTGAAAGAACAGTTTCCAGCGTCTTCGCTTTTCATACGATATAAATCAGTAAGTGTGTATTAATTAAATCTATTTTGCTTTAATTACGACACTGGAATAACCTCATTGAAATAAAAAACAAAAAACAGCAAAGTTGTGCCTCATTTAAATCGTTTAAGCATTTTTAAATAGCCTTCATCGTTGTACGCGGCTAATTCGCAAGGCATCATGGGTATCTTGCCTCTCTAAGCAGTCAATGCTACGAGAATCGGAGTCCTGTCTCTAGTATTTCTACCTTAATGGTTATGAACAGTGTCTGAAGACTTGAGAAAAAGGGGAAGTAGGAGGCAGTGGGCACAGTATCAATCAGGATCTCACTAGAACTGGCCTACAGTGGCCAAATGTAGTAGCTGTAAGAGTTGGGTTCTTTATATCTGAGCAACTTTCTCTTGCACATAATGGGCTAAATGGCTTGGTCACAAGGATTCCGAGGGACCCACTGGACAGCTGTTGAGAGAGAAATGATAGCATCCGATCAACCAGGTTCTTTAACGTGCACAGGCTATGATTCGCATACACACTGGACTATGGCTTAAAGTCCCATTGAACAGACGATGATCTCTCTAGCCCATTGTAGTAGCTCTAGCTAATTCTTGCTGCAACTCTATAAATTCGTTAATGCCGTGCAAACGGGCCACGCCATACCCTACTGACCTAGGATAGGGAGATTTGCGGAGATAAATTTCAACACTGCCAACAGATTACGAGCCACCCCTGCGTTCTTTTGACCCTTTCTGTCTTCAGAACTGGGCTATAGTGACCAATTGCAGTAGATGCAGATCGGAGAACTAAATTGCTGTTTGGGGGACTTCTGTAGCCAGCCCATGGCAACTTGACGATTCTGTTTTGTATATCGAAAATTTTCCTTTCTTAATAGTTTTGCAGAACTTTTAAGGGCACGATATATTTATTATTACAGTTTAAAGTTTAAAATAACTTGAAGATGAGGGGAACACTTATTTATCATCATGTACCTGCCAATGATCAGACTTTCCCCCAATGGTAGAAATGAGGGTGGGGGAAGTGATAGGACTGCATCCCAATTCTGAAGATGGGAAAAGAACAGCTGTATCAGGCGCAACATACACCATTCTAGACAAACACTTTTAGAGCTACACCATTACCAAATATTGCGCATGAGGCAAAAAAAAAAATCTTCGGAGTATTTGGGGAGAGGGTTATAAAATCAATGTATTTTGCAGCACCCCTTGTTCAAATAATCCAATTCAACCATGCTAGACAACTCAATAAGAATAAAGGACTGGCAATTTTTCTAGAAGAGGAATTTTTCACAGGTCGACGTTGTGTGGACGAACAGCCCCAAAGACCAAATGATGGTGATCGGGCAGACAGTATTTCACTGTCCGATGCCTGTATTGCCTAAAGTTAACATACGATTTCACAGTTTTCAAATTTCCATGTTACACAGTGTATGTGATATACAAACATTATATGGTGGGTCTAAAGCTCTTCGACAATTTGAAAATTGAATCTTAACTACTAACTGCAAGGACAAGTGGTATACTGCATTTGATAGTCCAACTCGGGAATTTTTGCTGCATTCCTATAAATGCGCTAATGCCTTGCAAATGAATATTTAAATGGATAATCCACAAGAAGAAGCTACCTGCGAAATATCTTTTAGAAACCAAATCGGTTAGTCAAGTACAGAGAAATTTCTGCCCATAGTTCAACAAGAACCCATCATCCCGCGGGAAAATGGCACAAGAAATTCCTCGTTAACTGGCAGCATGCCTGAACATCACTTAGATTACTCACATTAAAGTGTATTAATTTTGCAGAAAAAGCAAACTTGTTAGACTACTAAATGCAGAATACGCATTTCTATGTAGTATTTATACCTCCTGATAACATTTGGATAATCGGTTCGCTTAACGATACAACTTTAAAGAAGGAAACCTAGCTTTTTTTGGTCTCGGCTGCTTTTCTTCAGACGGTGTGCTTGTCCATGAATAATAAAGTACTTTTTAACAATGACAACAAAAAAAAAACGCACAATAAACAACAAACACCTTTTTATTTATTTACACTCCAGCACATCGGGGAAGCCATCCACACAGCGAGGGACAGGGCTCCACCCCTTCCAGCAACACTAACGTAGAAAAATACATGTGCAAATCTCTCTCTGTGTATACATGCAGAAAACTTGGTTGGTAGCCAACACAATTCGAAAAATACTCTTCATACAAATCTGCATCGCCATGTCGATATACACGTACCAGCTGCTAGATGATGTTCACTGAGGCCTGAAGGTATTCTCTCAACTTCTCACAAGACATTTAAACTTTTAACGCATATACATTATTACGTATCGCCTACTTTTGTACATTCCAATTCTTCTATTTGAATACTTTTGCAGTTATCTACTGCAACCAGTATTTAAACGACTCGCACAATTACGCTCTGTACAAATTTCTAATCGTGTTCATGGTTTTCGGTGATACAGCTTTCAGTCCAATGATCTTGGAAGTAACTTTGCTAACAATGAATTTTTCTGAAAAGATTGCTATTATGGTCAATGATCACAACACATAAAAGTTCTCCAGGAACTTTGAAATGTCTGTGTTGCTCTGAATTCTGTAACATCATCTAGCAGTGAAAAACCTGTCTCCTGGTACTTCACAACAATTAACAAAATTGGGTAACAAAACAGAGAATGAATGAATTTTGCAGCACAGTTTTCGTTCATTGCATTTCCACCACTTTGCCTACATATTCAGGAATCGCAGATTCAGATTTTTTTATTTGATAAATCCAAGTTTCACTTAAAAGCTCCTGAGGAAGAGGACAAATATTTAAAGGCTGAATTAAGCTCTAAGACTGTGAAATATTTAATCACGATACCAACTGAAAATACATATCATGTTGCACTTGTATTAAAAAAATACACTAATCGTAGAGTTTACTGGCAAGAAAGATAAATGTTTCTTTTTACCCAGAATATTTTTTGGCATATACCTAATTTAAATTTGCTTCTTGGGTTTATTCCCAAAGAAATTTTTACAAGCTGTAACGCAAGCACTTTTCAGAAACTTCGATTAAAAAAAAAATCCAATCTTAGTTATCTTAAAAGATTAAATTTACCTATATCCCGATATATTTACGCATGCTGAAAGAGTGCAATGTATATAAATACACCCTTGGCAGCCAACAGACGGATTCCAATTGGCTACGCCTTATTTAAAGATACTACTTACAGCTAGCAAAAATGTTTTCAAACTCGAAGAATAATTTTTCAAATCTGAAAGTTCTGCCGAGTTTTCTCAGTTGTCACGAAACAGACCCATTAGGCAAAGAAATCTGTCATCAAAGGAATTTCTAGTTAATACAACTAGAAAATTATGAGATACTAAGATGGCTTGTTAACTCTGATTTAATTATAGGTGACTGCAAAGTATAAATCAGTAATTTCTCTTACAAATATTTGGCGAGTTCAGTGCAAAACTTCCTCTACGTAGAAATGCGATCTTTAACAAGTTTAATATATTTTCAATGCATCACAGGGCCATATAATTTATGTTGCCTGAAGTTATTTTCGGTTCTCGAAGGCTTTGCAAAGCAGTGGCTTACGCACATGTCCTGAAAGTTACGCCACGAAACTTCATCGGCAGTCTGCATTGTTACCCAGGCTAAAAAACACTCACTCAGGAATAGTACGGATTTATTCTTTTAAAAAATATTAGCTAATTCACGTGGTATTAATCTCAACCAAATGCAGCATACGAGTAAAACATATCGTAGCCATTATTTCCTATTGACTGATAGTTGAAAATGATATTTAAGAAATGCAACCAGAATCGATATTTTACAAGTTAAAAAATCCGTAATATTCTTGTGTGTTGTTCTATCGTTACTTTACAAGTTCCATATACTTAGACAGCTGTCTTGAAGAGGCATTTACATTTTAAACTAAATCTGCTTTATTTATAAGGCATCATAAAAATCATTTTAACTATGTGCAGTATTTAAAATACTTTTTAAGTCTATTTTCATGAATAACAACAACTAGAATTCTTTCTGATGCTTACACATTATTCCCAGCACAACAAGCAAATGTACACGGTATGTCTTCAAGATAGCCCCCTCCAGCACGTCAGAGTGCTGCTCTGCTACTTGTCAATAATGCCATTAATCACATCTCTCAGAGAACATGGCTGCCTCGCCACAGCTCACGAAAACGACAACAAATTATTCCCATGATTCATTACAAAATTACGACAACCATAAACAACACGAAGTTAAGAAAGAAGTACCCTATATCAAGATTTACTATGACATATTTCAATTACAGTATTTATAACACTAATTTTTTTTATCTAACCAGATTTCATTCTTGAGGCACAATATTACATTGCCAGAAGCTAGGCAGTGCTCTTATTCAAGCAAGGAACTGTCCATAGACACTAAAGCAATTGACTGTCATTGCGTACAACCCTTATTTTCTCTTATAAATCTGCTTTAAAATGTCACTAACTGCAGTTGCCAACCATGTACCTACATTTGAGTCAACCGTAAAGCATTACGTCAAAATAAAAGAAAAACGATTTTAAAATTACGATTACGACGAACTCTCTCCAATAAGCCATTTTATTGCAAACATTAATGTAACCAGCAAATTTAATTATTGTGTTTGTAACAAAGTGGTTGTTTTCTGAGAGTGGTAAGTCTTAACTAAGCCTCAGTAAGGTTCTAGTCTTTGTTCCCACCCAGCAGAGAACTATCTACGGACAGTCCCTGAGGAATGCTCGGTCCAGCAAACCGGGATACTTGTGCGTGTTGCAGCGTGCCAAGGTGAAGCTACCATAACTCGGACCGTCATCAGCTTTTAAATACAGCACATTTATTCAAAATAAACCTGCCAACTGTCTGGAAATATTCACGATACCAGAAAATGGGTGGAAATTTCGCGTTTTTTGTACAAATTATACCGTAAATTTAAAGCAATGCTCATAAAGGCACTCGGTGGCTGTTTATAGTTGCTGGCAACAGGCAATGGTTTTTTTCCACAATTCAGTACACAGTAAACAAAGGGTAACATGAGGAGGGTTTTGGTATAGGAACTGCAGCAATCTGTGATAATGAGGATGAGTGACTTTTTTCATATCTTCTAAGCAAACAAATGGAGAATCATATTCTCCTCAAGATTAAAGCAGTAACAATCGTAGCATCATAACGAACTTTTCTAACGTATTCTATTGGTCTGGTTACCCGTGAAACTGTTCCCAAAAAACTGGCAGGTGTGTAATATATGCTTTTAAGAACATATCTGAAATGCTTCAGACATAACATTTGTGCTGATTCCATGGTGGGAATAAAAATCTTACTGCTGCCTATTCGTGGTATGCACTCTACAGCACATATGGTTTTTCACAAGCATTTTGAAACAAATTTATCATAGTCTAACGTTCCATTTATCATCACAAAGTAATGGCAGCAAATTAGGCATGCAGTTAAGCAACAATGAATGAATCTATCTACATGCCATTATTGACTGAAACACAGCACATGAAATGGGCTTTCAAAATAATTGTGGCCTGTTCAATGTTATAGGGATGTCCAGCAACGTCAATTTGGGATTAGCATGAGCTTATTACTTATTCGTTATTGCTACATAGTTTGTGAGGTTTTCTCATATGCAGTACTTTGATATTCATTTACAAGTACTAATTCCATATCAGTAAAATATTGATATTAGCAAATGTATCAGCCAATGACATGTAAATTTTAGGAACTGAAAAAAAATATATTAATATATTGAGACTTTTTTTTGCACACAGTTTTGTGATTACAGTAGATGAAGTAATAACTTCTGCTCAAAAAAATATTCACAATCATTAGTATATTAGTAAATACTCGGAAAGTAATATACTTTATGCACTGCAATCAGAATACTGAAAATGCAGATCCTAGATTTCTGTACAATTACATCTGTTTATGCTAAGTTGTTGATATATTGTGAAAAAATTAACAATTTTGATTTCCTATTACCAATCAAGAGCATGAATTGCTAGATATACTAAGGAAGTTTTAATTGTTCTTAGGAAAGAAGAGATCATCTTATTACCACAATCTCAAAGACAATTACAAAAAGCAATAATATTGAATAGTATTTTACTAAAAGCAGTAAATATTTTTCAATCTGCAAGGTATTTTAAGATGCAGTGGAATAGCTGGGGGTAGCGTTAACGCCTATCCTCTGACTACTCCACTTTAGTCATACAAAAAGTTTATCAATTTACATTAAAAAATTAATAAAATTTTTATCACTACTCTCCCTCCAAAAATTCTGCTAAGCCAATAAGAGGTCAAACTCAACGATTCCAAAAACAATTACAAATGAACGTTTTTATTGCACCCGACATATCACTAAAGCAAGTAATAGACTTGATTTTTTTCCAAAAAGCTCCAAGTTAAATTAAAATCCTGTATTTTTTTTGTCCATGCAGACGTTTTTACAGTAGAACATTATCATAAATTGCAAAAGACCCTACATTGTTGCTGGTTGGTGCCTTCATGAGAGCCAAAGGGCATTTATTCTACACAAATCCTTAAAATGTGTAATAGATTGGTGGAGAAATAAATGTTCTTTGCACTTTGTTCCCAAGAAAATTTTTATAAGTTGTCATACATGTAACTGTTATGAATGATTTACATATTCCCTCTGAGCTTGGTCCTAGCTTGATTATGAAGATAGCAAAATGATAGAATAAATTCTGAACATTGGTAATGAAAGGCTAATTATAACTATGAAGGGAAAAAAAAGTCTATTATAATTGTAAGAGATAAACAACTCTACTTTGATTTTTGTTACTTTTATATAGCTGTAGCATGATGAAATGTGAATGAAGCAATGTTTTGTGGTATAGTCCAAAATATAATAATCCATCTGTTTTATTAATTAGAAGAGCTATAAATAATGCAAAAAGGCTAGATTAAAAATCTTTTAAAAACATATCTAAATTATACTATTTCTGTATGTACTACAGTTGAAAAATATACTGACATTAACTTCATACAATAAAAAAAAAAACTGGAAAGAATAGCATCAAAATGAGGAAGCACATTCATAAGATACACCTTTAGCCATATACAGTGGCATAACTACCATGATTCAGCTGAACTAAGGGCCTGGTGCTATACTTTTTTTTTTGTTTTAGAAGGTATAAGAAAGGTTTCAGTAGGTATAAGAAATTTTGCAGAAAGTAAAGCTCAAAGAAAGAATTTGGTCAAATATTCTTCCTGCGAGGTAATGGGGACGAGTAGCTTTTTTCATGTCTTCTAAGCAAACAAATGGGGAAATTACATTCTCTTCAAGAAAATTATTCTAAAAAGGTAGAAATATAAGAAAAACCTACAAAGCTAATGTGGAATAACTATTAATTTTAACGATGAGTGATAACATCTCAGTTTAGTGATTCCTAGGGAAATCTTTTTTATTACAAATATGATGGGAAAGAACTATTGTTGAGGTAGCAAGAAATATATTACCACTTAGCATCAAATAACTTCTAAGTCTGGCAATCTCAAAAACAAATTACTCTTATGACTGTTTAGTATATATACACACACACTTCATTTCAACAAATAGCTACCTTTTTTTTTCATATTCTACGTTTTGTTCCCATGTCTATGCCATTTCGACTGTGATAAAAATATGATGCAACAGAAACCTAGGAATTCTGCATTCTACAAATAATAATGCAAGCTGTGTGCAGGAAATACTTCGTTATTTTTGTTAGTGTCTTATTTATAATTCTGCATTGGGATCATGTAAAACCTGTCATAATCCCAATGAAGTAATTGGAAAAAATTATTCATTAGGTCATAGTTACCATGATACAACAAAACCATTTCTAGAAATTTAATAGAGAAATAGCATTCATTTAAAGAATAAAAGAACAACCTAAGATTTTAAGAGCTAGACATTTAAAATGAAATCAAGGCTAAAAATTCGATTTAATATTGACACATTTTTAAAATGTACACTTATAGAAGTATATAACACTGAATTATTTTGCTAAAAAATTAAACTTTAAACTAAAAACTTTCTTCTAGCCACTTAGACAGTTCTGTTGTATTCACTCATAATTTTGCATTTGCTCTGATGGAAAGTAAGAAATATCAAGTACAAAAGCAAAAGCTCTTACAAACCTTGGTGTGATTTTAATCAGATGTTAAAAAAAAAACTCATTATAAACACACAATTGCTAGGTGCAATGAAAAAGATATTTTTAACGAGCTTCATCCTTTTTCATTGCTTAATAGACCACAGGCCAATCTGTGATTTAACAGAATTCATGACAAAAATACTCTAAAGTTAAGTCTCTATCAAGCCTCCATAATAACAATTAATGGCTCTCACAGAGTAATGAGTTTGAGGCCCACAGCAGTATCATGAAAATGTATAAAATTCATTATGTATATAAAATTGAGATACAACTTTTTTCTCGTGTTTCTCAACTTGTGCTTCAAAATAAAGCTAAAATTCCCCTGAATATATAAGTTCCACAAAATATCCAATAAATTGTGAAATGGGATAGAAAAGGTTTCAATGCTGAACTGCAAACCATCACTGCACTTAAAGCTGATCTTGATAAGTGATGCACACGGCAGAGATGGTTATGTTATTCGAAAAAAATGTGTTTTTTAAAGCATTAAATGAATTCTTACATGTTGTAGCAAATGCAGGTTAAGTGCCAAAAATAAATTTTTATTTATCAGGAATATAAGTTATTAAAATTAGCATAAATTTCCTTGCTATCTTGATTTTTGAGTTTGATATAAGTGCTGAGAACTAGAATGAGTTTTTATACACAAATCAGTTTAATTTGAATATAAAATATAATTTTTACTTATTCTCTGACTGAGTGAAAAAAGTCTTGCCAGCCTTTCAAGGTCATTTTTTTAAATTTCCTACTAATTCTTGAATGGTTTATTTATTCAGCTGATCAATAAATTATATTCATATATTATACGTATATTGATATATAATATTCATACTGATCACAATGTATAATTCTTGTAAACGCTCTGAAAAACTTTATTTAAAATAAGGGACCAAACCTTAACATAATACTCTATATCTTTATATTTTTTCACACATATATAATAATGTATGTTTAATGTAATTGTGACAAATAATGTTTCTTTACAACATATTAAGGGAGAGTCCTTGTGTAAAGTTTGAATGTTGTATAGGAAAACAACATAAACCTGATAGGTTCTAGGTTTTCTCTCTCCCTCGTGTTTAGAAGTCCCTGCTTTTATTAAACAAAATAGATCTGTTTTGCTATTATGGCATAATTTTTTGTAGCATCTTGAAATAACAAAATCTACTGAGTCCATGCTTAGTAGATAAAAACTAAGTTTTATAAAAGCCTTACATATGCTACACTACGATATAGCTATTTCATAGCATACAGCTTAGAACCATATTTTTCTAATTAGTTAATATTTTGTCCTTGAAACCCTTTACCTGTGGTATATTTCTTTAAAACAAATGAAAATGTGCAGCTAGATATCATAAGTATATAATATTTGAAGAATCAAGATGTGAAAATAAACAAATCATCTGCATAAGTTCATAATGAATTGGTATATGTGAAATTTGCTAAATTTTCTCTTCAAATAAAAGTCATTTCAACCAGATACTAAAGAATTTTTTGGGAAAGCTAATATACAAAGAAAACATTATTTTTCATATTATATTATTTCTTGAAAAGATGAGCTTAAAAATCATCCTATATCTTATACAATGAAATGTAATTCTTATGTAATGCATATTTTAAGAAGTCCAAAAATGGTTTGCTTTAAAATGGCTTTTTTACTGTTTTATATGATGCAAAAATGGCTGCCCTATTCCTTAATTTTCAAGTTATAATTAAATATGCAAATAAGTAGGACAAAATAGCAGTTGCATGTGATCACTTCAGCAAACAAACAGGACAAAATCGCAGCATCATATGTAATCAGTTCTAATATAAGCTACAGAGAAATCTATTGAAAATTCAAAGAGTTGTAATTATAGTTTGACTTGCAAATTTTTTCCATTAACCATTTTAAAGCTTTTATGTGTGCCCTTTGCATACAACAGAAACAGGAAGTGCTCGCCTCTTATATCACAGTGCATTATATTACAATGAAAGCAAGTAAAACTATTATAAAAATGTGCAAAAAATATGAAATTAACAATATTTTAATTTGGTAAAAATGAATTTAAGAGGTTTTTCTATAGTTCCAGGGGCCAATAAATAAAAAAAGGATAATAAAGATTTTTTTAATGATACATGATAGGGGTACTTTATTCATTTAACATTCAAGTTGTGTTATTTTTGATCTATTTAAACATTAAACATCCACTCCAAAATATTTTTTTTTTCCTAAAATTTTGCTTGAAAATTTGTTTCTGCACAAAAATATATGCTAATCATAGGAAAATTTTAATGTATTTCTAAAATTTGTGACTGAAAAAAAGGTGATGGCAGTGACAACTAAGAGTATTTAGTGGTTCCTGAAATTCAATTTTGGTAGTAAAAAAGAAAAAGAAAAAAACCCATCATACTAAAAGAGAACACAATATGTATAATTTTTAAATAATTTTGAATGTAATGTTCACATAAGCTTCATGTATCAGAAGATATGAAGTCCTTGTGCAGATAATTATACTGATAGCTTTTTGAATGACTGAAACAGGCTCTATGGAGATACTGGAAAAAATACTGCACTCTTCTGTTCATTAATGTATTTAAAATATTAAGCACTGTCTTTAGTATGGCTTTAATGCTAAAATGTTACATAGTGTTTGAGTGAAAAGTATAATTTCTTTCTTTATTTATAAGACATCTACATATATTACTTATTACTACTTATACCCAGTATATAATCAGGCATCATTCTTACACCCACCACTCTGACAGAAAAACCTATGTAAATATAGAGATGGTTTTACGTAAACCAAAAAAAAAAATTTTTTTTAAAGCAATAAGTGTAAGGGGGTGAGAGATCTTTTTTTAGTTTGTATTTGATGTATTTTCCTTGGCTCAGTTTAAGTTTTTTTTATTCAATACCTAGATTTACCAAGAAGAAATAAAACAGATGAAATCTTGTCATAAGTTTTTCTCATTAGTTCTTCAAAAGAATGCCAAATATTCTCAATGTGCAATAAATAATTTGCTTACTTTTTCTAAACTGGTTTTCAAACCTAGTCTAGATTCATTTTGAAAGCTGAAATGATGGTATAGACACTTATAGGAATTACAAAATTATAAATCCATCCATGTGTGAAAAAAAACCTTACCAGAAACTAATTTGCTACAACATAGGTAATCATCCATTTACAATTTTAAAATATTTACCCAAATTTATGTAATAAAATAAAAATGCCAGTTTTTTCCAAGTGATAACGAAAAAGACTATAATGAGCACTTTGAAAACTGACTTATCTCACTTCTTCCATAAAGAATTGTTTTGCAGCTAATATATATTTTATATACATAAAATTTTGCTTTTTACGTCATAAATTTGTATATTTCCGATTTTTTTTTGTCTTGTAATAGAGAGAGGATATATTTGACCATAAGAACAATGAGAAAAAGCATTGAAATGGTAAAAAACTTTTGTGTTACAACTAATTCAATTAAGACATAATAACATGTTCTTCCTAGTGAAAGAAACCAAGCACCAGTGAAGCACAAGTTGGCTACAATGCTGGCAATATGGAAAATATGCATTACACAAACGAGGAATGTTATCTACAAGAATGTCCCACTCACCATAGGGATCTGGCCCTTTAAGAATAATCTTACTATTACATTCCTCGCTTGAAAAATAAGAAGCAAACACAGAAAGCTTCACAAGCTCAGTAATTCTCAGCAGTAATTTAACACTGTGGCCTAACTTCTGGTGTACCACTTTCAATAATACATTATGTTGAAGAAACTTGTACTGGTTGTTAGCAGAAGCAGCGAGATGCACGTTAAAACTAGGACAACAATGCTATGACACAATACTCACATTGTAAAAAAATTAGATAAAAAATATTTTTATATACCATAATCTCTTTGTATTTTATATATTTATGTTGCAGAAAAAATATGTGATTTGTGATGACTTATGATTTACTTGGGGGGGGGGGGGGGCAGTTAGATCTTACTCAACCATACTGCACAAGTTACATTACTCAGTGTTTCTTATGTCTAATTATCAGTATCAAATCTACGTTTTGCCATTACCTTTTTTAGTGTAATAAGTTGGAAACATTTTGTTAAGCTCCATTTCTTGGCCCTAGATGAGTCATCCAAGGCCACTTTGTTTTATCTCCCTTTGCAGATAAACTTTATAAAAAAAAAGCACTAGATTTATTAAGCAATTCTACACTGCCTACGCAAAAAAAAAAATGAAAATTTCCATATTATCCAGTGGAATGCTAAATCTGATGTTTTGTATTTTCAAAAAAAAAAAGAATTTTATGGTAAAATGTTACTAAAATTAAATATCTACATTGTCTAAGTCCCAAAATTCTGCAATCAGCATTTAAAGTTATGGAAATTGGAATAATTGAAAACAGCAATGCCAACCTTAACAAACACATAATTAATGAATTTGAAAGAATTATTTACAAAAAACTTTTTTAAAATATACACATTTCATTAATGGCTTGAAATAATACTTATTAAGTTTTAATTAACTTCTGAGGTAAATTTTTATGATATAGCATTGTTGTTGTTAAATATTCACAATTCCGTTGTCTTTAAATATTGTTCAGAATCAAGATTTATATATATATAGATATGACATTGGTCTTTATTTTCAGCATTTTACCACAAAATGCTAATTCAGAAATTATAAAACTAAATATGGCTTTTTGCTGGCATAGCATGTAAATTCTCAATATTTTTTTCCAGGCAGTGTATGAATGATAATTATAGCATGATATAATCAGCAAGTGCAGAAACGTTTTTTGGCCATCTCCTGGACTCAAATTCAGAATCTTTCAGCAACATATTGGGTTGTTTTACCTCTGGATGGCACATTTTTGCACATAATGGGGCTAAATGGCCAGGTCACAAGTACCCCAAAACCTGAGAAGGTTGGGGGAGGGGACCCACGACAGCTGCTAGGGGACAGGTGGTAACCTCTCATCAAGGCCTTCCAGCACTTTAATGTGCACAAGACATGGCCCACCCACAATGGGGACACAGCTTAATATCTCATCTGATGGATGACAGTATTTCCAAGCCCAGTGTTCCCTACTGATTGGGGGCAGGGTGAGGATTTAGGGGAGATAAAGCTCAATACTGCCACAGGTGAGACTCAAACCTGGGAACTGCCAATTATGAACCTGATGTGCTACTGGTTAAGCCAACCCCCACACTTTAGCAACATGCAGTTGTTATGCTATTCATACAGAGACAGTGCTGCTTCACTTAGATATGATTGTGTGGAGTTTTTTTTATGTTGCATTTTGGAGTGAAATATGTTTTGAAACATTACTTATTAAATTTCAACCCCAGACCTCTCAGGTGATCCTACAACCCTTAAAACCTTTTACATTTCTTCTGCCCCTCTGTGAACAGTTTACTAACTTAAATTTCAGTTAGTTCAAACTTCCAATTGTGATAATTTTAGGTATTTGCACTTTTATCTACGATAATGTATACCAGAATAAAATTTGACTACTTTTTGTATATTAAATAAATGAAAAAAATTATTTGCCAGATTTATACAGCTTGCAAAATAAAAGTAATGTGTGTAAAACTTACTATTAAGAAAAATATTTTTTTATAAAAAATAAATTTCTGATATAAAGCCACAATATCCATCATTTTAAAATTTAGTGGTTAGTACTTTTCTGAAATAACAGAAGCATTTCATTGTCCAAAATTTAATATGTTATCTGAAGTTTTCTAGTATCTAATTACGCTTCTTTAACATGTGACCACTGAGATGGTGTCATATAGCATATTGTTCTAGTGACCTGTGCCATTGCTGATAACACTAACATGGCATGCAAATGCAGCATGCTTACATTCTGTCATTTCCCTGAGTCATTTGAGGCCAACAAAATGCATGTCTGCAAATAAAAAAAGGAAAAAAAAATAATAAAGCACCTCCAATATAATAGCCTTCTATGCATATTCACTTTCATTTCATTCTGCAATGACACTATATCTATGAATGTACAAAAAATAAACAGTGTCAGCTGCATGGCTTTGAATGCCACAGACAGCACAACTTTTAAAAAAATCCTCAACTCTGCTGTACAACGTAGGAGAATAACATTTGCATGATGAATTACGATAAGACAACAATGATTGATGAATGGACATAAATTTTCTGTTAGTTGTAGGTATGTATGGAGAAGGATTTGAAGTGTGCATTATTATGATAGTAGTACAAAATGTCACCACTTATGATTTTTAATGAAATTTTCTATCACCAAAAATTGGTGGTTAAGTTCATCTGCTCTTTTAAGGTCAGCCACTGGTAGTCATAAGTCTGTGGACTTTGCTGCCAATATATCGAGCAGTTCAGGCAGTTGTATTATTATTACTCCTGGCAGTACATTACTGAAATCAGATCCCCTTGTTTATGCTAGATGCTCTGCAGTTACTTCTTCTTAGCATGTAGCATCTCCATAAGCAGAGTCTGTGTAGGGGCATTACCATTCAAATGCCGATAATAGAGAAACTCTTCTCCCCGTACGCTAATCATGTGTATCTCAGGCAGCACCTGAAGGAGGTGTGTGAATTTGTCCTAGAAAATATAAAATATACATAAATATCCATAAATACAATCTCCAACAGTTACCTTTTCAGATACAGATGTTTATGAATCTCTCCAAGTTAAATATAATCAAACAAATGCAAATATTATAATACATTTTATTTTTTTTTAAATTACACCTTCAAGCAGCTTGATAACTCAAAGAGATTATTAAATCAAAATGTGTATAATCAAGAAGGAAGTATATAACTGATACAAAGTTCCCAATCTGTAGGAAAGAATATACTTCATGAATCAGCCTTAGAAAAGGACAATCAAATTACAATATCATAGTTTCAAAACTTTATATTACACTAATTTCTTTATTTACATACATATTTATGTTAATTAGAAACTGCTATAAAATATAGTATACACTTCCAATATGTACATTTCACAATTTAGAATATCAGCTACATTGGTGGAAATTGAAAAAATAACACCATTAACAACTGAAGCATAATCTATTAGATTTATTTAGTAGAAACAACTTGTTGAGAAAGGACAGTGATCACATGTGTGAAGTGATTCAACGCTTATTTTTCCTTTTAATGAGTATTACATTTTACAGAAGGCACATTTTAATAAGGTGTTGAACCTCCTCGAGCAGCAATACAAGTTTCCAATTTGACATGCAATCGGTTGTACAAATGCTGGATATCATGCTGGGGGAAACCATTCCATGTGCTTTCACAACTTGGACGTGCAATTTAGCAATGGTCGTTGCTTGCCGCGGTCCGAGGAAGTCTCTGTCTGATTCAGTCCCAGACATGCTCGATTGGAGACAAGTCTGGAGAGCATTCTGGCCAAGGGAGTTGGTGCACTGCCTGAAGAGCATGTTGAGTTACTCAGGCAGAGTGTGGGCGGGCATTATCCTGCTGGAATATCGCATTTGGGATTACACTCAAATATGGCAGGATAACAGGCAAAATACAATGTCGCTGACATATGTATTGCTATTCAGTGTATCCTGTACAAACACCAGACACATACAAGAGTGATAGCTAATTGTTCCCCACACCATGATGCCCAGCATGGGCCCTGCATGCCACTGGGAGATGCACAATGGAAGAAGCCGCTCACCTTGTCGCCTTCGGATGTGTAAACGACTATCAGACACTCCTAAGCAGAATCAGCTTTCAAAACTGAAGACTGCAGACTGCCATTCTTCCGTCCAATGAACTCGTTCTTGACACCACTGCAAACATGCTCGACAGTAACGTGATGATAGTAATAACCATGCCGCCCGGCATGCGTGCCCATAATACAATCAATGCAAAAAATTGCTTCCAAAAGACGATTGTTTATTGTTCTTATAGACACCCTTGGTACGACATAGGATCGAATTTGTGACGCCATAGACATCTGCTCTGCCCCATCACCCTCCTGATACACCGATCCTCTCATGCATCCATAACTCTGTGCTGCCTGGAACCACATCTGCGAGTGTGTGAATGCTCTTTTGACCATCGACACCACCATCGTACCACTGCCAATACCTCTCATCCAACGCGGTGTGCAATTTGACAAAAAGTCCAACCTGCTGCCCAAAGACCCACTATATGACCTCGCTCAGACTCCGCTAACTGAACAAATGTTGTGCGCCTGCATCATCCAGGCATGGTAGCTTCTTCAAAGAGCCCTGAACAACACAACACAAGATGAATAACTTCTTTCTTCATGCCCTAGTGCTTAAATATGTGCTGCATACATTTGCATGTTGTTGTCCTCAGTGATGACATTATTTCACCCCATGACTTTGAATCTTGGATCATGGTTTCTGCTGCCTTAACTATTAACGTATCATAATATGACATTCCTAAAGGAATTCCTTCTGGGTGTTCTTTTTTCAATTTCTGCCAGTGTATATCACTTAAAAGGTAATTAATCAAAGGCAAATTTTACATATTTTTGGATTAAAATTAATGCCGAAATACAAGAGTAATATAAATTTAATATATAATCATAACATGAAATATTCTGTGGGATCAAAACATTATTTTTATGAAGAGAATCATTATTCAAGGAGTCCTTCAATCAAATCAGATGGCAAACAAACGAATATATTGTGTTGCCTGGGGAGAGTGTGGGTGGGCATTATCCTGCTGGATAGGGATTGCATTTAATAAATTTAAATCAACATTTCAAGTTCATCATCATCATCATCCTCAAGCAGCCATGGGCTACGGAGGTCCAACCAGACCACGCAGTTTATTTCTCCAAGCATATATGTCCTGAGCTACATCTGCTGCATCCGGCCACTGCACACCAATTCTAACAAGGTCCTGTTTGACATTGTCTGCCCTCCGCATCCTAGGTCTCCCCCTCCTTCTGAGGCCTCTAGGCACACTGTTCATAACCCTATTCGCCAATCTATAATTATTCATACGGGTAACATGGCCAAACCAGCGGAGTCTCTCTCTGCACAATATGCTGCTTAAAGGAGGTTGCAGACTCCTTTGCCTAACCTCATCATTAGTTACAAAGTTAAACCACCTAATACCCAAGATACTGCGTAAGCATCTAGAATCAAAAGCATCTAGTTTCCTGTTATCTTGTTTACACAGCGTCCAAGTTTCACTACCATAATTAACTCTAGAAAGAACCAAACTATTATACAGTCTAATTTTAGTCTTTAGGTGTATACGCCTATTTCTCCACAATCTCCATAGATTCTTAAAAGTCCCGGCAGCAATACCTATTCGTCTGTTAATCTCATGCCGCACATCACCAGTATCAGTTACATAGCTCCCAAGATAATTAAACTGTGACACCTGCTCAAGACTGCAACCATTCAGATTAACTGAATCACAATCTGCCTGACCAATTTTCATCACTTAGTTTTCTCTCTGTTTATAACCAAACCTACTCTACTACCAGTCTCATCAACAGCTCGAATGAAAGAGTTCATCTCATCAACATCATTTGCCAAAAGGGCTAAATCATCAGCATAATCTAAATCAGAAATTTTCATATCTCCAGTCCATTTAAGGCCACTTCCCTTAAAGTTTTCCCTTAAAGTGAATTTCGCATAACATAATCAATAACCAAGCTAAAGAGAAAAGGAGACAAAATGAACCCTTGTCGAACACCAGAAGTAATGCTAAACCAATTGCTACAAGACTTACCAACTCTTACACACGACTCAGTGTTGTTATAGAGAGCTTTCATTATGTTAACTAACTTGTCAGGTATACCATATGATCTCACAATCAACCACAAATTATGACGATCAACAGAGTCGAAAGCCTTTTTGAAATCAACAAAGCTAGCAACCAAAGGTTTCTGAAACTCGAAACATTTCTCAAGAATCTGCCTAAGTGAAAATATCTGATCCTGCACAATTAAAAATGAAATCAAAATATTTATGCATTTATATATTTTAATAATAGATGAATTCTGAATTAAGCAACTCATATTAACTGCTTATATATTATACCAAGTTGATTTATAAAACAAAGACATTTAAAAATCTTAAGTGTCCTGGTATTTAATGCATCACAGTAGTTCTCCATAATGTTGATTCAGTATAGTTATTGGCTGGGAGCACTCAGAGTGCACCTACACCTGGCAGCCTAGTATCATATCAATGTTTCTCAAACTGTGCTCCAATTATTGAACAGGAATCTTTTCTAGACAATATCACCAGCTCCTTATCACCAATTCATTACTCACACATTGAAAAGCATAATAAAAATATTGGTTCTAAATTTAAGCCATCCTCATTTTCATTGTTAATTGCCCAGAACAATATAGCAATCTTTGGCTAAGCATGGTTTGCTCAGTGGTAACTACATAGTGTTTTTAATAAATTATAACCATAAATATGCACTTTGCTCTTACACCTGCCAGCACTGTATTAAGCAGCAGTTTTCTCTGGTAAATAAGCAGGCTGACACTCAGCTTTACTCTTTTGAATAACCTTTCACTTTGTGAAACCACACATTACATTCAACTAATAGGGTGCCTTCACACTTGCCATTCGCTGCATCGCAAACGCACTATATTAAGCAGCAGTATCACTCGCAGCTCCTTGCCACTCCGCAAAGAACGGGTGTAGCTTCACACTTAAATGCACGATCTGCAACAAAAAACTAAGCTCATTGATTCTCACTGCAAATAACCTGGAATGCATGCTGGTTGTCTCTGCGAGATTTACCACACTTGACATTTCTTTCACTCTATAGTAAACATTATGTCCGCAAAAAAAGTTTACTCTTTCATAAACGGTTAATATCCCTCGCCTTGGCTAATCATAGGCATATAAATAAAAAAAAATCCACTAAATGGGTAGTGAGATTTTTGATGATAGAAAAAGATTAGGCAATTTTCACAATTTAATCCTTAATATACAAGAGGCAGACACTGTTACAAAAATGTTTTTGTATATGACACCTGCCGAATTTAAAGAGATTTTGGCTATTGTTTTTTGTTGTTCATCTAAAGAGGTTTTGGTGATTTAGAAGGACAAGAAATTGTGGAAATCAATTTCTGCAGCTGAAAGATCGGAGCTAACAAATAAGGCAAGTTGCATTCAGAATTGTTCTTAGCTCATTTTCCAAAATAGCTAACTTTTTACTTTGCAATCTGCCTGTAGATGGTTAACTGTTTTTGTCTGTAGAGGTAAATTAAAAATTCCTTTTGGGTTTGACAGGATTGATGAACTATTACGATGATTCGCACTTTTTCAAATCTCCCAAAAGTTTTAATAGTAACTGCAAAAATAAATTTTAATCAAAACTGCAAAATTTTATATGAATATGAATATAGGCTGGAAATTTTGGTCATGGAATATGCATGCCATGAGGTTTGCATTGATAACAATGAGTTGATTATGGGGGGAGGGAAATTTTTTGCTTTAAAAGATAATTGGAAAATATTGTTCAACAATTACTGATGAAATATTATGATTCACGTTTTCAAATCCTGAAGTAGTTTTTTAATATTTAGACAATGTTAAATCTGAAAAATGCGAAACTTTAAATGAATATTGCAAGCGACCTCTTTATGTAGAAATTCGAAATTTCGGCTGTAGAGTGTCAAGAGATATTGCACTAACAACGACTGACAACTTCTTTTGAAGTAAATAATCCATCAGATTGTTTGGAAAAACAATGTAATTGAAGGGTAAAGATTAAACAAGAACACCGTTCTATTTTCATAAAATTATTATCTAGCACTTTCTCCTCCATATTATTTTTAATGGGATTTTAAATAGGATTACTGTAATATAATATAGGTAAAATATTTTCGTTTAAAAGTTTTCTAAAGGTCCATGCTAATCCAGGTCCTAATGCGTTGCATATTATTTGTTACACTAAAAATTAATGTCTTGACAGGATGAGAATCATAGTCATATACACATAATGGAGTATGGCATTATTTGGACCATCTCAACTTTCCGATTCCATAAATATTTATAAATCTATTTCAAGCTTCAGATATTAAGCATAGGTAATCTGAGAAACATACTGCTTAGCATCAGTAATTTAATAATGCACGATAATACATTAAAATCATCATACCAAAACATTACTCAGATATGATATTATTGAATGCAATGTCTTTCATTTCATTCCTTTCTGTAAATAATCAATCTCCTTATCATCAAGTGGAACAGCTAAAGTTAAAAATTTCGCTTTATGCTCGGCAGTGTGGTTAAAAGGAAAGGGAGGAGAATCACTTAAAATGTATACATTTTAAAATTTATGTGTATTTTTGCAATTTTTTAGCTGCTCCTAGAAAAAATCCTACTCCCAAACATATTTCCAATTTTATATGTGTGGTTACAAGAGAAAAACTCTCTTAATGTTAACGATTTATATATGCAGATATTCCATTAGTGAAACATCTTCAAAGCTCACTTATCAACTTTTGCCTGCCTGTTCTAGCAACGTCATTCATCAGCAGTTATTTGATTGGCTCTTGCTTGTGGTCACTTGACTACTGCACAGTGAGAATAGAAACAGAATGGACTCCAGCTGCAGTCATACGGTAGCCAGCAGAGAGGAAGTGAGACCTGACTACTGACTCCATAAGATATGCAGTCTTCGAAAACTTGTTCTGCAGAGCGGCGAGTGGTCACAAGCGGCAAGTGTGGTGTCACCCATAGAACCGATTCCAGCTGCAGTCATGAGGTGGCAAGCATAGAGGAAGTGACGCCTGACTACCGACTCCACAAGATGCGCAGTCTTCGAAAACTTGTCCTTGCAGAGTGGCAAGCAGTCACGAGTGGCAAGTGCATGGATTGTGAAAAACCCAATACTTTAAGGGTTAAATTTCTCAAACCTAAGCATATCATATATCACAGAAAAGGGCATTTTATTCGATTTAAAACTGGTCTAATTTCAGCTGCAGTGATCAATTAAAACAATAATTATGGAGATTTTAAAACATCATTATGCCAAAACATAATTTTTTTTTATTCCAACTTTGAACATTCACCCCTCAAAAATTGGCATAAAAACTGCAATTTCCATGACTACTCACTTCTCTGTAGCATATAAGCCAACCAATTTTGCAAAAATCTAAGGGTATCATGTAGAAGCCATGTCAAATTGAGATGGAATGACCCAAAAGATCACTGTGAGAGTCATCTCCCCATGAAGCAATGCCATAACAAATATCACAGCCAATTCAGGTACAATACTGTAATAATTTTTAATAAATAAAAGCATAACCAGTTTGTTTCAACATTTAAAATTTTTATAAATATGCCTTAATTTACTTTAGAACTTATTTTACATATGTAATGATTTTCAACATGACCCTAAACATTTTACAATAAAAAAATAGTAATCACATTTTAAAAATCAATTGAACATCATCATCATCCTCAAGCAGCCATGGGCTACGGAGGTCCAACCAGACCACGCAGTTTAATTCTCCAAGCATACCTGTCCTGAGCTACATCTGCTGCATCTGGCCACTGCACACCAATTCTAACAAGGTCCTGTTTGACATTGTCTGCCCACCGCATCCTAGGTCTCCCCCTCCTTCTGAGGCCTCTAGGCACACTGTTCATAACCCTATTCGCCAATCTATAATTATCCATACGGGCAACATGGCCAAACCAGCGGAGTCTCTCTCTGCACAATATGCTGCTTAAAGGAGGTTGCAGACTTACTTTACAAAGTTAAACCACCTAATACCCAAGTTATTGCGTAAGCATCTAGAATCAAAGCATCTAGTTTCCTGTTATCTTGTTTACAAAGTGTCCATGTTTCACTACCATAACTAACCCTAGAAAGAACCAAACTATTATACAGTCTAATTTTAGTCTTTAGGTGTATACGCCTATTTCTCCACAATCTCCATAGATTCTTAAAAGTCCCGGCAGCAATACCTATTCGTCTGTTAATCTCATGCCGCACATCACCAGTATCAGTTACATAGCTCCCAAGGTAATTAAACTGTGACACCTGCTCAAGACTGCAACCATTCAGATTAACTGAATCACAACCTGCCTGACCAATTTTCATCACTTTAGTTTTCTCTCTGTTTATAACCAAACCTACTCTACTACCAGTCTCATCAACAGCTCGAATGAAAGAGTTCATCTCATCAACATCATTTGCCAAAATGGCTAAATCATCAGCATAATCTAAATCAGAAATTTTCGTATCTCCAGCCCATTTAAGGCCAAAATCTTTCCCTCGAAGTGAATTTCGCATAACATAATCAACAACCAAACTAAAGAGAAAAGGAGACAAAATACACCCTTGTCGAACACCAGACGTAATGCTAAACCAATTGCTACAAGACTTACCAACTCTCACACATGACTCAGTGTTATTATAGAGAGCTTTCATTATGTTAACTAACTTGTCTGGTATACCATATGATCTCACAATCAACCACAAATTATGACGATCAACAGAGTCAAAAGCCTTTTTGAAATCAACAAAGCTAGCAACCAAAGGTTTCTGAAACTCTAAACATTTCTCAAGAATCTGCCTAAGTGAAAATATCTGATCTACACATCCCCTACCACTTCTGAATCCACATTGCTCATCACGCAATTGCCTGTCAACCAGATTCTTAATTCTATTAAGCACAATCATGGAAAGAACTTTACCTGGAACAGAGAGTAGGCTGATACCTCTATAGTTATCACAAGAACTGCGATCACCTTTTTTGAAGATAGGGATAATAATAGCTCTGGTAAAATCTTTAGGAACCATGCCTTTATCATAAAAGTTATTCAAAATTTCAGTCATCCAAGTGGTAACCAAAACATTCCCAGCTCTGAGCATTTCTGTAGTAATTTCATCTACCCCTGGGGATTTATGAAGTTTAAGTTTAGAGATAGCCAAACTAACTTCAGATTGTGTTATAGGGCCAACATTAAAGCTGCCAATGCATCTATCGTCATTACAAACAATGGGAGTAGAACTAACCACATTGTTTAGAACATCACTGAAATGCTCAGCCCACCTAGCCATGACAGAATCCTCACCTTCTATAACCTTACCTTGTTTATCCTTCAATCCCTGTATTCCTGTCCGTTTTCTACCACATAAAACATTAACTATCTGGTACAGCTCTCTGCTGTTGTGCTGCCTAACTGCTTCCTCAGCTTTGTCAGCCAAGCTATCAAGCCAAAGATTTTTATCAGTAGCTAACTGATCCTTTACACGTTTATTAAGCTCTCTGTAATCTTTTCTATTAGGACTAGTAGGGTACTGATTAAGGACATTCCTGCAGTTCCTTCTTTCTGAAATAAGCTCAAGTGCCTTATCACTTAAATAATTCTGTCTCCTCTGCTCCTTTTTTCCTAAAAGAGTACTGTTAGTTTCCAAAAAAGCCTGTTTAAAATGGCCCCATTCTTCCTCAACTTCAGTATTAAGCAAACCATGACTGTCATAATGACTAAGTAACCTATTATGGTAAGCTTTAGCTATAACTGGGTCTTTCAGAGCTTCAGTATTAAAGGTAAATTTTTTAACCCTAGCACAACACTTTTTAAGTTTAAGTTGCAAGACACTTTTAACAAGGTAATGGTCAGATCCAATTTCAGCTCCCCTATATGCCCTGGTATTTCTAACAGAACTAGCCCATTTGCTGTTAATTAATATATAATCAATCATATTCCTATGCAGCCCATCAGGTGAGACCCATGTGTATTTATATATGTCGCAGTGTTTGTAATATGTGTTAGTTATTCTGAAACCATTGAGTTTACTTACCTGTAGGAGACGTTGCCCATTGCCATTGCAGCTACCAATACCAAAAGGGCCTATCACCCCTCCCCAAAGATCAGAGTCAGTACCAACTTTGGCAGTGAAGTCACCAAGAACAAGGGTAATATCTCCTTTCTTGACAGAATTCAAAATATCCTGAAGTTGTCCGTAAAACCTATCCTTCTCATCCTCATCAGCATCCTCAGTGGGGGCATAACAGCAGATAACATTCAAGTCTTTAATGCTTGTCTGAAATTTTGCTGTAAGAAACCTTTCATTAATGCACTGATATCCTAGAAGAGCATCACTAGCATGTCTGCTGAGCAGCAGACCCACGCCTTGGTGATGCTTTCCATCCTCCCTCCCTGTAAAGAGAAATTTAAAGTTATTTTTAAGTATCTCACCTTTACCTGTCCATCTGGTCTCTTGCAAGCCTAGAATATCTAGGTTATAGCGCTGGAATTCCTGCATGAGAACATCAAGAGAATAATCTCTATGTAATGTCCTCACGTTCCACGTTCCTGCAGAGAGAAAATGATTAGTAGGATTTTTAAAGAAATTAGGTTTATTGAGATTGGTAGGGCCAACAATATCAAACAGCCCCCTGATCGCAGGCATGGGGCAAAGACCCGTTCCTCCTCCGCTAAAGGCTGAAGTCACCGATGCTGGTAGGAACTTCAGGCACCACCTTTTCAAGTGGACTTTTTCAAGAGCCACATGGCCTGCCTGAGACGCATTACTCCAGTTTAGGCTTGACGATGCCTAACTAGCTAAGTAAGGTTCAGGTACCTGCGATGGCCTCTGATTAGGATTATCCACCAGCTGATATAAGGTATCCCATGCCTCTGTTCACTTAGAGCTGGCAACCCAGAAGCAAACAGAAAACACAGCGGCAGACTCTCCCTCAACAGAGGCCCACCAGTGCAGCAAGTCCAGGATCAATAATCAAGCTCAAATCCATAAACAAGTCCAGTCAAGTAGGTATAAATGGTCAGCACCAGGACCCTGTGAAGTTGACCACTCCTCAGCAGGGTTGAAAAAAAAGAAAAAAGTGGCCATAGATGACCAGATCAGCAGGCCATACTGAACTGGCAGCCCTCCCCTTCCGTTCCTTTCCAAAAGAGAATATCTTTTTGAAAGTTACTAACGGCCTGCACCACAAGAAGGCGGGGTCGGACATTAGGTGCTAGACCTGGCCGGTTCTGTGCATCATCACTAGGGATTGGTACACAGCTCTCCTTCCAGTTTACGCCTAGCTACCATTTACAGGCCCAATTGGACATACACCATAATAATTTTGGCATTTAACATTTTTTACCAAAGATGATAAATTGAAGAACATATAAAGTTTCTTATATTTATATTCAGTTCTATTGAAAAATAGTTTTTGAATTTTTTAAATCATTAATATTTTGTTGCAAAACACTACTACTAATTACATTTTATGCAATTAATTGTACATCATCTGTAAATGAAATTAATCTATAATTAATGAGTCTCCTTTTCTTCTGCACCCCCATTCAATTTTTTCTGAATAGTTTTTATGTTTTGTCTTCAGAAATGTGTTTTTGTCATATACAGATTATTGATTAAAAAATATTAAAGATTTTTCCGAAATTCTTCTATGGCTTATTTTTTCAAAAGTACTAGAGTAGTATATTTAAACAATGTAAAAACTTTTAATAATAGAGAAGGTTTATTTTTTCAGTTGATCAAATTTAATTTAATCTCAAACTATCCAATATTAAATACTTTCAAAAGTGAAGTTCTGATTGGAAATATCACCATTGAAATGAAGCCAAGGACAGGCTATTTCCTCAAGGCTATTCAGACAAGGCTATTTCCTCAAATTGCAGTGATGTGATTGCTTGAGAAATGCAGAGTTTTTAGGTTTGTTATAATGCTCCAGTTCCTGCTTAAAAATTTTATGTTAACAATAGCCTGTAACATAAGCATTATACCCTTAGTCAAACTATTCTCAAACATGATTCCTTTGAATAGACAAAATGTCAGGTACTCCTAAATATTAAAGTATAAAAATGCCAACAACATCACTGAGATACTATAAAAGGATCTGGAAAGTTTCGGTACTTATTTTTTTAATCAAGCACTAGTCATAAAAATGCAACCTACAGGGAAAGGTTGAAGCAAATGATGAATTCTCCAAGGATGAATTAAAAGAAGAACTATTAACTTTACTTAACTTTTTCTTTACTGCGGTCCAATTTTCTTATTGCATAAACGTTTGTTTTCTGAAGTTATCACATTTCAACTGTGTTTTTATTGTTTATATTTCTTTTTTTTATAATTTTAATTCTACAGCTGAGTTATCTTAAATCTTTGAAATTCTACAGCGAAAAATTAGTTATGTTACAATACAGCAACCTTTGTTTAAAATTTCAGAAGCTTTCCAGACATTCACCCTTTACAGATGAAATATAGAAGACAATGAATTGAAAATTAAAGCAAATTGCAAGTAATTAAATATTAGTAAGTGTGCAATTGGTAAGCGGCTTTTATGATTAGTCCTATGATTACTGAAAAAATAGCTCCATAAATTTTAGGCATATATATATATCAACTTATTTAACCTATAAACAAACTATGCATTAAAAAATAACCATTTACTCATATGATACAGAGTGTCTATCTATCTACTATTCTCAAACATACAAAGGAAAATTGAATCAAAACATATATAATACAGCATTTACAACACATAAACTATATTCATTATTTGTTAAGAGATAAGTTTTGTAGTTACCAAATAAAAATTTTAGATGTCTCAGCATAGATGGTGACCTACATTTTTGTAAGGCTACATTAATTCGGTTTAATAAAATTATATATGGAGAAAGTAATCAAACCTTCCAGGGTCCATGTCGATTACACATGTTGACAGAATTCGAAATAAGAGGCAGATCCATTTTTAATACAACACAATGAAACTTCAATTTTTTGAAAATAGAAATTGCAGTTGTAAAATTTTTTTATATATCTTGTAAAATTATATAATTCAAACTTGAAAACTAATACTTTTTTCATTTGATGAATATTTTATTAAGTAAAAAAATATAGTAAACAAATTATTATACTGAAAAAATAGCTTAGCTTCTGGATGTAAACCAGTTTTTGGCTCGAGTGTGGAAGGGTTAAAAATTAGCCTTTACAACTTCAAACATATATAACTGATAACTATTTATTTTGTCTCATGAAAGAAAAACAAATGGCATGACAATGATGAAAAATACAACATTTGTTTTTTCATTGGTTTGCAAGAGTTTATAGTGCTTTTTAGGAGTAAGCTTTCAGGATACAAATAACAGTTGGTATATGCTTATTACCAAAGTTTATTTTTACTAATAAAAATATTTTACTTCAAATGCAGCTAATTTTTTTTCAAATGCTGAAGTCTTTTTCATCACCATCATCCTCAAGCAGCCATGGGCTACGGAGGTCCAACCAGACCATGCAATTTAGTTCTCCAAGCAAGTCTGTCCTCAGCTACATCTACTGCATCTGGCCACTGCACACCAATTCTAACAAGGTCCTGTTTGACATTGTCTGCCCACCGCATCCTAGGTCTCACCATCTTTCTAAGGCCTTTAGGCACACTGTTCATAACCCTATGCGCCAATCTATAATTATTCATACGGGCAACATGGCCAAACCAACGGAGTCTCTCTCTGCACAATATGCTGCTTAAAGGAGGTTGCAAACTCCTTTGCCAAACCTAATCATTAGTTACAAAGTTGAACCACCTAATGCCCAAGATACTGCATAAGCATCTGGAATCAAAAGCATCTAGTTTCCTGTTATCTTGTTTACAAAGTGTCCAAGTTTCACTACCATAACTAACCCTAGAAAGAACCAAACTATTATACAGTCTAATTTTAGTCTTTAGGTGTATACGCCTATTTCTCCACACTCTCCATAGATTCTTAAAAGTCCCGGCAGCAATCCCTATTCATCTGTTAATCTCATGCCGCACATCACCATTATCTGTTACATAGCTCCCAAGATAATTAAACTGTGACACCTGCTCAATACTGCAACCATTCAGATTAACTGAATCACAGCCTGCCTGACCAATTTTTATCACTTTAGTTTTCTCTCTGTTTATAACCAAACCTACTCTACTACCAGTTTCATCAACAGCTCGAATGAAAGAGTTCATCCTTTCAACATCATTTGCCAAAAGGGCTAAATCATCAGCATAATCTAAATCAGAAATTTTCGTGTCTCCAGACCATTTAAGGCCAAAATCATTCTCTTGAAGTGAATTTCGCATAACATAATCAATAACCAAGCTTGTGCTGTCTAACTACTTCCTCGGCTTTGTCAGCCAAGCCATCAAGCCAAAGATTCTTATCAGCAGCTAACTGATCCTTTACACGTTTATTAAGTTCTCTGTAATGTTTTCTATTAGGACTAGTAGGGTATTGATTAAGGACATTCCTGCAGTTCTTTCTTTCCGAAATAAGCTCAAGTGCCTTATCACTCAGATAATTCTGCCTCTTCTGCTCCTTTTTTCCTAAAAGAGTACTGTTAGTTTCCAAAAAAGCCTATTTAAAATGATCCCATTCTTCCTCAACTTCAGTAGTAAGCAAACCATGACTGTCATAATGACTAAGTAACCTATCATGGTAAGCTTTAGCTATAACTGGGTCTTTCAGAGCTTCAGTATTAAAAGTAAATTTTTTAACCCTAGCACAACACTTTTTAAGTTTAAGTTGCAAGACACTTTTAACAAGGAATTGGATCTGACCAATTTCAGCTCCCCTATATGCCCTGGTATTTCTAACAGAACTAGCCCATTTGCTGTTAATTAATATATAATCAATCATATTCCTATGCAGCCCATCAGGTGAAACCCATGTGTACTTATGTATGTCACAGTGTTTGTAATAAGTGTAAGTTATTCTGAATCCATTGAGTTTACTTACCGGTAGGAGACATTGCCCATTGCAGCTACCAATACCAAAAGGGTCTATTACTCCTCCCCTAAGGTCAGAGTCAGTACCAACTTTGGCATTGAAGTCACCTAGAACAAGGGTAATATCTCCTTTCTTGACAGAATTCAAAATATCCTGAAGTTGTCCGTAAAACCTAATAATATTGTTATGAATTAAACAGATGGAAATGAGCATGAGTTCCAAAAAATAGTATTTAACAATTATAATTATAAAATAATATAATTTATCACAAAAGTAAGAATAAAAACATTTTTATAAACTAAAGTCAAACAACACAAATCTTTATCAGTATAAAAATAAATTTTCAGAAGAACTTAGCCACTTATTACTATTCACACAAAGAAATGTTTTCTCTATAATTTCTACTATATAGACTCAATGCATAAAATCAAGGCATTTTACAACAGTTGATACATGGTGCAATCATATTTATGAAAAATCTGTAATCTATCAAGAATGACCTTATCAATTCTTGTACACAAACTAAAGATAACTATGCATCAAACAATGAAGTCTTTTGAGATCAGCTCTGCTTGTTCGACTAACATAAAACATCCTCAGCTACATTTCTAAGTGTCCTAAGCATCCTGCTTTTTTTTGCCAGTCTGCTAACAGGATCAACACTAATAAACTTATTTAATTTCCTGCAAACACACCAAATGAAAATGTTTCTTCTTTATACTGTACCGCACAGACTAAAACAAACTTTTTCTTCACACTCTAATTCCTCTTAATTGCAACAACTTATTCTTTATTTTTTAAGTTAAGTTCGTTTGAAGTAGTTCATAACGTAATTCTCAGACTGTAGTTCATGCAAGCATCAAGATGATAATCACATCATGGGCTCATTGTAGCATGTTCATCTGTCGTAATATGTTTAAAATCATAATTTAGTTCCATTAATATATTTGTTAATTCATTAGTTTTAGCAAACTCTTCTATGCTTTTGGGTTGGGTTAGGTTGTTTTACCACTTGAGAGGCAATTTTTGCACACAATGGACTAAATGGTCAGGTCACAAGGACCCCAAAGGCTAAGAGAAGGTTGGGGGAGGGGACCCATTGAAACAGCTATTTGGAGACAGATGGTAGCCTCTTGTCAAGGCCATCCAGCGTGTTCTTTAACGTGCACAGGTTATGGTTCCCACACACATGGGGCCACAATTTTAATGTCCCATCTGACAGACAGCGGCCTTTCCAAGCCCATCGGTGTCCTCTACTGCCCATGGGCAGAGCAAGTGGCAGTCTCAACGCTGACCCAGCTAGGACTTAAACCTGGGAACTACAGATTACGAGCCTAGTGTGCCAACAACTGAGCCACCTCCACCCCCTCTATGCTTTTGGAATCATGATTAAAGAAACAGGACACTGTATGCAAAGCTTTTAAAATTCTAGGAATTACAAGTCCTATCTATTTTTTATACAGGTCATTAAGAAAATAAAGGATAAATGCATGATGCTATAAGAGTTATCACATGTCCTGGAACAAAGTAATATAATTTGCAAAAAAAAATAGCTCAAAGTTTCAAGTTAAATACAGTTTTTATAAATATGTAAATAAATGCATTATAAGTTTTATAATAAGACTTCAATAAAAAAAAAGCAGGTTTTCTTAAAACTCCTAATTAAAAGTTAAACAATATAAATCCAATATTTACATTTACTATAAAAAAAATAAAACTTTTTAAATAATATTTAAGAATCTAGATCATTATCCTCATTTTCAAGTAACCATGGGCTACGGAGGTCCAACCAGACTGTGCAATTTAGTTCTCTGAGCATATCTGTCCTGAGCTACATCTGCTGCATCTGGCCACTGCATACCACTTCTAACAAGGTCCTGTTTGACATTGTCTGCCCACCACATTCTGGTTTCCCCCTCTTTCTGAAGCATTTAGGTACTCTGTTCATAACCCTATTAGCTAATCTATAATTATCCATACAGGTAACATGGCCAAACCAACAGTCTCTCTCTCTGCACAATATGCTACTCAAAGGAGGTTGCCAGCTCCTTTGCCAAACCATATCATTACTTACAAAGTTGGACCACCTATTGCCCAAGATTCTGTGTAAGCATCTAGAGTCATAAGGGTCCAAGTTTATAAAGGATCCAAGTTTCACTACCATAACTAACCTTAGAAAGAACCAAACTATTATACAATCTAATTTTAATCTTTAGGTGTATATGCTTATTTCTCCACACTCTCCACAGATTCTTAAAAGTCCCAGCAACAATCCCCATCTGTTAATCTCACACTGCACATAAACCAGTATCTGTTACCTAGCTCCCAAGATAAACTGAGACACTTGTTCAAGAGTGCAGCCCTTCAAAGCAACTGAAGCACCATCTGACTGACCAATTTTCATTATTTCATCACTTTAGTTTTCTCATTGTTCTGTTTATCACCAAACCCACCCTACTACCAGTCTCTCATCAACAGCTCGAATGAAAGAGTTCATCTCATCAACATCATTTGCCAAAAGGGCGAAATCATCAGCATAATCTAAATCAGAAATTTTCAGATTTCCAGACTATTTAAGGCCAAAAATATTTCCCTTGCAGTGAATTTCACATAATAAAATCAATAACCAAAGAGAAAAGGAGACAAAATGCACCCTTGTCGAACACTAGAAGCAATGCTAAATCAATTGCTACAAGCCTTACTAATTCTGACACATGACTCAGTTATTATAGAAAGCTTTCATTATGTTAACTAACTTGTCTGATATGCCATACGATCTCACAATCAAACACAAATTATGGCAATCAACATATTAAAAAGCAATTTTCAAATCAACAAAGCTGGTAGCCAAAGGTTTCTGAAACTATAAACATTTCTCAAGAATCTGCCTGAGTAAAAATGATTACATATCCCCTACCACTTCTGAAGAATCCACATTGCTCATCAAGCAACTGTCCATCAACCAGCTTTTTTAATTCTACTAAGCTAATCATGCAAAGAACCTTACCTGGAACAGAAAATAGACTGATACTTCTACAATTATCACAAGAACTGCGATCAACTTTTTTAAAAATAGGGATAATAATAGCTCAGGTAAAATCCTTAAGACCATGCCTTTATCATAAAAGATATTCAAAATTTCAGTCAGCCAGGTGGTAACAGAAACATTCCCTTCTAAGCATTTCCATAGTAATTTCATCTACCCCTGGGGATTTATGTAGTTTAAGTTTAGAAACAGCCAAAATAACTTCAGATTGTGTTATAGGGCCAACATTAAAGCCACCAATGCATCTATCATCATTGCAAACAATGGGAATAGAACTAACCACATTGTTTAGAACATCACTGAAATGCTCAGCCCACCTAGCTATGACGGAATCCTCCCCTTCTATAACCTTACCTTGTTTATCCTTCAATCCTTGTATGCCTGTCCATTTTCTACCACACAAAAGATTAACTATCTGGTACAGCTCTCTGCTGTTGTGCTGCCAAACTGCTTCCTCAGCCAAGCCATCAAGCCAAAGATTTTTATCAGTAGCTAACTGATCCTTTACACGTTTATTAAGCTCTCTGTAATTCTTTCTATTAGGACTAGTAGAGTACTGATTAAGGACATTCCTGCAGTTCCTTCTTTCTGAAATAAGCTCAAGTGCCTTATCACTCAAATAATTCTGCCTCCTCTGCTCCTTTTTTCCTGAAAGAGTACTGTTAGTTTCAAGAAAAGCCTGTTCAAAATGGTCCCATTCTTCCTCAACTTCAGTAGCAAGCAAACCATGAGTGTCATAATGATTAAATAACCTATCACGGTAAGCTTTAGTTATAACTGGATCTTTCAGAGATTCAGAATTAAAGGTAAATTTTTTAATCTTAGCACAACACTTCTTAAATTTAAGTTGCAAGACACTTTTAACTAGATAATGGCCAGATCCAATTTCAGAACCTCGATATGACTGGTATTCCTAACAGAACTAGCCTGTGATATCAATATATAATCTATCATATTCTTATGCAGCCCATCTGGTGAAACCCAGTGTACTTATGTATATTATGATGTTTGCAATTATGTGTACTTATGCATGTCATGGTGTTTGTAATGTGTGGCAGTTATTCTCAAACCATTAAGTTTACTTACCTGTAGGAGATGATGCCCATTGCCACTGCATCTACCAATGCCAAAAGGACCTATTACCTCTCCCCAAAGGTCAGATCAGTACCAACTTTGGCACTGAAGTCACCTAGAACAAGAGTAATATCTCTTTTCTAGACTGAATTCAAAATATCCTGAAGTTGTCTGTAAAACCTATCCTTCTCATCCTCATTGGCATCCTCGGTGGAGGCATAACAGCAGATAACAAAAGTCTTTAATGCTTATCTGAAAATTTGCTGTAAGAAACCTTTCATTAATGCTTTCATATCCTAGAAGAGCATCCCTGGCATGTCTGCTGAGAAGCAAACCTACACCTTGGAGATGCTTTATATCTCCCGTCCCTGAAAAGAGAAATATAAGATTATTTTTAAGAATCTGACCCTTATCTGTCCATCTGGTCTCTTGCAAGCCAAGAATATCAAGGTTATAACAGTGGAATTCTTGTGTGAGGACATCAAGAGAATAATTTCTGTGCAGAGTCCTCATGAAATCTAGATAACTTTCATATAATTTAAAATAAAAGTTTATAAAAGCAGAACAAAAAATATTCATAACTAAATTACCAATTAAGTTTATATTAAAGCATATAACAATCCGTTTGTATTTGAAAATTTATATTTAGAGCTTTAATGGTTTAAAAAACTGAATTTATTTTTTTCACATTGCTAAAAGTATTTTTCTTGTATTAGTTTTTTTTACAAACTAATACAAGAAAAATGTGTGTTTTGCTGGTTTTTTTTCTTATCATAGAATGTGACTATACTGTTGTGCATTACATACCATGAACATATTGTGCATTATATATAATAACTAAAAATATTACCTTAGTACAATTAAATAATTATTTAATGTTGAAATTGTTAAGAGTATACTAAAATAATGTAACGAAATTTTTTGGAATCATAAAAAACCAAATCTTCATATAGTACAATTTATTTCGATATTCCTTTTCAACGATTCTTACTTTTCCAATAAGGCTGCACATCATATAACCTGTGAAGTATCACACACACTCATTTGGCTACTTTAATCAGGATAATAACTAGGGAAGTATAATTAGTATGTCTTCACAGGGTGCAAAGCTATCAATCAACACAGTTGTTTCTCTGCTGAAAGATTTTAGTAGAAAAAGAACTTAAGAAGAGAAAAATCTCTTGGAGCCCAGATGGAAGAAGTAAAAAAAAAGTTGCAAATGCAAAAAAAAAAACAGAAAAAAGGATGAAAGAATTGCAAACTTGTGAAACAAAGTTGAAATAATGAGAGGGACACACTGCAGTTTGCTTCAGTTTTGTTTCCAGACTGGCATGGTTGTTTCTGTAGTGTGTGAGCTCTAACTGAGGCAGTGGTCAGCAGTGACTTCTATCTTAATAAGATATGTCCTTGTATGAGAAAACCTGTACACATTAGGAGTAGTTTCTATGATCCTTCTCCTCCCTATATGTGCAAGTGAACAAAAAAAAAAATACATCACAGTAGAAATAGCAGAATATCTTACATATTGTTGTTTCTGAAGAAACTTTTTTTTATCAGTTTCTGAAGAAAAAAGTTTTTATCTGAAGAATTTTCAAAGCCTTTATGAAATTACATTGACAAAAGAGTACCGCACTAAGGAATATGCAACCTGTGACCTATAAAGCAATTTTTTCCAGCCCACCAAGTGAATGAAAATGGGTGTAAATATTTTTAGTTTGGAACTAGTACTCAATTTATAGAAGTTTTTTTTTGTACTAAGCAGACTACCTAATATACATGTAAAATGGTAACTGATGAAATATTGAATCCTATGCTTATTCTAATATTTTTATACTGATTAAATGGTATAAAAAAAGTATAAAAATTAATGATTCAACATTAATCTTCTAATTTTTGTATTCCCTCTATTACTGAAAAAGGCCTGTCAATGAATATATAGATAAACAAATGCATTGGCATGGAATAAATCCAAGTCTAGACAGTTATTGATTCAGCACTGATATTCTGCTGATTTGTGCTCCTTGCATTACTAAAAAAATGTGTCATCAGTGAATCTATAAGTAACTAAATTCATTACCAGACAACTGTAGAAATATGAATGTTTTAGCATTTTTTTATTTTTGCACTTTTTCTGTGAAAAGGAAAGATTACCCTGGTCTGCATGAAAATCCTCCCTGAAAAAAAAAATACAAATTGGTGAACTTTATAGAGTTGAGAATGCTGAATCCGAATTTGGCATCCAGATGTTTATATCAGGCACCATTTTCACGAGAGGGCATATAGAGTATCAGGATATACATGTTGCTAAAGCTGTATTTCTTACATTCACACCTAATTTTTTTTTTCCACAATTGAGGGAGTGGTCTCAGATGAGCATGGAGAAATATCCAAAATGGAAAAATGATATAGCAGCAAATGGAATGAGAGTATGTTGGCGAACTACTGTTGGGTTATAATTTTTATGTAAATATTTACATGTATCAGGATTTATTAGTGTCAGCTTTAACTTTTTATAATGTAAATAAATATTTGGTAAAGGATATTTATCTTCTCAGAATAAAATAGTATTTTTTTTTAAATTAAACACATATCTCTGGAAAACTATAGGTGATAGAATAAACTGGCTGTCATACTCAGATTCAGCACCCTCAAAAACATAAAAATCAGACAGATTTTGGAAGGGAGGGAAAAAAGTTTGTTTGTAGACCAGTGTTATTGGCACAGGGGTAAACAATTTTTCAATATACTTTATATTTCAGTAGATGTAAAATGAAAGAAAAGTTTGGAACAAATAAAATTATTAAATTTGTTTGTTTATACTACTTGCTGACAAAAGAGGATCTGTGCATAAAAGCATTACCATGAGAACACAGATATGTTGATGTTGTCATTGTGAGAGTGGCATGCCTCTTGTTGAGAAGTTAATACAAAAGTAATGTTCATAATTTCATACATTTGAAATAAAATATTTAAAAATGTACACATATCCATTATTTTACTAAATTATTGATTGAAAATTTGAACTTGGAACTTATCACTCCATTATAGGATGAAATCATATTTTCAAACATGATTTTGATACATACATAGCATTTCTGCTGAATGTATCCTCAATAAATCTTGGTAACACCCTGTGCATATGTCTTACTTATCTACATAAAGTTGCATATCACATAACCCATGAAGTATTTTGCTCTGTCCAGGTAATAACTGGGAAAGTGGAATCTGTGCATTAAAAAGACTATCTGTTCACAGAGTTCATAATAAAAAAATCCCCATATCACCATCAGTTTTTAGTTAACTATCATGTCCTGTTTTCAGCATGCTAAAACTGGGGACACTTGGTGAAATGTCTTGGTTTCCATTTATGCAAAAATGGGAATTGTCTATGCATATGTGTTAAATAATTTTTAAACACAACACATTAAAGCAAAATAAAAAAATATATACTCAGGCATTTTAATCAGTTATAGATTTTAAGTTATAGAATAGAAAGATTTAAATGGTCAAAATTTTACAATCTTTTAACTATTACAGAATATTAAGGATTGGGCCTACCGTGATTTGTGGATAACAGCTGACTGTGTATTCTAGCAGAGCTTGTTGTGTCTGTTCATAGGCTTCATGTACCAATTTCATGTTGGACAAAGTGCGGACTTCAACTAAAGAAGAAATGTAGTTTATTAACGTATAAAAATTTCTTTGAATTATATAACAAAATTATCAGAAATAAAACTACAGTTTGATTTTTACTAAAAATATTCTGTATAATTCAAATAAAGCTTTAAACACTTAAAATTAAAAAATTAACCTTAAACACATTAATAATGTTTAATTAGTCAGTGGAAATAATTCTCTACATGTTATATGACAATATTAGTAGTATTTTATTGATTGTAACATTATAATTAGAAGAATAACACATTACCTCTGGCAAATGAAGAATACTCATTTTCAAAGAGAGTGAATTCAGAAACATGGTAGGCATTTTTTTGTTTCCAATATAGTCCTCATTAGATCTTGTTTGATATATTATAGCAGTTGCTAGCAGTGGTGATAGAATTACAAGTGAAGAGTTTTGTTTGTTTATAGAGATAAATTAAAAATTCTTTTTGGGTTGGACAAGTATTTATGAAGTATTATAATTCACATTTTTAGAATATCCCAATAGTTATAAGAAACTTCTAACAGTGGGAAAAGATGGAAAATGGCAAACTTTAAGTGAATGCTGTATTAGAAGGCAGAGGGTGATGATCAAGAGATTTACATTGGCAGCAATAACTTGGCCCTTACCTCCAGGTGGTGAAATGCACAGCTTTACTATTTTAAGAGTTAAATTAAAAATTCTTTTTTGTTGCATAGGTATGATAAAATATTACTATTTGCATTTTCAAGACATTGAATTTCCACTGTTAGGTGCTGAAGGTTTTCAAAGAGAAATTTATTCTCTTTGAAAATAAGCAGCCTGCATTTGCCAGAGGTGATGTTATTCTTCTAATTAGTTTTTCAGATCTTCAGTGCTTAAGGTACTTCTTTTAGCTTTTGCACAATATTTCTTAACCCTAAGCCAGTCCATGGCATCCCATCACCAAGACAAATATATATCCTAATGAAATAAGAAAAACAATATCTGAGATTAAAAAGTTTCTAAAAAAGTATAGTATTTTTTTTCTTGCTTCTCATTTACACATTTGATTATCTCAGGTGGATGAATACATAAGATAATACAGATATCCGAGTTCTAGCAGATTACTAGTCCTAAACAGGAATAAGTGTTATTGACCAACTTGACAACAGTTTACCTGGTTTTTGAAGAAAAAGTCCACTACAATCATGGTGGCTTGGGTTATCAGAGAGATGAGGAATTGCACTATTACTGTGATTAGGCAGTTGCGTTACATTGTTAGGTCAAGCCTCTCACGATTTTTTTTTTGAATCCTGCTATAAATGTTTGCTGCAAAAGTAGCTGAAAGTGAGGACTTTAAGAATCATATAATTCCAGTGACACAATTTGGATATTTTTGCCTTGCAAGAGATCAATGGATACAAAAAGGTGATATGTTTAAAAATAATCTCAAATTTCCAATTTAGATGGTAATGATAGAATAAACAAGATGTAGGATTTCAGTTAACAGAAATACCAGTGATATTCCTTTAGAATATAACAGTATTAACAAAAGATTTCTTACAGCTAAATTGAAAGAAAGATCAAAGGTACTTTACATTATGAAAAATACTGGGATACTTACATGTTATGTGAATGGAAAGCCACATTCAATTCTACTTAACTTTGAAATTAAACTTGTTAAAGAAACATGCAAATGGACACAAAAATTAAAGACCTCACTCAAATCTCTATTTCAACAATGCTTTAACACTTACAAAGAGTTATGGAAGCTGGAACATTTAACAGCAGTATTACCAGTCCTACCATTAATTAAAATATAAATAACTTTCAAAACAAATGGTTTACTAAAATAAATGCAATTTTGGGTAATTTTTATTCCTAAGAAGTACCTTTTTCCACACGTGGATTAAATGGCTAGGCCACAAGGCTTCAAAATTGGGTAGTAGAACTTAATCCATTAGATAATTGTGAGGAGACAGATGGAAGCCTTCCATCAGGTATGTTCTTTAATGTGCTTGATGAAGTTTTGCCCTTAGCCAGTTTATCAATATAGCTTGGGATTGTGTGACATGATTTAGATAGCTCTTCTACACATGAGGAACAACTTAATGTCTTATTCAAAAGACCATAGCCTTTACAAGTCCATGGATTCCTCTTTCTGAGAGATTAAAGAGAACTAGAAGAGTGCACATTCAGAGTGAGGACTCAAACCTAGGGATATCAAGTGAGTTTGGTACATTAGAAATGGAGTCAACCCCTGCCACTATAAGGAAAATACTGAGGCTTTGTATGTTCCAAAGATCAGAAATTGTCAGATATTTATATGCGATAACATGGCCTTTTTGGCAACTGATGTTCATGAGGTGAAACTCTTTGATTAGGGCTGCTGATGAGTTCTAAACAACAATAATCACCAGCCTAAACACGAGATGATGAGGGTAATAAGATGTTTGAGTTTCAATACAAAAATTAAAGTGATGAAAACTGGTCAGGTGACAGATGCTTTAGCTCTTTTGAATAGTGTGGTCTTGAGCCAGTTTCTCAATTTAATTATATTAGAAGTTGTATGGCAGATACTGCAATATACATAACATGAGATAAACACACACAGGAGAACAGATATTTATTTGCTAACAAGTAGAGAACAGATATTTAAAAAATATTTCATTGAATTAAAAATTTATTGAAAAAACAAATCAATCTTTCAAAATAGAAATATTTATGTTAAATCATTCATTAATGAGTACATCTGTAAATACAGCAGTCAGGCATACCATAATACAACTAAGGATGTCAGAAAACAAAACAAAAAAAAGGGAAACTTATTATGGAAAATACACATAATGTTTTTTCAAAATACTATGGTGATTCATAAATGTGCATTTTATAGTTTAATTAAGAAATGATTATTGCAAGTAACAAGCCTTACTCAGTGAAATTTAAACCATGATTTTCAATAGTTCATAGCCATCTGTTAGCAAGTCGTCTGATTCCTCTTCAATACTATGCTTGGTTCATGGGGATGATAAACTCCCAACATCCGTTTGACTTCTTGAAATGTTTGGAACCACTTACCTCAAAGGAAAAGCAAAAGAGGTGGTAGTCAAAAGGAGCTTGGTCCAGACTAAATATTGGGTGAGAAAGAAGCTTAAATGCTAGTTCTCAAAGTTTTGCAATACCTTGTTGGAGTATCTGAATATGGATCAATCCTGGATAGCATTGATACATCACAGAGTACACAAGTTCCAGTTGTGCTGAGGTTGGTAGAAGGCATGCCCATTGGGAACCACTTCAAAGTGCAATAAACCCTCAAAATTCCACCAAACACACATTTCCTTTGTTTTGAATTGTCCCCTATTTGGGACAGGAAGTGTGGGCTAGCCTGGGTCAAGTTGTTGCTGTTGGGTGTTCAGACTGTTAAAAAAATATTCGTTTTTTTATTGCACATAACAATTCGCTTGATGAAACAGTGGTCATGTGGATTAGCAAAGTGTTTTCCACATACTTCAGTATGTTGGTTTACCTGTTAAGTAATTAGTTTGTGTATAACATTTTGGCAACTCCTGGCTACCTTACCATCTATTGCAGATTCCACACTATAGTTTCTTGTGAGCAACCAAGTTCAGACAAGAATCTGAGTGCTTGTTGATGGATCAGTTTCAACAGCATGGTAAATAATGATGTGATCTACCAATAGTGGCCATCCTTTCGAGGCTCATATCACCTTTGAGCGTCTTGAACAAAGCTTGGGCAGCACGAATGGAGACTGTCCCTCCCCCCCTACACACACACATACATACCCTCACTCATATCAGGCCACTTCAGCAACTTTTATCTTTTTCCAGTAATGACATAAAATTGTATGAATTTTGATATTTAACTCCCTCATCGCATGTTTCTAATGATGGAAACCAAGACTCTGTACTTGTAATATAATGAACTGATGCAGTGGACTTTATACTTTTCCTTAGCACTACATTCAGAGGTATGCAATAGGTGATGTATCACTGTATACATTTCACACAGTGAAAAACACAGATTTATGAATCGGTTATAATGAGTTTAATGCTAAACAAAAGCTTGCGACCTGGCAAATACCATCTACTACATACTTTAGAGAGTTTCAGACTCGAGCAACACTGGGTAAATCTAATATATTATGAACTTAACTTACCTGGGTTGAGCAGCAGGAGAAACTTCAAACAAATATAATCAAGGGGATCAAACTTCAACTCCTGCAAGCGTGCAGAAACACGATGTAATTGGTCAACCAAGTTGGGCAGGCCCAAAAGTGCCAATGTCACCAAGTCAAACTTCTGGCCATTTGGCATAGTCGTTTCTTCTGGGAAGCCATTATGCAGCCGTTGGTGCAGATGATCTAGGATAAGCATGTCACTCCAAGAATGCTGCAATAGTTTCATCTGATCATCCACCTAAGTAAAAGGGAATAATTCATCTTTAACTGACCTTATAAACAATACACCTAAACTACAATTAAATAAATGTTAATCAAAATCATTTCTTTGCAGTAATTTGGATGTTAATTAGATGTACAGAACAGAGCTATGCAGACAGAGATGCAACAGATACATGCACCAGGGACCAAAGTAAACAGGCCTTGAAATAAAAAATATTTAAGAAGTTTTAATCACAGGGAAAAAGAAGGGTTGGGTTGTTTTACCTCTGAGCGGCACTTTTTTGCACACCATGGGCTAAATGGCCAGGTCACATGGACCCCGAAGGCTCAGAGAAGGTTGGGGGAGGGGACCCACTGGAACAGCTGTTGGGAGACAGATGGTAGCCTCCCGTCAAGGCCATCCAGCGTGTTCTTTAACATGCACAGGGTATGGCTCTCCCGCACACGGGGCCACGGCTTAACGTCCCATCCGACGGACGGTGGCCTTTCCAAGCCCATCGGTGTCCCCTACTGACAGTGGGCAGGACGGGGAATTTTACGGAGATAAATCTCAACGCTGACCCAGCTGGGACTCGAACCTGGGAACTACAGATTACGAGCCTGGCACGCTACCGACTGAGCCACCACAGGGAAAAAGAAATGAACTAATTTATTCTTTTAATTATGTATTTTGTGTTCCCTTCTTTCACAGCCATACAGAGAATGTTCACATTTTTTTGTTAAGTTTTTATGCTACAGATGAGTATTTTATCAATACAGCAGGGTCACCACAAGAAGGGTGTGCATGGTACACCAGCAGCTAACATTAGGACTGCCATAGTCCATCTGTAAGCATTCTTTAGCTATTTTTTTCACCAATCACACTATGTAAAGAGTAACAGTTTGTTTTGCACAGAGATGGCTAAAACCCTCACAGTAACCCTGAATATAGCACATATTTAATTGCTTTTGGCTAGCCTCCAATCAGCCATTTTGGGTCTAATGTATTCAATATCAATCAGTTGCAGTATTTTTTTGGGCAAGGTATGGCCTCCACAAAGGGGGGGCTGACAGGACTCTAGCCTGAGGGCCCGGCGTGGTGGGTCGGCAGCTAAGTGAGATGAACAGAAGACAAAAAGACTCTATAAAATATTGACTTTTGTCTTGTCCATTCAACAAAAATTATTTATTTTATTAGGCACATTACATTTTCCTCTCATCATACCGAGTGAAATGCAACCTAAATTTCCCGAAAACCGAAAAACTTATATAGAATCTGAACAAGATTTCAGAATTTCCATAGTTGTTTACCCAGTATTGGATTTTATTATCAATGATTTAAAGACAATATTTGAAGCAGCAGATACCATATGTGAATTATTCTCACCCACTTTGAACTTCCAGAACTTAGCCAATGGTGAACTTACCGCAAAAGCAGCAAAACTTGTAAATACACATGAGAAAGATCTGTCAGAAGACTTACTGAATGAAATCCCTTACCTTAAAAGTATTCACAAGATAGTTTTCGGCACTGAAAGAAGCCCGATTAGACTTCTGAATGCAATTGACGACAAAAAAAAAAACTGCAAGGTATATTTGCCAATATCTTCCTCCCCATTAAATTGTTTTGTAGAATACCAGTTACTGTTTCTTCAGCTGAAAGGTCATTCAGCAGACTGGGAAATTCACTGAAAATATGGCAAAAAAGCAAAAAAGCACAACTAGTCAAGAGCGACTTAATCATCTAGCAATTTTGTGCATCGAAAATGATTTAGCTAAGCAAGTTGATTTTACTGAAATTATTGAAAAATTTGCGATGACCAAAGCTAGAAAATATACCTTGAGATAATTTTTGATATAATTGTAAGTTTTTATTATGTAAATCCATATAGTTTTTTTTAATAAATATAAATATTACTTTTGTGTCATCATTTAAACTGACTTATTTTTCCTAAATCCTGTAGAGCAGCATGCTGCCCTTAACCTTAGTGGTAGGTAGTGGGGCCTGCCAAAGATCCTGGCCTGGGGGCCCGCTTCAGGATGTGGGGGCCCTGGCTAGCTCAGTTGGTAACATGCTGTGTTAAACTTCATGACTTTCACATTCCACCACCAAAATTTCATATTTCTCTTATTAATACATCGTTCCAATATCTGTTTGAAATTTTCAATCTTTTTCACCATTACAGGGCGCAATTATGTGTTCGAAAGATTCTGAAAGTGTGAATCATACTATTTTATCAATTCCTATCTAACCCTAAAAAGAATTTTTCTATTTATCTCTAAATACAAACAATTATTGTTAAAACAAAAAAAAGCTGTGTTTTCCCACCCACGCTGGGTGTAAGAGGTCAGTTCATTGTTGCCAATGGAAACATCATGGCTTTCACATTCCATCATCAAAATTTAAAATTTCTAGCTACATCATTTACAATACATCATTTGCAATATTTGTTTGAAATTTCAGATTTGCAAATTTTTCCACTGTTAGAGGGCGCAATTATAGTTTTTGGAAGATTTAAAAAACGTGTTCCTATCTAACACAAAAAGAATTTTTTAAAAAAAAGTTCCATGTCTACAGATGACAAAGCGAAACTATTATCTCGTTTTCAAAGAAAACGAGATAAAAATGGGAACGTAAATGATATGCTTTGTACTCGGAGTTTCCAAATATCGTTGCACGATTCAGATATACACTGGTTTCTATAAATTAAGGAAAACTCAGAAAAATTATGATAAACAAACAATTATATGAATGATTTTAAAGAAATTTGCTGAAAACACGAATTACAAATGCTAGTTTCAGAATGGCATAAAATATTTTACACTAGAAACATTTTTCGTCAAAAAATAACACTTACAGGAACTTGTCCAAAAATGAGGTGTCAGAATGCAATGGGCAAAGTTCTTTAATAAGGAGTGTGGTCACCCCCCTTACAGCAATGCAGGCACGACAGCGATGTTCCATCCCGTTTATGATGTTGTGAATCAGCTCAATAGGGTTGGGTTGTTTTACCTCTGAGCGGTACTTTTTTTTGCACACCATGGGCTAAATGGCCAGGTCACATGGACCCCAAAGGCTCAGAGAAGGTAGGGGGAGGGGACCTACTGGAACAGCTGTTGGGAGACAGATGGAGGCCCCCGTCAAGGCCATCCAGCGTGTTCTTTAACGTGCACAGGGTATGTCTCTCCCACACACGGGACCACGGCTTAACGTCCCATCCGACGGACGGTGGCCTTTCCAAGCCCATCGGTGTCCCCTATTGACCATGGGCAGGGCGGGGAATTTTGCGGAGATAAATCTCAACGCTGACCCAGCTGGGACTCGAACCTGGGAACTACAGATTACGAGCCTGGCGCGCTACCGACTGAGCCACCCCCGCCCCAACTCAATAGGGAGTAACACCATTTTTCCTTTAAAGCAGTAATAAGCTCTTCCTTTGTTTCAGGTGGCGGGTTGAGGGCAGTAACACGTCTCCCTAGAACATTCCACACATGCTCAATCGGATTTAGGTCGGGAGATCGAGCTGGTCACTCCATGCGCATAATGGGCTCCTCTTGTTCCAATAGTCGAGCTATGTGTGGACAAGATTTATCATCTTGTAAGATGAATGTTTCACCTATTGCACTGGTGTAAGAACGTATATAAGGGTCCAGGATGTCATCTCTATACCTTTGAGCATCAAGGTTCCCACTCGTCAACAAATAAGAGGTCTGTGCGTCCATCTAAGGAAATGCCACCCCAAACACACACGCTACCTCCGCCGTAACTGTCTCTTTGACGGATGTTCTGGGATGATAGTGGGTCTAATGAGATGATAGTGGGTCTGACGGATGTTACTGGGATGATATTACCTCGTTCCCTCCATATCAAACAATGTCCGGAATCACTCTGAAGCAATATCTGGACTCATCTGTGAAGAGTACGGAACTCCATTGCTCTTCTGTCCAATTAATATGAGTGCATGCCCAATTCAACACCTCTCTCCTGTGACGCAACGTGAGGGGTATACAAATTACTGGCATTCTAGCGTACAGTAGAAGCTGATACAACCCTCCCAGTCGCTGCTGTAAGAGAGGATCGTAGCTGAGAGGGAGTAGACGTCCTACTCCTTCGTGCTGTTAATCACAGATATCGGTCTTGTACAGCGGTCGTAACTCTAGCCCTTCCTCGGCTAAATCTCCGAGACGCGGAATCCGTGCTAAGAAATTGATTCCACAGTCTATAGACCACAGAAGGACTCACATTCAGCCATCGTGCCACGTCTGACTGACTTTGGCCTGCTTCGAGTCGACCAATAGCTCTCCGCCGCAGTTCATTTGGCAAATGATGTCTCGAGGTCATTCCTACAAGATGGCTATTTCGAATTTCTTTACTCACATTTACAACACAAAATAACGATCCACTCAAAAACACCCGTTTTTACGCCGCTATACGATTACGCAAATTGACGCAACCTAGACTAATTTGCATACGATATGTTCACTCGGCATTTCTTTACTGGTTACATGAACAAGTTTGGTAAGGATCGCACAATTTTTGGAGAATTATCGCGATTTTTTCTAATTTTTTCTTAATTTATGGAAACCAGTGTAGAAGGAACATAATAAGCCAGAACTGCTAACCTTCCAGCTACACAGTGTTCTGTATATAATTGCCCGATATTGAAAGTGTCATTTAAGCAGGGTGAACTGAAGCGAAAATATTCAAGAGCAAATCAGGTCAGTTACAAGTAATGTGATGATTGTAATCTTTAGTTTTGCAATTACTTGGCATTTCACAGCGTGGTCTTACAGCAGGTGTTTAGAATGACCCTCTCTCATCTGTATTTGATTGTGACAGGCTCGCCTAACGACAGTTACCAGCATATTCAATGCATTCATGATTCGAGTAAAAATGATGTCTTGCCATTGTCATATCCTCAACAAAACTGTAGCTAACTATGCAATTTCACAAAAGGTATTAAAACATTACTGCGTGTTTGCTTGTAATTATCTGATAAAAACAGTGCTTGGTTGGGAATATTTTCGGCGTCTACACATAATTTCAATGCTACCCAAGAGATGGCGCTACATACGCAGCTTTCCTGAGCCGCCAACCAGAACGACAAGTTTCCATGGCCCACTGACCCACTTTCCACGAGATCCAGTGAAAGTGACGCCCCAAGCGAAGAACGAATGAAGGACAGCTCCATTTCCTGGCGGAGGGTAGGAAAGCATCCTCACCACACGACCTAACAGTGAAACCTGTCGCTTTCGCATTCACTTGAAACGCATATGAATTCCTTGCTGGTAGATAAAAAAAAGACGACAACGAATTCACAGCAGCCGGTGGTTTAAACATTTGTGGCATTAATTCATTTGGTGCCATTGAAGCTACATGATGGAAACTATATATAAAAGTCGGACCTTCGGATGCTGGATTCTCTGGGGTAGTTTTTAATTCCATTATAAAAGAGTTGTTCACTTTGTCGTCTGTTTGTCCATCCATCTGTAGAAAAAAAAATTTTTTTTTGTTTCAGAGATAAAAAAATTTTTTTGCGCTGGAGTTATTGATGAAGTTCATAATTAGCATTTTCCAAACATCCCTACAGGTTTAATAGCGCCCTCTAACTGTAGAAGAAAAATTGGAAAATACGAAACTTTAAACGAATATTGCAATTTTTTTTTAACTAAATATATCGATTATGAAATGTGAACGTCAAGATATTTATACTGAAAGATTTGCCCCCTTAATCTCGGGGGGGGGGGGGGGAGGAGGTTCATTTTAAGAGGAAAAAGAAATTAATTTGTGTTGTATATGTACTAATAAAATATTATTACACCCATCCCTCGATTATACGGTAAACAGGTTCTGGGATATCGATTACACATTATCGTGTAAATCGAAACCAACAACTTATAAAAAAACGGGGGGGGGGGATAGGATCAGAAAAAAACTTATGAATAATACACATACTTGAAAGTTTTATTTATAGATATATCTCAAATTTCAATTCAGCAGTAATAATAAGCATTATAATGTAACATTATTTTGCACTTTATTTGCACTAATTTAGATGTGTAATCTAAGCTTTTCTTTTTTAAGCCAACGGCAGTACCAAGCTGAAAACACCGGTTCTCGTCCGATCACTCGAAAGTACCAAGCTGAAAACACCGGTTCTCGTCCGATCACTCGAAGTTAAGCAGCTTTAGGCGCTCAGTACCTGGGAGGGTGACCAACTGGGAACACCGCGTGCAGTTGGCATAAAAAAACTGCTGGGGACCCGCCATCTTCACAGATGATGAGAGAGAAATATCATTAATGTAGACGTACACTATGGCGTATTAAACTGAGCAGGCTCCTGTCAGACCTCAGTGGCAAGCAGCTGCTTGAGGAGGTTTTTTTTTTGCCACGAAAAATACTCATCATTAATGTAGACGTACACTACCGAATTTGAAGATGAAATTTGAAAGAATATTTATGAATTGAATATGAATTAGAAATTAAGCATTTGCAGTGATACTTAGATAAATACTAATTTTACAAAATAAAGCACTAATATTTTATGAAACAGTGCACTTACGAATCAGTAGTATTTAGCCTATATAATAGTCTACAAAGTTAATCTTGTTGCTAAAAATGAGATAAAACAAATTTTTACTAGACAATTTTTAGTCTTGAAAAGTCAGATCTCGCTGCCGAATCAAAACAGACGTCATTTCATTAAGATGTCGCGATTAGAAATTGTATTACAATGGCAAGGATATATTTATATTCTTTCGCTAAAATTACAACTTGTTACAGATGACGATTTTATTAATATTGGAATTTACCATTTTCTATTTATTCTTGAAAATAAATGATGTCAATTAAAACCATTCAGTTTATTATTATTTTAGGATGACACTGCGTTGAAGCTATACCATTGCTACTTTATAATATGTATTATATCTATATACGGAAAAAAAAACGTGTAAAACGTAATTTGTTTCATTTTCTTGACTTTTACCATGTAAATCGAAACTGATTGCATTTTTCTCGAACGTGTAAACCCGAAACCGTATAAATCGAGAGTACAATCGTGTACTCATTTGGATGAGTAGTAGGTGCTCTTGGTTGTTGATCAAAGGGATCTGGGTTCTAGCCCCAGATAAGGAATGGATGTTTCTGTATTGTCTTTCTTTGCTGTTCACCTTCCTCATAGATCTCATCTATGGTGTATAATAGTGACAGACTCCTGTCATACTTCTGTGGCAAGTGGTGCTTGAAAGAAAAGCAATAAACCTCTTTATCCATTTAGAGATGAGTTGGGGCTCAAATTTTTAAGTCAATATCCGTTACGAGAAAAAAACAGATACAATCCTAAAACATAAAAACAGAAATGTATGTCATTAAAGTATTTTTTCATTACTCGCATTATGAGCTATTACAAACTTTTAAAATAATCATGTTTATTTGAAGACAATATCACAATGATAATGGGAAAATATTAAAAACAATTTATAAATAAATATTCCCTCATTTTTTTAAATCAAACAACTGTTTGCCACAGAGGTTTGACAGAAACCTGCCAATTTATACGCCATAGTAGAAGGTCTGTGAGGATGGCGGGACCTCCGCAGAAAAAACAACATGAGCATCTATGCTTTACAGAATTTACAGAAACTGAAAATTCTTGAGTAAAATCAGCATAAACGACAAAGATGATTCAATAACGAGAGAGAAAAATCCCTGAAAAATTAAAAAAAAGCTAAATAGCGCTTATTAATTTTTCAGTTCTAAACGCCGATTTAAAAAGGTTGAAATTACACTCAAAATAAGCTAATTAGCTTTTTTTACTGTTCGAAGCAAAATTAAAAATTTTAATTCTGATTGAACCTGAGATTATCTATACTGTCAATATGATCGAACTATGCAGTTGACAATGATAAGCATAACACTGATTAGATTTAGGATTCGACTTTCTTTCACATAGTAAAAATCTGTTCAGCATGCTAATAAGAAATTTCAAACATCTCTATCATGTACCACGATGCACTCACTGTCAGATTTTTGTATCGGCGCCTATCCATCTGTTTACTTAAGAGTATTTCTAATCAGCCCTTCAGAAAAATCAGTGATCCCGAACTGCTCTTTCAGCACCTTCAAGTGCATCGTGCCTTTCGTAGTAGGCAAAGGGAATAATTACAGAGATGACGAAGCAGAGAGAAAAGAGTGACCGACTCTCTTTTGCAGTGCAGGCAGCAGCTATCTATGTCGTCGTCGCTGAAGGCGGTGTTGTGATTGTACTCCATCAATTCCAGTTATTAAAATAAAACACCTCTCTCTCCCCAGCATGGTCGATTAATCATGGTGCCAAGGTCACAGTGCGATAGTGGCGCTCGCAGTTAGAGGGCGCCACTAACTGGAGTCATACGTCATCACAGAAACTAGGTCACGCTGCGACCCACTAGCGGCGCTGCTGGTGCGGCGCAGCCATGCTCGTGTTGACATACAGGTGGTTGGCACACACAGCATTTCTTTCGTGTGGGTGAGAAATCACTTGAGATGACAGATCGGTACTTACGGTGGGCTAACTATCAGATCCTTTTAAACCTCAGGTTGCCCTTTAATCCCCAAAAGATAAGTATTAAATCACTCGTAACTGAAATTTGGATGCTACAAACTTTTAACTTTGGGAATTATGGCTCTAAAGAAAAGCAAGTAGATGCAATTTAGGAAATTCTCTGATAATAAAAAGTAACGGTGAAAGTAGGCCGGTTCAGAGTACCGGTAAGACATTTTTCAATAGTGGCGCAGTTAAAATTTCTTTTATAGCTTAATGCTCTTTCAACAGAGCAGTTAATTTGGGCTTTGATTTGTCATCCTGTTTTCCCAGTTCTGCCTCTGCTGGTAATTAAGATAAAATCCAAACAGCTACGGCGAATGTGAACATGCATTGTCTTACAGAAATAATAAAGAAGAAACGTACAAAAGTGTAAGATGAAAAAAAAGTGGTTTTCTTTTCCTTCTTATTGGGGAAAAAAAATCATTTTTCATCGTGTTCCTCTATTAAGGGCACTACTTATTGTGATACCAGGATGAGGTGCAACCATTTAATCTTCCTAAATGAAACTGGCCTGCAGTAGAGGAGCAGTAATGAGCACTCCTTCTAAGGAAGGAAATAGTTACTGTGAATTTTTAAAATCTAGGGAGGTTTCTCTCTCTAGCAATTTTTAAATAAACTGGTGGTCAGAAGGAGTGAAGCTCACTACGGTGATGTTCCTTTGTAATAATTACTATAAACTGGTGGTGTTTTATGCCATCTGCTAAACTACTGACGATTGTAAACAGACATGGCGAGAACACACACTCTCATATTCTACGCCAAAAAAATATTTGAACGATTAACATTTAAGAAATGAATTTTGGTGTATATTTGTTTCTACAATTACTTTTTGATTTTTCATTATATCTAATTATCAACTTTAACAGATGTAAATAAATATGTTTACATAATTTTCATATCAAATAAAAGGTATTGAAATTCTATTACTTTATCTCCTCTCTCCGTCGCCCATCAGAAGTTTAGCTTTTGGTGGGTTTTGGTTTTCCAATAAGGCCGAAATCCGCGAATACAATAGAATCAGCAAGTATTCTTGTATATTAATATTTATTTCACATTAAAAAATAACCAAATCATTCGCTATTTGCAGAAAACAAAATAATAAAAGATACCGAGAAATTGTATTTTCTTCACCATACATTTCCCTTTTATTATCTCGTAAGATGACTTCAGTGGAGTGGTCACCTGTGCGTGATTTTCCACACATAGTTATGCTTCGAAGCGTGCGTACCCGTAAGAAATAAAATCTACTTTTACCACTGATAAAAAGTAATATATACCAAACACTCTCATTTTTTAAAAATGATTTCACAGTGTACAAATTGTTTCTTTCAAGTTTATAAAACTGCAGTCCAAAAAATATCTTTCAAGCAAACAAGTTATGCGAAATTTATTGGCTACTTTCAATCAGCCATGGGCAACCCGTGGCCAGGGGGTCACATCTTGCCCGCGGAATCTTTTCAAGTGGTGCGCGAATATTGCCGCGAAAAATTATAATTTTTTTTATCTCTTATTCTTGAAGTATTTTGTGGAACATCAATTTTTCTTTCTTTCCCAATTACCTTTTGCACAGTTTTTGAAAGTGTTCTTTAGTAGCCTAAACTTAATTTACGACGATATCGACAACTTACGACGATATCGAAACTTTGAGAATAGAGGTAGATCGGGTTTCCTGAATGTATTGTTCAGTTTCAGATTCGAGTCCAGCTCTCACTCAAATAAACACTACATCAATAAACATTCCAATTATGAGGGTTATCAAAGGCCAACATATATGAGAAAATTATGGTGTATTAAACACGCAAAAATATTTCTTTACCTAAAGATTTCAAGACTTCGATGATACTATGTGTGCAAGCTTTGTTATTAGTAAGAAAATTTCAAAATATTACAAATATTATTCTGATGGCTAATTTTTAAAGGAATGCCTGCAAACAGTGTTTGGTATGTTTTGTCCAGAGAGAAAAAACGATAATGTTTATCCAGCAGAATCGTAATCAGGAGTATTGTCAATGAACTCACTGCCAATATAGAAAATAGAGCTTGCATTGAAGTTTGAATATTTTTCTTTAGCTCTTGTTGAGCTATGTTAGTAACAATGTTTCTTCTAAATTTCTTAATTAAGCTGTGTTAGTAACGATGTTTCTAACACAGCTTAATTAATGGTATTTGTATGTGGAGTCGATGTTAATTTTCATTAAAATGCGTTTCCTAATTATGTTGTTTACTTTCAATTTATTGCGTATTTAATCTCAATTTTAATTAAAAGTAATAATTTTTCATCAAAATTGTGTTCTTTTTTAAAATAAATTGGTATATATGAAAATTTAATTGTTTGCGCATTTTGTCTATTCAGGGTATTACACGTGGGGTGCTTAATGCAGTAAGGTTCTGGCCGTGAAACTGATGAAAAATCCTCATCCGGCCCGCTGATGAGCATAGGTGGCCCAATCCTCCTTTAAATCACGGTTCCTAACGATGACATTTTCTTGAGTTTTTCTATGGAAATCCATTTCCACTATTACGTACACTTCATTGATCAACATATCCTTCGATGAAGAGGGTCGTTAGAAAAATAAAAGGGGTCGTTCATCCCAATATGACTGTGAACCGCTTCTTTAAATGTAAGCGGGGCCGAATCTGGGAAAGGGGGGCATTACCTCCCTCTTTGAGAATACTAGTAGGGTTAATGGAGGCAAAAATTATCAACTTATGCACATTTCACGCTATTTTCAAGATATTTTTAAAAGCCTGCAAAAAGGAGGGGAAAATATAAAGCAATGGAAATCCAGTACCTTGGCTCCTTTTTACTTTTTTCCCGGCTCTCAGAAGTTAAGCCAATCAGCTGTCAAAAAAATTATCCAGCAGTCAGTGTATGACTAAATACTAAAAAACTTTAAAAAAAGGGAACAGAACACCTTGCCCGACAGCAGTGCATACATAAAAAAGGACTTCTGGGTACCTGTCGATGCAGCACTACAGATTAGTGAAGAGTTAAGAACAGTGTATCTAAAATTTGAGGTAAAGGAGCATTTATCCAGATATATACGTTAAAGAAACTGCAATCTGTACGCTGATACCATGGAAGAATCATGTAATATTGACTAGTCTTTAGTATCTGAAAGAGAACTGTAGACAATGTGTATCAAGAAGATTTGTATCCATTAAGAGATATACATGTTATATGCAAATATTAGAACATGGTCGTTTAAAGATGAATATTTAAATTTTGACCTCAGCAGAAAAACAACACAAACATTCATGCCTTACTCGGGCTCGAACCCAGGCCCCTTTGATCAGTAGCCAAGCACACTAACCACTCGGCCACAGGATGCTACACTATGGCATATTAAACCGACAAGTTCCTGTTACTTTGTGGCAAGCCGCTGCTTGAAGGGAAATTTAATGTTTTTTTTATGCAACGCAAAATAATTTTTCAATTATCACTTACAGCAAAAAAGTTGCTGTTTCCCAACTGACCTATCCCTGGTGGTAAGGAATATATCGCTGCTGCCAATGCAAATCTTTTGACAATCCTACTCTACCACCAAATTTCAATTTTTCTACCAAAATCATAAATAGATCATTGCCAATGTTAATTAAATGCTTTGACATTCTCCAATCTTTTCTACCATTAGAAAGCGCTATTAAAGACATTGGGAGATTCTGAAAATGCGAATCGTAACATTTCATCCAAACCTATCTAACCCAAAAGGAAGTTTTAATTTATCTCTAAAAACAAAAAAGTTCGACAGACAGACAAGCGCCAAAGTGAAAACATTAGCTCTTTTTTTTAAAAAACGAGATAACAAAGAGGTTATACAAATGAACTTATATTTCTTCTATAACAAAGAATAATATGTTTGAAATTATTTAAAGCTTTTGAACTTGATTCTTAACTTTCGCATTTCCCATGGGTGACATTACTTTTTAATCCATAAAAGATACTTTTCGTATCATTACTCAATCACAATCTACTATAATTTTTCAATTGTAAATATTGATTTAAAACATCTGTCTTATGGACTGATTTCATCAATGTGATTTGACCACGTGATAACAGCCTTTAATCAGTGGTGAAAAATGAGATGGGTATTGAACTAAAAGACAGAGACAAAGCTTTTTGAAACCTGATTCGGTATGGGTGACAGACTAAAGAACATTTATACTTAAGCAGTATACATGGATCTTTTATATATAACCCAAATATCTCATATTCGGTGTATTTTTTTAACCTTTATCATTCCTGTTAGCTGTGAGGCTGAGAGTGCCCGTGGCCCCAACCTGGCGTGCATACCAAGCACGGGAGCGTCCTGCTGTGGAAGGCGGCGGTCGAGAAAGTCGGCCAAGGTAACGAGGTGCCAATCCGCCCTGGTAGCCTGCGGGTTAATGTCTACTTACAGGTGGACAGTGCTACAAAACTGGCTTTAGATCTCGGCTGTTGAAGAACATGTGCAGAGAGAACGTGTTTCCACTTACCACCTGCGTCTACAGCAATGCTCGAATAATTTAATGATCTTGTGAAAGTTATTAATAATTATTTTAAAAATTTTTTTCCATAAACAAAAACTATTTCAAATCACCATGTCTGAAGTAAAGCAAGATAAAAAGCGAAGGTATTATAACACCCAGTCATATATCGCAAACTTACAGTTGACAGGCTTATAATTCAAAAACGCAAAAGTTTTGAAACGAGTTTTTTTTTATGATTGAGAGCAATAAAATCTTGAAAAACAAAAGCGCCATATACACGATGTGAAAACATTTAAATTAAGAAAGTCAATCCAGGTCACCAGTTATAAAATCGGTATCCAGAAATTTTTCGGGGTAGAAGAGTTAATTGGCAATGGAGGAAGAAAAATAACCGATATAAGTACAAAAATATATTTGCTATTTACTTATTATAAAGTTCGTTTACCTTATATGTTAATCAGCTAAGACAGATTGTTTCAGACTGCAGAGCGATTGTAGCTCGAATCCAACTTAAGCTTTTGTTCACTTAGCCATGCTCTTCACTATTCAAAGCACAGAAATAAAAGAAACTCATTCTAAACTCAGGGTAAAGAAACTGCTCATTTAAAGCACAGCAACAAGCAGTTCGAAGCGTAGGAATAAAGCAGTAACCATTCAAAGTAAAACGTTTGAACTTTTCAAAAACTATTTTCCCATATACTGAAAATTTAAGGGGAAAAAAACGTAAAAAGTAAACCTAAAAGTTGAAACATAATATCGTTTATATTTTGCCCGCAATTTAAAAAGTAGACAAAAAATTATTTCTCACTAATGTTTTTAATTATCATTAAGCTGCTACAAATGAGAAACACTTAACAACCTCATTCTTTGAGAAACAGAAGAAACATCACAGCAAGGAATATGTACAGAACAACAAGTGGTATATGTCAAGGCTAACGGCTCCGTTTATGAGGTGTTTGTTATGATCAGAGGCGGTATCAGACGTTAATATGAAAGATAACTCACTGATTAATTTAAAAATAAATCAATGAAACTAAACAGGAATTACAATTCTTAAGGTTTTATTTAGAGTTGTGTTGTTTTTCTGGTTTGCCCAAGGGATTTTTTTTCACTCTTGAAGGAGTATGGAAGATTACGAAACATTTCATTGGATATCGTTTGAAAACCGTTAATCTACAATATTTCGAAAAATATACGTCATAAACTCCAAGTTAAATGTGTACAAATTTCTGTGGATCAAATACTTGGATACTCTGGACATCTAAGGCAGCGTTTCCCAAATGCCCCGCTAAACTTTGGTAAGGGTAAGAGAAAAGTGAAAGAACGAATTTTATCCCAATGGGAGGAAAAAGCAGGTTTCATGTTAACTACTTATGCTTTTCACTGATACTATACATATATAGTATATATTTTCAAATTCATGTAAATGGAGAATAACTTTTTCCCTCTTGAAAATGTATATGGCCGCCATTGTTTACAGACTTTTTTTGACATGCTATATAAAAGACATAAAGAATCCTAGAACTAATAACTTCTACAAACTTTAATGTTCAAGGTCAAGCTATACTAAGAGACAACTTTTCTAGCCACTGTCTTCGAGAAGAGCTAACATAATACACAAAGTATCTCTGTTGAAACTAAACCAGTTAAATACTTTTTTTAGAAACATTATTCATTTTTTTTTAAGAGACATATTTCGTAGGCTTTGGCGTGAAAAGAAGTGACTCTACATCTTTTACCTGTAACCAACAGAAGTGATGAAATTCTCATTCATATTGAAAGATTTCAATTCACGGAAATTATTAAATTGTGGCTTTTTTTCACACTTGCCTATTCCCATTTTTTTCTCTGTTAAAATTTAAGAAATGCAAGTATTTATGGGAAAACACAAATCAAAACGATTGTGTTGGGCTGTTTTACCCCTGAGCGGCACTTTTTTTTGCACACCATGGGCTAAATGGCCAGGCCACAAGGGTCCCGATGGCTCAGAGAAGGTTGGGGAGGAGACCCACTGGAACAGCTGTTGGGAGACAGATGGTAGCCTCCCGTCAAGGCCATTCAGCGTATTCTTTAATGTGCACAGGGTATGGCTCTCCCGCACAAGGGAGAGAAATAGGAGCCACGGCTTAACGTCCCATCCGACGGACGGCGGCCTTTGCCAAGCCCATCGGTGTCCCCTACTGACCGTGGGCAGGGAGAGGAATTTTGCGGAGATAAAAAACAACGCTGACTCTGCTGGGACTCGAACCGGGGAACTACAGATTACGAACTGCATTTTCATTACTATTTGAATTATATCTTCGGTCGAAAACTGTTGAAAATCTCTTGAAAAATCTTTTTAGTCACATTTTTTTTTTCATAAAAATAATAGAACTGTACCAAAATAAATGGCAGCTAGTTATTCTACGAAGTCGTAGACAGGAAAAATCAGAATATTTAACAGCAACATGCTAGTTTAAATATAATTGCTCAAAATGGTTAACAAAAAGAAATGAAAACGAAACAATAACCGTTATGCTAAACTTTACTAACACGTGTAAGAGTATTTTTTAGAAGTTCCCGTAACAATTAGATTAATTTTCGCCAATTTTGAATGTTTCGCAGAACGAGCTAACTTGGTAAATGTTTCAACTTCACAACTCGTTAAAATATCTTTAGTCCATTTTGTTAAAAAAAAACCTTTTATTTAAGAAGTTACTATTGACATTACAGTACTTTTATTCGGTAACTGACGTAGTTTTTAAACTGGAACTTTACCGTTCAATTCTAAACGATAAAGTGTACTATGCAACAGCAAGTCAAAAAAGAAATTTGTTTAACAGATATGTATTTCCAGTCTGCTTTATCTGAATAGCAAAAAATAATTTCTATCTAGAGAGTGAAATCTTTGAAAAGAACTGTATTTTAAGACTTCATTGTCTGAAAGTAAAAAATTCTTTAAGGGCACCAATTAGCCCAAGCCTTATTAATTTGCATATAATCATTAGCAACTAAAACCACACACATATATATAGGAATTTTTTTCCCCATTAACAATAAGTGTATCTTTAAAAATGCTTGTGAAGTCGGGACAGAGTGTATGTTCCAATGATCATTTAAACAATATGCTCATAATATATAAAGAGCACGGAAAGAAAGAGCTGGGCTGGAAAAGGCAGTAATTAGAGTGGTAGTAGCCTTTAAGAATTGCATTTAACTGTGAAATATGAGTCAGAACAACGATAAATTAATATCCTTGGAAAAACGTTGATGCTTTTCTATTCAATAAAAGGATTTCAAATTTTAGTTGCTATAGCACTCAAATACTGTATGTAGTAAAAAAATTTTGATAAATGCTGGGTAGACAGTGTGGAGAATGTGAAAAGAATTGCCAGATAAAGAGAAATGTGCGAGTAATATTTTTATAAGGCATTACTCAGGATGGAAAAAATAACTGTCGCTCGGGAAGACAAAAATTTTGTGTTGGCGATTAAGCTTTTGTTTAGGTATGAGGAGTTGCACGTTATATTACTTTGTCTTTTCACGTGTTAGATTCTCACCAACGTACTAAATGATTCATTCCAATTTCCATATTGATTTTAAGCGACCATAAAATATTAGCGGAAATAAATCTCAACAATGGCCAAGCAGAACAATGACGTCACCCCCTTGACTTTCTTTCAGATAATACTTGAGACAGTGGCGGAACTAGGCCGGGGCGATGCCCCAGGGTCCGTGACCAGTAGGGGCCCTGTGAGAGGGCCTTGATTAGGCTTCGAGAAGCATTATTCTTAACGGTAAATGTCTGGCAAATATAAGTCAAAACTAGAATGGAAGTTGTTAAAAACAAGAAAGGTATATTACTAATGGTATATATTCCTAGTCATTACCTCTGTTCCCAAGTATTTTTTATTCAACCGCATTCCTTTATTCAACATTTAAATAATGGGCAACATCATTAACTAAATTGAGGATTTTGACAATCAATTAACCTAATAAAAAGCAAACGTTTCCCCCCATTAAATCCTCAAAATCATATTTTTGTGGTATCTAATGCATGTCATATTCTCAGTACTCAGTACAATATTTTAATTAACATTTAGCCTTCAACAACTGCATCTAGACTGTAGAGATTTTTCCACGTAATAAATATATGCCTATAGTTAATAAATCAACATTGGCTTTAGATAAATGAAATAAAAAATCTTCGAAATAAGGGGTATAATTGACAACTTAGCGGTTTATAAAATTATTATTATGGTCCGTATATTGCTAGGCCCGTGGCCTACTTGTTTGGCCCTCACTTAGGAATTGTGTCATAAGGTGGCATTCTGTAAAAAACAAATTTTATACACATCTTTTTCTTCTTTCGAATACCCATGATTGTGTTCAGAAATCTTTCTCGACAGCTATTTACACAATGTCATTCTACAGTTTCACGTCAGGTAAGAGGAAACCCTGATTTTTATTTCCCATTTTTGTGATCACTTGATCTTCTTGTTTTATGATAATTATGAATATGCAATGAATTAACGTTATGCAAAAAAAAATATTCTTACATTATGGAGCGGTTGTTTTAAACCTGAAATGCACTTTTTTGTTTTCGAACAAGATTAATTGATCTTCTCACAAGAATACCAAATGTTTCAATAACCGTTAAGATAAATAAGAAATTCCTGTCTATGCCATTCTGATTAGTACCGTAAGGATTTCTTTTATATGAGCCGTGGCACAGTTTTCCTATTCGCTGAATGGCTGCCATTTAAGCTCATTCATTAATTTCCCTCCATCATCTGAAAACAGGCTGCAGGAGGGATCAGCTAATGCTAGAGAATGAGCAAAGCTGTCAGCCAGGTGCCATACCCCAAGGATCCCCTGAAGGTGAGAGAACTTGACCCGTGTGACGTCAGCGTGGCGCCCTTGTCCCACTGTCCCAGTCCGTGACCGACTGACACGCTGACGTAACACACTGACGCCAAGTGGGTCGCCAAAGAGGAAGGTTCAGGTGTTGTTACATCAGAGACTGTGTGTCACAAGAGAAGGTTAGAGAAGGGTAAAAGAAAGGATTAGGAATCGAGGACATGGACCTACTTCGGACAAGAAGGGCTCACACTTCCTTTCTTTATGAAGCGCTGTGCCAATAAATGCAATGTGTTGAAAGAGCAATTTCAGTATCATTGGGTGGAGTTTCATCATCACTTAGTAGCAATTTAACTATTACCAACTATGAGCGTAGAGAACAATTATTTTATAAGTGAAAGTTCGTGCAAAGTACATCAGGTTTTAGAATGACTGACCCCCTCTCCCCTCGTCAGTCCAACTATCTTTTCTTTCTCCAGACTTGAGCGTCCCTTTTCATTGACCCGATACTTCGTAATTTTCGCAAACGCTCTCATGGTGATATTTGTCTACACATTTTCCATATCAATGAAGTTGAAACACAGTCACAACTAGTAAAACAGCATATCACCTTCGGAGAATATGGACTGCTCGCTTTCTAAGCGAATGAAGCAGGGTGACGTTTGCCATTTTCCCACTTTAGCGTCCACTGACCGTGAAAATTCAAACTAATGGATGATTCGGAATATGCAAATAGTAATATTTCACTATATCTATTCAATCCAAAACGAATATTTTTATTTATCTCTTAAAAAACAAACTCCAAAAATGTTTTACATCCCTCCTTCAGAAAAAGGCTGCTGTCAATGTAGACGGCCACATCCTGCTTCTCAAATTTCTACAATGAATGGATTGTTTTACAACAATCGTTTAAAGACGAAATAAATTCCACGTTTAGCGCGTTTAACGGTGGAAATTAAAACTATTGGGTGATTTGGAAAATTTAAATCCTGGTATTTTATTAGTATCTATTCAACCAAAAAAAAAAGCAATACAATATATTTAAACTATTTAAATATTTATTTTAATCTCATTCATTTTACAAAAAACTATAAATTTACATTTTATTATTTGTCATACATAATTGTAACTCGATATGCTCAAAAATATCATTATTCTGTAAATAATAAGCTTTTTATTACCAAAAGGTTAAAAATATTCTTTAGTAAAACTATGTCAACATTTCTTAGTTATAAAAAAGGCTAAAAAGGATCTACTTTACACGTGTTTACCGTCCCGATTATCCCCAGGCCCTGCATACACGAAGGTTCTATACAAAGCACTGTGATATCATATAATATTCGAATTATAATGGTACCTATTAGTATGTGTGCTTTTTTAATCAATCATATCTGCATATTTTGGGTTATCACTTAATAAATATTAATTTGATTGTTTCTTTTATTCAAGCACATAGCTTTGCAGCAAATTTTTTCTCATTTTTTTTCTAATTCTAAATAATATGCCGAGATTAACTTTGATTGTGGTATTTTAGGATTAAAAGCCCAGCACGATCGAGAGTTTGCTTTTTCTAAAATTATTTGTTTTTTACGAAATCGAGAAAAAGAAATGCTTATTTAAATGTCATATTTTTGCATTTCTGTTCCTTTTGCTTACTTTCATATAGAGAAATCTAAAGAATCCCTTAACCGAGAAGAAAAAATGCGAAATTATTCGGTCGAAATTCCAAACTATTTTGATACCTTATTTGCATTTAGAAAGAAAAGAACATTCTTAGAGAATACAGACTATTACCCTCCCATTAAATAAAGGCTTTGGTTATGCTTTAACTCTGAGCGGCACTTTTTTGCACACAATGGGCTAAATGGACAGATGATCACAAGGGCTCAGAGGTTTGGGAAGGGACCTACTCGAGGTGTTAAGAGACAGATGGTAGCCTCCCATCAAAGACATCTAATGTGTCCTTTAACGTGCACACGGTCTTAACGTCCCATCTGACGGACGGCGGCATTTCCAACGCCACCGGTATTTCCCTTCTGACCGACACTAACTTTTCTGCACTTGTTTCCTTAATCATTCCCTTAATCGGGGTGTTTAAACATTAATGTTTATGAAATAAATACCCCCTCAAGCAACTGCTTGCACAGAGGTCTGACAGGAGCCTGTCAGTTTATATGCCAAAGTAGAAGGTCTGTGAGGATGGCAGGACCTCAGCAGAAAAACGACACACACATCCATGCCTTACCCGGGGCTCGAACCAGTCCCTTAGATCAGTAGCCAAGCGTGCTAACCACTCGGAGCATTATTTATTTCAGTGTTTCACAAACTGTGTTCCGAGAGCTATTAAAAAGGTGTTCCGTAAAAAAATTTCATTCATTAAAAAATAAAAACTACGATAATGAAGTTTTAATCATTTTATGCCACAACTTGCAAGTATAAAATAATTATTTAATGGTTCGTGGTTCCGTCAATGTATTTCAAGTAAAAAAGTATTCTATGGTTAAATAAGTTTGGGATCTTCTGATTTATTTCATCGCCATAAATCTTCTGAAACCAATGTTAAAAGCCTAATTTGAGGCTTTCATTTCACGTGATCCGTACACTTAGCTCCTCTCATCTTCCTTACCATTAATTCTTAAAAGAATATTTATATATAAAAAGAGCCATCTGTTCGTCACCTCGCTTATGGGGAAGGGGGGAGGGGAGAAGTGCTAAAACTGTTCTGCCGGATAGTAAACAACTAGACACACATGCATGGTTAGTAAAAACTGCTGCCCAGAAAATGCGGACCGAAATTTGACCCACTATATTTGTGACGCGAGGGAGGTAGGTAGGGTGGGGGAAAAGGGGGAAGTTAGGGCAGCATTTAGAAAAGCAGGCATTTGAACGCACACCTACTTCATTGGGGGAGAGTTCTCATTGCCCCCCTGCATGTGGGAACGACACAGCTCAGAGAGTCGGCTTAACTTAATACAAAGGCAAATCTCCCCATCTCGGTTCCCCTGCCCGAGCGGTGCCCACCCTTGTAGGGAATGGGGACAGGTTGGGAGCATTTCCTTACTTCCGGAGAGGGAGGGCCAGCCGGTAGTAAACACGTCGCACATCTTTGTCCTACTTTCGTACCATACACATTCATAACATGTATACTGTACAGTTCAGTTATGTCACCCATATCTAATAACAGAGGGGAAACCTATGGAAGCAACAAAAATATTTTCAAGGTCCGCAGTTTTGTGGCAGATGACACAGTCGCAGATCAGTGTATTATGCATGCAGCTGCCACAACAGAGAATCGAATGTTTCTGAAGGTCACGTGGAATCTAAAAAAAAAACACTTCCTATATAGGTATCAAATTCTTTTATTTGATCACGTTTATGAACAAAGTTAACATATAGTTGTGGACCATACAAACACGCCACTGAGGAATTAACTAGAATGCTAACGATTGAAACTACAAACATACAGTTGTATCCGTAATTAATGCCCTGCCATTTTATTAGCATCCTACTATTTCAAATATTACATATAGATTTATGTTCGAAGAAACCAATAAATTGCAATGGAAGACTGCCATTCAATCAGTAGGTGCAATACGGAGAATTTGAGAAATCTTCCTTCAATATGCCAATATCCATATGACCAGTAGTATGAGGTGTGTGTTTGTGTATGAAGCTGTGGGGATGCTTGCCAATTATTTTAAAATTATAAAAATTTTAGGAAAGAAGCAGTTTTTCAGCCTCCCTCCTCCTTTCCACCAGCAGGCTTATCTGTATTTAGAAACAACTGTGAACTGAATATTTGATTAGAAGAAATAGAAGTTTCAATCAATATATTTTTAAAATCTAAATGCATCAATCATAGGTGGTGCTCAGTCGGTAGCGCACCAGGCTCGTAATCTGCAGTTCCCAGGTTCGAATCCCAGCTGGGCCAGCGTTGAGATTTGTCTCCGCAAAAACTCCCCGCCCTGCCCTCAGTCAGTAGGGGGCACCAAGGGGTTAGGAAAGGATGCCGTTCGTCGGGTGGCACGATAAGTGTGCTCCGTGTGCGGGAGAGCCATCCATGTGCACGTTAAAGAACACGCTGGATGGCCTTGACGGGAGGTTACCTGCCCAACCTCTGCCTCCCAAAAGCTCTCCAACCTTCTCTGAGCCCTCGGGGTCCTTGTGACCTGGCCATTTAGCCATTGTGTGCAAAAAAAAGTGCTGCTTTGAGGTAAAACAACCCAACAACTAGGTTCTAAACAGGATCCTTCCGCTTGTAGCTAAACATGCAAACTTTTCGTGCACTAAGTCACTGCTTCTTTTTGGATGCGGAGCCAAGAGGTCCGGGTTCAAATCCCTAATAAGACATGTTTTCTCTCTGACAAAGTCTCTCTCCTCTCACAGGTCTCTATGGTGGAGTACGCTGACAAGAAAATGAATACTGGTACGAAAATATATTTTTTATCGTCTACGTATGAAGATTTCAAAGATAATTAATAATGGTAATGTCTTATTATCTATTAACCATTAAAGAGTTAGCTGAAAAAATGGAAGTTTTGGAGGATGCGGAACTTGACCCGCAAGCTCCTGAAAACATATCTGATGCTTTTTTTTTTTCGCATTTGAGACACTTAAGACGTGTAGCACTTGCAGAGAAGCCCCTAGCAGCACTTGCAGAGAAGACCCTAGAAGCTACTCCTAGCTTTTTATAGGCATTCTCTTATAAGGTCATGTCCTATTAAAAGCGAACTAGAGCTAATTCAGTAGATCTTGACCATTTGAGCTACAAATCCACCTAATTAAATCTGAGCTAAAGGAATATAAAATTAAAAAAACTATAAAATTCTGTTTCAGTGAAGAAAAATATAACTTATAACGAAATAAATCGGAAATCATTGAACATCAATTAAATCAGTTATGGACTGATCACCAGGTGACATATTTATCAGATTTTTTTTTCTGTTTTTGGTTTTTAAAACTACTGCAGTTTTACTTCCAAGTTCAAACTTGGTCTAGCCTTTGCAAGAACAGTACCGTGTCGCATAAATGAAACACGATACGGTTTGCAGGCACTGGTGAGGTAAACAAACCTGTAAACCGCAACGGTGTGGCCAAGCTACAGGTTGCAAACAAAGAGACCACCCAGATCTTGTGACAGCTTTTCCCAAGCGAGAAATCCAAATTCCTTTCTTATTCACACATACAAGCAACCACATGTCGTAGGGCGAGCAGTGTAGAAGGTTGCCAAGCCAGTGCGCATGTGCCGAAGCAACAGTGCGCGGCAGTGAGAGACGCCACTTTCCTGTTGACCTACTTTCCTTGGAGTGCCCAGGAACCGGTGGCGATGTAGATGCGCAAGCCGGGCTCAGCAATGGAGGGAATGCATTGGCGACGTTCACTTTCACACTAAGGGAGGGCAGACAAATCTACACTGCCACCTCTATTCTTAGTGTGGTCAGATTCGAAATCATGTACTTGGAGCGAACGGGTCGAAAAATCAGGTCAATGTCTAACTGTGCCTAAGAACAGCCCAGCAACTTGCAATAATGAAGGTTCCGAAAATTTCAGTGTCCACAATCGAACATGTCGCATACAATCCGGAAACAACAAAAGTTTATGATGGCACTTGATTACAAAAATTTTTCCTCGCAAAAGACACATACCTTAGAACTACACTTGGAAGTTTTCAGAAACTTCTATGTTGGATGGCCATACACTGAGCTCGCTGAGATAACGATGGGGTTTGAAAGGCTGCCGCTGTTTGTCAGACCAGGTCACAAGGTCAGAAATCCACTGGATAAGACAATCCACTAGACAGCTGTCAGGTGATTGATGGAAACCTCCCGTTAAGGCCATCCAGTGTGTCTTTAATGTGGGTAAGGAAGGGGCGCCTCAACAGAGGGCCCATAATGGCTTAATTTCTTTATCGAAGGACGAGGTCTTTCGCTATTCCCTTTCTCATTAAGGGCAGAGAAAACTAAGCAAATCTGTGTACAGAAGCTGTGTGTTCTGTACACCAATTGAGGCTCCGGATGACCTTGATAGAAACTCATCTACCATTAACGGCTGTTGAATGAATTTCCTTATCCATACAAATTGAGATTACTTTTTCACGTAGGAATTTATTTTTCGTAGTTCAGCAAAAGGACCCGGGCTCAAATCCAGGTCTCATTGCTCTGTAACTAAACTTCTCCGCTGAGATCCGTCTTTCTTACAGATTTAAGGTCTGTGTGAACCCTGGGTACTCTCATAATGCTGACCACCACGATAGATCTATATGTATATAAATATTGTTACTAAGTAGTTGTGGCCAGAGGTACCATTATCTGGCCTCAGACATAGCAATATAGCCATCTTCGGAACAAGTTGCGACGGGAAAGTGACCTTTTCAAAGATGAAAAAATATAAAGAATTGTTTTTGGTCGATCATACCACAGAAATAACTATCTTCACTTTCACTACTCTCCTGAGTGTGAGCTTTTGTGAAAAACATAAACTTGAAGATATAATCTGATTTTGCTAACGAAAAGGACCGCAAAATTAATGTTTCATTTATATTTACTTAAGGCATATTACACCTATGTGTTGTTTGTTGAGCAAAGAATTAAATAAACAACTAAAAGTTGTTTGAAAGCCTCGGGCATTGTACCTATTAAGCCGTATTATTATTATGAGCACCTAACACTTCGTCATTTCAAGGGTTACCAGATACTAATGTTCCAAAAGGAAGACAAAAAAAAGTTAGAAACAGAGTGAAAGATGTTTCCAATTTGCAAAATGAAAAACCGTTTTCACAAAATTTATTTCAGGTACCGATTAACAGTTCATTCCGAAAAAGGCGTAATACTTATTCAGTACACTTTAAAATATACGGCGTACCGTTTTTCATTCACATTTCATTAGGACTCAAGATTTACTTGGCCTTAACTGGCATAGTGGTAAGGGCGCTAACTAGCTACTGTTTCCAGCAGGTGTGTAAGTTTATGTTAGCTCTGAGATGTTGGTCAGCAGCGACATCGGTTCCTTGTATGAGAAGGCTTGTACGAACCTAGGAATAAGATCCTACACATCCTTTATCTTGCAAATGAAAAAAATTGCTGTCAACTTTCACAGCGTCATCTATCAAGTAGTTTAGTCGCACCCGGGGAATCCCTCACTAGTGCTTCCCCCTATGACGTCACCGGCCACGCCCACGTGATACGACGTCACAAGCCACGCCCCTTATTAAGATTCACACCCCCTTATCAAAAATTCCCCCTCATTAGAAAACCGTGGCGCCATCTAGTGTATATGCTGGGTACTATTTTTAGAAAAACCCTCTATTTTAGTCGTAATTTTTCCAATTTTTGACTCCCCCTTACTAAAAAAAACCCTTATCAAAAGTTCCATCCCCCTTTATGAAAAAGCCCGTGGCGCCATCTAGTGTATATGCTGAGTACTATTTTTTAGAAAAAAAACCCCGATTTTAGTCGTGATTTTTCCAATTTTTGACTCCCCCTCATTAAAAAAACCCTCTTATCAAAATTTCACCCCCTTATCAAAAGTTCCGCCCCCCTCTATTTAAATATAAATCGCAACCATCATCAGATTATTATTTTTCCATCTCTCTTTACGTTGAAAATCTCGCAATAGTCTGAAATGGACAGTGTACTTTACCCACGATACAGCTATAAGTTATGATGGCCAACATCTATCCCTTAGACAGTAGGTTAGTTACTTCTGATCTAAGAAACCTAGAGATCCATGGTAAGACATGAGTGTTGTTTTTTCTACTGAGTACCTATGTCGTATGAAAGGTAACCGTTAAGACAAATAGTTGCTTAAAGCCATATTTAAGGATACACTGATTTCGAACTCACTAAGATTCTGCAATCAATAGATGCACGAACCTTCCATCTCCTAACGTATGAAAAAGAAAGTTTGTTTTAATAGCACGAACAGTCATTCTTTCACAATAAGTCAATGTTGACGCATTAAATATGATTCGAGCGAGCGGAAGACAAGGCGCCATCTCATGCTCTTTTCAGAGTTCCTGGTTCTACAGTCCCCCGGTACGTTGGAATAAGCGCATAAGTGTGGGTGAAGGTGGCTATTTTTCGCTGCAAACACAAGTTTTTCGACAAAGATATGGTGTTTCACTTGTTTGGAAATCTGAAATAACACTACCTATAGATAGTAGCATTACTCCAGTAAATTCCATAAGCATAATGCTTCTCGATTCTGAGGGCTCCCATAACTGATAGACAATACTTTGCGTTTCAACCGTTTACAGGACCTAACGCATAAAGTCTTTCACACTACAAACCAAGACAATCACCACATTACAGAAGATTGAAAACGAGAAGCGAAAGAAAAGCACCCTATCCAGCATTCTCACATTAAAAGAAAACGTAACGTAAGCATTCGAAACAGACAGATCTGTCGACAGAGGGTGCCCTGTGACAGCAAGAATACAAGTAACGATAGTTTAACCATTTATTTTTTTAAGTATTAGGGTGTTAATGTTACAATTTCTTACAACAACGTTCATTTCTAGTGAAGATGCAAGTCAGCAACATTCACTTTTTGTGTAAGCATGTGAATAATACATGTAACTTTTCAGTTATATGTGAATCAAACAGTCACTTGAGAAGAATATTGACAAAAACATCACCGTAAATTCTTTCAAACATATATCGTGTCTCCTTCTTAATATCTATATACTATTCTTTTGAGCACAAATGTTAAAAGATAGAAATTTCTAAGAAAGATGAACCATGCAAGTTAAAAAAAGGTAAATAAGAAATTTTCTGCGTTTTGGGCATTTCACCAGCGCCATCTAGTGAGAAATATGTTGACTGTCTGATTAGAGTAAACGGAAACAACAGCTGTTATTACTTTCAAGCAGTCTGTTTATGAATGATTATGTATGTACGAGAATGTTTCTCTGATCTTATGCAAAGTATACTCATGTTTATATCTGTGGTGTATGGCATTGTACATAAGTGTATAATACTTGTTTCATCTCTGTAATGGTATGTTTGTGCGTGAGTGTGCGTGCGTTGCGTGTGTGCGTATGTTTATGTTTTCAAGTTTGTTTCTGTGAATCGTGTGTTCTAAACATTTTATCTGTCAGTTGCTTGCTACAGAAGAAGCTAACAATTTAAAACGAGATGATTTCTTTCATATCCATGCGTAGTATCTTTTGTAGATAGACACTTTGATTAACAAATAAAATGTCAGAAAAAGAGAAAGTCCTTGATTGAATGTGTAAAACATCCCTTGTGATCCTGACAGAATTAGACATCTACAGCAGAATTAACTCAGAAAATTGTGTGAAGATTTAAACTTTACAGAGGTCTATTCATCTTTGATAGTTAAACGAATCATTTCTAAAGCATCGAGGTTTCTCAATTTATGATAGTATAGAGAAAACAGGCGTGGAAGTCAATCCCTGTCTATAATTAATGTTGTCAACCCTCAAGTTCAGTACATTACGTTTCACCTATTTTTATCAATCAGATCAGTCCATTCATGGTTTTAATGACTTTTTAGTTCAAATCTTTGTCTATGGGAAATGCAGGAACCAGGTTTGTTTTTTTAGCAAAGTGCATGGTCATATCGCTACTGTGAGAAGATCGCCCCCTGCGCCATTTTTTTGCATCGAAGTCACCAGCGAACTATTCCACAGAAACTGAGCATTATCATGGTTGGAAAAAATAAAAGAAGCTGAAACTTAAGTGATAACCCCCGAATGTCATTTGAAAATTCGTGGATGTTAACACTATCACCTAACAAAGGACGCAAGGAATAATGCTAAAAATTTCGTATTACTTCATATCACACTAGGATTTTTACACATTTTGCGAAACTCGTATTTCCATTTTTTACACTGAATCATACGTCACACATTTCTTGTGACATTAACAATTTTCTGTATGTTCCTTTTCTAATGTAAGAGGTCAAACCATATTCTCCCTGTAACCATATTTTCTTTAATTGCGATGAACAGTATAAAATCAGCTGACCGCTTGGAGAATGCGATCAACCGCTGTATACTTAACCCCCTAAAAGATCCGAAGGCAGCATACAGTGAGTTTCCGTTGACCTGCTCTGATAAAATGCATTTCGACAGGAAACAGTAATTATTTAACTTTGTTCAAAAGATCTTTGAGGAAGATAAAAGCACAGAGCTGTTCTCACAAGTAAAGGATTTAGATAAGCAGTAGCATATCTTTCGCATCGATAAGTAAAGGATTTAGATAAACAGTAGCATATCTTTCGCACCGACTTATCTGCTTTCCATAGGTCAGTGTGAGTGGCGTGGGCGAGTGGTCCATGACCTTTGTACATCACCAGTTGGCCAGCTTGTTGCCGTGATGTGTCTGTCATTTCAGCAGATCACGTGACAATGATAGTAGAAGGTTTGGTAACAGAGTTGAAACAAGAGAGAAGGGATTTTTCACGCTCCTAGTTTGTAAAGACATTTTTCTGTCGCTTCTTGTACGTTCTACGTGAGAACATTGGCATAAGTACAGAATTTTCTGGTCCAATCAGAACATATATGTCAGAGCACAGTTAGGCGAGTTCGTTGAAGTATTTGCTAAATTTTGATTATCAGTCCAGTTGAATTTCAGTGGATTAGCTTGGGTAAGTTGAGAGGGTACGATCGAGTGAGACTTATGTATTATTTTTTATAGTAGGTTAGTGTATTTGACTAGTGCCCCCTACTCCATTGACATGCATTCATGTTGGAACTAAAGTTTTTTACGTAAGCGGAAACGCAACGGTAAGCGCAACGTACTTTTAGCATTCTTACTTTCTATCCATTCTGCCTCATACAAAATTTTTTACCCGATGAAAGACAGCTGACCTAGTAAAGCGAACAAGCATGTACTAACGTCGCAACACCTTTTCATCAGCTTGGTGAGTCATACGTTCGCACACAAACAGTGGAAGAGACTATTTTTAAACACTGCTTTAGCTGATTTTTCTTCGGAGGAAGAAATTGTTATCTTGCTGTGTAGCGTTACTTCCTAGGAAAGAGTTTGCATCATGTACTGAGGATACAGTGACAATAAGTATTAGGAATAAAAAGTTTTAATCCATGTCGCATAACGGATATACTTATGGAGAATAATGAACTAAGACATGGCAGAGATAAGGTAAAACCACTTTCCAAAACAAGTCCTGATGAGGAAAGTGCAGAAACACAGATATCTGATGGCTACATCCTTCAACCCGCTGGATACTAAATAAGAAAAGCTCAACTCTTGGAGGTTTAGGGGCTCGAACGGAAATTCTTCCGACGGGGTACATTGAAACACTGACCTTTCATATAGGGTAGAATTGGGAGTGACAATGCGGAGAACCGTCTCTAAACTTGGAAAAATTTCGAGTCCAAAAACTACGATAAAGAGTGTCAATGGGTTTTCATGATGTAAGAGAGCGCGCCTAATACGGAAGCAGCGCAGGGGGGTGACGTGATCCAAGATTCAACCGTCAATAAAACCCTTGTGATTCCCCGTTTGCAATCATAATTTTTAATTTTGCAGGACTTTTGTTAAAACCATCTGTCAGTAAAACGTGGTCCAGGGTGAGGCTCTTTTAGGTCGTCACCAGACCATATTACCCCTCAATATTTTTCATAATTACGAATGAAATCAGAGTTTTTTCATCGTTTTTACGATTTTTTTCCCCAATAGCATTTCATTTTCTGCGGGACAGTCTTTTAAAACAGTTACTGCGGGATAGTCCTTATTCTAGCAAAGGTCGAATTCACAAAATATGGGACCTTGTAATTATTTTTGAGAATTGCATCAGCCATTCTGATCGTTGCCACCCAAAGTTTAGTTGGAAAATTTCGGATGAGGATAGAAACTAAGGGAGTTTGTGATCGGTGAGGGGGAGTTTAATAGAGGGGGGTGGAACTTTTGATAAGGGGGTGGAATTTTGATAAGAGGATTTTTTAATGAGGGGGAGTCAAAAATTGGAAAAATTACGACTAAAATCGGTTAAAAAAAATAGTACTCATAATATACATTAGATGGGGCCACAGGCTTTTTCATAAAGGGGAGGGAACGTTTGATAAGGGGGGGTTTTAATAAGGGGGAGTCAAAAATTGGAAAAATTACGACTAAAAAGAGGGTTTTTCTAAAAATAGTACTCAGCATATACAGTAGATGGTGCCACGGTTTTCTAATAAAGGGGAGGGAACTTTTGATAAGGGTTTTTTTTAATAAAGGGGTATTAATTATTCCTGGACCACGTGCACTCTCCTCACTCCTGAACCACCTGCACAGTACCTGAGTCATGGAAGGCAACACACATCGTGCCTATCTTGAAACAGGGAAAACCCGCCACGGAGCTGTTCTCTTACAGGCCCATTGCTCTTTCATCTTACCTCTGCAAGATCCTAGAGAGACTGGACGCCTGGAATGGTACCTAGAGTCCAATGGCCTCCTCCCTGACAGCCTCTCGGGTTTCCGCAAAGGGAGATGCATGTCGAATAATCTCATCGACTTCCATCTCTGTTGCTGATCAGGCCCTGGGAGAGACTACTGTTGCTGTCTTCTTCGACATCCAGAAGGCATTCGATTCCCTGTCCCATTTGGATATTCTCTGCAGGCTCCATGATCTTGGCCTCAGAGGCAATATCAACCAGTGGATCGCAGCTTACTTCTCCAACAGGACTGTTCGCGTGAAGGTGGACAACACGCTCAGCGTCTCCCACACCATCAATCATGGAGTACCTCAAGGGGGTGATCAAGCTGATGTTACTGAATATCTTGCTGTCAGGCCTACCCTCTCGACTCGAGGAGAGAGTGGGTATTTCCATTTGGAACCAGTGGGAACCAGATGTAGATACGCAGATGATATCTACATCTGGTTCCCTAGCCAGGACCCCTACCATGCTCAGCTCATGATGAAAAGAGCTGTGGACACGGTCGTCAAGTTCTTCGACAACCTAAGCCTCACTCTTTCCACTGATAAGACTGTGGACATGGTTTTCACGAGGAGACACCTTCCACCCACCTTCCCTGACCTCTTGCTTGGGCCAGATGACATCAAGGCTGTACATCAGCATAAGTTCCTTGGTGTGGTCCTGGACAACAGGCTGAGCTGGGGGTCTCACATCCAGCATCTTAAGACAGCTGCCACTGCACAGAGAAATATACTGTCCTTTCTTGCTGGTACCCACTGTGGAAGTTCCTGCAAGACCCTCCTGGTCTTGCCGGAGGAAGACCAGAACTTGATCCTCTCCCGCATCAACTACAGTGGTCACCTACTGTGCAATGCCTCTGATACACTGCTCAGCAAGTTGGCAACTGTCCACACTATATCTCTGCACCTCTGCCTCGGACTCTGCCCTAACACACCTAATGCATCTGTCATTGCAGAGGCTGATGACATGCCTTTCCACCTGTACTGGAAGAGAGATATACTCTGTCATCTCTCGAGGCTCCATTTCCTGCACACTAACCACGAGCTTCTCAGGAAGTTGCATGACAGGCCTGACTCTGCCATTGCCCTGTCCGCCAAGGACTTCTACAACCAAGTCCTTCCTGCCAGCTCCAGGTGCACGAACTGGCAGGGACTGATGCTGGGTGCTGGCAATACTCTCTTCCCCAACCTTCCACCCTGGAGGAACAATGATCTAATGATCAATGTCACTATCCCTTCTCTTGGTCGGAAGAGCGACTCTGATCCATTGGCCATCAGACTTCTCTCCACCTCCTATGTCACTGCACGATATGAGAGATGTACTGAGGTCTACACTGACAGATCTGTGGACCGAGAGAGGCAACATGCTGCCTCTGCCATTGTCATCCCCGATACTGGCATTGCCAGAGGTTTCTGTCTCCCACATCTAACCTCCTCCACCTGTACAGAGCTTCATGCTATTCTCGAGGCTGTACTTTTCATCCTCAGCCTCGAGAGTGGCAACTTTGTCATCCTCTGTGACAGCAAGAGCTGCAACCCCTTCCTCATCCAGAAGATCCCGGAGACTTGCTCGATGGTCACTTCTGCTGGAATCACGGTCCATTTCCAGTGGATCCCTTCCCACGTAGGGATATCTGGAAATGAGCTTGCTGATCACACTGCGAAGGAGGCACTGGAAAGTCAGAGGTGTGTAACTAATTACCCTCTCTCTCTCTCAGCGACTGCAAAGAGTTCTGTCTCACAACTGGTGAGCCAGTTCCGTCTTGCTCAGTGGCAGAAGGACAGCAGGTGTTCCTCATTCAGGTACCTGGATGAACCTTCTCTCACTGCTCCTAACCTCGGTAATCTCCTCAGATCTGAAGAGACCCTCCTTCATCGTCTCAGAGTTGGTGTCATTTACAGCAACTCTACACACAAAGAGTGTTGCATTTACTGCACACTCTTGGTAGAGTTTACAGTCCAGACTGTGCCACTTGCGGCACACCTGAGACTGTATCCCACATTCTGCTCAACTAATCCTGCTACAATGCCGAAAGAGATACTTTGTTCCAGGAACTTAATGCTATAGGAACCACTGACTACTCCATCACCTCCCTCCTTGGCAACAACCACAGTGCGAAGCTGCAACATGCATGCTTCCGTATTGTCACTGACTTCTTTCAGAACATTGGCCTCCTCTGTAAGGTGTAATGTTCAGTACTTTTACATTGTCCTGAAGAGGGCCTTTTTTTTTTCGAGAGATTGCTGAGAGGCAGATTCCTCTGCATCCGCTATCTCACTTTTCCGTTGTGACTGGTGTAGGGAGCCCCTTCTCTGGAGGCTAATTTCACCATATTTACACCTTGAACCTTGGGAGGGAACTTTTGATAAGGGTTTTTTTAAATAAGGGAGTATTATTTATTAAATATGAATATTAATAAGGGGCGTGGCTTGTGACGTCATATCACGTGACCCGTGACGTCATAGGGGGAAAGCACTAGTGGGGGATTCCCCGGGTGCGACTAAACTACTTCTATTCATGGGCGGTGGCAAAATTTCGTGTAATTTTCTAAAGTGCAAGCTGTTTCTGATCTGGCATGTCCATCGATGATATTAAAGTACTGCAGAAAATACAAAGTGGTCGCATTTTATGCAAGAGTTCCTGAAGACCTCGCATAATTCAAAACTAATTTTTCCCATAGGAATAAATATAAAGCAGGGGGATGCGATCCCGGAACGAATAAATCTACAATCACTGTAGTGAATTTTTTCTTTCAAACATATTTTTAAGCACAATAAATAAACAAAAAAGTCAATTTAATGACAATTTTAATTCAGGTATACTGACTGAAGAAAGGGACCTGGGACATTATCTACGAGCCGAAGAATTTTAAATGGAATTCCTGCATGCAGTAATGTTTCAATTCCGAATATAGTTGGCTTCCAAAATAATTTCCGAAATCAGAGCCAGTCATCCGGCCTTTTTTTTTGTCTACGTTCCAATGGACTGGAAGTTTTTTCGAATTCTTTCAGCGCTCGTGGATTTTCCGAATGGTACACAATTAGCGGCTTCAATTTCAAGTCACCTTCTGCATTGCCCACCTAGCAGGAGGGTAAGCAGATATTTGTCAGATTTGAAACCTGGCGCTGTCTTTCTTCAGTGCAGACACATGTTCTGTCGGGCACTTTTTTGAAGAATAAACCGGTCTCATCCACATTAAACACTTGTTTAGAGGTATATTCACCCTCTTCTATGATGTCCCTCAGTTCTTTAGGAAATTTTTCGCATCTTCGAAGTCAACAGATGCGGCTTCTCCACTTATTTTTGCATTCTTAAAACCATGACGAGGTTTAAAATTGGAAAGCCAGTCATGACTTGCAGTAAAACGCTTTCAAATCAGCAAATACACTTCGTGTCTGACTACAGACGATAGCTTGGCTTACGGGCACATTACGGCGAAGTTGATCTTGCAACCATGTCGCCAGCATTTTTTTAATTTTTTTTCATTATCCTTGACCGGTTAGTTATACGATGATTTTTGCGAACTTAAAGGTGTACCTGTTTTTCATTTCTCGGAATTGTTTGGTTACTGATCAAAGGGACCTGGGTTCGAACTCCAGTTGTGTTCCCTTTCTGCCGAGGTCCCGCTATATTCACAGACCCTCTAATAAAAAATATATAAAATAAATACCCCCTCAAGCAGCTGGTTGACGCAGAGGTCTGACAGGAGCCTGTCAGTTTATATGCCATAGTAGAAGATCTGTGAGGATGGCAGGAACCTCAGCAGAAAAACGACACAAACAGCCATGCTTAACCGGGGCTCGAACCCATGTCCCTTTGATCAGTAGCCAAACACGCTAACCACGGAGCCGCTACTATGGCAAATATCCCCTCAAGCAGCTGCTTACCACAGAGATCTAACAGGGACTTATTTTTTATTTATCTCTAATATTTCTCAGAGTGCTCTCTCCTAAATTAACAGCACGGCGTATCATTGGCGTTGTTTGACCTTCTTCATAGAGGTTTATCACATCTAACTTCCTTTCTAAAGTTATTGTTTTTCGGCCATTTAATGGACGCTTGGATGACATCATTAAAGGACAAAAAAAAGTTTTTAAATTATAACAGCGAATGTTCAAATAACGGCACAATAACCGAATCATTCGCAGAAGTTCCGATTCGATGCACGTAAACAACAGCGTGGTTTATGCGATACTGACAAATATACCATACCCCCTCAGGCAGCTGCTTTCCACAGAGGTCTGACAGGAGCCTGTCAGTTTATATGCCACAGTAGAAGGTCTGAGAGGATGGCAGGACCTCAGCAGAAAAACGACACATACATCCATGCCTTACCCGGGGCTCGAACCCAGGTCCCTTAGATTAGTAGCCAAGCGCGCTAACCACTCAGCCATGGGACGGCTACAATACTGACAAAGGATAGTGGGTATTTCTGTTTACCAGCTAAAGTGTCAGCTCCATGTGGTATGGGAATAGAATCAACAGTTTATACAATTCATTCGGAGAGCCAGCTTTGAAATTAGAGATTCTTGACGATTTTTCTTTCTTCTCTCTTGTTTTTTTTTTTTTGGGGGGGGGGGGGAGATTAACATTATTTAAAATTTTACTTTATTAATTTATTAATATTTTTTGTATCACACTATTTCAAATTCCTGTAATTCAAACTCGCACGACAGCACTGTAGTAACTTTACAATATTAATAGAATGATTTTGGCACTAGTGATTTGTATTTGCACGGTACAAGAAATTTAGAAAAGTGTACTTTAATTTTATTTTAAAACACGTTATAATTGGTTTATATAAAAAGGAGAGCATTTTCCAAATGCCAGGAGGCTACAAATTTTGAGAAAAAAAAAAGGGCATATGGTGCCCCAAGTCATATATATATCATGGTATAATCCCCAAATTTCAAAGTTTTCAATTCTCTGCACATAGTTCTTGCTCAGTTGTTTTAAATCTGAGTGGCACTTTTAGCACACAATGGGCTAAATGACCAGGCCACTAGGGCCATAAATGCCCAGAGGTTTGGGGAAGGGACCCACTGGACAACTATTAGGAGACAGATGGAAGCCTCCCATCAACGCCATCCAGCGTGTTCTTTATGTATACAGAAAAGGGCTCTCCTGCACACGGAGTCACGTCTTTACGTCCCATTCGGCGGACGTCAGTTTTTCCAAGACCATCGGTGTCCCCCTTTCTAACAGAAGGTAGGGTGGGAGTGTAAGAAAAAAAAATATTAACGCAGCCCGAGGTTGAACTCGAGCTTGGGAACGGCAGATTGCGAGCCTGGCGCGCATCAACTGAACCTACCCCCACTCCTTGTTCCAGTTGAAATAGGTTTTAATGAACTGCTAGCGGTCATCTCTCTCAGCTGATGAAATGTAACATCTCTCTTTTCTGCACAGCTCGCGCCTGACCATGTCTGGGTCTAAACTCATCAGTGATAAAAAGCACTAATAGGAAGCAGTGAGAGTGGAATCCGTACACTTTATATTTGAATAATAATAACGATACATTTTTGTCTGTTTCTTACATATAAAAAAAAACGCGATACACCAGTAAAAACGAAATAAGACACAAAAAATCTCGGAACCTGTGACCGACTTTCCCCCAGCTTCAGGTCGTGTGCATTTAGTATTCTGCCCCTCTTCTACGTTTTTCTTTCAGAGTGAAGAATAAATCTCCGGTCCCCCAACCCAGTTCTCGGATCGCCGCGGACCGCGCCACTTTACAGTATATGTCTGTGTGCCTGCGCGCACGCACACACAAAAGAGGCTTTCCTCTATCTCGAAAAGTGGGTCAGGTTCTGCTGTGTGAACGGCAGTAAATCAGCAGGCTGCAGGTGGAACAAGGCGGCCATGATTCAGCAGCGCAAGTGCAGCAAAGGCTCTCACTTTCACCGCTTTTCCCGACCGGTGGGGTCAGCACGTGAGAACTGGGGCCCCCAATTGGCTTTTGTTGTCCGGTTTCAAGCACAACACCACAGCATGGGGAAAATATAGAGCAAAAAAAAAAATGCAATAACAAAGAGGGGCAAAAAAGTGACTGCAAAAAAATAAAATGGACAACATAATTAATTTGGAGTATGGAGATATGTATGTATGGTTTCAACATCAAACTAAGTTAAAATATCAAATACCTCCACCGTAAAGCTTTTTACACAGAGCGGTTAAGCATTCATCTGCATTACCACTCGGATGTTTCATGGCTGTATATATTCTGATTTTACTTTCTTATCCAGTGATAGTTGAACGTTCAATATCCAGTTGCCGTCCCAGTGGCAAAGTGGTTAGCGTGCTTGGTTACTGATCCAAAGAACTCTGGATTCGAGCCCCAGATAAGATAATTGAAGTTTCGGTTTCTTTTTTTTTTCTTTGCTGAAGTCTTCTTGCCTTACAGATGGCGTATTATACGACAGGGTCCCGTCAGCCCTCTGTAGGAAGTGGCTGCTCAAGGACGATTTATTTTTATTATTAATCAATTGCACAAAGATGAAGAATTAGTAAAATTTAGCTTATTGTTTATATATCGGAGTTTTAACTGTTTTTTCATTCGAATTTATAATTATCCCAAAGATGCGTGTAACGACAGCTATAGTACGCCAAGTTTTTACACTTTCGATCCCGCAAAACGTTTCAGGAGAGTTGTTGGGTTGGGTTGTTTTACCTCTGAGCGGCACTTTTTTGCACACCATGGGCTAATGGCCAGGCCACATGGACCCCGAAGGCTCAGAGAAGGTTGGGGGAGGGGACCCACTGGAACAGCTGTTGGGAGACAGATGGTAGCCTCCCGTCAAGGCCATCCAGCGTGTTCTTTAATGTGCACAGGGTATGGCTCTCCCACACACGGGGCCACGGCTTAACGTCCCATCCGACGGACGGTGGCCTTTCCAAGCCCATCGGTGTCCCCTACTGACCGTGGGCAGGGCGGGGAATTTTGCGGAGATAAATCTCAACGCTGACCCAGCTGGGACTCGAACCTGGGAACTACAGATTACGAGCCTGGCGCGCTACCGACTGAGCCACCCCCGCCCCATTTCAGGAGAGAGGTGAGGAGCTTTCTTAAGAGTAAAAATGTGCAACTTCGTTTTGTCAAAGGGATACGTGAGGGTCAGGGTTAGGTTGTTTTACCTCTGAGCGGCACTTTTTTGCACACCATGGGCTAAATGGCTAGGTCACAAGGACCCCGAAGGCTCAGAGAAGGTTGGGGGAGGGGATCCACTGGAACAGCTGTTGGGAGACAGATGTTACCTTCCCGTCAAGGCCATTCAGCGTGTTCTTTAACGTGCACAGGGTATGGCTCTCCCGCACACGGAGCCATGGCTTAACGTCCCATTCGACGGACGGAGGCCTTTCCAAGCCCATTGGTGTCACCTACTGACCATGGGCAGGGAGGGGAATTTTGTGGAGATAAATCTCAACGCTGACCCAGCTGGGACTCGAACCTGGGAACTACAGATTACGAGCCTGGCGCGCTACCGACTGAGCCACCCCTGCCCCAGATACGTGAGGGTCAGAGGTGTGGTTGTTATGGCCTTAAACGTATGATTAGGTCAATTATATATCAATCTGGATAGGCAATTTTGACACAAATTGCACAACTGCATATCAAATTTGACACAAATTACATAACAGCATTACAGCAATTTGACACAATTTACAAAACTGAATGCCAAATTTCGCTGGTTTGGGAGCAAAATAAGAGGTTGGGATCGGCAGCGTATAATCGTCCATCAAAATCATTCGGCCCTTTCATTCTATGTTAACAGAAGGACACGTTTGAAGCTATATAACTTTTAAAGTAAGTATTGGATGCCCTGGATAAGGCATGGACGTTCCTTTTCTACATGTTTTTCTTTTTGTTCAGATCTCGCCTTCCACACCGATCATCTCTATGGTGTATTAAACTGACAAGCTCCCGCCAGATCACTGTAGCAAGTAACTGCTTGACGATAACTTAAGTTATTATTAACATATTAAACTGTATTTGTATGTAATGAGGCGACGCTTTCTTTCTAGTTTCGTTAAAACTTTCATAAAATAGACAACTGAATTATATGGATTATAAGACATATTGCCAACACTGTAACATGGGTTGATCTGTTGTATCATGTTGCTCGCTGACAAACATGAGCATACGCTAGCAATATCCTTAGCTCCACTGTCCATTTCCCATTGATAAAATCAGATCTTGTAGTTTTTCTTCAAAATAATAAAATAACCCAGAAAAGAAAAAACCGTATGTCACTCTCACCTACGATTTGTCAGAGGTCGGGGTGGCTCAGTCGGTAGCGCGCCAGGTTCGTAATCTGCAGTTCCCAGGTTCGAGTTCCAGCTGGATCAGCGTTGAGGTTTATCTCCGTAAAATTCCCCGCCCTGCCCACGCTCAGTAGGGGACACCGATTGGCTTTGAAAGGCCGCCGTCAGTCGTATGGGACGTTAAGCCGTGGCCCCGTGTGCGGGAGAGCCATACCCTGTGCACGTTAAAGAACACGCTGAATGGCCTTGACGGGAGGACACCATCTGTTTCCCAACAGCTGTTCCAGTGAGTCCCCTCCCCCCAACTTTCTCTGAGCCTTCGGGGTCCACGTGACCTGGCCATTTAGCCCATGGTGTGGAAAAAAGTGCCGCTCAGAGGTAAAATAACCCTAAGTCAGAGGTCATCAACCTTTTTACTTCTGAGAGTTCATTACGAATCTGGAGAAGGATGGCAAGCACCAGTTGGAAGAGAGAAGGATGTTAACATTGACTGACTAAAATTACCAAGGCTTTCACCTTTTTAAGGTAATTTTTAAATAAGAAATGTTTTATGATTTGAGCACAACGTTTTACAAGTATGTATCAGAAATATGCAATAGCAAATAACAGAAGTAATTGTGTGTCAAAAATGTCAAGAAGCTCTCAAAGTTTCGTTTTTTGTTCAACAGACTTCAAAAATGTGTGGCGCGAATCCATTTGATATTCAACTTTCATTCATACTCGCCTCAGCGTGCCTGATGTAATACTTGCAAGAGTTGCGGTGATTCTTTCTTTTTAATGCTATAAAATTATTTTTTCGAAATAAACGACTTTTTTATGCATTCCTCGAAAAAGAAGTCTGATGTCAAATGAGGACTTCTAAGTAGGCCACAAGATCGTTCCACCTCTACTATCCAAGAGATTTGAAAATTTATCCCCAGACGACATTATGTGATTTCAACTTCAGGTAGTTATAATAAGAAACTTATCTGGGTCGTATTAACTGGGATGTTGAAAAAAATACGCCCGAAAATATGCCGAGAAATCGACAGTAAAAGGTTCCATGCAGCATAATTTGCCCGAAAGGCGACTGAAGAAAAAAAAGCGACTTTCCTTGCTATCCTGTTTCAAATAAATAAAATATATGCTACGATATTTTCTAAAAATTTGAAGTTTTGCACATTTTATACGGATTAACTGGAAATTGAATTATCCGGGATTGCATTTTTTTATTATTACATTATGATAAAAAAAAACGATTTTTTTTTCTCATTCATTCTGGATGATCGAGGCTACTGTAAACCTGTCTCATATTTTTCAGCAGAAATTTAAGGCTTGCCACCCCTGATTTTGGTTTTCGGAAACTAACTTATGCAGATAAAACTGATCCGCCGACTTTTCCATGATTTCAACCAGCGAGAATAACATTTTTGAATTAATGAAATGAGTTTTGTCTCAGACTTTAATTATTATTTAAGGCTATGCTTAGCGCTATACTCAGGTTTCTTGTAACTGACTAGCCACTATTCGACACTTTTCCTCCTGATGTTTTGACGTTATAAGAGATAAGTTTTACGGCTAAGAAGTTGGGAACAAGGAAAACACGTTAGAAATTCTTGACATGTTATTTGGAAATTCTCTACATTTCCATGTCATTCAGATATCCACTGACTAAATAGCAAAACAAAATAAGAATGTCCATGATACGCCAGTGAAAAACAAAATCCGATGCTCCGTGACTTCTAAAGTAAGCTTTTTATGGAAAATTGGAGCTGAAGATAAATTTGAGATCTATATCAGGGGTCAAGCAGAAATACCAGTCTTGAGAAAATTATAAAATTGACGAATCATGAAAGAATTATTTACATAAGCTTGAAAAATAAGCCATTTTATTAAATATTTTGAAATAATATCTATTATTTAAATTTTAACTATCTTATGACTAGCAATTGCTTTTGCTAAATATTCGAATTCCATAATTTTTTTGAATACTAAACGAATATTGTTGAAATTGCTAGTTGAATATATTTTATTGAGATCTTTAAATATACCTTCAGTAACATTTTACTATAACATGGCTATTTTAGAAGCTACGAAGGTCGAATTTGACTTTCCACTGACATAACATGGGCATTCTCTCATATTTTGCTAGGCAATAAATGAAGCATATCAAATTGGTTGTTAAAGGTTAAATAAATAATGAAAGAGCAACTCAGGCATATACTGCCGAAGCAAGATAAAAATGCGAAAACAGTAAAAGGGAAAAAGTGAGATAAACTACAGAAAGATACGTATATATAAAAACGGAATTAGCAACAAGAATTCTGTTACAGTACAAAATGCAAAATTGTTGGGGAAACATTTCTGGCACACCAAAATTAAAAATCGTGATAAAAACGTTTATCTTCTAAAACGAAAACATTCTGAACTAAAATAGAAAAGAGAAGAATTAAAGGATCTGACTAATGTCCGACCCCGCCTTCTCGTGGTGCAGACCGTTAGTACCTTTCAAAAGAGATACTCTCTTGTGGAAGTGAACGGAAGGGGAGGGCTGCCAGATTAGTGTGGCCTACTGATCTGGACAACTATGGCTACTTTTCTTTTTTTTTCTACCCTGCTGAGGAGTGGTCAACCACACAGAGTCCTGGTGCTGACCATATACATACCACCTGAACGGAATTATGGCTCTGAGCTTGATTATGGATCCTGATTTTGCTGCACTGGTGGGCTTCTGTGGAGGGAAAATCTTCCGCTGTGTTTTCTGTTCGTTTGTGGGTTGACAGCCCCAAGTGAATAGATTCACAGGATATGTTTATCAGCTGGCGGATAATCCTGAGCAGAGGTCATCGCAGGCACCTGAACTCTTTGCTTCTATTGGCATCGTAAAATTCTACATTGGAGGAAGTCTTCCAGTGTAGATGGCTTCAGCCTTTAGTGGTGGGGGAACGGGTCTTTGCCCCATGTCTGCGATTAGGAGGCTGTTTGATATTGTCGGCATTCCCTCTCTCAATAAACATAAAAAATAAGTACCCCCTCAAGCAGCTGCTTGCTACAGAGGTCTGACAGGAGTCTGTCAGTTTATATGCCACAGTAGAAGGTCTGAGAGGATGGCAGGACCTCAGCAGAAAAACGACACATACATCCATGCCTTACCCGGGGCTCGAACCCAGGTCCCTTAGATCAGTAGCCAAACGCGCTAACCACTCGGCCATGGGACGGAGTTTCTTTAAACATCCCACTAACTATTTTCTCTCCATAGGTAGATGGAATGTGAAGACTCTGCACAGAGTTTTTTCTCTTGATGTCCTCACACAAGAATTCCACCATTATAATTTAGATATTCTCAGCTTGCAAGAGACCAGATGAACAGATAAAGGTCAGATTCTTAAAAATAATCTTAAATTTCTCTTTTCAGGGAGGGACGACAATAAGCATCACCAAGGCGTGGGTCTGCTTCTCAGCAGACACGCTAGTGATGCACTTCTAGGATATGAGTGCATTAATGAAAAGTTTCTTACAGCAAAATTTCAGACAAGCGTTAAAGACGAATGTTATCTGCTGTTATGCCCCCACTGAGGATGCCGATGAGGATGAGAAGGATAGGTTTTATGGACAACTTCAGGATATTTTGATTTCTGTCAAGAAAGGAGATATTACCCTTGTTCTTGGTGACTTCCCAAAGTTGGTACTGACTCTGACCTTTGGGGAAGAGTAATAGGCCCTTTTAGTATTGGTAGCTGCAATGACAATGGGTAACGTCTCCTACAGGTAAGTAAACTCAATGGATTCAGAATACTAACACTTAATACAAACACCGCGACATACATAAGTACACATGGGGTTCACCCGATGGGCTGCATAAGAATATGATTGATTATATATTAATTAACAGCAAATGGGCTAGTTCTGTTAGGAATACCAGGTCATATAGGGGAGCTGAAATTGGATCTGACCATTACCTTGTTAAAAGTGTCTTGCAACTTAAACTTAAAAAGTGTTGTGCTAAGGTTAAAAAATTTACTTTTAATACTGAAGCTCTGAAAGACCCAGTTATAGCCAAAGCTTACTATGATAGGTTACTTAGTCACTATGACAGTCATGGTATGCTTACTACTGAAGTTGAGGAAGAATGGGATCATTTTAAACAGGTTTTTTTGGACACTAACAGTACTCTTTTAGAAAAAAAGGAGCAAAAGAGACAGAATTATCTGAGTGATAAGGCACTTGAACTTATTTCGGAAAGAAAGAACTGCAGGAAGGTCCTTAATCAATACCCTACTAGTCCTAATAGAAAGCACTAGAGAACTTAATAAACGTGTTAAAGATCAGTTAGCTGCTGATAACAATCTTTGGCTTGATGGTTTGGCTGACAAAGCCGAGGAAGCAGTTAGACAGCACAACAGCAGAGAGCTGTACCAGATAGTTAATGTTTTGTGTGGCAGAAAAAGGACAGATATACAGGGATTGAAGGATAAACAAGGTAAGGTTATAGAAGGTGAGGATTCTGTCATGGCTAGGTGGACTGAACATTTCAGTGATATTCTAAACAATGTGGTTAGTTCTATTCCCATTGTTTGCAATGATGATAGATGCATTGGTGGCTTTAATGTTGGACCTATAACACAATCTGAAGTTATTTTGGCTGTTTCTAAACTTAAATTACATAAATCCCCAGGGGTAGATGAAATTACTACGGAAATGCTTAGAACTGGGAATGTTTCGGTTACCACTTGGATGACTGAAATTCTGAATATCTTTTATGATAAAGGCATGGTTCCTAAGGATTTTACCAGAGCTATTGTTATCCCTATTTTCAAAAAAGGTGATCGCAGTTCTTGTGATAACTATAGGGGTATCAGCCTACTCTCTGTTCCAGGTAAAGTTCTTTCCATGATTGTGCTTAATAGAATTAAGAATCTGGTTGACAGTCAATTGCGTGATGAGCAATGTGGATTTTGAAGTGGTAGGGGATGTGTGGATCAGATATTTTCACTTAGGCAGATTCTTGAGAAATGTTTAGAGTTTCAGAAACCTTTGGTTGCTAGCTTTGTTGATTTCAAAAAGGCTTTCGACTCTGTTGATCGTCATAATTTGTGGTTGATTGTGAAATCATATGGTATACCAGACAAGTTAGTTACCATCATGAAAGCTCTCTATAATAACACTGAGTCGTGTGTGAGAGTTGGTAAGGCTTTTAGCAATTGGTTTAGCATTATTTCTGGTGTTCGACAAGGGTGCATTTTGTCTCCTTTTCTCTTTAGCTTGGTTATTGATTATGTTATGCAAAATTCACTGCAAGGGCAAGATTTTGGCCTTAAATGGTCTGGAGATACGAAAATTTCTGATTTAGATTATGCTGATGATTTAGCCCTTTTGGCGAATGATGTTGATGAGATGAACTCTTTCATTCGAGCTGTTAATGAAACTGGTAATAGAGTAGGTTTGGTTATAAACAGAGAGAAAACTAAAGTGATGAAAATTGGTCAGGCAGGCTGTGATTCAGTTAATCTGAATGGTTGCAGTCTTGAGCAGGTGTCACAGTTTAATTATCTTGGGAGCTATGTAACAGATAATGGTGATGTACGGCATGAGATTCACAGACGAATAGAGATTGCTGCCGGGACTTTTAAGAATCTATGGAGAGTGTGGAGAAATAGGCGTATACACCTAAAGACTAAAATTAGACTGTATAATAGTTTGGTTCTTTCTAGGGTTAGTTATGGTAGTGAAACTTGGACACTTTGTAAACAAGATAACAGGAAACTAGATGATTTTGATTTCAGACGCTTACGCAGTATCTTGGGCATTAGGTGGTTCAACTTTGTAACTAATGATGAGGTTAGGCAAAGGAGTTTGCAACCTCCTTTAAGCAGCATATTGTGGAGAGAGAGAGACACCGTTGGTTTGGCCATGTTACCCGTATGAATAATTATAGATTGGCGAATAGGGTTATGAACAGTGTGCCTAAGGGCCTCAGAAAGAGGGGGAGACCTAGGATGCGGTGGGCAGACAATGTTAAACAGAACCTTGTTAGAATTGGTGTGCAGTGGCCAGATGCAGTAGATGTAGCTCAGGATAGACTTGCTTGGAGAACTAAATTGCACGGTCTGGTTGTACCTCCATAGCCCATGGCTGCTTGAGGATGATGATGATGATGATAAAATCTCCACCAGAGGAATATACACCTCACAGAAGATCTTGAATCCATTTTCAAGTTGCCTTTTCTTTATTTTTTCACAATAATCTGTAGTTTTAAAGGAAATCTTTAATTTTCTTCAAAAGCATTTGCGATCTCCTTCATTTAAAAAAGTTCATATAATTTTGGTATTTTTGGTACAAAACAGAGGATTATCAATGGTGGAGATGGTACACATGGAGGATTTATCAGGTAGCGCATGGACGAAAAGAATCAACTCACTAATTGGGACTTACTCTGATTAGAATTAGGGTGTGAAAAGGAAATGTAAAGCTGCTGGCGATTTTATATGAGTAAAATAAGCTGCAGAGAACTTTAAAAAATGTATTTTGTAGCAGAACCAAGACAAGTTTTCGAGTGGTGATTAATTTTGGTGTAATTTTACTTTCCTATTAAAAGGGATTTCATTCATCTGCAAAAAGCCACGAAAACAAAATAGCTACCAAACACAAAAAAGAAGTAAAACTTTTATCAAGATGTATTTACTTATTTATCTTTAGTCATCTCACGGATGAGCCAAAGCTCTATTCAACTGGGCCAACGTACGCTATAACTTTCGCCAGCACAAGTTTGGAATAGCTCGGCTTTAACCAAGGTCACTCTTCTTGCCTCTAGCATCAAGAGGACAACGACCTGTGAGACACGAAAAAAACTAATCTTGCCCTCTTCACCCCTGGGGAGAACTGTGCATCGCCATACATATCAATACGAATAAATGCAATTTAACACTTTCAAAACAAAGAATGAAGTGACAACAGAGTACAAAATATGTATTTCTTTGAATTCGTTCTTAATTCGTTTCATTGTAAAATTTTCAATGAAAAAAAGAATACTCTGCAAAACTCACGCAGAACATCATACAAAATTGATCTTTCGAGAGGATCGAAAATGTTACCTCTAGCGCCACGGCTGTTTCTAAAGAGCGCTTAAGTTGTATTGAGCATATTAGAATACTTTCTATACTTTATATTTTAACATTAATTTTACTCAAGATTTATTGCAACTGACACTTCTTATCAGAGATGTTTCACATAACCTTTTCTTACCTGAAACGTTTCACCTAAATTTATTCTTATATAATTATCATGCAATTTATTATATATTATATTTTTATTTCAGCCGAATTATTTCCCAAATATGCCTTCCAAGTATTCTAATAAATTACATTTAGAGATATTTAATACACCAAGGTTTACATTTGACGAATTTCTTCATCTAAGAGTAGATGAAGTATTCGATCTTTGCTCGGGCTGTTATTTTTGAAATTTCAGCGATTATTTTCAAACAAAGTAAAACATGAGCCGAATACGTTCCACGGGATCAGATGAGGTAGGCCATTCCGAGTTATAAGCGAATACACGAGTATACATTTCATTTATAGATTTTGGCAAGTAGTTGGGGCTTGGCTACTGATAAAAGGGGCCTAGGTTCGAAGCACGGATAAGGTATGGTTGTTTTGTTTTTGTCTTGTGTTTCTGCTGAGTTCTCCCTTTTCTCACAGATCTTTCTAATAGCATAAATTACTGACTATTAGAGGCACGAGACTCATTCGGTTGCTTGCCATGATGGTAATCTGCAGTTCGAGTCAAGCAGTTCACAATCATAATCTGTGCACATTAAACTCTGGATGGCTTTGATTGACACGAAACTTTCATTTATCTCCTAACAGATGCTTTTCCGATTCCTTTCCCTACCAACTCTGAGCTCTTGAGGCCCTTGTGACATGAACATTTGCTCAATGTGTACACAAAAGGGCCGCTCAGTGGTGAAACAACCCAATTGATTCTCAGACTTCTGTGGCAAGTTGTTGGACTGTTTTACCTCTGAGCGGCACTTTTTTTTTTATACAATGGGCTAAATAGCCAGGTCACGAGGTTCTTGAGGGCTCAGAGAAAGGAGGGGACCCACTAGAAAGCTGTTAGGAGATTGCCTCCCGTCAAGGTCATCCAGGGTGTTCTTTAACGTGCGCAGAGTATGACTCTCCAGAACACGGGCCACGGCTTAACTTCAGACAGTCGACTTTCCAAACCCATCAGTGTCCCCTATTGACCGAGGACAGTTACCTCAAGTGGGGAGTTTTGCGGTGATAAATTTCAACACAGGCAAGACTCGCCTCTGGGAACTTCATAGTACGAACCCGGAGCGCTACCGTCTAAGCCACCCATTTCTGTGATGGCTGTGTCGGCTGCTTCAGAATTATCTTTTTATATTAATAACCAAAAGAATAACATCGCTTATGGCATGTTTGGTTTCAAGGAGAATGAAGTTTTTTATTTTCCGTCTTAGCACCTTCTAAACAGTGGAAATTGGAATTAATGGATGGTTGGGAAAATGCAAATAGTAATACTTTATTATAACCTGCAAAGCCCAAAAATGTTTCATTTATCTCTTAAAGCAGAAATGTTGGATTTTTCTCATCTTCTACCCCCTGCTGGTAACGGGAGAAATCACTTCTGACAATATTCTTGAACTTTATCACTAAAATTTCTAGCATAAATATATCATTTGCAATATTCATTTAAATTTATGCCATTTTCCAACTTATTCCATCATTAGAGGCGCTATTAAAAAGCTACTTTGCCACTAAAAACACCTACCTTCAGCAACTTTTATTTGATATACGACTCAAACATTGACTGTATTTTTCCTCCCTGTTTTTGGAGGTGTGTTTATGGTAGCCCATGACATTGGATACGTCACAAACTTAATCTGGGATATTATTCTATTATTCGCTAAAATCCACCCCTGCAAAAAATCTGCTGGTTTTTTTTTTTTTTTTTTTTTTTTTTGGGGGGGGGGGGATTTGAGAATCTACGAGTCTTAATATGAGTTTTTATTTGACACCTAACCGGTAATTGTATGTCTGCACATTCAGAAGATATAGCGGAATAATGGTTTTCATATTTCCCCTGTTTAGAGGGGATGAAAGGACAGGAGCTCAATTTTTTATAACCCATGACACTGCACGCCTCAAAAGCTTTCATTTGACATATAACTTATTACTTTCAGCACTCACATTCTAGAGATACAAATGAACAATCATTTTCATATTTTGCCTTTTTAGGGGAGAAGAAAGCATGGAGGGTTCAATTTTTTATAGCCTTTGGTACTTCCCGTATCATAAAATTTGATACATAAGTAATTAAGTTTGACTGTCGTTTTCAAAAGAATGGTGGAACAATGGTTTTGAGAAACACAACAGACAAGACAACGAATGACAACAGAAAAGCAATAGGTTGGGTTGTTTTACCTCTGAGCAGACTTTTCTTGTACACAATGGCTTAAATAGCCAGGTAACAAGGACCACAAAGGCTCAGAGAATTCCAGTGGGAGGGGACCCACTGGAACAGCTGTTGGGAGACAGATGGTAGCCTCCCGTCAAGGCCATCCAGCATGTTCTTTAACGTGCACAGGGTAGGGTCTCCCGAACATAGGGCAACGAGCTTAACGTCCCATCCGACAGACAGGCGGCCTTTCCAAGCCCATCGGTGTCCCCTACTGACCTTGGACCTTGGGCAAGGCGGAAGTTTTGCGGAGATAAATCTCGATGCTGACCCAGCTGGGACACGAACCTGGGAACTACAGATTACGAGCCTGGCATGCTACCGACTGAGCCCCCCCCCCGCTCCTAAAAAGCAACAGGAAGATAGGTAAAAATATTTGCAAAAATAATGTATTTGTAAAAATCAATCACTATTAACTGAACGATAGTAAATTACAGGAAGTGCAACTATATTAGCCTTTAAAGCAACATGGCAGCCTACCGACTGGTCAGGTTTTCCACAATACATGTCATTGTGGCCATGATAATTTTACTTCAACAAAAAAAAACCAAAATTTAAAATTTTATTCTGCAGTAACTAACAGATATTAACGTAGTGTTACATACTAAATGAAAGAGCATTTCATTCTGAATAATAAAATAATAGAAATTCAATTTGTATAAAAGATACTTAAACTTAATTCTAAAAAATGACTAACTGGCGTTGGACACTTTAATAAGAGTCCAAAGCTAGTGCTCGAGTAATAAGCACTTTTTCTAACCATGCTAAACTATGGTTTCCATCTATGTTGGCATCAGCTCTGTTCTACAGCATTCTTTTCCTTAGTCATTCCTTAAAATTACTGTTATTGTTTGCAAAATTTCCAAATTCACAGATATCTGTAACAGGCACATATTATAATAATATATATTAAAAATTTTAAAACATACCTAGTCTTCCTATATGCGCCCAGAAAAGTAGAAAATCTAAAGTATATCGATCGTGCAGTCAGTCACCGAATTAATATTCACTTCAAAGTAAGGCACGGTGCCCGCCATCTTGTTGAGTAGATAAATCGGCGCCCTATCTTTCTTTGAAGTGAATACATACTCAGTGGCACCATCGATATGTTTTAGGTTTACTTTCTACTTTATATGGTGCATATCGGAAGACAGGTATTATTAAAAAAATTTAATTTACGTTTTTTTACTTGTCACTAAAAACACCTACCTTCCGAAACCTGCATTTGATATATATACTCATAAATATTGACCACATTTTTCCTCCCTATTGGTGTCATCTTTGAGGTAGCCCATGACATTGAAGACGTCACAAGCTTAAACTTGAGATATGGCTTGTTAAGGTCGAACCTCGCGAAATCCCCCCCTTCATCAGGGAGGGAAAAATGATGGGGGCAAAATTCAAAATAGTTTATGATTATCATTATATGAGCTTTCATTTGATACCTAATTCATAATTGTAGGCCCTCGCCTCGCGTTCGTAAGACATTGAAGAACGACTTTCATATTTCCTCCTTTTTTAGGTGGGGGGAGAAAGCTGGGGGAGGTAAATGTTTTATAGCTTATGACACTCCCCGCGTTACAAGCTTTCATTTGACACATAAATCATTAAGTTTCTCCATTACGTTTTGAAAGATATAGTGGAATAACTATTTTGACAAACACACAAATCGACAAATGCTAAGCGAAAGGCAAGAGGAAAATAGGTAAAAATTCGAATCGTAATATTTTGTCAATACCTATTCAATCGAAAAAAAATTTTTTTATCATTAGAAAACAAAAAAGTTGAATGTCTACAGACAGACAGAGAGACATCAAAGTGAAAATATTAGCACTTTTTTTTCTGAAAACGTGATGAAATGCAATATTGCAACGTTTACACGTATACACGTGCAATACCGTGCAACGTTTTCTAGTACGAGTTATTTAAGCTGAAGAATAGCTTGTATGATTTGATGTAATAGACTATTGATTCGCGTGGAACAAAAGAAAATCACTTAGGAAAATAACTTTATATTTATAAAAAAAAAAATACCCCCTCAAGCAGCTAGCCGTCCCGTGGCCGAGTGGTTAGCACGCTTGGCTACTGATCTAAGGAACTTAGGGTTCGAGCCCCGGGTAAGGCATAAATGTGTGTGTGAGTCGTTTTTCAGTAGAAAAACGACTCACACCTTCTACTGTGGCATATAAACTGACAGGCTCCTGTCAGACCTCTGTGGCAAGCAGCTGCTGAGGGGGTATTTTTTTCTTTCTTTTTTCAAGCAGCTACTTGTCACAGAGGGTTTGACAGGAGCCTGTCAGTTTATACGCCATAGTAACTGGTCTGTGAGGATGGCAGAACCTCAGCAGAAAAACAACACGAACATCCATGCCTAATCCGAAGCTCGAAACCAGGTCCCTTAGATCAGTAGCTAAGCGGGCTAACCACTCGGCCACGGGTCGGCGGGTTGGTGTTTAGCGGAGATAAATCTCAACGCTGGCTCACGTGGGACTCGAACCTAGGAACTGCATATTACGAACATGGCGGCCTACCGACTGAACCAACTCCATTCGTGTAATTTCTCATTATATTGTAAATAGGGGGATGCGTTCCAGAATCCTAACCTGATTGGTATATTTTTAATTCTTTATTATGACTACACTTTGGGTAATGTTTGTTTCTTATGCATATTTCATACCAGTAACTCATTTTTACAGAAAAGAAACAACAATAGAGGCAGAAACATAAAACGGCTATATACAGTTCTATTTTAAACTAGAAATCAATTGCCGTTTCTAGATCATCACTTTGACCTTGAATGTGACAATGGATCTAAGATTTCTTTACATTTTTAAGTCTATGGGCCGAAATAGTTCTATGCACGAATCGTTAGCTCTCTATCAGAAGTACATCAAAATTTGACTTCGAAAGACCTGCTGGATTCCAAATTTCACAATGTTTCCGCCATCTGCAATCTGAAATACACTTGGGCGCCAACTTTTTAGTTCTGTAGCAGCAGCAGATTGAAATTTGACCTCGAAGGACTCGCTGGATGCAAATTTCGTCATATATTACCCGAGATCTACAACCCGAAACTAACCCACACACCAAATTTTGCGTTTCTAACACTCGTAGATAACGGTTAGACCTCTGCGTGACCTCTATTTTACATTGAAGGACACGTCGGAGGCCAATTTTCAGATTTTTTCCGAGATTTACAACCCGGATGACACCTAGGAGAAAATTTTCAGAGCTCTACCATTTCGTCATCATAGTTAGAATTAATACGATGCCCTATCGGTCACTCACAATCGTCTGCATGTATTAGACACAAGGTACGACTGCATGATCATGGTGTAATGACGATTGAAAAGGAAAAACTGTCTGTTGTAAAAACTACTTCTGAGTTATGAAGATGACTAATAGTATGTTTACAAGCATTTCTACACGTGATATAATCATTAACCAATCGGGGAAATTTGTTATCTGTGTACATCATCATCTGTTAGAGACAATTAAAATGTTCAAGGTTATTTACCAATACTTTAAACATTATAGCTGTTTAAACACACATATTTCTATAGGCAAATGTAGAAAATCTCTTTATGAAAAAAACAAACGGATATGACAATGAAAGCATTCAAGGTGTTTTCTTATATAGTATAGTGTATAATAATGTAAATGTTCGTAGATAAATATTGCAGAAATATTGTTAAAACCAAAGACCAACGAAGAGTCGAAAATCAAACCATACTTCAAAAATCGTGTTATTAGAATCCATGTTAGTCGGAGACTGAGTGCAAATACATATAACTTTGCTCTGTTTCTCTTTATAAATTTTTAAAATGAAATACTGATATAGATCGTACACTAGTCTTTTTTTTTTGTATCGCTTACGTATTCGCCCTGTATTTAAGGAAGACGTTCTATACGTGTCCTCAATGTCCACAGATCGATTTTCAATTTACAATTTTTTATACGTATATATTAAATTTTTGACATTTTGTTGGCTTCATTGTTGCTTTCACTTTCCATTATGTATTTTTCTCGCGGAAGCTTTTAAAATTCGATTGACCCATTAAAAACAGAAATCAGTATGTACACAGAGAAATATTATGAACAAGGAATTGCTCTATGGGCATAAATTACGAGTCTTCCTTTGGTACAACAAAGCCCTTGGTATTATTAAAATCACATATTTGTAAAAAAAATATGACATGAAAAATAAGTTCAATAAATCTAATCTGCATTTTACAGAAAATAGTAAAGCTTAATAATAACACTAATAATTAGTAGAACATATAATACGCTTCTAATTTAATAATATCGAAAACATTCTATGTGTAAGAATAATCTAACTTTTCGAAGTCACCGGAGCTGACAACGTTTGACATTAATAGACAGATTAGAAATGTTTGCATTAAGAAATCGTTCTATCGTATCGCAACGATTCTAGTAATGTGTGTGTTAATCTTTATATGTGGCCTAAAACTCAAAACGTTTAAAACGTATTTTAGACTAATCATAACCTACTGCAAAAACAGCATAAAAAATTCAACATGTTTAGAAGTTGTGGTTAATAGAAATGAGAATTATTTGGCGAAACACAGTTTATATTATTTTTTTAGCATATCATAAAATGATTTCCAGAAAATGAAGTGTTAAATTTGATATATAACATTTTCTTTAAGAGGGAACATGCTTCACATTTTATATCCATAAAACGAAAAAGTTCTCTTTCTCAGCTTACTATGTCATCATCCCCTAATAGTTTCTAATTTTTTAGGCTGAAAAATTTTATTCTTTACTTTCATATTTCCCTTTCAGGTTTCCAATCGTTTGGTATCACCGCAGGTGAAGAAAATTAGAGAATGTCAATAAATTTTAAAAGGTTGAAGCCTTGACATGGACGAGTTCGACAAAAAGTGAGTACAAGATACAATCCCTTTCATCGGTTATTAGCAGTAATGCACATTCCAACCTACTTATGGTATCCATAGCAATAGAATGAATGGAAGCTCTACGCGCTCCCGAGATGACCTAAATGAGAATAATGGTTCCCGTTAACAAAAACTTCGCAATAATCAGCGCTGTAACCATGGCAACATACATACCTCACGCAGTAGCAATGGAATACGTGACTAGCATTGCTGGGCACGGTGAACTGCCTCAGTTCTGGTGGAAGTAGCAGTGAACGAGAAGGGGATTATCTAAATTAAATGCTACTTTCCGAAATTTTACTTCTGCTTGCTGAAAACTCATGTCACCTACAGTGATAGTCGTTAAATGTGATGTGAAATCGTATTCTTGGAAGGTAATTATCTCCCACATAGCAGTCAAACCAGTCAAATGTGGTACTGGCAGACAGATTTAAGAAAAAAAATCGCTATTTCTAACAGTTCTAACAACGGTTTCTGGGGTGGGTATGACTGTATAGCAATACCAAAGAAAATACAGTGGTTTTGGTGATTCACAACCAGGAAATTATAAAGGAGCAACCTTGACCAATTTTACGAGGAAACGGCAAACGAAAGCCGCTCTAACTATTCAAAAACGTATTCACATGCCATATCCACACACTGATGCAATCTTGTAGTACGTATTCTGCTTTTGGATAGGGAGAAAACAGCTCGGACGAAACACACAAAACTGGTCACACTCCACGTAAAATCGACAAATGATGGAATCAATCTCTCAGAATGGTGCTAATTATTTTTATGAGCAAGAGATAAAAAAAAAACTTGGCGAAAAACGTTTTTGCTGGTGTTTGCTTTTGTAACGTCTGGACAAACTCCTTAACCTATAATTCCTAAGGCTATGTGCAAGAGAGTTGCTATATTCTGTACAAGTTAAAGAATACACTGGATGGCCTTGACAGGTGGGGGGAGGCTACCATCTGTCTCCTTACAACTATCCAGAAGGTGCTCTTCCCTTAACCAACTCTGATCCCTAGGAGTCTTTGTGACCTGGTCGTTTAGCTCATTGTGTGCAAAAAAAAAAATGCAGCTACGAGATAAACCAACTCAACTGCTAAGTTGTGATCGATTGTGGCATGCGATAGTTTCAGTTTGCTATTTCTCCATTAGACAACAACAGTTAAGAGTTAATTAATCCCGGATATCAAAAGATGTAAGTGGAGTATATTAAATACGATATCTTTGCAATTGACTCAATCGGTAGCGCTCCTATCTTGTAGATGTTCCCAGTTCGAGTCAGATTGGGTTACCTCTGAACGGCATTTTTTGCACAAAGTGGGCTAAATGGCTGTCATAAGAATCCCAAAGGCTCTGAGAAGATTTGGGGAAGGGGACCTACTGGACAACTGTGTTAGGAGACAGATGGTAGCCTTCTCAAAACCATCCAGCGTGTTATTTAACGTGTGCAGGGTATGGCTCTTCTGCATAAGGACCACGGTTTTACCTACCATTCAACGGACGGCTGCCTTTCCAAACTCATCGATGCCCCCTTTCTGACCGAGGGCAGGGTGGGGGTTTAGCGAAAAAGTTCCGAGTCCTCGCTTGTGTCAATGTGCGCCAGATGAAGCGTTAGGTTGAGTCTCCGTGTTAACACTGTGCACGTTAAGAACGACGGAGTCGACTTTTTTAGTTTTAATACGAGAAAAAAAATTAAGGTAGCCTTATATTCGAACAAATACGATTTTTTAGTTAGGAGTTAATAGACGTAATGGTTTCACGTTGGGAACACTAATGAAAAATGTTCATTTTGTAGTCCAAAAGTTGCGAAAAAAATCGTTTCATGATCAGCAGTTTTTTCAGCAGTTTTTTTTTTTCATGCTACATGCAGTTAAAAATAAAACTAGGAAGTCGCATGTGTTAATTTCAACGGTGACAAATCAAATAATGGGATCACAAAGACTGAAAGTCTGAAAATAGATTGGTGAAGAAGGTTCTCTAGACAGCTCTTTAGAGGCTGATGGATCTTCCCTTTCGTAGGACTATCAAGCATGTTTTTTACCACGGAATCTACGGCACAATGTGTCGTAGAGTTCCATGTGCTTATTCAGTTTAAAGTTCGGCAATGCAAAAGTTATAATTTCAATAATTTAGTCCGAAGTCTAACCCAGAGCTACTCAATTTCATGTTCAAGAGGACCATATTTTCTCAATTTTTGAATTTCGGGTCCTTTCGCGAACCAAGGTGAGGAAAATAAAATTCCCACAATTAAATTTATATCGCATATTGCCCGCTGTTCATTTGTATCTTGGCTTCGTGCAGTGAATTTAAAGCCTTCACCTGAAGCAGAATTCTAGACGACAGAGCGTAATCATACATAGAAAAAAAGAATACTTTTTTGGCATGCAAGAACTGTCAAGAGTGACAAACCGCAACAAATTAGCGTTTATGAAAATAACGACTACGGAGGATTACCACTATCGTGACCTCTCCCGACTGTCCAGAACGATCTGTGTAAATTATTTTAACCGGTTCTGTCGGTTGGATGCAAAAGAGCACACGGAGCAATGAAATTTGTATACTGGTTGGGTTGTTTTACCTCTGAGCGGCACTTTTTTGCACACCATGGGCTAAATGGCCAGGCCACATGGACCCCAAAGGCTCAGAGAAGGTTGGGGGAGGGGACCCACTGGAACAGCTGTTAGGAGACAGATGGTAGTCTCCCGTCAAGGCCATCCAGCGTGTTCTTTAACGTGCACAGGGTATGGCTCTCCCACACACGGGGCCACGGCTTAACGTCCCATCCGATGGACGGCGGCCTTTCCAAGCCCATCGGTGTCCTCTACTGACCGTGGGCAGGGCGGGGAATTTTGCGGAGATAAATCTCAACGCTGACCCAGCTGGGACTCGAACCTGGGAACTACAGATTACGAGCCTGGCGCGCTACCGACTGAGCCATCCCCACCCAAATTTGTATACTGACAAGCAGCTTTTCGGTGAATGTCTGTTTCACATCGTTGAACCTATCCAAGCCCGTAAAATTGCTTGAGATAAGCTGCCAATCGACGTCGACGTTACGTTATTAGTCATATTGATTCGAAATCTCAAGTACAAAATGATCATTTTACTTTTCACGGTAGGGGCAGAAATGAGCAAACTAAAAAAATCCAATGTCGTCCACGTCTTACTAGTAAAAAGAAGAAAAGGAGCCACTAAAAGAGTTCATGCATGTTGTTAACACTATAAACAAAAATAACAGCGCTCAAATATAACGATGTGATATTATAAAAAAATTAATAAATATCCCCTGAAGCAGCTGCTTGCCACAGTGGTCTGACAAGAGCATGTCAGTTTATATGCCATAGTAGGTCTGTGAGGATGGCAGGACTCCAGCATATAAACAAATCGAACATCCGTGGGGTCGGGGGTGGCTCAGTCGGTAGCGCGCCAGGCTCGTAATCTATAATTCCCAGGTTCGAGTCCCAGCTGGATCAGCGTTGAGATTTATCTCCGCAAAATTTCTCGCCCTGCCCACGGTCAGTAGGGGACACCGATGGGCTTGGAAAGGCCGCCGTCCGTCGGATGGGACGTTAAGCCGTGCGGGAGAGCCATACCCTGTGCACGTTAAAGAACACGCTGGATGGCCTTGACGGGAGGTTACCATCTGTCTCCCAACAGCTGTTCCAGTGGGTCTCCTCCCCCAACCTTCTCCGAGCCTTCGGGGTCCATGTGACCTGGCCATTTAGCCATGGTGTTGCAAAAAAGTGCCGCTCAGAGGTTAAACAACCCAACGAACATCCATGCCTTACCCAGTGATCGAAGTAGTGAGTTCCCAACCTGGGGCACTTTTACCCCCGTGTTTTCCCCCTATGACATCAAGGACAACGCCCACGCCCCCTTTTTAATATTCATAATTAATTAAAAATAATTAATCCCCCTTTATTAAAATTCCTCCCCCTTATTAAAAAAAACCTTCCCCCCATTTTAACCCCTGGCGCCATCAGGTGACTATGAGGAGTACTATTTTCGAAAAAACCCCTATTTTAACTCTAATTTCCAGATTTTTGACTCCCCATTTATTAAAAATTCCTCCCCCTTATTAAAAAACACCCTTCTTCCCCGCCCCTTAACCCGTGGCGCCATCTGGCGACTATAAGGGGTACTATTTTCGGAAAACCCCCTATTTTAGCTATAATTTCCCGATTTTTGACTCCCCCTTATTAAAAAACCATTCCTCCACACTTTTTAATCCCTGGCGACTATGAGGTGTACTATTTTCGGAAAAACCCCTATTTTAGCTCTAGTTTCCCGATTTTTCAGCCAACCCGTCATTAAAGACACCTGGTTGACCCCCTTAATCTCCGAATAAGTCCCTTACCAACTAAACTTCGGGTGGCAACGATCGGATGATGCAAGCCTCAGAATAATTTCATGGATGGCAACCTCACGCAGAAAGGGATGATGCAAGTCTCTAAATAATTGCAAAACTTTCGATAGCAGCCACTCACAGAAAATCAACTCCCAAAGTTGTATTATCCATTTTTTATTCCTTATTAATGAAACACTCATTAAAACCCCCCTCCACTTTATTAAACCCCCTTATCAAAAGTTCACTCTATTAAAACTTCACCAAACTCCTTTGGTTGGGTAAAAATGTAATAAAAGGAGAAAAATCTGATTTAAAAATAAATTATTCGTAATTATGAAATGATATTGAGGTGTAATATGGTCTGTAGGGGTGACATATAAGACCCGCTTTAGAACACGCAACAGACGTTCGGTACCTCACCCCGGACCACGTTTTATTGACGGATCACTCTCAGCAGTGAAAAAATTTTCGAAGTCTCTAATATTTCATCTGTGTCAACAATCGCGCGGTACGAATTGACCTTCCTTCAAATCATACGACGGGGTCGCTTATCGATGGGTGCAATCGGACTTTCATCAACTCGCGTGATGTGTATTTCGCAACAAGCGGGTTATGTATGATAGAACTGCTGCTAATATTTGCATCTGCTACTGATAAATGATTTTCTTTATTAAAAATAGAAATTTGGTAAATAATTCCACTGCATTCATTAAGAACGCAAACTGATTTTGTGCTAAAACAACTTCTTTCACACCAGATTTCAGCTTACTTGAAAAACTAGTGTTAAAAATTTATGTGAACCAGTGACTTGACAGATGGAATCACTCAATCACCATAAGAATATACTATTACGGCGCAGTGTTGGGAAAGCAAAGAAAGGAAGTGGAAAAATGCGGAAAAAAAAGAGCCGAGTTTAGAGAATGGAGGCGAGGAGAGTCAAATGGAGAACAAGAATTATTCGCTCACTAGTCTTCCAGAACTGATGAGAAGAAACACGCGACATTATTCAAAAGATTCGTAAGGATGAAAACTGTAAAAAGTACGAGAACTAAGGTCAAGGTATGCAAATTCATTCAAAGTGACAAGCAGGGTGTGATTCTGCATAGTTCAATGAGTTTCTTTGGTAGCCGCTAGGAAGGTGGGAAGTAGGAGATTAGCAGACTGAGAAAAAAAACATATCGTTGGAATATGGAAGGTTCGTTTCCAAAGAGAATGAATGTTTTCATTTTACACCTTCAGTGCCCTCAAAAAGTTACATATCTACGGTCTATTATTATTTTGTACCACGGAAAACCAGTTGATCAGCCAAGAAAAATCAAGAGTTGATGTATATATTAATGTTTTGCTGAATTATTTATTGGAATGAATGCAGGAAATACAAAACTTGAATATTGATGAAACAGTGCAAAAACAAAATTTTTCAGAGTTACATTTAGTACACACAATTCTTGTTAGTTTTTTTCTCTGCTTTACACATAGGACACATGGCCGTCTTGTGTTTACTTCGACTGTCAAATGATCTCATACCCTGAGCATGCTATTAGAAGCACCAACCGGGAAAAGCACGGGATATTTTGCTACCAATGAACAAGGAATTAACTCTTTTTCCATTACCACTGGAACTACTTTCCACATATATAAATCCTGTATTAACTGTGAATGAGCCTGTAATAAATTGAACGCCTTAACAACTATATACATTTAAAAGAAAAATATATCTAAATTCGTAAAAATGAACAACATTTCTGTCAATGTTTTTGGACACGAGAAAAAGGTGTTCCCACCCTACATCACAACATTCAGATTTAAAGCGCAAGCAAATCTCCTACTGTTATCAGATGATGAAAAGCAGCATTATTGTTCCATTAAAAATTGATAAGAATCTATGAAATTCAAAGGGAGAATGCTGTTTTCCATATTATTGGGAACACAATCTTCTTATTTTTGATAATTCCTTGTATAATAAGATGGCTATCCTTTAGGTTATGAAATATAACGGGAACATTATTAGGGAGCTTGAAAATTGGGATGACACGTATTATGAGCGCCTCCTCGGAAAAGTGCTAAAACTATGTGTCAGATACTATGAAATTGATTCCTGCCATGTTTACACAGCTCCTGCCTTCATACCTGAAGATGACAAATATAGTTGATAAACTACAATGTACCGTTTTGGGAGGTATACGAGGGGGAATTTCAGTGAATCGTTTTAGCACGGCAAGCAACAAGCATTTAGAATGAGAAGACCGATTGCAAGTTTGTTTAAACTAACTCTTCAGATGCACGTTTCTCCATAGATTCGTAAAACTCTCATTATGTATTCTTTGCTTTCTCCCACACATCTCACAAGATAATTAAAGTTCAAACACTAATACATCTTCCCTATGTGTATCTTTCTAATAAACCATACGACCAAAGTAGATAAATCGCAAGCATCATCTGCGTCAGATCTGATTCCATATATCTGCTTACGACGAAAATCTCACAATAGCCTGAAATGGACAGTACTTTACCTACGACACAGCATGTGACTAGGTCGTTTAATCAAATTATATGCATAAACGAAAATTAGAAAAACAACGAAACGGTTGGTATTTTCAATGAGAATCACTAAAATGTAAAGGGTGTTGGAATATCTGTAAATACACACACACACACACATTTCAGTGGATAGGTGAATATTTTCACAATTCTTTGGAAGTGGAAGACACAATAACTGTAAAACATACTGTGACGAGAGAGGAAGTATAAAAATGCAGTGGGATGGTTGTAAAAATCGCTTCAAAACAGCAAATTACAGCGCAAATACTGTAAGATAGAAAAAACGACTATTAACAAGCGCCATCTAGTGTGCAAAATAAGTGAACCTAAGGAGTAATACAGGAAAAATCATAAATTGTTTAGGTCCCACGCTAGTAAATCACGGTCTATTGCGTACACACGGATGGATGAATATCACAAAATACTTTGCATATATAAAACATCAGTAAAGAACCACAGAAGTTTGGAAATTTAAAATCTGAAAACTCACTGTTTATAAGAAAACAACAATATTTTCAGTATTTCCATGAAAAGTTGGGTCCCAGAATCGATCCGCAAGACCTAACTTTGCATTCTCTGACTTCAACCGCCGATAAAACGTAACGTAAGAAACGTAAGCTCTCTCGACGGTTTTTCCAAGCGCTCTCTCACACTCTTTTCAGAGTTCCTGGTCCCCTGGTACGTTTGAATAAGCACATAAGTGTGTGAAGGTGGTTAGCTGCAAACACAAGTTTTTCGACAAAGATAGCGTGTTTCACTACACGAGGAAATCTAACACACATTTTCATGTATAAGAATCGATTTAATTATTTTTCCTGCATGAGAATATTTCTATACTAGTGTGGAATTCTTAGAACAAGTGGTACTATGTTCGTGTGAAAGTGGTTCTGGCAAGCACACGTTTTTTTGATAATGTTATGTATTCAGTTTGGAAAGAACACTGTCTATGGAGCATTACTCCTGTAAGCCAGTACTAATTTCGATTCTGAGGGCCCCCATAACGGATAGACAATACTTTGCGTTTCAAACGGACCTAACGTATAATGTGTCAAGTCTTTCAAAGGTTATTTCACACTTCAAACCACGACAAACAATATTGCAGAGGTGAGATTGAGAAAGAGAAGCGATAGGAAAGTACACTACCTGCATTCTCACATTAAAAGAAAACGTAAACATTCGAAACAGAGGGGGCCCTGTGCCAGCTTAAAAGGCAACAAGAAGGTTGGTAACAATGGTTTAACCATTCATTTTTTAAGTATTAAAGCGTTAATGTTACAATTTCTTACAACAGCGTTCATTTCTGGTGAAGATGCAAATCAGCAACATTCACTTTTCGTGTAAGCATGTGAATATTACATTTCAGCAACATTCACTATTCATGTAAGCATGTGAATTTCAGCTGCAAGTGAATCAGTCACTTCAGAATATTGACACCCTTGCAAACTCACTGAAACGTGTCTCCTTCTTGTGTCTCTTCATATTTATATATTATTCTTATGACCACATAAGATAGAACTTTCGAAGGAAGATGATCAGTGCAACAGTTAAAAAAAGTGATTTTCTGAGTTTTGGGCTTTTCACCAACGCCATCTAGTGGCAAATATGTTGACTGTCTGATTCGAGTAAAAAGAACATTTTTACTTTCAAACAGTATGTTTATGAATATGTAGGAGAATGTTTCTCTGATCTTATGCAAAGTATATTCTTGTGTGGTGTATGGTATTATTCAATGGATGTCTTTCTAAGTGTATGCATATATCCGTGCGATGGACTAAGTTTTTTCTCACATACTTGTTTCGTCTCCGTAATTCTATGTTTGTGCGTGCGTATGCTTTCATGTTTGTGTGTACGTTTGTTTCTGTGTGCGGGTGAGTGTGTGCATGCGTATGTTTTCATGTTTGTTTCAGTGAATCGGATGTGTGTGTATATATACGTCTTCATGTCTGTCTCTCTTTCTCTCTCGGTGTGTCTGTATGTGTATATGTTATCGTATGTGTACGTGTGTGTTTGTTCACATGCAAGAATAAACATATTGTCATACAGACACTTGCTTGCTACAGAAGAAGCTAACAATTTAAAACGAGACTAGTGGTTATGCAAAATATTTCATCACAGATCATAACTTTAATACTCATATTTCAGGAGGTGTAAGGATTTTTCTTCAACACGTTCGAATATTTTTTTGAGCATGACTGTCTTACGTTACGTTTCCTGTCAGATGTCTCGTAACGAACAAAACGTGTGTTTTTTGCTAATACAGAAGAGGACATACAACCGAGAATATTTTAAACTTAGAATAACACAACATCCTGATGCGTTAAGAACGAAGCGTAGGGATACTAACATCTGAACCATGACCTGAAATGATCGAAATCCTTGTTGTTTCGCGCAAGGGGGGTGAAGGATGTTAAAACATGTAATAAATCTGAAAAGGGAAATCCAGTTGTTTCAAAAAAGAGGGCCTTTTATGGTACAAGGATTTTTTTCAGAAGTATTACGTTTTATCACCCTTCGCCCCCTTGCGCGAAACAACAAGATTTCGATCGTTTCAGGTCAAATAAATGTTATTTCTCTCAGTCTGCTAATTGCCTACTTCCCACCTTCCTAGCGGCTACCAAAGGAACTCATTGAACTATGCAGAATCACACCCTGCTTGTCACTTTGAATGAATTTGCATACCTTGACCTTAGTTCTCGTACATTTTACAGTTTTCATCCTTATGAATCTTTTGAATAATGTCGCGTGTTTCTTCTCATCAGTTCTGGAAGACTAGTGAGCGAATAATTCTTGTTCTCCATTTGACTCTCCTCGCCTCCATTCTCTAAACTCAGCTCTTTTTTTTTCCGCATTTTTCCACTTCCTTTCTTTGCTTTCCCAACACTGTGCCGTAATAGTATATTCTTATGGTGATTGAATGATTCCATCTGTCAAGTCACTGGTTCACATAAATTTTTAACACTAGTTTTTCAAGTAAGCTGAAATCTGGTGTGAAAGAAGTTGTTTTAGCACAAAATCAGTTTGTGTTCTTAATGAATGCAGTGGAATTATTTACCAAGTTTCTATTTTTAATGAAGGAAATCATTTATCAGTAGCAGATGCAAATATTAGCAGCAGTTCTATCATACATAACCCGCTTGTTGCGAAATACACATCACGCGAGTTGATGAAAGTCCGATTGCACCCATCGATAAGCGACCCCGTCGTATGATTTGAAGGAAGGTCAATTCGTACCGCGTGATTGTTGACACAGATGAAATATTAGAGACTTCGAAAATTTTTTCACTGCTGAGAGTGATCCGTCAATAAAACGTGGTCCGGGGTGAGGTACTGAACGTCTGTTGCGTGTTCTAAAGCGGGTCTTATATGTCACCCCTACAGACCATATTACACCTCAATATCATTTCATAATTACGAATAATTTATTTTTAAATCAGATTTTTCTCCTTTTATTACATTTTTACCCAACCAAAGGAGTTTGGTGAAGTTTTAATAGAGTGAACTTTTGATAAGGGGGTTTAATAAAGTGGAGGGGGGTTTTAATGAGTGTTTCATTAATAAGGAATAAAAAATGGATAATACAACTTTGGGAGTTGATTTTCTGTGAGTGGCTGCTATCGAAAGTTTTGCAATTATTTAGAGACTTGCATCATCCCTTTCTGCGTGAGGTTGCCATCCATGAAATTATTCTGAGGCTTGCATCATCCGATCGTTGCCACCCGAAGTTTAGTTGGTAAGGGACTTATTCGGAGATTAAGGGGGGCTTAAAATATAGTCGCCAGGGGGTTAAAAAGGGGGAAGGAATGGGTTTTTTAATAAGGGGGAGAATTTTTAAAAAAGGGGGGAGTCAAAAATCGGGAAATTAGAGCTAAAATAGGGGTTTTTCCGAAAATAGTACTCCTCATAGTCGCCAGATGGCGCCACGGGTTAAGGGGGTTTAATAAGGGGGGGGAATTTTTAATAATAAAATGGGGGAAGGATGGGGTTTTTTTAATAAATAAATACCCCCTCAAGCAGCTGCTTGCCACAGAGGTCTGACAGGAGCCTGTCAGTTTATATGCCACAGTAGAAGATCTGAGAGGATGGCAGGACCTCAGCAGAAAAACGACACACACATCCATGCCTAATCCGGGGCTCGAACCCAGGTCCCTTAGATCAGTAGCCAAGCGTGCTAACCACTCGGCCACGTAAGGGGGAGGATTTTTTAATAAAGGGGATTAATTTTAAATTATTATGAATTATTAATTATGAATATTAATAAGGGGGCGTGGCCGGAAGTATGTGTGGTCAGTGGCGTCATAGGGGGAAAGCACGGGGGTAAAGGTGCCCCAGGTTGGGAACTCACTACTGCTCGAACCCAGGTTTCTTAGATAGTAGCCAAGCGAGCTAACCACTCGGCCATGGGATACACTCAGAAAAAAAAAAAAACTTATCAATCAATAAAACTCCAGCGGAACTAATTTGTCGCCATAGAGTAAAAACATATTTTGCAGTCGGATGCGACCAGAGGGTTAATATTTTTGGTTAGACTATCAAAAGGAATAATTAACGATCCACTGCTTATATGGTTTCGAATTGTTCGAGTTAATAAGAATAATTTTCACCTTCTCCAATACAGGGGCGTATCCAGGTACGGTCCCACCGAGCCCAGGTTCCTTCCAAGAACCAGTTAAAGAAAATACATACACTTATCTATTGAAAAACAATTGCAATTTTATGCAGATGATAGGTAACCTGAAATATTATACATGTACAGGATTATGCTACAAAAGTTACCAGATTAGGGAGGGGGTTTTAGCCATAAATTTAGGGTTTTTTTTCCCCTGAGGGAATCTAAGGAGACATTGGAATTAGGGAGCGTTTTGTAGCTCTTACACTGTACTGTTACGAGGCAGCGTAATACAATAAATACACTTATTTGAATCAAATATTCTCATTTTGCAATGTAAAAAGATCCGAATAATTTTTCTATCCATGATAGAAGCTTTAAAAAACAATGTAGAGCATCATGCAAGTAAATATGCTATTTAAAATTCTACTGAAAAAATATTACTGATAAATTGAGGAAATTTATTTTATATTAAACTACTGATTTTCCCCTAAAACAATTGTAACTCTATCTTGAGGAGAATGTTGGAAAATGTTCGCTCTAGCACCGAGTTATACCTGTACAAAATTCGAGGTTTACAGACTTTGGCCAGTTAACCGATAATTGGATAATCGAGATTTTACTGCATGTCAAAAAAAAAAAACTGTGCCGCCCATTTAAGAAAATTTTTTGGCTACGCACCTGATTCAATATATTAAAAATATTATATGAGAAAATAACCGAATTTCTTAGCGTTATATTGCTTTCTAAATGGTATATTTGTTATGCCTTTCGTTTCATGTGTATATTTGTTGTATTTTCTAAGTGGCCGAGTGGTTAGCGCGCTTGGCTACTGATCTAAGGGATCTGGGTTCGAGGCCCGGGATAAGGCATGGATGTATTGTGTTGGTTTTCTGCTGAGGTCCTGCCATCCTCTCAGACCTTCTATGGCATAAAACTGACAGGCTACTGTCAGACCTCTATGGCAAACAGCAGCTTGAGGGGGTATTTATTAATTTTTTATTTTACTGTCTACATGAATAATTTCCAACATTCCATTAGGGTCCATCCATACGCCTCGTCTTCCCTCGCAAGAGCTGCCTTAATTGCGAAAACAAAACGGTGCATATGGATGGAAAGCTTTAAGGCTTTTTGACTTGTGCAAATCAAAAATCTAACGTGAACGATTTCTATTGTCTCTTGAAATTTCCGTGGGACGCATACAGGCAAGCTCGTATGTGTGAAGGCTGTTCGCACTTGGATAACCGTTTTCTGCAAAAGTATAATCGGTTACATAGCCATGTGACAGTTGATCTTTTTCTCTTTGCCTTTCTGCGTTCCGTCTTTAACCTGACGAAATAACTATTTGAGAAAATGTTCGTGTGAATTTGTTACCAATTTCATTGGAATTTATCGCAACGATCATTACTTGTGGAAAATCAAAATATCAGAGTGACAAACTGAACGAAGAGGAATGACTGATAAATTAAAAGAAGCAGATCCGGAAGTGACATGAGATTCTCTGATTAAAATAATAAAGGGTAGGGTCACACAGCAAACGGTTTTGCATTATTAACGTTTCAAAACTTTCTGGTGTATTCAAACAAAATTATTATTAACAACGCAGGTGACCTCACAGAAAACTTGATCACTTCTTCCTATTTTCAAATTAGTAAATTTTATATAAACTGGTAGAGCATATTGAATCCTCATCATTCATTACTGATAGATGACTGAAATGAGTTCTATAATCACATTATCGCTTATATCAAATGTAATTTTTGTTTGGTGAAAAGTTTAGACTTAAAGCTTGTGGTTAAATTTTCCAAAACATTTTCTCAATAGCTCTGGATACATTTAAACTCGCATATCAATTTTTGTAATCATATTTCTTAAAATCTCCATATAGCTGCAATTACCATTATCATAGAGTACCAAGTGCCTTTTGAAGAATAGGCTATACTATCAAATAACGAATTCAAATCCCGGGATTCTCAGCTCTGCAAGTCGCTAGATTTATTCTTGTTATGCATATATCAAAACAATCAGCAAGACCTTCAGTATTTTCTCGTCCGTAGATTTCCGTCGAATTTTGAGTGGCGAGAGCATATATAATATACTTGCGTTGTGTGACACTTCTTTAACTAAATGTCCTTTACCCGCATACCCACACAGCATCTCCTTCCGCAAGTATACAATCACCGAAGGATGCTTTTCGAATTTCCTTCCCTTCCCTGTGTTCCGAATGAGGTGGTTTAACTACAATGAATAACCACTAATTAGATTCGCAGAATAGAGCGAAGCAAAGCGAATAACCACGACTCGGTGCATCAGTGAGTGGGCGATCGACTGTTGCTTTCCTGCCACACACTGGTCCACCCACACATCCACAGGGTACTCTGAAGGCTGTCTGTGCACACTCCATAGCCCATATACCCTTGACCCACTTCTCCACACAAGGTACCAATGGGTGGACAATAGTGGCCAGTTGCTATTTAACTACAGGTAGCAAGGTGAAATGGTTTGCATGTACGGCGAGTGACGTCACTGGGTCATTGTGCACCTGTTGGTCATGGTCACAGTTGCGAACTTTGACTTCTCGTTCTCAGCTACCGGAATTCCATTATTTCTAATAATGCGGGCACGAAGGAATGTTATCTGTTACTATCAAAGCGACAGCATAAGTAAAAGATTGGAAGTAGGTAGATTCTGGGGTCAAACCATTCAAGAAAGTATTAATATAGAGTTAACTGACCTCTCTTAACGAGCTTGTTTGCGCCGTGTTTTGACGATAACTCTTATAGTTTATCGACTTTAATCAGTATATGTACTAGCTTGACAATCAGGAAAACACCTTAAATGAGAAATACTTGAAACTCGTTTATCTAAAGCAAGTCTGGGAAATATTTCTGTAATATACGATATTTAGTACACTAGCGAAACAAAAATTAGAAGGAACACAAAACTGCCAGTTAGTTTCGCTCACAAAAAAAAGCAAAAATCAGAATTTTTTGCAAAAAGAATAATTAATACAAAAATGGTATGCAAAACCATTTCTACATTATTTTTTAAATTTTATAGTCATTTACAAAAAATAAAAATTGGAAAGCAGTTCACACTCAAGGCAAGATTGTCTATTATACGCACCTATGAACGTATTTAATACAACTATTATTGGTGCTTAATATGAACAAAACAGATGTGAAAAAAAAAAAACAAGATAGGCAAACGTATAATTCGAATTCGGCATAGTCGAATTCTGATTTTCTAAAACTTCAACTAAAATTGGATATAGGAATTTATTTCAGCTAAAATTGAAATGTGAACTTTTGAAAAAGTTTTATAAGTAGAGTGATTGGAGAGTTACGCATTCTTTTAGGGATAAAGATTTTATTAATTATAATATGATATATGAAATTTGCACAACACAGCCGAATAAGCAAAAGGTGTTGAGGAATAACCACTGGCTTCATTAAAACACGCGTTAATTTCTTCTCAGCATTTTTGAAGACATAGTAAGAGTTGTTTCGGGAGGCATGTCTGAAATTGGGTACAGGAGATTCTAGGAATAATTGCCTAAACCCATTCTGGCAGTCTAGTAAGAATAAAAATAAATAAATAAATCCACCCCCAAGCAGCTGCTTGCCACAGAGGTCTGACAGGAGCCTGTCAGTTTATATGCCAGAGTAGAAGGTCTGTGAGGATGGCAGGACCTCAGCAGAAAAATAACACATACATCCATGCCTTACGCGGAGCTCGAACCCAGGACCCGTAGATCAGTAGCCAAGTGTGCTAACCACTCGGCCACGGGACGGCTTCTAGTAAGAAAGGGATATTAAATAATGTTCAACTATAGACACCTGTTACACTTGTGGAAAGATAGATTCCCGCTTCAAGTGTTCAAAAACAGCTGACCATTAGTAGGCCTTAAAGGGCGTTTTTCAATTACAAGCTGCGGATTGCATTTATACTACTTTAAAAGTGTAAGATGTTCACATATTTTGTGCTTAGCAGAAGGGAAAGAAATCAACTTTATAAATTGCATGACTTTTCAATCACTCTACCCTACATTTGATTTCCAAAAATTTCCTTTTATTTTTGGAAATAGCTTTAAAAAGAGGCAAAATGAGTGTTTATGCAACCTGTTCATCCAGTTTATTGTTCTGAACCTAATATTTCAGATTTATATAGTGTGATTAACTAATAAATTTCGATTTTATCTTTCGTCATGTATAGTCTCAAGTGGTACTAACTAAACGTTTATTGCAGTAGTGCCCCCCCCCCCCCCCCCAACAACATACATTGAGCAATATACACCGAAAAGACAAAACACTATGACTGCCTAATATGATGTTGATCCTCCACGTGCCGGCAAAATGGCTTTTACCCGGCGCGGGATGGACGCTACAAGATTTCTAAAGGTGTCTTGTGGTATCTGGTAACAGTAGATCCTTTAACTCTTGTAAGTTAACGTGGTTGAGCAGCCGCATATCGGATATGCTGTTCCAACGTTCCAACATAAACACAAATACTCGATTGGATTGATGTCAGCGGAATTTGGAAGCCAGGGCAATATCTGGAAGTCTTCCTCATGTTCCGCGAACCATTCTCCAACAATCCGGGTAGTGTGGCATGCCGCATTATTCTGCTGAAAGAAGGCACTACTAGAGGAACATACCATTGCCATGAAAGGATGTACCTGGTCTGCAATGATGTTTAGGTAGGTAGTCGACATCATAGTTTCCTGCACATGAATGACTGGACCCAGGGTTTCCCAGCAGAATATTGCCTAAAGAATTACACTTCCTCCATCGGCTTGTTTTCGTCTCATGGTGCATCCTGGTGCCAACACTTCCCCAGATAAACAACACACACGTACCCAGCCGTTCACATGGTGCAATAGGAAAAGAGATTCATTGAAGCAGACGATCTTCTTACAATCTTCAAGGTCCAGTTTTGATGCTCGCGTGCCCATTGTAGGCCCTTTCGGTGAACAGAGGTTAGCATGGGCACTTGGAGATGCCTGCGAGCCCCATTTTCAGCAGGGTTCAATATACTGTGTGTTGCGACATATTACTCCCGTCACCAGCATTCAAATTACGGGCAAGTTGCGCCACAGTATCCCTTCTGTTGGCTTGTATCATACAGGATAGCCTTTGCTTACCTCTAGCATCGATGAGCCATGGTCGGCCCTGCTGGCGGTTCATGATTTATCCCTTCTTGGGTCACTTTTTGAAGGTACTAATCACGGCTCACAGTGAGCAACCCACAAGCCTTGCCGTCTTGGAAATGCTCTGACTCAAGTCGTCTGGCCATTACAATTTGGCCTTTGTAAAACTCACTTAAGTCCTCTGCCTTTCCCACCTGAAGAACAAGTATAACACTGATTAATAGAGCTCAGTATCAGGTGTTATTTATACCGTTTCATGACCTTCACACGCGACGTCGTTTACCTGCAATTGCTTCGATCTGCATAAAGACGCGCAGGTCATGTTTTGGCTCTTCGGTGTATTTATCTTTCGCTGTTCAATGAACTTGCTGTTTCTTCCTCATGCGCTGCGTTTGCGTTTTAGATTACGTAATTGTGATTACTTTCTTGAAGAGTCATGTTCTTAACAAGTGTGGAACGATTTTTTGCGTAAAGATAAATTAGATTCTCGAAAAAAAAAAACGCGCAATAAAACTTTCATCTAACGGAATCTGGAAGCTAATTTTACTATTTAAATTTATTCATCACTTTAATAACAAAGTATGAGGCATAGATAATTTCAGCTTGCTTCGGTTGTTCGGTAATTTTACCTCTGACTGGCCTTTCCTTTTGCATACACTGGGTTTAAAATGGTCAGATCAGAGGAGGCCTCAAGGCCTCATATAATGTTGGGGAAGACAGCCACTTGAACGTTTAAATTAATATTCAAAATTGTCTGTACCTTGGCTTTACTGTAACCCGCTGCATGAAATAAATTATTATTATAACTGAACAGTTGTTAACGGAAAATTCCCGTTAATGTCACATATTATGTCCTTTAACGTATGTAAGATACGAGTCTCCTAAATCCGGTCATATAGCCTCAAGTAATCTAAGAGCCGTCATATAATCGTTAATATTATGGAGTTAAAGTTTAAAACATCTATACATATGACGCTTACAAAGATCAATCTAAGATGTCAACACGACTAAAATTGGTCAACTGAAACCAGATGCTTATTTTTGTTTCTGCTGTCCTGTAGAAAACGATGCATCCTCAGAAACCTCTCTTATGTAATCAAACATTAACATAAGACGCCATATTTAGATGGAATATATCTTTTACTTATGTTTTAGCTTCAACACCTCGTGTTGAGTTTAGGCAAAGTTAACGAAAAAGCAGTATCATCCTAGTATGTGCAAAGTATGCTTAATTTTCAGCAGGGAAATCCATTATTTCCTCAAACTGTAAGACTACGCGAAACGAGACTTTAAGAGAAAGTGTTCAGTTGTCCAAAACCGATGAATTTCCAACGAATCATAGGTATATTTCGTCAGATTTTTTACTTCGTTTTCTCTTGTCTCCTCAAAAGCACATATTTCTGAAAAAGCATCAAAGATGTTTTTCATAACACATCTTGATGCTTTTTGCTGGATTGTTTTACCTCTGAGCGCACTTTTTTGCACACCATTGGCTAACATCGCCAGGTCACAAGGACTCCAAAGGCTCAGAGAATGTTGGGGGAGGAGACCCACTGGAACAGCTGTTGAGCTCCCGTCAAGGCCATCCAATGTGTTCTTTAACGTGCACAGGGTATGGCTCTCCTGCACTCTGGGTCACGGCTTAACGTCCCATCCGACGGACGGCGTCCCTTCCAAGCCTATCGGTGTCCCCTACTGACCGTAGGCAGGTAGCGGAGTTTTGCGGAGATAAGTCTCAATGCTGACCCAGTTGGGAACTGCAGATTACGAGTCTGGCGCGGTTCCCGACTGAGCCGCCCCTCAGGACAGATATGCTTGGAGAACTAAATTGCACAGTCTGAGTGTACCTCCGTAGCCAATGACTGCTTGAGGAGGATGATGAAAATAAACCGTCCCTGACGAGGTTAAGAAACAAGGGTCATTATTAAATGTATATATATATTTTAAATTGTTATATTTTATTGAATAATTAAGGAAAGTAAAATGTCAAGAAACTGCCTTTGTTATGACGTGTAGTTAGTATCAAATGGTGACGATAATATAAGTATTGCCTTGAATGACAAATTTCTAAATCGCGGGACTGACAGAGGTAAACTGATCTTATGGCCCCCCGAGAAGTCCCGATTCGATATCGTTAAACTTTTTTTTTTCAGGATATATTAAAAACAATGTTAATTTTCAAAACAATTCGCAGTAGTTTAGAGCATTTAAAAGAAAGAATCACTGCAAGTGTTACAACAGATATGCTCAGCTGAATATGCACGGAAGTTGATTATCACATGGATTGGCGCCCGCATCAAAGTTTCTTTGAAAACAAAAAAAGGAACTTTGAAATTTTCTTGACATTTTCGAATACATAATTACTTTTCTTACTTATTTAGTAAAATATAGAACTTTAAGTTATGGATATTATTTTATAATGACTCTGTAGTTAATTGCTGCAAATCAGGTAAATTCGCTGGTCAAAAAAGGGTCGGTCTTAATCCCTGCATCAACAAACACAAACAAGTGTATACGAAAGAAGTATCTCAACAAAAAAATGAATAAAAAGGTTTCATTTACCCTATTTGGCCGAAGAGAAAATTTCGAGAGCTTTGAAACCCAACAATCATATCTCTTATACAACAACCTTCAAGTCTGATGACTGACAGCTCTGCATAGAGTTGGTTAGTTTCCCTGGGCCATAGATTGCGTTATGAGGGCACCCACTTTTCCGTTCAACAGTTCTAACCAAGTGCAAGGTGAAAGAAACAGCGAGGGGCAGATGAGTTCAACTTTCCCGTTAACCATCTATCACTGTCAACGGTAGAGGGAAAGACGGAACAATGGGGAGGGAGAAATACGCGACCTACATAACACAGTTTAAGGGAGGTTCGTGTCCGCCGCTCACACCCAATGCAAACACAGCAGGATTATCCTACATATCAGAATCCATTCGCAAAAAATGCATTTCCAATCAGGAAACAAAATTTGAACGCAATATATGATGACGAAACATTTCCTTAATGCGTCTTAGATATTCTTTTCAATAGTAGGTCAACTGCGTTTAAGAGAGGGAACTGTTGGCAAGGAACATGAGGCGGTTAAAACAGAGTTACACTGATTTCGACTTTCTTCCTAATTTCCACGAAACACCTAGCTGTACGAAAAAAAAACAATACATTTCACTTCAAGGCGGAGAAGTGAAATAGGTACTTTCGAAAGGAAGCACAAAAGTATTTTGTAAATCTTGCTTCGTAAATAATTTGTTCGAGTGTCGTCAATTAGATCGCGAACCAAATTTTGTGCAAGAAATTTTTTTGTTAACAATGCCGAAACTAAAGAGAATACATACGTAGCATCCGCATCGGCTTGTAATGTTTTTTTTTTTTAATTCTTTATTACTGAATAATAATAACTTTATTTATACTTCAGTAGCCGAGTGGTTAGCACGCTTGGCTACTGATCTAAGGGACCCGGGTTCGAGCCCCGGATTAGGCATGGATGTGTGTGTCGTTTTTCTGCTGAGGTCCTGCCATCCTCTCAGATCTCCTACTGTGGCATATAAACTGACAGGCTCCTGTCAGACCTCTGTGGCAAGCAGCTGCTTGAGGGGGTATTTATTATTATTTATTTTATTTATACTTCAGTATGGTTATATACATAGATTACCCCGCTAAGCCTTATGGCTTGTCAGCAGGATTCCTTTGAATCACATGGCAGAATAATTAAAGAATAAGACTTGTATAATGAAAAATAAACACATAATTAAAAACAGAAAATTAAACAGCAAAAAGGAAAACATGAAAAATTAAATACATTTATAAAAATAAACCTATACAATTACGGATTATATAACACGCAGTGCACAAAAGTATCACCAATTACGCAAATTGCTCAAAACAATACCAGATACAGGATATGGCATTTTAAAAAATACCTTTCAAATATTTAAATCTAATAACCATTTCGAAACTTTAATTTTAATTTCTGAATAAGTGCTCAGGCGTAATAGATCTCTCGGTAGAGAATTAAAAACTATGGGTATTTGATAAGATATCCGGATTTTATCATAATTATTGTCAAAAACTGGTTCGACAAAATAATTTTAACATTTTCGCGTTGTATTTGATCACAATGCAAAATGTTCTCCTTATGTTTATTTTTAAAGAAGTTTCTAATGATAGTTACAAAAATATATGTATAACAAGTCAACTAGTAAAATGTTCAGATAACGAAACGTATTGCCAAGTTGATCTTCATTAATTGCATCTTTATTGAATTTAACAATATTATTTAGAGTATTTTTTTTCATTCGTTTAATTTTATTTAAAACGGATTTATATGTGCATCTATATATACTGATACCATACCTAATGATTGATTCATAGTGAGCTTTACATATCATTGTTATGATATCCAGTGGAATAAAAGAGTATTAAAGTTCAACACTTTGTAAGTTGCATATCTTAGTTTATCACAAGTATATTTTATGTGCAATTTCCATTTAAAAACTTGGTCAGTATAAATCTCCAAATACTGAATTTTATTACCCTCTTCCACAATTAGGCAGGGATATGCATTTTGGCAAATATTTATATTTTTAGTTGTCATTAAATTTTAAGATCTAATACATACATAATGATGAATACTTCGGGCTTATCGCAACTGAAAAAATATTTGGGTTGTTATCCTGCTGGTTCGATAGAACCCGTTAAAAAACAGAAAATAATTTAATTTCGAATAATAATTAATAAAATAAACTAATATCTATATAAAACGAACCGTTGTGTTTGCTCCTTCTTTTACCGATTTTTAACAAGCGAAAAGCAATAGAAAGATGGCTAAAAAAGGCGATTTTCCTAAACGTTTTCGTATCATTATATACTAGAACCAACGGTAAAATTAAAATTACAATTGAATAGAACCAGTTGTTCATGAATCCGGTCGACACCACTGCGTATAATTCGGCAGCTATTGGAGCCAATCTTTTGTGGGCCATGGAGAAGGTGGTTATCAATGTAAATTGTGGTTGTTAGTGTTGTTACTTATCTTCCGTGAAGAAGAGAGTGTCAGTCTATTGAAGAAAGTCAATTTCGAATGAAGTAAAATGATAAAAAAAATAAAAAAATACCCTCTCAAGCAGCTGCTTGCCACATAGGTCTGACAGTAGCCTGCCAGTTTATATGCCATAGTAGGTCTGAGAGGATGGCAGGACCTTAGCAGAAAAACGACATGTACATCCATGCCTTATCCGGGGCTCGAACCCAGGTCCCGCAGATCAGTAGCCAAGCGTGCTAACCACTCGGCCACGGGACGGACATTAAAAAAATTCCCTCTCAAGCAGTTGTTTGCCTCAGTGGTCTGACAGGAGCCAATCAGTTTATAAGCTATAGTAGGTCTGTGAGGAAGGCGAGACCTCAGCAGAATAAACACAGGTCGTCGGCTGGATCCATACTTTACACGGGGCTCGAACCCAGGTCCCTTTGATCAATCAAGTAGATTCTTACTCAATATATCATATTCATAACCAGAATGCAGTAATCACTGCTTAGGACGAGATCGATTAAAAGAATTTTAAAGCTTGCTAATGGTGACCGCCGAAGGTGCAATGATTATTATTCATTAATATTCTTCTTTTGATCGAGCTTTAAGCTTTTCTGACTTTCAATGATTAACCGACAGGAACACATTAGGAATGAAACAAATTACTTACCTTGAGTTCCTTAAAGAAAATGCTATTCCGAGCCCAATCGACCTGAGCGAAGAGGGACTGATCAATAACTTTACACATCAGTTCAAACAAGTCCACTTCACACTGGTTGTACGTCTGATTCTGCAGTAGCCCGAATAACTGACTTTGCCATTCCTTGTCGTCAGGCATTGTCATCTGGAACTCCCGAATGAGTGCAGGTATCTTTCCACTACCTGCAATCAGTGGTACAGGGGCTGGGTTCGAATCACCATAGTGGTATGCCTTGGGAGACAAAGGTGAGTTGTTGTTAGCAGCGGTCGGATGTGGTGATGGCGGCGTGGGGGCAGTATGTGGTGCAGCCCAAGTCACCTTCACGGGTTCACTAATGGAGGGTACGGCGGGCGCCGGGAGTGTGGGGTAATGTGCCGCTATGGATGTGACAGTCTGGGCTGCTGTACACAGAGGAGATGGCGATGAGTCCGGAGAGCTGGTAGATGAGCTCAACTGAGGGATCTGAATTAGTTCTTGCTTGATGTGGGCATCAGCGGAGTACATTGGAGGGGAAGATACCCCCACCGAACCAGCTGGCGGTGGAAAAGGTGGCTGGCCCCCAGGCATTACTTCGTTGCCACCGACCCCCTGACACTGAGCTCGTGCGAGTTGTTTCTGGCGCATCATCTGCAGTTTCCGTGCTCGATCTCGTTTGTACATAGGTCCGAACTTGTTTCTCCCACCTCGCATCCTGTCCGCACGCACCGCTGAAACAAAACGAGGTAAGCGTCAATGAAGATTTCTTAAAACGAAAATTTTCTCACAAATTAGGTACTTAGGCAAACTACATACTAAAACTGAAATATAACAATGTGAATAATAACAGATTTTGAACTTGAACATAAACTTTGCAAAAGAGAAATATATAACAAATTTATGTTAAATAATGCATAAAATCAGGCTACACTTTGTTATAAATTTTAACATTCTGTAATCATATAAGGTGGCAATGGCGATTCATGGGATGGATTAAGCATCGTTTATAATTGGTGAGTGGTTGCAAATACGACATTTTAGATTTAATTTCTTTTAAAGCATGACTTGCCTTTGTCGCATATTATTAGAATAAATCTATGGATCATGAAAAGGAAGGTCATAATTATACTTACTTATTCCACTAACGCTTATTCCAATGGCCGAGTGATTAGAACGCGCTTGGCTACTTATCAAAGGGACCCAGGTTCGAGTCCCGGATAAGGTATGGATGTTTCTTTCCTGCTGAGGCCTCGCCTTCCTCACAATATCTTCTTGTATTAAACTGGCCAACTCCAGAAAGACATCTATGGCAAACTGTTGTTTGGGGATAATTGATTAATTTTTTTTAAGGTGTACAAATCTCGTATTTTCTTTTCGAGCGTGAAAGGGAAATTTCAAGAGCTTTAAACTTTGGCAAAAGTGTGTATACATATATTAGGTGAATAGAAGTAGCTTCTATTCTTCTTCTTGACAACTATGGTTTTCTTGCTAATGTTATTGACAAAGAGTAAATCACTAAATTTAATACTTTGTTACTGTGGCTTTAGCTACTCTTGTGCTCAATAAACAAAAATCTCCAATAGTTTAAGCCAGGGGTTCTCAATGTGGGGTACGCGGTAAAATTTTTGGGGTACGCCGTGACAGCTCAAAAGTCGCTAGATCTAGTAACAAAGTTGCTAAGTTGGCATTATTATTTTATACTATAACTATACTTTTATCTATCTATATAAGGGATACGCCAGTTACATACACATTTCCAAGGGGGTACGTGAAGCATAAAAGGTTGAGAACCATTGGTTTAAGCAATCACTTCAAATATGATATTAAGAAGCTCTTTATTATTTTGTTCTACAAATCCTAAATCGTAATATACGCCGTATTTAAAATAAGTGGATTAACCTTTATCATTGTGATATGTTGCAATCTCAAGGTCAAACACAAATATAATTAATGATATACTTAAGCAGTCCAGAGTTGAATTTCAATGAAAAATGGGCATACTACATTATCTATTTGCTATTTAAAAACAAATTTGAGGAGAATTAAAACCGGTTTCCTATTTTTAATACTTTTATATTGTTTTTATCCTCGAGTGGCAATTTTTCGCTACTGAACAATGGATTAAGTAACCATATTGTAAAACTCTTAAGGTTCTGCGGGAAGTGAATAGATGCAGTTCATAGTTGCCTGGAAATAAAATACTTGACAGAAAGTCTGCATTAGTGAAAAAATAATTATACTTATTAAGCCGTATAAAAATACATTATATTGATCACGTATATTGCTTCTACGATATTTAATAATCATTTACATAGTAAACTAATTTAAACCTCAGTTTGAAGGTCAAAAATTTTAAGACAATAAATTTTGACTTGACAACTCATCTGTATTAAAATAGTTGGTAGTAGGTTGAACTTTCCGAGTCTAATACGAATAAGTGCAAAATAATTATTTCCCCGATGAAGTATATTATTGTAAATACTACATCGGCGTGAGGAAGAATCTGCAAGCTTCTTTTCATTAAACGTTGTGAATAAGTACGTTACACTTATTTGCCACAGTCAACGAAAAACAAAATTAAAATAAAAAGAGCTATATCCGTTATAAAATTAGAATGAGTATTAACGTATTTACACAAAGCAGTTTTCATTTCTAATCAGAGCATGAAACACGAACGCTAGGTGAGAGGTCGATACTTTGACGAGAGCCATGTTCCAATTAAAACGCTGTTCGGTTCATAACCACTTCGATAAACACAAAAAGCGAAATCGAAACACATTTCATTTTAACGGTTTCCGTTGTTCTTTCACGTTTTCTTCCATTACTATATTTTTTCTATTAAAAAATAAATAAAAAAAATAAATACCCCCTCAAGCAGCTGCTTGCCACAGGTCTGACAGGAGCCTGTCAGTTTATATGCCATAGTAGAAGATCTGAGAGAATGGCAGGACCTCAACAGAAAAACGACACATACATCCATGCCTTACCCGGGACTCGAACCCAGGTCCCTTTGATCAGTAGCCAAGCACGCTAACCACTCGGCCACGGGATTATTACTGTAGCTTATATGCTTTTGGACGGTGGCGTAGTAAATGGATTTACTACGAATTGGATAAACTCTACTCGATAATTTTGCAATTACTTTTTTCGATTTGCACCCAAAACAGAGATAGTTTTTCTGCACGAGGGGCCACCTCTGTATAACTTAAAAAAAAAAACGTCCCATTCTGAGGTGGTGCCTTTCTGAGCTAACACTGTTTTCACTCATCAAAAGCAAGGCGTGGGCGGCTGACACAGTCTGAGTCAATCTCAGGTTAACAACAGAGAATCAGTGGAGGAAAGGGGTTGTCGCTCCCCGCAGAAACCCAAGATTTAAGATTATTTTAAAACTGAGAGCAATTTTTTACTATTATAAAAGCCCCTCCCGCTTCTTGAGAGAAATCCTGACTCCCTCACTGCCTAAAGAAACTAACTGCACCTCCTCTCATGCCGTGTGGTTGAGAATAATTTCTCATTCAGAGGTGCGTACTGCAGAATAGGTGTCAACAAGATTCTGGCTTCATTTGGCCATTTTTTTCTTGGGGGGGGGGGGGAAATAAATGTCCAAGTGAATACTAACACACTAAACTTCTCTTTCTTGATTTCGCTTCTTAAAATAAACGTGGTCCATTCCACTATCACTTTTATCATCCTTCTGGTGTTCACTGCAAATTCATTATACAAATTCAGTAATTTTACAACAATCGATTATTATTAGATCTTCGATTAGAAGGTTTCTTCTTTGATTGGTCTCGAAGTACTGAGATGTGACTTTGCAATCAATTGTACCTATCTTTTTTGGAAATTAATAAATTATACCGTTTAAAACTCGCTTTCCTCACAGATCGTCTTTGGTGTATTAAACTGATAAGCTTTTGTCAGACGTCTGTGGCAAGCGGCTGCTTGAACAATAATTTATTATAGTGCATCATTTAAAGTATTGATTCTTTCCGAAAACAATCCCTATAATGATCACTATTCTTGCATAGATCAAAATTTAATTTTGATGCCTCACGGAAGAGTTCTTTCAATGGAACTCTGCAAATATACCCTCTATGGTAGGCATACCTACCACAGAGCAAATACGGCTGATGAGTTGCACTGCCTACGGGCCCTTATAAACCTCGGTACGAAACTGAATGAATACCCCTAGAAAAAAAAAATGTGTTTGGCCGCTTACGAACCTCCGGAAACCACATATACCCATAGATTCAAAACAAAGTAAGTATACAATCAATAGGCATCCCCCACGAGACCTACTAATCGCAAACAAAATCTTCTCGCAATCAATAAGAAAAAAAGTGTTGATATTTTAAACACTTAGCATAAGCACATGGAAAATCCCAACATTGTAAAGCGCCGATATATCCTATCTATATACGCTTCAAGCCATGGTTTCCTTTCACTGACCGCCCATCCGTTATCAGTAGGCGTTCGCTTAGCCTTGTCCTACTTTCTGCCTGGTTGAGTTCTTTGCTACAGAAGTCGAGACAGCCCTTGGGAACAGCCAGTCTGACGTACGCGACAAGTCACACATCACGTGACATTTACCAGTCACGTGACGCAACCGTTAAATACTCATCCAATGCAGCAGAGCAACACATGCGAAACGCGCGCCTGATTTCCCAATTCCATTGTTTTCTTTCCTTGTTTAGGTTTGAAAAGAACTAGATCTTAATGAACTAGAAGATTAACAGTCTGAATAAATCCATCATTAATAAGTCACAAACGATCGTTTGTAGAAAGCAAAAAAATTATGCTAGCGTAAAATAGCCTTTACAGTTCTTGTTTAGCAGTTATCTTGGATCAACAGTGGTCGGAGCACCTGAATATTATCAGGAGGTCGTAGATTCATACCCCTCCCCCCGATTAAAGTAATTTTCTTTTCTGTTACATTTAATAAATTAAATCAACCGTCCTGTGGGAAATTTTTAGGATCTGACTGGAAGTTTTACCTAATCCAGGAAGTTCAAAGTGACATTACTGACTGATATGATTAAATATTCCCCAAGACTTCTAACAAAACCACTGAAATTCTTTGAGTGCCAGTGTACGAAGTAGATTACCTGTTATCGACACTGAGTTTTGAGCTTATTAAACTTTTATTACCTATCTCCGTATTTGCTTTTCTCTCGTCATTTGTCAGTTTCTTTTTATCAAAACAGTTGTTCCAATGAACTTCTCTTCCTAATACATCGACCAACTGGAACGAATACAATAAAACCCAAATGAAAGCTTCTGAAGTTGCGGGTGTCAAAAAGGCTAAAAAAATTACCCCAGTGCTTTTTTATTCCCTAAAAACGAGGAAATGTGTAAACGATATCTTCCTAACGCAAGGGCCGATAGTAATGAGTCAAATGAAAGCTTGTGACATGGGGGATTTCATAGGTTACCTGAAATACGATATGCTCCATATTTTCTTCCTCGCAAAAAGGGGGAGAAAATTCCACGAGAGTCGATAATAAGGAGTTATATTTTAAGCGAACACTTGTGACGTCGAAAATGTCATGGGCTACATAAAATAACGCCCCCCTTCTTTCTACCTCTAAATAAGGGGTAGGGCAATGAAGCCTCTCATCATGGAAGATTGATCGAGGTGTTGCATCTCCTTATTTACGAGAACTTTCACCCTCCCCTTGGAAAGCATCCTATTAATTGACAAATGCAAATGATGAAATAGAATTTCTGGACTCTTATATGGTAATCGTGTTAAAAAAAAGTTAAAATTCGTTGTTTTATTGATTTTATCCTTCTCCCACTACTATAAGGATAGGCGTGAGAATATCTTTTACCATACCTCACACTCCCTTTTGATTTGCAACTGAAAATAATTCAGTCGGTAGCATACCAGGCTAGTAATATGATGTTCCCAGGTTCGTATCCTTACTGTGCCTGCGTATATAAATTTTCCCTCTAGCGCCCATTCTGGCCCCCGTTGAGAAAGGCATCCTCCTTCCGACGTTACGTCATCGCTCCGAGTATAAGAAAGCTTCTATCCGTATTCTAACAGGTGTCCAGTGGATCCTCTTCCCCATCCTTCTTGACTTGTGGCAATGGCCATTTAGCCAGTTTTGTGAAGAAAAGTGCCGCTCAAAGGTAAAATAACCGAACACTTTTGATTTTGCGTAAAGCACAATACGTGATTTTCGAGTTCTATTCATTACCGATTGAAGCAGCCGAAGCCTTAGATGACGACCAGGATACGTTAACAGGTTTTCTTGCCTAACAAAACAGAGCATTGCTATTTTCAAAGCTTTGCTCCGAAATTAACAAGTGGTTAACATGGTGATAATTAAAGGGATCTGTGTTCAAACCCCGGATAAGTTGGGTTGTTTAACCTTTTAGTGGGATATTGGCTCAGTCGGTAGCACGCCAACTCGTATTCTGTAAGTTCCCAAGTTCGAGCTCCACCTGTGCCAACGCCGATGGCCTTGAAAAGTCAGTCATCCGTCGATGGGACGTAAAGTCGTGGTCCGTGTGTAGGAGAGCGATATCCTGTGAACGTTAAAGAACACTCTGGATGACCTTGACGGAAAGCTATTTATCTGTCTCATAACAGCTGTCCAGTGGGTCTTGATCTATGCAATGGTGCTTCTGACCTGACCAACCCAGTGTGTGCAAAAAGAAGAAAACAAAACAACCATGGCCGTCTTTCGTCCAATCTGATTAATGGCGGCCTTTCCAAGCCCATTGGTGTTCCCTTTCTCACCGAATGCAGAAGTTAGCTTCAAGAAGCAAGTTATGCTATCAGGATGACGTCAACTCGCTCGCATACTATACAGCTAAAAACATTTTTTCTGTTAAACCTGAAAAATGTTTTTCGATTTATAGAGACTTATTAATTTAACTGAACTTATTAATGATTACTTTCTTATCCCTATTTAATGAAAGATCCAGAAAAGGTCTACTATTTTAAAATCATTTTCACAAAATAACCAAAATCGCTTTTGAAGGTTGAACTAAATCACTAATTTTTTGCGTTGCTATATTTCGAATAATTAAATTTTGCAATTATTTTAAATTTGTACAAGGACCAAATATAAAATATTATTGTAAAATATTATTTGTTCAACTTTTTTTCGAGAACATCTGCCAGTACTGACAACTTTAAAAGAGATTAAACATTTAAAGGACTTGAAAAAAATAAACCACACCCTGAATCCTATCTTACAGATGTTATGGTCCTCTCGCATCAGCTACTAGGAAAGCATGCTAATGCTGCTTTAATGCATGGCATGCAAACGATGACAGCAGCTGCTCACCTGTTCCGTGGGTCACATGTTGGGGAAGAAGAGAGGAAGAACGAGACGGAAACATTGTGACCCGTCTAGCCGCTGTCTGCTTATATCGCTCCACGCTTCCGGTGCATCAGCGGACAAACGAAGCAGCTATTTGACAGGCTGGACCTGACTTCGTTCCGTTTGCAGTTCTGCGGAGAATTGCGAGCACGTTTAAAGCATTAGTCACACGTCAAAGAACTCGTAATTGAGGACACAACAAAGAGACAGATTCAAACAACCGGAGATCAAGTCAATTTTCGAGGCCCCTATGCTAAAAAGTAGAGGCAGGGATATTATGTTTTATTATTACCTATCTCCTATTGCTTTTCGCTCGTCCTTTGTCAGTTTGTCAAAACAGTAGTTCCACCATACCTTTCGAACGCGAAGGGCAAACTTAATGATTTACATGTCAAATGAATGCTTGCAACGTGGAAAATGTTATGGTCAATAAAATATGCCCCCTCCCATTTGAATTCTTCCCCACTAAAAAAGGGGAAATGTGAAAGTCGTTCTTCTATTATAGCTTCCAAATGCAAGGGCCTACAGTTACGAGTTGGGTGTCAAATCAAAGCTCGTATGAGAACCGTCGTAGCCTACTTTGAATTATGCTTCCCCACCACCACTACCACCATTGTCCCCTCCCACCAAAAAGGAGATGGAAAAATGGTGTCGATATTTATGATTCATATTCAAATGAAAGTTTTTGAAGGTAGGTGTTTTTAGTGCAATGCGACGGTGCAATCAGCCACTGAATTTGAATTCACTTCAAAGAAAGACAGGCGCCGGTAATCTTGTAAATCAGGGTCCTATCTTTGAAGTGAATAAGAATTCAGTGACTGATTTTTCCATCCATATGTTTTAGGTTCAGTTTCTACTTTTTAGGGCGCATATATACGAAGATGTGTATTTTTAATTTATATTTTTTCCTTGTCACTAAAAACATCTACAGAAACTTTCATTTGATATATGACTCATAAGCATCGATCATCTTTTTCCCTCCTCCCTTTTTTAACATCGTTTTTGAGGCAGCCAATGACAATGGAGCAGTACAGGAAAAAAAATGTGGCCATAGATGGTCAGATCAGTAGGCCACACTATCTGGCGGCCCTCTCGTTTCCTTCTAGAATACCCTATTAATCTTTTAAAAGGTACTAAAACGCCTGTACCACGAGAAGGCTGGGTCTGAACGGCACTTTTTTGCACACAACGGGCTAAATGGCCATATCACAAGGACCCCGAAGGCTCAGAAAAGATTGGGGGAGAGGATCCACTGGAACAGCTGTTGGAATACAGATGGTAGTCTCCCGCCAAGGCCATCCAGCGTGTTCTTTAACGTGCACAGTATATGTCTCTCTTGCACACGGGGCCACGGCTTAACGTTCCATCAGAGTTTCCAAGCCCATCGGTGTCATCAACTGACCGTGGGTACAGCGGGGAGTTTTCCGGCGATAAGTCTCAAACCACCCAGCGGGATTCGAACCTGGGAACTGCAGATTACGCTACCGACTGAATCACTCACACCCCCACGTAAAAAGAGTATAAATATCCAAACATACGATTTCAAATTACGGAGAAAATTTTTTTGAAGAATCTTTTGATTGAAATTGTACTGCTCTAATGTTGCGTTTTATTTAGTGATTTTAAAGCAGATATATTTATCAGTTTATATACTCATGTTTGCAACCTGCTGTAAATGGTTTTGCGTTTTAGTTGAACGTATAATTCTATTGTGTTTCAAAACCTTTCAAATGTTCCAAAAATCCATATTTTTAAAAATTTCTCTTAAATTTTAAATTTAGCATTAAGAGAATTTTCAGTTACATGAAATTTCAAACTCTTATCAATCCTTGCTACTATATTAATATTTTTCATTTCATAAATGGAATTTTGCTATGCTTTTGGCTCATATAAAGCCAGAATTTAATTTTAATAAATATATCATTACTATTTAAATACAATATATCATTAACATTTATATAAAAAATATTATGTTTCAGCCCTGAATCTAGAAAAAAGGCGGGGGGGGGGATGAGATCATGTAGAAATATTGTTTTGATTACTAGCATTCTCAGGGGGGGGGATGAAAGAGAAGGATGCCATCCCCTATTAGAACCGGCTCTACTAGTTATTATGTTATAAATCGATTTCAAAAGAGTTCCTATTTTCTTAGTATCCTTTTCGATATTTCCAGCAGATGGATGAAGGCTTCAGAAACAATTCCACTTTTTGTGTGATTTTTAAATTATTACATTCTACATGCCTCAGACTAGAGAATATTAACATTGAACCTCTGATGATCCAATTTTTGGACAGCTCTCAGAGGAACTTAAATTTTGCGCAGAGATTGGTCATCATTGGCTTTAAATAAGTGGGTTATGCGACGTCTCTTTTACATAGATCTGGTCGTGAACAGGATACTTCTAGAAAAGTACTAAAAAAATCAACTAATTTCAAATAGCCCTTAACTACAGTGGCCAAATTTTTTAACTCAGTCACTGGTGGCTGTCAAAATGACCCCAAAGACTTTTCGCTTTCATAGTCATCAGATGATCGGTAGGATACCATATATATATATATTTTACAGTTTATGTAACTTTTAGAATACAAATCAGTATTGAATAGAGTTCACAATTGTTGTTGTTATTGCATAAACCATCTAATGCGACAACATTACAAACAGTTGTGTTGGTGAAGAGCAAATGAGACCAGACTTCCACCAGAGTAATTAATGAAATAGCTATACTAATTTTGCTATTACTGCCTAACCAGATAATTGACACCAATCAATGAAAACAATGAATAGAAATGAAAAAACGTCGTAAGAATACGAAAATCTAGGCAAGAACCCAAAATTTTCAAACCGTCCTTTAGTCGCGTACTTGTTAAAATGGCCATTACTGTAATTTGGTTAAAATAATCACAAAAGGGAGAAGTATACTATAGTGAAACTATCCACAAAAATATCTTTGCTATATTAGGATTCGAACTAAACAAATTTTATTACTGTTCTTGTTTGCTGCGACGTTTATCGCTCTTTTTTTGTAATTGGTGGATCTGGTTTAAATACGTTTTTTTAATGAAGAAATATACACTAAATACCAGAATGATCAAGTTTGAGTTTATTGCGAACAAACGCTGTATTTTTACTTCATTGAGGATGATTATGGATCATGAACTTGCTGCACTGGTGGACCTCTGTTAGGGGTAAAATCTATCATTGTGTTTTCCATTTGTTTGTGTCCAGCCATAAAATGAACAGATGCACAGGGTATCTTATATCAGATGGTGGATAATCATGCTCAGGCCATTGCATGTACCCAAACCGTTTGCTTCTAGAAGATTGGGGTTGTTTTACCCTTGAGCGGCATTTTTTGCACACAATGGGCTAAATGGCCCTCTGCCAGGAACTTGACGATACCTGTTTGTTTTATCTTTGTATTCATGGTTCATAATATAGATCTGTTGAAAAGATGATAGGAAAGACATAAGATAAATTTATTTAGCTTACATAGTAGATAAACACACAGCTATTGTCATGTGTAACCTCTGAGCGGCACTTTTTTGCACACAGTGGGCTAAACGGTCAGGTCACAAGGGCTGATAGAAAGTTGAGGGGGAAGGGTACAAACTGGACAGCTGTTAGGAGACAGGCCTCCCCCGTCAAGGCAATCCAGAGTATTCTTTAACGTACATGAGGCATGATTTTCACCTACAAATATGGCCACGGCTTTCATTCCAAGCCCATCGGTGTCCTTTCTGAGAGAGGGCAGGGTGAGGGTTAGCCAAGATATATCTGAACGCTGGTCCAGGTGGTACTTGAACCTGGGAACTACAGATTAAGAGCCTGGCGAGCTACTTACTGAGCAACCCCTTTCAACTTTGGTTGTTGCAAAAGCAAAGGGGAATATCTCCTACACGTAAGTAAATGGTCTGATAATTATAACAGCAATCACCAAGATATTTATAAATACACATGGGGTTCTCCTAATGGGTTGAATAGGAATATAGTAGATTAGATATTAACATAGCTAGCGGTATACAAATGGGCTAACACTGTTAGGAATATTGGACTGTATCAGGGAGTTGAAACTGGATCTGATAACTACTTCGTTAAAAGTTTCTTGCAACTGGAGAATAAGAAATGTTGTTTTAAAGTTAAGAGGATTAGTTTTAGCACTGAAGCTCTAAAAGACTGAGGGAGAGACAAAGATTATAATTTGCGACAAAGCAGAGGAAGCAGTTTATACAAGATAGTAAATATATATGGGAAAAAATACACTAGCATTCAGTGATTGCGGAATAAAACTGGTAAAGGGTATTGATGGTAAGGATTCTGTCCTGGCAAGGTAAGCAGAGCACTTAGGAGATTTTCTCAATAATGTGGTGAACAATGCAATTTCCCATAGCTGCATTAAGATTGTATGTGTGTTCGTCACGTTCTAAGCTTTCTATGCAAAACGACACAAAACTCGTTACGGTCGACCCTGTTCAATTTCATTCTCCCAAAAGGGAATAATTATATTTCCCTCATCAGAAGTTTTCATTTCACATATAACTCATTATGATCGGCTCTGGACGTTAAGTGTTCAGAAGACACAAGGAGCAACTGTTTCTACATTTCCTTTTTTTTAGAGGAAAAGGTGGGTGGTAAATTGTTTACAACTTACGACACTTTCATAAGTTATTAATTTTATACATAATTTGTTAGAATCGGCCGTCGGGTTGGGAAGATATGGGGGGGGGGGGAAACAACTATTTTGACAAATAGTCAGAGTTACAAATGTCATGTGAAAAGCAATAGGAAGATAACGTAAAATATGACTAAATTGATTATCTAAGAAAAGTAAAGATTTGAAATTGCCAATTTTGTATTCAATCATAGGTATACACTGAAGTCATTTTCTCATATAAATTTATTAAAGCTTCTGCTTCCCTTTCCAGCGGAGTTGCTTCTAGGAAAAGCTTTCAGGACGGTGAGGGGCGCCCATTAAACGGGGTGATGGGGCTTTGGTTGAATTGATTCACAGCTTACCATACTAAAATTCGTGAGATTGCAGTTGAATTATGCCACAGGAATAGAAGATAAATTATTTAGCATATCCTGATGACACACGTAAACAATTTCCTGTTTTGTCAATGCGACACGTGGTCTACACGATCAAGTGCAATCTTGCTCCTTTTCGTATTGCATCCTATTAAAATATAATTTTAAAACTTTGCATAGAAAGTGAGAAATATAGGTTGGAGGAGTTTGGGATTTTCCTGATGTCATACTTGAATAAATGCAACGACGTAAATGTTTCTAAAAACTTTTTAAGTTCTTGAATATTTTTTGAACATATGACTATTTGTAATAATTCGGAAAAACCTGTTGATACAGACTATAATCTTTTGCATAAAATAGCGTAACCAAACAAAAGTTTTTATTTTTGAAAGTCGCTGAATGCATTTATTTGCAAGAAGAAAAAAAAAACTAAGCATTTTCTTATGCAATTTTTTTTTTCCTGCGAGTTTCCATATATTTAGGTGTGTCTACAAGTGGCCTGTCCGAAATAGTCTGCTACAGATCGCGGCTAGCTGTGCCTTTCCCGATTAAAAACTGCTTGCTCATGTGGAACTGAAATGTTCTTTTATCTGAGACCTGCATTTTCACAGCACCGACCGTCTCCACTTCAAGTGGTGTCTATTTACCTACCTCATAGAGGAATTACTGCACCTCCAAACAACGAGTTGTTAGCAGTTTTTATTAAGCCTGCTTCACGCATGACCTAGCTCACAGTTTTTGTATTGAAAAACAGTAACAGCTGATCTCAATTTGCAGCGCCAGTGATTTAAGAATAAATGGAATTTCATTTCTTCTTACAGTCCTTCTAACAAATTGGCAATGTGCCGCATACGCACCCCCTTCTCTCAGCTATTAGTATTACGTCATACCTCTTCGGATGGGTTTTCTCTCAGCTAACCTAGTAAATCAGCTTTTTTTTTCTTGCAATGCAACTAAAATGCTCTGAACTGTTAAATTCCCTTCAGTTATAAGTTTTACTTCATACCTGTTTCGTTAGGCGTTTTCCCATCTAGTCTACTGATGGTACTTTCCTTTTCCTAACATATTTTTTTCGGTAAAAAGGCAAATTTGCCCTGAGCTGTTAAATTCCGTTCCGATTTTTGTTGTGATGCTTTTACTGTTAAAACTGAACTTTCAAACACTTTTTTTTACTGTTACTTTCAAACAGTATAATTGCATTAATAAAAATTATCCCCTCAAGCAACTTCAAATATCATTACGATATTTAATAGTTTCGCTACGATTATTTTAGGTGATTTTTTTTCTGCTCTAGACTTTAAAATTTATTATGCGACGAATAAAGTTGCCGCACTGTTTTACCATTAGGAAATGTTTTTAAGCTGAACATTAGATTAATTGGCTAGATGAGAATTAAAGCTCAGGAAGGTTTGGGGTAGGGGCCTACTGGACAAAACTCGTAGAGGCAGAAAAAAACATTCAAATTTTTACATCATTTTCAAAAACGAGTCAAACCTATAAAAGGATCATTTTTGGGTCAGATAGGTGTTAATGAACTATTAGGATTCACAATTTTCGAATCTTATGACAGGTTTAATTTCTGCCGTTAGAAGGCGCAAAACTAGGAAAATGGCAAAAGTTTAACCGACTTTGTACTGTACCTCTGAAAAATCTATTCATGGTAGAAATTTAGGTAGTCAATGGATTGGATCTGGATGATCTGGTGGTCAATGGGTTTACAATGACAGCGAATTGACCCTTTACCTTCTGGTGTGGTGATAGTAAAACGCAACTTTTTTGCTTTAAGAATTAGATGCAAAACTATTTTTGGATTGGATACATGCTAATGAAATATTGCTATATTTATGATGATGATATTCCGAATCTGCTATAAGTTCGATTCTTTATTATTTAAGGATGTTAAAGTCGGAAAATAAAATCTCATTCTCTTTTAAAACAAGCATTCCATATCCTTCAGATGCGATATGTTATTCTTCTAATTTAACATGCCAAGGGTAAGAGATCTCTTTCCTCCACAAGGGATCACAGCATAATGTTCTATCAGGGAGACATCCCAAGCTCACTGTGGGCTGCGCCAGATCTTAATTGACCATAAGAGCTATGGCGCCATTTAGTCAACCATACAAAATGTTTTTATCAATAACTTATAGTAGTTGTATCCTGGAAAGACATTTTTCCCCTTTTCGTTTTCAAACAGAGTGGACAAACCGCCTAGTATCGTGTTCTCAAGCTACAAGTCTGATGTAACCAAGTTCATAAATTAACCATTCGTGAACGAAAAGTACAGGATCGTAGTAGGCATACTCATAGCTTCAAACTAAAATTACACAACGGCCAGAACAGATCATAAAAGAAATAAACTAAAAAGTATCAATATTTATTCTAGATATTATGTCATCAATTACGCTAGTGTGGACGCTCACTGAAGAATGTTCGCTAAACACACACTACATAATCTACGATAGTAAAGTGCTCACTTGCAGATGAAATAATTCCTTAGAAGGCAAGAAATTTCATATTCAACTGCCCCTCTCTACAACTAAATTTCGCGTTATTAAATATAAAAAAAACTGACTAATAATTTCTGACAGAATGCTTCACAACGCAGTAATGGTATAACTCTTTAAAAAGAAGTTGCCAAACATTGTTGAGTTTAACATTTAATGAATTTGTAGCCCACACAATTTAATATTTTTTTTCGACAGAAAAACAACTAAATTTTGAATATCAAGTTTTTAACTCCGTAAGTAAATAACGAATATAAGAGTTCATAATGAGAAAATGAAAAAGAACCTCTCGTAGAGGCTATGTTTCTTTAACATACACCGTGCACAGTTCTCCTGCGCAAGATTTGAGATATAAAAACCCGAATCAGCCTGCTGATTAGATGCGAAAGAATTTTATGCAAAGAGGATCCGAGAATTTAGTTTTGTGTGTGTGTAGGGGAAACTATGTAGAATAAATTTTATAGTTGTTTTTTAAATCTATTTTAGTGTGTCGGACTTACTATGGGGCTACAGCAAAATACAAAACAGGTAGACAAGTTTGAGATGACCCGATTTTCGGAAGGGGGGTGGGGGGCAGACTCTCCGGGTATGTCCCTGGTTCTTGATTTTACTATTTTCGTCAATTACGTAGCTATACAGGGTGATTCAAAAAGATGGACACAATTTCAATTGGTTATATTTCCTGAAGTATACGTTTTATTTGAATTAAGTAAATTACATTTGAAAGAGGATGTTGTAAAGTTTCGAATACTACCACTAGAGCACTCTAGCGCCGCACAGCAGCGTCAATTGCAAGCAAAATGGCTACTATGCAACACCAGATTTTTTGCATTCGTGAGTTCAGTCAAATACAACATATTGTTCAGGAAATATAGCCAATTGTAATTATGTACATCTATAAACTTTAATGTGTGTATAATCAAATGTAATTTACAGAATTCAAATACAACATATTGTTCAGGATATATAACCAATTGAAATTGTGTCCATCTTTTTGAATCACCCTGTATTACGCTAACCACTAGCCAGGACTGGCCAAACTTTTTTAGCTGAAGGGCTACATCGGAAATTAAAATGAAATGGTGGGCCACATGTAACACTGAAATGGAATATATAATCTATGATGTATGTATAACCAACACAAAAAATATCTAAAATGAAATCAAGACAATATTATTAAAATTATTTTAAGGAGATTTAGCTTCGCCGAAGTTGGACTTCTTGTCCTCTGTTGGTTCTTTTTCTCTTTTGTAAATTTATTTCTCATCAGTAGCTCGCGGGCCGCACAAATAAAAGGTGGAGGGCGTAGTTTGCCCATACCTGGGCTAATAGTTAGTGTACCTAACTACTAAACCAGCTGGCATGTCCCTTTGCATTTGTTTGTATATCGCATAAGAAACCAGGTTAGCTCAATAGAGCTTTATCTCCATCTTTTGTATAAGGAAGTACTTTCTTACCTATAAAAAAAATGGCGATTATCCTTCCAGAATAGGTACATATTTTGATAATATGCAGGGTGTACTATATTTGTTGGCTATCTGAAAGACATATATTCAACTATTAAAAGAACAAAAAGTCTGAAATAAGGCATTGTCTCATGCATTATCTAGGTCTATGAAACAACATTTTTAAAACGACTCGTGATCTCATGTGTACATTTTACTAAACAAATAAAGCTATTTCATTATAGTTAAAATTATTAGCAGTTTGGGAGTGTTTTTGAAATAGATGGGAAATTATTTTGCATATCCTGATGATACACGTAAACAATTTCCCGTTCTGTCATTGCGACACAATACGTCCTCTACAAGGTCAAGCGCCATCTTGCTCCTTTTCTTATTATACATATAATATGTATGGAAATATCTCTCCGTAGAGAAAACTAATTCATATCATTTGCATTTCATAAATGAAATCTCCAAAAATATGCATTAAGTGATAATGTTTACTAGAACACAGAAAGATTTTACGTGGATAACCACGATTTCTTATTTGCTGATATCCATTATCTAAAAACGTTATGGCGGAAGCTACTTTCATGCATTGGTAAAAAGGGACCTAAGATCGAGCCTCGGATAAGGTATGGATTCTGCTTGTGTTTTCTTTAGGCTTAGGTCTCGCTTTCCTCACAGATTTTCTCTATGGTATGCGGTTGGTGTGTGGCATGCGATTGATTTTTTTTCATTTAGAAAGTAAAAAACAATGTCAGATAATAACGTCTATGGAGAGTTAAAGGATTATATTATTCCTTAGCAGCTTTAGACATGTGAGGAATGAAAATTTCATTGCTAATGTATGCTAGTAACTTTTTTTGGAAACAAAATAAAAAATTCATTGTTTATTTAATGAAATAAAAGCGAAAAAAAAAATCATATTTATAATGGGAAGTAATAATAATAAATCAGATTTTTTTCTTCAGAAATATTTTAAAAAATGCTGAATTTCAAACAATTACGTATTTGGAACTTTGTATTATTATATTCACCCGAGACTCCCCGCGATTTGAAATGCTGCATACACTTCTTATAAAACGTCTGGGAACCCTTGTCTTAAATGATATCGTGGCAACCGAACCTGTCTACTATTCAATGGGTTGCGAACTCATATGCAAAACTTCTATAAAATTCTAGATGATCCTTTGGTATGGGAACTTCATTTCCTCTTTTGAAGCAATAGTTAATTAAAAGCAATGCCAGTTTACATAATTCACTTCTCAGATGCCTATACTATTCAATGGGTCGTTATGTGTGTGGATCGCGAACTCATATGCAAAACGATAATAAAAGTTTAGTGTGATTGAGGTTTAATAGCACACTAAAATAAAAAAAAAAGTAAAAAATAAATACCCCCTCAAGCAGCTGCTTGCCACAGAGGTCTGACAGGAGCCTGTCAGTTTATATGCCATAGCAGAAGGTCTGTGAGGATGGCAGGACCTCAGCAGAAAAAACGACACATACATCCATGCCATATACCCGGGGCTGAACCCAGGTCCCTTAGATCACTAGCCAAGCACGCTAAGCACTCGGCCATGGGACGGCTATAATTAGCACACTACATTTCTCAAATGCATTTTTCCCCTCCAATTTATATACGTACGTCCTTTGTAGATACAAAACACGATTACGTGTTTTTTTTTGCTGACAGAGAGGAGTAGCTGTAACTAGGGATTTAAAATAATAAAAGTTTCAGCTTCACTTGTTACGATAAGTATGTTCTCGTTATAATCTAATGCGACGTAAAAGGAAAGAATGAGCCAGTATAAATAGGGCACTTCTACATGATGTATTGGTAAATATATGAAGGGGGGAGATAAAAGATATTTAATTTGGTGGAACTAAATGACTGCGGATTTCCTCTACAGTGTAGGTACAGTTGGGGATCTTACACATAAGAATAATGCATCATAAAGCATGACATGTAACCGAAAATTTAAAGTGTCGAAATAATAAAGGGAGAGGAAATAAATTTTTGACTGCCATTGACTATTAACGAATGACACACATGTATAATCCTTTTTTAACGTTTAAAGATACATATATATACGCCTCTTTAAAAATAGCTTAACTATTTACTTTTCTAGCCTTTAAAAACGGTCTGACCCCGAAGTTAATAGTCCTATCAGTCTTCCAAAGCACCAACCCTTCCTCAATCGACTATATGGCAAGTTTGTCCCTGAATAAACGATTTATTTTCGAAATGCCGTGGTATGACTTGGAAAGAATCAATACTGCTTCCTACTAAGCATTACTGCATTTGTTAAAAAAAAAAGGCTTGGTATTTTTTAGTATGGTCCAATTCAGTACAGATTTCAGATAGTTCATCAATGGGTTGGGTTGTTTTACCTCTGAGCGGCACTTTTTTGCACACCATGGGCTAAATGGCCAGGTCACATGGACCCCGAAGGCTCAGAGAAGGTTGGGGGAGGGGACCCACTGGAACAGCTGTTGGGAGACAGATGGTAGCCTCCCGTCAAGGCCATCCAGCGTGTTCTTTAACGTGCACAGGGTATGGCTCTCCCGCACACGGGGCCACGGCTTAACGTCCCATCCGACGGACGGCGGCCTTTCCAAGCCCATCGGTGTCCCCTACTGACCGTGGGCAGGGCGGGGAATTTTGCGGAGATAAATCTCAACGCTGACCCAGCTGGGACTCGAACCTGGGAACTACAGATTACGAGCCTGGCGCGCTACCGACTGAGCCACCCCCGCCCCAGTTCATCAATGACTTTGCACATACTAGAATATGTATAAGCAACGGTTTTTCAACTTTAGTCAGATGCGGAGGACACCAGTCAGTAAACATGGCTCACTCCTATTTTTTATTCGATAAACACGACAGAATCATATTTTTAGTGGTAAATATGAAGAAATTACCATGAATATCGTTACTGCTTAGGTACCTCTAAGCATTTCGATATTGCCTAAATCGAAAAAAAATACGTTGAAATAAAGTTACAGTAAAAATTCGCGGATCGCCAGTGTCCGTAGATAACAATCGAAGAAACAAGATTGCATAAAAAAAAAAATGGAAAAAATTTATTCACCAACGAAAAACATACAAAACAATACTTTACACAGATGAAAACGAAAAAATAATAAACAGCTTTTGAAAAAATGTTTCGCACTAATATTTCATTAAATCAATTGATGGCATATAGAGTAAAATTCCGATAGTCTGGCATCTTATATAGTTCAAAACTTCTGACGCTTCGACATCGGAAGGAGAGAAGAGCTTGCCAAACAATTTCATTGTCAGTCCATCGTTTCGATGCTTGCGAACGTCAATGTTTTGTTCATCAACCTTTATGTTTATACTAGCTACAGGCAGCAAAAAAGTTTGCGGTATGCAATTACGTCGCCACCTGCTGTCTTCTCAATTGAGAATTTTTCCATTCGCAGAACTTGAATAAACTTATCCTAGAAATTATTTCTATCACACAGAAAAGCTCAGAAACACCGTGGCAAGCTGATCCTAGATTCGTCACTGATGCGAGATTGCTACCCTCGACAGATGGGGCGATTTCCAGTTTTTTGCAACTGGACTTCACTTCTAACCTTCACATCTGTCACCCCCCCCCCCCTATTCATTAGCACTCAAATCACACTTTACACACTCAACATCACCTCTATGAACTGGGAAATTAATATATATTCCCATACTCCACCCCACATACGACAGGGCACTGATAACTCTGCTTCTTGCTTTTGCTTTCACCACCTCTAGGCGGCCTGCGAGACATTTGTCTCTTCGTCAAATTGTGGAGTTGCTGCTCCTCCACGGTACTGGTCTTTCCCATAGACACATATTGCTCCCACAGCCACTTTTGCAAAGTGGTCCAATCGAATGATGAAGGATGTTAACTACTACTACGATGCCAGATTGCCACAAATCATTTTGGTTCTAAACCGCATTCTATGATTTGAATTTTAAATGCAACACGGGAGTTAAAGCGTTCTCAGAGGTGGGGCTATGTAAATTACTGTTCTTGCAATTACTTTAATATTTAATATATCTAACATGTAAAAATGTGAAATGGCTATTTCCAGGAGAATTACCAACACTCTGGAATATTTAATAATCTTGCATAAATCCTAATGGTGCAGGACTGTCATATGGATGTATTCAATCTTTCGCTAATTTCTATCTAAAAAAAGCACATAGTAGAAGATCACAAGAAAAAATGTAACTTTTTCGGCATTTCAGACTGTTGCTTTTGACTATAGTCTAATAATGATAATGAATAAAGTTTTTTTCCGTCAAAGTATCGCATTGTTCAGTTGGGTTGGGTTGTTTTACCTCTGAGCGGCACTTTTTTGCACACCATGGGCTAAATGGCCAGGTCACATGGACCCCGAAGGCTCAGAGAAGGTTGGGGGAGGGGACCCACTGGAACAGCTGTTGGGAGACAGATGGTAGCCTCCCGTCAAGGCCATCCAGCGTGTTCTTTAACGTGCACAGGGTATGGCTCTCCCGCACACGGGGCCACGGCTTAACGTCCCATCCGACGGACGGCGGCCTTTCCAAGCCCATCGGTGTCCCCTACTGACCGTGGGCAGGGCGGGGAATTTTGCGGAGATAAATCTCAACGCTGACCCAGCTGGGACTCGAACCTGGGAACTACAGATTACGAGCCTGGCGCGCTACCGACTGAGCCACCCCCGCCCCGCATCGTTCAGTAAGGCAAGTAATCGTTGAAGAATGCTTTTCGTTTACAAACAGAAACATAAGATTGTAAAAGGCAATAGTTCCTGCGGAAAAAAAAGGTAAGATACGGCGAGAATTAACGATATAAATATATTTATATGTTTAGACGTTTTTACTTCTAAAGGTATAAGCCGAAGATTTGCTGAATATATAAAATACAATAGAATCTTGAAAATAATTGAATACTCATTTTCAAAAAACAAAGTTTTTAAAATAGTTAAAATTTTCCCTTAAAAATTTCAGCATATCGCAGCTGTCAATGCAAACCCCTCGACCACCACACTCTAATACCCAAATATCCAATATAAGCTATTTACAATGGTCAAATTTTGTCATTTTTCCAACTTTGGTGCTTTTTTAATGGCGGAAATTCAGAATGGGGAAGGGAACATTTCATACCATTGGGACTTGAGTGGTGAAGATTATTGGATATTCCGGACTATGGAATGATTCTCGTGAAATTCAGAATGGGGAAATGCGAAGAGGAATACTTTATGAGTACTTATCCAAACTGAAAAAGGAATGTTTCCTTTTCCTCTAACAATACGTTAATATCTACTAAAGAACAGATAGAGTGAAAACAATAGCTGAGTTTGTCACAGACCAAGACAAACTAAACTTAATTCAAAACTGAACCTGACCTCTTTCAAATCCATAATAAGAACTTATTAACCAGACTGCCATCAGAAAACCTAATGATATATTAAAATCCTAACAATATTGACATCCAAAAGTGTGTACTTGAACAGTTCCTTTATTACACCTCACACTTAAGCAAGCCTAGAGGGAAGTCAACAGCACTTCCTTGCAGAACAATAGCACAAAACCCAACTTCTACGGCAACGTGCACAGGTCGGACAGGCACGGTTGGCACGGTGCGTGGCCAGGGGCAGCCTTTCACGCTTCGCCACCTATGGGTGTCACGTGTTCGTCACACAATGACGGCCCCACGTGATGGGGTCACATCCACAGCAAAAAGCGCCGTTTATCACGCAATGGGTGGTCACTAGTCCACTACGCACTGAAAAAGCATGCAGGTTGCTTACATATAACACTAGCTGCTCGTTTATTTTCGCAGGTCTCTTATAGTTCGCCCACAGTACAGAGAGTTCATATAACAACACCAGCTGCTGAAGAACTCGACCTTGTCCTTGAATGGATACAGAAAATATATCTCACGATGACTGTGTTGGATTTGGCACAAAATAGAATTAAGAGTACTACTGTTATAAATGCTAACAGAAATAGAGTACTACTGTTATAAGTGCTGTTGCCGTAAATTCGTATAGATGAGGATATTTCCTAAGAGCAGAAAGATTAATCAATATACGGGTCTTCGAGTTTTGTAGTGAAAATGGCATTGATGATGCAATTAGTTAGTAATCAAATGAAAACAATCTTAGGGAAGGAAACGTTTTACTACTTATGAAAAGCATTGTCCTCCGCAATTTACACATGGTTGGTGTCATAAGACTGTGGCTGCGGGGGGGGGGGGGATTAGCTGGTCAGTCAAGACAGCTAATGGGTCAAATGAGAGTTACGTTAATGGTATGCATAAACTGGTGTTTCTCAATGAGTTGCTTTTCAAGGGTCAACTATCTGTTTATAGAATCTTGATATCGATCTGAACATAGCAAAAGTTATCGTTATTTCGAATATTAATTTTGGAGAAAACGTCGCCATGTTATCTATAAATTATTACTTCATGCCTATTTACTATGAGCAAAAATGATTCTATCTGCTGCAACCTGATACAGGAATAAAAATTATCTACACCTGAACCAAAGATTTCAGACTTCAGTTCTTTAACCATCACTCCTCAGTAATGTAATTATTTTTTGACTACTGTCATTTCAAAGTTGAATACTCTGTAATAAAATTTAAAGAGAAAACAGATTTACTTTTTAAATTTCATCAGTTTGCTGTAATAACATCTAAAGTTTTATTTAACAATTATCTTTGAATCTAAATCTTCTTTGGTGCTGTAAATATATATTGATGAGAACAAACAGTTTTTAAAACAATGGTATAAGTAAGCTATATTTCTCCTGCACATGGAACCAATATTAAATGACCAACCTAACAGACGGTGGCTCTTCCATGCACATCATTGTTTCCTCATAGAGACCGGGGTACATATAAGATGAACAAAATATCAGTGCTAAATCATTTAGAATTCGTTAAATAACATTTCAAACCAACTGATATTACAAATAACATCTATATATATATAATTCTATAATCTATAAGATAAAAAGATCTGTTCAGTTGGCACTTATTCCTCTTGACTATTCTTTCAGATTCTTTCACAAAGACAAACAATTTGATAGAATCAAGAAAATTCAGCTCCCATAAACTGCATTCGATAATTCTTCAGAGTTATTCAAAAGATATACATATTCCTCAGACAACCGTATCATTAGGGCAACAAAATATAATCGCTAAAATTACTAATTCTGAACAATACACTATTGCAATAATAAGCTATTGTTTGATAATACACTCATGTACTTTTTTCGGGTTTTAAACAAATGGGCGAGAAATCTCAAATACACGATACACACTAACAGAAAAAAATGCTGCAACTTTGTATACAAAGGGTATTACGTACAAAATGCAAGTAATTTTACGTCACACCTTGATGATGTGATGGCACACAACTGGCATAGTATGCAGCAATAAATTATTACAGCAAAAAGTCCTGCAGACAAGAAACACGTGAAATAATGAGTTTAACATAATTGATTGTCCTGATTGGAATTCGAACCCAAGTCTCCCAGAACCATACTGGGCGTCTTAACCGCTAGACTACCGAGAAACTAACCATTTTTTCAACAAAGTGACATATCAGCATTCCTGTTGATTCACCAGTGATGCCATCTGTTATCAGGTGTTGGTCAGCCAATGCGTCACCATTTTGATGGTGAGGAGTGCTGATATGTCACTTTGTTGAAGAAATGTCAGTTCCTCAGTAGTCTAGCGGTTAAGGCGCCTAGCATGCTTCTGGGAGACCTGGGTTCGAATCCCAGTCATGATAATAAATTTTTTTCAACTCATTATTTCAAGTGGCAAAAGTATGGTATAGTCTTATTGCACCTATTATAGTAAATTTGGAGTTAGCTGTTGAAGACACCTTGCCCAACAATAAAATAAGAATAAAAATAAATACCCCCTCAAGTAGCTGCTTGCCACAGAGGTCTGACAGGAGCCTGTCAGTTTATATGCCACAGTAGAAGATCTGAGATGATGGCAGGACCTCAGCAGAAAACAACACGAACATTCATGCCTTACCCGGGGCTCGAACCCAGGTCCCGTAGATCAGTGGCCAAGCGCGCTAACCACTCGGCCACGGGACGGCTCAATACCTAGACCAAATTGGACTGTCCATCATGGATGCTGCTGTTTTCGCCAGCCGGGATTTTTGCACAAATGGCAGGGTGGGTTTAGCGTGGAGATTAATTTCAACGCTAGCTTAGTTGGCACTAGAACTTGGGAGGTGCAGATTATGAGCATGGAGATCTACCGGTCCACTCAGTCCACATAAAACAAGGAAATTAATTAGTCTACGTGGGGTCCCCAAATTTTCGAATCGCTCGAGCCTTTTGCAGCTCTGAAAAAGCCTGGATAGATTGAGTGTTTCAGCAACAGTATTGCAAAGGTTGCTCTTCGACTGTACCTTCCGTATGGTGATAGAAGCAATACTATGCAGAGACATGATTGGGAGTAATAAAGGCTAATAAATTTTCATACTGATCACTAAAAAGTTCTCTATTTCTCCATTAATGACCTGACACATATTGACCTGTCTTTTTCAAAATCTAACTGTCAGGCACTTATGATTAAAAAAAAACAAGTCATTCTATCTTTTTTACGACAGAACATCTCTGAGTTGGGTTGTTTTACCTCTGAGCGGCACTTTTTTGCACACCATGGGCTAAATGACCAGGGCTCATGGACCCCGCAGGCTCATAGAAGGTTGGGGGGAGGGGACCCACTGGAACAGCTGTTGAAAGACAGATGGTAGCCTCCCGTCAAGGCTATCCAGCGTATTCAACATGCACATGGTATGGCTCTCCCGCACACGTGGCCACGGCTTAACGTTCCATACGACGGACGGTGGCCTTTCCCAAGCCCATCGGTGTCCCCTACTGACCATAGCAGGGGGGGGGGGGAATTTTGCGGAGAAAAATCTCAATGCTGACTCAGCTGGGACTCGAACCTGGGAACTACAGATTACGAGCTTGGTGCGCTACTGACTGAGCCCCCCAGGTCTCAAGGACCCCAAAGGCTCAGAGAAGGTTGAGGAAGGGGACCCAATGGAATAGCTTTTGGAAGACAGATGGTAGCCTCCCGTAAAGGCCATCCAGCATGTTCTTTAACGTACACAGGGTGTCTCTCACGCACACGGGCCAATGGTTTAACGTCCTATTCGACAGACGGCAGCCTTTCCAAGCCCATCAGTGTTCCTACAGACCGAGGGAAGGACAGGGAGTTTTGCGGAGATAAATCTCAACGCTGACCCAGCTGGGACTCGGACCTGGGAACTGCAGATTATGAGCCTGGCGCGTTACCGACTGAGTCACCCCCCGCCCCAGATCATCTCTGATGTGAATTGACAGTACTCTTGATAACAAAGAGATACAATGATTGCAATCTTGGTTCAGGGTTGATGACGTTTTTGTAAAAACATGGGAAGGAGGGTACATTTCACAAGAAAACCTCAAACATGGATTTTTTAAATGTTTTGCATGAACATTCTTTTCTGGATACCAGATACCTATATTTGTTACCATAAATGCATGCGGGCATAGTTGGCAGGTTCATTTTAGCAACTTGAACAATCTGCTAGGAATGTAGGTATGAGGCACTATATTGAATCTTCAATCAGAGTATGAAATAATGCAGATTGATATCTGACATTTCTGATGAAAAACCTCAACCACTATAAACTTAGTATTGCTATTATTGAAGGTGTTCATATTTCTGAGCCGTCCCATGACCGAGTGGTTAGCGCGCTTGGCTGCTGATCTAAGGGACCTGGGTTCGAGCCCCGGATAAGGCATGGATGGATGGATGTATCGTTTTTCTGCTGAGGTCCTTCCATCCTCTCAGACCTTCTACTATGGCATATAAACTGGCAGGCTCCTGTCAGACCTCTGTGGCAAGCAGCTGCTTGAGGAGGTATTTATTTATTTATTTATTTTCATATTTCTACTAGGTTCATCGTCTTACAGTCCCTAATACACAGTCAAACTTGATTTGTGCATTATTTCCTTTTGCCGTCAAGTTTTGAGTTCATACCTTCCACGGCGTTTTCTTAGCGATTTTTTCAATTGTGATCATACTCGCAAAGCTACTAGCTTATCTGCAGGTTACGACAGAACAAGGGACCATACCACCCTAGGACTCGAACCCGGCCCCAGCAGTTGCAGTGTCATCACGAACCAACGTGATACCACTGCGCCTTACATTATTCTACAAAGCAAAATATGAAACCAAGAAATAAAAACAAATTCGTTTCATGAAATAATATTATCAATTCTATCTAGAATTTAGCGTTAAAGCCCAAAATGTATCTTGAAATTTATCACTGGATATCGCTACCTTTAATATCCATACTATATTCTTAAAACACTACCTGGATGAAAAATAATGTTCCTTAACGAGGGCGTTAAGTAACGTTCGGGGCTGGTTTTTCGAAACAATTTAGGAACTCTACTAAACGCATTTCCTGGGTTATTTGTTTATTCGTTTGTTTGAAATTACAGTTAGAAGCGAAAACAATGAACAGGCAAGCTACACTTTCAGAGCAATCTAATGCAAATCTGAAGAACAATCTGTGCCCATATCAAAAGAAGACCATAGCGTTTGGGCAGGGCGTCTATGCAGAGTACCGAGTATTGTTCGCAAAAACGTGACCTGTAATGCACGTGAGTAGGTCGTTTTCCAGCATCACCCATCGAAAGGGGCTGTTCTCTCGGTAACGCACTGCACTATCAACGCATAATCAATCAGACCATACAACGTCGTAATGCTATTTTTTTGTACATGAAATACGGAAGAGTGGTATGGGAAAAACAAAACGAAAGGAAACAAAATGACTCCCAGTTAGAACTGGTTCTGTTTTCATTTTCAGAACCTCACGTGTCAACTATAAAAAAAGCATCTATCACAGAATCGGAATATTACTATCATAGTGTGCAGGAATTCTTCTATGGTAGGAGAGGACTTTATTGGGAGCTGAAGAATTCCTTCATCGGTACGCTTTAGAGTTCACTTTGTTTGCACACTAAAAACTGGTGTCTGCAGCCGACTAAATGTTAAGAATAATTGCTGTACACTAAAATGTAAGAGCATAAGAGAGTTCAGTTGAAATGCTTTCCTGCCATCAACATCCCATGGACAGGAACGTGTGCAAATATTACAAAAAATACATGTTGCGTATTAAAAAACAAAATTTTCTTATTCAGGTATATAAAATGATATATTTTTTCATAAGCTTATAAAATGAGAAATATTTAGAACAATGTTGATATAAAGAATAAAAGCTTTAACTAGCATAGTGATTAGGAAGCTAGCGACTGTTCCGGAAAGGCGAACTTTGTGTGTAGAGTGGCTCTGAGTGGTCAGCAGTGACTTCTGCCTTAGTAGGGCATGTCCTTGTATGAGAAGGCCTGTAAAAGCTAGGAGTAGCTTCTAGGATTCTTCTCTATCCTATACGTTGTAAAAAAAAATGAAAAGCATTTCACGTTTTGTCAGAACACGGGAATGTTAATCTAGTAAATTCTAAGAGTCAGCTACACAGTTCAAAATTGCAAATCTCTCTATTACAATCTTTTAATATTGGAGATAAATTACTCAACGTTAAACATAAATTTCGAAGAGTGAATTTAAAACGAAGTATTTTATTCTAGATTTAGGTACAGATCATTTTTGACAAAATGTTTAACTTATTTATTATCAGTCTTCTTATGCTCCCACTAAGAGTCCTATAGCTAAAAATTATAATTTATGTTACACAGTTCAACAAAGTTCAAGAGAGTAATGAAATAAATATACTCTTGCACTTTAAACAGATATTAGATACGCGGAATTACCCATACTTAAAAAATTGAATAATAAATAAAACATATGAATCAACATTTGAAGGAGTGAATTTAAGCCTAAAAGCTTGTATTTAAAATGGGGGGAGGGGTTTTAAAAATGCATGCTTAAATAGAGCAAATTTCGCTCGCAACTTTAAGTCTACGGGTGAAATCTGCGTCCCCCATTCCACACAAAAAAATCTTGAATTGGCATTTTTAAATGTACAAATTTAAAATTAAGTTAGAATTCGGCTCTTTTCGCCTTGTTAAAACGCACGAGAAAAAATATTAACAAATCACCGCTTTTCCTTTTGGAACGTATAGCATTAAATAATAAACAACAATAAACAATAAGGATTAAAAAACAAGAAATTACCCTCATTTATTGGCAGCAAACATCCGCCTCTGGCACCTAATTGGGTATCTTCGATTGGCGGCGCCCACCAGGCGTGTGTGTGAATGATTACAACAAACCTTCTCCTCCCTTTACACCATAAAGCCAAAAAGAGCGCCTCGCTAAGCACAAATTATGGGCTTTCCCGCTACTTCTTTGTTTTAACATATTTGTCAAGTGGAGCGCAGAAGGTGTCACGTTCAGTGCAACACCTATCGCACTTTCTCGCTTTTGCTCCAACCGGCTGACTTGCTGTTTGCGTGTAGTGGATACATATCTGAAAGTTTTCCTATCGCGTCCTGCTTATAGCGATTAACTACGGCGCAAAGTCGACTTCGAGTGTGATACGATCTACTCGATGGGGAGAAATCTTGGCCTTTTTCAGGGCTTGGTTTTTGAAACCTTCCGTGTACGTCACGTGGGTGGAGTAATCGCGTTCCCATACAACACGATGCAGGTATCAAATTAACTATCGGCATTATTTAGAATGTTGATAACGAATCAAGAGTTACTATGATTATCGGTTCAGTTGAAGATTACAAAAATGTTAAAGTTGCGACATAATGAAAACCTTAAAATCAAGCATTGCTATCAATATGAATTGATAAAAGAAAAAAGCCACCACTCAAATCACTACGAAGTGTTTTACCCATTTGTTTAGAAATAAGTCATTTTTTTTCAACTTTCACTTTATACAGCGAACAAAAAAAACTTATGAAAAGGAGCAATGCCTTACCACTTTGAACAACGACTCAACCTCAATAACAAATAAACTACGAAAATAAAACAATACCTTATTAGAAAATGGAAATAACGGTAAAATAGTCGTTTAAAACAACATTAATTAGTTAACTGAAATACAATTTATTAACTGTTGTAATGAAATATAAAGGAATAGCTGGAATGTGATAAGAACAAAAAGTATTAGAAATAAATACAAAAAAAAAACACAACTAATGACTCGACAACGGTTTGGTAAGAAAACACTCAACTAACAAAATTACAGTCTGTACAAATTATTATGGAAACCTATCTAATACTTCGTCTTATTTATCATGGTACAATTCCCAAACTTCAGCGTTTTTAATTCTCTGCACATACCGTATTTTAACGTGTATAAGGAACCCCTTTCTGCCAAAAACTGGGTCCCAAAAATAGGGGGGTTTCTTATACATGGATAGCAATATAGATATTAACAAATTACTTTGATGAAAAATCAGGGGGTTCCTTATACACGTTAAAATACGGTAGTTCCCATTGAAGTACTCTAGCTGTCATCTCTCAGCTGATAAACTGTATCAGCTTTGTTTTGACGTACAGTTCCTGCCAACGAACGCTTGTACCTGTCTATCACAGCCCTTATCCTCCCGCATTTGACACGATTGGCGAAAGATTTTGAGATCGTTACCGTTCTCCATACACTTGGGGGGGGGAGGTTTTTTTTTTTTCAGAACTTTAAAATATATGTAAGCAATATCTAAATATTAAAAAAGGCAACTAATAAGTTTAAGTGTTACATTTAGAGTTACAATGCATCATATTTTTCACAATTTCAATTAAGCCATTCTACTCGTTTTGCTATTGCTACTGAATTCTTTCAATATAATTGCACTTATAGACAGGATATTTATCAATGCCTGAAACTACTGATTGCATTGAATTAAGATGCATGAAACCCATTTTGGTAAACCTTACCTTCGTTCAAACAAAGATCTAAAATTCAAGAAATATAAGTCTTGAGGAGATAGTCACAGTTCCGCCTAAAATCACATGTGGAAGAGCAGAATATGACTACATTATATCACGGAGCCACAATCTGCCAAAATAAATTTTTTGGACCAGATAAGAATGACACGAGACCAAACTAATAAACCTCAATAAAACGTCTAGGAAAATCTAAAGGTGCTTTCACATCCGTTTTCTGTAAATGAAATATTAATTACGGTAGCACAGAATCTGAACAAAACCACCACTGAAAACTCTATTGTTGTGAATTTTGAGTCGAGCTCTCCATAATTAACATTTTTTGATGGCATATATTGTGATCAATGCGAGTTATATTATTAATTATCAACCAGATGAATTATGATCATTGTTATTTCAATGTGAAACGAATTGAAGGCAACCTGCGCTTAGAGGTGCATAATTTTATTCTGGCAGGATTCAGTAAGTCACATTCCAACCCCAACTGACTACTTACATCCACAACATTGATGGCATTAACACTAATGAAAGACAAACTGGAACTCCCAAGTCTCGCATCGGACAAAACATTACTTGAAATACGACAAAAAAAACATATCTCCCATACAACTATATGAAATCTCAAAGACACTGAACAAACTTGTACTCATTCAAAAGTCATCCCCAGAAACAATTTAGGTCACTACGTACTTATTACACTATGTACCATTAACATGGAACTTGGAAGTCAGACATTTATGCAATGTGATAAATAGCGGATACAAGTGATTAGACAACAAACGCAGCAGAACAATTTATATATGCAAACCTATTTATTGCAGTGATAATGGAACAATTAAGTATTAGAAATAAAGATTTAAATATTAGGATTATGAACAAATGTTTTATCTAAAAAACTGTAATAAATTTCATTCGAATTAACTCGAATGATTCGTTTGATATTAGTTATTATTAGTAGCTCTGCGTTAAGATTTCAGACTTTAGGGCACTATGATGATGATATATCAAAATCTGTAATTATCAACTATGTGTAAAAGTGACGCAAAGCAATGGCATGCGCAAAAAGTTGGGTTATTTTATCTCTGAGGAGCACTTTTTTGCGCATAATGGGCTAAATGGCCAGATCATAAGGACCTCGAAGGTTCATAAAAGGTTGGGGGAGGGGACACACTGGACAGCAAAAAGAGTTGAGACAGGGACAGGCCACCCAGAGTATTCTTTAATGTGCATAGGGTACGGTTCTCCCTCACACGAAGCCACGAATTAATGTCCCATCCGACGGACGGCGGCCTTTCAAAGTCCATCGGTGTCCCCTACTGACCGTGGGCAGGGCGGGGAGTTTTGGAGAGAGAAATCTCAACGCTGGTCCAGCTGGGACTCGAACTTGTGCTGAAGGTCTGACAGAATCAACTACTATAAAAGAAAACCTTTAAGGAAATATCTCAGAAGCATATAAACGTAATATCCATGCTTTTCTCAAAAGTCAAATTGCAATTTTTGAATCCTAAATTCTCAAATTCGAAAAGAAGCTATATTCTTTTTCGTGCATGTATTTTGCAGTGTACTAGGTCTCAAATTATATTCTTGTATTTGGCTGAGATATACAAGCCAAATCCCATGCATCTTCTCATCCAATCTTCTATTGTTATTTAAAAATTAAACAACGGGTAGAGACCATTATTTGCAGTAGAACAAGTTATTGACAGTCGTATTATTGTGATGAAAATGAGACAAACGATCGGAAAACGATCGGGTTGGAGCTGACGCTTATTTCCCCTGTCCAATGTGCATTACTCACTGAGAAGATTATCTGTTAGTTACTACCTAAATACATCTCAAGGGCACAAAAACAGTTAAATTTCAAATTGTCACCAAGACTGAAATCCACATGGAACACGAAATGCGGAAATCTAGAAGACATCAGCAAAGAAAAAAAAAATTCGCTAAAGGAAAAAAAAGGATAAAAATGCTGCACCATGTGGCAGTGACGTGAACATCATCAACCATCTTATTGTGGACGCGCACGCGCCAGAGGCCACTTTACCTTGACTGGCGTTGCCCGCTGGGGAGATTGGGACCCGGAAATTTAATCCGTCTCTCTGAAGAAGTGATAGCTCTTCTTAGCAACGGACGTACGGGGAAAACTGCTAGCCGATAAACAAGAAGTAACGAGCCACGTTATCGTCATGCTTCGTTATTGGAGGATAAGATAGGGTAGGCTAGTCCGTGAGCGAGCAGGCACGCAACCTGCAGTTTGGGGGCACACCGCTGTCTCCCCTTGGCCTGCTTCTGGAGATGGAACTTCTTTGAATGCGTGAGTGGTGTGTGCGCTCTTCAGGGCTCGCGTGTTTACTCATAATTGTAAACTATCCAGATTTCTTTTTGTTACAAGTGTTCTAATCTATGTGGTTAAGTGGTTAGGTATAAATTAGGCAGATTTGCGTTCATGAGTAAATCGTATGCTGTGTACATTAAATGCACTCTGCAGGACATGGAAGATTAAGAATATACTTTTTCTCGCGTATAAGTTACTTCATTTAAAGATAAATCTATACACAACTTGCCAAACTTAATTATTAAATTAAAAAATCATCACTTCAAAACATTTTTTTTTTACAAATGCAATTGCCAATTTTTAAATATTAAAATAGCAACTCTTACTGTAAGAATAATTGTTTTCAGAAATATAGAAAATATACAAAAAATTTGGCGAAATACAACGATGTGCAATTATATAACTGTTTCGATAAGCATAAAACAATAAAGCTATTCTTTCTGCCCTAAACAAACTAGTGAAATTAAATAATTAAATTAAATAATTTCTAATGCAAACTAGTGAAATTAAATAATTGTTTGTGCTGCGTTCCGATGGTAGAGTGGTTAGCGTGCTTGGCTGCGAATCAAATGGTACTAGGTTCGAGCCCCGGATAACGCATGGATGTTTCTTTTCTTGTGTTGTCTTCCTATGGGTCTCGCTTTCTCATAGATCTTTTCTATGGTCTATTATATGGAAAGATTCCTGTCAAACCTCTGGTAAGTAGCTGCTCAGAGGGGTAATTTTTTTTTAGAAAGGCGTATAACTTTACATCGTAATGGGTCAAACATGCAATAATGAAGCCATTCTAATTCAATCTAGCTGGCAATTTTCGAACCAAGCTTGAAGTCGCAACGTAGAGTCGTTTCTTCTCGTCGTAAATGCGCACTGACGCTGCGACAATTCTTCTGTCAGTGCAGAGCGCTTCAGTCTAATCTCTCGTTCTGTAACTGTATTTATTTTATTAGAGTGTGGACAAACACATAACATTACAGTACTATGATAACATTTTTTTTGTCATTTTCAGGATGATGAATAGGTTTCTTAATCAGGATCTACTATTACTTTTCGAAATAAGCATTAATTAAACTCAGCTAAACCATTTTCCTTCAGGGAGACACACCCCTAAGTCCCCACCAATGCTAAACCACTGATATGATGTACTGTGATATTTTACAACAGAGCAGCACTTTTTATAGTCCAAAAATGTATTATGCAGTCACTTAAAAAAACTACTTAATATAAAAATTATGTATACATTTCACGATCTTAAATATTTACGTTTTTAAAAAAAGAGGGAAAGCAATGTTTCCAATGCTTTTGAAGACTTCTAAAAATTTTATACTGCATTAAATAAATCAGAACGGCACCACACAATATTATACCATTTTAAAAATTTTCCTAATAACTTATCATAAGAATTCTTTAGTTTTAAGCATAGCTTATAAAAGACACTAGGTAAGTCAAATATCTCACAATTAAATACACAGATCTACAACTATACAACCATAATCCAAGCAAAGGCTGATTTCCTGGTAGTACGAGTAAATAAAAATTTGCTGTTCTGTAAATACGAAGAGCGTGACAAAACACCATAAAATCTTTAATGTTCATATCCCAACGGAGTCGCACTTTACGTCATACCCAGCTCTTGTAAATATAATTCCGCAATTCTATAACCCCATTTTTTCTTTCAGGTTACCAGTGCCACAGCGAACCAGTAGTAGTAAGGCAAAACTGTATTGTGTAAGAGGAACTGTAAACTATGGACAGTGACTTACGATGAACAACAGAACACTTTCCGGTTGTGGAACATGGATTAAAGGGAGCGGGGTGATTTAGTATTTCGTGTTCTGCAGCAGTGAGCACTCAATTATTGTACTGTCTGTTCGACGAGACAGTCACACTCTCCCTTTCCCCGATGTCACAGGACCGTTAATTAGCCAATACCTTTCGCGGTACTACATCACGGTGGCGTGCAAGCAGTTATGACGAAGAGATTCCAACTCACACGTAACAGAAACTGGCACAGCCAAAGCCAGAGAAATAGAACAGGAAGATGTCGCACACTCCTGCAATCCTAAAGACGATACACTGTTCAAAACAAGAATTATCAAGAGAAGCAATATTTACTAAAAAAATCATACACAATCGACTATCATCGAAATCGATACTCATATACAAACGACTCTGTCCGTACTCAATGAAAACAGTTCTAGCACAATCGCACCTATGGCACAATTCCACAAACAAAAGGGTCAATGCTATTTACATCCACAATAAAAATAAATATCGATTTCTTCATGTTTCAAAACTTAAATCATACTTTTACATCATTGTATTCTAAACAAAATCCACAACTTAGGAATGGAAAATGAAATTTCGCATTACTTCAAGTTTTGACTAGTTTATTATTAAAACTGCAGCACACTCATTTCACTCCGGGTGATATTGCGTAAGAAAAAGCAGGTCGGCATCTAATATTTCCACATGCTAAGTGCAGCAGTACCTGAGTAACTAGAATGCCGCTATAAACTGGTATGCAAGAATTGCGATGCGAGCCAAATACAAAAAAAAAGACTCAAACAATTTGAACGGCTTTATAAGACATTAACTGATATAAACTCAAGCTGCTACTCGCACCAGGGACGCGCCCAGAAGGGGACAGAACCCCCCCCCCCAAAAAAAAAAAAAAAAAAAAAAAATTCTATCGTCTTATATATACTAAATCTCGAATTTATCTACCGGCTTTGAAATCCAAAACAGTTGTCTTTGTATAACTTTTAGTTGTAGCCCCATATTTTATGCCCGACACTTAAAAATAGACTAGAAAAAAAAACTACGAAATCTCATTCCATAGAGATTATAATTTTTAACCTTTCCTGTTTTCGGTGGAATATTTTTAGTAATTGGTAAACCCTTCTTAAGTCTTATTCTCAGGTCCTTCCCGCTCCCCAAAGCTCGGAGCCCTCCCCAAAACTGAATTCCTCCCCCACCCACCCACCACGAACGTGCCTGATTCGCACCGTCTATTACCTTAATACATTAATTTTCCACTGTATTAAAAAAAAATTTTGAAATTGCAGAATAAACAATTCTTTTCTAAATAACGAAGCAATTTTTGGCCTCTAACTACAAATTATAAACTCATTATTCAAGTACTTTTATTTTCCATTTAGCAAATCTACAGGATTTCAAACGGTATATACGCTGCTCTAACATGTATTGGGATGCTTTCATGTGAATGCAAAACCCATTCCAATGGCACAGTGGTTAGCGCACTTGGCTACTGATCCAAGGGACCTGGGTTAGAGCCTGCTTGAGGAATAATTTTTTTCAACTTCTGCACCATCGGTATACTTTAGTTTTATTTTCCACTTTTTAGGTCACATATGAGAAGATGGGTATTTTTTAATTAATTTATATTTTTTTCTTGTCATTAAAAACATTTACCCTTCCTCCACAAATTTTTGAGTCGTGTTTAAGGTAAGCCATGACATTTGGAGACGTCATAAGCTTTAATGTGAGATATAATTCGTTAAGGTCCACCACTGCGGAAATCCACACCTTTTTGGGGTGGGAGAGAATGGTGGTAGGCGAGTGATGAATTGCGTTGCTTTACCTCTGAGCGGCACTTTTTTGCACACAATGGGCTAAATGGCCAGGTCACAAGGACCCCGAAGGCTCAGAGAAGGTTGGGGGAGGGGACCCACTGAACAGCTGTTGATAGACAGATAGTAGCCTCCCGTCAAGGCCATCCAGAGTATTCTTTAACGTGTACAGGGTATGACTCTCCCGCACACGGAGCCATGGCATAATATCCCGTCCGATGGACGGCAGCCTTTACATGCTCATCTTCCTTGTTGTGTGTCTGACCAGAGTGATCCTTTTAGTGCGTTTCATTATCTCTTTTCTCTAAGCCAGTGATTCTCAAACTTTTAGACACTGCGACCCTTTGCCTACAATATAGGACCTACATAGCTAATCTAACGATTATATTTAGATATGATAAAATGGAAACTTATTCCTCCTAAATATAAAACTAAATTATCTTTTTGTATTTAATACATTTGTCACAAAACACTCTTTTATAGAAACTCACAGTTTCACATAACATTGCAAAAAAATTTTCACTAAAAATATCAATACTACTACTATTAATAAAACTATTAATGCTTTGCGACTCCCCCCCCCCCCGTCTCTTGAGGGGACCCACAGTTTGAGAACCAGTGCTCCAAGCTATTCTGGGTTTTATTTGCGACTGTCTAAAACATGGTATCTTCCTTCCTAAGCATACATAACAATATACTCACTATACAGTATGATTAGAATCCACTGTGCCAGTGAGCTAAAACATTAAGATGTTGGATTCAGAAAGGCTGTGACGGACAGACAAGACGTTGTTGCAGAATTTCCTTGCCACCCGTAGTGTTACATCATGGCACATCCGCTGGCTAAACAAAGAAGTCCCTAGCCATGCAACCGTCAATTGTGGATATGCTGCCGCTGCTAGTGCGGGGCTAAACAATAGCCCCCCCCCCCCCCCCCCCCCACATCTCGTTCACGGTAAGGACGTCACATGCTTACCCGGCCGTAACTAATTAGTATGTTACATGTCAACGGTCCAACATTTTTTTTTTCTCTGAAGAGGTTACGATGGCTTTCTCTCGTAATAAATATTTGCTATATTTATTTCCTTTATAGGGTGAATAATTTTTTTTGTTTTCCAACTATAATTTTTCCCTTTGTAAGTAACAGCACAAATTACACCGATTCCATTTTTTTTTTACATTATTATCATCATCATCTCACAAATATTTTTGAAAGAACTCCTCTTCTTAAATAACTTTTTTGTCAAATAATATTTATTTATTCAGGAGGGTGCTACATTATATTTATTAAGACGTCTTGCTTCAGGAGCGAAAATAAAATTAAAACCACCAACATACACTGTTGTACTGTGCAAATTAGTTGGGAAATAGGAAAATGCAGTAACAAAGACAAAACTAAAATATTTATTTGTTTAATAGTGTACATAGTTAATAGTGAATGCGACCCCCCCCCCCTTAGCTTTAATTACTTCTTTCACCCTCTCAACCATTGATGCCACTAGCTTTCCACACATCTCCTTCACTTCAGGGTCGTGGTACCACACTTTCACGACACTTTCTATCATTTTGGTTTTCGTCGTGCAATCCATCTTAGATATGCGCGCTTTAATAATAGCCCACAAATTTTCAATGGGGTTTAGATCGGGTGAATTTCCTGGCCACTCCAATACCTTCAAATGTTGCTGGGTAAAAAAGCTCTTAGCAAGTCCCATCGCCTTTAGGAAACAGCTTCTACAGTGTTGGGACCATTTTCGCCTCCAGAACGCCTATGTACTTTTTGCTGTCCATCATTCCTTCAATGGGGTGAAGCGTCTGTGGCCCGGAAGCTGTGAAACATCCCCAAAACATGACCTTGGGTGAGTGTTTGGGAGATTGCTGGATGTGGCCGGATCGAAGAGGTTCTCCAGGCTTCGCTTGTCCCAACTAATTCGCCCAGTATGTTTGTTGATAAGAGTTTTATTTTCAAGATGAAATTAAAAAACGATATTACGTATTTAATAAAGCCATTAAATATGTTTTTAGGCATTATATTTATAGTACTTAGTAGGTATTTCCTTACATCATGTCACACTTTAGCAGGAGACAGATTTTCCTTACTCCTGTTTTGGATACACAATTTACACCAGAAATTTTGGTTTCTCTTTCCAATACGCCTGCATTAAAATCAATCTAAGTTATACAACTATTAGACTCCGAGAAATCCGCAACCGCAGTAGCGCTTTTTTGATCCTGATGTAATGAAACCTATTCACACTTCTCACATACATTGTGCAAACTTTAATCCACTGATAGCATTTCTCTCAAAGTTCCATTCACCTCTTTGTGCACCATGACATCTATTCATATCTATATTATTCATCAGCGAATAATATGAATCCTTCTCCAGTTATCTGTCTTATTCCACTGGAAGAGGGATATCAGACTTCCGCAATACGAAGTGTCATTTCCACTACAATCCCCACTGTTATTCTCTTCACTCATTCAATGGTTCTTTGTAGCTTGTCCGGGCAAATGGAACATGATTAAGCTTGAAAATAAACATACACACACGTACAGACTTTCATCATATGGGACATTAAACAATTTTTGTGTGCATGTTAAAAAACACGCTGAATAAAATTGAAGGGAAACCCATCTTCCACTGAGGAATCAGTCCAATTGGAGGGAGTTAACTCAGCTGGTAGCGCGCCAGGATCAAGTCCCAACTGTAGCTACATTGAGATTAATTCAGCTAACGGAGCGAACGTCAGTTGGATGGTAGGTTAAAACTGTGCCCGGTATGCAGCAAAACAATATCCTATGGACATTACAGAACACGTTGTATGGCTTTGACGAGAAGCTTCCCATTTGTCTTCTAAAAGCTATCCAATGGGTTCCCCAACCTTCTACGAACCTATATGACTTGGCCATAGGAGTTCAATTTGTGCACAAAACTGCCGATAAATATAAACAATACAACAGAGTCCAGTGATTTTAAATCGTACTATTACTTTTAGAATTCCATGGCGTTATTACTTGCAATTAATGAGCAGTCTTAGTGTGGTAGATAGTAGTTCCAAGCTTACAAAAATTCGGGTGTCGAGCCAATTACGTAAAGAAATGTTTTGCTCCATGAATGCCCAGTCTTTTAAATGATCGCTACTCTTCGCGAGAATAGACTTGTTCTTATAGTTGTTTCAAGAGTGTGATATTTTCGCACCAGTTGTTGGGTTGGGTTGTTTTACCTCTGAGCGGCACTTTTTTTGCACACCATGGGCTAAATGGCCAGGTCACATGGACCCCGAAGGCTCAGAGAAGGTTGGGGAAGGGGACCCACTGGAACAGCTGTTGGGAGAGAGATGGTAGCCTCCCGTCAAGGCCACCCAGCGTGTTCTTTAACGTGCACAGGGTATGTCTCTCCCGTACACGAGGCCACGGCTTAACGTCCCATCCGACGAACGGCGGCCTTTCGAAGCCCATCGATGTCCCCTACTGACCGTGGGAGGGCGGGGAAATTTGCGGAGATAAATCTCGACGCTGACCCAGCTGGGACTCGAACCTGGGAACTACAGATTACGAGCCTGGCGCGCTACCGACTGAGCCACCCCCGCCCCTTTTCGCACCAGAATTTTAAGCTATGAGAATAGCCATATTAATTCAATGATAGAAATCAATAAAGAACTATCAAACGAACTACTTGAAAAGATCCTTCCAAGACTCGGTCAATGGAACCCAACAAACAGAATAGGGGCATTTATTATCTAAAAATATTATTACAAGTTCGAGAATTAAAAATAAGTTTACACCTGTATATAATTTTGTGGAAAAAATGAGTTTGTCAGTTCACGGGACGATCCGAGAATTTTTCCACAAAAATAATTTATTGATATATCAACAGTTAATCTCTGTATTTACTATTGATTGAAGTTTACATTTGTTTTGCAATGCACCGCCACTTGACATGATTCACTGTTCAAAATATTTCCCATCCATCATTGTGCAAATGAATACGAAAAAAGAATTATTGCTTTCTAAACAATAATACGAATCATGGTTTTACACGACTATAATAAGGGTTGGGTTGTTTTACCTCTGAGCGGCACTTTTTTGCACACCATGGGCTAAATGATCAGGTCACATGGACCCCGAAGGCTCAGAGAAGGTTGGGGGAGGGGGGACCCACTAGAACAGCTGTTGGGAGACAGATGGTAGACTCCCGTCAAGGCCTTCCAGCGTGTTCTTTAACGTGCAAAGGGTATGGCTCTCCCGCACACGGGGCCACGGCTTAACGTCCCATCCGACGGACGGTGGCCTTTCCAAGCCCATCGGTGTCCCTTACTGACCGTGGGCAGGGCGGAGAATTTTGCGGAGAAAAATCTCAACGCTGACCCAGCTGGGACTCGAACCTGGGAACTACAGATTACGAGCCTGGCGCGCTACCGACTGAGCCACTCCCGCCCCGCTATAATAAGGGTATATATTAAAAGTGTCAGCAAGTGGATATACGATAGGAATAACTATATATTAACTACAAATCCTTCCTCCGTCGAATAAAACAATATACTTATAAAATTTCCAGAGAGATGATTTCCAATAGCTTTTTCAAAGAGCAAGGGAAATTCTAAACAGCAGTACAAATGATTAATTCCTGAGAGATCAGCAAGATTAATTGCTTAATGCGTATAAGCAATGAAGAATACCATATTCGAATCTGTGCTCACACCTGAGTCCATTCGAAACAATAACCATTAGAACTTTTGATTTTAAAATAGGCCTGTGTTTCCAAAAGTTTGATATCTGAGTAAATTCTATTATTCAGGTGACAATGTGAGCACGATTGAACTTGGCCACTTTCTCCGTTTTTGCAACCTACATCCTAGACACAAGACTTCGTGAGCACCTTTCCTGCATACCAAAATCTAAATACATGGTGTCCACCACAAACTTGACCAATGTTGCAAAATACTTTTATTCATCAATATACTTCAAATTTCTATTTTTGTATCGTTTAAAAAAACGAGCTGTTGTTTTCACTTTATCATCCGTTCAGTCTGTAAGCTATTAAAACTTTTTAGTTTTCAGAGATAAATTAAAATTGGATAGGTACTAAAAATGAGTTCAGGCTCAATTTTTCCAGCCCTCATTTGGACAATTGTTGATTCCGAGCCGGCCCATGACCGATTTGAGGAAAAAAACTCTCTGACGCATCATAGACACATGACTTTCGTGATTATTTACGACTGAACTTGGCCACTTTCTCCGTTTCTGCAACCTACATCCTAGACACATGACTTTCATGAGCACCTTTCCTGCATACCAAAATCACACGATCAGTGCGACTGAGTGTGACGGAACACCTGCCGCACACTTTCTCCTTTCGGTCCGCCTCTGGACGGCGGATCTGGGTAAGTAGGTTACACTTTCACCTCCGTGCGGCGTCTTGCATATCTTCCCTTAGTGGCCTTGAAACCCTACAGGCCTCGGCTCATAAGTGGGACAAGATGGCGGAACGTTGCACACGTCATCCTGCCGCCCTCGCACTGGTGGTTCATAGCTTAAGCAATCACAGCGGTCATCACCAATCGCCAACATGAAAAGTGATGCTTGACCAACGTTGAAACATACTTTTATTCATCAATATACTTCAAATTTCTATTTTTAATCGTTTAAAAAAACGAACTGTTGTTTTCACTTTATCATCCGTTCAGTTTGTAAACTATTAAAACTTTTTTGTTTTCAGAGCTAAATTAAAATTGGATAGGTACTAGAAATGAGTTCGGGCTCAATTTTTCCAGCCCTCATTTGGACAATTGTTGATTCCGCGCCAGCCCATGACCGATTTGAGGAAAAAATCTCTCTGACGCATCACAGCACACTAATTGTTTATTACATTTTTAATTATAATCACTTTAAGAAAGAATTAAAATATCAATGCTTTTTGGAACGAAAAAATGCAAAAAAAAAACTTTCTATATTTGAAATTTTTGAGTCCTAGCTCATTTCTAATAAGCATTAATGCAATAATATTTATTAATGTAATATTAGGATGCACATTCTCGTAACTTCCAATAGTTTATATGCTACCGCTAAAGTTCGAAAGCCGTTAATGTGCATATTACCTAGCTAATCTGCAGATTAACTGATTTGCTCCGTTAAAGTGCGGAATCAAGAGTTTTCCGCATTTTACCTAGGTAATGTGCACATTAACGGCTTCCGTATCGTTAAAGTTCAAAAGTAAAAAAAAAGGCTATTTCTAGTGTCCGAGAGTAGAGTTGAAACCAGGTCATCCCTCTGTCAACATGAATCAGTCGTCCGAATTATAGAAAACGCCCCCAAAATGAGCAGGCCAAGTGAGAACGAATCACTTTACTGATTCGTTCTCACTTGGCCTCCGCTCATCCGGGGCGTTTTTTATAATGCGGACGACTTAATCACGTGACACGAAGATTCATATTCAAGAGATTCACCACTTTACGGATTCGTTCTTGGCTTTCGCACATTAGGGCAATTCCAAATGCCATTTTAGTAATCCCTGTTGTAACAAATGATTTTATTGCGTCTATACAGGGTGAATCTGAAAAAGTGGGCAAAACTTTACGGGGTGGTAGAACGTAGCTATACGAGCAATATTCGTCATAGAAAGTATGGGCGGAACGCAAACGGCGAGCCGCTAGGTGGCGTTGGAAATGGTATAAAAGGGTCGGTCCTCGCACCCAACGGCATTTCTACCGTGGATTGCCGAGATGATGGCTGATTACAGATTACAAAAAATGGCGGATATGCACTTTGTGTACGGTGCGGCGGACGGGAATGCGAGTGAGGCACAGAGACGTTACCGCGACCGGTTTCCGATGAGATGCACTCCAGATCGGAAAACCTTCGAGCGTTTGCAGGTGTGAAGCCTGCATTACAGCTGGCGGCAGCTCTTTTGAGCAATTTCTTTGAGCATGTACCTCAATTACATTCCTGTTAATAAAATGTTTCCTGAAGTATCTCCTCTCCTTCTTGTGTTCATTCTTTAAATGTGACAGTGGAAAACTACCTTTTAACTTCTCACCGCTTGCGTTCCGACCATACATTCTATGACGAATATTGCTCGTATAGCTGCGTTCTACCTCCCCGTAAAGTTTTGCCCACTTTTTCAGATTCACCCTGTATAAATAACATTTTGTATGCTGTATAATTCAGCAGATTGTTTATTTTACACTTTAATTGTCTATCATTAGTTATTTCATAGAATACCTAGTTATTTCATAGAATAACTAGTTAAAGTGTGGAATTATTAATTTATTACACGCTTTAACTGATTTGATCAGTTATTTCATGAAATAACTAGGTATTCTATGAAATAACTGAATTATACACTTTAACGGTAACATATCAACTAATTTGTTGATTGTTTGATTGTATAAACTTGATTCTTTAGATATCGAAAAACAAATAAATAACATTATGTTAATTTAAGCGTACAGAAACGTTGCTGTTGTTCCAGCAAAGATCTTATTTTCACTTTAACGAGTGCCTAGTAGGTAATGTGCAGATTATCTAGGTAATTTGCAGATTACCTAGGTAATTTGAGAAATGAAACAATTTTCCGCACTTTAACGGATCACCCTAGTTAAACTGCAGATTAGCTAGGTAATGTGCACATTAACTGATTTCTGCACTTTAGCGGTAACATATACACCGTTAGAGGGCGTCCAAAAGTTGGAAAATGGAGAACCTCAAAAGAATATTTTACATAATCTGTTCACGCTAGCTATGGTCATGTATGCTACAGATTTGAAATTTTGATGGGAGAATGCGATTGGTCAAAGGGTTTAAAATAAAACAATAAATTAATGCAATTTCTTAGGTTTTTCTTTTTTCATTGCCTGAGATTTTCGTTTATAGGAGAATTTTGTTTTTTGTAATCTGTAAGAATTGATTTATAACTCCTAAATTACACAAAGATACTTGTCAATTGTATATTTCTGTCAGCTTTTTTTTAATCCTTTATTTTATATTATTTCTTTTGCAGTTTCCACTCAAATTTGATGGTAAATTTTATGCTGTAATGTTTCTGTAAATGAATATGGAAATAAAGTAGCAGCTTGCCACAGAAGTCTGACAGAAACCTGTCAGTATAGTATGCCATAGATAAGGTTGGTGACGAAGGCGAGACTTCAGAAGAAAAACAACACATTTATGCCTTACTTCGGGCTCGAACGCAGGTCCCTTTGATATATAGCAAAACATGCTAACCAGTCGGCCATTGAGATGGTAGGGGGTTTACAATTACACCAGTATTTTTGTCCCCTTAACCTCAGGCGGAGGCGGGAAGACACAACTTTAGTTTTAAGATATAAATGAAAAATTCTTTTTAAGTTGGATAGTTTCTAATGGAAGATTACTATTTGCGTTTTCCGAACATTCATTTTCGAATTTCCATAATAGAGGGTAAAAAAAAAGTCAGTAAATGGCAAACTTAAATCCTTTTAAAAACGAGTAATCCATATTCGCTAAAGACGATATGTTATTTTCCTAGAGAGTATTTTTGTTCGCTTGAATACATTTCGTATTCATTTCAATATAAGTCAAGGATGACATATTGTTTCTATTATCTGATGATTTGCTTTTAAATCATGAAGGATGATTAAAAGTCTGAAGCAAAGAGATCTGGATTCGAAGGAGTAAAAATATTTGGTTGCCTGGCAACAAATACGCACACAATATTGCGGTGGACACCTACATTTGCTTCCGATGTTAACAAACTTTTTGAAACTTTTTGCGTAGTGAATGGAAATCTGCTAAGAGATCGCATCTTAAATAATAGTGGCCCAATTTTGGCAAAGAGGTTAGATGATTAAAAGATAGCTGGGCTAAGTGCGTAAGTTATTTTTAATGTAAGCTTTCAAAAACGAAAGAAAGAATATTCTGCCAGTTGTCATTGTGAATCGGTCCCTTCTTTGTATAAGAGAGCTCACAGCTGCGGACAGGAGACGGCCCCAGTTGTCAGATCGAATGCCTCATTCAACAATGGAGCACATGGTTAGAGAAATAAAAACAGAATACAGCAGTACCGCTACTGCAGGGGCTGGGTCCCAACCACTATTGAGCAACGCGGTGGCGTGCGCGCTGCAACGTCTTTCACTGCGTTTCCTACATCTTAGTATGTGTAACGGTCGTCGGATTGGAGCGCGGTTTCCCAGGCAGCTCATTAACAGCCTACAGAGGTCAGAGGTGAATCTATTGCAGGAGACAACCAGCAGGAAAGATAGTCTGAAGGGAAGGAATAAGACGCAATCTTCCGAGTTTTTTTTCAACATGGGAAAAGGATGGTAGCTGTATCGTAAGGAAGTGAAATGAAAGAAAACTATTTAACTTCTACACGATAGAGATTCCAGAGAGAATATGTGTGAAATTGCCTAAGGCTCCCAGGTGTGGTAATCTGAGATTCCAGGTATGGCCAAGTGTAACCACAGTAGGCATTTCATGACTCTCATTGGAGAGCAAGAGGGCAGAGATGCATTTGTGTCCTGTGACGTCTTCCGTGAATGGCGTCATGCTTTACTGGTGACGTTACTCAATCAATGGTTTTATTCAGGGTTAATTTCCGCTAAGGCATTGTATCCATAAATATCAAACTTCAGCTGAAGTGCTCAGAGACATTAGATCAAATGATATTATCCCCAAAGCTGCTTCGGTGATGCATTGGTTCACTATAACACCGAATTCAAATCCTAGGTGGGGGGCATGGATATTTGGTATATGTTCTGGACTTGTACGAGAAACTATAAAAGCAAAGAGCTTCTCGTTTCTCCGTCTTTAATGCAAACAAAATATGCATTAAAATTTTGTCTAACGAAACAGAAATGCAGATTGGGAAAACAGTTTTTATATACGAATATTATTAATTTATATATTAGTAATAGTCAATGTTATATTTTAATTTGAACATTATCGTTATATAAATCAAAAGACTGCAACAATTTTGCAAGTTCTAGACATGAACAAAATTTAATATTTTATTCATAACACAGACCTTTCTGTTATGTTTTAATATTATTAATCCACTGGTAAGTTAATTCAACTCTTGTGATAAGTTGACTTAAAATACGTAAATGCTGATTTTGAATAAATATCCTTTATAAAGAAAGAGCTATCTTCAAATTGATGGGTCCATAGCAGCCTGACAATATCATATATAACTATTTTCACAGGTGGATTCTTTATGAGACCTCTAGGATTAACTGATTAAAAAAAGGCAGGAAAAAATCATATGATTAAAGAATTAAACCATAAAAGTTTCTAATATGTCGATATTACTTAAGGAAAAAGACTATATTTAAGGCCCCTTTTACATTCTTTATCGATAACTATCAAAAAGGTACTAAAGTCCCTTCCAGCTTTCATATTTCAATTACCTACAGTAAAAGAGATATTTGATACTACCTCAGATGGTTCGCGGCTGATTTTAATCTGCCTCGCGTATGAACCGCGAATGAACAAGCTATGGTTACCTGCTATTTGTTTCACAGTGTATGGTTTAAATTGTCCAGTATGTCGTGATTTTTTTTTGTTTTGATTGTTGCCATAACTCTCTAAAATGAATATCGATACAAAGTGACTGATCACTATGGTTGGGTTGGTTCAGTCAATAGTGAGTCAGGCTCATAATCTCAGTTAATTTGGGTTATTTTACCTCTGAGCGGCACTTTTTGCGCACAATGGGCTAAATGGCCAGGTCATAAGGACCCCGAGGGCTGAGAAGGTTAGGGGAGGGGACCCACTGGAGAGCTGTTGGGAGACAGATGATAGCCTCCTGTCAAGGCCATCCAATGCGTTCTTTAACGTACAAAAAGTATGGCTCTCCCGCACACGGGGTCACGGCTTGACATCCCATCCGATGGATGGCGGCCTTTCCAAGTCCATCGAGTGTCGTCCCCTACTGACTGAGGGCAGGGTTTTGCGGAGATAAATCTCAACGCTGATCCAGCAGGGACTCGAACCTAGGAACTGCAGATTACGATCCTGGCACGCTACCGACTGAGCCATCTCCGCTCCATATTGCGCTTCATTCATGCAAAAGCTTCTTTCCAAACGCTGTGATGTTATGCGCAGTAGGCAAGCCTATCTCATAATCTGCAGTTCCTAGGATCCAGTCCCAACTGTGCCAAAGTTGAGGTATATCTCCGATAACCTCCACCCTGTCCACGGTCCGAAAGAGGACACCGATAGACAGAAATTCCGTCGTTCATCGGATGGAACATTTAGCCGTGGCTCCATACGCATAAGAGCATTAGCCTGTGCACGTTAAAGAACATGCTGGATAGTCTTGATGGGAGGCTACCATCTGCCTTCTAACAGCTGTATAGTGGGTTCCTTTCCCAGACCTTCTCTGAGCCCTTGTGACCTGGCCACTTGGTTCATTTTTTGTGTAAAAAAAAAGTGCCGCTCAAAGATAAAACAACCCAACTGATCATTAAAGTGAAGGCACATTAAAATTTGTTAGATGATTTTCACGAACTGTAAATATAACAACTGGGAAGGGAGAACAAAGTCGAATTGCCAAAATTAAAAAAAAAGCTTGAAAACTTCATTATGTGCTCATCTTTGCAAGCAATTCGTCAAAAATATTATTCACGCATGCAAAAGTAAAAAAATTTCTTATCTCCTCCAACATCAAAATATAGTGTGATAAATATCCCTTTTAATAGTTTTGACAATTTATGAGATAAACTAGTCTTTCCTCACGTTTTCTCCACGTTTTGTGAACGTAATACAAATTGATAATACGATTTAGAGTCCCTTTTGCGACAACTCGATAGTAATCAATAATGTGAAAGCAATGCAAAAGATACTCCCACGATAGAGGCGCGACCCACCAGTTTAATTGTGAAATGGACCTATGCTACTACCTTATCCAAAATAACGAGATCAAAGTCATTTCAGATATGTGGAAATTTCGAATACGCCGCAAAGTTTCATATTTAAATTTCTTTATAAAGTCTTTAATTTCTTGGTCGCTTTTTAAAAAAAAAAATGCTTAAGCTAGTTTGCCTGGGGAGAAAAAAAAACTTAAAAGAATTACACATATTGCAAATAGTAATGATTATTATGCAACATTCTTATCGGAAATGGCAATGGGAAGAAATTTTTAGGTCAAACACCTAAATTTTGATCTGTTCATAGAGAAAACTTTACGGCATAAAATTGTAACACTAGAGACAAGAAAAATAAGACTACAGAGGAAAATAAGAATGGGATAATATTCAATATATTCTTTGAGATTTCGGTTCTTTTACCTCTGAGCAGCACTTTTCTGTACACAATGGGCTAAATGGTCAAGTCATGAGGACTCCAAAGGCTAAGAATTGGTTAGGGGAAGCAACATGATAGTTTTTAGGAGGCAGATGGAAGTCTCTCGTCAGGGTCATCAAGGGATTCTTTAACATGCACAGAGTACAGCTCTCTGGCACAAGAGGCCACGGCTTACCGTTCCATCTTACTTATGTTGTTTTTAATTATCTTTCTGAGACCATCGGTATTCCTTTTCTTATCGAAGGTAGGGGATAAATAATAAAATACCTCCTCAAGCACCTGCTTGCCACAGAGGTCTGACAGGAGCTTGTCAGTTTATATGCCACAGGGAAGGTCTGTGAGGAATGCGAGACCTCTGCAGAAAAACAATACAAACATCCGTGCCTTAACTGGGGCTCGAACCCAAGTCCTTTTGATCACTAGCTAAGCGCACTAAATATTAAACCAGGGAATAGCGGAGATAAATCTCAACGCTGGCACAGTTGGTGCTCGAACCTGAGAACATTAGATTAAAAGCCGAGTGCCAGTGCACTACCGAGGAGTTAAACCCCCGGCCCTATTCTTTGTGAAAACTCAATATTTTTGTCTCTACGGTCGCCAATACAAATAAAATTTCTTGGAAAAATCATGATATCAAAAACATTTTTCCAAATACTATGTATCGGAACATATTGCAAAACGCAAAAAGTAAACATTATCCAACGACTACTAGGTTATATTACTATGCAAATATCGTCGACAATGGCAGGTTCCAGTTCTGCAAGACAAAAAATATTCTTTTTCGGAATGAACTTTACTTAAATAGGAATTTGCTTGTGAAACGATAAAGAAATGAAAGGGATGGATTCAATTTTTGTGTGTTTTTCTGTGAGGAAACTCACCCTGTGTTCGTCAAGGTGGGGCTGTTGTTTTATTAGCAACAGTCCCTCCCCCCCCCCCCTCTATATACACCTCTACATGGAGATATAAATATTCTGTGGTCATCACGATATCAAAATATTTCTGACAATATTGACCATTTTTTAAAGGCAAATTTAGGATTTTATTTCTTCGACAGAGGATACTCAGTTAAATAGATGTAAATAGTACAAGTTTGAAACCGATACGCAGCTAAATAAATGTATCCACCCAGACGCAAGCACCGAAAGTAGATTTGCCCTATTTAAAGATTCAACCCATAGAAGCAGCCAAATGCTTTAATTACTAATCCAAGAACATAATCGAACACATCGCATAACAGAACAACGAAAAGGCTTGAGCTACATACTTTGCTACTCTTGCAAACAAAACCCCGACCTACTGACACGTACTGCTTTTAGTCTCTTGTGTAACTGCAAAACGCTCCTGCTCAATGGTGATCAAATGCCACTGCTCACAAGGGCCTAACATCAGAGCCACAGAGCACAGCATTTCCCAACAATAGACTACCGTTCGAGTAGCTCCGTTCGCCACAAGCAGGTTTGTTATGCCGAGTATCAACACTACACATACGTGACCCCCACATTACATTAAATGAACTTACTTAACTGTCTGCTACATTCTGTGCCCAAAATCGAAGTGAACTATTTAATGGTGGAATTTCAGAACCTATAAGAAACAAACGCAATGTTTGTATTCAGTTAGCATTCGGTTTTAGACCCACGTGTAAATAATGACCTCTATAGGAATTAAATTTATCCATATATTTTACAATTAGTTGTAAGATAAATGCAGTAACTTGATATAATCTTCATCGATTTAATATCTGATAGTTTTTTTATAAATAAAAATAAATACCCCTCAAGCAGCTGCTTGCCACAGAGGTCTGATAGGAACCTGTCAGTTTATACGCCATAGTAGAAAGTCTGAGAATGTCGGGACCTCAGCAGAAAAACAACACACACATCCATGCATTACCAAGAGGTCGAACCCAGGTCCCTTAGATCAGTAGCCAAATGCACTAACCATTCGGCCACGGGACGGCTGGTTTTTCCTTACGACAAAGAAACAGAAAATTTTCTCATTCCTATAGCAATTTTTATATCAGATATATACTCGATTTAGGCATAAAGGTGTATAGGAATCAAACAAAAAATTTAAAAATATCTATCTTCCTATAACGTCCCGTGGCCGAGTGGTTAGCGCGCTTGGCTACTGATCTACGGGACCTGGGTTCGAGCCCCGGGTAAGGCATGGCTGTTTGTGTCGTTTTACTGCTGAGGTCCTGCCATCCTCTCAGACCTTCTACTATGGCATATAAACTGACAGGCTCCTGTCAGACCTCTGTGGCAAGCAGCTGCTTGAGGGGGTATTTATTATTTTTTTTTTATCTTCCTATGTGCGCCCTAAAAAGTAGAAAATAAACCTTAAACATATCGATATGTATCATAAAGAACTAGGTGACTTCCTCGGTTGCAGGAAATTTTTTGCAAGAAACCAAGCAACAGCTTCAACCATTAAAAGAAATAAGATATATTGATGTACAGGGAATCAAAAAAATACGAATATTACTTAGGTTCAAGCAAGATACCAAAATTTGGCTGTCCACCTAGTTAGCGTGAAATGTTTTTCAGATTTATACTCCATTGTCAGTTGTCACCATGTCATTTGTAAATATGAATTTTTACATAAAATTTAATGAATGCATTTTGAATCATAACAATGCTACTTCATAAAAGAAACTACTAATTACTAAAATTGTAATTTTTTTATATTCTTTCACCTTTTAGCAGACTTTTCAAAAGGAATCTCACTGAGAAAGAAACATTATGCGTATTCTAAATGAATTGTCCAGAGTATCATTGGATTGTCTTAGTTTTTATCCTACTCTTAACTGTAAAATGTCTCTCATAAGAAACACTAATCAGAAATTACTAAAAAAAATACTTTTTTGGGTTAAATGTTGAGATATATATCCTTGTGGCTTAGGGACTGTTTTTAAAATGCAAGACATTAATAACTGTTAACGATCAGCGTGCAGTTTCTCATGAGTCATCTCACTGTTCTTCTAATGAAGGTCTGGCGACAAATCTAGTTGAATGCCTTCAATCCTAGTTTTGGAGACAAATGACTGTCTCTTCGTAGCCTCTTTTGGAGTAAACGCTAATAGTAAAATTGTGGTGCAGAGAAATCCAACAGAACATATTTTCTTCCACAGAATATAAAATTTCTTGAGTATAGTTAGCTTGATTCGCTATGGAGAATGGAGATATGGTTTCGAAACATGGATAAAGTGTTTGTTTTCTGTTGCGGTTACCTTTTTCAGGCTAGTAAGACCTCTATGTGAAGTCAACTCAAGTGTATGTAATGCTTGAGGTGTAATACAATATACTGATCTAAACTAGAGGCGTCCACAACCTTATTAATTTGCAGGACATTTAGAACATTGCAAATATGTCAGAACATCGTTTCGTACAATAAATGGCAAACATTACAAATGGTAAGCACATGGGTATTATTGTGATGAGATTTAATCCTCATTTTATTGTCTATATTTAAATTTCATTTAATTCAAAAGTTTTCCTATAGTTACTCTGTAAGAATGAGCATAAACTGCTTAAAATAAATGCTAGTTCTCAGTTACACGAATACTAATACTCATTTGCATTCACTCAGTTGAATGATAAACCTGCCTCGAGGGTCAGATGCAGGTCCCTGATCTAAACTGTATCAGTAAACATGATACTTCAAGCATCGTTATGTAACTAGTTCCTATGATATTTCCATTTCACTGATTTCATGGGACTTCAAGAAATTTTTTGGAAAGCAAGTATTAAAAGCCACCGAAAACACATTAATTTTTAAGAAATAAGAATGGCTGAAATAGTCATCAAAAACATTTTTCAGTGAATTTTAAATGTCTGAAAACGATCTGGTGGTATTACTTAGAGCAGTTGACAAATCGAAACAAATATTTTCAATGATATAGTATTGTTGTAGTAGTGCTGCAACTTAAGGTAATAAAGCAGAGAGAGATTTAGTTACAATAACACAATATATTTGCAAGTATTTTTGACTGCGTGCAGTCTAAAACCCATATGAGAAAAATACATTTCGTTAACCATTTTTTTTAATTTACTGTTTCTTTTTAAATCAATGTCTTTAGATTATTTAAATAAATGGGCGGTAGAAATTTAAAAGTTGCAAATTCTCATCTTATTTAACTGATCCATCCCCCCCCCCCCGCAGAATATATCTACTGCAATTCACATGGTCACATCAAGCAATTCAGTTTTTTGTGATAAATTTTGAATACTAACATAAATGGTGTACTGCAGAATGGAAACAATTCAAAATAATACATGTTAATTATTCAGTTTCTGGTACTTTTTAGTGATTTTAAACAACTTTAATGCATTCTTAAGCCGTCCCATGGCCGAGTGGTTAGCACGCTTGGCTACTGATCTAAGAGACCTGGGTTTGAGCCCCGGGTAAGGCATGGTGTCGTTTTTCTGCTGAGGTCCTGCCATCCTCTCAGTCCTACTCTGGCATATAAACTGATAGGCTCCTGTCAGACCTCTGTGGCAAGCAGCTGCTTGAGGGGTATTTATGATGGCTAACAATCCTATCCTTTTCATTTTTCAAATTATTCATTTGTTCCAGGGTTTTTAATATTCCATACCTAATCTACAACTGTATTCAACTATAATTTTAATAATCCAATCCAGCTTCATTTAAGCCTATTATATATGCAAAACTCGCATTATTTACATTTTGATATTTTCAGAATGTGCAAATAATTTATTACTAAAAAAATATTGAAATACAAATTTTTTTATTTCATTATTTTGACTTTGCCCTTCATGCACACATTCTTCAACATTGAGATTTCTTGTTGAAAACTAAAATGTTATTCCATTTATTTGTTCTGTACTTTTTCTTTTGTAGTTAAATAATGCTTAAAAATTTTCTGATTTCTCTTTCATAAGCAAAGATTTCAAGGAACATTTCTGACACACCTGGACAGACCCCTTTTAAGCTGATTTTATATAATATTTTGTGGATATAGTTTTTTGTTAGTGTGTTTTCATTACATATTTGCATACAGGTGTTCTTGAGGTACAATATTTTTTTAAAAAGTACAGACTTCACTTATCAGACATTCAACAAAAAAATGGACAGAACAAAATTATATGTAGTAAGGCCACATTCAGAGCTTTCCCTCACGAGATGACTTCAAATGGGATATGCTGGATGAGCACTGACTAATGACTTAGCATTTCTCTCCATGTACACTTACTCTTTAAAAAACAGAAACACTTTCCATGTGATTAACATATTTACATAGCTCATTCCGCCAATCTATGTCTATTTCAAAATAGAAACTGAATGTTCAATGCAATAAATGGATAAGACAGGTTTTGCAGCCAACCTATTTTCTAAATTTTATAAAACTTTTTTAATTTATAACTGCAACTAAAGTTTTATTTTTCCTTTTTTGCATTTCACTGGATTTTACACAAGATCAATTTCACATTTGATGTGATACCTTGAAATCTTACTAGTTATTATGTTGATTTTGATGTTCTGAAGTATGAATCTCCCCCTCCACTGTGCCAACAATGAGCTTTTCTCTGCTAATCCTACTAGTCTTCTGTGAGAAAAGGGACACTGACACACTTTGAAAGCTCACCATCCATCGGATGGGATGTGACTCTATATGTAGGTGGGCCAACACGTTAGATAGAACTAATAGGTGAAGGGGGGGACTTCCATCTATATACTAACATTTGCCCAGTGTCATACTCAACCCTGACCCTTATGACTAGCCATTTAGCTGACTGTGTATACAAAAACGCCACTTACAGATAAGTAAAATAGCCTACCAATATAAATGCTATGTAACCAAAAACAAAATTATATGCTAAATTCATATTTTAAAAGATGAACAAGGAGAGTTTTCCGTTTATATAAAAAATGATAATCACCCCTGAAGCAACTGCTTGAAACGCTGGTTTATTTAATATGCCATAGAGAAGATATGTGGTGAGAAAAGCGAGATCTCAGCAGGACAACACAAAAATTAAACATATTAATAAATCTGAATAGCAATCGTTTGCTAGCATGCACTGAATCTGCACGTTTTTTCTTACTTTCTTAATAACGCATATTTCTACTAACTAAATAACCAATACATGCCATATAAACAGGAAAACTAGACCATTGCAAAACTTCCAGTGAGAAAGGTGTGAACTTTTCAAATTATTGTTTTAATTGCATTCCACAACAAACTACAAAAATAAAATTCTAACGAAAAAAACATTTTGGTCTCTACAGTTCAAGATAAATATTATACTTCTTAATTTACAACTGTCAATATTTTAATTTACTAAAGAAGTAATATTTAAACCGTATAAATAAACTACAACATGGATGAAATGAAAATTTAAAGGAAATGTCATAAATGGAATACAAGCAGATTTTGTGTTCGGCTCGCCATGCTTATCCTACTAAGATGCAGAACCCACTGTCATTTCCCGCCATGAGTGCCTGCCAAGAAGTGAGTGTATTCCCGGCGCTGAGCATGGTGCGCGGCAAGAGAAAGTGGAACGTGCTGCTAACAGTGACCTACTAAATCGGTGCAATTGTGCTTGCGCCTGCGCCGTCACCGCGCCTGGCCAACGGGGGCAGTGGGTCAGAATTTCCATGAAAACTGGGTCGCCGCCGCTCATGCTACTTTTGGTGGCGACGCAGTATGTTTGTGTGGTCATCAGGGAACGCTTCACTTTCATTGTACCGGCGCACCTTTGAAATAAACCACAGAATGTTTTCCAATCCATCAAATGGCCAGGTGGTGGAAAACACGATCACTGGCACAAACATGTCAACAGAAATATAGATTGTTAGATATAAAATAACTGTATCGATTTGTAACAGGGTTGAAAACAAATAGTTTTTATCGGTAACCAAATTGTATACTATATGCGCTAATTAGATGAACTATTACATAATATGTTCTTTGCAATGTGTTACTTGCAATCACTTATAACATCGAAAATTGTTAAATCTTTGTTACACACTGCTGGGGGAAAAAAAAGAATAAGCTTTTCTTTTTCAAGGTGAATTCGTATTTTCAAAGATTTTACATACATTTGATACAGTTATTATTATATTCTAATATCGAAGTAATAATCTCAAGAAATTGGCATATGTCGGGTAATGTTTAATTTTAAACGTGGGACATAATTTGAGAATATATTTTAATTGACGAAAAAAAATCTACAGAAATAAAGATTTTAACTTTTATGACAATCGCATTTCGACTAGCATAACATTTTTATTTTTTTTTTCACTCAAAGAAAATTTTACTATATTCTTTGTTTAAAGTATATATAGAGAAATTTGCCTGCCAAAATGTTATCGCAGATCGCGAGTCGCATGTGACTGCGTGACTATCGAATGCAGCTCGCAATCAGATCATATTCTTCCTACACCCTGGATGCTGGAACGTGAAAAACTGGCAGATGATATTCAATGTCAAAAACATATTCAGCTTGATGGCTTTTTATATTATCTAAAAATTTTATAATTCTACTAATTCAAACTAAAAAAAATATGATGTTTTACAATTATCCGATATTATATATTTTTTTAATGCTATATATTTTCTATAGTTTGTATGTGGCTTGCCAGATATTTTGAATTTCATATCTGGTCAGTTGACTATTATTTTATTGAAACTAGGTTACGGGTTAGTAAGATTGTCTCCAGGACAAAATGTAGCACTACTTCAGCACGATACTCAGTTCTAAAGGCATTTGCACTCGTAATAATTTAATATTTAGTAATAACTTTAATTAGCAATATGTGATATACTGATCGATAACTGACCTAACAATTTCGTTTTATCCCTGCACTTAAATTGCGATGTATCCAGGTTTTCTGCAACAATTTAAAATTAATCTATACCAATTGGATATAACTTTTTATTAACCATTTTTTAAAATAGAGTTAAAGAGCAAAATTATTTATTGGGTAAGAATTCGTATTAAAATGATGAAGAAATAATGTGGGAAATTTATGAGTGTTCCGGATACATTTTTCTTTAGAAAAAAAACAACACTACTTTGTTTTTCTAATAAACATAAATAAAAGCAATGTAAATTCCACATTTGCTAGGGTCTTCGAAGAATATTTTCTAACTTTAACGTATCAAATTCTTCATCATCATCATCCTCCTCAAGCAGTCATGGGCTATAGAGGTCCAACCAGACCGTGCAATTTAGTTCTCCAAGCATATCTGTCTTGAGCTATATCTCCTGCATCTGGCCACTGCACACGAGTTCTAACAAGGTCCTGTTTGACATTGTCTGCTCACCGCATCCTAGGTCTTCCCCTCTTTCTGAGGCTTTTAGGCACACTGTTCATAACACTATTCGCTAATCTATAATTATCCATACGGGCAACATTGGCCAACGGAGTCTCTCTCTGCACAATATACTGCTCACAGGAAGTGTCCGACTCCTTTGCATACGTTGAGAAAAGTTATTATGAGTATTACCTTCATTTGCACAGAAATTTTTTCCAAAGAGGAGTCTAAAAACTGTACAAATTGAAACAGAACAATGCTGTGTGGAAAACATTTGAAACGCAGGACTTTTGGTAAATTTTTCCTTTTATTTTAAATTCACTAAACTTAAAGTATACCAGCAGTGGGGTGGGAATTTTTCCTCCCATCTAAATTTTCTTCTCGATGGGAGAACAAATTCGGTAAGAAAGTGGCCACCGTTGGGTTGGGTTGGGTTGTTTTACCTCTGAGCGGCACTTTTTTGCACACCATGGGCTAAATGGCCAGGTCACATGGACCCCGAAGGCTCAGAGAAGGTTGGGGAAGGGGACCCACTGGAACAGCTGTTGGGAGACAGATGGTAGCCTCCCGTCAAGGCCATCCAGCGTGTTCTTTAACGTGCACAGGGTATGGCTCTCCCGCACACGGGGCCACGGCTTAACGTCCCATCCGACGGACGGCGGCCTTCCAAGCCCATCGGTGGCCCCTACTGACCGTGGGCAGGGCGGGGAATTTTGCAGAGATAAATCTCAACGCTGACCCAGCTGGGACTCGAACCTGGGAACTACAGATTACGAGCCTGGCGCGCTACCGACTGAGCCATCCCCGCCCCCAAAGTGGCCACCGATGGAAACATTAAGCCATGGCTATGTCTACAGGAAAGTCGTTAAATGTACGTTAAATCTGCATTTAACTGTTCACGTTAAATAAATACGCTAGATAACCACGCGAAGGAGATTTCTATTAACAGCTATCACGTAGTCCCTTTCCCTTACACAATTCTAAGCCCTGGAGGTCCTTGTGATATGGTATTATGGGGACAGAGGTTAATCTATATTAACAATAAATAAAACAAACTCTCAGTAAGCCTAAGGAATTATATAAAGTTATAAACTAAATTTGATAGTTTATGATCGTGTAGATTTAAAACACAGAGACTAAAGCACATGCAAAAATTTGAGCATAAAATATATCGTACTACTTATCACTGATTATTTTGCTCGACTGAAATGATTAAGTTTATCACCTGACAAGCAGCATATGAAATGGTCCATAGTCATTTCAATATGCAACTAAATACTAGAATTAAAAAAAAATCGCATAATGACCTTACAATTCGTTTTTGCAATACACATTAGACGGTGGAGAGCAATACGACAGCACTAGCTTATTTCTCCTCTCAGTAGGTGGCGCTCGCGGTCCATTCATCTCTGTGTTCTGCACGATCAGCACAGGGAGCACAGCACCTTCTCACAGCATCATATAAATGAAAAAGCTAAACCAGTGTCACTATCGGTAAATACGATAACACTTCGCCCCTAATACGTCATCAAAGCCATCACCAGTGCGACTTTGTCACTAAAACGTGGCAAATTGCCAGTGTTTTTTTTATGTCGTAAGTTTGGTCCAGAAAGACAGCTTCAAAGATTCCACGTTTAATCAAATGTAAATGGCTCACCGTTATAGCTAGCTAGTAGCAAAGTCTGCGAATGCAATACTAAGAACTAAGACTACCTATCACATACGCATACACGTACTTAGTTCTAAAAGGTCACATCTTGTATCACAACAATAAAAATAATATAAAGTAATTTTCGCTACGTCTGGTTGAAAAATTTTCTTAAATGATAAAAAAAATCCAGCTGAAATTATTTTATGTAATATATATTTCTTTAAAAGCATTTTAGGAATATATATTAAAAGCCAATAACTAGTAAACATTTAACACTATAAAGTTTTCTTCAGAACATTGTCTAAACTGAAATTTATAATTATATTTAATATCTTTAGTTCATGCGATCAACATACTTAATAAGGAACTCAATGTATTCACAGTGGCGATGTCCATAGAAATAACTTTTTTTAATTTCATTTGTGATCTATGAAACTAAAGTCATCTACCGTAATGATAGATAAATAAAAATATTTGGTGGTAGAGTGATATCGTGTTAGCAAATTATTACACTGGTAACGAAAGCAATAGCAGTGTTTTGTACCTTTACATAAGTCATTAAGTTACAAAGATGTTTAGTTTTTTCATCGTAGATGCAAACAGCAAAAAATTTGAACAATTTTAATCTTTTCGAGACGGTTGTATTGTCAAATTTCTAACTCGAAAGGACGGCAAATTCCACCCCCCACTGGTGTAAGCGGTTTATAGCCCCTTCCACTCCCCTCATGGGTACCAGCCGAGAAGATGGGCACTCCTTCCAAGAATCATTTAATACAAAGCTTTTCCTTGCCCTTAGCTACGACCACGTTCTCAGACAGTGCCATCAGAAATGACACCACTTCCTAGTCAGTTCTTTTTAACCTACAATCAGGGAAAGGAAATAGCTGGAACAACTGTCCCTCTGGAATGTTTTCTTACAGTACAACTGTTGTACTACCCAACTTCTAAATGTTAAATTTGCAGAAAATTCATTTCAAACTGGTGGGATATGAACTTACTGTCGCCTCATTTTAAAACAATTATCAATAACTTGGAATTAAATATCAATATCATTGGCACGATACTTAAATTACAGAGCAAAACAACTGAACGTAATTATTTGGGTGATTACTGCTGCATTATTCTATTTTGTATCATAAGAAGTCTGCTATTTTATCAAAAACCACAATTTTTACACAATGGTTAATATAATTCAAATAAGCATTTTTTTTTCTGCAAGTAATCTCTAACACAGTCTTAGGTTATTCGAAGTTTAATTATCATGAATAGCACAAGGCCACGAGTAGAATAAATATCGCAGCTATTAACCTCAATAATCAATTTGAGATTTAATGCTGAACTAACAATTGTCAGTAATGATATCACCTAGTTATATTGAAAAAAAGTAACATGTTGCCAAATGATCATTGAAATGAAAAAAACTACATGATCTTATTCTTTTTGAGAGCGAGGTATATAACTGTAGTACGCTCATGATATTTATGATGTACAGAAATCCAGCAATAATGCTTTAGAACAGTAATATAATTAAATTTCAGTTCTTTATTAGTAGATGATTAGTTAACCTTGCTGGTGGATGACCCAGAATTTACCACTTTTTGATCATATTTATCCCAGTTCTTTTATTATCACCATAACACACTTATAAGAGAAAAAAAAGTTTATTTAAAGTAAATTTTTTTTTGGTAAACAATATTTGCATTAAACTCTTTGGCTGTAATGACTATTCAGTACACCGATTTTTTTTTTTTTAATCTTTAGGTCATTCTTTTTTTTCCCCAAAAAAATTTTAATATGGAAGATTTTAAGGAACAGTTCCTCATCGTAAGTCAGCATTGTAACTATCATACTTTGAGACACTTTTAAATAAATAAAATCCTTATCTTAATTATTAAGCAAAATAACTCTAAAGATAACGCAGCTAATATTTAAAACTTTAAATAAAAAAATCCGTACATAAATATAAATTTTTCGTAAATACACTATAAAAAGAACTCACCTTCAAGCTTCATGCCTACGTCAAGACACTTCTGAAACCTACAGTAGGGACACCGTTTTCGCTGGCTCTTGTCGATGTGACAGCTACGATCAGCAACACACGTGTACACTTTCTTGTTCTGTACCGTGCGTTTGAAGAATCCTTTGCAAGATTCGCAAGTGAGTAGACCGTAATGGTACCCTGATACTTTGTCCCCACACACAGGACACAGCTCTTCAATACCCTCTTTGGTGTCCGGGGGGTCGTGGAACTCGATGTTAGGAGGCGGGCCGGGAGTTGGCGCCGCCAACATTCCTGGAGGAGCTGACAAAAAACACGTATCCATTAGATGGGCAGTGGTCATCATCATGATTAAGCTTTATGTCTAACAGCACACACACTAACACAAGTTACGTTCCGGATTAAACAGTAATCAGGAAATTAAAGACCAAGCGGGTTTAATGCGGAATGACCGCATGACGAATAGTTGCACACCTCTATATTCCACATACAGTAGAATCCACAGTCGATCGGGACCGAAAGTGAGAGTGCAGCAAGAGCTGAACGCACACGTGCACGACGGACCGCCTGCTACCAACTTGGGCCGCAGCCGCGGAAGCAGTGAAAGTCAAAGCGGCGTGAGGCAAGCTGCATACACGTGACGCGGCTCAGTCGACTAGCCACTTTCGCCGACCTACTAAACACAAGTACTAGTGGGTCTATGTCAGCGCGAGCCCACTGACCCATAAACGCTGCCTGTCGCTGGCCAATCGCGAGCGTCCTCCTTGTCTACCTGTACGGACGCAGCCTGTCATCGCTACCCCGGGGGAAACAGAGATTTGTCAACTTTCACTTAAAAAGGGCTTTACAATGGTTGGGATCGAGTTAGGGGAAAAGTTGGGGCATAACAGGTTGGCATTTAATGTCCGATTCATTGATTCTGCTTGAACAGATATCAATGGCATAATTTTTCTAATGTAGCCAAAAGATCAGCGTTTTAAGAAAATACCTGGTCTGTAAACGAAGTTTTTCAATGCTGCAAAAAAAAAGGGGAGTGATCCGAAACGGTCCCTTCTTTAGCTTTTACTACTAGTAATATTTTATTTTGCTGCTATGTGGAGAATTAAACATTTACATCCAAAACATCAGATGTACATAAAACTAATTCACAGGATTCTGGTAGAGATGTGCAACTATACGATCCATCTTAACTGGCTAGAAAGGGTAAAAAGCATTACAATAAATTCCATTCCATGTGATCTGTTCCTTACCGATTTCTGAATGTGAATACGCAGTGAGAAGACCAAGTACAACAAGAGCCCCTCCCCCCACCAAAAGGAAATTTTTATTTTCAGATATGTGGGGAGGGCGCCTACGCCTTCCCCTATGTGCTTAAAAAGGAGATTTGAAGGAAATACTAAAATTTAAGAGGGTAGCTACGCCCTCGAGATGACATGTCATTCCAGGACTAAAAAAAATAAAGGATTAAAAAACTATTTTTTTGTATTACTTTGCATTACCTGTTTATTATACGTTATCATAAATTTTACCTGGGTAGAATTTTACCAATTTCTCCTAATATTTCTTCCCACTTTGCCCCTCCCCTTTACCTGAAATATGGTTAGGGCATCAACTGAAAATATTTTCCGGTTACTATAATAAATAAAAAATACCCCATCAAGCAACTACTTTCCAGAGGTCTGACAGGAGCCTGTAAGTTTATACGCCGTAGTAAGAAGGTCTGTGAGGATGAGGGGACCTCAGCAGAAAGACAACACTATCTATGCTCCGCCTACTTTATGACTGATGCATCTTTATGCAAAACTGATGCCATCCAAAATAAATCTAAAGTTCCCCCCCACCTCAACAAAAAAGGAAATAAAAATGAAACATTGACGCACTGCTCAGAGTTCCGAATCGAACTTTGAATATATAGGTCTGAAATGAGTGTTCCAGTGAAGGGGCAATCACAAGTTTTATATTTACTTTTTTTAAACCGCTTGCTGGATGATATATTTCTTTCACATGCCAGGATCTAGGAAAAAATAAAGGGTGGAGCGACGCAATCGAGCGGAAATCAGGTAAAACGGGGAGGGGGAAGAGATTGAATTTTCCATTGCAATGTAACATTTTCCCCTTCGTTTTTGAGGTTTTTTTTTTTAAATTATTGTAAAATGAATGAAATTTGCGCAAATTTAATTATACTTGGCCTCCATTGCCTTTACTTGCATTCTCGGGGGGGAGGGGGCTTACTCCGCCTATATATACGGTTCTGTTCTTTCACATAATTTTTCGTATCAACAAAGCCAGCATTCTAAACTATCACATTGGGTGTTTTAGCTCTAGCAGATAATTGTTTGCATAAATACAGTTTTAATTTAAACGTACAAAAACGATACATCAGAAAGAAAATGGACTTTAAGCGAATACCTGACTTGCTAGTGGGGGAGGGGAAGACCAGTATAAGCGTATGTATATGAAAACTCAAGTACACCATGCAAACGATGATGCACTTTTGCGCATATGATACGTCAACATATATGCATTTAAGAAAAATTTGGGGGAGAGCATAAACTCGGTATTTTATGCTATATATAACTAAGTCCTGAGTAGACTATAATTACCTTGATTATAAAATGTATAAATATAAAATCTTAAGATTTATATTTAAGCCACTGTTTTCGATGTGTGCATTCTACTAATACTGGGTACAGAGGAAAAAATGTCTTGAGCTGGGTAGGATCAGGCTCGACTATTTTCTTTTCACATAAATCATTAAATTTATGTCAGGTTATCTAGTAGTAGGGTGACTTTCGGCTTGACGGCTTTTTGGACGGTGTTTTCGTGAGCTTTTTCGTACAAGCGACGAAACTAGAATGTATGCGAAGGCTCTTTGCGTCGGAGACTGCATGATGCCAGAAGATAGCGATGGAGATTTGTTCTTTGTGGTGATAAGAGAGAGATGTTCAAGGAACTCCCTAACGGGAAAAAAACATCTGTTCAGTTTTCAAATGATCCTTAAACTTCTTTCCAACGAAGTATTATACTCTTGCCACCTTGTCAGTTAGCTGTTTAACGGGTTAAAAAAACCTTCGCTGAACTGATGGTCCCACGATGCGTACTCGGGTTTCTTCTAATTCATCCTACTCCGTACTGTTGACAAGTTTTTGTAGGTCTTGTTAGCTCGTTTCCCATCACCATTCAATAATACTTCTACATCGTCCTCCGTCATGCCGTTGAAACCTTCTCTGCCTACCTGACGAGCAACGTTAACAATCCTCTTGGGGGTCAGTTGTCTAGGAGCGGGGTCGCGTACTCTGAGTTCGCGTAATTTGAAACCCAACTGTACCTACCATGAACTGTGAGTTGAGGCTACAGAAGAAGGCATTTTTTGTATGACAAGTGTTTAACTTGCTTTTGTTAAGCTCCTAATTGCATGATTCTAATGATTTTTTACAAATCATTTATGTGCTTAAGGAGGTAGGGTCACTATATTAAATAAGATTTTAAAAGTATCATATATAAAAAAAAGGTTTAAGGGCTTATTTTGTTCCATAAATTATCCTAATGTTCTTAGTCAGTATCATGGGTTCGGTAATTCTCCAATGGATGACCTCAAAAATTTCACTTATTACGCTGTCAGGATGAATTTGCACGTGTGATATCAATATCAAATCATTTATCTATTTTTTATGTTACATTTTACTAACATTTATCATTAGATGTTTAAGGAACAAATTGCTACTAACATGATTCAATATTAACATTTTTTGGGTAAAAATTCGTTTTTTTTTTTAATCTTTGATTACGAAATTGACAATTTTTTGTGTCACCCACCATATATGAGCCTCTCAAAAGCCAAACTGATCAACTCCACTTTTTGTAAATTTCGCAATTTTAGTATCAAGCACATTATTTTTATGTATTTTTGCATCTTGTAATATAGAACCTATATCTATAATATTACTCTACATAATATTTCTTTGTTCGTATATTTCAAGCCAAGTTTTCAAATTAAATATTAGAGAACATCAATTTTCTCCACTTTTTATTTTATGGACTTGATCAGTTTGGCTTCTGAGAGGCTCATATAAGAAAATTTAACTAAGAATAAGTAATCTAGTCCAAAAAGCCTAAAGTTTTATGCCATTTTATTCTCAAAAAATTACCCTTTAACCAGCACTTTTCACCCCCAGGGTCCCGTTGATCAGTAGCCATGCCCGCTAACTGCTAGGCCACCTGGACGATTAGAGCTATTGTCATTTATTGATTTTAACTATTTTCTGGATACTGTATGATCACAACTGCTTTCATTACCTTTTAAAGAAATTCGATAACTTTTAAAATCTACATACCACCAACAAACTGTAACAATGTTGCTTTCCCTCTACGTGGGATAGTCGAACGAAGGAGATCTCTTATAAGGTTAAATAATGCCACTTTTATCAAGCTTTAATTCCAGGACAAAAGGATGTTTCTAGCCAATGACTGGTGAACTCAAATGAAATATATTTTCCCCATTCCATACCAGACTGGGTTTGATCACGAATTTAATGAAAGGTATAAAAAAGACGACGGAGTATTTTCAACAGCAGAAACTTCCAAGAATAAGTGATTCGAAGATTAAAGCTTTTGGCAGATTTGAAAATTACGTCTATCTCACGTTAGAAATGATTAAAGCTTATGGAAATTAAAACCTTGAGGTCTTTCATTAGTACCTATACAATTCAGAAAGAATTTTTCAATTATCTCTTAAAACAAAAATGTGTTTCCCCGACACTCCGAAGGGTTAAATCATTGCAGTCGGACAAACCAAATGAACCTCACCACCAAAATTTTAAATTTCTAACATAAATATATCGTTTGCGATATTCTTCTAAAATTCTACAATTTCTTCACTGTTACAAATACAATTAAAACTTTGGGGAGATTCAAAAATGCGAATCGTAATTTAATATCTGCCTAGCCAACCCAAAAAGAATTTTTAATCTCTACAAAAAGGTTGAATGTCTGCAAAAGTGAAGACGACAAAGTGGAAACAAATTTTTTTTTACGTTTTCTTTAAAAACTAGTTAAAAATGTATATATATTATACAGTCGAAAGCTTTTGTTAAAACTGTCAATTTCTTTTACCTATCTTCCTCTTGCTCTTTGCTTGACATTTGTTGGTTTGTGGATTTGTAAAAACAGTTGTTCCACCGTATCTTTCGAACGATGGAGAAACTTAATGATTAATGTGTCAAATGAAAGCTTGTGATGCGGAAGTGTCAATAAGCTTTAAAAAATTGACCCCCATGCTTTCTTCCCCCCTAAAAAAAGGGGGAAATACAACAGAAGAATAGTTTCCGTATCTCCAGAATGTTAATGCCGAAAGTAACCAGCATGTTAAATAAAACATTGGATAGCCTGGATGAGAAGTTCGGTTTCTTAACAGCTTTCCAATGAATTCTCTACCAAGTTCTCAGCCCTTGAAGTGGTTGTGACCTTGCCATTTAGCCAATTGGGTGCACAAAGGTGACGCTCAGAAGTAAAACACTAACACCAAATTGCTTTTGTGATAGAAATCCAATATGATTAAAAGATATAGTCACTCCCACTTAAAACGAATTTGAAGGGACCAAAGGAACTTACTATATCCTTAAATTCGTTCTAACAAGTATCAGTGATCAATGAGAAAGCATAAAACGGAACGGTTTTTTATTCCTTGGGCTGGGGGGAGAGGGAATTATTGTCACGCAACTAAATACCCAACATATATTGTTTTCCTTTACTTCGAGAGTAGCAATATGAGCTTTTCCGCAAAATTCAAATTTCTCAGTTTCACCACGTTTATTACATACTTGATGTGCCATCAGGAAGCTCCTGGTGTATGCAAGGGTAGCAAGAAAAATACTGCCTGCATCACAATATAAGGTTGTCGTCATTGAATGGAACCTTTGAACCACGACCCAGCTGAGCCAGGGCCCACTTAGATAAGATTGGAAGAGGACTCAGCTCGACCATAGCTAAAATCGAACGAAAGGAGGAAAAAAAGTATGAAAATTTAATATGGGTAAAGCTTTTACTGACAGAATTGTCATAATGCTTGCTACTGATTTTAGGAGCTGGTGTTCGAATCCCAGAAAAGGATGGATGTTTTCTTTCTGGTGTTGCCTTTTCTGCTGAGGTCTCGCCTTTCTCACAAATCTTCTCTAAAGCGTATTATACTGAAGGCTCCTATCATACCTCTGTGGCAAGCAACTGTGGTTTGAGGGGATATTTTTTTAACTACATGCTATTTAATTTTTTAGTTTAAAATTATATAGAATAATTATTTATTATGATAGCATTAAAAATACAGCACACAAATTTCTTGCACCTTTACTTTAAAACTGCACTCTTTTCCCGAGCCCCGGATATCTTCCGAAGCGTGATTTTTTGCACCACCAGGTACAGTGAAAAAGTTAAATACATATATAATTATACTGATATCCCATGTTTCATATTTTTCTACCAGTCCGTTTGTTTGCAAAAACAAATTATTTGTTTTGTTTATTTCTGCAAATAATTTTTAAGATAATAAATAAATTATTATTACTGTTTCGTTCTATTTTACTTCTTGTATTTTCCACATGTTCTCTGTAAGTCACAAAACCTAATTCACTGCAGTCATTTGAGAGTGGCGTGGTTGTTTTACCTCTGAGAGGCCTTTTTTTTGCACACAATGGGCTAAATGGCCTGGCCTACTATATATAGCTAATGGCTTACTATCACAAGGACCTCGAGGATTCAGAAGGATGGGGGAAGGGATCCGCTGGACAGCTGTTAGGAGACAGATGGTAGCCTCCAGTCAAGGTCATCCAGCGTGTTCTTTAACGTGTACAGGGGGTCAATGGCTTTACCTCCCATACGACCGACGGCTACCTTTCCAAGCCCCTCGGTGTCACCTAATGACCGAGGGCAGGGCGGAGAATTTTGTGGAGATAAATCTCAATGCTTGCCCAGATGGGAACTCGAACCTGAGAACTACAGATTACGGGACGAGGATGACCCAGTCGGCAGCGTGCCAGGCTCGTAATCTACAGTTCCCAGGTTCGAGTTCCGTCTGGGCCAGCGTTTAGTTTTATCCCCGCAAATCTCCTCATCCTACCCTCGGCCAATAGGGGACAACGATGGGCTTAGATAGGCCACCACCATCCATTGGATGGAACATTAAGCCAACTCTGTGTGTGGGAGAGCCATACACTGTGCACGTTAAAGAATACGATGGATGGCCTTGAATGAAGGCTACCATCTGTCTCCCAACAGCTGTTCCAGTGTGTCCCCTTCCCCAACCTTCTTTGAGCCTTCAGGATCCTTGTGACCTGGCCATTTAGCCCAATATGTGCAAAAAAAGTACCCCTCAGAGGTTGGTTGGTTGGTTGGTTGTTTGGAGTTTTATGGCGCATGAGCTGCTGAGGCTATAATCCCTCAGAGGTAAAACAACCCAACTGCATACGAGCCTGGCACGACTGAGCCATCCTAGCCCCAAAGTGACCTAGTTTAACTTAAAAGGGTATTTATAGATTCCGTTTTTCTTTATAAGCAGACAGAGAAATAAGAGAATTATCAGACCTTTAGAAAGCGGCATAAACGTGTACATTTTTCTAAGGTAGGGATTAAAACTTAATTAATGTCTTTGTTAATATAAAATAATGGTTTAATCATCTTATAAAATTATAAAAATACATTCTTCCTAAAGTTGAATTTAATCCCCCCCCCCCCATCCCCAACACATTTTGAGCTCCCCAAAAAATTTTCGTACCTGCCCATTTCTTTATTTAATATTACGATTCATCCATTTCATGACTTAAGGAAAAAAAAACGTAAAGTGCGAACTCTAAATATATATAAACACTATAATGCTTGAAATTCCATGGCCCACTCCTTGTGATGTCCATGATAGAATAAGTTCTAGTTGTGCGGATATATTTTCCTTTTTCGTATTAATAGAAACCTTATCTCAGGTACTAAAAACTAAAAGTAAATCAGCACTTTAAATCTTAATACTATTTGCCTTTAATTAAAATCGCTATTATTATGCTACATTTTATGAGTAATGAAAGACCACAAAAAGAAAAAAAGTATCCGTTTTTGTTGCAGATACAACCAGATGTCTTCAAAATACTTTCGAACTTATGCACACAGCAAGTTTCTTCGATGCGCTTTATCGACAAGCAGCACGTGAGCAGGACACGGAGAAACTCTCTCTGGCAAATGTAGGCTAAGTCAAGTAGAGCAGGTCAATGGGTCTCTGTCAGCAGGGCACGCCGTAGTAGCGTGACGCATAGAGCCCTGCTCATGGAAGCACAGACCCACTTCACTCGATGAAGCTAAGTGTCACCAACGTTAACGAAATTAGCTCACACCATATTTATATATCACCTACACCCCAACTATTCGCACATGCTCTTTAGTTTACAAATCCAATATCCGTACGTTGCTTAGTCAACATAACAAGGAGGATTATGGTTACAAGAGGCGAAATATAAATCCATACTTAAGAGGAAACATTGCCGCCGTCTAGTAACAAGACCTCAAAACTCTGCTCTAGATTGTAATGTGTTCCAGATATTAATATAAAAGACACAGATTTTTATTATTGATTTATATACCCACATATAGCTACTCAATGATTATACTTTTTTTTATTCAGAGCTGCTGCACGATTTAAGCACCCGAAACATTACTTAGCAATTGACCTTTTGAAATTTATTAAAAGTCAATGATGATGATACAGTGCGAATCTGCGACAAATTTTAATTCCCAACATCAAACTAATATATCTATGAAACGATAAATTCTGATTTCGACAAACCGTTAACTTAATTAATCAATTAAAACAATGCCTTTGTTTCTACTATAAGTGGGGTACACAACTGAAACATTGCTGCGAACCATATCAATATTTAATGGAACTAAGTGAGATTCTCTTCTATCAATACAAGAGCATGCAATGTGTGCATGGCCTAGTACCCGAGTCGCTCTTAAAATATTCTAAAGGCTCAAGAATAAATATTACAGTTCTTATATTGTGCTGGTGATATCTTTTTTTAAACTGCTATTTTAAAACCAATGAATCATGGAATCTGAAATCGGTTAAATTCCTTTTGTTCGCACTGTAATTTTTCTGATAACATATAAGCTTAAAAAACTAGTGTATTTCATAAATGAAATTTTTAAATTTCTTGTTTCAATATTTCATCATAAGTACGGTTTAAAGAATAGAATAAAGTAATTTCAACATTTATCGTTCTAAGCTTTGTATATAATTCTCACACAGACATAAAAACACCAAAACCATACGGGAATTGATGGATTATTGCAGAATGAAATTCGTACAAATTATACAGGAATTTATTTCCCGCACCATTTCAAACCTATATGAAAATTATTTTAAGGAACATATGCTATTCAGGCTTCAACTAGAGCATTAGCTTGAGAGCTAGGCCATAAAAGTACGCGATTATGGCCTAATGATTAATAATAAGTACGGTTAGATGATAGCTACTTCTCTCTTTAACCTAAACTTCAGAGTGTTGCAGAAAGGAACTAATTTTATAAAGAGGAGAAAGGTGCATTAATAGAGAAAAGAAAGAATTGCCAATAATACGTTTAATATCTGCAGAAGAGAAAGTTACATTACAAAAAAAAAATATTACACTATAGCTACAGCTCATTGGATAAACAATTGAGGCCCTGGGTGAACTGATGTAATCCGCAAAAGTTCGCATGAAAAATAAACTAAGATTATTACTCGATAAATTAATAAGAATCCTAGTTACAACTGAGTCTGATGAAGAATAGCGCTATTTTAAACACTTTATTCTTGAACCAATAGTATCCTTCCGGGAAAAAGATACCCAGAGTTATATGAGTATTAAGGCAATGGAGCTTATATTTGAAACAAAGTAATGCAGGGATAAACTGAGGCAGCTTACAGAGAACATTGTGTTGCCACTGAGCGACACTTTTTTGCACACAATAGGATAAATGGCTACAAGGACCCCGAGGGCTCAGAAAAGGTTGCGGGGCATTTCTCTCTGGATGGCCTGAGAGCTTGAATAACGTGTATTTTCTAAGAAAGTCCCAAAAATTAGAGACTCAAGTATATCAAAAATCCCTCTCTTCCATTAGACTGAAATATGTCAAACAACCACTACCAGTTTAAAAAGGGGCGGGTCTGGCTCAGTCGGTAGAGCGTCAAACTCGTTATCTGTTTCCAGATTCGAGTCCCAGATGGGTCAGCGTTGAAATTTATCTCCGCAAAAATCCCCGCCCCACCCAGTAAGGAACACCGATGGGCTTAGAAAGACCGCCGTCCGTCAGATGGGACATTAAAACGTGGTTCCTTATGCGGGAGAGCCATAACCTGGGCACGTTAAAGAACACACTGAATGGCCTTGACGGGAGTCTACCATCTGTCTCCCAACAGCTGTTCCAGTAGGTCCCCTCCCCCAACATTCTCTGAGCATTTGGTCTCCTTGTGACCTGGCTATTTAGCCCATTGTGTGCAAAACAGCGCCGCTCAGAGATAAAACAACCCAACCCGTTTGAAGATTCTGGGTACGCCACCGAACCTGTTACAGCTTAATCCTTTCATTCTAAGTACTTCATAAATAGATTTCACGTTAAGTCTAATCATTGTCTAATTGGTCATATTAACTACAAATGTCCAGAAATTTTGGGTCCTTGTAATAGGGCCATTCAACTCACCTTTTAGAAAAAAAAGGGCGCCACTTCAGTGATAAAACACAACAATCTCTTCTGAAACACGGATCCAAAAATCGCCAGCAGCTAAATTTTACTTTTTTACAGATATGATGATTTATTAGATTTCTTCATAATAATTCTTGCATCGATCTATACCAAAAACCTCAGTGTTTGCTACTGTCCTAAAATTTGGCTGCAGACTGATACAAGAAAAAAAATACCCCTCAAACAGCTGCTTGCCACAGAGGTCTGACAGGAGGCTCAGTTTATACGCCATAGTAGGTCTGTGAGGAAGACAGGTACAGCTAGTAACACATCAAATTAATAAAACTTTTGGCTTCTCCCGACTTATAGCAAAGGAGATTACAATAAATATTTTGTGCAAAAACATTTCCACAAAATATTTATTGATATATCGACGTTGAAATGTCACCCAGGTAACGTTGCGATTGTCACCTATGTTTAGGAGATTGCAAGTTGAGTTTTAAACACTCGTGAAAAACCGCATTCAGCATACACAGTATAATCGTAAAAGATCCTTGGAATTACCTATCGCTCTCTTATCAACTAATGATTACTGGCGAAGTCGATCTACGTCATCTCTATTTTACTTTGAACAAGCGAAAGTAGGCTAGACAAATGGAGCAGGTTAATGGGTGTCGATCAGTGGCACAACCACGCATACACACACACGCATTTCATGTGCCACTGAGGCCAGCACGTACTCTATCACCAGGGCAATGGTGACATCCACGCATTCAGCATTAAAGGCAGCAGTACAGAAATATCGCATTCTAAGACAAATACAATCAACCATCAGAACATTCCCAATACGATACTGACTGAAAACGGGTTGAGTAACCATAACAAAAAATTGCATATTCGTCCTCTGAGACCAAGGAGAAGGATCTCGACTGTGCTCTTGAAATTTCCTTCTCTCGTCCCCCCAAAAAATAGAACGTTTTCTAAACGGTAAGAGCTAGGACCGTAAAATTCCATATGCAACTGTCTGTTATCACAGTTTAAAGCAATGTTTCGCCCCCCACCACAACAAAAAAAAAAGGTTAGAACTTCTCCTACACCGTGAGAACTAACACCAACAAATGCAGTTTATTTCCTCTTTCATAACTTAAAGCAACGTAAAAAGTTGGGGGGACAAACCCTTTTCTCTCCCCCCGAAAAAAGAAATGCATAAACGATCTTCTGGCAAAGGAGTGTGTATATCATGAGCTATCTAAAATTTGTTCTCTTTTTTGTCCCTAACCACACAGTAAAAAACAAAATGAGAAATGCAAACTTCACGGGATAGATCGTAACGAGTTTATAAATGGAACTAGAAATCAACCGGTGCCTTCCTTCGGCACTGAGTCACCCCGCCCCATCGTAGAGTAAAAGAGATGGCATATGAGTAAATATATATGATGACAAGACCCACTAGTTCCGCCTAAAGCACTACCAGTATAGAGAAATGCCATATTCACCACTAACTACGGTCAGGGGCAAGACGGTACCACATAGATACAGCTCATCCCCGACTACCTAATGGCGAACAGTATTATAGGAGTAAAGCTCATCCATCGGTCAAAACCTAAATTTAATCTATGTCCCGGACCGCCATAAACAAGGATATAGAATCCAAGTTGCCTCGGCTCCCGTGACTGGAACTCTTAGTTCCGCCCTTCCATCGGGGCCGTGTCCAACATGGCGAGAGTCTAGTCAGCAGGGCCCTCAACTTCTTCCATCTTAGCCTGTCCGACCGTTGCCCAATCCAGTCAGCATAGCCTTCGACTTCATTTAGGCCCTCAAGCCTCCCCCCCACCACCACCACCTCGACAAGGTGGTCCCGTATCGGGGGGGGGGGGGATATATATATGAGTAGAGGTACCGCGATCAAAGGAAAATTTGGCAACCACTGATGTAGTCTTCAAATATCTAGAATGCCGTCCGTCGGATGGGATGTTAAGTGTGTGGGAGAGCCATACACTGTGCCCGTTAAAGAACACGCTGGATGGCCTTGACGGGAGGCTACCATCTGTCTCAACAGCAATTCTAGTGGATCCCCTCCCCCAACCTTCTCTGAGACTTCGGGGGTTCTTGTGACCTGGTCATTTGTGAGCAAAAAATGCCGCTTCGAGGTATAACAACCAACCAGTAGAGTGTCACGAAAAACTAAGCGTCTTCTGTTTTTGAAGAACTGGGCTAGAATTGGGTTCCTTGCCAATTTGGCTGTTCGCCTGATCCTGCAGCAAAACCTTTGATGACCTCCGCTCCGAGCTTCAGCACTTAGACATTTACGTTACTGGTAGGTGGCGAAAGCACTTTCCCATTTCTCAGGGGTTGTTTTACATCTGAGTGGAACTTTTTTAGTTAATGTTTTGTGTGGCAGAAAATGGACAGGTATACAGGGATTGAAGGATAAACAAGGTAAGGTCATAGAAGGTGAGGATTCTGTCATGGCTAGGTGGGCTGAGCATTTCAGTGATGTTCTATAAACAATGTGGTTAGTTCTATTCCCATTGTTTGCAATGATGATAAATGCATTGGTGGCTTTAATGTTGGCCCTATAACACAATCTGAAGTTATTTTAGCTGTTTCTAAACTTAAACTTCATAAATCCCCAGGGGTAAATGAAATTACTATGGAAATGCTGAGAGCTGGGAATGTTATAAAACCACTTGAATGGTGAAAATCCAAGGAATCATCCCACTGTTACCACTTGGATGACTGAAATTTTGAATATCTTTTATGATAAAGGCATGGTTCCTAAGGATTTTAACAGAGCTATTATTATCCCTATTTTCAAAAAAGGTGATCGCAGTTGGGTTGGGTTGTTTTACCTCTGAGCGGCACTTTTTTGCACACCATGGGCTAAATGGCCAGGTCACATGGACCCCGAAGGCTCAGAGAAGGTTGGGGGAGGGGACCCACTGGAACAGCTGTTGGGAGACAGATGGTAGCCTCCCGTCAAGGCCATCCAGCGTGTTCTTTAACGTGCACAGGGTATGGCTCTCCCGCACACGGGGCCACGGCTTAACGTCCCATCCGACGGACGGCGGCCTTTCCAAACCCATCGGTGTCCCCTACTGACCGTAGGCAGGGAATTTTGCGGAGATAAATCTCAACGCTGACCCAGCTGGGACTCGAACCTGGGAACTACAGATTAAGAGCCTGGCGCAGTGATCGCAGTTCTTGTGATAACTATAGGAGTTTCAGCCTACTCTCTGTTCCAGGGAAAGTTCTTTGCATGATTGTGCTTAATAGAATTAAGAATCTGGTACACAGTCAATTGCGTGATGAGCAATGTGGATTCAGAAGTGCTAGGGAATGTGTGGATCAGATATTTTCACTCAGGCAGATTCTTGAGAAATGTTTAGAGTTTCAGAAACCTTTGGTTGCTAGCTTTGTTGATTTCAAAAAGGTTTTCGACTCTGTTGATCGTCATAATTTGTGGTTGATTGTGAGATCATATGGTATACCAGACAAAGTTAACATAATGAAAGCTCTCTATAATAACACTGAGTCGCGTGTGAGAGTTGGTAAGTCTTGTAGCAATTGGTTTAGCATTACTTCTGCTGTTCGACAAGGGTGCATTTTGTCTCCTTTTCTCTTTAGCTTGGTTATTGATTATGTTATGCGAAATTCCCTTCAAGGGAAAGATACGAAAATTTCTGATTTAGATTATGCTGATGATTTAACCCTTTTGGCAAATGATGTTGATGAGATGAACTCTTTCATTCGAGCTGTTGATGAAACTGGTACTAGAGTAGGTTTGGTGATAAACAGAGATAAAACTAAAGTGATGAAAATTGGTCAGGCAGGCTGTGATTCAGTTATTCTGAATGGTTGCAGTCTTGAACAGGTGTCACAGTTTAATTATCTTGGGAGCTATGTAACAGATACTGGTGATGTGCGGCATGAGATTAACAGACGAATAAGGATTGCTGCCAGGACTTTTAAGAATCTATGGAGAGTGTGGAGAAATAGGCGTATACACCTAAAGACCAAAATTAGACTGTATAATAGTTTGGTTATTTCTAGGGTTAGTTATGGTAGTGAAACTTGGACACTTTGTAAACAAGATAACAGGAAACTAGATGTTTTTGATTCTAGATGCTTACGCAGTATCTTGGTCATTAGGTGGTTCAACTTTGTAACTAATGATGAGGTTTGGCAAAGGAGTTTGCAACCTCCTTTAAGCAGCATATTGTGCAGAGAGAGACTCCGTTGGTTTGGCCATGTTGCCCGTATGAATAATTATAGATTGGCGAATAGGGTTATGAACAGTGTGCCTAAGGGCCTCAGAAAGAGGGGGAGACCTAGGATGCGGTGGGCAGACAATGTTAAACAGGACCTTGTTAGAATTAGTGTGCAGTGGCCAGATGCAGTAGATGTAGCTGAGGACAGACTTGCTTGGAGAACTAAATTGCACTGTCTGGTTGGACCTCCGTAGCCCATGGCTGCTTGAGGATGATTGGTTGAAAAAGGGCACAAGGATCCCAAGTGTTCAGTAGCATAGGATTAAGCAATTTTGAAACCCGCGGCACTTAAAGATCCCCCAATATTATCAGAAATGAAACATAAATAAATGAGTAAATAAAAGCACCGATCTTATACCACCTTTCCTTGAGTATAACATTGCCGTTAGCAATTTAGAATTTTGCTCAAGTTCAAAAATATGTTAATTTTAATTAATATTATTAGTAGCAAAAGTCTTCCCCCCCCCCCAACCTTAATCCGGCCCTGGGGCTCAGAAAACATTGAGAAGGGGAGCCACTGGAAATCTGTCAGGAGACGAAAAAATCTCATCAAGTGTAATGTATTCTTTAATGTGCACAGGGCCTTAATGTCTCATCCGACGAATAACAGTTTTTCCAAGCCATCGTTGTCCGCTTTCTCACCGATGGCACAGCAAGGGTTAGCGGAAACAAACCTCAATATAGCCACAATTGGGACTCGAAACTGGGAAACTCAGTTATGAGACTGCCTGAGTCCAACCACTGCCTGCATTGACAATTTAAGTCAAATTGCTAGAAAAATTTACATTGGAGCTCTCAACGATTAGTAATGTGTATGGTCCCACAAAGCACAAGAGGACTTCAGACTTAGGATTGATTACTGGGTCTAGAAAGTGGACTTCGATTACCTTCCACGAAAATTCAAGTCATTACTCATTAACTGAGATCGGAATGAGTTAACACAAATAGCTCTCTAAATAAAAGCGAAAGAATTTCCCAAACTGTAGTTTGCAATGAAAAAAATGACATTGAAGACTTCCTTCTCAAGTGCAAAATGTACGAAGAGAAAAGAAAATACTTCCTGAATAACTTTGGCATTCCTCTTCTCATATGGAAGCGTTCGATCCAGTCGAAAGCCCAATGTACTCTTGTGAACTTAATTTATGAAGTTCACAAGTTGTTTGTTCCATGAACAAAGAAAACTCTGTTATTATTCTTCACTTCTGAGATTCACCTTTCTGATATGAAATATTTCTTGTTTTCGCTTCATTCCAGCAAACTAACTCACACGAAGTGAATCCTCCATTATAATTTGGCCATCCCACTCTTATGATAGTGACAGTCATGGGACATGCCATCACATCAGTGGTGACCGATATTACCGTTTCTCCGTGCCCATTCTCCATCCCAACTTCTTACAGGTGCATATGGGAGATATTGGATGAGAAAGAAAGCCTTTCCCTTCACCGAAGAGGCACTCAAAAGTAAAATACTATCCTACACTCTGATCCGAATGAAAATGAAAAAACATTAGCAGGATTATTCCTTATTAACAATTCAGGAAACTATATCTCTCATAAAATCGCTATGATGTCAACAATATCTTCTGTTAAAATATAAAATTTAAAGAAATGAAAAGGCTATAATATACTGTTAAATTGCAACAACAATAATAATAAATAATAATATTTGCAATGCTACAAATTTGTACAATGCAAGCATAACAAAATTGTTTCATTTTTATTTTTTGCGTGAAATTTAAGAAAAATTTCATATGACCTGAAAATTGTGCTGAACCGTTTTAAGATTGCCCGTGAAATTCACGTCAGAAAATACAAGTCTAAGTTCTTAAAATTTTGTAGTGCATTTAAAAGTTTTGCTTCTGAACAATCTTTTTTTTTTCGAATCATTTTTAGTTTTACGAAGCCAAATTACAACTGAAAATAGTATATAATACGTTATATCTTGCTAATAACTTTAAAATAATTAAAAATATAAATTTAAATTAATTTCGTTTTTTAACTTAATAGCATTCCTTTATTACCAATTATTAATATTTATGCGAATAATTTATGCAACTTCCAGAAATTATTTACAAAAAGTGAAACTCAGGTTTTACGGCGGCACATTTATATATGCAACAAAAACGATTTAATGGATTTATAGGTTAGAAAAGTTTTGTAATTACAATAAGGGAGGAAAAAAAATTCTGAAAATACTAGGAGACACTTTAAGATCCAGGTGTTGTGAATCGACATGTAGAGAATATTTTAATAATAAAACTTGCAACTCTGGGGAACTGGGATTTTTCCCCTCCCCTATATTTTTACAAATGCAGATTAAGAAAAATTTGTAAGACTAAATCTAACTAATGTTTAGACTGTATTACGCTAACTATTTATTCATCAATACTTCAAATGAATAGCCCAATTAACTTGCATTATTACCACTACAGATTTTTCAATTTAAAAGCCTGAGAATGGCATGAATTTCAAGCAAATAAAAGTAGCAGTATTTCAGTATTAATATGAAAAAAAGTCGATGTATTATTTATTTACATTAACTGGAGTCAGTTCACATTCTTTGGTGATATAGGATTTTTTACAAGAGTAAGAACCAAGTTATTAAATGCCAAAACAATTTCTTTCGATCATGCCAATTTAATCATATGGTAACAATGACATTTTCCACAACAATTTCAAATACTTTCAATGTTTAAAAATCTTTCACTGATTTTATGTCTATAAAGGCCCAAGTTACTGAACTATGGAAAACCTAATTTCTAATCTTGAAGACAGTTTTATGCTTATATTCGGAAATAAAATTTGTTCTTCGAGACCATGAACTAGAAACGAAAATCAATCAAACACCAAAGATATGACACATTCAGCCAAACAATCTGTGGAAATGCAGCTCTTTAAGAAACTAACATATAATTGTTATCTTCAGAAGCCCACTTGCCAATCAGAAAGAAAAGAATCCCTAAAAAAAAGGAGCCAAAAAAAGATTTCCCATGAATTGTAATGCATTTAAATTTACAGAACAGTTTCCGGAATTTGGGCCTAGATCCATTTTCTTTGTAATCAAACGTGGCAAAGACTAGGCTCTCTGGTTTTTCACCTGCTGGCGTCACACATTTGCCAAAACGAATCTTATACCACGTGCGGGCAACACACTCCTATTCAAACTAAATGATTATAACAGACCATAAGCTAATTGTCAATGTCTTGATCGATATTTTCCACCTATCAATATGACAGGTTGGAGAGAAATTACTTAAATAATAGAAAAGGAGAATATTAGGCAGGGAATTATAATTAACTAATTGTATAATAGCTTTACAATCAGACGGAGAAGTTGTACATTCTCAAATCCAATATAAAACAGGTGAGACGTATACGACACTATATACATACTCAGAGTGTTTTTATGCATTTTATGAAAAGTACAGCGCATGAAGTTTTCATTAATCACATAGATTATTTAGTCATATTGAAAAATACAGACAAAATACGGAAATTTAATCTCATTGTAAATTAAACGTTGCACTTCAAACGAAACTTTAGTTTGGAATAAGAAATGATCGAAGGCGTTAAAATTTCTGTACTAATCATCTCGGTTCTAAAACATCCCAAAGGGTCATAAAACGGTGCAACGCCCAAACTTCACTTACTTCCGCAGACTGCTCCTTCCTAGCCCATCGGATACACTCAACAGTCAAGTGCAGGCCTCAAGGTCATGTGGCTGCTGGCACTGAGACCGTCGGTGACAAGGGGGCAAAGACCTCCCGAGTGAATAGTTGTGAACATCGTAAAAGCAATCGCTTTAAGACTTGGTATATTAAGTATCTTTATCGCTGGAATAGACAGGGTAGTCAAGCAATGAAATAAAAAGAAATGTGGATAAAATAATTGCTGAAGTTAATAAAATGACAAAATATTTTTTGCATTCGTATGGTTAGTAGTTTACGATAGGCATTGAACCATCCGGAACAATTTCGCCTGTTACAAAACAAATATTAATATTCCACCACAGATTTCTACATATTTAATTCGCTTTTCCAATATACTTATAAGTAGTACTACTCGAGAAACCAAGAGAGGAGAAAGATTTCAAAGCACTTATTTCCTTATAAAGTCTGAGTCAAGAATTTTGTTCTCAAAAGTCGGGCTTTTTTGTTCGATAAGGTATAAAGTGGGTTGCAAGAAGAGAAGAACATTTATTTTTTCCGTAATTTAACTCAATTGAATTGGTTTTGCTCATGCAAGTTCCTTATTAATATTCTATCTTTTATACACACAAGAAGAAATGAAGAATGCCTTCCTTATATTCTAAGACAGTGGTAACAAACCATTCATTCTGATGCACGCCTACATATTTGTATCATCTCAGTCAACACAAAGGAAACAACTGTTGCAATCTTTCGATGAAAAGCAAACGATATTTTTATCATCCAAAACTTTTGCCATGTTAATATTAAGAGCACTCTTAGATTACTGAGTGTTTGCATTTAAAAATGTCATCCGTGTAGTTGGAACAATGAGCAGATACAAAATAAAGCTACAATAGCTGACCTATCCTTTTACAGTAGTTTAACTCAGTGGTCTCCAGTTTGAATGAATACAAGCTTAGCATCAGACGTCGCCGCCTGAAGGTAGAGTGGTAAAAATGAGAATTGTAACATGGATATGATTTAATATTTTCGTCTCAAATAACACCTTAGGTATTGAATGGGGAAATGCATATAATGCCTTAAGACACAAAATAGCAGAATACCACTCAGCTCATTGCCATTCACATTCGCTCTTATACACATCTCAAAACTAATTAATACTCAATATAATTTACCATTCAGATATATACTAAAAGCAACTACTGGCGGAAATTGAAAAAAGAACCCCATTAACAATTGAAGCGTAATCTATGAGATTTATTTAGTAGAAACAACTTGTTGAGAAAGGGCAGTGATCACACGTGTGAAGTGATTCAATGTTTTACCTTTTAATGAGTATTACATTTTACAGAAAGCACATTTTAATAAGGTGTTGAACCTTCTCGAGCAGCAATACAAACTTCCAATCTGGCATGCAATCGGTCGTACAAATGCTGGATATCACGCTGGGGGAAACCATTCCATGCGCTTTCAACTTGGACGCGTAATTCAGCGATGGTAGTTGCCTGCCGCGGTCCGCGGATGAGTCTTTGTCCGATCCAGTCCTAGACATCCTCGATTGGAGACAAGTCCGGGGAGCGTGCTGGTCAAGAGGGTTGGTGCACTGCCTGAAGAGCATGTTGAGTTGCCCGGGCAGAGTGTTGGCGAGCGTTATCTTGCTGGAATATCACATTTGGGATTGCACTCAAATATGGCAGGACAACCAGCTGTACGATGCCACTGACGTATTGCTATTCAGTGCACCCTGTACAAAACACCAGGCACGTATGAGAATGATAGCTAATCGCTCCCCACACCATGATGCCCGGCGTGGGCCTTGTGTGTCGCTGGTGGATGCATGATGGAAGAAGCCACTCACTTTGTCGCCTTTGGACGTATAAAAGACCATCAGACGCTCCTAAGCAGAATCGGCTTTCATCACTGAAGACCACAGACTGCCATTCTTCCCTCCAATGAACTCGTTCTTGACACCACTGCATACGTGCTCGACAGTGACGAGTTGACATTGGTAACCGCCACTGTCGGTTACCCGTAGTCCTTAGAAGCAGGACTACGGGCACGCGTGCCCGTAGTCCTGCTTCCTAAAAGATGATTGCTTATCGTTCTCATAGTCACCCTTGGTACGACGTAGGATCAAGTTTGTGACGCCGTAGACGTCAGCTCTGCCACGGCCGCCGCCCTCCTGTTACCCGATCTTCTCGTGCGTCCGTAACTCTGTGTTGCCCGGAACCACGTCTGCCAGTGTGGGAATGCTCTTCTGACCATCGACGTCACCTTCGTACCACTGCCAATCCCTCTCCTCCAACGCGATGTGCAATTTGACGGAAAAGACTAACGTGCTTCCCGAAGACCCACTATACAACCTCGCTCAAACTTCGTTAACTGAACAAATGTTGCGCGTCTGCGTTGTCCAGGCATGGTTGTTTCTACAAAGAGCACTGAACAACACGACACAAGACGAATAACTTCTTCCTTCACACCCTAGTCCTTAAATACGCGCTGCGTACATTTGCATGTTGTCGTCCTCAGTGACGTCATTATTTCACCTCATGACTTTGAATCTTAGATCACGGTTTCTGCTGCCCTTAACTATTAACATATTATAATATGACGTTCCTCTTTAGGAACGTCATATTATAATATGTTAATAGAATTCCATCTGGGTGTTCTTTTTTTCAATTTCCGACAGTGTATATTAAGTTTGTTTTAATGACATGGAATCTATTATCTATTAAATTTATTATTATGTTTCTTCATCATCAAAGGGTATTTCAACTACATTTTTCATACGGTTTAGTCCATATCTTTCACCAATCATTTTTAGTTTATTGCTTAACAAAACTTTTTTGAACCAATAATAATTTTAGCAACGTCAGTATTTCAAATTATGGCAAAAAGTTGTTCTGATAAAGCACCAGCTATCACTATAAAGCAGCAATTTTTTTATGATTTTCTTCATTCTATTTGTACTCTTTTAATGATCTTACTGAAATATAAAATGTTGACTGGAGAAAATAAATTCATTCGTACATTTATGAGAAAAATAACAAAGCCCGCATTTCTTCGATTTTACAAAATTTCTTCCCAGTATTTAATCAAAATATTTTTATCTGTTATCGCCATTGCTATCTATCTTTCAACACTAAATCAACACACTGCGAAGTAAACACCGCACTTAATAATGAGTTCACTGTCAACAGCAAACAGGAACGTTCGTTCCCCAAAGCACTTGGCTGTGTCGTTCGTTCTGCAGTCCCCTTTGGAGATCTAGTAGTAATAATGCGCAGGCGCGCCACCTCTTCAGCTCAACTACTACAGCAGCCACCATCACTCACACATAGACACAAGCATGCCAGCTAGATAAGTAGGTCACCCACTTTTCCAGAATAGCTGACGGTTTAAGCCTTTCACGCACAACTCCCCGATGCTGGCAACAGCGGACCCAAGTGAAAGTGTGTCCATGGCGTAATGCCTTTACTCTCCTCGCCAGACGCTCACGTGTTCACCGAGAGACTCACTTTCCCTCTCTGATGGCGGCCTGATCTTGAACTGAATACACAGTTACACACATTGCTGACCCATTTCACTCTATCTATGACAGTGACACACTTACACACAGCCCCACATTATGCAAGAGACCCTTGGAACCAAAGTGAACTTCTTCAACGGGCTGTTCCACAATCAGCTGACCTACAGACATCAAATACTTGTTAGGGAGAAAACGTAGAAGGGAAAGTGGGTTTCTACTCTTCCATCACGTCATTCACTCCACAGGATAAACACAATAAAAATAATTCAACAAAGAAAACATGAATTTTAAGAAAAATTTAATTGTGGGCTTTGAGGTTAAAGGTAAATAGTTTTGCCCCTACCATGTTTGTTTCTACAACCAGATGCAGCTTGTTCAGTAACTCATCGATAGCACGCAAGACTCAAAATTGACGACCTAGATTTCTGCTTGTGAAGAGCAGGTAGTTAGAGAGAGCCATAAGTACTTTCCTCTCACTAATAAGCAAACACCACTAAGCTTTATGTGTAGAAACCAAAAAGAACTGTATAAACAGCAAAAAACAAGAAAGAACTGTATAAATAGTAAAAACCAAACTCTAACAAACCTGGATTAGAGAAAGCCCACTACTTGGTACCGATGTAAGACTATATGTAGGGGTTACTGGGGGGGGGAGGGGGGGGGAGAATTAAACTTCATTCTTTTAGTAAATAATGGCATTCATTCTTATTCTTGCGAGCCATGAAATTTCCTCTACTTTTATTTATATTATCTTACTTTCATTATTTATGATGCTTTCTTTCCAAGAATGCAAATACCATGAATAACGATATATAGTATCATTATTTAGATTTTTTTCTCTAACATTAGTTTTAAAAACTGTCCTTAATGTCATAGAATATTACTAAATCTTTTAAGGAACTATTTTAAAGCTATTTTTTACTTTTAAGGAAGCTATTTTAAACTAATTAGCAACAATGCAAATACCTGACGCCAGGTTTCGTTTTACTACGTAAAAATAATGAATTGCCACTGAAATTATATACCTGCAGGAAAGATGGAAGAGATGAAGCAGATGAAAACTGAAGGGACTCAAAAGCACACTGGTCTCTGCTAAGTCGCAGGTGAAAAAGTCTGAAAAACAATGTGCTATATACCTCAGTGAGTACTGACTGAGCTTACCATTTACACCATGTTACATTAGGAAGCTCTTAATGGCAACCGGGGATGAACCTGAATTAGATATAAATATTGTTTGCTGTCTACTCGAAAGCTATGGAATTGTAGGTGCGAGAGATCGATGGATCGAAGTATCAATGTTTTTATCTGTGAGAAATTTTCGCTTTTGAGACGACCAGCTCTTACCTAAGCAAACCTTTGAGATACGACTGAACAAACTGAAGCCTCTTGTTTATGTGTCGAGGACTGACAATAAAAGGAATGGGAGGAAAGTGTGAATAAGATTATTGAAGGGTGGATCAAAACAATTTTTGACAACGCTTTTCTAATTCAGTTGATGGGGGAGTTGTAACAACATCACGGAAGATATTTTACCTTATCACCTAAATTATCTTCTTTCACCCGCAGAAGTGGACTGTTTCTTCCTTTGCTGTTCAAGTTTCTGAAGCCCAAAAAGCTTTCCTTCTAAACGTCCCTGTCAGAAGATTTTCAATGAATTCTACTGCATTTATGCTTTTGCACTTGGTCATTATAAAAAAATACTTTTACATGAAATTTTCCTCCAGATAAGGGGAATAAGACCTCTATAGTCGCGAGTTCACTATAAACGACTTCGTTATCTGTGGAGACACAACTTCTAATAAAATAGGAATGCGCCCATCATACAAGGTGATTCAAAACTCTTGGGCCAAACTTTAAGGGGTGATAGAACACACCTAAACAAGCACTTTTCATCATACAATGCATGGTCGGAACTCAAGCGGTGAAACGCTAGAGGGCGCTTTCCAGTGAACACTTATAAGCGCTGGTTTTCGCACTCATTTCTACAGTGGATTGTACAGTCTTTGGGCTTCCCTCGCATTCCCGTCCGCAGCTCCGTACGTGAAATGCATGTCCGCATTCTCCTGATTCGTGAAACAATCCATCCGTTCTGCACTCCACGGTAGAAATGACGACGAGTGCGAAAACCAGCGCTTATAAGTGTTCACTGGAAAGTGCTCTCTAGCGTTTCACCGCTTGAGTTCCGACCATGCTTTGTATGACGAAAAGTGCTTGTTTAGGTGTGTTCTATCACCCCTTAAAATTTGGCCAAGAGTTTTGAATCACCTTGTATTTCTGAAAACGAAGCTATGGAAAGCCCCAGATCAAGACATAAATATAATTATTATTTTCCGTTTATAGCAGATCATTCTTTAATGAATTCCTGGTATAGCATATATTATTCTGTAGGTATTAATGTATCGAATTCTCATTATCCTGAATCTTAGGGAAAATATTATTCTATATCATTTTTTCACAATCGCAGCTGCTGATAGGTGGTTTGTGACTAGCATTATTTATGCTATACTTTGTGTTGTTTTTCTGCTGAGGTCCTGCCGTCCTCACAAACTTTCTACTATGGTATATAAACTGACAGGCTCCAGTCAGACCTCTGTGGCAAGCAGCTGCTTGAGGGAGTATTTGTTTTTATTTAATAGGCCAAATTTTCTTCACTAAAGCATACTCTTTGAAAAAGGTTTCCAAAAAACATGTAGATACTACCTTCCTTTGGATGATAATGAAATCTTACAGAATAAACTGAAAAATTAATTATAATGGCATAAATAAAAAATTAAGCATTCAAAAGTAAAATTTAGTAATAACTCTATAAAACGGAAAGTCTTTTGTGAGATTTCATAAAGTGAGCAGTGACTGTTTCATCATTACAAATGGAATTAGACAAAGCTTTGGAATGATTTAGAGTCGTACCTCAACATTTTTCACTGGCAGCCAGTTAGCATGCGGGCGGGAAATCTTCCACGAGATATCGTTGGAGAAGAACGTAGGAGTCATAAACAAGCATGGATGAGTCCATGTCGTTCTAACGGCGTTTGGTAGATATAGTGCACAGGACAATTTTTTTTTTAAGTACAATTATCGTAAACCATGTGAGCAAAGCCGCTTATATTCACAACCGGGTAACTTAATTTAGTAGCTTTTCTAGTTCTCCGTATGAATAAATTGCTTTAAATTGAATGCCATTCCCAGACCACGGGTTAACAAATTGAGTGTCACGAGACTTTCCAAAATACCGCAAATCCCAACGTCACAAAAGTATATCTATGAAATATCAAATGGTAAATTTCAGACTTTTTGGCAATAACTATATAAAGTTAGCAGCGATGAATGCAAAATACGTTTTGAACCAGGAAGAGATTTGAAAAAAAAAAACATTTCTTATACTATATTGATGATTTATCCCTCTTGGAAATTGATGTTCAGTAGATGACTCTTGTACTGTTAATGAGGCGGGGTTGGAACATATATGATGATCAATGAGGAATAAAATAACGAAACTAATCGGTTCGGTGATGGTTAGTTTTTTTTAAATTATGGTTTGGGGAAATTTTCTCAGTTTAATTACCTTTGGTCTTGTTTGACAAACACTCAAATTTATCTGCAAAATCAATCAAAATTGCTGCTGGATTAAGAATATGTAGAGGATGTAGAAAGATAGGCGAATGCGTTCAAGATTACACTGAAGCGGAGTGGCGGCGGGGTGACTAAGTCGATAGCGGAACAGGCTCATAATCTGCAGTTCCCAGGTTCGAGTCCCGCCTGGGTCATTGAGATTTATCTCCTCAAAACTCCCCGTCTTGCCCTCGGTCAGCAGGGGACACCGATGGGCTTGAAAAGGCCGCCGCCCGTGGCCCCGTGTACGATAGAGCCAGTGCACGTTAAAGAACACGCTGGACTCACTCATTTTTAGTGTTAAAGAAAATAAATTAACTGAAAACATTATATTTACATTTTTTATATAAGAATAAATTCCTGGAGAACCGTGCAGCTTAAATTGTTAGCGTAATCGCCAATACTGAAACTGGTGACGAATGAAAAAAGAACCTTACGAGATTGGTTAATCCACCCAGTTAACCCTTAAAAGCATTTGCCGCCATTTTCATGCCTCGAGTTCAGGCTGAGTGCGTCAGGAAATTGGGAAATTTCCGCTAGAGAAATGGCGCCTCTTCTGCATTTGAACACTCATACAACGGAGCGTGTTTGGCCTAATTCCGGCTGTGTGTTCCACTGACCTTACTCCACCTCGCCAGTGATCCTTGGGAAGAATTTGACACACCAACCAACACACCTTAGTTCCCACAACTTGGCTGCTGGGCGAATAGACTATGAAAAGGACAATTAAATGATATTATCTGAAATTTTTAAGGATATTTTGACAGAAGAATTAAGACTTTACCCATTTTCTTCCAACATTTTTGTTGTTTCCAATAATATCAATTGAGTCTTCATGAATAATGTTGACTCTATATTCTAATCAATACTACATATAAAATTTATCGGGATATTAAGCGGGGTTTCAGAATGGAGAAAGTGGGTTTTTTAAATACTCCTCAGTTTAAGTCACATAGTGAAGAGTTATTAAAATCTCTACAAGGTTGGTCATTTTTTGCGCACAATGATACTAAACCTAAACGTTCAGATCACACAGACACCAGAGTTTGAAGTGAGAAAGGGTCTACTCTACTGAATAGCAGTTATAAGAGATTGACAGCAGAGTTTCGTCAAGGGATCCTGCTTATCCGTGGAGTACAGAGAATACACAGTCGTATCGGAATATGACCACCTACCATACATATACTATGATAGGTGGTCATATTATTCTGATACGACTGTGTATATAACTCTGCTCCACGCGGATACGGCTAATGTCCCATCGGTGTGGCATTTCTCACCTAGGGCACAACGAGAGTTATAGGGGAAAATCTTAAAACAAGCAGAGTATTAAAACCTATTGTACATAAAAAAAATTGGATTCTACTTAATGCCTGGGTTTACTCTGCTATTCAGTATAAAATATTGTAGATGGGAAGGTGGATATGAAAATAATCTTCATAATTTGATTTTAATTCATAAGAAATATATAAACTAGTGTTTAATATTTCTTCCTACTCTAATATTCATACCTTAAACATTTTTACAGCATTAGACAAACAGATCTGTTACCGCAAAAGCCCGATTTCTGGTAAAAACTAGGATTTATGCGTCGAACCTCGATATTACCAAACAATGTTGGTAAAAGCCAGAAAAATCAACTATTCGCGTCTTATTTCGGGTTTTTGCCATTCACTGATGGTTAAACCTCATATTTCACGAGAAGACGATAAAAGTAAGAAAATCCTTTTTGGCTATTGAAAAAGTGTTTAAAATATACCGAGTACAAAAAACATATAGGCAAAACATAAAGAAAGGTATAATTTTAGTGACTTACTCGTTTAATCAAATCTTTTTTCTATTTTCGGGTTTATAAATTACAATTTTTCAAACATACATTCCTTATTTAAGTCGCATTTTAAAAAAAATTAACAAAACTCAAAAGAATTGCTAAAAGAATTGCAAAACATAAAAATTGAGAAATAAAAAAATCTGAGAAAATTTAATCATTTTTTTTTTCTTTTCAAGGCTGTTTCAAGATTTACTTATTGCAACATGGTGAGCTATTATAAGGTGAGTGTATAGCCCACCAGGAGATTTGCACAAGGGCTTTTCAACTCTTTAAATCCTTGGCCTCCAGTCAAAGATACACTGCTCAAAGTGGAAATCGCAACACCATAAGTCCGAAACTGGCAAGACGGAAGCTATGAGAGTAGATGTGCAAAAGATCAAAAAACGGAACGTGAGAACGCAAGATACATGCGTTTATTGCAGATTAATCAGTACATAGTAGACCCACCTCGGGCGATTATACAAGCCTGTAGACGTCTCGACATTCCATTTTTCAGATGATTAATGATGTCGCGAGGTATGGTGTTTTAAGTAGCATCCAACTGATCATGCAACTATACCATGTTGCCGCCGGAGGGAGCTGGCGAAGGCGACAACTCATAAGTTCCCACATACAGGGTGATTCAGAATTCATCATCAATATTTGGTGGGGAGGTAGGTAATAAGAAACGAAGGAGATTTCACATAGGAAAGCATGGGCGCATATGCCATGTAGTAGGGCAAAATGACCCCAGTTCAATGATGGAAAGAACACATAAGAAGGAAGTGGTAAGGAAAAAACATTTATTATCTTACATGTAACATTTCTTTGCATTGGTTGTACAGACTTACAAGAGGTGCTCGAACTGCCGACCATGTGCTAGAATGCATGACTCACAACGGCGTTGCATGGACAGCCGGACCCTGTGGAAGATGCCTGGCATTTCCCGGATGTTTGAGGCAGCAACTGATATGCGTGCTACAAGATCCATAGCACTATCAACAGGGGTCTCGTACACCATGTTTTTCATAGCACCCCATACAAAGAAATCGATTGGAGATAAATCCGGTGAACGTGGTGGCCAAGAAACCGGTCCACCGCGGCCAATCCATTGACCACCAAACTGTCTGCGTAGGTAAGCACGCACAGCATTTGCGAAATGTGCAGGAGCGCCGTCATGCTGGAACCACATTCGCCGGAGACTACCATCAGGAACCTCGTTCAGAAGATCCGGTAACACAGTCTGAAGAAATGTTAGGTACTTGGCACCGTCCAAACGGGATGGTAGTAAATACGGGCCCAACAAACAGTCACCGACAATCCCAGTCCACACATTGACAGCAAAACGTTGTTGCGCAGCTCCAGGTCTTGTACCGTGTGGGTTCTGATGAGCCCACACATGCCAATTGTGTGTGTTGAAGACACCCTCTCGAGTGAACAACGCCTCATCGGTGAAAAGAACATACGTTGGGAAATTGGGATCAATGGCTGTTCTCTGCATGAACCACTGACAAAAAATAACACGCTTGAGATGGTCGTCTGCTGCCAATAATTGCACTCTTTGCAGATGAAACGGATGTAACCCTTCATCGTGTAATATCCGCCACGCTGTTGCTTGCGAAATTCCAAACTGCCTAGCCATACCTCGTGTGCTAGCACCAGGTTGTTCCTTGATTTCCTGTAGGACAGCTTCCTCTACTGCTACTCTCCGTGCCAATCTGCGCCTCCCTCGATTAACATTACTAGCAGCAAACGATCCTGTTTCACGCAGTTGGCGATGAATCCGTGAAAACATTTGATGCTGTGGCACACAGCGGTTTGGGAAGCGCGCTGCATACAATTGCCTGGCTCGAAGACATCTTTCTCCTGCCGCACCGTAAGTTACATGCATATCTGCACATTCATTCCACGTATACCGGTTCATGTTACTTCTGCAAATTCACCTTGTCGAATGACAACTGACTGCACGCGTCAAACAGCTGTGCTTCTGTATGAGAGGTGTGTACACACAGCGCCCTCTACACCACCATGCGTTCGTCTGCCCCCATACTTTCCTATGTGAAATCTCTTTCTTTTCTTATTCCCTTCCTCCCCACTAAATATTGATGTTGAATTCTGAATCACCCTGTATATTTATTGAGCGACATGTCCGGGGAGTATGGCGGCCATGGGAGAATATCCACACCTTGGAGACTGTCCATCCTTGCACATGCAGTATGTGGTGTAGTGTGGGGTGGCGTTGTCCTGCTGCAGAACCAGTCGAGGCATGATGGTAAGGAAGGGTCGTGCCACAGGATTAACTTTGTCAATGATGCAAAGTCTCGCCATTTGCGCGCCAGAAACATGAAGCAGAGGTGTCTGGCTGCCATATGTGATGCCCTCTATACCACTGTACCACAGCGGAGAGCCGTATGGCAGCTAATGAAATAGGCTTCCTCATATTATTGACGCCACCGATGCCACGCGGACAAACGGCCATCTGGCATGCCTAACTAGAATTGGGACGTTGTGAACCACACTCTCCTCCGTTTCATAATCCAATGTTGCCTTACTCAACACCAGTGGAGACGGCATAACCGGTGATGTCACTGCAATGGCAGATGCTGGATGTCTTGCCCTCATTCCTGCATCATGCAAACGTTGCTTAATGATTTGTGGGGAAACCACGGTACCCGTAGTGGTCTGCAAATCACTCTGCAGCACAGTTGCTGTGGTGAAAGGGTCACTAATGACCCTCCTATGGAGCATGTGATCTTCACATCGTACAGAGCATGTGATCTTCACATCCTATAGAACATGTGATCTTCACATCCTATAGAGCATGTGACCTTCACATCCTATGAAGCAGCGTGCTGGTCCCATACCTGTCCTTCATGTCATTTGGTGCTCCATGATGTCGCACTATTGCACTGTGCTCACATTGCATCCCATGTGTGTGGTGTGGTGATCACTCGAAGGCTCAATCCGAGGTCTCGCACATCAACGATTCACTGTCTCCCTCTCAGAATGCATCAAGTGCACTTAAGGGTTCCACTGGCATCTCCAAGGCATGTTCTAAACATTTTAGCAGCATGCACTCCAACTTCACTGTTGGTCATGCTATGATACAAGTTTGTGGACACCTGGTATTTATCCATGGCTCGGCCAGGTGTTACCAGCGGTGAAAGTAGATTTTATTTCTTAGTGGTACGCTTCAAAGCACAGTCATGTGTAGAAAATCACACACAGGCGATCACTCCAGTAAAATCGTCTTACATCATCATCCTCAAGCAGCTATGGGCTACGGAGGTCCAACCAGACCGTGCAGTTTAATTCTCCAAGCATATCTGTCCTGAGCTACATCTGCTGTATCCGGCCACTGCACACCAATTCTAACAAGGTCCTGTTTAACATTGTCAGCCCATCGCATCCTAGGTCTCCCCCTCCTTCTGAGGCCTCTAGGCACACTGTTCATAACCCTATTCGCCAATCTATAATTATCCATACGGGCAACATGGCCAAACCAGCGGAGTCTCTCTCTGCATAATATGCTGCTTAAAGGAGGTTGCAGACTCCTTTGCCTAACCTCATCATTAGTTACAATGTGAAACCACCTAATACACAAGATGCTACGTAAGCATCTAGAATCAAAAGCATCTAGTTTCCTGTTATCTTATTTACAAAGCGTCCAAGTTTCACTACCATAACTAACCCTAGAAAGAACCAAACTATTATACAGTCTAATTTTAGTCTTTAGGTGTATACGCCTATTTCACCACAATCTCCATAGATTCTTAAAAGTCCCGGCAGCAATCCCTATTCGTCTGTTAATCTCATGCCGCACATTACCAGTATCTGTTACATAGCTCCCAAGGTAATTAAACTGTGATACCTGCTAAAGACCGCAACCATTCAGATTAACTGAATCACAACCTGCCTGACCAATTTTCATCACTTTAGTTTTCTCTCTGTTTATAACCAAACCTACTCTACTACCAGTTTCATCAACAGCTCGAATGAAAGAGTTCATCTCATCAACATTATTTGCCAAAAGGGTTAAATCATCAGCATAATCTAAATCAGAAATTTTCGTATCTCTCCAGTCCATTTAAGGCCAAAATCTTTCCCTTGAAGGGAATTTCGCATAACATAATCAATAACCAAACTAAAGAGAAAAGGAGACAAAATGCACCCTTGTCGAACACCAGAAGTAATGCTAAACCAATTGCTACAAGACTTACCAACTCTCACACACGACTCAGTGTTATTATAGAGAGCTTTCATTATGTTAACTAACTTGTCAGGTATACCATATGATCTCACAATCAACCACAAATTATGACGATCAACAGAGTCGAAATCCTTTTTGAAATCAACAAAGCCAGCAACTATAGGTTTCTGAAACTCTAAACATTTCTCAAGAATCTGCCTAAGAGAAAATATCTGATCCACACATCCCCTACCACTTCTGAATCCACATTGCTCATCACGCAATTGACTGTCAACCAGATTCTTAATTCTATTAAGCACAATCATGGAAAGAACTTTACCTGGAACAGAGATCTTACAGGGGTTAATAAATTTAAGTGTGTGGCGACGAAAGTACAGTGCTCTTAGATTTTCTCATTTTCCATATGTTTTCCGCAAATAGTGAATGATTTAGGGATTTTTCATGTGAAATAAATATTAATATATTTAAATATATTTAACGCTGATTCCGTTGTATTCTTGGACTTCAGTCTTATTGAAAAAAATAATATGATTTAGATATTTTTAAAATTATTTTCGCACTTAAAGAAATTTTTTTTTTGAAAGAAAAATTAACGTTTCACCCTTATTATAATTTTGAATACTCAACTTGCATATTTTAAACTCAGAAGCCAAATATAGCATTTTTTCAGAATGACATTTATCAGAGATTTGGAATAGCCTATAAAATTTATAAAGCTTAATCAATGATTACATGACATACGGAAATTTCATCTATGACTTATCCCTGAGTTCAGGATGAAGTTCGAAATTGCAGAGTTTCCGCATCCAAAATAAGGTAGGAAAAGAGTGACTTGTGTCAAAAAAAAGTTGCGAAATGATTTTGTTGTATTTATTATTATTATACTCTTGTGTACCAAGCAAATTCATTTAGCTTTCCACTCTTGTCACGGGTACTAAAGGTTGGCATTCCTGCAGTAGAAAAATTAATCATTTCACTTTTACACGTGATATATGTATTTGTTGGCACGCTTTACATATGATTTGACCACAATATAGACCTTGCTTGTCTTCCCTTAATGAGAAATGTTTAGCGATTCAGCAACGGTAATACCACAGAGTGAAAATGGCAACTATTAGGTGGGCCGCCGCAGCCCGACATGCAGAAGACCATTGCATCCAAAACTCTCATCTCTCATGCTTGCTTCCTTTCCCTCTTAAGAGGTAGCCGCTAAATGATCAACTGCAACGCCACTCTTCTAGTGGACCTGGAAGAATTCTTTCTGTTCTCTCCTAACCTTAATCCACTCTCATAAAAGGTTCCAAGAAAAGTAACCTCGCTTTTGTATAATGCAAAACTGCTGGGTTTTTTCTTTCAGTTCCACAGCATTGTTCGTTAAAGCAGAACCCAAATCATACTATAGCATTATTTTATATCAAATTTATTGTTTGGTGTAATTAAAAAGTTGATAATAATTTTACCAATGTTTCTAAGGAAAAACATCTTTATCATAAATTGATAATCATAATTTCTTTTTATTATAACGATTCTGATATTTGGGAATCTGAAACGGCTCGATATCTAATATGTATAATAAAAAAAAATACCCCCTCAAGCAGCTGCTTGCCACAGAGGTCTGACAGGTGCCTGATAGTAGAAGGTCTGAGTAGAACGCCACTGTAGAAGGTATGTGAGGATTGCAGGACCTCAGCAGAAAAACAACACAAATATCCATGCCTTACCCGGGCTCGAAGTAGCCAAGCGCGCTAAACTCTGGGCCATGGGATGGCTTAGTACGTATACAAATGCTATAAATTCTGATACTGAAGGTTAAATTCCAAGGGACCAATGAAAAAAAGCATTAGAGAATTAAATTCTTAGTTGATAATTTTTTTACACTTTTCAAACAGCTGTTTATCACTGGTCTGATAAGAGCCTGTCGATTTAAGACGTCAGATGACCAATTATTTAATAACCTTTATTTTATTCCGCCAGTCGATACAATAAACATTCACATAGCATAATTATCTAATAATAATTAATATATACATGAGAAAAATTGAGAAGTGAAATAGCTGAGAAATATCAATTGCATCAGGAAAGGTAAATAACAATCATATTAAATATTAGTGATTAATAGGAAAGGCGAAACAAAAAAGGAGAGCATAGTAAACTGACGCTTATTTTTAGTTAATGCTCCCTATTTATTTGAGGTCTGCCATCCTCTCAGACCTTCTACTACGGCATATAAACTGACAGGCGCCTGTCAGACGTCTGTGGCAAGCAGCTGCTTGAGGGGGTATTTACTTTATTTATTTCCTTTAAAGTTCAATTATGACAACAGTAATGTATACAATAATTCAAATGAAGGCGAGATCTCAGCAGAAAGAAAATAGCCATATTTATAAGGTCTCGAGAACACAGGTCCCATAAACTTGAAGAGAAGAGTGTACACCACTTGATCAAAAGGATGATGTCAAGCTCAATAAATTTGACAAATGCCAGTTATCAACGACGCAGTTTTTGTTAATAATTTTGAATCTTCTGTGGGCCTTTATTCTTGAACTATCTTGTTTATCATTAGCGAACCATTATTTTAAACTTCTTTTTTACAGACGACAATGTTGACATGCTGCGAGTCAATACTAACAAATATGCTGAATTCAGTGAAAATGATAGTGGTTAAAAAAGTCGAAACTGGTAGTTCAGTATAAATTACTGATGAAATATGAAGAGGATTCATCATTGCAATTGCCTTGAGTATGAGTCTTTTTTGGATGTCGAAAATCTCAGACTACAGATACGTATAAAGAGTCAAGAGATTTTTCAAAAGCATTCATTATTAATATATAGCATCAAACAAACAAAAAATGGAATATTGTAAAGGAATGGAACATTGCAAAGGAAATTTGTATACAGTCGAACCTCGACTTTTGCGGGTTTAACTTTCGCGGATTTGATTATTCGCAAGTTTGCCATCAATAATTAAAATGGGAATTTGTTTTGAGGTTTGCGACCTACTGCGGAAAATCGCAGACAACGCGCGTCGTAGACTAGAAAACGTAAAGAAAGCTAAAAAAAGTTTACTAAGTCATAAATGCATAAAATATATTATTTAGAATATATTTTATGGATATTATTTAGAATATATTTTATGGATATTATTCATAAAATATTATATTATTGCTATCTAAATACTATACATGTATTGCATCACATACTGTATGTGTACTGTATTGATTCTCACTCTCTCTATGTTAGCCTATATTGTTGATACGGTAATTTTAAATTTATAAAACATACTGTTGTAGTACAATGTATTGTTTCACTTTTTTGTGTGTTAAATATGGTCAACAGTATTAAGAATTAAGGTTTGGGGGACCTAGAGATATTCCCGGTTTTACTACATTCGAGACAGTCCTGCACCCCTAACCCCCGCGAATGTGGAGGCCGACTGTACTTAAAAAGAGAAAATTTACAGCAATCTGAAGTTTTCTCTTCAAACTCTATATACAAATTAACTAAACTGAAATAAAAATTGTTTTCCCCAGTAGACTCAGGTGGAAAATATTTTTTGAAGGACTTAAACTAATCTTATGAGGAGTGACGAGGGAGAAGGTAAAAATTCCATAGAGGTATAATACCTTTTATTTAATATTTAACTAAACTTATCTAGAGTAAATAAATATATTTACTCTCTTTTGTTAAAGTTTATAATTAGATACAAATAAAAAAATTTAAATTAATATACGACAAAATTCTTTTTTTAAATCTTCCAAATAATTTTAGTCGTAGAGTTTAGGAGTGTGCGTATTCTCTTACTGTGTGTATACTCTGAATACATATCTATTTAGAACTCGCAGATGTTTAAGAAATGACGAAACAGACCACTAGTTTTTGAAATGACTAGGAAGGGCAACTTAATATTTAAAATTCATAGCAAATATTTCCTGCCTTAAAATTATGGGAGGTGTGCTAAGTGAAAATTATGTTTAAAAAAAATGTGCCAACTTTTGCGGGACAATAAAATTAAAAGAACGTGTATTAGTTTTTCTATTATGGTTACTACAGTAGCGTAATGTAAGATGATTAGTTGATAAAACGAATTTTTTTTAAATCTGTTTTTCCATGAATTTACATTAAAAAATCCCCCTTCCCCTTCAAACTCATTACTTAAATTTGGGGAAGCATGTGCCCCATCACCCCAATTAAACTACCTTCCATTATTTCTAGAAATGTTTAGAATTTTCCATTCAGCAGAAAAGAAAAAATATATATTTTGAAAAGGAAAATTTTAAAACCACAAGTACACGCTGCTTTGCAATGGATTTCAATGTCTAAGTGAGTTCATATCCTTTCTTTCATTTACCACCCCGTTTTCCCACTTCTGCCTCCGGTAGTGATTATGACCGAACCCAGATAGCTACGGCGGATGGGAACGTGCATTGTTCGTGAACTCTTATAGGATTCCCCGAAAGACGGCTTTGGTTGGAGTCGTCTTTGTCAAGCTCTGCTGTCTATACCCGATTTCCTTACTAATAATTCAAAGTGAGAAAGCACTACTTCCAATTTCTTGCACTCCCTGAAGGCACGAATGGAATCTCAAGTATCCGGTTTCTAAATAGCTTGGTATCTAAAGGTTTAAACTGTAATAATCAGTGGCGGCTCGTAGTGTCCCCCGTTTTCACACTTCTGCCTCCGGTAGTGATTAAGACCAAACCCAGATAGCTACGGTGGATGGGAACGTGCATTGTTCGTGAACTCTTAATACGACTCCCCGAAAGACGGCTTTGGTTGGAATTGCCTTTGTTTGTTGTTTTGTTTTAATACGACTCCCCGAAAGACGGCTTTGGTTGGAGTTGCCTATAGGGAGTGCAAGAAATTGTAAGGGACAGCAGAGCTGTCCCTTACAATTTCTTGCACTCCCTGTAGGCACGAATGGAATCTCAAGTATCCGGTTTCTAAATAGCTTGGTATCTAAAGTGTTAAAACTGTAATAATGTAATTAAAAACCGAGAATTTAATTTTCTTTAAAAAAATTAAATTCTCGGTTGAAAAAGCATTAAGGTGAAAAAGAAATCGTTAACGGAACCACTACTGAAAAATGTCTTACCGGTACGTCGTACCGGCAAATAATTTCTTGCCGGTACGGCGTACCGGCCTACTTTCACCACTGGATGTTACATATCCATTCGCTGTGAAACTTTTGTTCATTTGCATATCTCCGATGGCCACTTACCTTCTGCGATTTACATACCTCTACTTCCACTCTTTTTTGGTGTTACAATTTCCACTTTGAGCAGTGTAATTTTTTTGACAATTTCCGATTTCGTCAAATCTGAAAGGATTTTTTTTTCGCAGTGTAAACTGGTTTCTTGTGAAAAGCTGTCTCAGTTTCCCAAACTTTGTACCAAGCACGTAGAATTCGTCCTCTTGGATGTCTATAGTTTTTGCTCTATTTTTTACCCTCACACTTTGACCAATTTCATGCTTAGGGCATTTCTCAGACGACATTTTTTTTCCATTTATTTATTGTTAACTCCAGTCTATTTCTCGGACTCTTCTTAAATTTTTGCGCAGCTTGCTTCCTGTCAAATATTGATGGATCACGGCAGATCAGCACCTTTATCTTCCTCAACTAACATCCGACGACTTGCCAGTTTCGTTCTCTTCAACGTCGTCATGTTCAGCAGTGCTGCTTCGTACGAAAACATCTTCAGCATGTAAATTTTTTATCAACTTCTGGGAACTACGGAGCCCATTTTCATCGAACAACCATAAGGCTTCATAATATTCATTATGCTTCATAAGGTGAACAATTTATTTCTTCATGATATGCCGTTTTTCGTTGTTTGTACAAACCTTAGTCATTCAGATCACTTTTTTCAATGAATGGTTTCCATCCAAGTTGCTATCATATTTCTCACGTCTTGATTAGAATATTCTTCAGACCTTTGCGACTGACTGCGGCGTGGTTTCCGTGAACAGTTTTACTTTGTTCCACAGAGAACGTAACTATTCATTAACCTATAACAAAATTCTCATCCTTTGTCAGAATGGAGAATATTAGGAGTACCGAAAGTGGTGAAAATATCAAAGAAGAAAGTGGTGAAAATGTCCAAGAAGAAAGTGGTGAAAATGTCCAAGAAGAAAGTGCTGAAAATGTCCAAGAGAAAGTGCTGAAATGTCGAAGATACTTCTGCTCTTTTGGTCTCTAGCGACCGGAGAACAAATATTGTCAAATGATTTGGTAAACTAATATGAATTTGTATATCCCACCCTATATTGCTCTGCATAGCACTGAAATCAATTTGGAAACAAGAGTGCATTTCATTGTGTAGTACAGGCTTCAAAACAATACCTTCTTTTGTACATTTTTTGTTTCTTTTGACAAGGCTCACACAGTCGTAAGTACGCCATAATCAATTCAATGGCTATGGTTTTGTACTTTCCGTTCGATTTCTTCAATATTCTTGTTCTGCCCCCGAGACCAACTGCAAGATACGTTTCATGAATTACGCTAAACTGATCTTCGTAGCGGATATAATAACGAATTTCTTCACCATCGGCGGAAACTGTTACTATCGGGTTCTCCCCCACTAAATTGAGAACATCAAAACGTTTTAGTCGTGAAATGAATTGACTGTTTATTGGGCACACTTCATTTAAACATTTAGCATCTTTTTCTTTAGTTTAAATAAAAAAGAAACGATTCTCTGCTATTTTTAAATGCTTGTTCTAAAATTCACAGAATCTCTCAATAACTCGTGTGATATCCATTTCAATGAAATTTAAAAACAACGTTCTTGACACGTCAGTAAAATAGAACAGCACAACGAAACTCAAAACTACGGCGAACAACGCACCTCTAAACTGCACTGAAAGCAGCTGCTAAAGTTGGAGGAGCTTTAAACATGTCTCGACATGCACATTCAGGACAGCTTACAATAAAGCAATTTAAATCTCTTCTCTCGTGAATACATTGTGCCGCTCATTCTTGAGAGTTATTTCCCAACAATGCTTAAAGTAAAGACAAACAATGAATTTAAACAGAATATGACACGGAATAAAAATTACAAAAATTGAAATTTTATTACTATTCATTTATCTGAGAAGTTCATCAGTCACGGGAATTGCATTTTAATAAATGTTACAAACGTGAAAATTTCAAGACAATTGACCAATAGAAGATGATATACAGCACTGAAAAAGTTGATTTTAAAAACTGATTTTAGGGACCTTAATTTTCATTTGATTTTAAGGAAATTTGTATTTGGTCGATAAACTTGAAATTCTGTACGTGGAAAGATCTTTTATGAAATTCGGTTAACTCGTTCTCGATTTGTTTCATGCGATGACGGACAAACAGAATTTACGGGCGCTATTCAGTAAGATTAATCAGGGCATTGTTCTCTAACCATTCTCAACAAATACATGAGTTGAAGATGCTCTTTCTCCAACCAGGGATTACAGAGTGGTGTTCAAAGTGGTGCTGTTCTTGGGCCTATACTTTTTGCATTATTCACCTCAAACATCCCATCTGTTCTACGACCAGTCTCCTGTTACGTATTTGCCGACGACATTAAATTTTATACCCTTTCTGCTTGTTTAGACAACTGCCGTTCCATTCAGTTTGCATACGACAATAACAAAGACTGTAGCCATATCTTCCGAGTTACCAATCATGCACTTGGGACGTTGCAGTATATCATCTCAGTTAGATTTGGGTGTTACCATTTCTCCCAACCTCTCATTTTCCTTACACTGTCAAAACATCACCAAGAAAGTCACTCATGTCGCCTTCCTGATTTTGCGTGCTAAAAAAAAATGCAACAGGCCCACACTTTTCAAGGCATTCTCTACTGTTTTGCCTATTCTAGAAAATCCATCGCCTGTCTGGTCTCCCCACATGGCTAATGACATCAGTCTAGTTAAACTTCCACTCAGGTGGTTTAACAAGACTAACTGGACTTTAAAACTCGAGCTACGAGGAACGATTAAAAGTTCTCAACATTTACTCTTCAAAATGGAGGAGATTGTTTCACGATTTAAAAATCTGCTATAAAATCATTAACAACCTCATCTACTCAAATCCGGCCGAGCCTTTAATTCATGTCTTGGACCCTGACAAAGCAAGGGGGCATCCGCTGTATATGCATATTCCTCATGGTGGAACAAACTACAAACATCATTCCTTCATGTGCCAAGTTGGTCGGGTTTGGAACTCTAGCTTCTTATGTTATGATGTCCCCAACTCTATACATCTTCAACGTCCGACTATAGCAAATCGATTTATCTAAATTTTTTACATGCTTTAAGTTTTAATTTCCATTTAGATATTGTGTTTATATTTGTTAAAGTAGCTATTATAGCTTTACAATTTTATCACATTTTTTTTTCTCTCAGTCTCAAATGTAGAGACATCTCTTGTATCTAGTTCACCTCTTCTGTGCTGTTAACCACATCGTATATATTTCGTTGTTCCCTTTTAAAATACTCGCAAATGCTGATCATTCAGCAATGTACAGTATGTTTGCATACTTGTCAATTTGTATTTCATGTTTTTGATATGTATTGAGCGGCGTCAGTGTATATTTTTGCACCTTCCTCTCACCAGAATAAATGAAAAAAAAGTGGCGGCAACATAATATGGTCATTGACATTCTGACTGTAAGAGCTTCTAATGTTGGAGACGCCTTAAACATGTCGCGAACATACACAATCAGGGCAGATAAAAGTTTCTAGCTTTTACTATTTGCTTATAATACAAATATGACGCGAATAGTTGATTTTTCAGACTTTTACCAACACTGTTTAGTAAAACCTAGATCTGACGCGTAAATACTCGGTTTTACCAAAATTCTATTATTTGTATATTTAAATAGATACTTTTTTTTAGTTCCTATTCTTCACTGCCCCTTATAATAACTAGGCGAGTTGGTTTATCATATAGGATTCCATTTCCACATAAATATATAATAAAAAAGACCATTTCGTTTTTCTAGCTCATAAAATTTACAGTAGTTTAGACGTAAATATCAGAAATGAAATTACCTTAGTCGCTTAAAAAATAAAAAAAAATTTTTATTTTGAAAATTGAATATTTATATCTTTTTGCTACTTTTTTGTTTGTTCGGTGTCGCTTTCAAATAGTTATCAGACTTGAGTTATGATTTTTAATGAAATATTTAATGACGTATAATTTGTAAAATTCGAAACATTGTTTATTACTAGAGACAAATCAACGTGTAATTTCTCTCTAGTAAAAACGCGTGATGTGTTTGCCACATATTATGAAACTTTAGTAGTTCTCGAAATCTGGACGGGAATATGGTGCTCCTTGTTTCTCGACATTGCTAAGTTAATTATTGTTTTGTTTTTCCTTTTTTCTGCCTTTTATCATTGCTATTTTCTTTTGCTTAATGGTGTTATGCTATTTTTTTGTTCTTTATAACTATATTTGTTTTTAAACTACCATATAACTGTTAGGCAATATGATTTTCAAGGGGAAAAAATAAGGATTTCTTTAAAGTGGGCACTCGAACCTGGGAACGTCAATTAATGAAACTGGCGCGCTACTGACAAGGAATTCAATATTTACAAATTTTCCAGTAATTTTGGTGCAAATTTCCTTCTTATATTTCTCCTTCTACAAAATAAGAGACTTTTTTTTTAAAGGACCTTAAAGTTCCACTTTACCATTCAATTTCACGAGTTGGGTTGTTTTACCTCTGAGCGGCACTTTTTTGCAATGGCCAGGTCACAAGGACCCCGAAGGCTCAGAGAAGGTTGGGGGAGGGAACCCACTGGAACAGTTGTTGGGAGACAGATGGCAGCCTCCCGTCAAGGCCATCCAGCGTGTTCTTTAACGTGCACAGGGTATTATTGCTCTCCCGCACACGGACCACGACTTAACGTTCCATCCGACTGCCTTTCCAAGCCCATCAGTATCCCCTACTGACTGTGGGCAGGGCGGGGGAGTTTTGCGGAGATAAATCTCGACACTGACCCAGCTGGGACTCGAACCTGAGAAATGCAGATATGAGCCTAGCGTACTACCAACTGAGCCACCTCCGCCCCCAATTTCACGAGTCTTTCGACATTATTTCATACCAGTATGTTCCAGTTTTTCACGCTAGCGACTGTTATAAATGAGTTAAAATAAAATAATAAATACCCCCTCAAGCAGCTGCTTGCCACAGAGGAGCCTGTCAGTTTATATGCCATAGTAGAAGGTCTGTGAGAATGGCAGGACCTCAGCAGAAAAACAACAGGAACATCCATGCCTTACCCGGGGCTCGAACTCAGATCCCTTAGATCGGTAGCCAAGCGCGCTAACCACTCGACCACGGGACGACTAAATGAGTAACACGACGAAAAATGGGATTATAATTTAATAAATTTTGGAATTTTTTTTACAAAAATAAATTCCCATTTTAACAGACACTTTGTTTAAACAACACAATTCAAAAACACAAAATATTTTCCCCCCAATTAACAAAAATAAATTCCATTTTTCTGATACATGACGAATCAATTGACTAATTTAAAAACAGAGAGAAAACTTACTTCTTAATCATGCTATATTTGATATCTGAAGGCATTTCAAAGTTAATTATGCATCATACAGCGGCGACTGTTTACTATGATAAGATCAGACTCAACTCAGGCTGACTATTAAGTGTGCTAGGCACATAGGTAAAAAAAAGTAGTCAGATTACTATGAACAAATGTGCGAATTTAATCAACTTGATGCAAAAATACGTTTTAATCTTCCGCTGTAAACTATGTATTTTATAAGGAGCAAAAAAAGAAAAGAAATTATCTAATTTATTTTTGTTTTGTTGTTAAATGTTACTCAAATAGCACAATTAAAGACACGATTCTTGTCTAGCAGAAACGTAACACCGATGTTCAAATTTCGGTAATGATCAAATTGAAAACGCGGATGTAGGATAATTTAAATCGTTATATACATAAATATATGAAAATTAAATGCTGCATATATGTAACCTACAGAACAGTTTCAGACAGGGGTTGGCTCAGTCGGTAGGTACTTTTTCACCATCTGCGAAGTTCAATATGTGATCCCTGAAAACTTTTCAAGAAAACAACCCGTTTAGGTGCCGAGGAAGATGCTCCAAGCGGCTGATCGCAGGAAACAACACATGTTTATAATCACTTTTCGGGGAGAAAGGCCACTTGGTGTTGACCAAGTCCACCCTAATGAGAAACTCACCAAACTCCCCTGGAGCAAAAATGCACATATGTATTTCACACAAAGAACTTAACACGTGGGGAGGGGTAGAATTCAATCTGCGCATCAAAATGTGGTGATTTAGGTCACATTGTAATGACACACTGATTTATGTGTCACACGACGAGATGGAGTCAGATATCCGTAAAAAGATTATCAGAAATATTGCACTATTTGTGAATTAAATATTTTTCTTTTTCTGTTTCTTTTTTTCCTGGAGTTAGCCGAAGTCTCACTATCCTTGAAAGTTTTTTCTGAAAGCAATTTCCATTTGTCGAGTGACGTGGCAGTTACCTGGCAGATATCGTTCGTATTTGCTCTTGTGCTGTTATTAATAAATGATTAAGTTGAATGACTATTCGGATAGTAGAATTCAGCTAGAGGGCGGGAGTTGGTCAGTTGGTAGTGCGCCAGGTTCTGCATCCAGGTTCGAGTCCAAACAGTACCAACGTAGAGATTTATCTCCGCTATCCCTCACCCTGCTCTCTGTGAGAAAGGGATCATCGGTGGACTTGGAAAGTCCGTCGGATGGGACATTAAACCGTAGTCCCATGTGTAGGAGTTAGTTAATAATATCATTGTCTAATGAGATTTTAAAATGATGACAATAAAATCAGATCAAGAAAATTGGTCGGATGGTGGTAACGTATGTAAAGTATGTAACTTGGTATTTTCTGTTTTCTTTCACTTCGATAAAACGTACTGTATTTTAAGAGCATTAGTATGGAAACTAAACATTTTCTACATTGTATTCATATGAGACGCTAAACAAAGCAGCTCCTGTGCCTCAGGCAAGAGTGCAATGTCATCTGAATACAATTTCCACATCTGTATATCTATAACATTTATGCACCAGCACCATTCACTTATGGTTTTTGAAAAACCATGTCCATAACCCAGGCGGAGAAAGATGAGGCATTAGCTATTCCCTTGAATATTTGTTAATCTCCAAATTTTATATTTAGCCATTGAAGTATATATGAGATTTCTAGGGATTATTTTTAATTATGTAAAAAGAATTATAATCGTATCAAACAACACAACCTTAATTTCAATTTTCTTATATACTGCAAAAATTTTGTCCCTTTGAAAAATTCCTTGCCGACACCCACGACACTCAATTTTCCAACCAGCAGTATGTTTTTTTTCCGCATTTCATTTTCTTTTCTCACGATATGTAACATATCATCGTTATCATAATCAATCAGATATCTAAATTGAATTAAGATTATATATATAATGTTGTCCACTAAGAAGTTCTTCAATTCTTGTGAACTTTGACGCAAATGTATATACTTAACATAATATTTTATTGAAAACTTATTAATTAGCGAAATTTTACTTGGTAAAATCATTTAAAATATATATTGAGAAATGTGAAAATAAATTTTGATAATGGACTTACATCAATCGCACTTTATTTACTGAGTTGGGCTATTTTACCTCTGAGCGACACTTTTATGCACTTTGTTCGCTGATCATTATTTATGCAACTGCTAAAAGTTACAGATATATATATAATGCTACTTTTCATATTCAATCTGCTGTTCTGGTGAGAACACTAAAATGTCAACTTTCCATCTACATTAGATCATCAATTTAGATAAATCAATGGTTTTCAAACTTTTAAGGTGTCTCCTTTGAGTTTGCTACCATAAATGACAATCAGAACTTGTGATTTCAAGTATTCACGATCACCATATGAATAAGACTACTCCGTTTTTTTTTCACAATCGAATCCTAAATTCACTCTTCTCATACGGTTATGTTTCATTATCGTTGGATATCATATCTTCCGTTTTTACAATTTTGATACACAAATTAGTTTGGAGGACTAAATTATAATCTGGTTAAACCTCTGTAACTCATGGCTGCTTAAAGATTGTGGTGACGATGATACAGTATATGTTTTTTTAAACATAATCTTTATTAATAAAGATTCAACTCATCTTCAGCTCACTGTGCCAAAGTAAGAAAACGGCTGAACTAAAGTTACTGTTATTCGCCTATAACAAAAGTGGATATAAGATACAGTATTATTCAATATGCTCGACAAACATCTTAATACAAATTTATTCCGCACTTATATAGTTTCTTCCGTTACAGTCTACGATGAAAAACGAAAAATGAAGGTATCTGCCAGCAGATGGCGCTACCACCCATATTATCATTTTCCAACGTAAAAGATCCCGCCGAAAGAAGAACAAGATTTCCTCCTGCACTTACGAGCATGTCATGCTGTTCCGTTGCTAATGGAAATGCAACTATGCTGGAAGGGAAGACGCTCGTTAACAAGGTGGTAATAAAAAAAAATCTATGACCACTGACAATACAATTTCATTCGCCTGAGTTGTTTTTGGGTTGTTTTACCTCTGAGCGGTACTTTTTTGCACACCATGGGCTAAATGGCCAGGTCACATGGACCCCGAAGGCTCAGAGAAGGTTGGGGGAGGGAGGGGACCCACTGGAACAGCTGTTGGGAAACAGATGGTAGCTTCCTGTCAGGCCATCCAGCGTGTTCTTTAAGGTGCACAGTTATGACTCTCCCGCACAGGGGTGCCATCTGACGGACGGCGGCTTTTCAAGCCCAGCGGGGTCCCCTACTGACCGTGACCGTGGGCAAGGCGGGAAATTTTGTGGAGATAAATCTTAACGCTAACCCCGCTGGAAACTACAGATTACGAGCCTGGCGTGCTACCGAGTGAGCCACCCCGCCCCTCATTCGCCTGAGAAAGGATATATATACTTAGTATTAGATATCGGCGATGAAAAGAAAAATTTTCGTTTTCGTGGCATTGTGCCGATATTTCCATTTACACTTCAGACAAACGAACATTTGAAATTTTGAAGTAATTCTAACTGTAAAGCATTGTGAAATAACTCTGATTCTATTGAAAAAAGAATGTAGTTCATACAGAATAAGATAATGTAATTCTGTTTCTTAATTTATTGGCAACGTTACCCATGAAAAATATTCTTCTGGTTAACCTACCTCTAATATATAGAAAATAAATGTGAACAGAAGGTTTACAATACTGCGAAATAGGACAATATGTGTAATTCATATATGAAGGTCAGTAGCCTATAAAGAAACTTCAAACTAGGGGTGTTTTGACATGTTTGATTCTTTTGTAACGTACTTGGAGTCACACATTTTCGAGGACTGCCCTAGAAAATATATTCTACTAAAACCTGGGGGAGGGGAGGTAAACACACTAAAACCCCTTGGATACGTCACTGTTGAAACCTGTATTTAATTGGAATTAGAGTTATTAAATAGACAGGAGCATTGCATAGAATACTATATGTATGCATAGAATAACATCAATGAAAAATGTGCGAATCATCATAATTCAATTTGTTAAATTCACTATCTAGAACAATTATCCGAAGATTTTCAGTTGCAGACATATTACTGTTTACATTTCGCATGGTATACGCATTTACCTATACGAAACATAGATGACAATTCTGTTATAGCAGAGAAAATGAGACTGAATTTCAACTATTATTTGTTCAGCATTTAAAGAATTTTAAGCGGACAGGAAACTTGATGCTTTTGATTCTAGATGCTTAAGCAGTATCTTGGGCATTAGGTGGTTCAACTTTGCAAGTAATGATGAGGTCAGGCAAAGGAATCGGCAACCTCCTTTGAGCAGTATATTGTACAGAGAGAGACTCTGTTGGCTTGACCATGTTACCCGTATGCCTAAAGGCCTCAGAAAGGGGGGAGGTCTAGGATGCGGTGGGCAGAAAATGTCAAATAGGACCTTGTTAGAATTGGTCTACAGTGGCGAGATGCAGCTCAAGAGAGACGTGTTTGAAGAACTAAATTGCATAATCTAGTTGGACCTACGTATCCCATGGCTGCTTCAGGATGATGATGAATATGAAACAAGAATTTTATCTCAAAAATTAATAAAAACGTAAAGAAAAATTATTGTTATGCCAAACTGCTTACTAAAATAGGTTTTTTTTTTATAGGTTCGACTACTGACTCAGCTATTGTCCACTTCGAAAAACACTTTTAACAAACTATATTGCTGTTCAGCATCACAGCTTCCATAACTTCCGTTACCTTTAAAATACTGAATATATTAAGAAAACATTGTTGAAAGATTTAATTTACATTTTTATTTTTCTTTAAAAAAATTATTTCACAAATAAATGGGGCTAGAATTTGGATCCAAAATTCTTTTGCCTACGTCACAGGATTTGAAAACTTTCTGAAACAGTTATATTTAATTTTTAACAGTAATTTTCTTGTTCAGGTGATGGTAATTTTAAGATTTAATTCATTGCAATTTTTATTTTCATAGTTTATATATATATTCATGACATACAGTTTCTTTAGATGCGCAAATTTGACTGACAATAAAAAAAAATCAATATAAAAGATGTTATTTTCATCCCATATTTATAAGGAATTTTTAATATTTTTACCTAACAAATATTCAGTGGCTTGAATTCGAAGCAACTTGCTGTTGATTGCTGGAGCAATCATCTTTTGTGCAATTATCTGATACTTGCTACTGTCGAGAAAATGATCTATCGCGGATGTTAATTACTGCAAAATACATGAAATAATTCAAAGACGGAATACCAATTGCCGCGATTTCTTTTAAAAGTTCAATCGAGAAATTCGTAATTTCAACCGAATGAAACTATGTTTTTAATGTGAAATCAGTTGAACTATCAAGTAGTTGCTCCTTTCTTTTTAATGGTTGGTTGTTTTACCTCTGAGCGGCACTTTTTCCCACACCATGGGCTAAATGGCCAGGTCACAAGGACCCCGAAGGCTCAGAGAAGGTTGGGGGAGGGGACCCACTGGAACAGCTGTTAGCCTCCCGTCAAGGCCATCCAGCGTGTTCTTTATCGTGCACAGGGTATGGCTCTCCCGCACACGGGACCACGGCTTAATGTCCCATCCGATGGACGGCGGCCTTTCCAAGCCCATCGGTGTCCCCTACTGACCGTGGGCAGGGCGGGGAATTTTGCGGAGATAATCTTTTAAATGGAAACAAATTCATTTTCAGATACAACAAAAGAATTGTGAAGCCAATCTAATATTGTATGCAAGTTAGACGAGTGTTAATCACGAAGTTTTTCTGTGTCTGACGGAACGCCATCAATCCTTTGTAGATCCCTTCTGTTTCACAGAATACAATTTGAAGACTATTGGCCTGCCTAACAGTGTTGCCTGGACAAACACTCTTTCTATCACGATCTTTGCACATAGCATCGTTTCTGCTACGAATGATACAACAAAAAAATTAAAAAGGGAGGGGTCGATCCGATAATAATATATTGCTGGCACACTTTTCGTTCAAGGTCGTGCAGTCCTTAGTAACACTCGTAATCACCCAGATTTTCTTTGCTTCATAGCACCTTGACCTGCTCTCTGTGGGAATGAGGGACACCAATAGGCTTGGAAAGGTCGCTGACCATCGAATGGAAAGTTGCGGTTACTTGTGGAAGTGCACTTTGCTTTGAGAATGCTAAAAAAACACTCGATCGTAAATATCAAACGTTAAAAAACATGCTGGACAATTCTTTATAAAGTTATTATCTGCGTCCATAGAGCAGTCCATTGTATACACTTTTCGGACTCCGCCCCCAGCCTTTGGGTTCTTAAAAACAGTCCAATTAGCTCTTTGTGCTGTCAAAAGGTGTCGCTGGGGAGTTAAAACTCAATCCTTCCATAATATCGATATATATAGCACGTTCCAGAAGCAGTCGCAAGAGATTAAACGAAGGTACAATAATTATGACTAGTTGCTTTGAACAGCTCTTTTAGAAATGAGATGGCCTATTGAGCATGAGTACTATTATTTCGCAATTTTTTCGTTACATACTCTCTTTTATTAACTATAAGAAAGTATTCAAGAATTGAATCATTAAAAAATATATATTCTATACTGAACATTTTATTTTCTATAAAACTGCAACTATATGAGTCAATCATTTAAACACTCTTAAGCAATGCGGAACTCCACGATACATCTACAGAGTCGAGGACTTCGGTTTTCCATTCAGTAGTTCACGCCAAGTTGACCTTGAAACAGAGTGCGCGGAGGAGCAGAAAACCCATTCTAACTCATAGCACGTGCCTTCGGAGCAGCAAATCTTGTACCGAAAACAGCATGTAGTGCATTTGTTGAAGCACTTTAAACTTTTTTAGTGGTAAATCATAAGCTGCAATGTTGCTTATAGTTGCTTAACAGGCAATGGAAAAATAAAAAGGTATATTCGGAATTATTGCCTACATACTGGAAAACATATTTCCAAAAACACGTCAGGAGAAGTATAATCCTTGACTTATAAATAGCTATATTTGGTTTACTCTCTCTGAGTTCTTTAATCATACCCCGTAACGATATTGAGATATCGATTATTCAGTGATTATACAGGAAATAAATTTGTTCTGTAGTGTAGTACTCAGTTAGTTTATGATAGGCAAATGCTGATAGAATGATTCGTGTATCACTCTAACCGGACTCTTCGTAGTTCACGAAACCAAGTTCCTGTGAAGTTAAAAGAGTACCTTGCGAGTCTGTTGGATGACATCAGATCCTCACAGATTCTTCCTCCATCATCTTATCATTCACCAGGCCTTTGAAATCGCCAGCTATTAGGGTACGGCATACAGTAAACGGGTTCAGCTGCTAAGCGTTAATAACGTATCCAAATTTTTGGGCACGTTAATAATGCTCTTAAAACCATTCTGGAACATGTGGGAATGTATACATATGTTATATGCTGGATATTGCTGAGTTAACAGCAATAATTTTGTAGCAGATGACAAGGATGTAAGCCCACCTTGTTAAATGATTCTCCTCTCCGAGTCGACGACGTCATCGATTGCAGTAAAAAATTCTCGAGCATATTTAGCTACACGACATCAGTAGTTGTCTATTCACTAAAAAAGAAAAGACTGAAAAATATGTGAGCTTGCGCAAACGTTATGCAAGGCTTTCTCCGTTGATGTGTGTCAATCGATAGAGCGCCAGGCACATAATCTGCAGTTCCCAGGTCCGAGTTCACCTGAGCCAGCTTTGAGATTTATCTCCGCTAACTAACTCTCAGTGAAAAAGAGAACACTAAATGGCTTGTAAAAGTCGCCGTCCGTCGAATATAGTGTTTTGTCCCAGAGTGCAGGAGAGCAATACCTTGAGCTAGCTAAAAACATGCTTAATGGCCATGACCGGAGGCTACCATCTGTCCAGTGAGTCCCCTTCCCCAAATTTCTCTGAGCCGTTGCGGTTGTTGACTGGCCATTTAGCCCATTGTGTGCAAAACAAGTGCCACTCACGGGTAAAACAACCCAACACTCCGCTGTTTCATTTTAAAACACTACAAAGTGTGGAAACGTTAATAACGGCAAATCGCTTTCTATTTGGTCGTACCTAACAGCGGTGTCCAACTTCTACCATTAGTGCTAACTTTAAGAACCATTTTTTACTTTGTGTTATACTCACAAATTATTAAATTTCACCATCACGCAAAAAGTCTTCTAGAACCAAGCCAAATTACGTATTAAATTATATATTTAATGGCATTTAAAAAATAATAATAAATAATAATAATTTAAAGCTGTTAATGTGTAATTGTCTAAAATTGTAAATAACTGTAATTACATTTCTAAATTTAGCATACTATACTAGATTATATACTACATATACCACGGTGACCAACAGGTCGCCGGCGAAAGACTTACTGTTAAAAGCATTCTCTATCTACGAAGCAAAAAAATAGCACAGATTTTTCAATAATAATAATTTTAGCTCGTTTCCAAAAACGAGCTAATTTTGTCATTTTGTTGTCCATTAGAATTTTTTTTTAAAAAAGAGAAATGAATAATTCTTTTTGGTTGGGTAAGACTAAAGACATACGGGTATTTGGATTAAATTTTCCAACTTCTCAATAGTATTTAACTTCCACCGTTAAAGGCCCTAAATTTGGAAAAACTTTGAACGACTATTGCAAACGATATATTCATTCTGAAATTTTTTTTTGCATTAACGCTGATGACTTTTTTTTTTGCACAGTGCGCTAAAACGACCAGGTCACAAGGCTTCCCTGCAAACCAATCCACGGCTTAACGTCCCATTCCACAGACGGCGGATGGGACCATCCACCAATAGAGATGAAAAATACGAAAACCGCAGACTGCATTCTCTTTGAAAACGAGCATTTTAGATTCACCAGAGGCGATAAGTTTTCAGTAAATAAATTATCACAGGAAAAGTCCTGTAGACAAGGAACACTTGAAATAATGAGTTGAAAAAAATTGGTTGTCCTAAATGAGTGTTTTAAATTTATTATCAGTGTAAGGTTATTATTACCATTAATACATAACGGTTCGAAAGAGCGGCGAACCGCCCTTCTACACAGGGTACCAAATGTCTTTTACAACAAAAATTTGCACATATACTTTTTAACATTTCCCTATAGGAAAAAGAGCGCTACTTTCCGTCACTGCCAGGGGTATTAAACTATCTCTTATAAGTTAAATATCGTCGAAAAAAATTATAGTATATACCACATAATTTAAAAAAAGTTTCGGCTTGTCGGGAAGAGTGGCTAATGCGCTTGGCTACTGATCAAAGGGGCATGGGTTCGTGCCCCGGGTAAGGCGTGGATGTTTTGGTTGTATATCTGTTGAGGTTTCGCTTTCCTCACAGATATTCTCTAATGCGTATTAAACTGACGCTCCTGTCAGACCTACGGGGCAAGCAGCTGCTTAAGGGGGTAACTTTTTTTTAATGATAAATAGAACACAAATACGTGGGAACAATAGCAAACGTGAAATATATTTTCCCATGAAAGTTGTAATAACGGCTTTTCGAGGTCTTCGTAAAATAACGTATTACTGAGAGAAATCGCATCTGCACACCTAACAGACGGTGAATATCTCAAGAAAGAAGTAGAGCACTGATACAGATTAGAACAAGAATTGGGAACCAATAGCTACCACAGCTTAAATGTCTTCTCTTATATTACTGTTGCTATAGTACTTCTACCAAAAACTGAAGAGATAAACAATTATGAACATTTCTTTCAAAACGTAAAATAAAATGAAAAACACTTTCGCATGCTTCGAGGCAGTAGTCAGCCAACTTTTGCGTAGAAAAGAAGAATTTTGGTGCATCCCTTTAACTTTTAGCATACAATCTAATTATGCTAGAATTTTATTTGAAGAATAATTGTGCCATTGCAACTTACTAATGAGTACACAGGCATATTAAAACTTAAACCATATTAAAGAACGTGTGATTTTTTAATAATCTTCTTAAAGTCATACTCAATTATTCACTGAATTATTCACCAAAATATTTACACAAAATGAAGTTTGGTGTAAATATACCACCAGCAAAGGAAATGCCGGGTCACAAAATGTGATTAGAATAATTTGATAATAAAGAAGCTGTAATATGAAAATATATCAATTATAGCATGAAATAAGTTAAATTCAAAATTACCATTTATGCACTTTTTTGATAATTCTAGTTCATAAACAAATCACACTGATTTTCCACAACGTTCGGAATATTTATCAATTCCAATTCTAAATTTCTCGGCACCTTCCTCCTAATATAAAGGGTTGTCAAAACTAATTCACGGACTAGGCGGCTGAAAATACCACTTTGCATTAGTGATTTTTCTAATCAAAAACCTTTGTTATCAAACGATTCAAGTTCTTTGATTATACGATTATTTGAACAAAATTTCACTCAAATGCATCTTTTTTCTACCAAGATTTTGCGTACAGATTAACAAAAAATTTTGCAAGTTATCAATGTCTGCCCATAAAATACTAATATATAAATATAACTGTAATTAGTGTTTATAACAAGAAGGAAAGAATTTATACGATAATAAAAAGAAAAAGGTCACATTACGCCATTGGAAGTAGAAACATTCTTAACACTTGCCATCTTATTACAAATATGTATAATTCACTATTCAAAATTACCGCCCTTTATTCACCTGTTTGTTTATTATAAACTGACGATTATATTTATAAGCAGATTCACATCTTTGAATTAAAAATAGATAACTACAGTTTTCGTTCAGATGACAGAAAGTTTGTAGTTCCGTTTGTAAAAAAAGAAAATATTACATACGCACATTTTATATTTAGCACCTAAAATTTTTAATCTTTTAACTAGTAAACTTCGAAATTTTATTGGTGGAATATTAATCTTTAAAAAAAAATTAAAGTTAATACTTTCGCGTATAATCGATTTGAAGTATATGTTTACTGTTCTAGGATAAAAATTTGAACTCAAATTTGTATTGTTTTTATACTTCTCGTATGTAATATATAAACGAGTTTTTCTCTGCATTTAAGTGAACATTTATTTTTTTTTAATTTGCAAAAATGTAAGAATGCTTATATTTTGCTATAATCATATGCTTGGTTTTTATATTTTAATTTATGAGAAATAATCTTTATTATTTCAATTCTTATTAACTACAGAAACCAAGCTATGTTAATGCTTTTTTGGGTTGTTTATATTGTAATAAGTGTATAAGTCTAATAAGTTGAGAAGAAAGCATTTTGATTGACTGATAAAAAAATATAGTCATGAATAAATTATTAACGAAATATATACAAAAAAAAGAGGTATATGTCTATATTTCAGTTCTTTTGGCTATTGTTTTCCTTTCTTCTAGATACTGGACCTAAAGCATCAATATGATCTGTTAGCGCAGTCTTTTGAACTATAATAAAAAATAAACACCCGCTCAAGCAGCTGCTTGTCACAGAGGTCTGACAGGAGCCTGGCAGTTTATACGCCAGAGTAGAAGGTCTCTCAATAATTTGGGTGAGGGGCGGGTTCTTCGGGAACCCCCCATGGGGAAAAACTCGTATTCCGTCATTAGACATTACACGAGTAGCCTGGAAGTAGAAGTTTAAGGTTTGTCTCAGAGGAGACCAGTAGGGACTTAGAGTATGGGTGGCGTTAAAGGGGGTGCGGAGCACAGCCCGGATAGTAGAAGGTCTGTAAGAATGGCGGGATCTCAGCAGAAAACAACACAAACATCCATGCCTTACCCGGAGTTCGAACCTAGGTGCCTTTGATCAGTAGCCAAGCGCGCTAACTACTCGGCTTATAAAATAAATATATTACCCCTCATGCAACTGGTTGCCACAGACGTTTGACAGGAGCCCGCCCTGTCAGCTTAATATGCCAGAGAGAAATTCTGTGAATACGGAGAGATCTCACCAGCAAGACAGCATAAATATCCATGTCTTACCCGGAGCTCGAACCCAGGTCCCTTCGGTCAGTAGCAAATAGCGGTAGCCGCACAGAGAATATTCACTAATGTAGTCTTAACGTAGTAAAGGGATATTTTTCTTTAATCCTTTTTTTTTTTTATTAGTATTATTTACAAGCTTGGAAAATCAATGTTTTCTTTGTATTTTCGGGCACCAATAGTCATTAAATATTACTCAGAAAGAAAATTGACACCAACCAAAATTTGGGTTTGTACTAATGCAGTAAATAAAATTCACTAAAAATTGTGATATTTGTTTATTTTATCTGATGTTGCATATTTTATGCATAGATATAAAAAAAAACTTGATTATGAATTCAACTAAAACAAGGCTATAAAACTTTTCCGTTGCATATCGCAATTCCGGATATGCTGAGATATGCACGCAACGGCAGCAGTCAAAACGGGAACTAAAATTACATGGGTGGACTTATTAAGCATTGACGTGAGAAGGCAAAACGATGTGAGGGAGTGTTCTAGTCGTTCACCATGCAGAAAATTCCCATACAGATATGTATCTGGAGGCCGTCGCGACCACTTGTGTGCCCAATGTGGCCAAGGTCGCATCACCGAGTGCGTAACAATGGAAGTGGGCCACTGCCGGTTTGTGGCGTGTGATCACTGACCACCAACAATACTTTCCCTTGCAGTGAATGCCAAGAGAAGGTTAGATGGGAAGCATCACTGCATTTGGATGCTACCTGCCACCAGAAGTATTCACTCTCCACATGAAAAACTTGTATACATAACAGCAATAGAAAAAAGTTAGCTTTGCAATGACCTACATAATGACTATAGTTGACAGATGCAGGGGAAGATAAGGTGGAATATGGAAAGCGATATTAATAATATGCCAACAGCGGATTTAATCTGCAGTCTATACAGCATAAAAGAGTTGAAAGTAATTAAAATTCTCAGTCAGGTCACGTACCAACTGCAACAATGTAGAGTAGGGTACGCGGTAAAATTTTTTGGGGTACGCAGTGAGAGCTCAAAAGTCGCTAGATATATGTTATATATATTATATAAACATATATGTATATGTTTTATTTTATTCCAATTGTTATGTTATACTATAACTATAGTTTTATCTATCTAAACAAGGGATACGCCAGTTACATACACATTTCCAGGGGGTACGTGAAACATAAAAGGTTGAGAACCACTGATGTAGGGAATTAAAACTTTCTGTTTCGCTTTCAACCACTGTTTCATAGGCTGGATTGAGTGCATAATGATAATACGTAGTGTATACAACTTGATCATAATTAAAAAAACTTTTGAACATAATTTTTTTCATTATAGCACTAGAACTGAATGAATAATGAGTAAAATAACTTCAATTACTATCCGTGAGCATAGTGCTGCAATGTACTAAGACTAACAATGTACACAACAAATTAAATGCTAGAAATGATAGTTAAAGAGAATTAAGAAGAACGTAAATGTATGCTAAAGCAAATGAATGCTATAGCAAATGAATTATATGTATGCTAAAATAAATGTGTATGCTAAAGCAAATGAATTTTAAAAAATGCAACTCCAAGAATTTTCAAAGTGGCGAAATCAGACCTCGTAGGAGTCTATCCTGATTATGCGGGAATGGGAGCTAGAAATACATAGCTGAAAGCTGTTTACTTAATTCATTTATACTCGACCTTATTTTATGTGACGATTAGCACACCCGATTACAACGCAGTCTTCGTAGAAATGTTTTTGTCACATAAGAAACCAAAACAAGCCCTATCTGGCCTAGTGTTTGGAGCACTGACTACTATTCCAGCGGGCATGTCCTTGTGTGTTTGTATTCTAATCAAAAACATTTGTTGTCAAATGATTTCAAGTTCTTTGATTATAGAATTATTTGAACAAAATTTCACTCAAATGCATCTTCTCTCTACAAGATTTTTCGCACAGATTAACAATTTTTTTGGAGCTATCGATGTCTACACATAAAATAAAAGCATTCCTTACGCGAGTGTTTGTATAGTATACGAGAAACTAAGACAAGCCTAAAGTTTTACAGGTTATCTCAATCCTTATAATAATAAAAACGACAGGTTAAGGTAGATTCCACATCCTTTGGGTAGTTTCGGTTATTATTATACTATCCTTCATGTTGGTTAAAAAAATAATAAATTTGAAAAGCTGGAATGCCTGTCTTGTGAATAAAATTTAGCTTCTAAATCTCCACATTATATAGCAAATTATGAAAATAAATTTCTCAAAACTTTATAGCAGCAAAATGAGAAAAAGCTGGTAATAACGTACACATTTCATGAAAAAATATTATACATATTAATAAAGAAAGCAAATATGTTATTTGCAAGATAGAGCCTCTCACATTCTTGAAGCTCATTCTTGAAGAGGATGTTGAATATCCTCTATATTCGCCTCATCTAAGTCTATTGGATTTTTACCTGTGACAGGTTACTTGAAGGATGTGCTGTACAGTGGGAAACCAGCTACACTTCAAGAATTAAAGCATGTAATTGAGCTATACTCTGCATTTATCCCAGCAAAAACGTTTGCTCGAGTTCGCAACTCAGTTCAGTTATTGTGTGGTTTTTACCTCTGAGAGGCGCTGTTTTTGCACAAAATGGGCTACCATAGCCAGATCACAAGGACCCAGAGGGCTTAGAGAAAGTCGGGAAGGGACCCATTGGACAGCTGTTAGGAGACAGATGGATATCTCCCACCAAGGCTCAGCAAGTTCTAAAAACTTAATCCAGTGTGTCCACCAAGGCCATTTAGCGTTATCTTCAAATAATTTATTAACTATTTATGCATAAGGTTGGCTCTCCTGCACAGGGAGTAGCAGCTTAACGTCCCATCCGACTGCTTTCCCAAGACCATCGGTTTCCATTTTTCTCACTGAAGGCAGGGGTGAAGAAAAAAACAACGCAGGATATCTTCAAACTCGAACTCGCTCAGTTGATCGTCGTTGTCAATCAACAATGCTTAGAAGCCAATGGTGATCACTTTGAACAACTGCCGTAATAAATCAATACTGGTAATGTAACTAGTTTCACTAAATTACATACATTTCCTTTATTATATTCTTTCATGAACTGTGTATACATTTTAGAGACACCCCTGCATATAACGAAAATCCTATACCAATAATAGAAAACGTGTAGGAATAACTATCTTCAAGCGCACATTATTGTCACTAATCTGCAATTTTACTTCATTCACGCATTACGTAATAATTTGAAATATGTAATTACATTCAAATGCATTCGTGCTCTGAACTTAAGATCCTTGTAATCTGCCAGTTTAGCTAACTGTGTAGAAAAAAAATTCTTCACAGAAATAAATGAGGCCAAATTTATAAATATGCTATCTATTTTACTATTCACAATCGATTTTACTATAGATACTTCCATTTCATTGAACTAATGCACTTTACACTCACTGATACCTAACTAATATTATTTGCTAAGACTTTTTTTGCAAGTAAGCCATCTACCCCATTCTTCAAAGAAAATTTACTAACTAGCTACCAGCACACCGTGGAAAATTAAACTTGTCAGCCCAGTTCTAGAGCACAAGCGACAATTTCCTGTCGCAGAACTTGTACTACTAATTTCCACGTTCTCCGAACGTCAACAACGAGTCTTATCTCTCACCAACAATTCTGCCAGTGATAACGGAAGGTTGACCTACATTCTTAACCCAGACAATTTACAAACGCTGTAACAAATATGGGTTAACAGTTGCAATGTAGCAGGTCCTCTTCGATATAAAGAAAGAAGTTGGCCTTGTGGTGCAGCGCAGATATTGAGTAGCAGCATGGGGGAGGGGGGAACTTAATTGAGAAAGTAAATATCAGAGTGGGCTTTATTTCAAAATAAAACCTGTTACCGTTTTAGTTAGGTATTTGGGAAAAAAATAGTACCTGTTCAGTTGCGCGCTCTCTCTCTCTAATTGCAATTTAGGAAACTATGAGAAAAAATACGTGAAGGATGGGAAAGGTGCTACTTACAAATAAAGCAATTGAGAAAAAGCAACTAAGAAAGAAATACAAGAACTTTTCTGCACTTAGCACTGAAATAATCTTTTTTTTTTTAAATAGCCTTTTGAAGAGAACAAGATAGGATTATGTGAAATAACAGTCAAATGTCAAGGCCAAACAATAAAAGTATTCTTTCTAAATTTTGATCAGAAATAAATGAAAGAAAAAAAACAAATATATTGTTAATTGCATTGGCTTCTGAATTTATTTTTTAGACTATTTTACTCATTTCTGAATTCTAAATACACTAAAAAATTTCTATGAGAATAAACTTAAAATTCCATTTAAAGAAACTTTTTTTTCAATGAAAAATCCGACCATATTTCCTGTTTTTAGAAATTTTCAAATTTATTCGTATTAAAATGCTTTATTTGCATACTCAAAATTGAAATATTTAGTTCTACCATAAGAACATATAATTGTTTGCATGCGATTCGAATTATAAAAAAGCCGATATTTTTTCTATAATTAGCTTTGAAAAAAGTTGCCCCCAGCAACATACCACCACCACACACACATACCGCGGATAGAAGTGCCAAATACCTTCTTGAGTAATAAATAAAATACCCCATGGAATGCGTTTTTCCTTCGATATTTCTAAATCCATTTAGTGATAATACATAATTTTAGACAGTTTGTATTTGCGGCGAAGTTCTAATCGTTATGGAAACGATCTAACAATATTTTGTTTCACTTGAAATATTTCAGTTGGAGTCATTTATGAAATTTAAATCCGTTGTGGCACGGTTATAGAAAAACAATTTTTTTTCAAAACTATTTGAAGATTCTTTGATAAACATTAACTGTATATACAAAATATATTTTAATCTAATGAAAGTTTCGCATTTATTATAACAAAAATAGCAGTGTAACAATGAGAATCAAACTATTACTATCTATCTACCTTATTAACCTACGACTATTTACCTTTTTTAATGGCGTACACATTTTGGTTTGCCCAGTAAAAATTAACCTCGGTTCATTGGTTAAACTTCAAACAAAGTAATTCTTTATCTCAAATAAAAATACTGTTTTATTTAAAAGGTTTTAGGAAAAAGAATGAGAATAACAATAATTTGCTTTTTAAAAACAAATCATATGGATTTGCTTCTTAGAAAGAAATCAAATTGCTACTATGAAAGAGGTTGATTCATAATCAACTGTTTCATATACACCTTTATTCCAAATTTTGATGGAAGTACAGAAATGGCTGGGTTACTGGTAACCGGTTTGTAATACGAAGAAACCAGAGACTGAAACGCCGGTTCAAAGAGGACAATTTTGCCCCCACTGAGTTCGGAAGTACTTTCAGATTATATGTGTATATGGAGCAGCAGGATTTACGACAGACAGCAACCACCGAATCTGGCAAACCAGGATTAATACAATCTGAACGTCGGTGTTACGAAACTTCGAATGGAAGATATTACTTAAAAAAAATTGCGAAACAATACATAGGAAAAACACTGTATGCTTCTCATGGCACTGATAGGAAGTCAGCTTTTGGATACTTGCCAAAAGCCGAGTACCACAGGGCATGGAAATATTCGCAGGAGGAGCTCACTAAAGGAGCCTGCTTGCGCCATTTCTCGCCGTAGGATGTATTAGCTAAAAAAACAGAAAGGGAAACCGGTGTCTTATACATGAAGATTGAGTAAGGTCACTTCTAGTCGTACGGGTCAGCACGACGTAGTCATCCGCATTCCACATGCTTTACGGTATTCATTATGATGTAGTTTGATGAAACATTTTTCAAGAAGAGCTCTAATTTTATCAAATGATTCTCCTCATTGGTAGCTTGGTTTCGTTATTTCATTTTCACCGATTTGCCCAGAATTTAACACAAGTTTCTGATATCATCTGTAAGTTGATTACGGATTACACTGGGGAAGGAAATATTTGAATTACGGAAATAATGAATTACTGTGAAAAAAGGAGGATGGTGCTCGACAATTGCTAATACATAGTACGATTTTGAAGTTCTTGACGTTAACTATGGGAGGCAAAAATCTAATCGCAACAGCTAAAACACTTTCGCTATCAAATAAGGGCATCAGTGTTCGGGAGATAGTAGTTGATATCTCTCCTGCATATGCGTTTCTGAAACAACTTATCTTTGCAATGAACGTATCGTAGTGTTCGTAGGACAATGTTATCACTACGGGACTTTAGAATAATGTATATGCTGTAGAAACATCTATTTTTAAATCCTACGAAGAAAACAAATTAGAACAAAGTAAATGTTCCGTCGGAAATTATAGGGCAATACAATACCATTGATGAATATCGTAGTAGAAGAAATTTTGAAGAAATTTTAAACGACTTTTCTTTATGGAGAAATTACTACTACTGAATTAATCACCTCCAACAGGAATACTAAATATTATAGTTAATTCAATAAGAATTGAATAAAAAGGTTATTTAGAGTGTCCATCTCAAAATATGATTATTATACCACTGCACACAGGTATACGAATACAAAAGATTTTGGAATAAAGAGTAAATATTTAGTACTTGAGCTTGTTTTAGGTCGTTTTCAAAAAACGAGCTATTTTTTATTTTGCTGTCCGTTTCGTCCAAAAAAGTTGAATGTCTACTGACGGACAGATAGAGAGACATTCGCTCGTTTTTGGAAATGAGATGCTGGCCTACTATACTGAAATTAAAGATAATTACTTATGTTTCTTTATGCTATATTATGTGGTATCGTATACACTTTTTTCATAAGGTTTCTGAAGTGATAGATCACAGTTTTTGACGATCGTGGCTTTTCGTAATAGGTAAATAGGAATAACCGTAAAGGAACGTAATACCGCGATCGACTACGTACTATGAAGGTAAAATATGCAATGAAAATGTGATTTCCACAGAATTCACATTTTCATTGTATATTTTACCATCGCTCGTGCTCTTTACCCAATGAACTGAATACTAGCTTATCACGTGAAAGCAGAAATTAATTTATGCATTCCTTCTTTTAAAGCGCATTATGGCTTAAGCTGCCAATGCCAATTTATTGATTGCAACAATTATTTTGAATAACTTTTAACTATTAATATTACGTCTATGAGTATTTCGAGATATTTAAACCGCTCCACACCAGTTTTGTTCGACCACAGCGGGTTCGCACATAGCACGAAATATTTTTTATTAAATACCGAAAAAATACAATTGCATTTATATTTATACAAATTCTGAGTCATTAAGAGATTCAATATTTCACTCGAGTTAATACTCGTCTGTGGGATAATAGCACTAACATTTTAATACTTGAAGTGACTACTTTTAAAAATTAAAATTTTACGTTATAAGCAGAGTAACCTAAGTTTTAAGCATTAATAATTATTGAAGATAAACATAAAAGCATTTTAATAGTATTACACATTGAGATCATGAATGATCCAATTTCGTTCTCCTGGATAAATTTCATGCAAAGTTTGGTTCCTCTAAGCTCTTTTGGGTGCCAAAAGCGCATAAACGGTCAGACACATACGCAAACTTTCTTCTTCATATATATATTAGATGATTGAACGAGGATGGGGCTGAGAAAGAGGCTACAAGATCCTCAATTAGAAGTGGCAAAATTATAGGTTTTGGTAACCGTTCAGATTTCCTTATGAAAGGAGCGGAGATAGCTAAGTCGGTAGCGCGCCAGACTCGTAATCTGCAGTTCCCAGGTTCGAGTCCCAGCTGGGTCAGCGTTGAGATTTATTTCCGCAAAATTCCCCGCCCTGCCCATGGGCAGTGTCTCCCAACAGCTGTTCCAATAGGTCCCCTCCCCCAACCCTCTTTGAGCCTTCGGGGTCCTTGTGACCTCGTTGTGTGTAAAAAAGGCCGCTCAGAGGTAAAACAACCAAACTCTTATGAATGCCTCAAGAGTCTGCAAAGTGTAGAATTATCCATGTAAATAGTTCGATACCTGCAAACAAAATTTTGTGCAATTCGAAATTTTCGGATTTTTAGTTATTTTCGGTAAGTCGGATTTCCGTCAACAATTATATCCTTTATTGATTGCATCTCTTGCTAACGCTTGTACATTTTTTTTTTCATTTATTAATGGAAACACAACAAACTTCACATAATTGTGCTGGTTACTTTAGAATGCTCCTTCTAATCTGGCGAGCATAAACCCATCACAGAATACCTTCGAAATTCCGAGAGCGAAAGGGAAACGGCATATATCGTACTTTTCACTTGACGTCACATCCTAGTGACAACTCATGTGTAACGGACGCAGGAACAAAGAGTAAAGGAAGAAGTTCGCTTTTCATCGGCGAGTAGTCGAGGGGAGGAGGGCAAGTACCATTGGGCAACTTCCGAGTGACTTTCACGCAGCCATGCAACTCCGGTCACGGTATTGTACTTGGTGCAGGGGCCGCAACTAGGAGCAGCAACGACAATTTCCCGTTCCCACATACCTATACGAGCTAGCAGAAGTTAGGTTCTCACTTGGCTTCAGGGTTGAAGATGAAAGGGTGAAAACGTGGAGAGGAAAAAAAACGTTTGTTGATCCTTGGTCGAAATGTCAAAGCTATTGCATTCCATTTAAATGAAATGTTAAAACACAATTAAAATAGAATAAGTATTTTTTATATTAGCTAGTCGTCCCGTGGCCGAGTGGTTAGCACGCTTGGCTATTGATCTAAGGGACCGGGTTCGAGTCCCGGGTAAGGCATGGATGTGTGTGTCGTTTTTCTGCTGAGGTCCTGCCATCCTCACAGATCTTCTACTATGGCATATAAACTGACAGGCTCCTGTCAGACCTCTGTGGCAAGCAGCTGTTTGAGGGGGGTATTTATTATTTTTATATAAATGCTAGCAAGAAATAATTAATATATACAGTGTTTTTCCCAGGAATTGAAACCAAGATGGGTGTGGTCCATTTTAAAGGGTAAAATTGCGGAGAGAAAATTATTAAACTGGTAATCTAATCTGTATGTAACATTTGTTGATCACCACACGCGTGTTTCCCTACTCTCACAGGTTTTGTTTATGGGACTGATAGAATTTTGGTCAGATGTCTTGATAAGTGGCTGTCTGAGGAGATGTTTAGTTTCCCAATGTTTCAATCGAGTGTTTTGGCCTGTACCTCTCAATTAACAACTGGATTTTTATATTAGAACTAAGAGAGTGGGCTACATAAAATGAATTTTATTAAGATGTACGAGCTTATATAAGTTTGTAACAATTAAGATGTACGAGCTTATATAAGTTTGTAACAAACTGCTGGCGCAATAATTGTATGTAACCCAAATCACAAGGGTTTTTTTTTTGTTGTTGTTTCAGTCTTCTTGCCTATACCGTGTATGTTATAAACATTAGTTATAGTTAGAAATTTTAATTTCCATATTATTGAATTATTTATTTCCATAAATTAAGGAAAATCCCTATGTTAAGTCAATGGGAAAGCTAACGTCAAAGCTCTGTAACTTCTAAAATAAGTTTTTTGGTTTTGAAAAATGTGATTGCAGATAAAGATCTCAATCAAATAAATCAATATCTCGATTTCCAACTTTCTTCGTTCACTATTTAATGAGTTATGAAAGTTTGAATATTTAACAACAGCAATGCCAGTCTTAAGAAACTTATATAAAACTGAAAAATAGTGAAAGAATTCTTTACACAAAGTTCTAAAGTACAAACTTATTTTATTAAACTCTTTGATACAATGCTTTTTACTAAGTTTTAATTAACTTCAGAAGTCAATATTTTGTGGCTGACATTGTTATCGCTAAATATTCAAACTCATTAAATACTGGACGAATAGTGTTGAAAATCGAGATATCGATTTATTTGATTGAGATCTTTATCTGCAATCACATTTTTCAAAACAAAAAAAACTTATTTTAGAAGTTACAGAGCTTTGACATTAGCTTCCCATTGACTTAACATTGGGATTTTCCTTAATTTATGGAAACCATGTACGTTAGAATTTTTAATAATAATTTTAAAAAACACTTTTCTTTTACATTTGACGAAGAAGCTTAACTTTAAGAACCTCCGTGGAGCTAAAAATATTATCGAAATTTGCGTTTTCAATTTCACTTTTGAACAAAATTAACTAGGTAAGTACTTGCATTAATTGTGCAAATACTAAATTGGTTTATGCAACATATTTTTGAAAGAGATAAATGGGTAGTTTTATTTTGGTGAAGGGTAAAATAATGATATGACGGATGAAGGAAAAATTTATGTAATTCTTCGTAAAACAAAACTATGAAACACAAATTCTCACTGCCTCGAACACCCTGCCTTTGATTAGAGACACCGGCAGACAAAAAAAAGTTGTTGCCCATCGAAAGTCCTGCACACGTTTAAAAGTATGCTAATATCCTTGGTCGAGAGATTCGTTCCATCTACTTTTAACTTTCTAGGTCCTTTCGAATCCTTACCCTCAGCCCCATAGTTCATGTGACTTGTTCCACTATACTTAATATGTAGCAAGAAGTGGTTCGCAGGTCTTCAAAATGTTCGACAAGATTCAAAAGGATTATATTACGAGACATAGTTATAGACATGAAATATTAGATTGTTCGTTCCTCAGAAGTACAGAAGCACAGATATAAAACTCGCACATCCCATGTAAACGGGACCAAACTGATGTCAGTGAAGGAAGACGGGCAGTATCAAAAATGTAGTAGCATGGAAAGAGCGAAAAACAAATATAGTATACGTATACAGGGTGAGCCGTCCCGTGGCCGAGTGGTTAGCGCGTTTGGCTACTGATCTACGGGACCTGGGTTCGAGCCCCGGATAAGGCATGGATGTTCGTGTTGTTTTTCTGCTGAGGTCCTGCCATCCTCTCAGACCTTCTACTCTGGCATATAAACTGACAGGCTCCTGTCAGACCTCTGTGGCAAGCAGATGCTTGAGGGGGTATTTATTTTATTTATTATACAGGGTGAATCTGAAAAAGTGGGCAAAACTTTACGGGGTGGTAGAACGCAGCTATACGAGCAATATTCGTCATAGAAAGTATGGGCGGAACGCAAACGGCGAGCCGATAGGTGGCGTTGGAAACGGTATAAAAGGGTCGGTCCTCGCACCCAACGGCATTTCTACCGTGGATTGCCGAGAGGATGGCTGGTTATACTAACCACGAAATGGGGGATATGCACTTTGTGTACGGTGCGGCGGACGGGAATGCAAGTGAGGCACAGGGTATCTCCTCTCCTTCTTGTGTTCATTCTTTAAATGTGACAGTGGAAAACTACCTTTTAACTTCTCACCGCTTGCATTCCGACCATACATTCTATGACGAATATTGCTCGTATAGCTGCGTTCTACCACCCTGTAAAGTTTTGCCCACTTTTTCAGATTCACCCTGTATATAGAATATTCAACACAAATACTTGAATCTCACAGTCAAATTTTTTCTATGAAAAGGAGAAGGAACTTATTTGTGAGCAGTTATTGCAGCAAAGGTTAGAAACCAGTAAGGTCAATTATCTGTGGCAAGTAGATCCCATGTATTTCAAGAAAGTATCGCAATCTTCTCTCAAATAAAATATATATAGGTGGGGATCAGTATTCATAACTGCATGAAATTTATTGAAATTTAAGCGCCTGTTGATTTTCGCTTCCTTTGCAATCAGGGAAGCAGCAATATCTCCTACATAACAACTGAAATTTTATTGCACACACTTTCAAATGGGATTCGTAAACTACAATTAAACACTGACGATTAAAGCACCTTAAACTATCGAGAAACTCCCTTTGGAAAGTCACATACCAAGGTTGGGTTGGGTTGTTTTACCTCTGAGCGGCACTTTTTGCACACCATGGGCTAAATGGCCAGGTCACAAGGACCCCGAAGGCTCAGAGAAGGTTGGGGGAGGGGACCCACTGGAACAGCTGTTGGGAGACAGATGGTAGTCTCCCGTCAAGGCCATCCAGCGTGTTCTTTAACGTGCACAGGGTATGGCTCTCCCGCACACGTGGCCACGGCTTAACGTCCCATCCGACGGACAACGGCCTTTCCAAGCCCATTGGTGTCCCCTACTGACCGTGGGCAGGGCGGGGAATTTTGCGGAGATAAATCTCAACGCTGACCCAGCTGGGACTCGAACCTGGGAACTACAGATTACGAGTCTGGCACGCTACCGACTGAGCCACCCCGCCCCACATACCAAGGTAGTAAAATGGAGGTAAGAAAACAAAGAATTCAGTCCTCCACTGGAGAGCAATACAGACATCAACGAATTCACGAATCCATCCGAATGGAACATGGATCTTTTAAAACCATGTACTACAAAAGCGGACTAAAGATTTTGGAACGTGCAACTAAAATATATACTCAAAAATAATATTTATATGATCACAATCATCAAATTCAGTATATTCTGAGGCTTTTCTTATTGCGGACCAGATATGCATTATCACCAGTAGATTACACGATGTTAATCCTAAGTGTAATAGACTTAGCCTTCATCTTCGTAGTTTCTGAGCGCGTTATGGCCAAAGTAACCAATGCACCATAAAACCCCAAATACCCATCGTAGTTTCTGAGCGCATTATGGCCAAAGTAACCAATGCACCATAAAACCCCCAAATACCCATCGTAGTTTCTGAGCAAATAAATGTCTGCATCAACACGTCATAGAGCAAGCAACATTAAGTACACTACTGGCCATTAAAAATGCAACACCAAGAAAAACGAAAGATATCAAAGCCATATTTATTGAATACGTAGCTTATTTCCAGGGGGGGTTACTGTCACACATGATATGCGTATGTGCTGCGCTTTGAATCATTTACATGTTCTCCAAGGGCTACCCATCTTACATATTTCTACCCATCTTACATATTTTCATATTACATCTTACATATTTACACATATTCAATCTAATGAGTTCTTCCTGGTGTTGCACTTTTAAAGGCCAGTAGTGTACTATCTGTAATCAAGGAGTCACTTTAGTGTTTAATCTATATTAATTTTTCGTAGTTAACTAATATCTATCAACATTCGCTTCAAAAAAATTTTATTTGTAATAACAAAAGACTATTGATTTTTGCTTAAACATGAATTGTAAGACTAAAAGGTTATTTAATACTTTTCTGTGCTAATTTAAATCCATCATCATCATCCTCAAACAGCCATGGGCTATTGAGGTCCAACCAGACCGTGCAATTTAGTTCTCCAAGCAAGTCTGTCCTGAGCTACATCTACAGCATCAGGCCACTGCACACCAATTCTAACAAGGTCTTGTTTAACATTGTCTGCCCACCTCATCCTAGTTCTCCCCCTCTTTCTGAGACCCCTAGGCACACTGTTCATAACCCTATTCAATCTATAATTATTCATACGGATAACATGGCCAAACCAACGGAGTCTCTCTCTCCACAATATGCTGCTTAAAGGAGGTTGCAAACTCCTTTGCCTAACCTCATCATTAGTTACAGAGTTGAACCACCTAATGCCCAAGATATTGCGTAAGCATCTGGAATCAAAAGCATCTAGTTTCCTGTTATCTTGTTTACAAAGTGTCCAAGTTTCACTACCATAACTAACCCTAGAAAGAAACAAACTATTATAGTCTAATTTTAGTCCTTAGGTGTATACGCCTATTTCACCACAATCTCCATAGATTCTTAAAAGTCCCGGCAGCAATCCCTATTCGTCTGTTAATCTCATGCCGCACATCACCAGTATCTGTTACATAGCTCCCAAGGTAATTAAACTGTGATACCTGCTAAAGACTGCAACTATTCAGATGAACTGAATCACAACCTGCCTGACCAATTTTCATCACTTTAGTTTTCTCTCCGTTTATAACCAAACCTACTCTACTACCAGTTTCATCAACAGCTCGAATGAAAGAGTTCATCTCATCAACATCATTTGCCAAAAGGGCTACATCATCAGCATAATCTAAATCAGAAATTTTCGTATCTCCAGTCCATTTAAGGCCAAAATCTTTCCCTTAAAGTGAATTTCGCATAACATAATCAATAACCAAGCTAAAGAGAAAAGGAGACAAAACGAACCCTTGTCGAACACCAGAAGTAATGCTAAACCAATTGCTACACGACTTACCAACTCTTACACACGACTCAGTGTTGTTATAGAGAGCTTTCATTATGTTAACTAACTTGTCAGGTATATCATATGATCTCACAATCAACCACAAATTATGACGATCAACAGAGTCGAAAGCCTTTTTGAAATCAACAAAGCTAGCAACCAAAGGTTTCTCAAACGCTAAACATTTCTCAAGAATCTGCCTAAGTGAAAATATCTGATCTACACATCCCCTACCACTTCTGAATCCACATTGCTCATCACGCAATTGCCTGTGCACCAGATTCTTAATTCTATTAAGCACAATCATGCAAAGAACTTTACCTGGAACAGAGAGTAGGCTGATACCCCTATAGTTATCACAAGAACTGCGATCACCTTTTTTGAAAATAGGGATGATAATAATAGCTCTGGTAAAATCCTTAGGAACCATGCCTTTATCGTAAAAGATATTCAGGATTTCAGTCATCCAAGTGGTAACCGAAACATTCCCAGCTCTAAGCATTTCGGTAGTAATTTCATCTACCCCTGGGGTTTTATGAAGTTTAAATTTAGAAATAGCCAAAATAACTTCAGATTGTGTTATAGGGCCAACATTAAAGCCACCAAACCAATGCATCTATCATCACTGCATACAATGGGAGTAGAACTAACCACATTGTTTAGAATATCACTGAAATGCTCAGCCCACCTAGCCATGATAGAATCCTCACCTTCTATAACCTTACCTTGTTTATCCTTCAATCCTTGTATGCCTGTCCGTTTTCTACCACACAAAACATTAACTATCTGGTACAGCTCTCTGTTGTTGTGCTGTCTAACTGCTTCCTCAGCTTTGTCAGCCAAGCCATCAAGCCAAAGATTCTTATCAGCAGCTAACTGATCTTTTACACGTTCATTAAGTTCTCTGTAGTGCTTCCTATTAGGACTAGTAGAATATTGATTAAGGACATCCTGCAGTTCTTTCTTTCCGAAATAAGCTCAAGTGCCTTATCACTCAAATAATTCTTCCTCCTCTGCTCCTTTTTTCCTAAAAGAGTAGTACTGTTAGTGTCCAAAAAAGCCTGTTTAAAATGATCCCATTCTTCCTCAACTTCGGTGGTAAGCATACCATGACTGTCATAGTGACTAAGTAACCTATCATGGTAAGCTTTGGCTCTAACTGGGTCTTTCAGAGCTTCAGTATTAAAAGCAAACTTTTTAACCCTAGCACAACACTTTTTAAGTTTAAGTTGCAAGACACTTTTAACAAGGTAATGGTCAGATCCAATTTCAGCTCCCCTATATGACCTGGTATTCCTAAAAGAACTAGTCCATTTGCTGTTAATTAATATATAATCAATCACATTCTTATGCAGCCCATCGGGTGAACCCCATGTGTACTTATGTATGTCGCGGTCTTTGTATTAAGTGTTACATTATTCTGAATCCATTGAGTTTACTTACCTGTAGGAGATGTTGCCCATTGCCATTGCAGCTACCAATACCAAAAGGGCCTATTACTCCTCCCCAAAGGTCAGAATCAGTACCAACTTTGGCATTGAAGTCACCTAGTACAAGGGTAATATCTCTTTTCTTGACAGAATTCAAAATATCCTGAAATTGTCCGTAAAACCCATCCTTCTTATCCTCATCGGCATCCTCTGTGGGGGCATAACAGCAGATATCATTGAAGTCTTTAACGCTTGTCTGAAATTTTGCTGTAAGAAACCTTTCATTAATGCACTCATATCCTAGAAGAGCATCACTAGTGTGTCTGCTGAGCAGACCCACGCCTTATTTTAGTGCATTTAATATGGATATTATTCATCCATATTAAATGAGCTGCAAAATGCTTTTCACATGGTTCCCATTTTTGTTTACTAACATTAAAATCTTGAAAGTGAAAATCACGAGTATCTAGCTATAGAAAAGAAATGGGTGTGCCAGGAAGTAAATGCTCCCAAGCTGTTCCTACATGCGGATAGTTAAAAAATTATGAACAAACCAGAAGCGAGGGAATTACGTATGATTGTGTGCCCATGGGTGTGAACGTCAAAAATTAGAAGACAAACAGTAGTCGCTAAAAGCTTAATAACGCAATTTCCAACAACACTCAACTCAAGTGAGTATCTTTCATACGTATGCAAAATTTCTCACGATTAGTATATTTTTTTTACTTGTAGTCACGGTTGCTGCTTCCATTTGCGATATATCACAAGTCTATCCACAAGAATATGGAACACTTGCTGTGTTGCGCTTTTAAGGCTTCCTTGTTGGTTACAAAGTCACAGAAAAAAAATTTAATAGTCGCAGTGGTTTTATTCTCTTCCGAAATTGCCTCTAATTACAGAGATTCAAGGCACACCTTCCACGAGCGCCCCAGCTCGTGACACAACAGAGACACACTCCCGCCATTCATGGGTGAGAGTGCGTGGCCACGGTGGGTAGCCTCTCTCTGGACATTCGAGGGCTGTCTCAGGAAAGTTGACATAAATTTTTTTTTTTTGATAAAATGAATATTTCGAAAGCAAAAATTTATATTTTCTAAAAATAACATTGAAAACCAATCAGCTACGATGATTTAGTGAAAATCAAAAGCGATGCTGTTTGAGGTATGGAAAAATTGAATAAAAAAATGCAATAATAATTTCTCGTGAATCTAATTCAGGCGTGCACAAACTCCGCCCCATTTAACAATTCTATCCGCTCGCGAGAAAATTGAATATTTTTTTACTCTGGCTCTACTAAAGTTAACTGTGTTTTAATAAGACGAAAGACGAAATTCTGAATGACATTATACTAGTTACAACTCGTTGAAACAGAATATCTATTCAGCAGCTCATTTCGGAGATCCAGTCGCATCCTTCACATACGAGTACTTCGACAAGTCAACTTCAATTTTGGCGTTATAATCAATTTTTTATTAACATTTTTTTCTTATTATTTCGCACCTATGTATATGACAAAAAAAATGCAATAAACAAAGTTAAGCATTTTTCTGTTCTTTTTATATCATCCCCCCCACCCTCCCCTCCAAACTATTGTCCCACAGCAAATATAATACTTTCTATTCGGCTCGATGCCATAAAAGTTTGTGTACTGATGATCTAATTGAATACTATTAGCAGCACAGTGGTTGGGTGTTTGGCTGCAGAACCTAGATTCAGATCCTTAAAAATACATGAATGTTGTCTTTCTCTTGAGATCTTGCTTTCCTCATACTCTCTATGCATATTTGCAATCACAGGCTACTGTTAAATCTTGGTAGCAAATTCTCTGCCTGGACTCAATTGTTTTACCACTGAGCTGCACTTTTTTTCTCCATATAATGGGCTAACTGGTCAGGTTGGGTTGTTGTTGGGTTGTTTTACCTCCGAGCGGCACTTTCTGCACACCATGGGCTAAATGGCCAGGTCACATGGACCCCGAAGGCTCAGAGAAGGTTGGGGGAGGGAACCCACTGGAACAGCTGTTAGGAGACAGATGGTAGCCTCCCGTCAAGGCCATCCAGTGTGTTCTTTAACGTGCACAGGGTATGGCTCTCCCGCACACGGTGCCACGGCTTAACGTCCCATCCGATGGACGATGGCCTTTCCAAGCCCATCAGCGTCCCCTACTGACCGTGGGCAGGGTGGGGAGTTTTGCGGCTAACTGGTCAGGCCCCAAGGACTCTGAGGGCTCAGAGAAGGTTGGGGGAAGGTTGAGTTGGGTTGTTTTACCTCTGAGCGGCACTTTTTTGCACACCATGGGCTAAATGGCCAGGTCACATGAACCCCGAAGGCTCAGAGAAGGTTGGGGGAGGGGACCCACTGGAACAGCTGTTGGGAGACAGATGGTAGCTTCCTGTCAAGGTTGGCTCTCCACAGGTTATGGCTCTCCCGCATAGGAGGCAACGGCTTAACGTCCCATTCGACGGTCGGCGGCTTTCCAAGCCCATCGGTGTCCCCTACTGACCGTGGGCAGGGAGGGGAATTTTGTGGAGATAAATCTCAACGCTGAACCAGCTGGGACTCGAACCTGGGAACTACAGATTACGAGCCTGGCGCCCTACCGACTGAACCACCCCCGCCCCGTTGGGGGAAGGGGACCCACTAGACAGCCATTAGGAGACAGATGGAAATCTCCCATTAAGGCCATCAAACGTGTTCTTTAACGTGCACAGAGTATGGTTCTCTCGCACACAGTCCATAGCTTTACGTCCCATTGGACGGCGGCCTTTCCAAGCCCATCGGTGCGAACTGCCGACTGAGCCACCTCTGAGTGCCTGAGTACTTAACAGAGAACTATATTCTCAGAAGGAATACTGAAGCTTCTAAGAATAAAGCGAAGCACAACAAAAAAAAGGCATAATTATTTTCACGAAATTTCTTTAGCTTAAAGATTTTTCACCAAATTACAACATAAGTGAATATCGTTCAGTACAAACTTTTAACCATTAACATCATGAATTTTTTGCATAGTTGGAGGCACGATCAGAGAGACCCCTCACAAATTTTTCCCATGTAACGTGCGAATTTTGCATTTATCAATGACAGTTATAGATAGATTACTACAGAATAAACTAGTTAGCAAGATAGACCCTCAAGATAACTGCTTGCAGCGCCACCTTTAACAGTCGCCCGTAATTCTCATTTTCCAACTAACTTTCGAATTGTGTGAACATGCTTTTCAGTTTGCATCTGACTATTATTTGCTTTTTTTAAATGTCTTTTACAAAAAATAGGAAATTGAAATATTTATTAAGATTATATAACAAAACTAGAGAATAATCTAAAATTAACTGCCATTTTTTAGAAAATAATACTACCTGTATAACTTTAAAGTATAAACATATAATATTATTATTTTGAACAAACTTAATTGGCGGTAGGAGTGCTAGCTAGCATCGATTCTGTGCTACAGTGGACTTCTACGGAAGTCGGTCTATCTATGTAGAGTAATCTGTGTAGAGTACGTCCGTTATCAACTAGAGTAGGGGTTCTCAACGTGGGGTACGCGGTAAATATTTTTGGGGTATGCCGTGACAGCTCGAAAGTCGCTAGATCTAATAACAAAGTAAAAGTTTATAATTTACAAGATTTGTTAAATTGTTTATGTCATTTTTTGCGTTTATCGATATATGCAATTTATGAATACAAAATTTAATGTGTATATATGTGTTTTATTTTATTCCCATTGTTGTACTATAATTATAGTTTTATCTATCTATACAAGGGGTACGTGAAGCATAAATGGTTGAGAACCACTGAACTGGAGCAAGCCGTCTATCCCATGGAGGTAGGAATAGGGGGAGGCGCCCTTACTATAAGTTAGCATAGTTGGCTAGTGTAGCCGAAACTGCCATGTTACTCCTACCCTGAGTTGCGCTGAAAGATCAGTTGTCATCGCATATCTGAAGGTTTTGTACGAATACTGTCACAATTAAATCGTAATATTTCCTAATAATAGCAGTATTATTATTTGGTACATGGGAATTTACCCATTTTTAATTCCTTTTTGTGTTTGAATGCGTTTGCAATAACTGTAGTTGAACACCATGATCAAATTTTGTCTGTGGTTTTTAAAAACAGTTGTTGAGGTCTACATTGGACGTCTATCGTAATAAATTACATACCAAATAAAAGCAATTCAACAATAATAACCTATAGGCAAAAAAAGGGATGAGGGGACATTTTAAACCAGCACTAATTTTAGCAATATATATATATAGCAGTAGTAGCAGTTGTTTCCGCTAGTTTCCAATATAATTAAAATAATGAAAAGTTTAAAAATTCCGGAATAAAAACTTTATTTCAATTTCTTGCCAATGAAATGCTATCCCTTTTATCTATTTCGCAGGTTAATTTCTGCAGGAATATTCTATATAGGAGCTAACTTTTTTTTCCACAATCTTTCGTTCGTTAACGTAGACAACGCAAACTTACAAGAGCAATATAGCGACGTCGGTTACAGTTTTCATGCGATGGGGCTTCTCTCTTCCTACCTCCATGGTCGATCCAGTCATAAAACAATATACCGAATCCGATTCATTTCTTCCATATGCATCTAAAATTTTTTTGGTCAAAAAAAGTATAACTAAAACGATTTTACCAATTCATATTACTCATTAAAAATGTAGCTTTGTTTTTTAATCAAGATATTTTCTTCATTCTTTAAAAAAAAATTTTTTTCCATTTATTACTCATTAGAAATACATGTTTTCGTTTCTAAGTAGAACATTTTTCTGCGGTTCTTTATGAATATGTTTTTTTTTTCTAATGGCTCTTCGTTAAGTTTGTGTTGAACACCCCTGAACTAGGGAATATGATAAACGCGCCACCAACTTAATGCCAATAAAAAAACGTTAGAGGGCTAAATAAGAAAGATGTCGAAAATTATCAAATATCAGTTATCATTTAAATAACTGAAAGAAAATTTCTTGCAGACAGTGACTAAGGATTACAGTTCACAGCATAAGGAACATAACGGTATACCACAAACGGAATTAAGTTACATTTTAACTAAGCTACATTCATTTTCGAATACTTTTTTAGTACAAAATCAAGTCCCACGAAGCTAAGAAGCTTGTCTGCTGGAATCCAAATACAGTATAAAATTAACAGTCATAATATTATAAAAATAAAATCAACGTTTATAATTAAATGAACAGTTGTTAAATATTTTTCAGAAGCTAGGTCTTGAAATTTTTTTAACATCTCTTTTTAAATTAAATAACTCATCGGAGATATTGTTAAACATAGAGAAAATTTCATAATTTGTACACTTTCTCCCATAATTGTTTTTAAAATGTGGTACTTTGTATTTACCTTTAAATTTATATCTAGTATTATAATTATTAATTTTTTTATTCTATAATTTTTAGAAACGCGAACGACGGTGATAACCTGCAAGCTTTTGTCTTGTATTGGTTTCTCGTACATCATACAAACACACAAAGAAATGTCCGCTGGAATAACAGTTAGGTAAGCTACTGATCTACGGGACTTGGGTTCGAGCCCCGGGTAAGGCATGGATGTTCGTGTTGTTTTCTGCTGAGGTCCTGCCATCCTCTCAGATCTTCTACTGTGGCATATAAACTGACAGGCTCCTGTCAGACCTCTGTGGCAAGCAGCTGCTTGAGGGGGTATTTATTTATTTTTTATTTATTTAAGCTAACTATCTGGTATCTAGGTAACCCTATCTGGCCTAGTGTTTAGCAGTCTTGAATTTATAAGTATTGTCAAAATAATACCTTAGTATTTATGATATATAGCCGACTGATAGGAAATATATATTCATAATAGTTCTTGTACAGGGTGTTTATAAAGTAACTATTCATTTCTGTGAACAAACCTTTTAATAACTCTATGTTACAAATTAATCAAAAACATGAAAACAACAGAACATTAATACGATTCAACATGACCCCCTTGCATGTCAACACACAAATCCCAACGTTCAGTGGTAGCACGGTAAACTCTTTCCAAGATATCAGGTGTAATCTTAGCCACTGCAGCTGTGATCCGCTCCTTCAGCTGATTAATGCTGTTAATTATTCACCTTGTACACCTCTGATTTAATATAACCCCACACAAAACAATCTAGAGGTGTGAGATCAGGTGACCTTGGAGTCCAAAATCTGATGGAACCTCTTCCAATCCACCTACCCAGAAAGGTTTCATGTAGGTTCCAAGGTAACCTGATCTCACACCTCTAGATTGTTTTTTTGTGTGGGGTTATATTTACAGGCCGTCCCGTGGCCGAGTGGTTAGCACGCTTGGCTACTGATCTCCGGGACCTGGGTTCGAGTCCCGGGTAAGGCATGGATGTATGTGTCGTTTTTCTGCTGAGGTCCTGCCATTCTCTCAGACCTTCTACTCTGGCATATAAAACTGACAGGCTCCTGTCAGATCTCTATGGCAAGCAGCTGCTTGAGGGGGTATTTATTTATTATTATTATATTTACAGTCGGATATTCCTTCTCCACTCCAATCCAAAAACGTTCTCAGGAAAATGGATAGTTACTTATAAACACCCTGTATTTGCGTTGCTTGGTGCTATGCCCAACAATTATATTTTGAGTCTTGCTTATTTTAGCTATATGTGAACAGAAAGTTTTACCATAAATAGTTGCATGATAAACCATTCGATGCATTTTCTATTAAATTATTTCATATTTCGAGTTTAGAAGTTCTTTTGAACAAAGCATAAAAACAAAATGGTGTGTCCCTTTTATGAATCCTTTAGTCGCCTGATAACGGTGAGAATTATGTCTACATAGAGAATGGTGCAAAGATGTCAGAGAACGCAACGAGCCACTTCCGCATGCTCCCCAATCAATCATGTGCAAGAGTATACTATACCGCCATTCATAGTGCCAAGGCCAAACACGCACAGTAGCAAGAGAGTAGCAAAGGCAAGAAGACAAGCAGAAGTTTAGGTGCTGGGAAAGAGACATATCCAATCAGTCGAGGCACCTATACAACGAATGTGGGGCTTTTACCGTAGGGAGCAGACTGTGCTGCTTTCGTAGAAAAAGACGTTTTCTTTAACAGATTAACTTCAGACCTTTTATAAATACCATAAAACAATGATTTTAGATGGAAGAGGGACAGCATTTTTTGCATGTAGACAATTTTAAAAATAAGTGAGACTAATATGAAAATTCGAAGTAACCTAAAATGTCCGTTTACTTATAGTTTCGACAGCAAATTGGAGTAGCATTTAACAATTATTAGTTCGAGGTTCCGTACTTCCAAACGAAAAGATCCGGTAGACAATTGCATGCACATAGCGTGTTTGGAAGTTTGGGAAAACTTAGGCATGCTGGCTACTTATAGCTATTTTTTATTTGACAAAATGAAAACTGTTTGGTATCTGGCAAAATGAAAGCTATTCCACCAATGTTAATTATACATTATTTGTATTTTGGAAGTTACTTTCAAGGCAAGGATATAGATAGAATAAATTTAGGCGAGAATAACCGACTACATTGAACGCAGAGCAGTACGCACTTCGGTTAGGTTTTTCCCAAGTTATGGTGGTATTTTAAGCAATTCTTCAAAATTTGTGCAATATATGTTTATTATTTTTTTCGCCTCCATTCTGGCTATTCGAGTTCTTAGGGGAATGAGGGGAGAGCCGGCTTTGTATAGGCCAGTAACTTGTAACAGCCAGTGTAAACATGTGTTCCTTAAGACACATTTTTCGCCTTACAAGCAGATAACGAAATTAATAATATTGGCAGTCCTCGATTTACGGAAGTGCGTTAATTTTCCTAAAGTGCGTTTAGAGGAAAAGGTTTATATGATATATTTTACACCTCAGATCATATGACGCAGCTCAGAGGGGGGGGGGGGAGTTCAGACAGTTTTCTACTACGAAATACACGTTTTCTGATGCGGAAAATATGATATCAGGTTCCTTCAGAAAAGTTTTCAGTTTTGCATAAGGTACGCAACTTTGTTTAATATTTTCCAAATATACTTACTGCAATTGAAATAAGGATGATCAAAGAACTAAGGAATCGTGAAAGAAAATAAGTTTTGGTTTCCACTCTTCCATGTCTTTACGCTAGGTATTCTTTTTAGCTGTCATCAATTTGTTGTTAGACTAATGAATTATATAGTTTAATTTGAGATTTTAAAATTGAGATAATAATAATTTTGGATAATAGTTGTTAATGTATGCGGAAGGGCATTATTTTCAAGGTCACGAAATTTTGATAAACTTTCTACAGTAAAATTTCACTGCAGTTATAGATGGACGAATAAGATTTCACAACTTTTAATCAATCGATCGCTGCACCATATTTTACATTCTTGATACTTGTTTCCCTATTATAAAAATATAATAAATACCCCCTCAAGCAGCTGCTTGCCACAGAGGTATGACAGGAGCCTGTCAGTTTATATGCCATAGTAGAAGGTCTGAGAGGATGGCAGGCCCTCAGCAGAAAAACGACACAAACAGCCATGCCTTAACCCGGGGATCGAACCCAGTTTCCCTATTATCCTATTCATATTTGAATGAATGCGAGAAATATGTAGTTTCGCGGCTAAACCGTTGTGAGCTGTAGTTTGCAGTCTACCTTACCACAATATAAAAATTAATTACACAAAGTGGGCTGGAATGACTTAAATTGCTATTTTAAAGCCCTTAGTCATAAATCCGGAATAATGAGAATACAAAAAAGCTTTACGAAATTTAAAATAATCTATTATTTGTGATTATGATAAAACACATTAATCACTTATATTGTATAAATGCATGGTATATTTCAACATTTCTCGCAACAATCATCCACGATGTCAAGGGTAAAAAAACCATCTTTAATAAAATATTTTTACCTCTAATTATCTAAAAAAAACTTTTTTTTTCTTTATAAACTCTAATGAATCACTGTATAATCTTTGTATTAATTCTAGTGTTTCGATTTCTTCCGATAAAAAAAACCTCAAGTTGGAAAAAATTGAACTTAAAAATTTTACTGAATCTCTAATACTTTATACCTATTGTAAGAATCGGTTTGTGGTTCAGTTTGTTTCCGAGTTACAGGATTTAAAATGAAAGAAATTACGACTTTTTTTTTTCTGCCCTATCATAAAAAAAATTACTTTCAGAAAAATATTTGCTTTTGAAAAAATATGTTATTTTAGCAAAAATTAGTCAGAATTGAGAAATTTTAACCTATTCAAAGTGATAATTTTTTTTCCATAAAAATTTAATTTCCAAAATTATGGAGCGTCGAATGCGGCTTGACATTATTCCCAATTAGTTTTGCGTAATATAAAATCGTTGTGAAAACCCTATTGTGCTTGAACTTTTTTTTCAGCTATTACTGAAGTAGTCGTTTATATAGACAATATCAATTTAAGTAATCAGCGTTCATATTACTATAATTTCCCAATCGTAGTCAAGCTTCTGCGGATGATTTAATATCGATGAAGAATTAATGAATGATGTAGTTTTAGTGTTCGGTTTTCGATCGCAAGTATTTGCAATGACTGAAAATAGTAAAGGCACCTACGCCATCATTTCCCACACATACGCTCCATCATGGCTCCATCGAACGAAAGCCGTTTGATGCTCAGCATACCAAACACGGAAACGCTGACGTACAATCCAGTGGCCCGCAACCACTGTGTTAGGAGGTCAAGGACGGCTGACGATAGGTGTCTTCTGTACCCGTACACCTTGCACAAGATGCAAACGGGAACAAATCTTGCACCTTTGTCATACATAACGAAGTCATGTTTACTAGTAAGTCGTATACATTAATAAAATAAAAGAAACTTTCTGCAGACAAAATAGCAAGTAATAGTGTCAGTTGCAAAAGTGTATGAGATTATAATTTTTATGCTTTAAAAAGAAAATTAAATTTTTCTCATTTGCTGAAAACTTCCCGTCATATCTTTTTAATTCAATGAATTATTTACTAATAAGAAAGAGAAAGAGCATTTCTTTATGCACGCCTTAAAATGAATTTCTTACCTAGCTAAATGAATAAAGATTTCAGAAAAAGTTGATTTTCAAGAATAATTATCCGCAACTTTTATTGTCTTTGTTTAAACCAGAAAATGTTGTTAGAAAATGGCCTACTGATGAATACGTGATGGTATTCGTTTATTATTGTTGTTTTGTCAGAAATTAATCTTCTTAAACTCCACGAAAAAATATCTTCAAAAAACATATCTTGCTAAGAAAAATAAATTTTTTTAAATAATATTGCCATGAAAATATTGCTAACCTAACCGAATTGAGCAGCTGCAGTCGTTCAAACAAATGTATTATAAAATTCTGAAAATATACAGTTCTGAGATAATCTGACCCTAAGAACTGCAGAATAGGCATTTAAAATTTATAGTTATCCGGTTTAATTTCTGACAAACTCATATGTATGTAAGCACTGTGATAAGCGAAGATTTAAAAAATTAAGTCGAATGAAAATAGCTTGTATAGAAGTTTTATTTAAAAGACTTTGACAGACTACTACTGTACAAATTTGTTGCAATTTGTAAAATCGGAATGTAAATTAAAAAATGATGGGATAAGACAAGTGCCTATTTAGTACTATTACCACCCCTGAATCTTATTTCATTCCAACAGACTGCCAGTCTACTTCCCCATCTGATATTTTTAAGTAATGTATGTACTTCGAGACCAGAAGTAGAGGCACTTCCTGTGCTGCGGAGATCTGCAGCCAGCTGTGTTACTATTGGCACTTCCGTTATTCTACCTGTTACACCTGCCGAGATGGAAGACATCGACCTTTGGGAAGCGCAGACGTCTGGAAGGGAAGGGACGGGCTACCAAACTGCATAAATCATGCACCACCACAGCTCAGTCGGTGAATGGAGCGGACCGTCGATTTGAACTAGACAGCTCGAAATCGACAAACAGAAATTGATACATCTTTTTTATTGGAAGCGGAAAAAATATGGAACATTAAAAAAATTACGAAACATGTACTTAAAAAAACAAGTATTATTTTATGACCTTAATTTCATTTTATTACTTTAAAACATCAGATATTTAATGTTTTTATTGTTATGTAAATAAAATGGTTGCAGAGTTACTCCATGATTTCGGAAAATGAACTTAACACTGTATATATTTTTTGTTTCATTAACTTTTAAAATGAAGATATTATTCACGAATAATTAGTGGATATTTCATGTGCTACTCTACCACTGAATACATACATTACTTTGGGTTGGGTTGTTTTACCTCTGAGTGACACTTTTTTGCACACCATGGGCTAAATGGCCAGATTGCAATGACCCCCGAAGGCTCAGAGGTTGGGGGAGGGGACCCATTGAAACAGCTGTTGGGAGACAGATGGTAGTCTCCCGTCAAGGCCATCCAGCGTGTTCTTTAACGTGCACAGGGTATAGCTCTCCCGCACACGGAGCCACAGCTTTACGTTCCATCCGACGGACGACGGCCTTTCCAAGCCCATCGGTGTCCCCTACTGGCCGTGGGCAGGCGGGGAGTTTTGCGGAGATAAATCTCAACGCTGACTTAGCTGGGACTCGAACCTGGGAACTGCATATTACGAGCCTGGCGCGCTACCGACTGAGCCACCCAGCCCCTATGAATATATTACTGTTTAAAGATTTAGTGTAACTGACAAAAACCGAGGACTGGGTTGCTTTACCTCTGATCGAAACTTTTTGACACAATCGACTAAATCAGTGATTCCCAACCTTTTCTGGACCATCGCCCCCTTTAGAAGAAAACAAAAATTTCAACGCCCCCCCTAGTCCATAATAATTAATTTTATATGAAATATTAATATATTGTTGCATATTATCTGTACCTAATTTATCTGTTTATTTATCTATTAAAAATCATAAAGCAGAAATTAATAAAACGACAACAAAATGTACAATAAAATTGTTTATTAAAATTTTAAAAATAAACACAGAATCAATAAGAAATAAAAAATAATGAGATAAACACAAAATTAATAATAAATAAAAAAAAATTAATGAGATGGTTGAGGCTGGTGGAGTGTTAATAATTTGTTAATGTCGGGTTCCAATTTCGTTAACATCAATCGCAGACTGTTCCTCTTCTTTGACAGTAATTAGCTACTGCACTGAATCCACGCTCAGCCATATAGGACGAAGGAAATGCGATTAAAAACTTCTGTACTATTGCCCACAATCCAGGGTAGAGAACTGGTATTGATTTTTGAAGCCAGAACTCTTGGTATCCATGTTTGAATTTTACTTTGAGTGCTTCGTTAGTCGTGAGTTCTAAGAGTTCCTCTTCCAAATTTGATGATTCTTCAGTATCTGTGTTTGCGAAAGGATCTAAAACCCAACTCGGTATGTTCATGTTTAAAATATCTTGGAAACGCTCCGTAAAATCAACATGAAGAACTTCCAAGTGTTGGCAGTAAGTAAATCTTCCGGTTTTGCAGAGACTGTTGAAAATGTGGGAAAGTGGTTGTATTCACCTCTACCTAGATTTCGTTTGAATAGAAGAAGTTTTCCCGCAAAAGCAGCTATGACGTTTTTTATTTTGCTTAAGTTCAACTCATCACCTTGCAATTGTAAATTAACTTGATTAAATATTTTAAACAGGTCTGTCAAATAAGCGATGTCATTTTTTGACGTAATCAGGTTTTCGCGCAATTTTTCGTCTCTGTCTTCAAGAAAGTCCAGTACTGAGTCAAATAGATTGAAAAAAACGATTCAGACAAACACCTTTAGAGAGCCAACGTACTTCTGTGTGCAGCAGCAAGCGATTGTAATCTTCATCATTTTCATTACAAAGCTTACCAAATAATCGGTCATTCAATGAATTGCTTCTAAATCTTATTGATTGCTTTAATAACGTAATGGAGCGACGTATGCAGACGTTCATTCAAATTTTTTGCAACCAAATTCTGACGATGAATAATACAATGTACAGCGAGTACATTTGGTACTGCTTGTTTCAAATGCGCTATGAAACACTTATGACGCCCTGTCATTGCTGGAGCACCATCAGTAGCAGCAGACAAAATATTGCAAATAGGAATTTCTTTCTCTTGAAAAAACTTTTGCTTTTAAATATAGATTCTCCCTTTGTATCAGATTCCAAATTTTTAGCAAATAATAACTCTTCATGAATTTTTTCTTCTTTTATAAATCGTACGTATGATAAGAGTAGAGCTTCGTTGTTTGGTAGAGTTGATTCATCGAGTTGAATGGAAAATTTGCAAGTCTTTAAGTAATCACATAATGATATTACAACGTCTTTTGCCATTTCATCTATTCTTTGCACTGAATTATTACTGAGAGGAATTTTTTTGATGATATCTGACGGTGTCTTATGATGAAAAACAGTTTTTAATATCTCTGACTGCCGGCAAAATTAATTCCTCGCCAATTGTGTGTGGGTTTTCCTGCTTTTGCGATTAACAATGAAACGTTATATGAGGCTCGTAGTCCATCATCATCTTGTTTAGAAGACGACGCAAAAAGGTTTGACATAGTTGGCTGTTTTAAATATTGCTTTTCCAGTTCTTGAAAATAGGATAAATCTTTGTTCTTCTTATCGGCATGCATTTTATTTAAATGCTCTTGTAGCCTAGAAGGTTTCATAGCTTCATTTGAAAAAACGTTTCGGCAAATTAAACACATAGGTAATGATTAGTTTGTAGGTGAGTACGTAAATCCATATTTCAAATACTCAATACTGTACTGCCGGCATTTCTTTTTAGATGTAGATTCAGACATTTTCAAATACAAATTAACTTCTCAACAGATTTATAGATAGTTATAAAAATAATGTTTATAATGACTTCTAACACTTATCACTCACGACTATTTATCACGGCGAATCACATAAAATAATAAAACATTCCTAGAGCTATCGCTTTTATAGATTTGATTTTGAGCACGCATTAACTTGTATGTTTGCGATGCCTGCGCACTTGCTCCGTAAACAAGTCATTTCAAGCTCCCATATTCTTGTCGAAACATGTTCTATTGCATGAACAGCGTGTTTGCCTACCAACTTGCAAGGACTTGTCACCGTCAATCTATTCTAAACTAAAACAAATTAGGTATAGGTATACCTAATGCTAATTTAAAAATGCTTATTAACGCGATAACAATAAGATAATTTACATAGCTAGATAAAATATTTATTTATGAAAAAGGTATTTTCCAAATATTTTATTATATTAAAAAAATTATAAAAAAATATTAAATATAATAAATTTATTATTATTATATTATTATTGCATCAAAGTTGATTTGCCTATCAGGACGGACACACATGTCCAACATAATAAGCCTGATATAGTAGTGCATGTTAAAGTATTGAATGAGATTACAATTATTGAAGTAGGAATAACATCTCAGGATAACCTGCAGACAGTAGAGGTTGAAAAGAAGAGGAAGTATGATCTGCTGGCTAATGAGTTGAGCCTAATTCACAAGTGTAATGTTAATATTATACCTTATGTTCTGACGTGGGATAGTATTGTAACTCAAGCGATACTCAAAGCGACTTGGAGTGGGAAAACATATTGAAGCTTATATCCAATCTGTGATCTTGAAGAGAACTTTTGAGAGCATCTCAGTCGACTTCAGACGTAACAGTACGCTAGTAGGCGGTAGCAGGGAACTTATTGTCCAAGCTGCAGTTGAAAAGCTGTACATGACGGATGAGGTAGTGGATGACCAGAATCACCAGGAAGACACCACAGAACAGAAGAGATAAAAAGGTTGTCACAGAAAATTCTATTAAATTTATTTATTTATTTGACGGCCCCTCTTGACTGCCTCAACGCCCCCACCCCATTTGCCTCTGGATCCGCTACCGCCCCCATGAAGGCTCCAGCGCCCACTGGGGGCCGGTATCGCCCCCGTTGGGAATCTATGGACTAAATGGTCCGGTCACAAGAACCTCAAAAGCGTTCCGAGAAGATTGGGGAAGGGGACCCACTGAACAACTGTTGGGAGACATATGGAAGCTTCCCATCTAGGCCATCTAGCGTGTTCTTTAACGTGCCAAGGTATGGTTCTCGTGCACAAGCGGCCACGTCTTTATGTCTCATCCAACGGACGGCGGCATTATCAAGCTCATCGGTGTCCCCTTTCTGACAGAGGGCAGGGTGCAAGTTTAGCGGATATAAATCTGAACGCTGTCTCAGATGGAACTCGAACCTGGGAACTACAGATTACTAATCTGATGCGCTACCGTCTGAGCCAACCCCGTCGCCGAAAACCGAGAACTTACGTAACATGATTCAAAGAAAAGGCGTCTACGGTCAAGAGACTTTGAATGAGAGAATGAGACTTTCAAAATAGAAACTTTTTTTGAAAGTGTGAGCGAGCCTGATAAAATTGAAACTCGTCTAATGATGCTCCGAAAAAAAAATCATGCAGGAAATAAAGAAGGCATAATTATAAGTTATCTGACAATTACATTTAGTATAAAAATTATGCTAAATAATATCATATCAGTGGCCAGAACTTTATTCAGTATTTACACATATAACAAACTCTCGCAGATCGAAAAAGTTACAACTTTTCTTATTGTTGGACACAATGGTGGGCAAAAGAGAATAATGCATTAGTAGCATTCCCCATAGCATTTTCCAGGAATAGATACAATCGCTCAAAAAATATATTTTTTTTTTCTGAATTTTGTAATCAAACATAGTGTTCGGATATTCTTTTGAGCGACTGTAGCATTCCCCATAACATTTTCCATGCGTAGGTCCCCCCTCCCCGATATAGAAGTTATGTTTCTCCATTCGTAATATCCAAATTGTTAGCGTACTCCGCAGTAATAGAGAGGAAACCTTGAAGCAATTTCCGGATAATGCTTTAATATTTTTAATTAATATTTAATATCATTCTACTAAGGTCCAGGTGACGATTTACATTAACGATGTATTTATCAGATCTGTGTGTGATTGAGCAGAGATTTCGGTGTTGGAGAAGGAAAAACTTTGCAAACAGCAAAGAAAAATCGGTTTTTGTTTTCGCTATCTAGGAAAAATATTTACTATTCGCGTTAAACTCAAATGTCTTCATATGCTCTCTTGCTTTTAATTCCTTCGTTTCGCGTTGTGATATGAAGTATTTTTTGTTTACAATCAAAAGAGAGGTAGTAAGAACAGGACTTAAAGGGCCGCAAATAAGAGTATTACATTTAAAATAGAATAAACATCGCTTCTGGAGAAAATGGGATACTCGTATTCAAAGTTTTTACTTTCCCCGTCTTTTGCACGTTCTAACAGTGGAAATTAGAACTAATTGATGATTAGGAAAAATGCATATAGCAATATTTTGTTAGCAAATATACAACACAAAAAGAATATTCATTTCTTTTAAAAGTGTTGCATTTCACCACCACTCTGAAGGAAGGGGCATTGCCGTCAATGTAAATCTCTTGACCATCACACTCTACCACCAAAATTTCATATTGTTAGCACATATAGTTGCAGTATTTGTTTAAAGTTTTCGCATTTTCCAACTTCTTCCACCTTTAAAGGGCGTGCTATCGAAGTTTTTTTATTTTCCTCCTTTAGCATCTGGTAGCAGTGAATATTCGAACTAACAGATGACTGGGATGCAAATGGTAATATTTAAATAGTACCTATACAAAAAGATTTTTTCATTTCGCTCTTAAAAAACTTACATACATTTTCTCATCAACTCCTAAAAGGTAAGGGGACAAATCATTGTCGCCAATATAAATCTATTGACCATCACACTACCGATCATTCGATAGCGCTGCCAGGTTCGAATCCCACTTTTGCAAGAGTTGACATTTCTGGCCGCTAAACCTCCGTTCAAACAGGGGACACCAATAGGTTTGGAAAGGCCGCCGTCCGTTACATGGAACGTAAAGACGCTGCCCATGTGCAGGAGAGCCATAGGCATGTCAAACATGCTGGGTGGCCTTGACGGGATGCTTCCATCTATGTCCTAACAACTGTCTAGTACAGTGATGGCGAACCTTTTCAAGGTCGCGTACCAAAATTAGAGAAATATGAGAACATCTTTAGCTTCCGTGCCAACGTTACAAATACTTTACAATGCTGTTTATTAATCATAATACCATCATAATTATTAATCATAAATCCGTTCATCATACAATACAAATTAAATGATACAAAACACTAAGGATTTAAATATAAGGTTATGGAAAACTAAGTTTTAGACTAGCCATTATACAAAGGAAATATTTTAAAAAAATAAAACTTTTATTTACCACACCAAAATCATTTAATCACACGCTTATACTCGCACGTTGCTTTCCACTTACTATGTCCAGTGAATCACTGACGCTAATGCCACCGTTATCAGAATGAAGTGAATTTCCATTGACTGAGAGAGTAAAATTGCTCTCTCAAGAGTGCAGTAAACCGAAACTAAATTTTATAATATAAAGAAGTGCTTTACAGGAAATCAATGATGATAGATTTAGTATGCCTATTTTTGATGCAGCTTTTTGCACAATGAGTAATCAGTTATTTGACGAGATCTTTTAAACATATGGGTACACTACTGAAATTGGATACACTAGTGGAAATATAATGGGCACACTAGTGGAAGTAATACCGTTGTTATATGTTCCTGCTTCCCAAGTCTTTAAAATATTGCACTTGTTAAAAAATCAAAATTTACAAAGAATAATAGATTGATATCTTCAACTTAGTCTACTGACATTTCCACAAAAAGCCTATTTTTAAAGTTATGAAGTTTCGAATGTAACTTTCCATTGATGTAATGTCAATATTTCCCAACTACTTTTTGAGCAATTACTTCGCTAAAGACAGTTTATTGTTAGCATAGTATACGTATCGTTCACAAAAGTACAACAGTATTTAATAACATATGATTATAAATCAGACTTATATATCAGACAAAAATGTACCAGCCACTGCAGAATAAAATACGAATAGTATTCAATGTAGGTCAATGCTTAACGAACTTTACAAAATCACTCCTGCTTCTAAGCTTACTCAATATTTTGCAGTCTGCCCCTCAGAAAGGCTACATGCTTCTGATATGAATACAGGATATCAGATCATAGATTTGTGCTTTCGAACTCGGTACTCTATTTATGTTTAATTTTGTATATCTTTATAATCAAGTGCCATACATTGAATACTATACACACATTTAAATATCAAGTGCAGAAAGCATAGTTCATCTAAAAAGATAATTTAAAGCAAAGATGGAATGTCTTAACATCTCTCAAATTCTTTATGTGTAAACAGGCAGTTTTCAATTATTATGATTATTCTCATTGGTCTGTAAATGGTAGTTAGGTAGTCACTGGAAGGAGAGCTATGCACCAATCCCCTGTGATGATGCATAGAACCGGCCAGGCCTAGCACCTAATGCCCGACCCCGCCTTCTCGTGGTGCAGACCGTTAGTACCTTTCAAAAGAGATACTCTCTTGTGGAAGTGCACGGAAGGGGAGGGCTGCCAGATTCGTGTGGCCACTGATCTGGACAACTATGGCTACTTTTCTTTTTTTTCTACCCTGCTGAGGAGTGGTCAACCACACAGGGTCCTGGTGCTGACCATTTAAACCCACTGGACAGATATATGGCTCTGAGCTTGACTATGAATCCTGATTTTGCTGCACTGGTGGGCTTCTGTGGAGGGAAAATCTTCCGCTGTGTTTTCTGTTTGTTTGTGGGTTGACAGCCCCAAGTGAATAGATTCGCAGGATATGTTTATCAGCTGGTGGATAATCCTGAGCAGAGGTAATCGCAGGCACCTGAACTCTTTGCTTCTATTGGCATCGTTAAATTCTACATTGGAGGAAGTCTTCCAGTGTAGATGGCTTCAGCCTTTAGTGGTGGGGGAACGGGTCTTTGCCCCATGTCTGCGATTAGGGAGCTGTTTGATATTGTCGGCATTCCCTCTCTCAATAAACATAGTTTCTTTAAACATCCTACTAACCATTTTCTCTCCATAGGTAGTTGGAATGTGAGGACTCTGCACAGAGCTTTTTCTCTTGATGTCCTCACACAAGAATTCCACCATTATAATTTAGATATTCTCGGCTTGCAAGAGACCAGATGGACAGATAAAGGTCAGATTCTTAAAAATAATCTTAAATTTCTCTTTTCAGGGAGGGACGACAATAAGCATCACCAAGGCGTGGGTCTGCTTCTCAGCAGACACGCTAGTCTAGGATATGAGTGCATTAATGAAAAGTTTCTTACAGCAAAATTTCAGACAAGCGTTAAAGACTTGAATGTTATCTGCTGTTATGCCCCCACTGAGGATGCCGATAAGGATGAGAAGGATAGGTTTTATGAACAACTTCAGGATATTTTGAATTCTGTCAAGAAAGGAGATATTACCCTTGTTCTTGGTGACTTCAATGCCAAAGTTGGTACTGACTCTGACCTTTGGGGAGGGGTGATTGGCCCTTTTGGTATTGGTAGCTGCAATGGCAATGGGCAACGTCTCCTACAGGTAAGTAAACTCAATGGTTTCAGAATAACTAACACATATTACAAACACCGCGACATACATAAATACACATGGGTTTCACCTGATGGGCTGCATAGGAATATGATTGATTATATATTAATTAACAGCAAATGGGCTAGTTCTGTTAGAAATACCAGGGCATAATAGGGGAGCTGAAATTGGATCTGACCATTACCTAGTTAAAAGTGTCTTGCAACTTAAACTTAAAAAGTGTTGTGCTAGGGTTAAAAAGTTTGCTTTTAATACTGAAGCTCTGAAAGACCCAGTTAGAGCCAAAGCTTACCATGATAGGTTACTTAGTCACTATGACAGTCATGGTATGCTTACCACCGAAGTTGAGGAAGAATGGGATCATTTTAAACAGGCTTTTTTGGACACTAACAGTACTCTTTTAGGAAAAAAGGAGCAGAAGAGGCAAAATTATCTGAGTGATAAGGCACTTGAGCTTATTTCGGAAAGAAAGAACTGCAGGAATGTCCTTAATCAATACCCTACTAGTACTAATAGAAAGCATTACAGAGAAATTAATAAACGTGTAAAAGATCAGTTAGCTGCTGATAAGAATCTTTGGCTTGATGGTTTGGCTGACAAAGCCGAGGAAGCAGTTAGACAGCACAACAGCAGAGAGCTGTACCAGATAGTTAATGTTTTGTGTGGTAGAAAACGGACAGGTATACAGGGATTGAAGGATAAACAAGGTAAGGTTATAGAAGGTCAGGATTCTGTCATGGCCAGGTGGGCTGAGCATTTCAGTGATGTTCTAAACAATGCGGTTAGTTCTATTCCCATTGTTTGCAATGATGATAGATGCATTGGTGGCTTTAATGTTGGCCCTATAACACAATCTGAAGTTATTTTGGCTGTTTCTAAACTTAAACTTCATAAATCCCCAGGGGTAGATGAAATTACTACAGAAATGCTTAGAGCTGGAAATGTTTCGGTTACCACTTGGATGACTGAAATTCTGAATATCTTTTATGATAAAGGCATGGTTCCTAAGGATTTTACCAGAGCTATTGTTTCCCTATTTTCAAAAAAGGTGATCGCAGTTCTTGTGATAACTATAGGGGTATTAGCCTACTCTCTGTTCCAGGTAAAGTTCTTTCCATGATTGTGCTTAATAGAATTAAGAATCTGGTTGACAGTCAATTGCGTGATGAGCAATGTGGATTCAGAAGTGGTAGGGGATGTGTGGATCAGATATTTTCACTCAGGCAGATTCTTGAGAAATGTTTAGAGTTTCAGAAACCTTTGGTTGCTAGCTTTGTTGATTTCAAAAAGGCTTTCGACTCTGTTGATCGTCATAATTTGTGGTTGATTGTGAAATCATATGGTATACCAGACAAGTTAGTTAACATAATGAAAGCTCTCTATAATAACACTGAGTCGTGTGTGAGAGTTGGTAAGGCTTGTAGCAATTGGTTTAGCATTACTTCTGGTGTTCGACAAGGGTGCATTTCATCTCCTTTTCTCTTCAGTTTGGTTATTGATTATGTTATGCGAAATTCACTTCAAGGGAAAGATTTTGGCCTTAAATGGGCTGGAGATACGAAAATTTCTGATTTAGATTATGCTGATGATTTAGCCCTTTTGGCAAATGATGTTGATGAGATGAACTCTTTCATTCGAGCTGTTGATGAGACTGGTAGTAGAGTAGGTTTGGTTATAAACAGAGAGAAAACTAAAGTGATGAAAATTGGTCAGGCAAGCTGTGATTCAGTTAATCTGAATGGTTGCAGTCTTGAGCAAGTGTCACAGTTTAATTATCTTGGGAGCTATGTAACAGATACTGGTGATGTGCAGCATGAGATTAACAGACGAATAGGGATTGCTGCCGGGACTTTTAAGAATCTATGGAGAGTGTGGAGAAATAGGCGTATACACCTAAAGACTAAAATTAGACTGTATAATAGTTTGGTTCTTTCTGGGGTTAGTTATGGTAGTGAAACTTGCACACTTTGTAAACAAGATAACAGGAAACTAGATGCTTTTGATTCCAGATGCTTACGCAGTATCTTGGGCATTAGGTGGTTCAACTTTGTAACTAATGATGAGGTTAGGCAAAGGAGTTTGCAACCTCCTTTAAGCAGAATATTGTTCAGAGAGAGACTCCGTTGGTTTGGCCATGTTGCCCGTATGAATAATTATAGATTGGCGAATAGGGTTATGAACAGTGTGCCTAAAGGCCTCAGAAAGAAGGGGAGACCTAGGATGCGGTGGGCAGACAATGTCAAACAGGACCTTGTTAGAATTGGTGTGCAGTGGCCTGATGCAGTAGATGTAGCTGAGGATAGACTTGCTTGGAGAACTAAATTGCACGGTCTGGTTGGACCTCCGTAGCCCATGGCTGTTTGAGGATGATGATTACATTTTCCGACACAGGAATGGCAAGAACACCAATGAACATGAAATGCAAGTCCACTGAGGTATTCGTATCGGTTAACACCCAGAAGTGACTATCCGATAATGGCAAGCACCACGACTCCCTCCCTTAGCTAGGCCTCCATAGCCACTGCCGCGGCTAGATTACATAACAAGCCGATTAAATTACATCTCGGCCCGCTTTCCCGCCACTTCCGCGTGACGTCCTGGGGGCTGTCCACCACGCACACCATCGCAGTCATCATTACTCATCATGTCACCCACTCGCGACACTAATTATACAAAATAATATTCACAACTCTGCTTTCGGTTGTAATGAGAAACATCGGAGTTTATTTCTTACCACAGTTTAATATCATTTAAGAATAAGCAACTACTTTAAGATTGTTATGACACTGTCATGCTAAAGATTTCGTTCCAATACTTGCTTCTTATTCCAAAACATGAAAAAGCATAAACTTCATTTTTACTCTCTCAGAGATCAGGATAATTTTTTTTTTCTCTGGCAGCCAATCACTTGTAATGGGGGAGCAAAAGCCTTTCAGTGCAAATTATCACAAAGAATAGAGGTAAATGCGAATATATCGCAGCAGAATGGCAAAAAAAATTCATGGCTCAACCATGATTCGAACCTCGGTATTATTGCAGCTGGTGAAAATTTTATGCAAAGTTCGGGTATGACAATTTTTAAAAAAAAATTCACTAAAAAAACTCTTTATACCGGATGCAAAGGTGGAGGCTTTTCTACAACAAACTATCATCCATTTTCTTCCTTTACATCGTAACCGGTTATTTGAGTCCATAACCCAGAAGAATCTAGCTCATCACAGTCCATTTCATCCTCCGCCGAGTTTGTCTCATCAAGCAAAGGCGTTGGTACTCTTTACTGCGCACGTTTTGAAAGAGATCAAAGAAATCGGTACATGCGATTGTTCCAGATGGAGTAGAATGTTGTAACCTACGCCCTCTAGTGCTTACATTGCCAAGCCAAAAGCATTGCAAACTTGGGCATGTACGAGGGTGATCATATTAGAAAATTAGCATACATGCAAATAATGTATACGTTGAAAACAGTCATGAGATTTCAAGAATAAAAGTTCACCATCGTAGCTGATCGTTATTTTTTTTAACGTTACATTTGCGAACGAGTTTTCCAAATGATTTACCGGAAGATATTTTAAAATTATGCCTATAATTTTCCGCCATAAGAAATGGAAACTGTAAGTTACATCTACACTTCAACCGATATCCCATGATGAGCTTTTATTCCTGAAATCTCTTCGACTACTTTGAATGTGTACATTATTATCAAGTCTGTTAAAATTTTTGCCTAAAATCAGATAAAATTTTTTTCACAATATTTCAGTTTTTAATTACCTATCTTACTATTGCTTTTCGCTCGTCATTTGCCAGTTTGTGTGTTTGTCAAAACAGTTGTTCCATTATATCTTTCGAACGAGACCGTCAAACTAAATGACTTATGTGTCAAATCAAAGCTTATTACGCGAGGGGCGTCAAAGGCTATTAAATACCCCCTTTCCTTCTCCCTAAAAAAAGGTTTTGTTTTTAGTTAAGAGCAAAAGATTTGCATTAAATTTTGAACATACATGCATATACCGTTTCTTCAACAAGTTCCTGACCAGATCTAGGAGGCAAGCCCTTCTTTAATAATGCTGGTAACAGGAACTGAGGTGAAAAAAATATTAAACCTATATATATGTTTAATGTTTTTCTATCCGTATTTTTCAAGGAATTTTTCGACGAATACTAGAACGGAGGGAAACATTTTATACCGGAACAAAAAATATTTTTATACCTATCTAAGCATTTAAAAATGGTAGAATATTTTTTTAAAAAAGATCATAATAAGGAATTATTTTTATTCAATTCCTAGATGCCTCCACCATTAATAGCTCAAAGGCAAGGAAATGAAATTGGTAACATCACCACACAAATTGCCACGTGTTTGCAACTTGTGGCTCTATAAACAATTTTAACGAATAATTAAAAATAATTCATCCTAGAAATTTCAAACAGTTCGATATCACTGACTTTATTCAAGTGAAATTTGATATTTTTTTTCAGAAATCCTATTTTTCGGTAAAAATTTCATGCTTTTTCACTCAATTATAACGATATCCCTTTTCCTAAAATTATTGATAAAATTTCCTGTCGCTGAGAGCAATTTTCCAATGGTTAACAACACTGACTGGTTGAGTCGCTGAAATGCGGCAGAAAACTGACAACTCGCAATGTCGGAAACTGTTGGAAATTTGACATAACCTTCCGAAAAATATGCAATTGGCTCTACGGGTAAAACCGTCGGAAATTCAGAGCGTAGGATAACGAGGTATGACTGCATCTTTTATGTTAAATTTATCCGGAGTCCTCGAGGGAAAGGGGCGAAATAAAATTGGGCCAAAACCCTCAATTCAGGACTTTTACTATTCTTCCTATTGTCTCTCGTCCTTTGCCGGTTTGTGGATTTCACAAAACAGTCGTTCCACCATATCTTTGGAAAGCGATGGACAAAATAATTTATGCATCAAATGAAAGCTTGTGACATGGAGAGTGTCGCAGGTTATAAAAATTCCGACTTTCCTTCTTACACCCTTGTTTGACGCAACATAGGCTTGCGCCATAAAACCCCAAACTACCAACCCATCCTTCTTACCCTTCAATATATAAATAAATAATTTTAAAAATATCAATCTTGCTATATGGCCCTAAAAAGTAGATAATAAATCTAAAGCATATCGATGGTGCAATCAGTCACCGAGTTCATATTCACTTCAAAGGAAGATAGAGTGCCGGCAATCTTGTTGTGTAGGTAAATCGGCACATCTTCATTTGAAGTGAATACAATCTCAGTGACTGCACCACCGACATGCTTCAGCTTTATTATCTATACTGCTCACAAAAATTAGAGGATATTTCAAAAGGAATATGAAGCGATAAAAATATCCCCTAATTTTTGTGAGCAGTATACTTATTAGGGCCGAGTGGTTAAAGCTCTTGGCTACTGATCTACGGGACCTAGATTCGAGAACCGGGTAAGGCATGGATATTTGTGTTTTCTTCTGAGGTCCTGCCAGCCTCACAGACCGTCTACTATGGCATATAAACTGACAGACTCCTGTCAGACCTCTGTGGCAAGCAGATGCTTGAGGTTGGGGGGGGGGGGGGGTATTTATTTCTATTTTATTTATAGAAAGATTGTGAATAAATAAAAAAAACTATTTTTTGTCATTAAAAAAATCATTCAAAACTTCATTTGATATATGAATCAAACATCGACCAGATTTTTACTCCCTTTTGGAGTCATGTTTGAGGTAGTTCGTGACATTAGAGAAGTCACACGCTTTTATTTGAGATACGACTTGTTAAAATTGAACCCCTCGAAAACTCCCCCCCCCCTTTTCTTATCAGGGGGAAGAATAGTGGGGGCAAAATTCGAAATACTTTATGACAGTCGTTATAGGCGCTTTCATTTGACGTCTACTCGTAACTGTAGGCCCCCGAGTTCGGAAGATATATTAGACTTTATTTCCCCTTTTTAGGAGGGAAGAAGCATGGGAGGTCAATTTTTTTTATAGCCTACGACACTCTCCGAGTCACGAGCTTCCATTTTACACATAGCTTGTTACTTTCCGCACTCACATTCAGAATATAGGGGAATAATTAATTTTAATTCCCCCGTCTCCTTATTTTTATGGAGATCAATTTTTCATAGCCTATGACATTCAGAAGCGTCAGAAGCTTTTATTTGACGTATAGCTTATTACTTTCGGCTTTCGCATTCTGGAGGTATAGAGGAAGAATACTTTTCGTATTTCCCCTTTTTTAGGGGGATAAAAAGCATAGGGTTTAATTTTTTATAGTCTATGACACTCCCCGCGTCACAAGTTTTCAATTGACACATAAATCATTAAAAGTTTCTCCATCGCGTTCGAAAGATATGATGGAACAACTATTTTGACAAATCCACAAACCGACAAATGTCAAAGCCAAAAACAATACGAAAACAGTTAATAAAAAATTAAAATTAAAAAATATCTACCTTCCTACATGGTTTTAAAAAGTAGAAAATAAACCTAAAGCATAGCGATGGTGCAATCAGTCACCGAGTTCGTATTCGCTTCAAAGGAAGATAGGGTGCCGGCAATCTTGTGAATAGGTAAATCGGCGTCTTATCTTCCTTTGAAGTGAATATGAACTCAGTGACTGATTACATTTATCGTCATATAATTAGTTTCAAAGGCAATGGAAATATTTTTGCATACATTGCAAAAATTGGGCTGAATATTTAATAATAAAAACTGAGGCTACTTTTACTTGTGCGATTATGATCAAAGTTGGATTGTTTTACATCTGAGTGTCATTTTCGGGCACAGAACGGGTTGGATGGGCAGGTCACAAAGACTGCAAGGGCTCAGAGAAAGTTGGGGAAAAGGATCCACTGGAAAGCTGTTAGGAGACAGGTGGAAACTTCCCGTCAATGCAATCCAGCGTGTTCTTTAACGTGCACAGGGTATGGCTTACCTGTACACGGGGCAACGGCTTAACGTCCCATCCGACGGATGGTAAAATTTCCAAGCTCATCGGTGTCCTTTTCTGATCTTTTCTTCAAGCCCTTTTCTGACCGAGGGCAGGACGGGGTTTAGCGGAGATAAATCTTAGCCCTGGCCCAGATGGGACTCCAACCTGGGAACTACATATTACAAGCCTGACGCGCTATCAACTGTGCCATCCCTTAAAAATTAAAGAAATAAATGATAATCTGAATATTATTATTTAAGCACGTAGTACAATTCTTAATCCATTTTAAATTGTTTTACGCATTTCTCAATAACGTCAGTACCGTAAGCAACAGTAGTTATAAAAGTAAAAGAATACGTCAGTGCTAACAATCATCTAGCTACATGATGTTCGATCAGTGTGTCAATGTCAGTTGACATTGTCACTAATAATCAGTAGTTGGCTTTGTCTACCAACCCTCAACGTTCTTTCATGCACGACCATTACAGGTAGTCCCCATGATGTTGATGTCGGTCAAGGCTGTGATAGTCCGCTGCTTAAGCAGGTCACTGACACCACCATACAATGGAGGGAATCATTTGGTGATCCTCGCTCTTGCACATCTGATTGCAGACGTCAACGGTGCTAATTGATATTCAGTCTTACCCGACAATATCCCGAGTACAAGGCTATAAAGTGCAAGCGGTGGAGCTGGGCTTAGGTTTAAAAACTGTCAATTATATTAATTGGCATCTATTCGACATCGCTGAAAATTGCTAAACTGTAAGAACAGTTAACATTTTAGAAAGACAGACAGAAGAATGATATATATACAAGATCGCCACTAACGATGAATAAAATAATGTTTATCGAGAGAGCCGATACGTCTTTCTCATTTTAATGCATAGACTAAGTCTATATGAAATGAATAGCTTTATTTTTAATTGAACCTACAGTAAGGGTTGAGTTTTTTATATCTCTTAGCGCGCTTTTTTGCATACAATAGGCTTAAATTGACCAGGTCACAAGGACCCCGAAGGCTCAGAGAAGTTTGGGGAAAGGGATCCATTGGAACAGCTGTTGGGAGACAGATGATAGCTCCCGTCAAGGCCATCCAGCGTGTTCTTTAACGTACACAGGGTATGGCTCTCACGCACACGGGGCCGTGGTTTAACGTTCTATCCGACAGACGGGGTTGGGTTGTTTTACCTCTGAGCGGCACTTTTTTGCACACCATGGGCTAAATGGCCAGGTCACATGGACCCCGAAGGCTCAGAGAAGGTTGGGGAAGGGGACCCACTGGAACAGCTGTTGGGAGATAGATGGTAGTCTCCCGTCAAGGCCATCCAGCGTGTTCTTTAACGTGCACAGGGTATGGCTCTCCCGCACACGGGGCCACGGCTTAACGTCCCTTCCGACGGACGGCGGCCTTTCCAAATCCGCCGTCCGTCGGAAGGTAAGGGACACCGATGGTCTTTCCAAATCCGCTGTTAAAAAAAAACCGTCCGACGGACGGCGGCCTTTCCAAATCCACCGTCCGTCGAGAAGTAGGGGACACCGATGGCATTTCCAAGCCCATCGGTATCCCCTACTGACCGTGGGCAGGACGGGGAGTTTTGCGGAGATAAATCTCAACGCTGACCCAGCTGGGACTCGGACCTGGGAACTGCAGATTATGAGCCTGGCGCGCTACCGACTGAACCACTCCCTCCCCTCCTGCAGTAAGGAATTAAATTACTATGCAGTTTTTTTGTTCCCTTTAAAACCAGACGCTATTTTTCTTAACCTTTCATCAGCTGCCAGATGACATTTAAATAATCATATTATTCGACTCAGCATCTTCTTCACAATGTTTAAAGGTTTAAACAACATATTTTAGAAAATAGGGAATTGTACTTCTTTTCAAATATTAAAATATGTTAAAACCCATCGGAATCAATTTTATTCTCGAACATTTCCAAAGTTTTTTATTATTCTCGAATTTTTCACAAGGTATAGTATTGGTTGATACCCTAGTGTAGGGATTCTCAACGTGGGGTACGCGGTAAAATTTTTTAGGGTACGCCGTGAGAGCTCAAAAGTCGCTAGATCTGATTGCCCAGTGAAATGTTTATAATTTTATAAGATTTGTTAAATTGTTTATCTATATATGTAATTTATGAATACAAAATTCAATGTATATATATATGTTTTATTTTATTTCCATTGTTATACTACAACTATAGTTTCATTTATCTAAACAAGGGGTACGCCAGTTACATACACATTTTCAGGGGGTAAGTGAAGCATAAAGGTTGAGAACCACTGCCCTAGCGCATAAAACACTTGCGCAGAGACATTTTATTTACTTATCTAACAAATTTTTCAATGCTTTACCCACAGACCTTAAAACAATCAATAAAAGAGAATTTATTGGAATAAGCAGGGAGGGCTACCTAATCTGGAGAATGCACATATTTTGTTTTAGGACAGTCAATCGGAATTATTTTGTTTTAATATTCTTATATTTATGGAGAAAATTCTAAATTTATGGGAAAAATGAGAAATTTCATTCTATGTTTGGTTATCATAAATTATACTTTATTTATTATGAAACGATATCAGTAATGTTTTAGAACTTTTCTTTGCACAATTATAATACTTATTTTGCATTTGATTTTATTTGCTGTATACTAATAACACTTTGGACAGTTTATATTGTTTCATATGAATTCACGGTTTACTAGATATATACGTTTTTCTTTTGTTATGCAATCTGAAAAATGTTTAATATCACGGTTTATCAATTTGGATTGCATATAGATTATTTTGTTGTATTGTGAATATGTGAAATTAAAATCTTACTTACTCTCTAATAACCTGAGATTTGGGGAACTTGCAGGAATTGACTGTATTATGCATGTTAAATATATAGTTCCTTTTTTAAAATAAGCTAAAGTTACGACTTGCTCATATTACCATAGTATTAATTGCTTTTGCAAAATACATATATTATCTAATAATAACAACTGTGAATTAAGTTCACCTTTACAAATGTACCAGTCAGTAAAGTGCGTAATTTCCAAATACGTCACTAAATCCAGAAGTTCCTCATGAACTACAAATACCGCCTGTACGAAGTTAATATGTAAAGGCTATCTCCCTTCTACTTAGGACCTGTCTGATAGTGTGCACCGAACCAAGAGAATCCCCCCCACACTAAAACCGGCATCCTGATGTGATGAGATCCCTTCATAGCGGTGCATGCAGAGTGGACGGCACCATTGCCCAACTGTTGCGTCAGCAGCTGGCACCACGCCAGCCCGCTGTATTCTTTACTGCGAGAAACATGGGCGGGATCACGACAGCATCTGCCCTGTTGACCCTCCCTGTTTTTTTCTTCCTGCTTGTTGAAGAAATAATGACAAAGAGATGGGTCACACACGTACGACGCACGCCCAGAGCACAGTAAAAGTGTGCGTGTCCTGCATTCTGGCCCTATCATCCAAAAACGTCAAGTATGACTTACGATTTCGTATGATCTGGGAGGAACATTTGGTGAAATTAAAAAATCTTGTAACACGTGAAAGGAAATTTACTTCAAACGATAGGGAAATTCAATAGTCAGAAAGTATTGTGTTTGCTCTGAATCTCCAACAATCAAAATGTATAGGTATCAGACACGTTACATCACGAGTATTAAGGTAAATCCATTACAAAAACAGGAAGCGCCATAAATACGAGTTTTCACACACATCGACTAGGAAACACACTTTATGGATATTACGAGAGATATACAAGTGATATGCAGTTAAGTATTATACAAACTTGAAGTAGTAATCGCTAAATTCAAGTATACATAGATTGTGACAAACTAAGTAAACGGATAGAAAGCATGAGAATAAACAAACTATCGACTTTCGTCATTTCCGTTTCAAATCAATGCGTGAAAAGTGAATACTGAGTGTGTGACTGATTTCATCAGGCACGAAAAAATTATTCACCACATAAACCGACCCAATTTTCAGTTGTTTTTCGTATCTTGCTTAGTGACGTATTGTATTTATCAAATAACAATTGCCGAAGTGGGAGAGGGAGCACGTGACGTATGGCTCACGATTTTTACTGTTATTCTCTGTACCTCTTCTACCCCCAAGAAAGTCAGTTACAATCTCGCATAGTTTTCTTTTTTATATTTGATATTGGTAAATTGAAAAGTGCTTGTCTTATTCCACATTGGTTACAGAATATCATATCTCATCGTCCTAATGGCGATGAGAAATGAAACATGTTTAAAGCTTAGTGAAGTTGTGATTTCGACAGAAACTCAAATTGTGCTGCTTCACGAAAATTTGGAGTAATAAAAAGTTGGTCCGAGACTGGGAAAAAAATCAATTCTGCATTATGAAGTCGCATAAGACCAAATGTGCCTTGAAGACGGTATATTAGGACGAAATGAAGAACCATGTATTAGACTGTAAAATAATATTACTCCTCAAGCAGCTGCTTGCCACATAGGTATGGCAAGAGCCTGTTAGTTTAGTATGCCTTAAGAGAAAATCTGTGAGGAAGCCAAGACTTCAGTAGAAAGCCAATACAGAAAAGTCCCTTTGATCAGTGGCCAGTACGCTAACCACACAGCCACCGAAAAATATAGATATATCATTAACAGAAATGTAATAGATTTATTTGTACTGAAATGAATTTAATGCTAAAAACAATAAAAACTTCGAGGCAAGAGCTAAATGGTAGAGCAGCTTTAAGGAAATAAAATTTCTAGTTTTGGCGCAGATCAAGTTTACTCGAAAACTACCGAAATATCTTGAAAACAAAGTCTCAAATTTTCAAAAGTTCATCATTAAAAGCCATTATCATGGATCGGCAATATCGAGAAATTTCGTGAAAACAAAAGGACACAGAAAAGCGAAAGTTACCGCGTATTCATCTAAATGGTTGATAGCACAAAAATATCATTTGAGGTGTTTGTTCATACATAGTAGAAAGGTTGGATGGATAAGACAGTAACTGTGAATTGTGAAAGCTTTCCGAACGCAAGCAAGATTATGACCATTTAGCCCAATGTACACACAAAAGCGTCGTTCAGAGGTAAAACAACCTGAAATGAATCAGCTAATATTAATATACTTGCCATAATGATAGTGAAAAGTGCGAAGTGTTTAAGGTTAGTAGTAAAACGATTAACCCCTATTTCGAGAACCATCAGCAATTTTTCACGCATTGTGGATTGTGTTGGTTCTAACCAAATAACTTTTAAAAAAATAATTATTTTCGCTTTACCATTTTACAAGGGTTTCGTTAGGTTGTTTTACCTTTGATTTAAGGCCATCCAGTGTTATTCTTTAACATGCACAGGTTCATCCCATCCGACGAAAAGTGGCCTTTCCAAGACCATTGGTGTCCTCTGTAGACAGAAGGCAAGGTGGGGATTTAGCGGAGATAAATCTTAACGATGGCACAGGTGGGATTCGAACTTAAGAACTGCAAATTACGAGACTGGTGCGCTACCAACTGAGCTATCTCCCGCCATTTTGCAAGCCTTCTTTTATTATGATCTACAACATATAACATTTGAAATGTCAATCTCCTATAACAAAAAACTATGCAAATCATCCAACTACTCAAGCAATACAATCTATTACCAAAGCAATAGCCTAACTCCAACTGAAAAGTCAAGATATTTTCCCCTGTTACCTATATGACTGTTGACATACGTGAGACTAGACACTTTTTTTTTTACCCAATACCTACATTTAAATGCAAGCCTTACATTTCTCCAAATTCTTAAAAAGTTCAGATTAAAAAAATTGAACTTTGGAAATTATCAATCTAAATCTCACTATGATCATTTACATTATTACAAAAATGTTTTAATCTGAATGAATATTTGTTCCGCTCTAGAATACTGCTCACAAATATTCGGAAGCTCTAATTTTTATTATAATAACAGTTCAACGCTACTTTCATTACGATAAACAGCGTGCCTAAATATGAAGCTATAAAATAAGCTTAAAGATTACGTAACGACCCAGTATCATTTTATACATAAAAAGTAAAACCTGCCTAAAACAAACATCTTCCATTCGGTAAAATAGGTATACGTTTTAACTATGTTGGTACAGGGTTAATACAGTGGACCTTCGTTATAGAGCTGCTCGCTATACCGCGCACTCGGTTATAGAACGGGCGATGTTCGCGATAAGTTCAAACATGTTTATACAGGTCCGTGCGGCGTTAGTGAGTATCGCATTTTATTGTTACTGCGTATTGAGTAATTGTGTATGTATTGAGTTCCTGCATGTATTTTGAATAGTGTTTAATTATTGTATGCATGATGAGTAAAAGAAAAGTTTAAAAAAAAATAAAAATAATAAATACCCCCTCAAGCAGCTGCTTGCCACAAAGCTTAGTGTGAAATTTATTGTGTCGCCACCGCGCCGCTCGGTATAACGCGGTTCACCTTATAACGCGGGTGTTGTTTCCCGCCCGACATGCGCGTTATATCGGGGGTCCGACATGTCGTTATATCGGAGGTTACCCGTAAAGGCAAACTAGTAAATGTGATCTTCATTACTATAAAATTGAACTTGTTCCTTGGCGCATGACTTTTACGCATTTAAGGATCAAACACGATTTTGTGAATCACGTATACATTTTGGTCCCAGGATATATATATAAGCATGGTGTTTCCAAAACAAACCAATCTAGTCAAACTTGGGGAACACATTCTACTGCGCATAGCATTGAAAAAAAATTCCTATGAACATTGCGCCAGAAACGCTTCCCCTCCAAGTTACAGCACATTTCGAGAGCGCAAGTAAGAAAGCCTGTGAAGTTGGTTTTTATGCCAGTGTTATTACATTTATATTATTTATTACAGCACACTGTAAGTGATCGATGAGAACAATTATGAAGGCTACATCAGAGCAACTGTTCGAAATGGCTTCCTTGCAATACACCCTCACAGCGTCTTCTCGACTGTGGAGTTGAACACTCGAAAAGTCACGGTGTTCGGAATTCTTTAACAACTATTCACGATCCGTTCGCGGGCAGCCGTGGATACTTTTTATTTTTTTATTAGGAACCGGAGTAGCGTAAACACCAGTCTTCTTAATGTGTTCCTACAAGATGAAATTCAGTGTATTCAAATCGGGAGAGCGTGCAGGCCATATAATTGGTTCACCTCTACAAATACAACGGGTAGGGTACATACGATTATGATCATCCAAGAGTGGGGGGGATTTTGTCCAATATTTGCATACATCTACTATGCCGTCAGACATGCAAATTTACCCAGCATCGTACCTTTTGACAAGTTTCCTTAATTGCACTCTCAAAATGTTCTAAAACTAGGAAGAGAAGCGTTTCTGATCCAATGTCTATAGGAACTTATTTCATTACCATGCGCAATAGAATACGTTCCCAAAGTTTGATTAGACCTATTCGAAACATCCTGTATACAATAGACTTTCGATTATCCAGAATGGGGAGGGGGAAATCCTGGACAACTGAATTCCCGGTTAATCTGCCATCCATATAAAACGTAAAACTTCAAAATTATTAGAAAATATCGCAGCATGGACTTATTCATTTAAATTAGAATGGCAAGGAATTGTGCCGAAAACATTGTGCTGACTGAAACCTTTTACTGTCGCATCCATCATCAAGTTTTAATGGCCCTTTCTCATATCCTATATTATTTTCGGGAATACATTATTTTTTAAACATCCCGGTTAACCCGACCCCAGATAATCGTGAGTCTCTGTATATTCCTTTAGGTATATTTCTGGTACATCTGTGTTATCCGATATTTCATGAAGTATCTATTTTCAGATCCAACAATTCCCCATACATATTTCGACACGATCGTTTGGATTGGGTTGTTTTACCTCTGAGCGGCACTTTTTTGCACACCATGGGCTAAATGGCCAGGTCACATGGACCCCGAAGGCTCAGAGATGATTGGGGGAGGGGACCCACTGGAACAGCTGTTGGGAGACAGATGGTAGCCTCCCGTCAAAAGGCCATCCAGCGTGTTCTTTAACGTGCACAGGGTATGGCTGTCCCGCACACGGGGCCACGGCTTAACGTCCCATCCGACGGACGGCGGCCTTTCCAAGCCCATCGGTGTCCCCTACTGACCGTGGGCAGGGCGGGGAATTTTGCGGAGATAAATCTCAACGCTGACCCAGCTGGGACTCGAACCTGGGAAGTACAGATTACGAGCCTGGCGCGCTACCGACTGAGCCACCCCCGCCCCGATCGTTTGGATGAAGTGTTTGTTATACATTTACAAACTCACTAACTCCCTCTTTGTAAAACAATTGATAAATATCACATGTACATGGTAGTCATTTGCATAAAGAGAGGCAAAAAATTATCGAAACCAATCCCAACAGGAAGCAAAACATTAATTTATATCCTTTATCGTAATTTTCATAATCTTTAACGAAGAACTCAACCACTTAATTAGTTTTCAATTTGCCTTACACGAGAACAGACAAGCAACCAGTTCTTTGAAGTGCAGAATATCTGGGTCAGTCCACACTGTCCCTACTTCCCTCCAGCATTTCGGCAGCCCAATGAGATCAAGGGCACAGAGAAATAAGGAAACCACTGGGCTCCTTCTCCCATCGCCAAGGACATCACAACGACCAGCGATTTGCTTCTCCACACTTGTCTGCTTCTAGTCCATAGTATAATGTCCACGACATAGAGCCTCAGGCATTCTTAGCTGTTTTAAAGGGATCTCGACGCCTGCCTACACCATCAAGAAGTATATACACGAATGTAAGACACACCCTTATTTTGAGGTGTGTAATAAAAATGATAGGCAGACTACAGTTCAACCTATGAAAAATTAAATTATCGATCTCGCGAAAAAATTGTATAATTCTTTTAAATTAGGTTGTATTTGTACAGGAGCGTTGAGGTGGAAGCAACGAAATTTTGCCAACTAAGAAAATAAGACTTGAACTGATGTCTTTATCGGGCACGCACCAAGAATTTCGCTCTGTGGGGGGAGGGGATTAAAATTTCACAGACCAAGCAATTTTCCGAAGTTCTCCTGATTTCGCCAACTGCCCAAGATTTGGCTAAGTTGTCACAACAACGGCATGAACTATTAGCCAACGGATTTGGCTAAGTTGTCACAACAACGGCATGAACTAACTATGACCCGCGTTAACTAAAATAATTATCTATTCATAATTACTAATATTTAGGACTACATACTAGTACTTATTGTTGATCTGACTTTGAAAATTGCTTTCTAACAAATAATTTTGAAAGAATGGCCAAAAGAGATTTAGACTCGTACCAGGAACAACCCACAATCTAGTAATACGTAGTCCCCTATTTCCTAACTGTAGTTGTGACGAGTAGAGGTTTTAAATAATTGACCAAAATGCAGATTTTGTTAAAAACAATAACAAAAAAAAATTAAATTTATTGAAATCTCAAAATCAACAAAATTCCACCGCAGGCTTAGAGAGGTGGATTATTTTTCATTACAATCATATTTTAAATACACCAACTCCACTTAATCTAAAGTTAAAATGACAGCTAAAATGAAGTGACAACAGTCAGTTATAATTCAAATCAAAGTAACCATATCGTAAATGAAGACTCTTTCCAGGAACGAGAACTGGATTCTGCTAGTACACTGCTAGGTACACACGGAAACAAATATAGAAAGTACTCATTTCAGATTTCTCTGATCTTGGTTTTTCCCAAGCAATGCAAAATTTTGGTAAATTTAGCGTAGCTACAGTTTAAGCATAGGTTTAATTTCTTTCTAATTCAGAGATATCTATCTTAAATTTCCCCCCCTGATAACCGGCCTAAAATTAGTCCAGGGGTCTCCACAAAAATTGGACTTAAGCGAAGAAAGCAAAAGAAAGAAAGTTAAGACCAAACCCTGGTCCGGTAAGCACGATCACCCCACACCGAATTTTTTTTCTCTGGTCGAAGCGTGGTTATATGGCAATAATCCACACCAATGGGCCAATCAGATGCAATCCCCGGGAAAAAGATACAACGTCCACTGTCATATTTGATGAGTGGAACGGAGTCCTGGTGCAAGGAAACGGCACTCCATCCGAAGGTTAATGCTCAGTCTTGCTAAATGCGAAGTTATGCCCTACAAGAGATACACTACCTGATGTTTTAGTGCCAACGACGCGCCTTCGCTGAGAGTATCGAGAAACGGATGAAACCGAATATCCCAGAATGATATATACAAAACGGGGTTTGGCTAACATCAGCTACTTCAGACGTCTCTGACACTAAGTGGTTGCACTAGAATAGTGTATCAAAAATGAAAAGAAAAAAAAAACATCAATAGGTCTGCGACCTATCATCTCTAAAAATTCACAAAACCAATCCCAAATGTCACAATTCACCTGCATTTTACCAAGTGGCTTCGAACTTTGCCAACTGCCCTAGATTTGCCAAGTTACCTGGGTTTGGCCAACTACTGTAGATTTTGCCAACTCACCATAATTTTCCAAAAAAAAATTTTTTTTTACATCACCCCTGAATTTGCCAACTTTCCTTAATTGCACAAAAACAATCCCATTTTTCACAACTTGTCTGTATTTTTTCCAAGTGCTTCGAATTTTGCCAACTCGCCATAATTTTACAGAAAAAAAATCCCAATTTTTACATCTCACCTTAATTTTGCCAACTATCCTTAATTTGACAAAACTAATCCCAATTTTCACAACTCATCTGTATTTTACCAAGTATCTTCGAATTTTGCCCAGTGCTCTAGATTTTGCCAAGTTGCCTCGATTTGGCAACTACCCTAGATTTTGCTAACTCCTCTTAATTTTACAAAAAAAAAATCCCATTTTTCAGAATTCGTCTGGATTTTACAAAGTCGCTTCGAATTTTGCCAACTGCGAGTAACTTTTGGGGGGGCTCCCCCAAAGTACAAATGGAAGGACTTACCCTAAAGTACAAATGCAAGGGCTTACCCTCGCATTTGTGCTATGATGATTTAATTCACAATATCTCGGTGGGACCTAAAAGTTTAGCCGTCCCATGGCCGAGTGGTTAGCGCGCTTGGCTACTGATTTAAGGGACCTGGGTTCGAGTCCCGGGTAAGACATGGATGTATGTGTCGTTTTTCTGATGAGGTCTTGCCATCCTCTCAGACCTCTGTGGCAAGCAGCTGCTTAAGGGGGTAACCAGCGAACTCTAATCCACACATCACCTCTCTCCTCCTCGGTTCTACAATCGGCCGCTGCAGGAGCCTTAGTTACAACAGCGTTCTGCTGCTGCCACCCTATACTTAGAGCCTTGCACGGATATCCGCGGTTTGACATTTAAAAAAAAGCTGTCTGTGGATAAACTATTAACCGGTACTGGGATAGAGAGTGGTTATACACCCAAACTTCGGCATGGAGATGACAAAAAAGATTTACCTTAACGCGGAAAAAAAATTGATGTTAACACGGATGGCGGATAAAATCTCGAATTAGATAGGGGGAAACATGGAAAAACATGATTGGATTTTTATGCCTGACATGAGTGAAAAAAATTACTTGAGATAACGTTAAAAGAAACCTGATTTGAAAATTCAATGATAATATTCACTCTGAAAAAGTAAGTCCATTGGGATAGAGCTAATATAATGTTTAAAAAAAATTATATGTGAAAGGATCGATCTTTCTGCTGGAGAAAAAAACGATTTCTGCAGAATATAAATTCAAAAAATTCAGAAGATTTGCAAAATTAGAATTTAGTAAATTTTCGCCTAAATTTAGATATTCCTCTAAATTAGTCATTAATAAATTTTAGACTGATTTCTTTTACTCCCAATCACACATCGGACTTCAAGCATTTGCAAAACCTCGACGGTTATTAAGTAGGCAATATACGCGAATGCTGATAAAGTTCTGAGGAATAGGACTTTTGCTACCCACGCAGGGCTTTATACTGTTGTGAAAATATTCTTATCTCAATTCAACTTTCTTTCGTCAATGGTAGGGGGAGAAGACGACAAATTTACATCAACAATAAAAGGGGCCGAGAATAATTTCAAAAGTGGTAAGAGGAGTCGCGATGGCATAAAGTTAGAGAACCTCTGTGTTAAGGTCATCCAGTGTGTTCTGCACCTGGCAATGGGTAATGCTCTCCTGAACATAGGAATACCGCCCAACGAAAGGCTATCTTTCAAAACCCACAGGTGGTTTACCTAAGACTGACTAGAGGAAGATCAAAACTAAGGTAATAACACTTTGAAAAAACTTATGATCATGGTGGTTAAATAATGAAAACGCTATGAATATTATCCAGATCTATATAAAAATTAGAAGGACGCATATCGCCTCTGACGCAAATAAGAATTTCGTTTTCAAAGAAAAAGAAGTTTTTCCTTTACCTACTGTTTCATTCCTTAAATATTTTAATTTGAGCTAGCAGATGATGGGAAAAATGTAAATAGTATTTCATTAGAATTACACAACATAAAAGCATAATTTTTTAATTAATTTCATTACCCCCTCAAGTAGCTGCTTGCCACAGAAGTTTGACAGGCGCCTATCAGTTTATATGCCATAGCAGAAGGTCTGAGTGGATGGTAGGCCCTCAGTAGAAAAACGACACATACATCCATATCTTACCCGGGGCTCGAACCCAGATCAGTAGCCAAGAGTGCTAACGACTCGGCCACGAGACGGCTTTGTCTTCTAATTCTTAAATCTAAAAAGTTGCATTCCCCACATCTCTCAGAAAAGTGGGTAGATTATTATTGTCCGTGGAAAAAAAACCTTTTTTTTTTCAAATTTCTATTCTATACATATTATTTGAAAAACTTAATAACAGCTTTGCCGTTTCATCATTTCAGTGACCTGTAAAGATATATATATATTAAAACTACTAAGTATTTGAAAAATACGAATTAATTTCATTAGTACCAATCAAATTAAAAAAGTTTTCTAATTATCATTTTCATTGTTTCCAATCGAAACTTCATGCTCATTCACCACCAAAATTTCATATTTCTATCATTAATACATCGTTGCAATATACGTTTGAAATTTTGGAATTTTCAATCTGTTTGTACCGTTAGAGAGCGTAATTCTAATGTTCGAAAGATTCCGAAAGGACGAAGCCTAATATCATCAATTCCTATCGAACCCAAAAAAAGATTTTTTTATCTCTAAATAAAAACAATTATCTGCTAAAACAAAAAATTGTCTTTTCCCACCACCCCTGGGTCTAAGAGGTCAATTATTTATCGTTGCCAATGCAAACATCATAGCGTTCACATTCCAACACCAAAATTTAAAATTTCTATCTTAAATACGTCGTTTGCAATATTTGTTTGAAATTCTGAAATTTGCTAATTTTTCCACTTTAGAGGGTGCAATTATAGTTTCGGAAGATTTAAAAAGTGTGAATCATAATATTTTATCAATTCCTATCTAACCCAAAAATAATTTTTCATTTATCTCTAAAAACAATTATCTGCTAAAACTAAAAAGGTGCGTTTCCCTTCCCTCTCCCTCTGGGGTTAAGGGGTCAACTCATTGTTGACAATGAAAACTTCGTGACCATCACATTCCACCACCAAAATTTTAAATTTCTAGCATAAATATATCGTTTGCAATATTCGTTTTAAATTTTGGAATTTTCAACTTTTTCCACCGCTAGAGGGCGTAATTACAGCTTTAGAGATATTCGGAAAGTGCATAATATTTAGGTATTTTTGTACAAAAAGTAGATTTTTCGAAACAAAAATAATTTTTTATCTCTGTAAACAAAAAGGATCGACGTCTACAGGCGGGCAGACGACAAAGCAAAACTTATCTCGTTTTTTTAAAAAACGAGATAAAAAAAAGAGTGCGCTTTTTCAAATGCTACATATTATCTGTTTTGAACAGTTTTTTTAAACAAAGAAATTCTTTAAAATTAGAACAAAAAAAAGAATTTAGAACAAGTTTCTGCTATACAGGTTATAAAGTTTCTTTGTACGATATTGATAACATGACCCTAAAAAATTATAAACAATTTTTACAACTTTATCAGCAAGTGTGATATTAGAAAAGGAAGACACCATATTGAAACTCCTGTAGAATGGAAGCATTAGACGTGTAGAGGGAGAATGGCATATGCCCTTCGCGGACTCTGATCAGATAGAGATCACACAGTCTGTCAACAGTTTACATTACAGACACCGCTTCTGCTACTCACGTGACTAGAAAATCACTTCAACCGAAAAGAATTAACTTAGTGCACACTTTCATGTAGTGATAGGAGGAACAGAAATATATCAGTGTCAGGATTATTAAAACACTGAAATTTTGTGTTAAATGTAGAAATAAATACCTATTACTGTCATTTTAAGAGGGTGGCTAAAGTGACTCATCTGTAATACGACGGTTTGGGTTGTTTTAACTCTGAGCGGCACTTTTTTGCACACAACGAGCGCTAAATGGCCAGATCACAAGGACCCTGAAGACTCAGAGAAGATGTGGGGGGGGGGGACAACACTGGAAAAGCTGTTAGGAGCCAGGTGGTAGTTTCCCGTCAAGGCCACCCAGCGTGTTCTTTAACGTGCACAGGATATGGCTCTCTCGCACATGGGGCCACGGCTTAACGCCAATCTATGCCTGTGTTGATTTTTCGCCGCTAACCAATGGACTTGAAAAGACCACCGTCCAAAGGATAGGGACGTTAACCTGTGGTCCGTGTAGAGGACACTCGCAACCATGCACGTTAATACGTTAGATGGTCTCGATGGGAGGTTTTCATCTGTATTCTAACAGGTGTCCAACGAATCTGAGCCACTGGGATCCTTGTGACATGGTCATTTAACCAAATGGGTGCAAAAAGTGGTACCTAAAGATAAAACACAATTCAATCTTCTTTATAACTGTGTGTCAAAGTTTACTATAAAATCTTGTACAATGCACTACAAGAGTTCTTTTTCAATAATCAATGAATGGTTGCTTTGGCAGCTAAATTGTAACCACGTAATACATAAAGCAGTCATCTTCTGTGAAACCCAAATGTCTCATGGCGAGTTGAAAGCAGCAGATTTCACGATATACAAACAAAGTTCTTCTAAATCCTCCCACTTCCTGCGACTTTACAAACTCCGATTGATTACACAGAGCACACAGCCTACAGTAGATATTAATGAGCAGTACAGCAGCACGCGATTTTCAGTGACCCACTGCCCTACTTTCTCGAGATGGAGAGCGAGAGTGCGGAGAAATACGAGAGGCTGCGGAGAAAGCAAGTAAGGCCGACAGTTCTATACTCTCCTTCTCACACATACTCTCTCCGGTCTCAGCGAATAGACAGGCTTAAAAAATGGTCCCATGGGAAACTGGCCAAAACAAATCTAGCAGCCGTTACCGCAACTCTAATACTATGGCACAGAGATCAGTTGATCCACTGATTTATTTGGGCACAGATCGAAATACTGCCATGAATGCCACTAGAGGGGGGATTAGTTTTCCCCATTTGAAAAATTCCCACTTTTAGTAGAGCCTCGCAATAATATTGACACTACCCCTCCCCGAATGGAAATCGGGAAAGAATATAATAAAATAGAACAGATAAAGAAAAAATTTATAAATACGGTTCGAATCCAGTCATGGCAAAACAAAATTTTTTTCAGCTCATCATTTCATGAGTTCCATATCTAAAAGGACTTATCCTGTGATTCTTTACTACTGAAGTACCTATTACTTGATTATCACTATCCTAGCTGCATTGTTCATTACTATCATAACTAGGATTACCTAGTTTCTACGACTTCTCATGTTTTTTCCTCGTCATGCATTTCTATATATATTTTACGATGTGTTAGAGAATACTTTTTCTCTAACTGGGCTCAGGTCCAAGAATGGCGAAATGGTTCGGGCTCGAATATTTGACCCCGAACTCATCTGTAATACGAATTCATGACCATCTCATTAGCATATATTCAGATTGGTCAAATTGAGAATTGTCTCTAGTGTATCTATATCCATGAAGTTTTTTCATCAGCCCGCTGCATATTCACCAGAGAGAATATTCTTTGTATACTGCGATTTTGAGAAGAGGCAAACATACACTGACACAACTTTAGAACTTCCAAGTATTCAACATATTACTGCTGGAAAAATGGGTTCATTTCTAGTGACAAAGTTTAAAATTTCAATTAAGGAAACCAAAATGGACGGAAATCACAGTGGTCAGAAAACAGTACTTATTTACTCAAACACATCATTATCATACCCCCCCCCCCCCCGAGGTCCACAAGCTATCGAATTACATTAGTTTATTTATTTCATTTTTGTTTATTACTACCGGATTCACTCGGCATTGCCCTTCGCTAAATTAAATTATTTAAAATATATGACCAATGATGCAAACTTCTCTTTGAACACAACACGTTACGATCCATCCGGTAATGCCCTCCATGTTTTCTGTTTGTGGAGAGGGGACGGTTAGGAAGGAGGAAAGGTAATTTAAAGTAACCCACAATGCTCTTCACGTTAGGATCTTTTGTTTGAAATATAACTCCTTAGGCTTGGCAAACAATTTTTTTTGAGGAGAAGAAACAATGGGGGAGAGAGTGAGATCTTTACATTTCTTTAAGTTATAGGAAAAAACGGTATACCGAATTAAGTAGTTCTAACTCTTATTTCGAGTCCTAACTGAGCCTACATTGAGATTTTACTAACTCCCACCTCGTCCTCGGTGAAAAAGGCCACCGATGGGATTAGAAAGTCCGCCGCCCGTTAGATGGGACGTTAAGCCGTGGCTCCGTTCAGAAGAGTCATACCCATGTGTGTATTAAAGAACATGCCACAGACTACCATCTGTCCCCTTCCCTCAACCTTCTCTGAGCCCTTGGGGACCTTGTGACCTGGAGTGCAGGTCAGAGTTAAAAACAGCCAACCTCTTACGACTTTACCACTTAGAGTTCCGACCTTTTTTAGGGGGAGAAAGGTTAACCATTAAAACAAGGGGCCAAACTTTCAAATTATGCGAGGAAGCTATACGCCGAACAGTTGGTTCTACTAGGTCTGTTTAAAACTTACCTCTTTTTGGGGGGCAATTTTTTGTAGAAGAAACAAAGTTTGTAAGTCCTAATAACAAGAGTAAGCCACATATCAAATTCGATGATTCTAGCTCTTCCCGTTTAGGAGAAATTAACGATCAAACTGGCAGATATATTCAAGAAAATATATATATTCTTTCTATATCGGGTGTAAAACACATCTTAAATATGTTTTGACACACCTTTCAATTAAGGAAAACTGAGAAGTTTGGTTACCTTACCATAACGAATAAAAAAAATTACTCCCCAAGCAGCCGTTTGCCACAGATGTCTAACAGGAGCCTGTCAGTTTAATATTGCCACCAAAGGAGAGATCTGTGAAAAAGGTGAGTCCTCAGCATAAAAACACACACACAAAGGACCCATCCATACTCATTCAGGGTACGAACCCAGGTTTCTTTGATTAGTAGAGCAACGCGATAAGCACTCGGCTGCCAGTGAAATACCAAATTAATGCTCAAGTATTTAGTGAAACCCCATATTAAGTGAATATTCTTTTCTAGTCTCAACTGAAGCCCCAATACAATATATTATTTTCTCGTATTTGATGAATTTCGAAATATATTTCAGTAAACCACTTGTATTTAATGTAGATAATAAGCGATATGTAATGCTAAGCAGAAGGATGAAGTATCGGCAGTTTCTTTGTTGATTACCTTTTTACTTTTGGGTAGGCAGTTTTGCCAATTTGAAATCGTGAGAAAGTGCTTCTTTCAATCTGAACCTAAATTTAACTGAATGCGTTGAACTGGACAAAGCAAACAAGTTTCTTGTATAACTACAAGAAGCAATTTTTATGTATGGTTAGTGTTAATTTATTATGTGATATTTATGGATTCTGCCTAATGTTCAGTTTTCACTGCAATATTTTCTTCTTTACATATGGACTACTCGAGAAGGAAAATGATATTACAACGTGTTTAACTTCATGTCTACCCATTTTAAAAACCAACATTAAATAGGTATTTCACAGCAGAACAAGTCACATTTTTCAAATCTTCCATTAATTTCCACTACTAGAGAGTGCTAGAGTTAATAAATATAACCCTTTTTTTTCCGAGCGTTCCATCAGACAAGTAGCAAAAGAAATGTCTTCCGCCACACCCCCATCGAAATTTTAAGACGGTAAAAACTTTAGACGATTAAGATTTAAGAAACGAATGTTTTGTCTTTTATCAAGTTATTTTTAAGTCCTTTTATGTATTACATATAACTATATACTTTACTAGCAGTAAAAATATTGCTCCTGTATCGTTTTATATCTTTCATAGTTTTTAGTTTTTGGCCCCTCTCAATATTTTGCTTGGGATTATTACCCCTCGCCATAATTAAAAATTTGCCTACGTGCCTGCATCCCATATTCCCAAGAGGCGATCTTATTATTATTAATTTCTTAAAACTTCGATTACAAGAAATAAAGATTATAAATACATTGTAATGAGAAAAAATAGGTTAGCTGAAAGGTTTTCTGCTGGTCAACAAACTTCAGTTTTTCCACAAGATATTTTTGGCAAAAACTGATACTGATCCTGATTATATATTTCAAAAAAAACACATTTTCAGTTTGATTGTCATGTTTCTCGTTAAAGCGGAATTGGTAAAAGCACCTTCTTAGAAAAATATTCCTCCATTAACTATATTATATGCTTGTCATCTTTTCTACGTAAGATTTTCGGGTCTAAAGTCTATGAATGACGTCATTATCCTAACAACTACGTCGCACACATAATTATCTCTATCCAATTCTCCTTATTCCAATACGTCATTCGTCATTTACTGACATGCAGCTTCGAACAACCTCCTAGAAAGCGAACATGATCGATCTTTATAGCACGACTGAAAACGTTCCATACCGACAGCTCCGTAGTTATTAAAGATGGCAGGATGCATTTTTTCGGAAGCATTAAGGTGAAATAGGTCAAAACCGTTCCTCTTATCTACACGACTTACGAAGTCTAAACTATTTTAATTTATTCAAACATTTTCTCATCAGCACTATAAAATATTTAGTGCAAAGCAATTAAATGGACGATATTTTGATTATTGTAGTCTACCAATAAAATAGCTTGTGCGATTTATTGGCTTATTTATTGTTCAGGTGGGCTAATGAGCTCTAGTAGTGCTTTAAACCTGCATGGAGAACAAGAAATTTCGTGGGGGAGGGGATTGCTACTCCCACAGAATAAAATTAAAAACAAATTAAACAATTCACAAGACCGTATATAATAAGGCAATGTAATATATAATAAGTCCTCGTTGTTCGTCGCCCCGTTGTTTCGTTAATTCATCGCCGGTGTAGCCGTATCTTTTTAGCACAAGCATATTTATACAATTTACCAGAAACTATTAATAAAAATGGCAATTTTTCAAACTTTACTGATGGATTGTTTTACGTCTAAACGGCACCTTTTTGCACACAGTGGGCTAAATGGCCAAGTCACAAGGACCCCAAGGTCTCAGAGAAGGTTGGGGGAGAGGAGCACCGAGCAACTGTTACGTGGCAGATGGTAACCTCCCGTCAAGGCCACCCAGCTTATTCTTTAACGTGCACAAGGCTTAACGTCCCATTCGACGGACGGCGGCCTTTCCAAGCCCAGCATTGTCCCCTATTGGCCGAGGGCAGGGCGGAAAGATTTGCGGAGAGACGGGACTCGAACCTGGGGCACTGCGGATTACGAGCCTGGCGCGCTACCGATTGAGCCACCAGTCTCCCTCTATACTGATGACTTGACCCCTTTGCTCTGAAGCCAAAAAGTTTCCAAAATTTGAAAAGAACAAGCTGCAATTATAAAACTAATCATATTTTGATAAATGGCACATAAAATGAGTAGTGAAAAATCTTGATGCCATTCGTCAGACCTAAAGCTATCATTCCTCTTTTAATTATTGTTATCGATTCTTACCTAATACAGAACAGAATAAATATATTGGAGTAACTTTAGACTCCAAACTCAAATATAAATTGTGCCTTTTTGTATGTTTGTGTATAACTTTCATCATATAATGTTTTAATAAAATTATATTATAATCTTTTTTATTTATTATGATTAATCATCTTTTTTATTTAAAATAAAAAAATGATTAATCATTTTTTTATTTTAAATAAAAAATGATTAATCATAAAATTACATTTTTTTTAGGAAAATAAAATAAATGAAAAAATAAATACAGGGTGATTCAGAATTCATCATCAATATTTGGTGGGGAGGTAGGTAATAAGAAACGAAGGAGATTTCACATAGGAAAGCATGGGCGCATATGCCATGTAGTAGGGCAAAATGACCCCAGTTCAATGATGGAAAGAACACATAAGAAGGAAGTGGTAAGGAAAAAACATTTATTATCTTACATGTAACATTTCTTTGCATTGGTTGTACAGACTTACAAGAGGTGCTCGAACTGCCGACCATGTGCTAGAATGCATGACTCACAACGGCGTTGCATGGACAGCCGGACCCTGTGGAAGATGCCTGGCATTTCCCGGATGTTTGAGGCAGCAACTGATATGCGTGCTACAAGATCCATAGCACTATCAACAGGGGTCTCGTACACCATGTTTTTCATAGCACCCCATACAAAGAAATCGATCCTTGTCGAATGACAACTGACTGCACGCGTCAAACAGCTGTGCTTCTGTATGAGAGGTGTGTACACACAGCGCCCTCTACACCACCATGCGTTCGTCTGCCCCCATACTTTCCTATGTGAAATCTCTTTCTTTTCTTATTCCCTTCCTCCCCACTAAATATTGATGATGAATTCTGAATCACCCTGTATAATATTAAAAAGTTAATCAGTATCCGAGCTGTTTAGTAGCGTTTGATGATTCAAAATAACATTTTCGATCAGTGGATACAGGATAGTCGACTTTCCTGTTACACAGATCAAACAATTAAATTTTGACACGTTGTTTGATCCGTGTAACAGGAAAAGACTTCACATACTATACAAGAAGTGACTAACATCACTACCATCCTGTATTCATCGATCGAAAATGTTATTTTGAATCACTAAAATGCTACTAGCCGTCCCGTGGCCGAGTGGTTAGCACGCTTGGCTACTGATCTAAGGGACCTGGGTTCGAGCCCCGGTATTAGGCATGGATGTGTGTGTGTCGTTTTTCTGCTGAGGTCCTGCCATCCTCTCAGATCTCCTACTGTGGCATATAAACTGACAGGCTCCTGTCAGACCTCTGTGGCAAGCAGCTGCTTGAGGGGGTATTTTTTTTAAATGCTACTGAACAGATCGGATAATAATTAACTTTTTTTAATTTAATTCAGTTGTATTAAATTTGTTATAAAGCAATATTTATTCGTAGATGTACATATTCGTATATACAGGCGCGTCTCTATACTGTTCTCAGTGATGACTAGGTGAAATTCTTGCCATTATCCTAGATTCAGCCAGCACATAATGCTCACTTGTATTCTTCGGAACTCTATGACGCCCAAGAGTTTCCTAGACGATGACATCAACCATACGGTTAGATAACGGCAGGTGAGATGAATATCTCGTGAAGTTAGCGCGGATGCCATTAGGTATTACGTCAGTAACCCTTTAAACCTAGTACATAATGATACCACTTGCTAAAAAAATATGCAATTATTAAGGCAACTCTATAAGAATATATCAAAAGTATTCTGTTAGGGGCAGTTCACAGCGACTTTGATAAATACAAAAAACACCAGAGAAAAAAACCTTTAGAAAAGGCTTTATTGAGTTGCTTTACTTCGGCCACAAGCGGATTTATTGTCAGCAGGTCCTGAGAGCAGACGTTTTCTGAAGGGCCCTAATTCTTTTACCTAAGAGATTAGGGAAGGAAGATTGGAGATCTGTTAGGTGACAAATGGTAAACCTCCCGTCGAGGTCAATCCAGTGTGTTCTTTAATTTGCGCAGGGTATCGCTCTCCTGCACATGGGGTCATGGTTTTACGTCCCATCCAACGAACGGTGGCCTATCCAAGTCCATCAGTGTTCCCTTTCTCACCGAGAACAAGATGGTGGGTTTTTAGCAGAGATAAACTTCAAAGCTGGCCCATGTGGGACTCGAACCTGAGAACTGAAGATTTAATGAGCCTGGTGCGCTACCGAATGAGCCAATCCCTTCATCTCTGGAATATGATAAAATTATGGACTTGTAACTAAAAAAATAACTCTAAAACTTCTTCCAAAAAACGTATTGTTTTCTAAAGAACTTCAGAATAAATTTCCCATTGAAAATATCTAACTAATATTTGCATTAGGCAGTAAAATTTTTCACACAAATTGTTTATATCTTTTTTAAGAATCCTTATGCATAATAACGTAACCAATCTAAACCTCTGAGAATAAATAGGCTCTGGGACAATTTGATAGTGAGGATAGAAATAAACCGATCACTTCCAAATTTTGTGCAACTTTTGCATAAAATATAAAATAAATATATAATGTAATAATAAAATAATATAAATGTAAATGAAAATATAAATAAATATAAATAATAATATAAATATAAAATAATATAAATGTAAATGAAAATATAAAATAATATAAATATAAATGTAATATATAAATGTAATAATATAATATATAAATGTAAATATAAATGTAATAAAATATAAAAATGTATAAATAAATAAATGTATATATATATAAAATAATATAAATGTATATATATATATAAAATAATATAAATGTATATATATATAAAATAATATAAATGTATATATATATATAAAATAATATAAATGTATATATAAATGTAACTGAAAAATGTGATTGTGTATTAGGGAATAAGGTACTTCCCTATGCAAAGGACGGAAATAACCTAAAAGCTTTACTAGCTTGTCCTGATTTCTCATACAACATGGAAACACTTACACAAGCACGTTGGTCTCAGTACTCAGGACGCTAACCACTACACTAGGTACGCCTGGTGTAGAGGTTAGCGTACCTGAGTACTCAAATAATATCTTTCCGTATTTATTCAGGATTATCTGCTACGCAAAAACTATGCTTGGCTACAAAAACAGCTAGTTATTTTAGATGTGAATATGCATATAATGCACCTCCAATTTTTCACTGTTTTGAAAAGCACTACGAATATATTCACATCTAAAAGTTCAAAGAAATGAAAAAAAAAAAACTCAAATTACTTTTAACCTATTTAACGATAAAAAATATACTGATTTGCACATAAAAGTGCCATCTGATTGCTCGTCTTCCATCAATCATCATTAGGCAGCATTACGAATAAAGGTCAAACAGAAAGCATGCTCAAAGGGCGGAGGTGGCTCAGTCGGTAGCGCTCCAAGTTCATAATCTGCAGGGCCAGTCTTGAGATTTATCTCCGCAAAACTCCCTGCGCTGTCCTCGGTCAGTAGGGGACACCGATGGGCTTGGCAAAGGCAGCGACCGTCGGATGGGACTTTAAGCCGTGTTCCCGTGTGAGAAAAACCCATGTACACTTTAGGTTTATTTTCTACTTTTTAGGGCCCTATAGGAAGATAGGTACTTTTTAAAAATTTTCAATTCGTAATTTTTTTTTACTTACGTACACTTTTGTCCATTATCCTTAATTCGGAGCACCGAGATAGATACAAATACTTCGGGCAGGAATTCACTTCTACTTAAAGTTGACGTTTAATTAACTTTACGCTAATAAGGGATGTGGTATGTACTGCCTTGGGTTTCATCAATTTTTTTCATGGGCGGAGGCATTTGAGCGGATTCATCATCATTGAAAACCACATTTTTACTTGTTTTGAAAATAATTCTTTGCGAAATAAATTTACCTCAAAATTTTCCCATAAGGAACTATTATTATTGTTTAATAGCGATGGACAGGTGAAAAGATCTGAAAATTTTTGACCGGTGAGATTCCCAAACCACGTATAATTTTTGTAATCAGCTGACAGATTCATTTTTTCGATCGTTTTGCAACTCTCAATACATGGCAATGTTTGTCGTATAAACATAAATTCTTAAACCCTTAATATGATGAATTGATCCTTATGAAGTCAGGAATTTCTATGTGCCACTCAAGTGCACCATAAAACTACTGCAGGAATCTCCCTATGTGCACCCTCAAAAGTAAAAAATTGAAGCAAACCGATGATGGAATCAGCAATTGAATTATTATTCATTTCAAAGCCTCCGTGGGGTAGTGGTATCTACATTGGTTCGTGGTGACACTGCACCTGCAGATAAGCTAGTAGCTTTGCGTGTTGATCACAAATTTAAAAAAGGCGACGGCAATTTTTTGTTATGGTTAATAGGCGCCCTATCTTCCTTTGAAATCAATACAAATGCAGTTACTGATTGCACCATCGGTTTGCTTTGATTTAATTTTTACTTTTGAGGGCGCAACACAAGAAAATAAGTATTTTTAATGACAAAAAAATACACTACAAAAATTAAAAAAAATATTCAGGAACTTTTATTTGACGAGACTCGTAAATATCGACCCTCTTTCCCACTCCCTCTTTTTGGGGGGACAGAAAGAGGTAGCACACGACATTGTAAGCGTCACAAGCTTTAATTTGAGATATAGCTGGTTGAGGTTAACCTCCGCAAAATTTCTGCTTTTTAGGAGGGAATGATGTATTTCAAGTAACTTACAATGGTCCTCACATCAGAAAATTTCATTTTACACCTAATTCTTAACTGTGTCCTCGCGTTCGGAAGATTAATAGAACGCTTTCACATTCCCCTCCTCTCTATTTTTCTGCGGGGGGAGGGGTAGAAACTACCGGAGAGATATATATAATAAACCATAACACTTCCCACCTCACAAGCTTACATTTGACATAAAAACTTATTAACGCTGGTCCTCGCATTCGAAATATATAAGAACATCCTTCAAATATTTACCCTTAAGCATGTGGGTAAATTTTTTATAGCCTATGGTCATCCCCGCGTCCCTAGCTTTCGTTTGAAAATATAACGCATCAAGTTTGGCCCTCGCGTTCGAAAGATATGGTGTAACAACTGTCTTGACAAACAAACAAACAAACCGACAAAAGATGAGAGAAAAAAATAGGAAGTAAAAAAATCGGAGAACTGAAATCTTAAAGTTTCTGAAAACAATTAATTTTTTATTTATATCTGATTTCAAGGCACATACACTGCCAAAAGTCTCGGTTAATTTCGCTGCTTTTAAACGTTACTACCCAATTCAGTATCACCAAATGTTGCAATTAAAAACGAACTATAAACAATTTATTCTGAGTCCAAATCTTAGGTATTATAACTTTGTGTCTGTTAGTCGCTTCATCAAGAGCTGACCATCAAGCAGCAAAGATGTTCAACTCATTCGACGCTGTTGTTCGTATTATAGGTTGTAATTAATACAGCAGTGCTTCCATAGCCGTCCCATGGCCGAGTGGTTACCGCGCTTGGCTACTGATCTACGGGACCTGGGTTCGAGCCCCGGGTAAGGCATGGTCGTTTTTCTGCTGAGGTCCTGCCATCCTCTCAGACCTTCTACTGTGGCATATAAACTGACAGGCTCTCCTGTCAGAACTCTGTGGCAAGCAGCTGCTTGAGGGGGTATTTATTTTATTTATTTTAGTGCTTCCATACAAATGCCTCCGCCAACCAGGATAATTCAAGAAAGCAATCACTTAAATAACGCCCTAACGTTATCCGTTACCCTACGTGAAATAAGTGAGTGGTGAAGAAAGGAAAAGTTGCCACTCAAGCATGGCTTTCGAAAGTCCAGTTACCGACGTGCCAGTTTCCTGACAAACACGACCAACTGGTTTCACCAAGTCATCCATCCAGTGGAACGCGAGCACGTGTTGATCAGAGTTTGGGCGAGGGGAATCCCTCTTCTTTGTTCACTACCGCCTCGACCATGCGCAATAGCTGCAAACGACTTAGCGCAAACGGAGTAAAGGAATCGTTCCATAAAAAAGCAAAAATTAGCAACGGGCTCACAAAATTATTTAACGATGGGGAAAAAATATGAAAATAAGAAAAAAAAAAACTATCTGCTATTTAAAATGAATATTTTAATTAGTTATCTGAAAAATCTACAATATTAGTCAACTCATATGATTTTCAAAAAGGCCAGAATTTTTCATTTCTTGACTTTCGATCTTTTCGCAAGCCACAAATAATTTGGATTACTACTCCACAGGAATGAAAATTAATAACCAGTACATGATATACGAATAGAATCAAACCACTGTTTCTCAACTTCTAGGTCCTGACCACATGTGGATTCGGTTTTCTTGTGCTACAATGCATAAATCCCAATCTTCAAAACAGTCAAGGATGGGTTCTTAGTAAACGAATGTCTCAGTTCAAGTATCTCACTGATTGTGATTTATCGAATCTATCTTAAAAATTTCAAAATGGTAGTTCTTACGTTAAAAAGTGAGAAATTTTTTGTTGCCCGTGTTAATGCAACAAAAAGTCAACATGTATAACTTAAAAAAAAACAACTAAAATACGATGAGTAGCAACAAATTTTTTTTTATTGACTTGGTGGTTTGTGCTTCCGGAAAGTTTCACAACTAGGTCATAAAATGTCTCCTGAAATTTAAGTGGGTTGTATTGGAAAAAAGGCTGAAAAAACTGACATTAACAAAATATGTGAGAACATTAGAAATTTTACAATTCAAAAGTTCCCACATACATTGAAAAATTATTTCTTTAAAAAATTCTGAACTTTTTCCCATCAAATAAAAGTGACTTTTATACTCTATTACAATTTCACAGCGATAAAATATTTAGGGCAATATTTAGATAAAACAGTTTATTATGAATATAATTATTCATCACAGTATTGCCAAAGTGGAAAAATATTTATTTTTATATATCCTACACTGAAAACTTCAACTTTAATATGTGGGACAGTGAAAACCTTACTTCTCTTCTTTAACTTTGGGCACAAATCAATTAAGGTACTAGAGATTAATTAGTTCGGGCTCAATTATGGAGCCAGAGCCCGAACTATTTCGACAATTATTGCGCCCGAGCTCGTTTGAGGAAAAACGTTCTCTGGCGTATCATAAAACATATAAACGGAAATGTATGTTGCTAATAATTTATTTATATAATTGATTACAAACATTTTATGACAAAATTAAAATGTCAATGCTACTTAGAATGTAAAGTAAAAAAATACTAGTAGCAGAAAACAAAGTATCCTAGTAAACGCAATGAGTCATTCATTTATTAAAGATAGAGAATACGTAAAAAATAATAGAAAACTAGCTTGATATTTATTTTTAATATTAAAGATTTGATTAAAAGGGTGAAATTATAATTTAAAAAATTAACATTTTTTTCCCCAATTACAATATTTGAAATTTAAATTATTTTGAGTCCGAGCCCATTTCTTAAAAATACTGTAGAGTTTACAACTTTTGAGCACTATTATGCTGTAGGTCAACGTGGGCATAGAGGAAAATTATTTTGAGCAGGGAGGGGGCTCAGTCAGTAACGCGCCAGGCTTGTAATCTGCAGTTCCCAGGTTCGAGTCCCGCCTGGGCTAACGTTGAGATCTATGTCCACAAAATTTCCCGCCCTGCCTTCGTCAGTAGGGGACACCGATGAACTTGGAAAGGCCGCCATTCATCGGATGGGATGTTAAGCCATAGCACCGTATGCAGAAGAACCATAGTCTGTGTACGTTAAAGAAAACGCTGGATGGCCTTGACGGGAGCACCGTCTCTCAACAGTTGACAAATGGGTCCCTTCTCCTCATTCCTTTAGATGTTATCTACCTCCACTAAAAGTTGGGGCGGGAGTGGCTCAGTCGGTAGCGCGCCAGGCTCGTAATCTGTGGTTCCCAGGTTCGGGTCCCAGCTGGGTCAGCGTTGAGATTTATCTCCGCAAAATTCCCCGCCCTGCCCACGGTCAGTAGGGGACACCGATGGGTTTGGAAAGTCCGCCGTCCGTCGGATGGGACGTTAAGCCGTGGTCCCTTGTGCGGGAGAGTCATACCCTGTGCACGTTAAAGAACACACTGAATGGCCTTGACGGGAGGCTACCATCTGTCTCCCAACAGCTGTTCCAGTGGGTCCCCTCCCCCAGCCTTCTCTGAGCCTTCGGGGTCCTTGCGACCTGGCCATTTAGCCCATGGTGTGCAAAAAAGTGCCGCTCAGAGGTAAAACAACCCAACTCCTAAAAGTTTGTACCTATATTTTTGAGACACCCTGTATATATTAGATGTGTATATAAAACAGTCAGCCCTGGATTAAGAAAAGAGGAGACCTAGACCTCGGTAACATTGGGCCTTCTCATATTTTACAAAAATCATGAAATTTATTTCAACTTAAGTTGAGATCTTGTATGGCCGTTGCTCAAGGCCAGGGTATATGTGACCTGTGCGTTAATCGAGTACCGTATGGAATAAATAATGTGAATGATTATTTCATTAATGCTGCTGATGAAGGCTTGGTGATCAATACAAAAGTTTAGTGATAGAAAACGTTCATTTTGATACTTCATCAAATGGAATAACAGCAAAACCCACAGATCCCTCGAGACGGGATTAACAACGAAAAAGGACCTATTGATTTAACAACGATCCCATCTTTTACCAAATTAAAGTTTTGTGAGGAGGGGTTATAATTTTAAATTATATCATTGACTTTATTAGCCTTTTCGAGTGACTGTGCTTTCCAACAAATCTCCAACTCTGTTTAAGCAGGATAACAGATGCGTTTGATACCAGATTCTTGTAATGCATCCAGAGTATAGGGGATTTGACCTTATGAATAATGATATTCGACGAAGGAGTAAACCCTCTTTGAGCAGCATACTGTAAAAAAATAGTGTACAGCTGAGCTTCCGTAGCCCTTTCTGCTTCAGGGCTTTGGATGCATGCACTTGATAGGAGTTTCCGGTTCTCATCCAGCTTGCGCCCAGTAAGAGAGCATCGCTTTCAGTAAAAAAATGAACACTTGGAACTTAAAACGTTTTCCATCGAATGGATATTAGGCCATAGCGGTAGACACAAGGTTGGAATGCTTTACCTCTGAGCGGCAATTTTTTGCGTATGATGGGCTAAATGGCCAGGTCACAAGGTCCTCAGGTGGGGGAAGGAGACCCACTGAACAACTCTTAGGAGACAAGTGGAAGTCTCCCATCACGCGAGTTCCTAAAAGTGCATAGGGTGTGGCTCTCATGTACACGGTAGGTTTAACGTCCCATCACACAGACGAAGCCTTTAGAAGCACATCAGTGTCCGCTTTCTTACCGACGGCATAGTAGGGGTTGGAGTAGACAAATCTCAACGCTGGCACAGTTGGATCTCGAACCTGGGAACTACAGTTTACGGGCCTGGTGCGCTACCGGGTGGGCACAAGAGAACTATAACTATGTACATGCGCCTTTACATAGGAATCCCATCTACTATCAGCAGTCCACTTTTCCAAATGTGGAATAATGGTATTAAATACATTATATGGCAATTAAGCATAAGCAATAAGAATTTAACGTTTGCCTTAAGGCGCATGAATTTCTTACAAGCGTGATATATTTTTTTTACAAGACACGATATAAAAGGGATAAAAAAGAAAAATTCCTATTTATTTTATGCTTAACAACCATTAGTGTATTTAATACCAATATGTCCACTTTTCCCTTTAGCATGGATTTCTATGCCATGAGCTCTGAACAATTTAACCCACTCCAGAGCAATTTAACCACTTTCGGTTGCTTGCACAATCAGTTAAATAGCAAGGTTATGAGGGCTAATAGTTGTATAACGGAGACTCATTGTCAGATGATAGGAGACAGATGAAATCTTTTTGACAGGGACGTCTAAATGTTCTTTAACATGCACAAGGTATGGCTTCAACGTCCTCTCCGACAAAACGGCAGTTTTTAGAAACCCATCGGTATTCCCTTTTTCAACGGAACAAGGTGGAGGGTTAGCAGAAATAAATCTGAACGTTGGCACAATTGGATTATGAGGCTGGCGCGCTACCTACCGACTGAGTCGAACCCAAACCTAAAAAAATACTATCTGAGCACAATTTTTTTTACTGTATTCAATTTGAAGTTTAACCCTTTCCACTCTCATTTTTCGATATATTGGTTGTATTAAACAATGGCTTATATTATGGCCTCATTAATTTATAAAAAAAATCAAACTAGGAATGGAAAGTATAAAGGACACTATAGATTCATACACATCAGTAAGTCTTCTTTTCGAACACTAATTTAAAATTAGATATACTTAAGCTTTTCCGTCTTATTTTGAATCTATAGTATATGATTAGCTGAGGCTCAAAACATTTTACATGTGAAAAAATGTGATTTCACAACAAATTCGAAAATTTACTCTTGAATGCGCAAAAAGTAAGAAAATCTCGGTGCCAACTTCAGTTTCTGTGTCGTTTAGCAAGATAACATGTGGAGTAGTGTACACAATGCAGATCGTTGGCGTGTCCCACATTTCCTTTCCACCAAGTCCCTGTCAGGTCAGTGACCGGCAGGAGCAGCGCACGCCCCTCGTGCACGACTCCTACTGGCCCGCGAGACCTACCCACTGAGGTTGTAGGTACAGTTCATCGGAGCACCCCGCTGAGCATCTTGTACTGGGACTATGTTCTCACGTATTGCCTCACTTCCAGCTGTTCACATCGACCTATACAGCAGTAAAAACGAAATGAAGCATTTCTGTGTTAAGTACAACCAACAACACGAACGGGTTAGTCGTGAAATTTGATAAAGCAACCAATATGTATACACAATACCTCAAGAACTGAGCTCAGAATCAATTGTGTATAATTATTAAGATATCATTTAACAAATGGTTGAAAGAAAAATTCCAAATACTTACCCCTTCATTTCCACTACTATCGTTCCTCAACTTCACTCTGATAAGTAAAACTTTATTTTAATACTGAATCTACGAAGTCTAAACAACGTAACTGTGTTATAAATTATACTGGCCTTTGAAATTATATGACGGCATTTTCAGTAATTTCTTAATTATTAAATAATTTATATGTACAGATTACTTTAGAAAGGTAGGAATATAAGTGTATGAAAAAAGTGAAACTATTTACAGTAGTTTCGAGGAGACGGAACCATTTCCCGATGAGTTATTACCATCATTTTTACGGAATTTTAGTCATTAAAACATTTAGGCCAACAAACGCCTCACGGCGATGAAAATTACCACAACCCGAAAGATGACGCCCATAACTGGTGTTTCCAAATAGTTAAAGTATCTTAAATTCGAATATGGCAGAATTAATTTGCTTGCAAACAGAATATCATAAATGACGTTGCCACACTGAAGAGTAACAAAGCTTTTGAATTTTACTTATAACCAAAAAATATTTGCTCCAATATTCCTGAAACTTTTTTGCACCTCCGCCAGAACAAGAAAACTTCGCACCACACACTTAGAAGAGTTAAAAATATTGTGTTATAATGGTTCAATTCGGATAAGGCCGACAAGCCACTCATTTCTTTCTCAACAAAAAGTAGCACGTAATGCTCCCTTCAAATGAAGTTTTGCTCTTAGGCAATGAATGTTCAACTCTTTGATACAGCAGCCATTTTCATTTGGTTATAACTAGAAAGGTCAAAACAAATTCATCGTAATAGTAAACCATATGTTCCTCTAATATAGAGAGATAGTATAGAGATGCGCTCCGTCGATGGCGCGCCAGGATCGTAATCTGAAGTCCCAGGTTAGAGTCCCAGCTGGGCCAGCGATGAGATTTATCCGCAAAACCTCCTACCCACGGTCAATAGGGGACACCGATCGGCTTGATCAAGGCCGCCGTCCGTCGGATGGACGTTAGGCTGTGGCCCTCTTGCGGAAGAGTCATACCTTGTGCATATTAAAGAACACGTTGGATGGCCTTGACAGTAGGTTACCATCTGCCTCCCAATAGCTGTCCAACCCTCTTCAATGTAAGAAGGAAATATATTGGCTTGTATTAAGGGAAAATTTCACCTATTTCGTTTCGTTCCTCATATGTCGGTTTGTCAAAATAGTTATTCCACCATATCTTTTAACGGCAATGATTTAGGTGTCACATGACAGTTTATGATGCAGGGAATGTCATAGAGTACAAAAATTTTATCATCCATGTTTTCTTCCCCCTAAAAATGGGAGAAATATGAAAATTATTGTTTCGCTATACCTTCAGAACGCGAGATCCGAAAGTAACGGAGCATGTCTCAAATGGAAGCTTGTGACATGGGGTGTGCCAAAAGTTATAAAAATTCCCCCCAATAAGAATGGGAAAATATGTGAAGGATTGTTCCACTTCATCTTTTGAATGAGAAGGCCGAACATAACAAGTTGTATGTGAAATGAGAGTTTGTGACGTGAGGAGTGTTGTGGGCAAAAAAAAAAATCCCCTTGCTTTTTCCCCCCTAAAAAAGGCAAATTAGAAATTAGTTCGTTAACTAAAACTTCGCAGTTACGAGTTGTGTAAAATGAAAAAATCTGATATGAGGACCGTGGTAGACTACGTCCAAAAAAAAAAAGGGGAGGGGGCTGGAATTTCACCTGGGTAGGTAGACAGTGAGTTATATCTTAAATTAAAGCATTTGACATCTCCAATGTAATGGGCTACCTTAAACACGACCCCTCTCCGCCCAAAAATAGGAGGAGGATTTGGGATGTTTATCTCTGAGCGGCACTTTTTTGCACACAATGTGTTAAACGGCCAGGTCACAAGGACCCCGAAGGCTCAGAGATGGTTGGGGGAAGGGGTCCAATGGAACAGTTGTTTGGAGACAGATGGTAGCCTCCCGTCAAGGCCATCCAGCGTGTTCTTTAACGTGCACAGGGTGTGGTTCTCTCGCACAGGGTGTGGTTCCCTCCACACGGTGCCACGGCTTAACGTACCATCCGACGGAAGCCCTTTCCAAGCCCATCGGTGTCCCCTACTGACTGTGGGCAGGGCGGGTAGTTTTGCAGAGATAAATCTCGACGCTGACCCAGCTGGAAACTCGAACCTGGGAACTGCAGATTACGGGCCTGGCGCGATACCGACTGAGCCATCCCCACCCAATAGGGGAGGAGGAAATAAGTGGTCAATGTCTGAGTCATATATCAAATGAAAGTTTCTGAAGATAGACATTTTTAATTTATAATTTTTCCTTATCATTAAAAATGAGCATCTTCCTCTCTGCGTCCTAAAATGCAGATATAAACCTAAAGCAAGTCGATGGTGCAATCAGTCAAATGAATTCCTATTCACTTCGAAGACGGGGCCGCTGATTGGCCTACCCAACAAGAATGCCGGTGCCCTATCTTCCTTTGAAGTGAATACGAATTCAGTGACTGATTGTACCATCGATATACTTTAGGTTTATTTTCTACTTTTTAGAACACATCTAGAAAGATAGGTTGTTGTTTTTAAACAATACATAGCACGCCACTATGGGACTTTTCTCGCGTAATAAGGGTTGTTTTATATACATTTTTCCTATAGTTTAGATCAACACGGAACAATTAAATATTCTAAATTACTAATAAACTTCACAAGAATTTAGTCCTGAAGTACTCCACTGTGATTCGAAGTGGGCTCAAAAAATGTGCAATAGAGATCAAGTAACTGATTAAATATGAGCTAATTTACTTTTCTGATATACGTTGTCTTTCTTCTGATGCCTCGCTTTCATCGCAGATCTTCTTCTCTATTACGTATTCCACTGACAGGCTTCTGTCAAACCTCTGTGAGAAGCGAGAAACTTAGCATTTTTTTATTATGTTTACATTCTTCTCCTGCACAGAACTGGTTAGCTTCATTCACAGCTGCCGTCTGTAGGAATAATTTTTCCCTCTGGGAATGGATATAAATCTGCTCCACTTTATGGCATTAAAAAATAAATTACAGATTAGATTCATTGTAATTTTGATAAAGATCCTGAAATCCAGAATGGGCAGCAAGAATCGTCATCTTTATTTGCTCACTCATTTATGACAAAACGCGGCTTTGCTAAGCTTGAAACTATTGGCTACAAATATAGAAGCATTTTACAGTACCGCAAAACTCTGAACTTTTAGTGGGGCGGGGGGGTGGCTCAGTCGGTAGCGCGCCAGACTCGTAGTCTGTAGTTCCCAGGTTCGAGTCCCAGCTGGGTCAGCGTTGAGATTTATCTCCGCAAAATTCCCCGCCCTGCCCACGGTCAGTAGGGGACACCGATGGGCTTGGAAAGGCCGCCGTCCGTCGGATGGGACGTTAAGCCGTGGCCCCGTGTGCGGGACAGCCATACCCTGTGCACGTTAAAGAACACGCTGGATGGCCTTGACGGGAGGCTACCATCTGTCTCCCAACAGCTGTTCCAGTGGGTCCCCTTCCCCAACCATCTCTGAGCCTTCGGGTGACCTGGCCATTTAGCCCATGGTGTGCAAAAAAGTGCCGCTCAGAGGTTAAACAACCCAAACAACCCAACCCTGAACTTTCAGTCTTAATACAAAATCGATACGACTTTGGCAAGAGTTCCAAGATAACCTGTATTCTAACAATGAATCGAAAGAAGTCCAAAAGCCGTTTCAGCAACGAAGCCTAAGTCATTTAGCTTGAAGAATTTAACTAGCAGTTAGAGTATGACATTAAAAATTATATATGTAAAATAAATACCCCCTCAAGCAGCTGCTTGCCACAGAGGTCTGACAGGAGCCTGTCAGTTTATATGCCACAGTAGGAGATCTGAGAGGATGGCAGGACCTCAGCAGAAAACAACACGAACATTCATGCCTTACCCGGGGCTCGAACCCATGTCCCTTAGACCAGCAGCCAAGCGTGGTAACCACTCGGCCACGGGGACGGCTATATGACAATATTGATCGTAAATTATATAGACAAAGTATGGGATTTACTGCAATGCGAAAAGAACATAAAAAAGTTATTTTCAGGTAGAAATGAATACAAATTAGAAATTACAGTCGTATCAGAATAATATGACCACCTACGTAATAATTGGAATAACCATCCTTGGCACGGATGACAGCGGCGAGATGGCGTTGCATGGACGCAATGAGGCCCTGGAAGCTTGTCAGAGAAACACGTGCCCATTCGGACTCCAGCACAGCACGGAGGTTCCGGAGATGACGCGGCTGCGGGTCCGAATGCCGAACCTGTCGATTCAAATGGTCCCACAAGTGCTCTATGGGATTGAGGTCGGCGATCCAAATGGTCCCACAAGTGCTCTATGGGATTGAGGTCGGCGATCCAAATGGTCCCACAAGTGCTCTATGGGATTGAGGTCGGCGATTTCGCCGGCCAAGGGAGAACGGAGACATCGCTGTCGTATTCCTGGAACCAGTCACACCACCTTAGAAACATGGCAGGGTACATTGTCCTGTTGGTAGACACCATCACCACCAGGGTAAACGTCCAACATGAAGGGATGTGTGTGGTCAGCGAGGATGGACAGGTAGCCATTGGCATTCAGGGACTCATCCAGTGGTACCAGCGGTCCCAGGTCATACCAGGAAAACATCCCCCAGACATGCACACTACCAGCCTGTACTTGACCGACAAGCATATGCAAGTGTTGGTTCTTGTGTGTCTGATGCCGTATCTGCCACTGCCCGTCACTTCTGTGGAGTAGAAACCTCGATTCGTCAGAGAAGGCAACCTTTTTCCACTCTTCAACTGTCCAATGACGATAGTCTCGTGCAAACTGCAGGCGTCGTTGCAGATGGATCCTGGTTAACATGGGTGCCTTTACGCAGCATCGACTCCAGAGACCCATGCATAACAGGGTTCGCTCTACTGTTATGGAGACACATACCTGGGTGCCCCAGTGCTCATTTGAGTGGTCAATTGCCCTTTACCAGTAGACGGAGGCGACGTTCTCCTCTGGGGTTGATGGCCTTTGGGGCTCCACATTTGGGTTGGGTTGTTTCACCTCTGAGCGACACTTTTTTGCACACCATGGGTTAAATGGACAGGTTGCAAGGACCCCGAAGGCTCAGAGAAGGTTGAGGAAGGGGACCCACTGGAACAGCTGTTGGGAGACAGATGGCAGCCTCCCATCAAGTCTTTAACGTGCACAGGATACGGCACGTTAACACACAGCGTCACGGCTTAACGTCCCATCCGACGGATGGTGGCCTTTCCAAGCCCGGCGGTGTCCCCTACTGACCATGGGCAAGGCGAGGAGTTTTGCAGAGATAAGTCTCAATGCTGACACAGCTGAGACTCGAACCTGGAAACTACAAATTATGAGCCTGGCATGCTACCAACTGAGCCACCCCCGCCTCTTGGGGCTCTACAGTTATGACGTCTGAAGGCACTCAGTGTGCCAGTGGTCCATTCTTGGTACACCCTTGCTACAGCACCTAACGAAACAGCCCACGAAGTCTGCTGTTTCCAAGATGCTTCCACCCTTGGCGCAGTAGCCAATGATCATTTCTTTTTGAATGTCCATCAAATCAATACCTCTGCCCATTGTGCTCACGTTATGCACTATGGTTCATCTGTCCTGGCCGGCTGCTTATATCTCCATGTGGTCGACCTTGTAATTTACACTTTGTGATGCGCCTGGGCAAGTACACTGTGACTCCACGGGTGGTCATATTATTCTGGTACGACTATGTATATATCATGTATTAAAGAAAATTTTCAACTGTCAAACACACAATTCACGTGGATTTAGAAAAACTCGAGTAGTGAAGTAAGCAGGATTTTCTTATGCGGTTGGTTAAAATTTAGAGAGCATGTCAGAAATTTAAAATCAGTATCGTCCAAATTGATAATATAAAAAAAAAACCTCAAGCAGCTGCTTGCCACAGAGGTCTGACAGGAGCCTGCCAGTTTATATGCCATAGTAGAAGGTCTGAGAGGATGGCAGAACCTCAGCAGAAAAACGACACATACATCCATGCCTTACCCGGGGCTCGAACCCAGGTCCCTTAGATCAGTAGCCAAGCGCGCTAACCACTCGGCCACGGGACGGCTATATTATTACGAGGGAGTAAAATATAATTAATATAGCCGGTGGTTAGCGTGCTGGGCTACTGATCAGAGGGATCTGGATTCGAGCAGCAGGTAAGGAATGGATGTTTTCTGCTGATGTCCCGCCATCCTCACAGACCCTCTACTATGGCGCATAAACTGACAGGCTCCTGTCATAGACTTCTGTAGCAAGCAGCTGCTTGAGGGAAGTAATTTTTTTTAAGTAATCTGAAACATTAACCTGTTAAATTTTGCAGAAAATTACATTTTTAATTCGTTCTTTATCTCAGTAAAATAAAATATTTTGTTTTAGGGGGTCGTAAACCCTTTACCTCCGCTACCTTTAGCTGCTGCTTTAGAAGTACTCGACTGTTAAAGCCATCTATCCCAGAAGAAGAGCGCAAGATATGATCAAGTATGTGTGCTAGGTCCCATGCATTTTGAAAAAGCAGAAAGAAACGTTATTCAAAAAAACATTTATCTTGGCTGATCTAGTCACTCGCAAAACAGTTGTGCAAAAACTGTACATTGGCTCTAAGGTTTTTTTTTAATGATAACTAAAGATCTTAAAATTATGTTTTGGAAAGAATTGTGATTGTGGCTATTAAAAAGTGAGAACACCAATGATATGTTTTATTAAAATATTTAATTTCTAGAATTTGATTTATCTTTATTTTGACTTTTTTATTTTTATTACTGAAAAAAAGAGAATTTTAATCATTCATTTATTTCCCTTAAATTCTTTACTTATTAAATAGAACTGAGTGCAAGTAGGTCTTTTTTCAAAAAAAATCTGCGACATAACATTTACCTCTATAAGCGAGTTGGTATATTTTAACTCTGAGCTGCTCTTTTTTTGCATACAGTGGCCAGGTCACAAGTACTCCGAGGGCTCAGAGAAGGGTGTGGGGAGATACCCACTGGACAGCTGTTGGGAGAGCTGGTAGCCTCTCGTCAGGCCATCCAGCACGTTCTTCAAGTGTATGGTTCTCCCACACACGGAACAACGGCTTAACGTCCCATCCGGCGGCCTTTCAAAGATCATCGGTGTCCGCTACTGGCTGAGGACTTTTGCGGAGATAAATATCAAAGCTGTCACAGCCAGGACTCCAACCTGGGAACTGCAGATAGTAGCCTGACGCGCTACCGACTGAGCCACTCCCACCCCAGGTTGGGGGAAGGGACCGCACTGGACTACTGTTAGGAGACAGACAGTAGCTTTCCATCAAGGCTATCCACAGCATGTTAATTAACGTGTTAATTATGGCTGTCCTGAATTTGGAGCAAAAGGCTTAAAATGTCCCATCCTACTGGCAGCGCCTTTTCCAAGCTCACGGCAATTTCTCACAGAAGGCAGAATGGGAGTTAGCGAAAAATATTCTTGGTAGTCGGTAGTTGGGGAGGGAAACCTGAGAACTACAATTACGAAATATAAACTTGTCATTTAAATATTATATCAGAAAATAAACTGAAAAGAATTAGAAAAAAATAAATAAATGAGACGTAATATTTACAGAAAACAGTTTTGGAGTTTTCAAATTTTTCTCATTCCATCACACTTTAAATGAAGGATTTAAAGATCGCCTTTCAAAAGGCGCCCAGTCAATCTTCGCGAAAAACGGCAAAGGCACAAAAAACTCTTTGTCGTAAGACAAAAAAACTGGCCCAGATAGCAGCGCCCCCACGTGGTTAGAGATCAGCAGCAGCTGGTCTAAGTAAAGAATGCAGCAGGTAGCGGTATCCACCACCAACCCACCAGACCGGTGGGGGTGGGGCATAAGAGCCCCCTGCCTCGGGCGCTGCTCAGGAAGCAACACGTGCATGCACAGAGCCAGCAGGACCGGACCGAACTGTCACATCAGAGAAGCTCCAGGGAAATCGCACGAGACTAGATCAACAATGAACTAGTGGAAGCCAACATGGCTGACCATAACATTGCATCAGATACATCTTTGCCCACAAACAGGTATATCCAAAGATTTATGGTACCTATATATATATTTACACTTCTGAATTCCACTAAATAACTTTGAAGATATACTTGATACAGAATCTAGTATGACATGTCAGCCATGTTAAAAAAAAAAGATTTCAAGTTTTTGCATGTATATCCAAAGATTTATGGTACCTATATATATTTACACTTCTGAATTCCACTAAATAATTTTGAAGATATACTTGATACAGAATCTAGTTAAAAAAATATTTAAAAGTTTTTGTCGTAATGCCAGCTGAATTATATATAAAAAGATATTATATATACATAAAGATATATTAATGGGTCATTTTATATATCAACTAAATTAATTTTGAAATCAAATTCCGATGTAAGCTAGGTGCATCACCAACAGGTAATACATGCTTAAATGTACAGTACTGTGCAAATTAGTTGGGACAATAGGAAAATGCAGTAACTATGACACAACTAAAATATTTATTTGTTTAATAGTGTAGTTAATAGTGAATGTGACCCCCCTTAGCTTTAATTACTTCTTTCACCCTCTCAAGGTGTTAATACAATTCGGAAAGAGGGGAAAAATTCCTGGTTACTTCCGTAACTGAAGGGTTGGGGTTGGATCAGTCGGTGGCGCTCCAGGCTCGTAATTTGATTTTTCCCAGGTTCCAGTTCTAACTGGATCAGCGTTGAGATTATCTCCGCTAAACGCCCACCCTGCCCTCAGCCAGAAAATGGATATCAATGGACTTGAAAAGACTGTCGTGGCACCAAGTACAGTAGAGCCATATTCTGTGCAAGTTGATGATCACGCTGGATTATGTTGACGGGAGGTTTCCGTCTCTTATAACAGCTGTCCAATGGATCCCCTTTGCACACCCCCCCCCCCCCAACCTTATCTGCTTTCTTGTGACCTGGCCATTTAGCCTAATGTGTACAAAAAAAGTGTCATTAAGAGGTAAAAACACAACCTAATCTGTAACTATACTTCGATTCACCTAAATTGAGATCTGATGTAAGCAAACAGCTCTTTGACTATTGGCTAAAGACCTCATCACTATTTGTAAGTTACTTACTATACACGTAAAAGCAAACGCAATTTTTTGCGATATATTTTTTTCAACAAAGCAATGGTTAGGATAATTTTTTCTGGTTGCTAGTGATGCCTCGAACTTTAATTAGCACTTAATACTAAAAATCATGAGATTTATGAATTTCAACTGCAAATACGAAACTGTAACAACAAACTATCGAAAAAGATAAGATGGCTCCCACAAGTAATGGGTCAGTTGTACAGTCGCTTAGAAGTAAGGCACTAGGTAAGCAACTGCATATCAATAAACGACTACAACATTGTGATCAATTTAGTAGAAGAATTCCTGAACCTTTTTCTTGATAGCTAGCTGGGAAAGCTATGCGGAAAAAAGGTTCACGAATTATTCAGAAATGTGTTGCAAATTTAAAAGTATTAATATCAACGCATTTGGCTACTGATCAAAGGAATCTGGGTTCGTGCCCCGGATAAGGTATGGACGTTTCTGTGTTTTCTGCTGGGGTCTCGCTTTCCTCACAGATCTCATCTATGGCTATTAAATATATTCATCCTGTCAGACCTCCATGGCAAGCAGCTGCTTGAGGAGTATTTCTTTTTAATTTAATATCAATGTAATCTTTATCAATGAAGATCTTGATTTATTTCCACTCTCAAACACGAAGCTGTTTCAACTGAATGAGACGATATAATAATAATGAGGCGAAATTATTTAAGACAAATTAAAGCATATCGTGGAAGCAAAGGTAATTTTACTATAAATATGAAATATTAGTAAATTTAGCGCACAGTTTATAAAGTGTAGCAGTCGAAGTAATAAAAGTGAGTAGATTGTTGAAAATATAATTGCTGACTTACAAGCAGCGATAATGATGACATCGATAGCTCATTTTTTTGCTTGCTTTCATAAAGAAAACGAGCTACTGTTTTAACTTTGTAGTCCTCCGTTGATATTCAACCTCTTTGTTTCAAGAGATAAATGAAAATTCTCTTTTTGGTACTAATAAAATATTACTATTAGAATTTTTCGTATCTTTCATTAGTACTTTTTTTTTTGGTAAAAATAAAAATTGCCAGGAAAAAGGGTGTCAGAGTTCGAAAATGATACTTCAAAGTTATATTGTATCCTAAAGAGAGAAATTTGATATTCAGATGCTGGAACGTGGTGGTTTAGGGATTACATTAGCAACCGCGACTTGTCCATTTTTCCAAAAGAGATGTTTTTACTCCAACTTTATTTTTTCTCCCTTATTTGAAACAAGCATTTCATATTTGCAAGAGGCGATTCGACTTTCCATTTAAAATTCTTCCCTTTATTAAATCATATTAAACTTCCGGTTAACCGGCATTTATGGGGAATGGGGGAGGGGGGTTTATAGAAACCAACCAAATGCAGTAAATACAATATTGTATTCAAGTCTTAGTTGAAATGAAAATGCAATTAAAACAATAATAAAAATTTAAATATCAAAATATAATTTTTATACGTATTTTAGCACTTAATGAATGCCTGAATCCATGCACGTAACAAAAACTTCGGGAACTGCTTCACTGAAAGCACCCATGGAAAAATTTTAATTTTGGCCTTCGGATGGCACTGACTATAGGTAGTATTTCATTTACTACCTCGGATGGAGCTATCTACAGTAGTTTCCTAATAATGAAATGTGAAAGAGAAGTTAACAGAAAAGCAAACACAAGAGAAAAAATAGTGAAACTAAGCCAAACCGTAATTTCCGGAGGAAAAAGAACAATACCAATGCATATGTATGTGCAGTGTAATTTGCTGGCTAGGTGCTAGAAACTCGGATGGGAATTTCATTAGGATCATCCACAGCAGTAGCATTTGATTCTTGAGCAGCAGCTGATGTCGAGGTTTGAGAAGACGTAAAATTAAATCTTATGGCATCCGGGAAAACTACCATGTGACTGAAATTTTCCGTATCTAGTTCAAATGTTCGATTTGAAATTTATGCCGGTTGCATGAGAATTCCGGATGCTTGAATAGCTGATAACTGTGAATTTAGTGTACATCAGTGCCTTTTCAGAGACTCGAACCCAAGTATCTTTACTCCACAGCCAAGCACGCTAACATTCGGCACAACACAGAAATTTTTAGCTTGTTTTCTCCGTAAAAAAAGCTGTTTAGAAACCGCCAAGCTGCAAACTTGACATTATACTGACTTAGTTTAGGAAACGCGATGTACGTATGTTAATACCCTGCTACAAAAATTTGCGAAGTTTTTCTCTAAAAGATACAAGGTCGACGTTTAGTGTTCAAAGAGTAAATATTCCAACTTATTCTAAATTTTGTAAGTTGACAATAAAGTACGTTTTTTGCAGCATGTCAACTTAAAAGTTGCAAACTTCAATAAAAAAATGTAGTGTACCACTTTTCAGTGACGTCTAAATTTTAACTATTAACTGAAGTTTTCTCATTAACTAATTCTTTTCCACATTATGAATGCATTAACAAAACTTCTAGCCGCCATCCGTGGAAACCAATAAACACCAACCTTAGAATCCAATGCTTTATTTTTTTTTAAAAATCCGTAACTTAACCGGGTTCGAACCCAGATCAATTTGATCTGCAGGAAACACGCTAACCATTACTACAAACTACAGACAAAAGCATCAGATTTGCTCTATTATCGCGGTTTTTCAGTAAAAAAACTTATTACATATTTGACTCCAATATATTATATCAGATCTTAAATTTTTAGCACGTATCAGAAGAGTGGCCATTTTAATTGCAAAAGATCTTGCTTTAGTGATAATGTTACTCAACACGAAATTATCGATGACAAGTGCATGCGGAAAACAGACAACGTATAGCATTGTCTTATAAACAATCGTTCCCACAACATGCAACTAGTTGCACCGAAACATGGTTAACTAGAAAGGGGCTCAACGTGTGTGGGAAGAGAGGCGTAGTGTCAAAGTCAAAGGGTCACACGCCACCATCTTACGTAGCAGAAAAAACAAGCAGCCGACAGTAGTGAACGTGCCTGCCGCAGGGAGAGTTACTTTCAGTGGGGCATGAGGAACATATGCCGGCCCCTAGTTGCAAAAAACCGGTTCTGGCGGTCTAGACATTGGTATCAAAGGGGCAAACAGGAAGCTGGGGGGGGGGGGGCTGAAAAGGGAAAGGTTCTAAAAGTACCGGTAGATCAGTAAAAAGTGAGGGAAAAATATCACAGCCGTTCTAGCTTTTAAAGGCTTCTACTGTTCGCCGGATATTCCTATGCAGCCAAAAAGCCTCCATACGTATACAGATAGATACGAAGAGACACCCGAGCACGTGAATGTTAAAACGACGTCACCCTTAACGCCTGACGGTCACGTGATCCACACTAATGTGGCTACTACCGCTGGACCGGTTTCCGTTATACAAACGCAAATCACCCTGATGCTGCTCATGAGGAAAGTCGTTCGCAAACGATTCCGACGCCGATTACTCCTGCAGGCCACTGTGGTTGAAATAGCGAATGTCTTATTTATTGTTGACAATGACTGAGACATCCAAGTCATGTGAATCAACCATTATATTTTACAGCCTTCATAGTTGACAGTAAAATATTATTCTCTTAATGTCAAAAATAGAAACTCCTTCACTGGACGTATCACAAACTTCATTTTATTTTTATATACGTTACTGACCTAAGGGACATGGGTTCGAGTCCCGGGTAAGGCATGGAGTGCGTGTGTGTGTCGTTTTTCTGCCATCCTCTCAGATCTTCTACTTTGGCATATAAACTGACAGGCTCTTGTCAGACCTCTGTGGCAAGCAGCTGCTTGAGGGGGTATTTATTTTTATTATTTATCATAACGTTACAAAGTCATAAAATCAATACCAGTTGGTTTTCGAATTTTGCACGAAGTTTTTTCCGAAAGTAAAAAAATAATATAAAAAGAGAAAATCATATTATTCTCCGTTTTCAAAATATTCTCAATATTTACCTTTCCTGCTAAAGCCTTCCAATTTATTTCCATCGCGATACAACAAAAGTAATTAAAGCTGCTGATAATGTGTGGAAACTTAAGAATTCTCCTCTTCGTCATTACTTAAGGTGTGCGATATTTCAGTAGAATTACATATACGAGGTTTAATTGAGAAATTTGAATCTAGTTTTAAGAATAACTCTTTTCGCTTGTAACGTTTATGACACTGCTAAAATGTACAGTGCATTTTTTACCATTAAGAATAATTACATCAGAATAGTAGTAAACTATTCAATCAAGAGTACAATACAAGGGAAAAACAATAAATCTAAGATCCAAATATCAATAACGCTTTAAAGAACCTTCTTAACACATATACAGTTGAATTCTGGCACAAGTAAACCATGCATTGACCGGTGGGAGACAATTTGGACCTGTGATCTGCCTGACACATTCATTGCTATGCATTATTATCACGCTCCTAAAAAACTGCATTGTAGGAGGTTACATATACAAGATGTATTTCGTATCATTTACTAATTTTTTTGGAATGACGTATGAAAACGATGACAAGAGACCAGTGACCATATCTGCCAGAGCTGATGATCTACCCCTGTGTCCAGATGCACCTTTTTTAACTCTTCTCAACTATAGAAGTTTCATTAAATCAAAAGTATGAGTTTATAGTTTGAGTAGAGAAAACTCGGATCGTTTCATTCTTTAGACTGAAGATGACACCCAAAAATGCTCCTAGAGGAGAAAAAACATTAAATGTATATTACATGCATATTGCAAATACATATATATTTAATGTGTATATATATATATTGCCCCCACCACCACACATACATACTTTTATTTTTTTCCCCTTTTCAATCTAGTTATTTGGCCCCTCCCCCTTTTTCACGATCCAGGCATGTTATGCATGGGCTAAACTTCAAGACAATTTTTATGACTTAACTTTTCGAAATCCAACTATATTGCTTTGAGAACTTCACGATTTGAAATTGGTAAAACAATTTTCCCTGCTACGTCTCTACTTCAATTTCTCTAGGTCTCTGGTAATAGCTAATACTATTTAATCTTCCTCAACGTGCGACAAAAGTTACATTCATATTGAGATTAATATGTAGAACTGATGAAGTAAGCAACTATGTTTATACGATTAGGTCTGCTCTTTTAGCTATAAAATATCCATTCAGAGATGGAAGTTCAGCTAAACTATATGAATATTTTAAAGCAAAAAGCAAAAAGGCAGACTGTGTAGTCATAGAAGTCCGCATTTTACTTGCTTAGTATAAAACGCTATAGAGAATAAAAGATAAAACTTTAGCCTTTAGGGGCCGTATCAAGGCAGTTGCATCTCCCCCCGGATGCAATTCACAGAGTATTGTAAAAATACTATTCGACAGGACGCAAAATAACTCATTCCCTGGGCGCGAACTGGCTAGATATCGCCCTGTAGCCTAAACAGATATTGGATACAAAATTAGAACTTCCAGGCCAAATTACTATGAATATCTAAAGTCTATCTTCGTCAGGCCTCCGTGGCCAGGGGCATTGCAGAGATGACAGCCCGGACTTGACGTGCCATGCTTTCAACATACTTTCAAAATACAGCAGAAGGGATTTTGATCCCTCTTCCTGCAAAATGGTTTGAACATATTGAAGAGGGCAGAAGTCTGTGCATTGTATAGTTTCAACATTTAGAACCAGAATGCCATAAACCAATAACTTAACCTACACTGAGTGTCCATTGAATTATGACTACCTCCCTCCAGGTTATATAAGTGGAAGCCAAATTCGAAGCTCTATTACTTCTAAACTAAGCGTTTTATGAGAAAATGTAACGGAAGAAAAAATTAAAGATCTCATCAAATGTATGCAAATCTTGATTTTCAACAATATTCCTTTAATATTTAACGAGCTATGGAAGTTTGAATATTTAACAGCAACAATGCCTAACATTAGAATTTAACACGGAAGTTAATTACAATTTGAATAATAGGTAGTATTTCACACCATTTAATGCAACAAATGTATATTTGAAAAATTAATGTAAATAATTTTTCGATACTTTTCAATTTTCCTAAGACTTGCATTGTTGCTGTTAAATGTTCGAAGTTCATAACTCTTCAAGTATAAAGCGAACATTATTGAAAATTGAAATTTAGAAAGATTTGATTGAGATCTTTATCTTCCATTTCCTCATAAAAAGCTTAATTAGAAGTTATAGAACTTCGAAGTTAACTTCCACTTATATAACATGGAGGGAGGTGGTCATGATTCAGTGAGTACTCAGTAAGGTCACATTGCTTTACCTCTTAGCAGTACTGTTGTGGATGAAATGGGCTAAATGACCGGGTTATAAGGAAACCAAAGGTCGAAGCCGGTTAGGGATGTGGTCTTACTGAACAATGCCATCGAGTGTTTTCTTTAACATGCTCGATTACGCTTCACCTGCATACAAGGTCAAGCCTTAACTCAGGGTTGGTGTAAATGGACGTGACAAACCCCAAGTTATATCCACAACAAATGCCAGGTAGTAGGACTGCTGGTTGTAAATAAACAAAACCTTTTTAATTTTTGAGTTTGTATGTTAAGAATGTTCCTCCGTACTTAAAAACAAACTTTAATTCATTAAATAAGCGAAGTATTACTTTGCAAATGTTGAGTGGGGCTTCTCACAATTCACCACACTAGTGTAATATTTCAACACAGCAGCAACACTGGTTTAATATCCTATTCGATGGACAGCAGATTTTCCATGCCAACTGATGTTCCTTTTCTCATCGTGGGAAAACTGGAGGTTGGGATGGGTTGTTTTACCTGTGAGCGGCACTTTTTTGCACACCATGGGCTAAATGGCCAGGCCACAAGGACCCCGAAGGCTCAGAGAAGGTTGGGGCAGGGGATCCACTGGAACAGCTGTTGGGAGACAGATAGTAGCTTCCCGTCTAGGCCATCCAGCGTGTTCTTTAACGTGCACAGGGTATGTCTCTCCCGCACACGGTGCCACGGCTTAACGTCCCATCCGACGGATGGCGGCCTTTCCAAGCCCATCAGTGTCCCCTACTGACCGTGGGCAGGGCGGGGAAATTTTGCGGAGATAAATCTCAACGTTGACCCAGCTGGGACTCGAACCTGGGAACTCCAGATTACGAGCCCGGCGCGCTACCGACTGAGCCACCCCCGCCCCATCCAACATATGCCATACTCTTTTAATATGTTCATGTACAATGCAGATATGAAGGATAAAGTCATCTTGCTGACACCATATCTGCAAATATTTAATCATCAAGCAGTAACAGCAGATATCGTACAATAAATTGGAGTACAGCATATCATTTAACGAACAAGGTAATTAATGGGGTCTGGCGATGCTAACCTAATTACGCAGAGGAAATACCCTTTGGCAGTGTGCAACCCATGGTCATTCGCTGATTCTGCTCCTCATGAAGATAGTCTCAAGTTACCCATAAGTTCTGCATCATATGAAAGCTGGTTGTGAAGAAATATAAAATTCTGTCTGTGCCATCACAGCAGTCATTCTAAGACTGATATGTATGATGTATAGTCACCCAGTTCATTGCAATGCATCATCGTCCCATGATATGGATGGAGGTTCTCATCATGCAACATCAGCTGACCATTATCTAAGAAACATGAAAGCCACAGACGTCTTCCTGAAGGGTCTTCATAGCCCCACATAAAGTCTCCCAGAGTTAATATGGGGTATGATATCAAAGTCATGCAATACATTTTCCTCCAGCTATGATGTCCAAAACATACATATAGTTTTACTCTACCAGGCATTGCTGAATAGTACCAACCCACAGAGATTCCAATGTAGGCATACAAAGAGAGAGCAGTTGGTATACACTGAAGTGCCATTGAATTAAGAACGTAACGTGTTGGACCGCCTCTGCCCCTGATAACGGCAACCACACGATGAGGCAAGGACTCCCAACTTTGCGTAAATGTTCCACAGGTATGGTGGTCCATGCATCCTCTAAAGCTGTCCACAATTCTCTCAAGGTCGTTGCTGATGGGACACGGGCCTGAACACTGTGCTCAAAGATTTTCGATGGGATTTAAAATCTGGGCTTCTAGGTGGCCAATTCATTATTTCAAAATCAGCAGAATGCTCCTGAAATCATGCAGTAGCCAACCTGGACCTGTGAACAGTTGTCTTGCTGGTAGATGCCATCTCCATTGGGATACATGGTGGCCATAAATGGGTGTAAATGGTCAGCCATGAGTTCTACATACCAGGATGCATTGAGTCGTCGATACATGTACCAAAGGTCCCACAGATGTTTAACTGAAGACACCCCAGGCCATTTGAGCCACCACCAGCTTGTACTGTTCCGACCTAACATGCAGGATTCATGGGGTTTGTGCCATACCCTCAGTCTGCATTGACATGATGAAGTTTAAATCAGGATTCATCATTCCAGGCTATCCGTTACCAATTTTTGATGGTCCAGTTTTGATGTTCTTTAGCCCAGGCAAGATGCTGAGCCTGGTGTCATGCAATTAGAAGTGGGATTCTCATAGTCGGCAGCTCCCAAAGCCGAGACAATGAAGTAAGTGTTGCAGGTTCGTGCACTGACTTCCCGGCTGGAACCTGCGTTCAGATGGGAGGTGATTTCAGATGTCTGGCCACCTATCGGTTCATACGATGCGGGTCAGATGGCAAAGCCCATGATCATTCAAGGCTGGTTGTCCTTTGCAGTTATAGTCCAGGTGCTTTTTTTTTCACTGGAATTTTCATATTCCCAGAACACTCTTGAAACGTCATACGAGAAAATCAATATTCGTTGACAATTTTGGAGATCAAGTGTCCCATCCGTCCTTTGTCAAATACATCTAAATCCCACGCCTTTCGCATTACGCTTCTCACAACAAATGCTTGGGGAAACCAAAGCTGACAGCTATATATATATGACCACAGTTTCAGCCACACATGCAGTACTGAATTTGGATAATGTCTGCTGTCCCTAATTCAATGGCACTTCAGTGTAGTTCCACCTGGTAAACCATTTTCATAACTGTTCCACGCTTTCAGCATTGCGATACATTCCCCAAAAAATAATGCATAACATATTCTGCATTACTAAGCCTTGCCATATAGACACGATTAATTTTGAATAGCCTTATCTGACAGAATTTACTTCGCATATGTTGGATTCTTTTACCTCTGAGCACACTTTTGTGCACATAAATGGGTACCCCCAAGAATTCAGAGTTTAATAGGTGAGAAGGATTAATTAAAGAGCTGTTACAAGACATAAAGAAGCCTCCTGTCAACACATATTCTTTAACGTGCATAGGGTACAGCGCTCCTGCGTAAGTAGTTGCAGCTTAACATTCCATCTGAGAGCACCGGCCTTTAGTATCCCTTCTCACTGACTGTAGAGGATAGTGGAGATAACTATCAATGCTGTCATAGTTGAAACTTGAAACAGGGAATCTATACTTCTGGTGTTAATCATATCAGATTGGCCGTATCATTTACAAGATCTTTTTGCATCTTCATCAACTTTGAATTACACAGTAGTTACATCAGATACCAGAAGAGTTCACCCTCTAGGATTTAAAAATCATACGTGATTTAAATTGAATAGATTTTTTTCCGACGTACAGTCTTATCAGAATATGACCACCTATGGAATCATAGTGTACCCACCCAGGCGCGTCACAGAATGCACATGACAAGGTCGACCACACAGAGATATAAGTAGCTGGCCAGGACAGATGGGCCATAGTGCATAACGTGAGCACAATAGGCAGAGGTATTGATTTGATGGACGTTCAAAGAGGAATGATCATTGGCTACTGTGTCAAGAGTGAATGCATCTCGGAAAAGCAGATTTCATGAGCTGTTCGCGAGGTGCTGTAGTAAGGGTGTACCAAGAATGGACCGCTGGCACACCAAATACTTCTATACGTCATAACTGTGGAACCCCAAAGGCCATCGACTCCAGAGGGGAACATCGCCTCTGCCAACTGGTAAAGGGCAATTGACGCACAACAGTGCAGCAACTGACCACTCAAATGAAAACTGGGACACTATATTAACCGATCCATTGTCAACGATGCCTGCAGTTCGCACAGGACTACTATCATTGGACCGTGAAAGAGTGGAAAAAGGCTGCCTTCTCCGACGAATCGAGGTTTCTACTCCACAGAAGTGACAGGCGGTGGTGGATACAGCGTCAAACACATGAGAACCAACACCCGGACATGCTTGTCAGTGAAATACAAGCCAGCGGTGGCAGTGTGCATTCTGGGGGATGTTTTCCTGGTATGACCTGGGACTGCTGGTACCACTGGATGGGTCCCTGAATGCCAATGGCTACCTGTCCATCCTCGCTGACCACATGCATCCCTACACGTTGAACATTTGTCCTGGTGGTGATGGTGTCTACCAACAGGACAATGCACCCTGCCATGTCGTTATGGTGGTGTGCGACTGGTTCCAGAAACATGACAGTGATGTCTCCATTCTCCCTTGGCTGGTGAAATCACCTGAACTCAATCCCATAGAGCACTTGTGGAACCATTTGGATCGACAACTTTGGCGTGCAGACCCACAACCATGTCATCTCTGGAACCTCTGGTGCTCTGCTGGAGTCCAAATGGGCACGTGCCTCTGGCAACCTTCCATGGCCTCATTGTGTCCATGCCGTCTCACCACTGTCATCAGGGCCAGGAGTGGTTATTCCCATTATTAGGCAGGTAGTCATATTATTCTGATACGACTATGTATTTGATTAATACTAAAGAAGATATCCTTCTGAATTTAACATCGATCAATATTAGAGGAAAAATTGTTTTCAGCTGGGTGGGATATAAACCCATGACCTCCTGATAACGATGTGATTGATCAACGTTAAATTCGGTGATATCTTCCTTAATATGTGATTTACTAAATTCATATTTTTTTTGGATTTCACGAAGTGAGCACAGGAGCACATGAAATATTCAAGACAAATACTCTTCAATCAAGATGGTGGTAACTTTTTATTACGTTAACAGGATACACACACAATTTTTTCAAGATAAATCAATAAATATTTTAGCGAAAAAAATTTTCGCCGACATACGGTAGGTGGGAAATCACACGCATTTCTTTAAAGGCATGGCATTGCCACTTCTGTTGGATTTGTAGAAACCCTAAGTTTTGCATTTAGTCATTAAAGTATATATTCAGAATTAGAGGGTAACAACTCTAAATTAGAGCCTAATAAATTCTTCAAACTTGCAAACTTTAATTGACAACAGTTATTCTCAACCATTTGGAAGCCATAGACTTCTTTCATAATTTATGCACCGTAGCCTATGGACATCACCCATAGTCAGCAAACCAACAATTGAAAACTAAACAATTTAAGCTCTTATGCTTTTATATTAGAAAAAAATGTCCTCTCTCTGCAATAATTCCTGCTGAAGCACATGGGCAAAACATGTATAGATATATGGAGACTGATTAAGTTATGGCATTGTTTTCAGAGGCCCACAGAATATCACATACTTTTATGCCACTATCAATCATGATCAGTCTGGTGTCCTTGTTTTAAAACAATTGCCCTACAGCATACCTTCCACTGTGGTAGACTTCTAAAGAGAACTCTCAGATCTAAATGGCTTCTTTCCACTTCACAAGCTTTCCATAATCCATCATCAGTCAATCACCAGAGTTTACCCAGAGCCATGGGTAAAACACTGGTGATTTTACAGGAATGTCCTCAATAAGGACAGCTCTTATTGAGGACATTCCTCAATAAGGACAGCTCCTTATTGAGGATTCAACATTTCAAGTAAAAACTAGATTAATTTCTATTATTCTTCAATACACCTTATTTTATTAGAATTAGCAGTTGCTTTAATTCAAGCATTAGAATAGGCAAAACAGCGACCTAAGCAACTTTGAAAGTGGCATGATAATTGGTGTTAAATGTGCCAGTGCCAAACATTAATTAATAGATTCTGAAAACAATTCATCGCCGCCACGGCGGGAATCAAACCCGCATCACTGCGGGTTCGATTCCTGCCGTGGCGGTGATGAATTTTTTTCAGAATCTATTAATTAATGTTTGGTGCCAGTGCCAGTTCTTGCATTTCCCAAACGGCCATCCTCCTGGGCTTTTCATGCACAACCGTTTCAAGGGTTACTGAGAATGGTGCGAAAAACACAAAATTATCAGTGAAAATTATCAGTATCGAAAAACACAAAATTATCTGTGGATGAAAACAACTTGTGAATCAAAGAGGTTGAAGGAGACTGGCAAGAATCATGCAAGCAAACAGATGGACCACAACCAGGCAAATCACAATAGAATTAAACATGGTGTGCAGAAGGTCATCTCTGTTGCAAATGGGTTACAACAGCTACTGATGTCAGCAAAGAACACAAAAGCATGTCTCCAGTGTGTGCAAGAGCATCGACACTGGACTGTTGAGGACTGGAAAAGGTAGCCTGGTTAGATGAATCAAGGTTTCTTTTGCATCATGCCGATGGATCAGAATTTGGTGCAAGCAACAAGAGGCTGTGGAGCCATTTTGGTGTCAACAGTACAGGCTCGTGGTGGAGATGTGAGGAATGTTTTCCTGGCATACATTATACACCCTGATACCCAATGAAAGATATCTGAACACCACTGAGTATTTCAACATCATTGTTGACCAAGTTCATCCCTTCATGGCTAGTTTATCTTCACTTGGATGGACATGTTCAGCATGATAATGCACCTGCTCATAAGGCATGTATCATAACCAAATGGTTCCAGAAACACGCCAGAGTTTTCCTTTCTTCATTGGCCTGCACAGTCCCCAGATCTAAACTCTATTGAGCATCTTTGGGAAGAGGTTGAAAGGGGTGTTCACAGCAAAACCATGCCACTGTCCAATTAGCAGCAACTGTGTAACACAATCATTTCTGCATGGTACAACATTCTTGTGAAATGCATCATCTAGTAAGTTCCATGTCTTGACAAATTTGGGCTGTTCTGAAGCTAACTACAAACACACTACTAAGTAGGTGTACCCAATAAATTGGCAACTCATAAACAATTACCTCCACTAGCTCTACTTGAATTGCTTTTATGCCATAAAACAACCTCACTTAGCCCTAATCATTCCATTAGAGTAATAACTATATAATTGTTTAAATAATACTATAATAGTATTTATTTAATATTATTACATATATATTTTTCAATAAATTTTTAAAGATCTTTAAAATGGAAGGGGAAATGTTATACTACAATGGAATTCCAGTTTCTTGCCCCTCCCCTTCACTTTTTTTCTAGATCCAAGCTTGATAAGTGCATTTATTAAGCTGAAAGGTGTAACAAATACTCAAAAGTAGTGTTCCTAAAATTTAAGTCCCAAAATATTATTTACACTTACATAGTGTTATCTACAATAAACACACATTAATAAATATGACACTCAACTGAAATCTTATAGGCATAGGATAGTAACAGCAAAGGATGGAAAATTTTCTGAAAATCCATTCCACAGGTTCAATAATGTGGGGATCCTAATCCTCTATGTAGAATATTTTAGTCAACAGTAAAAAAATTTTGCCACAAAAACAACCACCATTTTCCTTCACTGAACAAAGATTCTTGCTAACTTCCATTGTTCAAGATTCAATATGGCATAGGGCCAGCTTGATGTATGTGCCAAAGATGAGGCTGCACTTGGCCTCACACTTACACTGGCTCCAGAACTTAACTGCATATTTATGCTTTTCAATCCCCTTTATAAATGAATTTCTAATTTATTACAAATACATCAAAAGATGCAACTATAAAACTTTATGCTTTTAGTATTTTTCACATAAAAATCCCTTTTTTTATATTTTCAATGCAATTTTATCAAAAATTTCAAAAAGTCAAAGAAACCACTATTGTAATTCCAAATATTCAAGTTATTACTCCAATGGAATGATCAGTGCTAAGAGAGGTTGTTTTATGGCGCAATTCAAGTAGAGCTAATGGAGGTAATTGTTTATGAATGAAATACAAGTAGTTAATGACTTAAAAGCTGTAGGCAGTAAAAAAAAATTGTAAAGTGCAAATATATTAGCCTATACCTGGTCGAGTGGTTAGCACGCTTGGCTACTGATCTACGGGACCTGAATTCGAGCCCCGGGTAAGGCATGGATGTGTGTCGTTTTTCTGCCGAGGTCCTGCCATCCTCTCAGACCTTCTACCTATGGCATATAAACTGACAGGCTCCTGTCAGACCTCTGTGGCAAGCAGCTGCTTGAGGGGGTATTTATTTTTATTTTTTTATGGATGAGAAAGAAATGCCAAGGATATAGGGAGTTAGCCACATGACAATAAATTTTGTCTGCACAGGAAGAAAAGTAAATTAAGAATTTTTAATTATGTGATCATGATTAATAGTTTGCATGACTTATGTGCAAAAGTAATATTTAAAACTAAAATACAATTTTAAATAGGACCACTCAAACATATCTGTATTCCCTTTTTTTATTGTTAAATCCCCACCCTATTCTACACCCACATACCCCAGCATAAAGACAAATCAGCATTTCTAACAATACTAGTTAAATTTGAGTAAAAATGACAGTCTAGACCTGTTTGTTATGAGAACTCCTGCTATGTTGGAATCAGTTTTTTAAATAAAATCTTATATTTGCTTTTTGAAATGGGATAATAAAAACATACTTTATTGAATTAATTTCAATTATGAGCTTGATTGCAAATTTTATATATGCATATTCTTCTTTAAAGTCATTTTTAATGCATAAAATTTATACAATATGCTATATTAATATAATTGTAACATTTGGTTTGCTTATAAATCTGCAACATTAATCATGTTTTATTACATAAATAACAGACTTCACATTGATATTTAATTTATAACTTTAAAACATTAAGTCACTATGGCATGCTTAAAATATTTTATACTTTTAAAATTATTTTGGCATGCTATCTGAAATCTATTTGGCCATCCCTGACCTAAAGAAAAGCTAATCTAAAGCTGCTTTAGACCATTAAATTGTACTATTTAGAAGTATTTCACTATCCACAATATAAAGAAAGCAGAAGTTAAAATCCCTTTTCTTTATATTAGAGTAGTTTACCTTAATAATGGGACACAAGAACTTTCAGAGGGATTGGCAGGTATTTTTTCAGAAGGGTGGGAAAAATGTTTTAGGAAGGGACAAAAAAAAAATCAATATAGGAATATTTCGATTGAGCAATTCATTAACCCTTCCAGGGTCAAGGACGTCTAAAGACATTTTTTGTACAACACATGAAACTTCAATTTTTTTTTAAATATTGCCATTTGGAAATTATCTTACATGTCTTTTAAAAATACATAATTCAAGCTTGAAAAATAATATTTTCTTTACTCAATTGATGCATATTTTATTAAACTACAATGTAAATAATTCAATAAAGACATCTGATTGCGATATTTTAGAACTGCTGTACAGTATTGCCAATTTGTTTCTTAATGTAACTTTGTATTGAAGCAATCACCTGATTTAAGCTCAGAAGTTTGATTTGAACTATTATCAACAAATTTTTTCTTACGCTTTTAAAATCTCCTGATAATCAACAAAAAAACTGCTATTTTTAAAGATGGAAGATTTTGAAAGTAATTATGAAATATGTACCTATTTTTTCGGTGTACCACTGTAAAAAGTGTTATTAAAACTATATGTTACTACAATGTTCAAATTTTTTACTTCAATAAAATTCAGAATTAAATTATTTTTAATTTGGTATATAACATGACCTATTTCTGCTGATTAATTAGTTATTAAAAAAATTCTAAAGTTGACTTGTTTATTGGACTCTGCAACAAGCCTAGACTTTTCTCAAAGTATGGTACAGAGAAAAAAATTACAAAACTGAAGAAATGTTTACTTTAAACAAGAAATTTTGTTTTTACTATTCAGAAATAAATAGCCTTTCTATTCATGTGCATTATTCTCATTTCTGCCTAATAGTGTTTTTTAAATAAATTTTTACTTGTGTTGCCAGATACATTTTTCACTACATGACTCTAAAAAAAGTTCTATTAAAATAAAACTTATCTTTTTTGTTAAATATTTTATTTTCAGAAAATCCAGAAATGCTGATTAATTTAGCATATAACATGCCATAATTCCTTTCATTAGTTATTTGGCAAAAAAAGTTCTAAAGTTAATTTTTTTGCCTGATCAGAGTGAAAAAACAGCTGGACCTGGGAAGGTGTAAAGGAGTGCAGTTGCTAATACAGTATTCATGCATATATTTTAAATCAACTAAAGATACCAGGAACAAAATGAAAAACAGGGAAATTTAGTATTGAAAATACACATATAAATAAGAAAATAAAAAAATTATTTAAAGGAAAAAACTATTTCTTTTACACCTGATATTATTCAATAAATTTATATATAGCAATTTTTCCAGGGATATAGGGAGAATTGCCACTCTTGCACTTCTCTGCTAGCACCAATGAGTTAATATTTCATAAGTGGAGCAGGTGTTGGCTCAGTGTGTAGCACATCAGCATGTAAAATTGATATTACCAGTTCAGATTGAACTGGAATAGTCCTCTGCTAATCCATTCTGCTTTCAATGAGAAAGGGACTTGGGCTTGGAGAGGCAGCCCATAGGTATGGGATGTAAAGCCATGGCTTGTGAGCAGGAGAACTATATGCTGGGCACATTAAAGAACCCACTGGATGGCCTTGGGAGGAAGCTTCTGTCTCCTAACAGCTCTCCAGTAAGTTCTCTATCTTAATCTTCTCTGTGCCAAAGCCATTTAGACCATTGTGTGAAAAAAAAAGTGTCAAACAGAGATAAAACTACCAAACTCTTTTCTCATCTTTCAATTTCAAACAGCATGAACAAATTAGAACCATGATCAATTAACACAGTACAGAAATAGTTCTTAACATAGCAATATGGTGATTGATGAAATATATTCTGGTGCCCACACACACTAAAAAACGTAAATTAGGCTCCACACAGGCCCAGATCTAGAAAAAAAAAACATAGGAAGGGCAAGATACACAATCAAGCCAAAAAAAAAAATGTTAGGACATGATACTTGATTTCTAATGCAGCATAATATCCCCCCCCCCCCCATTTTACAGCTTTTAAAAAAATTCTTGAAAAATGCATGAAACATAATAAAAAAAATAAATAAATACCCCCTCAAGCAGCTGCTTGCCACAGAGGTCTGACAGGAGCCTGTCAGTTTATATGCCATAGTAGAAGGTCTGTGAGGATGGCAGGACCTCAGCAGAAAAACAACACACACACACATCCATGCCTTACCTGGGGCTCGAACCCAGGTCCCTTAGATCAGTAGCCAAGCGTGCTAACCACTCGGCCATGGGACGGCTTCATGATTCTAGCTCCACAAAATTTTAATAAATTACCAAAAAGTATAAGGAAAGAAAAAAACATACATAAGTTTAATAACTTTTTGCTTCTTTTACCCTTACCAGCATTCCGAAAGGAGATGGCTGTGGCTCCACATAATTCAAAGTGATCCACTAATAATACTTCACAAACTTAACTGCAGGTACTGAGGTCAGTAAGACAACATTTCTAGATCATTCATTAGTTTGCTTTAAGAGTTTATTCAGGTAACATTATTTGTGCAAAATATTATCTTTCCTAGTCATCCATCTCATTTCATTTGCATTTTCTAAGTTTCCTTAACCTTGGAATAAGTATAACTTTTTTTTTTGCTGTGTTTGTGTGCATAGGTTTGTGATCTTTTGCCATTTTTTCACCAAAGTTAATGATCTTTAAAATATTTTGCTCTATATAATACTTTTCAACTTCTGTAATACTGTACTTGAAAGTATACACAAATAGTATAATATTATATGCTTTATTCAGTGAATGTGCAAAGAGAGAGGGTATTAAAGAAATTAACACTTTTGGTGTATTTTACAATTTTTGTATGAATTTGCAATACACGAAACTCCTATTAAGCATTGAGGTTGCTTATAAACAAACTCGGTACCCTAAGAAACCAATTAAAACGGAAAAAGTGTTCGTTTTTTATCCCATATGAACAGATATTTACTTTCTGGCTCTTACAGCAAAAAAAAAATTCATGCACCACACAGTAAATTATGCAGTAAAATAGTATAATAATAATATAACCATGTTTTACTTGACCCACCAATGGACACCTTAATACCCTTACATTTATATGTGTAGATGCCTGTATTCTATTATGAATTTATTTCTCATTCCTCACATACACATATAGTGTGTATGATCAACATCACATGATATTCTGAAGTAAAACACTTCACTAATACTACTGCCACAAAATCTGTCTAAAAATCGCTATCTTTTCAGATAATGTTATAACCAAGCATGATTTTTTTACTGTACTACTACTTGAAGTTGGATTGGGTTCTTTTACCTCTGAGCGGCACTTTTTTGCACACCATGGGCTAAATGGCCAGGTCACATGGACCCCAAAGGCTCAGAGAAGGTTGGGGGAGGGGACTCACTGGAACAGCTGTTGGGAGACAGATGGTATCCTCCCATCAAGGCCATCCAGCGTGTTCTTTAACGTGCACAGGGTATGTCTCTCCCACACATGGGGCCACGGCTTAACGTCCCATCCGACGGACGGCGGCCTTTCCAAGCCCATCGGTGTCCCCTACTGACCGTGGGCAGGGCAGAGAATTTTAGTGGAGATAAATCTCAACGCTGATCCAGCTGGGACTCGAACCTGGGAACTACAGATTACGAGCCTGGTGTGCTACCGACTGAGCCACTCCCACCTCACTACTTGAAGAGGCTTCCATTTAGGAGTATGGTTGCAAGATGTCTGGTTTTTGGACCATTTGTCTAGCCAGAAATTTTGATCTGACCTAACAAAGAAATGTAAAGTTTTCCAGATTAAGGTAAAAGCAAAGATTATAAACTTTTCCATGTAAAGCAGCCTTCTGTTGTTATTTATGGTACAAATATAATGATTTGGATGTTAAATCATTAGTCGTGAAAATCAGTATAGCTGTGTTTTACCTCTGAGGGGCACTTTTTTGCACACTGTGGGCTAAATAGCCAGGTCACATGGACCCCAAAGGCTCAGAGAAGGTTGGGGGAGGGGACCCACCGGAACAGCTGTTGGGAGATGGATGGTAACCTCCCGTCAAGGCCATCCAGAGTGTTCTTTAACCTGCACAGGGTATGGCTCTCCTGCACACGGGGCCACGGCTTAAATGTTCCATCTGATGGACAGCGGACTTTCCAAGCCCATCAGTGTCCTCTACTCACTGTGGGCAGGGCGGGGAATTTTGCAGAGATAAATCTCAAAGCTGACCCAACTGGGACTCGAACCTGGGAAAGGTTAGGAGAGGATCCATTGGACAGCTGTTGGGAAACATGGTAGCCTGCAGTCAAAGCCATTCAGCATGTTCTTTAAAGTGCACATTGTATGGCTCTCCCACACATGGGGCCATGGCTTTACGTCCCATCCAACAGACGGCAGCCTTTTCAAGCCCATTGGTGTCCCCTACTGACCGAGGGCAGAGCGGGGAATTTTGCAGAGATAAATCTTTACATTTGCCCAGGTGTGACTTGAACCTGGGAACTACAGATTACAAGCCTGGGGTGCTACTGAATGACCCACACACACTTCATCAGTATGACAATGACAACATAATTTCCAAAATGTTGTGGGCAGCACTGTCTGCTGTCTACACATCTTCCCACAAATTATGAGAACTGTGCGGGATACAGTCTGCCTGCAGCCATCCAAGTTACACAAAATGCATTGGAATGAAGTATTGTTTTATGAATACAATAATATATTAATAATCACTGCATTAAACTTTGGTGACAGACTTTATAGAATTTAATATAAATATATTAAATTCACCCCAACAGTAGTTTTTAAAATCACTGAATCTACAGCAAAAGAAACCCCTCCAAATAAAATAAAAAGATGTGTAAATATAATTCAGAATGAGAAACAATTTCCTTTGACTGTGGAAGTGTCCAAGTGAAGACAATTCTAAGGCATGAATTTATTCCTCTAATATTGCACATAAAGGCAAAAAAAAAAGATTTCACAATTGCACATAAAGGTGCAAATTGTGTAATATTAATTTTATTGTAATTTATGATGTCCTAAAAGCAGTGGCCATCCCATGTCTGAGTGATTAGCACACTTGACTGCTGACCAAAAGGACCTGGGTTCGAGCCCTGGTAAGACATGGATGTTTGTGTTGTCTTCCTGCTGAGGCCTCGCTAACCTCACAGACCTTCTACTATGGCGTATTAAACCGAAAGGTTCCTGTCAGATCTCTGTGGCAACCAGCTGCTTGAGGGGATTTTTTTAAATAAAAGCAGTCACCAAACATACCAGCATGTAAAAACATCAAGAATGTGCTCAAACAGTTTTGTCTTTGCAGAGCGTGGTTTTGTTCTGTCAACAAGTCTAGTTTTGTATATTTGGCAGAAGTTTTTGCAGAGACTGAAAACCTTAATGAAATAGGACGACTAAACTTAGTGCACAGAAACAGTTACTGTCTGAAGCAAGAAATCAATGTTCACTTGTGACATCATGGTATCCAATCTATAATTCATGTAAATACTATAATCATTATGTGCACATCAGCCAGTGTAAGATTGCAGAAGCCATTCACATGGTTGTGGTTAGCTTTCTATCATGTTATGAATGCATTACTTCATTTCATTCAAGGATTAAAGAATGTATATAATTATTTTTTTTGCTTTCAGGAAATAAATAAGTTTCACATTTCTTGGGGGGGGGGGGGTAATCGAATTAACAATCAGCAATGGTATCCTATATTTAACATAACTTTTGCATCCATAATTTATTAAAACATGCTTTGAGGGTTCATCCTCAAAAAATTCCATGTCAAAAAGGCAAACCCAATGTGATAAAAAATGACTACCATCAGTGGCACTATGATCCTTTGGATTGCAATGATTTTTCCACATTGTGCATCTGCTTCATGTATGAATGCACTTTCAGATTTGAAAATAAAAATGTTGGTTGGCAATGCAAAGGTGTCATCATTCTAGGAAGAGAGTACAAATAGGTAACTCCCACAGACCACGTGGTTAAAATGAAATGGCAGCAACACCTTTTCAGTCAAACCTTGAACTTCCAAAAGAGCCATCCAGCATTCCCCATTTAGTGAAACTAACCTTAACAAATGCAGCTTACATTTTACTTAGAAGTAGCATGTAAATTTTTTATAATACAATTATAAAAAATGACTTGGCAAAGGAATTGTCCCTGTTGGTGAGTGGTTGTGCACTTGACTACTAATCAAAGGGACCAAAGTTCAAAACCTGGGTAATGCATGGATTTTTCCTTTTTTCTGTGTTTATCTTTCTACTGTGGTATTGCCCTCCTCAACTCTATGGCATATTAAACTGACAGACTCCTCTCACATCTATGTGGCAAGCAGCTGCTTCAGGGATTAATTATAAAATTATTATTAAAGTGATAATAATAAAAAATAATAAATATCCCCTCAAGCAGCTGCTTGCCACAGAGGTCTGACAGGAGCCTGTCAATTTAATATGCTATAGTACATTGAATATTAACATATATTTACAAGGCTGTGGATAAAGTTAAACAAGAAAAGCAAAATTTTCAAAAATAAATAGAAACTAGATTTTTTGGGGGCAAAAAAAAGGTGATACATTACATGCTTAATTTTTAAGAACTGATACTACTGTTGCAAGACTGATAATTTTAAATACTTCAAATATAGGTACTTAGAACAAATATGGATGTCTCACTAAAAAACTTAAGTGTCTCAATGAAATTATTAATTGCCAGGCACCTGAGATTTCTCAAGGCCAAATTGTATGACCTCCATAAGGAATACGTATATGTGTATTCTTTCTGACTAGAATGAATGATACTGTAATACATAATGGCAATTATCATCTATGTTTATAATCGTATTCAGTTACTATTCAGTTTTAATTAATATTCAGTCGTGGCAGAGTGGTTAGTGCACTTGGCTACTGATCTAAGGGACCTGGTTCAAGCTCAGGTAAGGCATGGATGAATGTGTCATTTATTCTGCTGAGGTCTTGCCATCCTCTCAGACTTTCTACTATGGTGTATAAACTAACAGGCTCCTGTCTGACCTCTGTGGCAAGTAGTTGCTTGAGGGGGTATTTATTTTTACTAGCAGATTTACCGGGCATTACTTAGATCTGAAATTCTCTAAAGTATATAGTAGATGGCACTCTCCATGTCGCAAGCTTTCATTTAACATAAAACTCATTGCTATTGTTTCATCCCCTTGCTCTCCCCGACCTCCTTGGTAAAAAATCTATCATCCTCTTTTAGGGGAGGTCTGAAACTCTCTAAAGTGTATAGTAGATGATATTCCCCATGCCAGAAGCTTTCATTTGACATAAAACTCATCACAATTGATTCATTTCCACCCTTTTCCCTTAGTATAATTTTTCTCCTCCTCTTTAGAGAAAGTGTAAAACTCTCTAAAGTTGTAGTAGATGGCATTTCCCATGTCATTTTGAATAACTGTTAATGCTAAGTCTATAAAAGACACTGGTATTTAACTGCTAATGTTAAGTATATAGGAATTTTGAAAAATTCAAACACACACAACTCCAATTTTGGTTGACCCCAGCAAGTTCACACATAGTTTATGTTCTTACCCTGGGTGAAGACATATTCAGGCAAAGTTTGATGCCTCTAGCTTTTCTCAGGGCCAAGTGCATAAGCAGACAGAAACACAAATTTTCTTCCTTATATATCAGATTTCATCAATTATATTTTTCCCTCCTTGCAATTATGCTGAAATCCTATATGCACCAATTAAAGCTTTCAGTTGAGTTAGGATTTTTTTTTTTCTGAGTGGCACTTTTTGATGTAAAATGGGCTATTGGGCTAGGTCACAAAGGACCCCATGTGCCCAGAGTGCCTTAGTAGGAAAAGAGGATTCACTGTATAGCCATTAGGAAACTAATCTCATCCAGCATGTTCTTTAACATGCACAGCACATGGGATCTCAGTTTAATATACTCTCTAGTAGTCACCATTTCCAAGCCCATCACTGTCCTTTTTTTCCAACAAGGGCAGAAAGAAGCTTAGCAGAGAAAATCAGTGCAGGCACCAGAGGCAGCACAACTGCACTAGGCAGTAAATTTGCAAACAAACTAATGATCCTAGCTGCAGTGAAGTTGATTTTCAACAGATGATTTTCAATTACTTTTAAAAATGATATTAAATTTAGCTAAATTAATCATTAATATATAAGATCAGACTTGGAGAAGGGGGGCAAGCAAAGTCCAAGTTTGCTCTGAATGGCAAAACAACACCAGCCTTGGCAGGCATGTATGTGAGGGGGAGGGATTATACCTGAGAATATCTGGTTATGAGCATGATACACTGTTAACTTGAGGCCTGTAGTAACTTTGCCCTCACAGAAGTCTGATATTAAAAAAGTTACCAACTATTAAATTCATAGTGTATAACATAAAAGGAAAGTTTTCTCTATTAATGGCAAGGTTCCCTTTTCAGAGTAACCTTTTCAATATTGTAGACTCTTTTTTTTTGTTTTTAAAGCCTATACTTATTAAAATGCATACACCATCTATCTAGCTAAGTGGTTAGCATAAATAAATAAATACCCCCTCAAGCAGCTGCTTGCCACAGAGGTCTGACAGGAGCCTGTCAGTTTATATGCCATAGTAGGTCTGAGAAGATGGAAGGACCTCAGCAGAAAAACAACACAAACGTCCATGCCTTCTCCGGGACTCGAACTCAGGTCCCTGAAATCAGTAGCCAAGTGCAATAACCACTCAGCCATGGGACGGTATGCTTGGTTGTAAATCAAAGGGACCCAAGTTCAAACCCCTCCCAAAAAAATTATATTCCTTTTCTTGTGGGGTGGGGATTGGCTCAATCGGTACTGCACCAGGCTTGTAAACTGCACTTTCAGGTTTGCATCCCAGCTGTCCTGCATTGAGAATTTTCTACACTCTCATTTTGCTCTCAGTGAGAAAGGGGAACCTTTGGGCTTAGAAAAGCTACAGTTCATTGGATAGGATGTGTGCAGGAGAGCCATACCCTTTGGTATGTTAAAGTACATACTGATGGTCTAGATGGGGCTTTTATCTGTCTCCTAATAGCTGTTGAGCAGATCTTCTTTCACAATCTTCTCTGAGCCCTTGGAGTCCCAGTGGCCTCACTATTTAGTCCAATGTATGGATAAAAGTCAGAGCTGAGCTGCAGGGGGTTTGCAGGGGTTCGACAGAACCCACTGTTAAGAAATCCTGCATTTGGCAAACCACTGATCTAACATTGTATTCAGACATTTCAATTTGGTGGAGAAATTTAAATTTGGTACTGACAAAAATAGTCATGATCAAAAAATCCTAAATATCATTCGGATTTTTTTTTTTTCTTTTAACCCTTCCAGTTTCCAGTCAGAAAATCTGGTTGCCATCCAGAGACCAAGTTGTTTTCTCCCTATGATCAGCCAAAAAAAATATTTAAATTTAGAACTTTTTTGCCAAATAACTAATGAAAGGAATTATGGCATGTTATATGTCAAATTAATCAGTATTTAATTCTTGATTTTGTGAAAATAAAATATTTAACAAAAAAGATAACAGGTTTTATTTTAATGGGACTTTTTTACTCATGTAGTAAAAAAAATGCATATGGCAACACAAATAAAATTTTATTTAAAAAACATTAATAGAAAAGATTACAATGCACATGAATAGAAGGGCTATGTATTTCTGAATAATAAAAAAAATTATTTTCTTGTTTAAAGTAAACATTTCTTCTGTTTTGTAATTTTTTTTCTCTGTACCATACTTTGAGAAAAGTCCAAGCTTGTTACAGAGTCTAAAAACAAGTCAACTTTAGAATATTTTTAATAAATAACTAATCAACAGAAATAGGTCATTATAAAAAATTAAAGAGAATTTAACAATAAATTTTATTGAAGTAAAAAATTGGAACATTGTAGTAATATATTAATCTTAACACTTTTTACAGTGGTACACCAAAAAAAGTACATATTTCATAATTACTTCCAAAATCTTCCATTTTTAAAAATAGTATTATTTTGCTAATTATCTGGAGATTTTTAAAATCTTAAGGAAAAATTTGTTGATAATAGTTTAAATCAAACTTCTGGGCTTAAAATAGGGGATTGTTTCAGAATAGAGTAATGTTAACAAACAAATTGGCAATACCTCATATTGCTTCTAAGAAATAGCAATCAGATGAATTAAACAAATTGTTTATGTCATGGTTTAATAAAATATGTATCAAATGAAAAAAGAAAATATTATTTATCAAGTCTAAATATGCTATATATATTTTTTTTATATGTTTAAAAAAATTTTTAAATGGTAATTTTTACTTTTAAAAATCAATTTTTTTTAATACTAAAAACAGATATATATATATGTCCTTGGCCTCTCAATTTGAATTCTGAAAACATATACAAACATCCTGGACACTGGAAGGGTTAAGAAAGAAACATTTAATTTGTTTTTCAATGTTAATATTCCATGAAGAAGATTGTAAGAAAGGTGAGACCTCAACATAAAGATGAAACAAGAAAAAGGGGTACTTTTCGGTTATCTGCGGTCATATTTTCTTGGCGACGAAAAATAAACACCAAAGTAACAATGAGATTATTTGTTTTTGGGGCTTTTCTTAAGTTGATTCTTTAGTGATGAGCGTTATTAAGGAAATTTACTTTTGATATTTATTTTGGGGGCTTTTTTTAAAGTGGGAAACAAGGTTTCATTGTTTAATGATAACCGTTGTTAATGAAATATTTTGATGAGATTATTTATTTTTGGGGTTTCATTGAGGAACAAGGATTCATTCCTTAATGATAAAGAGCTGTTAATGATAATTTTTGAGATTGTTTATTTTTGGGGCTTTTTTAAAGTGCAGAACAAGGGTTTATTCCTTAGTGATAAGAATTGTTAATGAAATCTAATTTTGATGCGATTATTTTGGGGGCTTTTTTTTAAGTGCCAAACAAGGGGTCATTCTATAAGCGATAAATAAAAAAAAATACCCCCTCAAACAGCTGCTTGCCACAGAGGTCTGACAGGAGCCTGTCAGTTTATATGCCACAGTAGAAGATCAGAGAGGATGGCAGGACCTCAGCAGAAAACAACACAAACATCCATGCCTTACCCGGGGCTCGAACCCAGGTCCCTTAGATCAGTAGCCAAGATAAACATTGTTAATAAAATCTTGTTTCGATGAGATTATTTTTAGTGCAGAAACATGATTTTCTTCCATATAGTGTTGCATATTTCTGAAAATTTTCTGTGCTTTAAGATAACCGAAAATGTGACCGGAGATAACCGAAAAAGGATGCTTTACCCCCAAGTTCCACTTTTTTTCACTGGTGAGCTTGATTCTTACTAAGAAAAGTGAGCAAACTATTCTTATACCAATAATGAAAACTGTGATTAGCAGTAATGACAATTGATCTTATGTGGATATAGTTTTTTCTTTTTTCAGCATGAGTATTAGTCCTTTGCATGGTGGAATTTGCAGTAAAATCAAATTCCACATTGTAAAGGGCTAACCCTCATGCTGGGGGAAAAAAACTATGTCCATCAGTTGCCATTACTGCTGGTCACAGTTTTCAGTGTTGGTAGAATAACAGTTTGCTCACTTCTCTTAGTAGGAATCAAGCAAAGAATATGTTGCGAGATTTTGTTTCAGCTTAAAAAATAGTGTTTTTGAATTTTAAAAGTAAATGTTTAGAAAATCAACGTTTGCCAGTGCTTGAACGTAAAAGGTCATTTTTTTTATGAAATTGTTGTATTATATCAAGCTTGTTTTGTTGAAACATATTTTCCATATTGAAGCTTCATACTTTAGGTAAATTATAATGGTTTATTTATATTTTAATATATACAGGACCCCCTCCCCATAAAATATTATCTTATATGAAATCTCAAACTTGTCTATCTGCTTTGAAATCCAAAACAGTTGTCTTTGTAAAAAACTATTTTAGCCCCATATTTTATGTCCAACACTAAAAATAGATTAAAAAAAATCAACAATAAAATCTCATTCCATATATTTTTTTTTTCATATTTTCATATTCATTTCAGTATATATATCATTTTAACCTTTCCTGTTTAATGGAATATTTTAGTAATTGGGAAACCATATTCAAGTCTTATGAGAATCAGAAATTTATATGGAAGTTATCTGAAAATCAAAATATATAATAAATTGTGTTGTTATTCCCTCCTAGTCGAGTCTAAGATTTTTCCAAATAGTTACCATTGAAAAATAGTGCAACCCCAGGGTAAAACAGCCCAGCCCTTTTCTAGTTTTGTCTTCATGCTGAGGTATAATATTAGGCTGTCAGGATCCTGTCGGACGTCTTTGGCAAGCAGTTGCTTGAGGTTATTTTACATATATAGTAGACACAAGTGAATGGTCTGCCTTGCAAATATAACTGTATATAAAGCACAGAATGTCTCAAAAAAAGTACTGATATATTTTAAAAACAATTCAAGATATCACCAGACCAATGTTCCTAAATGATAAACTGCCAGTACTTTCTAATAAAGAAATATATATATTTTTTTCAATTACCTTGAAATCATTATAAAATCTTTTGCAAAAATACTGGTATTTTACATACAAACATAATTTGGTACAATTCATCTGACTTTGTATTCCACCTCCTGATGATAATTCAATGATCTTTTACATGGCTGTACTTAATCATTACAATGTGAATGTGTGAATTTATTATATTTCACTAGGATGTGTATCATCATCCCCCAGCAGCTGGTGACTCATCAACACTATTTTTGCAAACAACTCTATACAAATTTTTTTGGGGTGTCCTTAAAAACTGTATTGTCTCTATTCAAATTAAAATAACTTTTCTATGCAAGTTTTAAAATCTGCACTGTCTGGAAAAAAGCATGCAAGATATTTAAATATTTGATGAGGAAAGAAAATGAAGATTTTTGCCATTTTTCCACAATATCAAGTGTTTAACACTGGATATTGGCCCGGTTGGATTGGATTGTTTTACCTCTGAGCGGCACTTTTTTGCACACCATGGGCTAAATGGCCAGGTCACATGAACCCCGAAGGCTCAGAGAAGGTTGTGGGAGGGGACCCACTGGAACAGCTGTTGGGAGACAGATGGTAGCCTCCCATCAAGGCCATCCAACGTGTTCTTTAACGTGCACAGGGTATGGCTCTCCCGCACACGGGGCCACGGTTTAACGTCCCATCCGATGGACAGCGACCTTTCCAAGCCCACCGGTGTCCCCTACTGACCGTGGGCAAGGCGGGGAATTTTGCGGAGATAAATCTCAACGCTGACCCAGCTGGGACTCGAACCTGGGAACTACAGATTACGAGCCTGGCGCGCTACTGACTGAGCCACCCCCACCCCTATTGGCCCAGTGCCACTAATGTAGTTTCATAAGTGTAAATAGCTGAATTACCACCCACTGCCAAAGTGGATCTAAAAATATATTTTAACATTTAAAATGTCCTTTTTTGATGCAGGATTACTTAGAAATATAAATACCATAACAAGCTGATTAGTGTACTTGGTGCCAAACAATGGGAACCCTGATAAAGTCCCCATATAAAATGTAGTTGCTTGCATCTTCCTGTTGAGGTCTCATATTTCTCAGATCAATGTTACACTATATTGAGAGGTTCTTGTAAAACCTCAGGTGCCAATAGGTGTCCCCCTAAAAAAATTGTTTTTGGATTTTTTTACCAAAAAAATTAATTAATTTAATGAGCAATCTTCTCTGTGTTTAAAATTCAGCTACAAAATTTCAAATAATATACTTATATAAAGTTAGTTTTTTGATAGTTTAATGAACTTCTAGCACTTTCTAGTAATCAGTGAAAAAGCTTGTCTTGTTGCCATCCAATTTGCCGTAGAAGCCTGAGAAGAGAGTATGATATGGGAGTATAACATACCATTGACACTGGTGAAGGGCAGACTTCAGCAGAAAAACAATATAAACATTCTTGCTTCATCCGAGATTTGAAATCCAGGTCCCTTTGCTCAGTCAAACCATGCTAACTCTTGACCACTGGATCCATGATTTACAGCAAAATTAGAGTTTATAATCTAGCTTACTAAATCCTATCCATTATCTACTGATAAAATATGCCATTTGAGTTTTTTTTTTCTTCCTTCTGAAATACACAATAGCAACTTTATTTTTGGAAGACTTCTGTTTTGAAGGTAAATATTATTAAATTTGAAACATGAAAATACCTTGATGCTGTCTCAGTTATCTTTGTGCAAATTACACTAATAAAAAGGTAGGTATATTCATTATTGGGGAAAGAGCAAAAACAGAAATCAAAGAGCTGTTTTTTCATGCAATTATAAGTCTTCTCAAGTTCTGTGCAAACTGGAATTCATTCGAAAAGGAAATAAACTTACATACAACTTATAGGTGTTTAAAATCTGGCAATATAATTATCAATTATAACATTCTCAGCTAAACAAAGACATAATACTTGGAGCTGAAATTTACGATGTTCCAAATCAGTATTGCAATTAAAATGTGCATTGCGTAATTTTAATTGCGCTCGAAAGTTTGATTTCTTTTTTCGTAAGGTCAGGGTCTCTTGCAATGGATGGAACATTAAGCCTAATCAAAAGCGACTACTGACCGACTGGAAAGTGCTACAAGTGATCCTAGCAACTAACACTTCAGGAATAACTGAGAAAATAAGCTTTGGGTGATTCAGTTTCGTCACTACAAACATATTGACTAAGTTTCCTTTTTCATGCAATAACATAACTTACCTGAAAGTTATATAAGCAGTAACTTACCTGAAATTTCAATGTGATCTTCCTGCTGTTGCGAGGCCACCGTTGTCACGGTCGAGTCACTGCTCATGTCGGCTGTAAGACTCGAGGCAGGCCCATCCACAAGCATAGCTCCTTCCTCGCCTTGCAGGACTGGCGGTGACGCCGTGCCCACCTCACACACAATCAGCCCTTCCAATCCAACGTTTTGATCCTTTCTTCGGAATAGTTACGAGAAAAGAACACACAAGTTTTGTATTAAGTAACTGCCGATCGCCGCCAACCCTGTACTTAGTTTTCTCGTTAGGGTCGACCGCTAGATCAAGGGCAAGGCTTAATGCACCAGCAACTTCACTTTCAGACGCAGTGAGCACGCGCAAAAGTGGGTTAGGAAGATCGCTTCCATCAACGAAATTAGGTCACTAGTGTTCCTTTCTCATCGTCTTGTAAGTTATATAACAAAAGTAAAAGTTGTATCAGTTAAGTGTAAACAATCGTAGAAATAACCAGGAAACGGCAAAAATGAAATAGTAAGAATAAAGAGGACACTCTTGTGCCTAACAGGCGTTCGTTGATGTAAGCGACACAATAAACACAAGTCACGTGGTAACGCTATCGATGCCGTCCGGATGCCGCGTTCCACCAGTGGGAGAAGAGCTATTGTATTGGACCATGAGGCCTAACCCCGTACCTTCCGAGTAGAACTTCAGTTTTACAGACATATTGTTTATAAAATATCTTAATTCTTATTAGGTATTCAATAGGAAATAAAAGAAACATTTCAAAAGAGGGAAAAATTAAATATTCTTTGGGATATGTATAAAAAATTCTCCAGTAAATGCATTCAAAATTACCGGCGCTAGCACATGGGGGGGGGGGGCATTTTCAACCCACTTAAAAACTTTCAATAACAATAAAAACATGTCCATTAAATTTTTGCCCTCTTCTAGAAATAGCAAATGAACATTTTTCCCCCTTGGAAATATTTTTGCTGAACGCCGATAATAAACTTAAACTCACTTCCAATCAAGATTCGAATTTTCCAATATGAAATTTACCAATTTTTTAAAACCACAGAGGACGCTGAAAGTAGACTTTGCCCTGGCACCGTTTTAACTGAATCAGGCCTGGGGAGGTATAATGTTTGTGTTAGGAAAGGTGGCTCGCGTGAAAAATTCTTATGCCAGACCCAAGGAATGATAGTGGAAGTGGTTCTGGGTAAGTGTAAAAATCTATGCTCATAAACAAGGACGATCCTAGAGAGCAGGGGTAGGGGACTATTGGCCCTCACTCTCCTTGAGAAAGTATTCGGAGCGGAGGTAAAAAAAAATTATTAAACATATATAACCAATATTTTTGAAGAAATTTTCCAACCACCACTAACACGGAGGGGACCTTTGAAGCAGATTTCATTTTCACTTCAGTTTACAAGCAGAACATGACATTGCTGCTTTTTTTGGAAACGAGTTAAAGATTGAAGTATTGAGAATTTGCTAATGAAATAACCTCCCCTCGGGTACGCTACTAAATACGGCTGAGTCCTCAATGTCATCGGAGCTGAGATGGCTCAGTTTGTATCGCGTCAAGCTCGTAATCTGCAGTTCCCAGGTTCGAGTGCAAGCTGGGCCAGCGTTGAAAATTTTCTCACAAAGCTACCGGCCCTGCCCACGTTCAGTAGGGAATATTGATGGGCTTGGAAAGGCCCCCGCCCATCGGATGAGACGTTAAGCCGTGACTCCGCGTGTGAGAAAGCCTTGCCCTGTGCACATTAAAGAACACTCTGGATTGCCTTTACGCTAGGCTACCATCTGTCTCCCAACAGCTGTTCCAGTGGATGCCCTCCCTCAATCTTCTCTGAGCCTTCGAGGTCCTTGTGACCTGGTCATTTAGCCTATTGTATGCAAAAAATGCCGCTCAGAGGCACTTTTTATTCGTATTATTTCTGATTGTGGAGGAGTAAACCCATGTGCATATTCTTAAATGTTATTAAAGTAACTTGTATTCATTTGTTCGAAGGGTTGAAAGTGATGAAATGAGTAATTATTATTTAACTTATTACTCCATTAAAACATGAAAATATCACTGTCTAGCATAAAGAATAAACCAATGAATGCAAAAGAACTTTTTAGAGAACTAACTTAAGAAATAGATTTGAGCAGTTTTAGAAAGTCTTCAACAGTAATTTTTTTTGTTTTGCTGTTAAATACTGAAACGAATCATCGTCATACTATGTAATAGCTGTAATTCCGGAAGAATGAGCGGGTAGACACGTTTGACGTCATCGGTGGTAGTACAGCCTTAAGAAAAAATAAATAAATATTCCCTCAAGTAGCTGCTTGCCACAGAGGTCTGACAGGAGCTGTCAGTTTAATACGTTATAAAGAAGATCTGTGAAGAAGCCGAACCTCAGCAGAAAGACAATTTTTAGGTGCAGAAATTATCATTTTCCCGTGGTTCCGAGGGAGGTAACAAATCGGGTTCCTAGCTACTGTGCAGAATTTCGTGGAAATAATCCCTCGGAAAGGGTCCGGAATTTCCTTAAGGAACTCCCTCCCCCACACACTTTTTATATTTATTATCTATATTCGAATTTTTTTTTTTCTAGGTTTCTTGCTATATCCTTTTTTCTAGATCTAGATTTCTAGATACCGATAAATTTTCTAGATCTGCTTTATTTTTACGGAGAACAGGGGTTAATTCATTACGCTCTGTTTGGAATAATAGCATGCACAAATAATCGTTTTGCAATATATTAATATTGCAGCTGTTTCAAAGGATAGCAATGCTAATGGTTATTTTCTTGTTAAAAAATTTTCCTTAACTGCTTCCTTTCTTTTCAAACTTCGCCACTTCGTGTTGTAACTGCCATAACAGCTCTCTGAGAATGACGTCACTCCCCAAACCAGTCAGACAACTTTCTTGGCGCAAAGCTCGAAACCAAAGCGGTTTGCTAGGAACGGTATCCCGTCGTGCCATTCAAAATCCTGAGCATGCGTATTTGTGCCTAGAAAAGAAGAGAAGGAAAAAGTGATTAGTTTTTCTGGCAACAGCAGAAACCTGAATTAAGGAGAAAATATTTTCTCTGCCTGCTAATCGGAATGAAGTTTTATTGAACTAATAAAAAATACTCCCTGAAGCAGCTGCTTGCTACAGAGATCTACAGATTTTATTTCATCTAATAATGCTGCTCTACAAATAGAGGCGTATCATGATCAGCTTGGGCCTGGTGTAATGTTTCTTTCATGGACCACTAGACTCACTTTTTAAAAGTTAATTAGAAAATGTGCATTGGCGATTTAATCCTTGCTTCATTTCAAAATATTCTCATTTGAATCTCTCAAGAACAATTCTATGGCTTTCCTAGAATTTACCCTATTTCTCCTATTTAACCATTGAATGTAACCTAATTAACTATTGATAACTCACAGCTCTGTTAAAAATGTATTCACTTCCTTACATTAAATAAGTGCTGATGTAATTTTGATACTCTCAAAGCAATTTTTTTTATAGCCTAGGACATTCGCCGCTTCAGAAGCTTTCATTTGACGTATAGCTTGCTATTTTCGGAACTCACGTTCTGAAGATATAGCGGAACAATAATTTTCATATTTTCCCCTTTTTTTAGAGGGAAGAAAGCATGGCGGGTCAATATTTTATAGCCTATGACACTAAGACTCCCCTCGTCACAAGCTTTCATTTCACACATAAATCATTAAGTTTCTCCATCTCGTTCGAAAGATATGGTGAAACAACTACGTATTTTGAGAAATCCACAAACCGACAAATGTCAAAGCGAAAAGCAATAGGAAGATAGGTAAAAATATATTTAGATCAGTTTTTTCATCGTATTTTTTGGGCCCACCTGCGCTCATCACTAATTGCAGTTACACCACCTGCACCACTAGATGAGATGCCTCTGTCTATAAATATCAAAATTTCAAAGAATTTGGGATCAGAATTGATATCGTGGATTTTTTTTAAGAAAAAGGTTTTAAGAAAACACTGAATTTAGTGTAAAGAACTATGATTAAATCGCTGCAACTCAATGAAAAAATTATTTAAAATTAAAAATGCAACTAGCAAGCATTTATATATCAGAATCCTTGTTCAAGTTATATGATGGACTTAAAAAATTCATGGAAAAAATATAAATACAAAAATCAATCGATTTGTACCGCAAGGTACAAAAGGGGCTATATTCCACACGACCCACGAGTATAAAACGAAGGGGGAGTCCACACGACCCACGAATATAAAACGAAGGGGGAGTCCACACGACCCACGAATATAAAACGAAGGGGGAGTCCACACGACCCACGAATATAAAACGAAGGGGGAGTCCACACGACCCACGAATATAAAACGAAGGGGGAGTCCACACGACCCACGAAAATAAAACGAAGGGGGAGTCCACACGACCCACGAATATAAAACGAAGGGGGAGTCCACACGACCCACGAATATAAAACGAAGGGGGAGTCCACACGACCCACGAATATAAAACGAAGGGGGAGTCCACACGACCCATGAATATAAAACGAAGGGGGAGTCCACACGACCCACGAATATAAAACGAAGGGGGAGTCCACACGACCCACGAAAATAAAACGAAGGGGGAGTCCACACGACCCACGAATATAAAACGAAGGGGGAGTCCACACGACCCACGAATATAAAACGAAGGGGGAGTCCACACGACCCACGAATATAAAACGAAGGGGGAGTCCACACGACCCACGAATATAAAACGAAGGAGGAGTCCACACGACCCACGAATATAAAACGAAGGGGGAGTCCACACGACCCACGAATATAAAACGAAGGGGGAGTCCACACGACCCACGAATATAAAACGAAGGGGGAGTCCACACGACCCACGAAAATAAAACGAAGGGGGAGTCCACACGACCCACGAAAATAAAACGAAGGGGGAGTCCACACGACCCACGAATATAAAACGAAGGGGGAGTCCACACGACCCACGAAAATAAAACGAAGGGGGAGTCCACACGACCCACGAATATAAAACGAAGGGGGAGTTCACACGACCCACGAATATAAAGTTAAAAATACAAAACTGAAACCAAATATATAAAACATGAGATGCTTTTCAATAAATAAATTTATTATTTAAATTTCTAATTCTGTAAAAAATAAAACCGGAATTAATTTTAACTTAAAAAAAAAAACGTTTAATATACGTATTTCGTTTGCGCTGAAAACATTGACCACAGACGTCTGAAATTCGAAACAGCAGGTAAAGGAGCGTTAATATTGTTATAAATTCAAAGAGATGAAAGCTTAGCGTGAGTTCATAAATAGCATATATGTATACCACTAAATAGCACATATGTATACCACTAAGTATAAATGATGCAATTTATTACAATGACACAATATTATTACAAATTAATCAATTTTATCTAAACATAAGTACTTCTTTTTCTCTTATATAAAGACAAACCACTTTGTATTGAATCTCATTTGAGACATTAAATAACCTTAACAAAACTTTATACCTTATACATGTGAAACGTTTAACATTAATCTCCCCTGATAGACGATGCAATAACAAACTTTACCGTTGATTCCTCTTCTCCAACGGAACCATGTTTCATCTTAAATCAAATAAGAGCAGTCCTTTTACATAGCATTACACAACACTAATTTAATACACTATCTCCTTCTTCCTTTTACTACTCCACTCTCTCTTTGCTTTCTTTCACACTTCTTGCTATTTTCAAAGCATTCTCGTTCTAAACAGTTAATAACGTTAATCGTCACGCTAAGCATAGCGTTCACGATACACCTGTCGCAAGACATTGTCGCAAGTTCATCTGTTGTAACACTATAGAAAAACTGCCATGGAATTTGCCCTCGGAATAAGCGGTTTTTACGTCATAAAACAGTTTATGACGTAGTTAAGTGAATTATTTAGTTCAGTGGTTCTCAAACTCTTTTGCTTCACGTAACCCGTGGAAATGTGTATGTAACTGGAGTACCCCTTGTATAGATAGATAAAACTATAGTTATAACAATGGTTATTTTTACTTTGTTACTAGATCTAGAGACTTTTGAGCTCTCACGGCGTACCAGAAAAAATTTTACCGCGTACCCCACGTTGAGAACCCCTAATTTAGTTTATAAAGGTGACTTTATTTAAGAATTTGTGGCAAGAGAAAGTTCAATTACGACTTTAAGTGGAACCCTAAGTGTTAATTAAGAAGTGTTCATTATTTGTGTATATATATATACATGAAATTTTGCAAACGAATATGAGTTGAAATTTTGGTCAATTTAAATTTATGTGATTTTATTATTGGTTGGTCCGAACAGTGTGTATTTTTATTTAGTTTATAATAGTGCATTTTATTCGTGCATAAAGTCGCTTAATGGCATTGCTCAGTTTATATAAATAAATTTGCAAATGCATTCGTTCGCTCTCCTACATTGAATTTAATATACTATCATAACTACTGCTGTCGGTTTAGTATAGGGGCCGATTTTAAGAAGATTCGTCAATTTTTATGTTTTATTGTAAGGGTCTTTAAAATTTCGGTTTCTTCTAGGGCAACGGGAAAAATGAATCCATCTTTAGTCTCTGACACAAGACCTGGATCTAGAAAAGAATCCAGGGGGGGGGGGGGGGTAAGAAACACAACCAAGCCCGAAATATGTGTGGAGGAGGGGGGGGGGTGGAGGCAAGAGACTAGATTTCCAGTCCACTGTTAGAAAACGTTACATGTAACTCGCACTCTCAGTACGTCTCTGGCTTGATGAGTAATTTATTTCTATCTTCCAAATTGATTAGTATACTCGTCTGCGGATCAAAGAGCCTTGGTTTCTAATCCCAGATAAGGCATGTTTTTCTTTCTTGCTTTGCCTTTCTGCTAAGGCCGGCCATAGACCTTCTATGTGGCATATTAAACTGACAGTATTATGTGACAAGCAGCTGCTTCACGGGTAATTTTTTTTCTTTTTACACTTTACAATTGGGAAGTAACAAAATTTCTAATTTCATTATAATCAATTTAGTTTTTCAAGAAATTTTATGTTTAGTAGTAGAATGTGGTAGCCAAAGGTTTTATATCAAGGCTGCCGAAGAGGCAAACCGAAAGAGCTAAGATTGCAAATATTTGTAATGTCCTTATAAATACAACGTTATTTTCTTGGAGTTTAAAGAGGTGGCTGAGTGGTTAGCGCGCTTGGCTACTGATCAAAAGGGATCTGGGTTCGAGCCCCGGGTAAGCTATGGATGGTATGTTGTCTTTACTACTGAGGTCTCGCCTTCCTGACAGATCTCTATGGCGTATTATACTGACAGGTTCCTGTGAGACCTGTCAGACCAAGCAGCTACTTGAGGGGCAATTTTTTACAGGACTTTTTTACTTTTAGAGTACGTGGGTTTACGCAATATCCCCATCTTTTTTCATCCGTATAAAAATAAAATGTAATTATTTTCTTTTATTCGAGAGTAGTTAGTTACAGATTTTTAATATACAATTGGGGATATTTTCCTTTACCCCATTTCCGATTGCACTACAATTTCACCGTGCCGACAACAAAAACAAAGAACGGAATTGAGATATTGAACCTCTAAAGTCATAAGATTTGGGTTGGGTTGGGTTGTTTTACCTCTGAGCCGCACTTTTTTGCACACCATGGGCTAAATGGCCAAGTCACATGGACCCCGAAGGCTCAGAGAAGGTTGGGGGAGGGGACCCACTGGAACAGCTGTTGGGAGACAGATGGTAGCCTCCCGTCAAGGCCATCCAGCGTGTTCTTTAACGTGCACAGGGTATGGCTCCCCCGCACACGGGCCACGGCTTAACGTCCCATCCGACGGACGGCGGCCTTTCCAAGCCCATCGGTGTCCCCTACTGACCGCGGGCAGGACGGGGAATTTTGCGGAGATAAATCTCAACGCTGACCCAGCTGGGACTCGAACCTGGGAACTACAGATTACGAGCCTGGCGCGCTACCGACTGAGCCCCCCCGACCCCCCATAAGATTTGGATTCTGTTATAAAACTAAAGTCTGAAGATGATTTTGTTAACTTTTTATAATATTAATTTGTACTTTTATAGTAACTTTCCAATAAATAAAATTTATATTAAATTATATGTCTATCCTTCTTTTATCTCCCCCCTCCCCTGACTCACACAACAAAATTGTTGGACGACCTTAGTGATTGGATGTGAATATTATCATTTTGATTCGTTTTTGATAGTATCGCAACTTTTATTTTAAAATAATTGAAAAAAAATTCTCCTCAAGCAGCTGCTTGCCACACATGTCTGACAGGAGCTTATTAGTTTAATATGCCATAGAGAACACCAGTTAGGAAGGCGAGAACTCAGCTGAAAAATAGCACATACGTTCATGCTTTATCCGGGATTCGAACCTACGTCCCTTATGGATATAAAGTAGAAATAGGAAACAACAAAAAACAGGTGTGATTTATTTTGTTCTACCCGTTCCGATATAAAAATTTTTTCACCGTTTTAGCTATTTTTAAAGAAGTTTCTGAAAAATATTTGTAATACATGAATGTTTTATATTTTTTTCGCCCCTTCGTTCCAGTTACTAGCAATCTCATAGGAGGGGAAGGGTATGTCCGCCTTCCCCCCAGAAAAAAAAGGAAGAAAGGAAGGAAACGAAAGAGAAAGTGAGAGTAATGTTATTCCTGGGACAGCTACTGCAGTCGAACCACCTCTTACTAGTGGCAAATGATTCCACAGTTTTTTACAGTTTGAGCTTGTTCCAGATCTTCGTATAGGGTAATTCCTCATATAGGGCCTTTCTTGAATAATATTATATTTGAACTTAACGGAATTTCGATTTCAATCATAATAGCTAACCTGGACCCAGTTAATTTTGTTGCCTGCAGTGTTTTTGCCTGCTGCATTTGTTTGCCTGGAACCTAAACTTTTCCGCTACTTAAAATTATTTATTTTCCAATTGTTCTTACTGTTTAACTTGCTAGTCCTAAATTATTGCCCACATCAAATTGCCGTTTACCAGAATCAACGCTGACCAAAACGTCTGATTTAGTTTCTAAACTCAGACTTTTCCTTTCCTTCTTACCGACACGTTGATGCTCTTGGACCCATTATTGACACAACTCAAAAAACGCTTACTTAGCTGGAATTCTGCATTTAATTCTGAGTGGCTATAAACTTTGTAAAGTGTCACTATATTGTGCTTTACAAGAAAAAGTATGCATTTACTTTTGGAAATTTCTATTAATCAACGTATACATTAGGATTCTTGATAAATCTCACCTAATGGAGCAGTTTGAAATGGGTGCTGCATATTTTACTGTGTTTTGTCGTCATCCACAACTTTTTTTCCTTATTGCACACGTCTTATATTTATTAACCATCGCTCTAATAATGACTGGTTAATAGGAAATATATAAACATAATCAATAATTCAGTTTAGGATTATTTTATACATAAATTGAAGCTTTAAACGAAGCTACAGGTAATAAATGCATTTACTATTGATTAATAGTATTCGTCAACTAAAAATTAGAAATAAAAGCAGAAATTAAATAAGCTTACTAAAAGAAATTAAGAGGTTAATCTCTTAATAATCTTGTTATAATGATTTGCGTTCCTACTGATTTGGTTGGTTGTTGGTTTTATCTCTGTGCGGTACTTTTTGCACACAATGGGCTAAATGGCCAGGTCACAAGGACCCCAAAGGCTCAGAGAAGGTTGGGGAAGGGGGACCCACTGGAATAGCTGTTGGGAGACAGATGGTTGCATCCCGTCAAGGCCATCCAGCGGGTTCTTTAACGTGCACATGGTATGACTCTCCCCGCAGACGGGACCACGGCTTAACGTCCTATCCGACGAACGATGGGCTTTCCAAGCCCATTGGTGTCCCCTATTGACCATGGGCAGGGCGGGGAGTTTTGCGGAGATAAATCTCAACGCTGATCCAGCTGGGACTCGAACCTGGTCCTACAACTGAGCATGTTTGAATCATGTTTTATAATCATTATATAAAATATATTTTAACTACGTTAAAAATGCTTTACTGGCGTCGTTTCTGCCCAATTTGCTCTGCTCCGTTGTTGTTCATGGTACGGTTGCTATATCTACCTCTAGTATGTATAGAACTCTGTGGTTGAGACCGCGCTATCGTGAGGTATAGTTACGATATGATGACAGCGTTATAGCGGATTAGCTCTCAGCGAACCGTGTTATAACGAGATATTGCTGTATATATATATGTTGCACTACTTGCCGAGAATAATTTCTGAAACGAAAAAAGTATAACTGTTATAATAATAGCGGTCGAGTTGGGTTCGGTTATTTTACCTCTGAGCGGTACTATTTTGCGCACAATGGGTTAAATGGCCAGGTCACAAGGACCCGAGAGCTCAGAGAAGGCTACGAGCCAGGCGCACTACCTACCGAACCACCCCGGCCTTAATAGTGATCGGAGCTTAACTTTTAATAGGGGTGTAGTGTCGGGAGCGTAATCTTTCTTTGAGGTGGACCAATTTTTGAGAGGAATGCTCATAATGGACGCCGTTTCAATTCCCAATATTTATGCAAATTCCTTGGCTTTTGTGTCAATAGGTACATATGTTACGTCATTACGAATGAATTTAATATTTCTAATTATAAGGATGTTTTCCTTGCACCCCTACTCTTAGCTGCTTCCCTTGGTTCCATGGAATCTTCGCTACGGCATTATATAATTTTTTTATTTATTTATTTATTTTTTTTTTTGAGGGGGGGGGGGAGAGTAGCAGCTCTTAAAAATGAAACTTATTGGAATTCTCTGACTCCTTCACTTAGCTACTTAACCTCGAGGGAACCTCCCCCTCCCCCCTCCTTGGGGGCGGGAGGTCTCAGTTGGTAGCGCGCCAGGCTCGTAATCTGCAGTTCCCAGGTTCGAGTCCCAGCTTGGTCAGCGTTGAGAGTTATCTCCGCAAAACTCCCCGCCCTGCCCACGATCAGTAGGGGACACCAATGAGCTTGGAAAGCCGCCGACCGTCGAATGGGATGTTAAGCCGTGGCCCCGTATGCGGGAGAGACATAACCTATGCACGTTAAAGAACTCGCTGGATGGCCTTGACAGGAAGCTACCACCTGTCTCCCAACAGCTGTTCCAGTATATCTCCTCCCCCAACCTTCTCTGAGCCTTCGGGGTCCTTATGACCTGGCCATTTAGCCCACTGTGTGCAAAAAAGTGCCACTCATAGGTAAAACAACCAACCCCCCTCCTTGAGACTGCCGCTGTTAATATATGTAAATAGGTGGTGCGGATAATGATATGCATTGGCATATCCAAGGAGAGAGGGAAGGATTATAACTAGATCCCTGCGCGGATGCTGAATCCGTATTTAAAAGCTCTCGGCGGATAAAATATTAACTTTAATGTGGATAGCGAATAAAACCTCGAATAAAAAAAATTGATGTTAATGCTCATAGCGGATGAAGTCTCGTATTTGATAAGATATGCCGAAACATGAGCAAACATTATTGCATTATTGATGGCTGACTTCAGTGGAAAAAAAACTGCTTGAGATAACATTAAAAGAAGCCTAATTTGAAAATCCAATCGTGATATTCACTCTAAAAGGGGAAAAAAAAGTCCATTGGGATAAAGCCATAAATTTAAAAAAAATTATCCGATGTGAAAATAGATAGATGAAGCAATTTTTTCTTGGCAAAGCAGAATATAAATTCAAAAATTATTGGAGTGTTGCATAGAAAACGAGAATTAAAATTAATCGAATGAAAATTTCAGTCACTGAAATCACGAAGTTTTAGAGAAGTGCTACTGGGAAATAAAAAGGAATCTACTCCCATAATCGCCGATAACTGCATTTAAAAGAGAAATTAATTCCGAAGACTATGTGTGGCAGCAATAAACAATCTTTCATGTTGTGCTACATAGTAGTGGTGTAAGATGACAAAAGGAAGGTCAAGTTTTGGTAAGCGGAGGAATAAGACTCACACTCTCTGCTGACGCTGTGGGCGCAGCAGCTATCATATACAGAAGTCAAAATGTGCTCAATGTGGATATCCAAATAAGAGACAGCGGCATGATAATTGGAGTGTAAGAGGTAAAAGGAGGAAGAGCACAGGAACAGGAAAACTCAGGCACTTAAGGGGGCGGGGGGGGGGGGGGGGGCTCAGTCGGTAGCGCGCCAGGCTCGTAATCTGTAGTTCCCAGGTTCGAGTCCCAGCTGAGTCAGCGTTGAGATTATCTCCGCAAAACTCCCCGCCCTGCCCAAGGTCAGTAGGGGACACTGATGGGCTTGGAAAGGCCACCGTCCGTCGGATGGGACGTTAAGCCGTGGTCCCATGTATAGGAGAGCCATACCCTGTGCACGTTAAAGAACACGCTGAATGGCCTTGAAGGGAGGCCACCATCTGTCTCCCAACAGCTGTTCCAGTGGGTCCCCTCCCCCAAACTTATCTGAGCCTTCGGGGTCCATGTGACCTGGCTATTTAGGCCATTGTGTACAAAAAAGTCTGCTCAGAGGTAAAACAACCCAACCCAGGCACTTAAGGAAGGGTTGGCGAAGATTTAGACATGGTTTCAGAGAAGGCGGCCAGGCATAAGCATTGAAGCGTCAGCAGCACTTCCCAAATACCTGGAACTACATTATTTTATATATTTATTTAACCTGGAACTACATTATTTTATATATTTATTTAACCTGGAACTACATTATTTTATTTAGATAGTGAACAAAAATAAATAATTACTAAGTATTTGCGAATTAGAATTTAGTAAATTTTTGTCTAAATTTCGTAAAGCATATTTTTACTAACAAAAGATTTTTTAGTTTTTACATTATATTTTTCCAGATTTTAAGTAGTCATTAATAAACAATTAGACTGATTTGCAAAAGCTCAATGGTTATTAAGTAGGCTTTATGTTGTTTTACCTCTGAGCGGCACTTTTTTGCACACCATGGGCTAAACGGCCAGGTCACAAGGACCCCGATGGCTCAGAGAAGGTTGGGGGAGGGGACCCACTGGAACAGCTGTTGGGAGACAGATGATAGCTTCCGGCCAAGGCCATCCAGCGTGTTCTTTAACGTGCACAGGGTATATATATTAAGTAGGCATTATACGCGAATGCTGATAGTTTTGCGGATGAGACATTGCAGATGCGATAGGACTTCTGCTATCCTCTCAGGGCTCTAGTTATACCTCCTCTCCCTAGAATACTTTTAGAGCGTACAGTCGCTCAGAAAAGTATCCGAACACTATGTTTGATTACAGAATTCAGAAAAAATATCTGGCAACGATTTTTTTAGAAAATAGTGTTCTGGCAACCTTCGTGTAAACACTATGATTGGTTACAGAATTCAGAAAAAATATCTGGAGCGTGTACAGCAACTGTACACGCTCCAGTTACCGTTCACAGCAAACTGGAGCGTGTACAGTTACTGCACACGCTCCAGTTTGCTGTAAACGGTAACTGCACACGCTCAATATTTCTATGAGTGGGCTCACACGATCCAGGTTTTTGTGAGCTCATACGATCCAATGTGCTGTGAACATTAACCGCAACCGCTCCAGTTTGCTGTGAACGATTTTTTCTGAATTCTGTAATCAACCATAGTGTTCGGATACTTTTTTGAGCGACTGTACATTTTTTAAGGCAGTCCACAAATATCAGAGATTGAAACATGTCAAAACCACTCTATTGGAAGTTTCTGGGTAATCTACCGATGATATATCTTCGGAACAAAAATGCATATGAGTTTTGTCGGAATTAGTCAGGCGGATTTATTCTGCAGTATTTGATATGGAGTTACGCAAAATCGAAAATGATTTTTAGCCAAGGGAGATGGTTTAAAGGGGAAAAATACTATTACATGTACATTTTTATTCAAAATGTTTGTCACGGCTTCTTAAAATCGGAAATTTAGGATTGCATTATTTCTTAACAAGAAGATTTACAATTTCTCATAGATCTGTATATGACATTTGCTATCGTAGAAATGGAGCAAGGGTTGGCTCCATCGATAGCTCATCAGGTTCATAATCTGTAGTTCCCAAGTTCGGGTCCCAATTGTGGCAGATTTGAGATCTATCATCGCTAACCTCCACCCTGTCTATCCTCGGTGAGAAAAGGGATACTGTGGGCTTCGAAAGTGGCCGTCCCTTTCGGATGGGGCGTTAAATCTTGACCCCATATGCAGGAGAGCCATATCCTATGCATCATCTGTCTTCTCCAGCTGTTCAGTGGATACCTTCTCCTAACCTACCCTGAGTCCTTGTGAAGTGGCCATTTAGTTCATTGTGTGCAAAAAAATTGCCGTTCAGAGGTTGGGTTGTTTTACCTCTGAGCGGCACTTTTTTGCACACCATGGGCTAAATGGCCAGGTCACAAGGACCCCGATGGCTCAGAGAAGGTTGGGGGAGGGGACCCACTGGAACAGCTGTTGGGAGACAGATGGTAACCTCCTGTCAAGGCCATCCAGCGTGTTCTTTAACGTGCACAGGGTATGTCTCTCCCGCACACGGGGCTACGGCTTAACGTCCCATCCAACGGACGGCGGCCTTTCCAAGGCCATCGGTGTCCCCTACTGACCGTGGGCAGGGCGGGGAATTTTGCGGAGATAAATCTCAACGCTGACCCAGCTGGGACTCGAAACTGGGAACTACAGATTACGAGCGTGGCGCGCTACCGACTGAGCCACCCCCCCCGTTCAGAGGTAAAACAGCTTATCTTTGGAGAGGCAAACCAATACTCCCGATCTCTACATTTGTGTATCATTTCTTCCGTGCTTAGTCCTGTCCATTCCTTTATGTAATCCATTTAGCTTCTTCATTTCCTTTCCTAATGTTTTTGCCAAAATGTTTCATGTTCACAGCAACATTTGTCTAAATAAGGGGACATCTAATTTTGTTCAATTGCAATTCTGTTTCCTAAATTTAATCACCAGCAGTAGCAGACTAATGCTTGATGGCTGCGCATATCCTCTGTAATTTAATTTGTTTTAAACTGTTATTTTAATACCCTCTAAAAGTATTATAGTACCTTTTGCATCAAAACCAGAAGCGAAGCTGCAATGCCTACATGTTCGCAATGGACTCAGTGCTGCCCTCTGTTGGTGCGCAATGCGATATCGTTGATTGATAAGCAAAAGCAACCGGAGATGAACAACGAGTGATTTATAGCTCCACTTAATACATTCTCTTTTAAAAGGCAATTTAAATCTGGGTTTTGTAGTAAAGCAAATTCATCATCTACGAGTCAAGAAGTTTGAGTAAACGCAACTGCTGCAGATTTTGTAGTTAATGATGGGGAATGATTTTTCATGATGAAAAATTAAATTTCAACTCTTTGAGATATTAAATTTAAAGACTGAAAATAAATGCCAAAGAATGTCACATTTTAATATTTTTGCAACGCAACTTCCGAACCAACTAGCTAATATTATGAATGAATTTAGTATATTACAGAACACATTTTGAAATTTTGTTTTTCTGCCATTCTGTCTTGCATTTGATTAAACGAAATTGCAAACGAGAATAGTAGAGAGAAAACAGTAAGGAGTTTCAATGTTTCATGAAAGGAATGTTATTTGACAGTAAGGCTCAAATCTCCAGCAATAATTGGTTCTTTCGACCCCTTCTTACGGATATTGCACATTAGCAATCCTCTAGGAATCAACTGATGGGGCGGGGGTGGCTCAGTCGGTAGTGCGCCAGGCTCGTAATCTGTAGTTCCCAGGTTCGAGTCCCAGCTAGGTCAGCGTTGAGATTTATCTCCGCAAAAATTCCCCGCCCTGTCCACGGTCAGTAGGGGACACCGATGGGCTTGGAAAGGCCGCCGTCTGTCGGATGGGACGTTAAGCCGTGGCCCCGTGTGCGGGAGAGCCATACCCTGTGCACGTTAAAGAACACGCTGGATGGCCTTGACGGGAGGCTACCATCTGTCTCCCAACAGCTGTTCCAGTGGGTCCCCTCCCCCAACCTTCTCTGAGCCTTCGGGGTCCATGTGACCTGGCCATTTAGCCCATGGTGTGCAAAAAAGTGCCGCTCAGAGATAAAACAACCCAACCCAAATCAACTGATGTTCGCAGGTTCGATGCTTGGAAAGGCAGCCGTTCTTCGAATGACAAGTCAAATCATGGCCAGATGTGTTGGAGAGCGATACTCTGTGTACATTAAAGAACACGCTGGATGGCCCAGATGTGAAGATTCCATCTGTCTACTAACAATTGAATGAAATTTGTTTGCGTAATAAGCTGTTAGGAGACAGATGGAAGCCTCCATCTGGGCCATCCAGCGTGTTCTTTAATGTACACTCAATGGGATGATTTAATTTAGACTTTAATTTAGACTCAACGGGATGAATCAGATTTAAACTTTCGGATTAAAGAAAACGATTTTTTTTAAACGAAATTTGTTGGGTAATAAGAAAATTCGATTTTTTTTAATCCGTAAGTTCAAATCCGATTCATCCCGTTGGGTGTAAATTGTTCATGATTTCCTATAAAATATCTATTTTCTTATTTTCTGACATGATCGAAACAGAAATATTTTTCTTTTGAAGATTGATTCTTTCATTGAAAGTATCGATCTAACGTTTTGAGCATCATCAGTGCAACGTGGAAGTTGTTTGCTTGGATTTTTTGGGTTTTTTACCTCTGAGCGGAACTTTTTTGCACACAATGGGCTAAATGGCTTGGTCACAAGGACCCGAAGGCTCAGAGAAGATTGGGGGAGGGGATTCACTGGAACAGCTGTTGGGAGACAGATGGTAGTCTCCCGTCAAGGCCGTCAAGCGTGTTCTTTAACGTGCGCAGGGTGTGGCTCTCCCGCACACGGAGCCACGGCTTAACATCCAATCCGACGGACGGCGGCCTTTCCAAGCCCATCGGTGTCCCCTACTGACCGTGGGCAGGGCGGGAAGGCCCAACAGCTGTTTTATGATGAAACTCGGTCTCATCATAAACAAATGCCATCATTTGTTTATGATGAGACCGAGTTTCCTCTAGTTAAAATTTGATGAAAATCGCTAGAGGACATGATGGCAAACAGAAAATGATTACGAGGGTTGAATTCGGCCCACGAGTTTATGTTGTGCGTATTGTTTTGCAGGTGAGCTCTAGGACAAATACTTTTATTTAATTTGTCACAAACAGTGGCGGTGCTGTGCATCTGTGTGTGGTGGTGGGAGGTCCCATTTAAGAGATTTAATTAATTATCTCAGTGCTTGATTGATGGCCTGCTATAAAACCTGTACTGAATCCTTTACTACATTTGCTAAATGTAAAATGTAGTGTGTGTGGGGGGAGGATTGCAGTACATCGGGGATTTTAAATCAATGGCTCCAATTTGTTTAGCCAGTCTTCATCCTACCTCGATTGCTACGTCCAAGACTCCAACCAGTGTAGTCAACCATTCCTGAAGTTAATTTGTGCAGTTGCCGAAGGAGATCAGGTTTTGGTTTCTAGAGAAAAAAAAAGAAATCAAATTCAATGTATATAATATTACTATATCCCAGATACTAAATAAAAACAAAATGCTCCAAAAATTCTTCAGTATTTTTGACGCTCTCAAATATGCTGCATCACTCCATACTAATTTTTTCTTTAATTTATATGATTTGCATTACGCTAAACAGTAACAGTTGACAAATACTGCAATTGATAATTCATAGAGGTAGAGTTAATCCGTCGAAAAATAGCCCCTTGGCAAGCAGCACCCCTTCGCGCTATAGTAGCTACGCCCCTGAACAAAATGGATGCCGCTAAACCAATTTTCAATATTTCATATTAATGGCCAGGGGCGGCAAATTTACAAAGGACCGTTGGTTCAATAAAGTTCATCGAAGTACGACCTATTTTTCAACAGATGATTTTCAATTGTTTTAAAAATGACATTAAATTTAGCTAAATTAAGATTACATTTGGAGATAATAGCTAAATTAATGATTAATATATAAGATATCAGACTATATTAATATATAAGATATCAGACTTGGAGAAAGGAGGAGGCAAAGTCTAAGTTCGCTCCGGCCGGAAAAATAGCTAGCGCTGTTAATGGCGATACAAAATTTCAAATCATCATAATAAATAATAACCACATCCGGGCAAATAGATGGCGAACTGACGGGTGGACACTGATAGAGAGTACATGTGTTTCTTCTGTGGCATGCTGACAGCAGCACATTCTCTCATTCCCAGTGGCTTCATTACTATGAAAGCTATTGAGTTTTATCTATGTTTTAACAGAGTTCGGCCCCCTGTGGTTCCCAGATACTAGAGCAAATTGTCCCTAATTTCGCATCCAGGTTTCCCCTGTGTGATTCCATGTTGTGAAAAAATTCGGTGCCTATTTATAAAGGGATGGCGTTTAGAACCTCGAATGTGGAGGTGCCCGAGAGCGTGGAAATGGAGGTGGGGGGGGACTCACTGTAGAAAAAGTTTTCAACTTACGAATGGAAAATTCTCATGCAGCTCATTAAATAAATTGAATTACAGAAATGCATAAATAGAAAATTTAATATGCGTTATATAAATACCTGTTTATTTTAGTGTTAATTTAAGTTATTTATTAACTTAAGCAAAAACATGAGATGTGTATGAAAGTACAAAGTACATTATATTGATTGTCATAGACCATAGAGTGACAGAATGAAGCATCGGGCCACTTAGCCAGCCGATACCTTCTTCAACGAAATTATGCCAATGACATTGATGAAATAGAGATTATCAATCAGTTGAAACTGGAGCTCGGAAGCTAGTAGAACAGTTCTTGAGAAAGAAAATATGAACCTAGTACAAGAAATTCTTAGGTCTTTTGAACCTTCGTGGATAAGTATAATCATAATTAACTATGGTAGAAATAAGCTTATTAGGATGAGATGCCGCATTCTCAAAGAATTTCTTGGCAAGCTTGACAACACATTCATGGATCGTATTGATGTTTATAGAGTTACAAACAAATCATGGGGCTGCTACAGCTGATCGCAACACTTTGTTCCGAAACCGGCTACAGCTTTTTCGTCCCGGCTACAGCTTTCTGATAGATGTCAATTACAATAGCCGCATACAGGAGCTGCATAAAGTAGAATAGGCTTGATGACCATTTTGTAAATTAAGACTTTGTTATTGATTGAAAGATCTGAATTTCGTGAAAGAAGAGTGAATAGCTTGAACTGAAGGTTTCTTGCTTTATCGAGGGTGTCAGTGATGTGAATATCACAGTTTAATCTCTTATGAATCGTGACACCAAGATACTTGGCCATGTCTTTCCATACAATTTGTTTATTAAAGATTTGGCAACGTAGAATGTGATGCAATCTCTTGTGGGTGCAGAGCACCGCTACACTTTTCTCAGCATTAATTTTAGTGCGCCATTTCACACACCATTTTTCAAAGTTCAACAGTCTCTCTTGCATTCTTCTGATTATTATCATTAGCGAAATCGAAGATGCCAGGAAGGCTGTATCGTCTGCACAGAGAGCCGTTTTCGCCTTGTCAATCTTGGAGAAATCTGAAATAAAAATGTTAAATAGAATCGGACCAGGGAGCGAGCCCTGAAACACTTCAGCCGAGATTCCTTTGACAGTCGTTTTACTGATTGCGAAATATTTTACTCAATAAATGTTCGAAAAAAATCGAACTTCAACTGTTCTGAGCCCCCCCGTAAATGTTGAGTGCCTTACTTTGTGAATGAAGAAGTTATCAATGGAGGAATTTGTTTCATTCCCGCCAAACTTTAGACGGGCGGTGTGCTAGAAATTATAATTATTTGATGAGAAAATTAATGTTAATTAGAATGAAAATACTAAAATTAATTCATAGAAATACACCGAAAATCCTGTCGTCTTGCCTTATACGAAACCTCAAACTCGTCTACTTGCTTTGAAATCCGAAACAGTTGTCTTTCTATATTTTTTTAGACACATATATTATGTCCGATACTAAAAACAGATTTAAAAGAAAATAACTATAAAATCTTATTGCAAATGAATATCATTTTAACCTTTCCTGTTCGGTGAAAAAATTTAGTCAGACGCGGATTGACAAGGGACGCTGAGCTCTATAGCGACCGGGGCCCTCAGTGTCACGGGCCCCTGAGACCTCATAGAAGCAGAATGTTTTTAATAATTATTATTATTTCACCCAAATTCCACAGAATTGGGGAAAACCTGTTTTAAGCGCCAAGATTCAATATTTATTCTGCTAATCTGTGGCGAACGATTAGCAGAATAAATATTGAAATCTTGAAAAATAGAACGATTTGTTTCGCAGTACAAAGCCTTCCTGCTACAGATGCGTCCCTGAAGAAAAAAAAAGCGCCAGTCCGCCCCTGAGTTTAGTAATTGAGAAACCCTAGTCAAATCTTATTCTCAGACCCCCTTCTCCCCCAACACACACAAACTGAATTCTCGAACCCTCCACGAAACTAAATTCTCGGACTCCCCCACCCCTTCCCCCATCCAGAAATAAAATCCTGGTTACGTCCCTGGTATTATATAAATATACGTGGTGTTTCTTATGCATATTGTACTAAGAAAGATGATTTGAAATGAATAAATCGTATGTCCACTGTTATTGGATCTAGGTCTGTTGTGGGCTCTGAAAATTCAAACAAATAAATTAACTTGCTTATGCTAAAATAAACAAAAACTGAATTTTGACCTCTGTGGCAAGCAGCTGCTTGAGGGGGTATTTTTTTTTATAAATATCTCTTCATTTCAATGTATTTAACAAAAATCATATAGCATTTAGTTATTAACTTAAGTAAAAACTCGAGATATGTACGCTGGTAGTAGATTATACTGATTGTGCTGTATTTTACTCAAAAAAAATGTTGGGGAAAAAAATCGAGGTTTGATTGTTTTATGTTATTTATGAGTGTCGAAGCCCTAGGTGAGTACCTCATACGCCTACGCCAGGGGTTCTCAATGTGGGGTACGCAGTACATTTTTTTTGGGGTACGCCGTGAGAGCTCAAAAGTCGCTAGATCTAGTAACAAAGTCGCTAAGTTGGCAACACTGCTGAGCAAAAATGTCATTTTTTTGTGTTTATCGATATATGTAATTTATGAATACAAAATTTAATGTGTGTGTGTATATATATATTTTATTTTCTTCCCATTGTTATATTATAACTATAGTTTTATCTGTACAAGGGGTACGTCAGTTACGTACACATTTCCAGGGGGTACGTGAAGCATAAAAGGTTGAGAACCACTGCCCTAGGCGATAAAATGCCACTTGATATATGCATGATTGCTGTATTCTCAACTGCGCTCATCAATGAACGACTCCACCTAAATATTTAACCCCCCCCCATCCCCCCAGATCCGGCCCTGTACTATTGTCTTGAAAACAGTCAGAATATAAAATGGCGAGCCCACAGGATAAAGCTATTTACATAGGGTGGGTTTTGAAACCAAATCGAATATTCTAGTACAGAGAAAATTTTTCTACACAGTTCAAACTACGACCCACCATCCCATAGCAACATCAGAGCATGTCAAAAGAAATCCCGAAACTGGCAGTAGTATTGCCAGTTTCAGAATGGGCAGATCAAGCACATTTGACATGCCTTGAGCTTGAACATTAGTTAGATATTCGCTCATATTGAAGTGTATTAACTTTGTGGGTAAAAACTTCTTACGTTGGATTTACACATAGATACGTTACAAAGATACGTGGGATACCATATATCTTCACAGTAAGTAGTTTTTTAATTCAATTTTGAAATTGGTTAAGGACTTCTGGCCCACCCTTCATATCGTGTGGTATGGTATCAACTAAAGGTCTCTCCTTATGTTCTCGTTTTATTGCTTCACAGCGATAGCTCATGGGATTTCAATATTTTGCTTTAAGTATTTTGTCAAATCGCGTCACATAAACGAATTGGCTGAGCTCAAGAACATGTAGTAATATCACAGGATGAATGTCAAATCATTTTATTGCTCAAATGTCTATATTAGAGATGAGTACAGGGCCCAAAAATTTGAATCCGATCTAGAACAATTGTATGATTATTGACACCAGGCTAGATTATAAGAAAGCAATTACTCTGAATAATAATTGTTTCAATAAAAACAATATTATTAGATTATAAGAAAGCAATTACTCTGAATAATAATTGTTTCAATAAAAACAATTTCTGGCTCGGGCTCGAAAATTTGAGCCCGAACTCATATCCAGCAAAAACATTTCGCCTATAAAACACAGTTCAGACTACAATCCATGCTTTCGTTGCTTTCCATCGCTTTTAAAATAATAAATTCTAAGAATGTTGTTTAATATTCCGAATTAGCGTTTCTGAAGGCCATACGTATGGTAACGAATCTTTATTAAAGCGTCAGCAAATAAATTTGGTTGATTTTAACAGTACTATTTTGAATAAATAATAAGTACAGGAAATGAGAACATGAGAAACACAACTTGGAATTCTTTCTGCGGATCTCGGCTACATTCTAAATTACACGTGATTTCTGATACTTATTGCTTGTAAAAATAAATATGCGATTAACAAAGAAGAAAATAAAACTCTTTTAATATTTACTGCATTATTTTACACAACTGAAAACGTAAATCCGAAAGTAAAATATTTTTAACTCTACTTCATAATTTGCTGCTGAGCATTTAAAATCCATTCTATCGAGTCTTAAATCCGACGGCAGTTTTTTTAAGCGCTCTGAAGAGTTGAAAAAGTGAAACTTCTAGATGGCTGTAAAGGAAAGAGAGAAACATTCTGTATGTACTGAACATACGCTAACATGAGGTATTGAAGCCGGTAATTACATAGCTCCAGCCGGTACCTAATAGGGTCAAGGCTGCAGGAAAAAAGCGCAAACTTTGCCGTCTTGGGTCTGCTGTTGCACACGTCAATAGGACAGTTGTTTGAAGACTTGCTAGTGGTGAATTCTCAAGGACATCTCCATCATATCCCCACTGTCCTACTTTTCGGATCATTTAATAAGGACTTTAAAGAGTACAAAAGCTACTTTGCTTTATCATTTATGAGTTTAGAAAACTCCTTATCCCATCGTTAATTATAGAATGCATAAGTAAATAAGTGTAGAAATGCATTACAGGAAAAAAACTAATATTTCCAATTATACAGTATTTTTCATTGCTAAATGAAGGCAGTTTATAAAGTTTTTCACTAACAATCTTTGTTTTTTTGCGTTGTTCAGAAACTTGATAATGCTTGATTTTGAATTAGCTTCCAGTTATATTTATTGGGAAATAAACATTATTTTTCTCTATCTGAAAAGCGACAAAAAAAAATAAAAATCCTTGTTAAAAAAGCTTCACAAGTTGTTCAAAATAAGTTCGAGCCCCGGACAAGACATGGATGTTTGTGTTGTTTTTCTGCTGAGTGCCCGCCATCTTCATCGACCGTCTCCTATGGTGTATAAACTGACAGGCTGTTATCAGATCTCTGTGGCAAGCAGCTGCTTGAGGGAATTAAAAATTTTTTTTTATTTAACTTTATGCTAGGAATTTCAGGGGAAGGTTGGGTTGGGTTGTTTTACCTCTGAGCGGCACTTTTTTGCACACCATGGGCTAAATGGCCAGGTCACATGGACCTCGAAGGCTCAGAGAAGGTTGGGGGAGGGGACCCACTGGAACAGCTGTTGGGAGACAGATGGTAGTCTCCCGTCAAGGCCATCCAGCGTGTTCTTTAACGTGCACAAGGTATGGCTCTCCCGCACACGGGGCCACGGCTTAAGGTCCCATCCGATGGACGGCGGCCTTTCCAAGCCCATCGGTGTCCCCTACTGACCGTGGGCAAGGCGGGGAATTTTGCGGAGATAAATCTCAACGCTGACCCAGCTGGGACTCAACCTGGGAACTACAGATTACGAGCCTGGCGCACTACCGACTGAGCCACCCCCGCCCCCAGGGCAAGGTTGGCTCAGCCGGTAGCGCGATAGGCTCGTAATCTGCAGTTCTCAGTTTCGAGTCTCAACTGTAAAAATAAATACCCCCTCAAGCAGCTGCTTGCCACAGAGGTCTTACAGGTGCCTGTCAGTTAATATGCCATAGTAGAAGGTCTGTGAGGTTGGCAGGACCTCAGCAGAAAAACAACACGAACATCCATGCCTTACCTGGGGCTCGAACCCGGAGTCCCTTAGATTAGTAGCCAAGCGCGCTAACCACTCAGCCACGGGACGGCCTACCTGCTTTGATATTTATCTCCTCTAGATCCTGTTCTGCTCTAGAGGAGAAAGGGAACAGAGTTGGGCTTGGAAAGGTCACTATTGTCTAATGAGACGTTGAGCTGTGGCCCCATGTGCAGCTGAGCCATACCCATGCTCTTTGGTCTTGACGGGAGACTTCCAACTGTATCATAACAACTGTCCAGTGGATCCCTTTCCCCAACTTTCTCTGAGCTCTTGGGGTCCTAGTGACTTCGCCATTTAGCCATTATGTGCAAAAAAAAAAGTCGTAAAAGAACCCGACGCTAGAAACTCGAAACATTGTCATGCGGCTGTCAACGCTGATCTATCACACTCCAATCGTGAAAACATTTTAGTGGGAGAGGAGGGAATAGGGGGTGGGGAGGGGATAGTCAGGACCGGATTTCCCATAAGGCACGTGAGGCATTTACCTAGGGATGCCAGCATTAATCCAGATGCAGCACTCTCTCCTGACAATGTGAACTTTTAAAAGAATGTGGATTGTGAGTATATACACTATATCGATAAATATATTAGAATACGTACCCAGAAATTTCTAATGGGCAGGTTTTTGACATGTTTGAGTATGATTTTTTTTCTTAACGTCTTAATATGTGGTTTTTTTAGAGATTTACGTAGAAAATATACATTATTCAAGCCATCAAAATCAATCACCAGGTTGGTGAGGTTATAATGTACAGTGAAGTGGCACACCCAAATACACTACTGCACTGTATTACCAAATGTATTGGCATACTCCCATGTGAATGGAAAACTATATTTAAAACCCCTAACTTTGAATATAATCTTTTTCACAGAAAAAATGTAGCATGAGGCAAATTATAGATCTCAATCAAATTTATTCAAAATTCAATTTTAGAAAATATTTATTTAATATTTGAAAGAGTTATTGAAGCTGAAATATTTGACAACAGAGACTTCTATTATGCTAGTTCTAAACACTCTAAAACTGTGTTTATATATATTTGTGTTTTTGTTTTAAAAATTAAGTCCTTGTTTTTGTTCTGCAAGATTCTAAGTAATTGGCTCAGAGTTGTGGTGTTTAACAATTTATTAAATAAACTGAAATTTATTTTAATATTTAGGCCTGTGCCGTCCCGTGGCCGAGTGGTTAGCGCGCTTGGCTACTGATCTACGGGACCTGGGTTCGAGCCCCGGGTAAGGCATAGATATTCGTGTTGTTTTCTGCTGAGGTCCTGCCATCCTCTCAGATCTTCTACTGTGGCATATAAACTGACAGGCTCCTGTCAGACCTCTGTGGCAAGCAGCTGCTTGAGGGGGTATTTATTTATTTTTTTTATTTAGGCCTAAAGTATACAAAATGTGAAGTTTTTATCTCTTAATACACAATACACACATTTAGAAAAGGCTGATGTCCCAAATTTATGCTTTTCGCATAAAAATAGAGATAATATTTTACAAGATTTTACTGGTTTTTTTTCATGCCAAGAACCGGATTCCTAATAAAAACTGGAGTCAGCTTAGAGTTAGCACAATTTACACACTCCCAAAGCAAAAAAGGCGAGGAAGAAAAACGTAAATTTGAAAATGATTAATTCGGTTTTTAAATGCTACTGCCATGTATGATATTAATTTTTGGATTTTTTTGCAATATTTGGTAACAAACTTATATTACCAAGGCCTAAAATTCCTGCATCAATTTGGAATACATTATTTCTTTTCTAAATGGTCGTGAAAGAGAAATATTTGCCATTGTTCTATACGAAATTGCAAACTGTTGCACATAACGGCACACTACCAGTGTTGCAGTCGAGCCAGGTTTCACCATGATGACACTCTACTAATTTAATCGTTATTTTGTTGGATTATTTAAAGATTTTGAAGGAATACACGGACAGACGGGAATGAATTGCTGCTGAATTTACGTTCAGGGACGCTTAAAACGCGTATTTTCGTTGAAATCTTGAAATTATTATTAAAAGAAAAAAAAAAATACAATATTTCCTCTATATCGCTATATCATTCCTTTATATCCTTTCTATCGTCGTCGGGGTAAAAAGCGCCCAAGATTACACCACTGTGCGCTACCTCTTCGTATGCATAGGGGCACTTGAAGCGTAAATTTGGAACTGCTAGTTGCAGTGAAAATACTCTATGTATATTGTATATGTATATATGAGTTGCAATTCACTCACATTCGGGAATGAATTGCAATTCTCATACATACATACATACATACAGTACTGTGCGAATTAGTTGGGACAAACGAAGGAACGCAAAGTCCCTTCCGCTGCAGAGTCTAAACTGCTGCAAGTCTAAACTTGTTCGTAACCTTCTGCTGCAAGTCTAGAATAGTCTGTTGTGTTACTCTGCTATTATTTACACTTCCACTTTAGTCGGAATTGATATTTCATAGGCTGAGGACGTGATTATGTAAGTAGTTCACAATTTTCATTGGAAACTTTTTTTATTAAATACATCATGGACATCATGCCTCGTAAACGAGCTAAAATAATCGCTTTAGGTGAAAACACTTCACTTACTGCTAGGCAGAGAGCAAAAGCAATTGGCGTCGGGAAACCAGCATTTCACGGATCATGAAGCTGCATAAGGAGACAGGGTCCGTGGACACGTCCCATAATGGACATTGTGGAAGAAAAAGAAAAACCACCCCTAAAGATGATGGTCTAATTCGAAGAATTAGTATCATAGACCCGAAGAAGACTAATGAATCACTTTTGTTGCGATCTTATGCAACCACGGCAATTCCCGGTTCCGCTTGTACAGCACTACCTGGTTATGAAAAGCCGTGCTTATCTAGAGCCGGGGGCAAGGAATACGCCCTATAGGCGCACCTCAACCCCAGCCTCACATGGCAGCAGTCCTATAAAAGAAAAGCTGACCACCGGAAGAAACCTTACTTTAATCTATTCCCCGGTTAGCCATGAACAAGGATATATAGATCCAAGTTCGCTCGGCGTCCGGGGTGGAGACTCTTAGTAAGACCCAGACTTTTTTGAGGGCTCGTGCCTACTAGGCAGGCTCAGACCGTTCAGCAGAGCCCTCGAACTGCTCACCCAGAGCACCTGAGGTTGAGGCCGCGGACACCGTCACCATCCAACCGGCCTTCCAACCGGTCAGCGGCATCGTTGGCCTTGGTTGGCCTTGGCTATGTCCAACCGGGGGACCAATCCGGTCAGCACAGCCTTCAGCCGGGTTGCTAGGCCCTAGGCCCCCCCACCACGACAAGGTGATCCCCTATCGGGGGGGGGGGAACCCGAAGAAGACCAGTGGAGACATCAAAAGGGAGATTGCGTCTCATGGGGTTAATATAGATGCTTCCACCCTACATCGTCGCCTTCTGAAGTGTGGCCGACGGGCTCGACGCCCCTGAAAAAGCAGCTTTTGACACCCGCTATGAAGCAAAAAAGGCTATCCTGGGCAAAGAAATATCGAGACTGGACTGTGGAGAATTGGGAAAAAGTGATATTTTCCGACAAAACCCACTTTGAGGTGCATGGCTACAGGTCAAATTTCGTCCGCCACTCGCCTGGAGAACCTTTTCAATCCGGCCACATCCAGCAATCTCTCAAACACCCACCCAAGGTCATGTTTTGGGGATGTTTCACAGCTTCCGGGCCACAGATACTTCACCCCATTGAAGGAATGATGGACAGCAAAAAGTACATAGGCGTTCTGGAGGCGAAAATGGTCCCAACACTGCAGAAGCTGTTTCCTAACGGCGATGGGGTATTTCAACAGGATCTGGCTCCATGCCACAATTCTAAGCTTGCTAAGAGCTTCTTTACCCAGCAATATTTGAAGGTATTGGAGTGGCCAGGAAATTCACCCGATCTAAACCCCATTGAAAATTTGTGGGCCATTATTAAAGCGCGCATATCTAAGATGGATTGCACGACGCAAACCAAAATGATGGAAAGTGTCATGAAAGTGTGGTACCACGACCCTGAAGTGAAGGAGATGTGTAAAAAGCTAGTGGCATCAATGGTTGAGAGGGTGAAAGAAGTAATTAAAGCTAAGGGGGGTCACATTCACTATTAACTATGTACACTATTAAACAAATAAATATTTTAGTTGTGTCTTTGTTATTGCATTTCCCTATTGTCCCAACTAATTTGCACAGTACTGTACATACATACATACATAATCCTAATGCAATCGGGGCAGGGGTGGCTCATTCGGTAGCGTGCCAGGCTCGTAATCTGCAGTTTCTAAGTTCAAGCCCCAGCTGGGCCAACCTTAAGATTTATCTTCGCAAAACTCTCTGCCTTGCCCTCAGTTAGTGGGGGACACTGATGGGCTTGCAAAGGATACCGTCTCTTAGATGGGATGTTAAGCCGTTGCCTCGTGTGCAGGATCTCCATACCCTGTACACATTAAAGAACACACTGGATGGTCTTGACCAGAGCTCTCCCAACAGCTATCCAGTATCCCTTCCCCAAACCTTCTCTAAGCTCTCGGGATCCATCTAACCTGGCCATGAATCCCACTTTGTGCAAAAAAGTAACGCTCAGAGGTAAAACAACCAACCCAACCCTCATGCAACCATGGGCTACAAGATTATGTAATTTTGTTCTCCAGTCATGACTGTCCTGAGCTACAACTGCTGCTGCGTTTGACCACTGTACACCAATTCTAGCAAGACCCTGTTTTACATTGTCTGCCCATCATATCCTAAGTCTCCCCCTTTTCCTGAGGCCTATAGGTACACTGTTCATAATCCTATTCGTATATCTGCAGCGATGCATACGTGCAGGCCTGATTCTAGAAAAAATTGGAGGGGGGGGGATAAGAAATATAATCGAGTCAGGAAAATGTAGAGGGGGGGGGGGGGCAAGAGACTGGATTTCTAATGCAGCCCTGCATACGAGCAACATGCCAAACCACGTAGTCTCTCTTTGTGCAATATGTGCAATATGCTGCTCAAAGGGGAGGAGGCTGACTCCTTCTTCTAACTTTATCATTACTTATAAAGTCTAACCACCTAATGCTCAGGGTACTGCCTAAATATCTAGAATCAAAGCCTCAAGTTTCCTGTTATCCTGCTTACAAAGGGTCCATGTTTCACTACCATAATTATCCTTAGAAAGAAAGAAACTATTATACAGATTATTTTTAATCTTTAGGTGTATATGCCTATTTTTTCACACTCTCCATAGGTTCTTAAAAGTCCCAGCTGCAATCCCTATTCTTTTGTTTATCTCATGCCGCACATCACCAGAATCTGTTACATAGCTCGCAAAACCTGGGGCCCTTGCTGATGAGTGCAGCCGTTCAAAACCACTGAAACACCATCTATTTGACCATTTTTCATCGCTTTAGTTTTCTCTCTGTTTATCACCATACATATTTTATTCCCAGTCTCATCAACAGCCCTAATGAAATAAATCATATGCATAATCTAAATCAGAAATTTTGAAATCTCTAGACCATTTGAGACCAAAATCTTCCATTTGCATAGAATTCCGCATAACATAATCAATAACCAAACTAAAGAGAAAAGGACACAAAATGTATCCTTGTCTACTCCACTAACAATGTTAAACTAATCACTACTCCACTAGCAATGTTAAACCAATCACTGCAAGCCTTACCAACTCATACACGACTCAGTATTATTATAGAGAGCTTTCATTATGCTAACTTGTCAGGTATTCATATAATCTAACGATCAACGTAGACAAAAGCCCTTTTTTATCTATAAAACTAGTACCCAAAGGTTTCTGAAACTTTCAACGTTTATCAAGAATCTGCCTCAGTGAATATATTTGATCAATGCACCACTTCTGCATCTACACTGTTGATCATGCTGTTATCCATCAGGCAAATTCTTAATTCTATTAAGTATAATCATGCAAAGAACTTTACCTGGAACAGAAAGTAAACTAAATCCCCTCTAATTATCAGAAGAATTAAGATCACGTTTTTTTTTTTAAATAGGAATAAAAATAAATTAATACGTTTGAGTGATAAGGTTATGAAACTTATTCCTGAAAGAATTAAGTGCAGGATTAATATGAATCAACACCGTACTAGTCCTAACAGAAGGCATTACAACGAGCTTAATAAACATGTAAAAGATCAGTTAACAGCTGATAAGAATCTTTGGCTTGATAGCTTGGCTGACAAAGCAGAGGAAGCAGTTAGACAACACAACAGCAGGGGGTTGTACCAGATTGTTAATGTTTTATGTGGGAAGAAACATACAGGGACACAGGTATTGAGGGATAAATATAACGACGTGGTTGAAGGTGAGGATTCTGTGATGGCTAGATGAGCGGAGCATCTCAGAGATGTTCTAAATAATGTGATTATTTCTACTCCCATTGTTTGTAATGAGGATAGATACATTCATGGCTTTTATGACGGCCCTATATCACATTCCGAAGTCGCATTGGCTATATCTAAATTAAAACCGCATAAATCCCAACCGGTGGATGAAATCACCACTGAAATGCTTAGAGCTGGCAATATTTATGTTGCCACATGGCTGACTGAAATTTCGAATATTTTTTATGATAAAGATGTTGTTCCTAAGTATTTTACTAGAGCTATCATTGTCCCAATTTTTAAAAAAAGGCTATCGCAGTTCTTGTGATAATTTTAGGGGAATTAGTTTACTTTCTGTTCCAGATAAAGTTCTTTGCATGATTATACTTAATAGAATTAAGAATTTGTTTGATGGAAAATTGCGTGATGAACAGTGTGGATTCAGAAGTGGTAGGGGATGTATTGATCAAATATTTTCACTTAGGCAGATTCTTGGGAAATGTTTAGAGTTTCAGAAACCTGTGGTTGCTAGCTTTATAGATTTCAAAAAGGCTTTTGATTCTGTTGATTGACATAATTTGTGGTTGATTGATAGATCATATGGCACACCAGACAAGTTAGTTAAGATAATGAAAGCTCTCTATAATAACTCTGAGTTGTGTGAGAGAGTTTAGCACTGCTAGTGGAGTTAGATAAGGGTGCAATTTGTCTTCTTTTCTCTTTTGTCTGATTGTTGATTATGTTATACGAAATTCTTTGCAAGGGAAAGATTTTGGCATTAAATGGTCTGGAGATTTCAAAATTTCTGGTTTAGATTATGCAGATGATTTGACCCTGTTGGCTACTGATGTTGATGAGATGAATTCGTTCATAAGGGTTGTTGATGTGACTGCTAATAGAGTAGGGTTGGTGATAAACAGAGAAAAAACTAAAGTGATGAAAATTGGTCAGGCAGATGGTGCTTGTTACTTTCAGCAAGTGTCTCAGTTTAATTATCTTGGGAGCTATGTAACAGATACTGGTGATACGAATAGGGATTGCTGCCGGGACTTTTAAGAATCTATGGAGAGTGTGGAGAAATAGGCGTATACACCTAAAGACTAAAATTAGACTGTATATAATAGTTTGGTTCCTTCTAGAGTTAGTTATGATAGTGACACTTGGACGCTTTGTAAACTAGATAACAGGAAACTAGATGCTTTTGTTTCTAGATGCTTACGCAGTATCTTGGGCATTAGGTGGTTTGACTTTGTAAGTAATGATGAAGTTAGAAGGAGTCATCAACCTCCTTTGAGCAGCATATAATGTGCAGAGAGAGGCTGTGTTGGTTTGGCCATGTTGCCCGTTTGCATAGCTACAGATTGGCAAAGAGGATTATGAACAGTGTATCTAAGGGTATCAGAAAAAGAGAGAAACCTAGGATGCGATGGCAGACAATGTCAAACAGGACCTTGCTATAATAGGCCTAAAGTGGGCAAATGCAGCAGCTGTAGCTCAAAAGAGACACATCTGGAGAGGAAAATTGAACAGTTCTGGTTGGACCTCCGTAGCCCATGGCTGCATGAGGATTTTGTATGTATGTATGTACTCCCTCAAGCAGCTGCTTGCCACAGAAGTCTGACAGGTGTACGCCATAGTAGAAGTTCTGTGAGGACGACAGGACCCTAGCAGAAAAGCAGCACAAACATCCATGCCTTTCCCGAGGCTCGAACCCAGGTCCCTTTGATAAGTAGCCAAGTCTGCTAAACACTCGGCCCCAGAATATATCTAGTAAAATCCTTATCATAAAAAATATTCAAAATTTCAATCAGCTATGTGATAACACAAACTTTTTCAGCTCTAAGAATTTCAGTGGTGATTTCATCCAACCCTGGGGATTTATGCAGTTTTAATTGTATGCAGTTTAATAACCAGAATGTGATATTGGACCAACCTTAAAACTAATAATATATCTGTCCTTATTACAAACTATGGGAGTAGAAATAATTACATCATTTAGAACATCTCTGAAATGCTTAGTCCACTAGTCATGGCAGAATCCTCACCTTTAATCACCTTACTATGTTTATTCCTTAATCCCTGTGTACTTGTCTGTTTCTTCCCGCACAAGAGATTAACTATCTGGTATAACTGACTGCTGTTGTGCTGTCTAGCTACTTTTCAGCTAAGCTATCAAACCAAAGATTTTCATCAGCTGTTAACCGATCCTTACTGTCCATTAGAACTACTAGGGTGTTGGTTCATATTATTCCTGCACATCATTCTTTCAGAACTAAGTTCCATAGCCTTATCACTCAAATAATTTTTCCTCCTGTATTCCTTTTTACTCAAAAGAGTACTTTTAGTTTCAAGAAAAGCCTGTTTAAATTGATACAGTTCTTTCTCATCATGAACAGTAAGCAAACCACGATTGTCATAATGACGGAGTAGCCTATCGTGATATACTTTGGTTATATCTGGATTTTTCAGAGCTTCAATGCTGTTGTGCTCCTAACCTTAACACAACAGTTCTTAAGCTTCAGTTGTAAAACACGTTTGACCAGGTAATGGTCAGACCCAATTTCAGTTCCCCTATATGATCTAGTATTGCTAATCGAATTAGTCCATTTGCTGTTAATTAATATATAATCGATCTATTCCTATGAAATCTATCACGTGAAACCCATGTGTATTTATGCATGTCCCGATGTTTATAGTACATGTTGGTTATTCTCAAACTGTTAAGTTACCTTTAGGAAACGTTTCCCATTGCCATTGGAGCTACCAATGCCAAAGGGAATTAACACCTGGTGCAAAGGTCAGAAATAGTACCAACTTTAGCACTGAAGCCACAGCACAAGAGAAATATCTTCTCTCTTGACAGAATTCAAAATATCTTGAAGTCTGTAAAACCTATATTTCTCGTCCTCATCATAATCCTTAGTGGAATCATAACAACAGATAACAAAGCTGGGTAATTTTTTTTCTAAAGCATATTTAGTAAGGCATAGGAACTCGAACATTCGCAAAAGCTTAATGTCATTAGAAACTCCACAATAAATTTAATAAACGTATAAACACCCAAAAATTTATTAGATTATTATAGAACATACATATTAACAATACAAAAAGTAAATTTAAAGTCCATTTCAAGAATTAAAAATAATAAGTAATTAACAGACAGAAAAAAAATTATAATTAACGTATATTATTAACCTCAACGGTTGTTAAGTAGTCAATACACGCAAATACTGATAAAGATTTCCGAATAAAACTTTTTTTATTCACCCAAGGCTCTACTTATTATCACCTATTAGATAATATCGATCCTGTCAGCTGCCTGGTCTAATTTACATGACAAAACCAAAAGGTGGAAAAATAAACCTATGGAAATAAGTATATATATATATTGAGTGATTTCATTCTTAAAATTTAACTACAAAGCTATTTAATTTAAAATAATAATATTTTTATTTAAGCTGTTTAATTTAAAATGAGCTAAAATTTTTGCTACTATATTAAATAGCTTTGAAAATTTTAAACTAAATTTCTAACTTTTTAAAAATAAGAAAAACATAAATATCCTCCTCAAGTAGCTGCTTGGCACAGAGGTCTGACAGGAGCCTGTCAATTTTATACGCCATAGTGCAAGGTCTTTAAAGATAATGGAATATCAGCAGAAAGACAACACAAGCATCCATGAGAACAACCGGTCGAATTTTATCTAATAGTAATTTAGTTAAAACACCTGTAAATTGAAGAAAACAATTCATTTATAGTACGTTATCCATTCACATTTTTTCACAGAATTTCAAATTTCTTGCCTAAATTTGTTCAAGTTTAGCAATATTAGTTCAAGTTTTGCATTTAAACATTTAGCACTCTGTAGCGATATCCTTTTGAATCTTATTTCCTTAGTGCCACTTCAACTCAAAAATAATTTTTCGCTTTACCTTAAAACAACAGATTACGTCATCAATCAGCCAGCCAGCGTCACCAATCAGCCAATCAGACAAAGTGCGATGTAGGGTATGGAATTAAAGAACAGCTAGTATAAGATATCCTGTGCCTCTGATCACTTAGGGCTGGCAATGTGTAGGGAAACAGAAAGTACAACGGCAGATTTTGCCTCAACAGTTGCCCACCAGTGCAGCAAGTCCAGGTTCTATAATTAGTGATGAAAGCAAATTTTATTTCTTACCGGTACGCTTCAAAGCATAGCTATGCGTGAAAAATTACGTACAGGCTATCACTCCACTGAAGTCATCTTTCAGGGTAATTAAGAGAAGTTTATACGGAGAAGGATATTTTTATATGACCAATCTTTTCTATTCTCCCTATGTTTTCCCCAAGTATCTAATGATTTAGGGTTTTTTAAAGTGAAATAAATATTAATATACCTGAATATTTATCGATTCCGTTTTAGAAAAACAATAATGAGATGTAAGATTGTTATCTAGTGTAATGTTCTTTAAATTTATTTACTAAAATTAGAATCAAATTTTTTTTAGAAAAAAAAAACCTTTTCACCACTTAACTTGCATATTCTATCCCAAATTTGAGCATTTTTTAGAATCATAAATAAAAATCATAAATAAATCTCAATGCTGACCCACCTGGGTCTCGAACCTGGGAACTGCAGATTATGAGCCTGGTGCGCTACCGACTGAGCCACCCACACACGGAATTGTGGCAAGACTGGACACATTCGAGCCAACTGCAAAAGGTGATGGGTACAAAGTTCAAGCACGTCTAGCAGACAACAGAACCAGCATAAACAACCTGAAGGACCAAAGGCTGGCTGTTGATTGGTTGGCCCCAGGGGAAGTCACCCACATTTCAACACTACATGGTGAAAATAACGGATTGGTACTGATGGAATCATGAATGGAGTGCCTTTCGTATGATAGTAGACACTGGTGTAAATGTAACTTTACTCAGGACGGACATAATAAAGAAGATAATATCTCACCCAAACTGGAATGCTACACAGTCTAATATAACCCTACAAACAGCCACTGGAGATCATGCTAAAGTCCATGGAAAGATAGAACTCAACATCAGAGTTGGTAGCTGTCTGGTACGCCATCCTGTTTACATCGCTGACATCTATGATGAATGCATATTAGACCTTGATTTCTTAAAGAAGCATGGATTCAGCACTAGACCCAGGGACAGTCTACTCATCTATAACACAGAAGAGATCCCTCTGCTTAGCCGAACATCTGATTCTTTATCAAGTGTGACCACAATATTAGTTCAGAAGACACAGAAATCCCAACATAAAGCGAAATTATAGTCTGTGGACATTTGGCGGAGACTTCTGGAGCCTTCTGATTGGCAGTCACTGATGCCTCTGGTAAAGGAGCTTTGGCTCATGGTATCCTGGTTGCAAGGATTTTAGTCAGTGTAGATGAAGAACAGATTCCTATCAGAATGATGAACTGTAACAAATTCAATAGAATATTGAAAAAGAGTGAAGAATTAGCAATATGTGAACCTGTTACCTGGGTAAAAAGTATAAACAAAATAGAAGTTACTGACTCAAACCAACACCATACAGACATCCCATCTCATCTTACTGACTTATGGAGAGAAACAAGAAGAATATTAATGAAGACCAAGATGCTAAGGCCGAAAACCTATTGAAAGAGTTTTTCAACATTTCTCCTGCTACATCAAATGATTATGGCCGTACTAATCTGACAGAACATAAGATCAACACTGGTGATTTTCCTCTGTTCCATCTACCAACTTTTGAAAAACCTTCCAACGGTTGAAACAAGCTCTTTCTACAGCACCATTGGCAAAACGGGAGGAGATAGAACAACTCATAAGGGACATGGAAGCTCAAGACATTATTGAACTATCACAGAGTCCCTGGACATCACCAGTGGTCCTTATCAAGAAAAAGGATAGGTCTACTCGATTTTGTGCGAATTATCGCAGATTGAATGATCTAACAAAGAAAGACTGCTTTCCTTTACCCATTGTTGATCTTATGTTCTGTCAGGTTAGTACGGCCATAATCATTTGATGTAGCAGGAGAAATGTTGAAAAATTCTTTCAATAGGTTTTCGGCCTTAGCATCTTGGTAATGATACACTGGACACTTTATCTGGGTCAGAATGGTTCTCAACATTAAAGAGTGGCTATTGGCAAGTTGGCATACATCCTGAAGACCGTAAGAAAACAGCTTTCAGTACAGTAATTGGACTTTGGCAGTTTAAAGTGATGCCATTTGGACTTTGGCAGTTTAAAGTGATGCCATTTGGACTTTGCAACGCACCTGCAACGTTTGAATGACTAATGCAGTCAGTGCTCAAAGGTTTGTCTTGGGAGGTCTGCCTGGTTTACTTGGACGACATCATCGTCTTTGGAAAGACTTTTGAAAAACATTTGAGAAATCTTCATCAAGTGTTTGAAAAATTTAGGGCAGCCAAGCTAAAATTGGGACCAACAAAGTATAAACTTCCAGCAAGAAGTTCATTACCTTGGTCATGTCATCACTACATCACGGATTAAGACTGATCCTAGTAAGAGAGAAGCTGTAAAAGACTGGCATCCACCCCAAGATGTTCATCAGCTTCGTGGTTTTATTGACAACTGTAAACATTGCTATAATGCAGAGTTAAAATTTGGTACTGAAGAGGTAGTGCCCATAAGACAAATGACATCGACACAAACAGACAGTGATACTCCTAACATCTGGAGTCCAATAGAAATTAGAAAGGCCCAACTAGACGATGAAGATATAAGACCAAAAATGAATTTGATTGAAAAATCTGATGTAAGAGCTAATTGAGAGCAAATCTCGAGATATAGTCAACTACCAAAAGTTACTGTGCATTGTAGGACTCCTTAGAAGTGAAAGACGATCCCACTAGACGACTAATCCGTTGGCAGATAATCCTTCCTCGCTCCCGAGTGGAACTAGCGATGAAAGATGTGCATGATAGTGCCACTGGAGGACACTTCGGTGTTAATAAGACATTAGCTAAACCCAGGGAATGATTTCATTGGTTGAAAAATGAGGCAGACGTTGAAAGATGGTGTAGGCAATGTATCGTTATTCATTGTGAGGGCTGTGCAGCAAAAAAAAAGCCCTAAGACTGGAGTCAGGGTAAGCTGCAGATGTATAACGTTGGTGCCATTTTTTAAATGGGGGTCCGTTTCCTAGGACTGATGATGGAAATCGCCATTTATTAGTAGTAATGGATTATTTCACGAAGTCCTTGAAGTCTATTCCATCCAAGACCAAGAAGCAACAACAATTGCAGAGATGATAGTAAATAACTTAATTAGTTGGTATGGAGTACCTTTGCAACACCACTCTGACCAAGGACGCAATTTTGAATCGAATGTGTTTAAAGTCATCTGCCAACTATTAGACATTCAGAAAACTAGAACAACTCCCCTACACCCTCAGTCGGATGGTATAGTTGAGAGTTTAATAGGACAATTGCACAACATCTAGCATTGTTTGTCGACGATCAACATGACTGGAATCACCATATACACTCCTTTTGTTGGCATACAGAACAGCAGTGCACGAGAGAACTGGACAGACACCTTCCATGATGCTCTTTGGAATAGAGTTACGTCTTCCCAGTGACCTTTTATATGGTCGGCCTGAAACAATGCCTGTATCCACTCCATAATGCGTTCAAGAATTACAACAATGACTAGAAGAAATCCATCACTCCGTCAGACATAACATCAACTTAGCAAGCGAGAGAATCAAAACGAGATACGACAGTAAAACAAATGGAACTGTTTTCAACCAAGGAGATCTTGTCTGGCTGTACAATCCATATAGAAAGAAGACACTTTCTACAAAACTTCAGAAACATTGGGAAGGTTCGTGTATAGTAGTGAATAGGATTAATGACGTGGTGTATTGCATTCGTCGATGTCCAACTACAAAGTGCAAGGTGGTTCATGTGGGTCGTTTGGCCCCGTTTCATTGAAGAACTGAAGAAGCTTCAGAATTGTTTGGGACGAATAACTTAAGGAGGGGGCAGTGTTACAACAGATAAACGGGCTGCAGTGAGTTTATGATAAACGTGACATGAACGCTCATGTATGCTTCTGCGAGAGATTTATTTTAGCCAACGAATTGGAACATAGAACCGATCTAAAAAATACAAAGATAGATTTTCAATGTTAGAATTGTGGATATGTGAAAGAGGACTCAGTTAGTCTCAGTATATACGCGATAAGTGTTTGAAAAGAAGAAATATTTTATATGGTGAGTGCACGGCAGGTTGATTAGTTCTATTAGTGTAAAACCTAATGAGTTAAGACAGAAAATTAGAAAGGTTTGCGTCGGAAGTGAGGGATAAAAAGGACAATGACTATAAAAATTAAGAGGTAAACGTTGATCAATTGAGTAGACAGAGCTAGTTTTAACTATTCCGTAGAAAAAGATTATTACTTTATGTACCATAGTATTTTGTTTGTTTATAAGTAATTTCATCCATGCTTTTGTAATAAATTGCATTGTTTTGTAATTTGCATTGTAAAATATACTTATTTATACCCACGCTCAGTGCTCATCCATTTTAATTTGCAACAATATATTTCCCCTTTGCTTTAGTGGTATTTTAAAACTATTCTGAAATGGGGTTACTTTTTTTTCTCCATATCAGTTATTAATATTCTTCAAGAGGAAACTAATTTTACTCCTTACGGCACCATATTTCATCTCATATCAATTGATATTTCATACAGCTTTTCGTTTTCAGTAAGAGTTAATACCCCCTCAAGCAGCTGCTTGCCACAGAGGTCTGACAGGAGTCTGTCAGTTTATATGCCACAGTAGAAGGTCTGTGAGGATGGCAGGACTTCAGCAGAAAAACGACACAAACAGCCATGCCTTACCCGGGGCTCGAACCCAGGTCCCTTAGATCAGTAGCCAAGCGCGCTAACCACTCGGCCTAGGGACGGCTTGTAAGAGTTAAGCAGTTTGGCAGTTTGAAAAATATACATTATTTACTACAAAGTTCTGAAATTTAAATCATTTTCTGCATTCATAATTATACTTTTCTTTTTGAGCATTGTTTAAAAATAATATTGAGATCATAGAGTAGTTGTATTTTTTTTGTAATCATAGATGGCATCCTCCCAGTTTTTTCATGCAGTGTTCTTTGATACGCAAACAGAAACAGTGTTATGTGGCGATCCCAGTTGCTTTGGTGGTTTGTGATGAAAACAAATTTTAGGCTATAAAAGGGTTGAATCGTTTGATAACGCAGTCTGACTTAGGAAGCACAGCTTTTTTTCTGGTTTCTTCCACTCCTAAAATCTGACATATTCATTGAAACCCACTCGATTGATCCACGTGTAGCTGAGAGGGAACACCAAATTGGTTGATTAATTTGTTCAGCAGCTCTTCTAAGACTATAGTCGCCTTATGATCTTTACTGGGTTAGACTTCTAGCCACTTATTTCTAGTTTGCATTTCGATTTGCAAAGAAGGAAATGGCTTTCATTGGTGGCTGAGAACACCTTATTGCCATTCTTATTCCAGTTAGCTCCAATTTAATCCAGGTCCATCTAGCCGAACTTGACGTGTCACGAGCTCAAGGTCAGTGTATGAAAGACAAGTCCGCAACCTCCATCTACCAGTCCTCTGGCGATTGTCCAAACATGATAATAATTTACATGGTAGCAGTTGCAGTTCATCAAATGATAGCTATGGTTGCAGTTGAGTCTGCTACTACCTGTAAAAAGATCATGAAATTCGTATATGCTCTTGTGTGTTTGACAGCACCTGAGCCTGTGTGACGACTCGGAGTATCTTCTTAAGCACGTAATATGCGCTTCTTGAAACGATTGTCACCAAGAGCATCCAACCGTACTTTCATTAAGTCCCAGATGTGCAATTACACAGGGGGTAGATTCTAGGGGTAGACCAACCAGTTTCAAAAGGCCCTGCAATCCGACCACGATGAAATGCATCCGTCTGCTGATATGGTTGGTAAAAAGGTTGGTGTGGCATTTTCTACACTTTGTCTTCAATATTTACTTTCCACACTGTTTTATAGCTTATCACAGACAATTACAACATCTGAAGCATTTGGCTTACCTCTCAGCTTTTGTAATAATGTCTCCCACAGAACCACGTGTTTATCATAGGAAACATAATCATTTGCATCTATCACTGATCTGCATTCACATTCTAATTTGTGTGTAAATCGATCCACTCCATCTGGGTGGTGCAATTTTAATATTACAGAGTGTACTTTTGAATTTTGATCCTTGAATATCAATAAATTTTGGCATATACTCTCTCAATGTCTCTCCTGATGCCTCGCTCTTGCCCATTACTGTGAGTAAGAGGAATCAAATGAATCGTGAGTCATTTAGTCAACCTAGCTAATTCGATCATTTCGAATCGTTTGCTGAAATTTAGCTAGCGAAGTTTCAGTTAGCCTTAAATGTTGAGTCAATACTAATTTCTTCGTCCCACTATCCATAATGCCGTTGTCTTTCTTGAACTTACCATCCAAAAATGATATTAATTTTTAATAGATTTCGCTCCTCTGTTTTTAAGTTAGTTCCTTTGGAACAGTGTTACATTTGTGTGTGGAGATTTAAATATTTTTCCGAAAGGTGGAAATTTCCATTAACGAAATGAACTACTTCGCTAAAATGGAAATATTAACGAACCATTAGTGTAAAAGATCCGTTATTTGGAGTGAATCTTTCGCGAACAATACACGAAACTACTACTTTGTGCAAATATTGGGGATCAACTCAAACTACAGAGCAGATTTTCTCGGCAGATAAAATGGAAAATATAATCGTAATCGCATTCCAAAAGGGCAAAAAATAAACAGGCGAAAAAAAATCTAATGGCAACAGCGATTTGTTGACATCAACTTTTAAGGAATACGGCTATTAATATAGAGCGAATGAAGTTAGGAAAGATCAGTAAGTGAATTAGTAAGTCAGTATATCTGTATATATATATTAGAAAAGTTCAGTAGACGAATGTTGATTTTTCTAAAGTTATCGTTTTTTTTTGGACTTCATAGTTAGTCGATGCATTATATAAGATTGAAATTGCAGCTCTCGGAACAGTTTGTAATTAATCTTTCGAGATAATCTCGTTCATGTTTTATGAGTAGAATTATTGTACCCGTGTGCGCGTAGTAAATTTACAAGGTAGTTAAACATAAGAATTGGTAGAGTTTCATCGATGGCACTTTTAGAATATGAAAACCAAATGTTTTTGGAGGTGTTTCAAGAAGATGGAATGGTAGTTTTGGCTAAAGGCCTGGGTGTAGAAAGGCTTTTATTAAATCTTATTAAGACGTACAATGATCCTGGAAATCTAGTGCTTATTATTGGGACATCGAATCAAGAAGAAGAATATCTAAATGAGAAATTAGTAAAAGCAACAATAACTCCATTACCAAAAATAATTACAGCAGAATTCAGCACAAAGGAAAGATATGAAGTATACATGGAAGGAGGAGTATTATTTGTCACCACTCGAATACTTGTTGTAGACATGCTAGTTGAGCGATTACCTATTGATTTAATTACTGGTATTATTGTGTATAGAGCTCACAAAATATTGGAGTCTTGCCAAGAGGCTTTCATTATCAGGCTTTACAGAATGAAGAATAAAAAAGGATTCATCAAAGCACTTTCATCAAATCCCTGTGCTTTCACTCGTGGATTTTTCCAAGTGCAACGTGTAATGAGAAATTTGTTTGTTCGAAAGTTATATTTATGGCCTCGTTTTCATGCAGTAGTTGCAAGTAGTTTAGAAAAAGTTAAGCCTCAGGTTTTTGAAATTCATGTACCAATGACACATGCAATGCAATCAATACAAATTGCTGTTTTGGATTTGATGAGTGTTTCTGTTAAAGAGTTAAAAAAAATAAATCCATCACTAGATACTGATGAATTAACTGTAGAAAATGCTATTGCAAAGTCATTTGACAAAATAATAAAATTCCAGCTTGATCCTATTTGGCATCAGTTGAATTCTAAAACACGTCGCCTGATTTCTGATTTAAAAACTTTGAAATCTGTGTTAAAATACCTTACTCAGTATGATTGTGTAACATTTTATAGTCTTTTAAAATCAATAAAAGAAAATGTTAATTTAGATACACAAATCTCAGATTGGTTGTTTCTTGATGCTTCAGAAAGCCTTTTTATGCATGCAAAAGAGCGTTTATTTGGATCCAGTGAAAAGAGTAAAAAAACAAAAGCATCTCATAATAAAGCAGAAAATTTGAAATTTGAAGCAAATCCAAAATGGAAAGCATTGTCAGAAATACTTTTAGAAGTATCAGCTGAAACCAAACACTTGGAGAAAGAAGTAGTTGTAATTGTAGCTGAAGATGAAGCAGTTTGCAATCAACTACAGGAAGTTCTATCTTCTGGATCATATTTTTACTTGTCAAAAGTGTATAAAAGACTTATAAAATCTGAAGAAGTGACAAAAGCATCTAAAGAACCAAGTAAAGTACAAACAAATGAACATTCTAAGGGACCAAGAAAAATAAGAAAAAGGAAACTTAAAGAGACTGAATGCACATTGACCCAAATGTTGGTAAAACATGGTGATTCTAATAGTAGTGAAGATGAAAATGTCATTGATACTGATTCTGATGAAAACATAATTGGAAAGTGTTCAAACTTAATAACAGAATTCTACCCTTTACGTTGTTCTAGTAGTCAATTTAGGCTGCAAAGGATATTTGATCTGCATCATCCAAGTTGCATAATATTGTATGATGGAGATATGGAAGTGATTCGGCAAATTGAAGTTCATCAAGCTTTGAATTCTTCCCAAATTCTTAAAGTATATTTCTTAGTTTACAGTGGATCAGCAGAAGAACAAAGTTATCTAACTGTTTTAAGAAGGGAAAAAGAAGCATTTGAGTTTCTTATAAAGGAAAAAGCTACCATGGTTTTGCCAGAAGGTTTAGATGGAAAAACTGATGATCATCCTGATCTTGAAAGAGGAACATCAACTGCTAATGATACTGTTAATTCTAGAAAAGCAGGAGGGCAAGATAAGCCAAAAGTGCCACAAAAGATTATTGTTGATATGCGTGAATTTAGAAGTGAGCTGCCTTCTCTGATACACAGAAGAGGGATAGATGTTATACCAGTAACTTTGGAAGTTGGTGATTATATATTAACTCCTGAAACATGTGTTGAAAGAAAAAGTGTAAATGATCTAATTGGTTCTCTAAACAGTGGTCGTTTATATACTCAAGCCCAATCAATGTGTCGATTATACAAGCGACCAATACTTTTGATCGAGTTTGATCAAAACAAAGCCTTTTCGCTTCAAGGAAAATATTACAGTGGAAGTGACATATCTCATAATGTCACTTCTAAATTAATTCTTTTAACACAACATTTTCCTACTTTGCGAATATTATGGTGCCCATCACCTTATGCAACAGCAGAAATGTTTGAATTATTAAAAGTGAAAAAAGACCAGCCTGATGTTCAGCATGTAATAACAGTAAAATCTGGAGGAGATTTTGCAGATAAATACAATATTGTTGCCCAGGACTTTATTTCAAAACTGCCAGGCATCAATTTGAAGAACATGTGGCCTATTGCAAATAATTTAAATTGCATTGCAGATATAATTAATTATTCAGAAGAACAGTTCAGTGAAATTTTAGGAAATTCAATATCTGCTAAGACACTTTGGGCAAGTATCCATCAAGAGGTAAAACTTGAAGCACATGGTTCAGTATCAGCAAAAAAAGGAGGGAAGCAGATCAGAAGTTTTAAAAAAAGACAGTAGTATATTTGTGTGTATTAAATATGAATATTTCTAAACAGATAGTTTTTAAGATATAATGTTAACCAGTCTAGGAAATTTTACTGTCTTGGATCCATGCATTACTTAAGTCTGATTAGCTAGAGTAGAATTTTAAATGTATATTATATATGTAGATGTATCCTCAAAATGTTTTGTGATTCGGAATTAGAAAATCAGAAAAACTCAAAGAAATGAATGATCATAAATTAGGTTTGAGATAGAACACTCTTTCAGAAAAAAAAACATATATATATATTGTTTGTACTTGTAGAGTTTTAAAACAATTTCATTTAAACTTTACCACTGTTGTACAGTCTATGAGACTGCAAGAAATTAATTTTCATTCTGCCATAACTTCAAATAATTTTTGACATTTTTCAGTTTTGCACTCTCTAATTTTTTATTGGCATTATTTTCAGTTGGTAACTCATTTTTCAAGTTTCCTAGTTGATTAGCAGAGACTATGCTCTTATTGATCAGCATAAAACTTGCACTTTACATGTTAAAAATGTGCAAGGAGTCTGTGACCACACTTTAATAACAATGCTTCAAGTTAAGGTTGTTAGTGGTTAAGTGTTAAAATGTGTTTCATATCAAAGAACATTCTAATAGAAAATGGATTTTGGATATTTTTTTGTTAGTTATTGGTGTTTTTTTTTTTTTCAAAGTAGTTATTAGAGAGATTAAATACTTAGCTTACTGTTTACATTTGCTTTAGTTTGTGATTAATAGCACTTTATCTTTATGGTACCCTGAGCTATATGTATGGTAATGATGTTCATATATGGAACTTACCACTGAAATTAAAATGTGTAAGTTGCACCAATTCCAAAGATGTATAGTATCAAAGAGCTGAATATGTTCAATATTAGATGCCTTGATATATAGGGCCTCGAGCTTAGTAAAGGATATTGCTCTACTCAGAGTGACCAGATTTCAACTAATAAAAATTAGACATTTCAGTAAATATTCTGGTTTCAGCTTTCTGAAGTCATGATATTTACTGAAATGTCCTAATTTTAGTTTTCTAAAACTGCATCAGTTTTATTCCCCAAGTGTCATCCTTTAGAAAAATTATCTTAAAACAATCTAAGAAACCATTTTAATGCCAGGTAGAATAATGAAAAATATCAGTAGTATATACTTTGTAACTGTAATTTGCTGTATTTTTCATTTGATTTAGCTTTTTCTAAGTGGACTTTTCATTTAATTACAAAGTCATAAAATTATGTACAATGCATGTGTAAATTTGATGATACTTAGAGGATTATTTGTAGTGCAAGGGTGTGAAATGTGTGGCCTGAAAAACCATTTTATATGGCTCATGAGAATTTGTTTAGGTGTGAATATCACACAGTCCAGCTGCTTAAATTTTTATTTCTTCAAGTACAAAATTGAAAAGGTTCACTCAGATGTAATTAAACTATTTTGTTTCACCTGTTTTTTTAACACAATATGTATGTTTTAAAATATATTGTATTTTTTCCAATTAAAGTTCTTGTATTTTGTTTTCATGAAGTTGTAACTGTTTTACAGTAAGAATGTAGAAAAATATCACATTTTTTAAAGATGAGCTTTCCATATTTTTAATTATTATTATGTGGGACTAGCCAGAAATTTGATTCTTAGTTTTAATAACAATCTTGGCCACAATACCACGATCTCAGTGAGTTTGTCTTACAGTTCTTATGATCTCAATAAGTTTGGTCTACATTCTTATGGTCTCAATGAGTTTGGTTGCCCACTCATAAGAGTTTGACACTCCTACTCTGGTGTTTTCACCTCCATGCAGTTTATTTTGTCAATCCGGTAAGCATTCATTAAAAAGAATGTTCTCTTTATGTTCCTCATATGGAAAAATATATAAATTAAAAATAAAAAAAAATCTATCTTCCTATATAGGGCCCTAAAAAGTAGAAAATAAACCTAAAGCATATTGATGGTGCAATGAGTCACTGAGTTCATATTCACTTCATAGGAAGACGGTGGCAATGTTGTCAAGTAGGTAAATCGACACTCTATCTTCCTTCAAAGTGAATATGAACTCGGTGATCGATTGCACCATATCATCAATATGCTTTAGGTTTATATTCTACATTTTAGGGCTCTATAGGAAGATAGCTATTTTTTAAATTTTTTAATTTATGATTTTTTTGTTGTCACTAGAAACACCTACCTTCCAAAACTTTGATATACAACACATAAACATTGAGCATATTTATCCCCCTCCCCCTTTTAAAGTCACGTTTCAGGTAGACCATGACATTGGAGATGTCACAAGCTTTAATTTGAGATACAACTTGTTAAAGCCAATCCCTGTGAAATCCACCTCCCTCACATTTTATCAGGGGGACATAGTGGGGGCAAAATTTGAAATAGTTTGCGACTGTCATTATACGAGCTTTCATTTGACTTGTAATTGCAGTCTCATGTTCTGATGATATAGTAGAACGACTTTCAGATTTCCCATTTTTAGGAGGGAAGAAAGCATGGGGGGTCAATATTTAATAGCCTAATACACTCTCTGTGTCACAAGCTTTCATTTGACACATAGCTTGTTACTTTCTGCACTTGCATTCAGGAGAATATCGGAACAATCATTTTCATTCCCCCCTTTTTTTAGGGGGGAAGGAAGCATAGAGGGTCAATTTTTCATAGCCTATGACATTCCAGGGGTCAGAAATTTTCATTCGACATATAGCTTGTTACTTTTGGCATTTGCATTCCTGAGATATAACTTAAGAATAGTTTTCACATTTCCCCTTTTTTAGGGGGAAGAATGCACGGGGGTCATTTTTTGATAGCCTATGACACTCCCTGCATCACAAGCTTTCATTTGGCACATAAATGATTAAGTTTCTCCATTGCATTTGTGGTGGAACAATGTTTTGTTAAATCCACAAACCGACCTACTGACCAACTTACAAATGTCAAAGGCAAAAACAATAGGAAGATAGGTAAAAAGGCACTCCCATTACTAAACACAAAACTGATGTATGGTAAAAAATGTAGCAAAATATTAGAACAAGAATAGTTAGAGATTTCAGATTGATCTATTATGAGAAGAAATGGTAAGTTAGTTCTGGCAGAGGTTTAATGTTTCTGGATACTGTTCAACATGCTTACACTGCCTAAAAAAAAATATCCATTTCTTCAGACAAAGCTTATCTTCCCAGTTATCTTTATTCTATTCTTGTGTGTGATATGAAACATTTACATGATTAAAATGTATCAAATAGCCCACTATAATTCTTCTTTCTGTTATGTACAATTGAGGAGCCTTAATTTGTTCCCATAAAGTTGGTGTGTAGAGGGACATCCAAGGAAACACAAGACATTTGAGAGTATTTACCATTGTTTGTGCCACCATTCATAACATATGCCTGAAACATTTATTTGTACTGTGTACATTATGATACCTCTGTAAAGATGTGATTAAAATTTTGTGCATTTACTTTATTACCTATCTTCCTATTGCTTTTGGCTTTGACATTTGTCGGTTGGTCAGTTTGTGGATTTGACAAGACGTTGTTCCATTATATCTTTTGAGCATGTTGGAGAAACAATGATTTATGTGTCGAATGAAGATTGTGACGCGCTGAGTGTCATAGGCTATAAAAAATGACCGCAATGCCTTCTTCCCCCCTAAAAAAGGGGGAAATTTCGAAACCATTCTTAAGTTATATCTCCAGAACAAGAAGAACGAAAGTAACAAGCTATACGTCAAATGAAAGCTTCTGATGCACAGAATGTTATAGGCTATAAAAAATTAGACCTATGGTTTCTTCCCCCCTAAGAACAGGAAATGCAAAAGTCGTTTTATATCTTCTGAATGTGAGGGTCTACAGTTACGAGTTAGAGTCAAATGAAAGCTCATATAATGACGGTTGTAAACTATTTCGGATTTTGTCCCACCATTCCCCCCATGATAAAGGGGGGCCAGGTGGATTTTTGTGGGGTAGCATCCCAGGTTTGGTTCCAGGTTTGAGTCCCAGCTGGGTCAGCATCGAGATTTATCTCTGCAAAAGTCCCCGCCCTGCCCAAGGTCAGTAGGGGACACTGATGGGCTTGGAAAGGCCTCCTGTCTGTCGGATGGGACATTAAGCCATTGCCCTATGTTCGGAAGAGCCCAACCCTTTGCACATTAAAGAACACATTGGATGGCCTTGACGGGAGTCTACCATCTGTCTCCCAACAGCTTAGAATTCTAGTGGGTCCCCTCCCACTGGAATTCTCTGAGCCTTTGTGGTTCTTGTAACCTGGCTATTTAGGCTATTGTGTACAAAAAAGTCTGCTCAGAGGTAAAACAACCCAACCTATTGCTTTTCTGTTGTCATTCGTTGGCTTGTCTCTTGTGTTTCTCAAAACCATTGTTCCATCATTCTTTTGAAGGCGACAGTCAAACTTAATTATTTATGTGTCAAATCAAATCTTATGATACGGGAAGTACCATAGGCTATAAAAAATTGAACCCTCCATGCTTTCTTCTCCCCTAAAAAGGCAAAATATTAAAATGATTGTTCATTTGTATCTCTAGAATGTGAGTGCTGAAAGTAATAAGCTATATCTCAAATGAAAGCTTTTGAGGCGTACAATAGGTTATAAAAAATTGACCTCCTATCCTTTCATCCGCCCTGAAAAGGGGAAATATGAAAACCATTATTCCACTTATCTTCTGAATTTGACAATGAAGACCTACAGTTACCAGTTAGGTGTCAAATGAAAGCTCATATTAAGACTTGTAGATTCTAAAATTTTGCCCCTCCCCAAAAGAAGCAGCAGTTTTCTTGCAGGGGTGGATTTTAACAAGTAATATCCCAGATTAAAGTTTGTGACATATCCAATGTCATGGGCTACCATAAACATACCACAAACAGGGAGGAAAAATGCAGTCAATGTTTATGAGTCATATGTCAAATGAAAGTTGCTGAAGGTAGGTGTTTTTAATGGCAAAGAAAATTAAAAATAACTTAAAATTCTCTGTCATTGAGCAGTAAAATTTTAAAGTTTATCCTTCAAACTATTTGCATGTTAAAAGTTTTTAGGAGAAAAACTCAGAAGCTTTTCAGAGCAAGGACAGCGCTCCATCTTCAGTGAAGTGTCACAATATTTATGTTATCTAAATATCATATTCATTTAAAAGTGACTATTAATACATGCAACATAGTGTGCATGTACTGTATTCATCAGCTTTTCAACTTTCCATCAAAGTGTAAAATTGTGTAGAACATATACAAATTTAACTTTCTGTACAAAATTGCCATGTTATATAATGACTTAAGGTAAATTGTCATAGGATTATCAGTGCTTTTGGTGTTTCGAGTTTCCTTTTCCACAGTTGTTTTAATGAGATCCATGTTCAGTTATTTGCTGTGCATATGCTGCCATGTGTATCTATCTTGCTGTTAACTATACCACACATTTGTTATTCGTATCATAAAAATATAGATCCAATAGCTTGTCACTACATTGTTATGGTTATTCATCAAAGAAATCTAATTTTTACTTGAATGTTTACATATTTTGTGTGGGAAACTAAATATTATTATTCAACACTTGTGTTTTTTTTATAATGTAGAGAGAAACATATATAATTTAGATGTATTCCAAAATATTGTAATTATTTTGTTATTGAAAATAGCTAGTCAAATAAAATATTTTAATGAAATGTTTAATGTATATCAATTGAAAGTTCAATGCATACAGAAAAATATATTTAATGTATTCATCGTTATTGCAAAAATTTAAATTTTCTGCTGGTGGAAATATAATTTTTTAAATGTAAAAAAGATTGCCAAGAACTTCTTTCAGCTTGATGTGATTGTGATGTATGGGTATCTAAACTATCGTGGTAAGGATTTTTCAAGTTGATACAATAGTTTTGGATGAACAACCATTAAAGTCAACTTATGTCAGAATAAAATGTGAAGTTCCTATCAGTGGAGCCCTGCATGGATATCAAAACTTCTATCTGTATCACTCCAACATCAACTTCAGCATCCACTTATATTAGCTACTTAATAACTGTTTAGATTTTGCATATCCTTGAGGTCTGATGTATGATTGGAAATAAAATAAATCAATCTTATGGTTTATTAATAATAAATATTTAAATAAAAAAATTATTTTAATAACAAAGCTGTGTTTCAGGAAAATAATCCATACTAAATATTAGATAAAAATTTAACTTTGCAAGCACAATTAAAAAGACCTTGCTGAGAAAATAATTAAAATAACTTAAAGTTCTTTGTTGTTGAACAATAAAGTTTTGTAGTTTCTCCTTCAAAATATTTGCAAATTAAATGTGAAGTTCCTATCAGTGGAATTTTTAGAAAAAAAAAAGTTTTTAGGAGTTTTCCTACATTTTGAAAAACACTCCCAAAAACTTCTTAATGTGCAAATGGTTTGAAGGATAAACTACAAAATGTTATTGCTCAATGACAGAGAACTTTAAGTTATTTTAAAAATTCTTCTGAGTAAGTTTTTCTCTTTTAAATAAAGTTATCCATGATTATGGAAGACATTCCTTTTTATTAACCAGTGCCCCTCCTCTACATTTCACTCTGTAAACTTTGTCCTCCACAAACAAAAATTTTAAATTTAATTCCAGTGTTCTACACAACACCTTGAGTATTTTTTTAAAGCTTATATTTTTCTTTGTCAGCAAAAAGATCACTTTTTTCACATAAAACAATTTTTTTTAATCTGTGGCTTTATCACAATGCATTTTATCTTTTTAAAATGAATATCATTGTTGAATTTTCAAATCAGCTTTTTTTTTTCATTATCTAGAGTAGTTTTTTTCATTCATGTCAGCCATCAATAATGCAGTAGTATTTGCCCATGTTCCTACAGATTTTGTCTGCTATCCACCAGATTTTGTCTAAAATCATCAGTTTTTTGCACTTGGTTTTATTTGCTCAACATTAAAGTTACCTTTCATTCTGCGATATCTGCATCCACTCAGAGCCACATGTTGCCAGGTGATCACATAATGATGAATGAGTTAAAGTATAATGATGAATGAATTAAAGGGTAGCTCCTACTCTTTCAACACTATGCTCAGAAAACAAGTTTTTTGTCATTAGTACAATTATATTTTGCTAGTGTAAGCAGTAACAAAATATTCTCATAGTAATGTAAACAATATAAATTAAATTGCTTATTTTTATTTCTGAAACAATACTGCAATATTTTTTTCATTTTCAGTTTATTGTAATCTTTAAAAATGGAGTAAAAAGTTTGCAGCACAGGCTAAGTAGTAAATTAATGGTTATTATGTCAGCATTTTTCAGTTTTATTTTCAGTAACAGAACAAAAGGATAAAATTTGGCAGAAAGAGAATTTGACATTATGCTATAATCTGAACAAAGGAACTACTGTATATGTGTAATCAACTGTAATGTACACTTTTAATATTGTAAGAAATACGAGTTGTTTTTTTCAGTAGCTTTTGTTATTTTATAAAATATTTGTGGAATTTAAAAGCTTTTTTGGAGGGAAAAATGAAATATTTTGTGAAACACTTGCACACTGGCAAGGGACTACCAGTTGCAAGACACTAATTTGCACAATGCAAAATTGATATTGTGGGCTTTAAAATCTATTTTAAGCTTTTATGGACCAAATTTTGCCATTGTGGCTCCCCCCCCCCCCTGGATCTGGCCCTGCATGTTACAAACCCATTTTGGTGATCATCACTTTGCCTACCCCTTGCACCATCCCTTTCTACTAGCAATACTCAGTATAACCAATAACTGAATGAAATATATATGATGATGCAGAACAAATCATAAAATTCAGCCAAAAGACAAAACAAACATCTGTCTTTTCTGCAATGTGAATCCATGATCTTTGCAGCCAATATGTTAAATACTTTTATAGTGTAAAATGTGAAATATAAGTTTAGTACTTCAAAATGTTTTTTATTTATCATTAAAAATGATATCAAGTAATGTTTCCTCTAATATGTTGAATATAAAAGTAATATTGGAACTGAAATTTAATAATTGCTGGTTAGTGCTCATTTAGCCACTCAATTCACTATCAGTGTAAATGAATTCATCACTGTAATTAAACAGTTGAAATATTTACAGAATAGTTGCATACACTGACTTGCTTAAATACCTACTGTTTATAAATCCTCTCTCTAGAAATTTTACTCTTCTGATGCAATACCTTTTTTTTTGTATTCATATTTTAGTTTCATTATTATATATACACTACTAGTATTGTGTGACGAGTATATTTAAAGTGCTAATAGTTTAGCAGAGACTACAAATGTCCTTGGAATTTTGTTCAGTTTTTTTGTGTGTGTGTGCTTGCACTGTAAAAAATGTGAATTGGAATGAATGAATTTGCTTCCCTTTTTAATCGTTTAATCACATTGATTTAAATGTTGCTTTGTTACCTCTATATACAGTTTTGAATTGATTTAAGTTTATATTATTTTGCACTTTATTATGCTCCATCATTGCAGTCAGGACTAATTTTCACTTGTTGGTAATATGTTGAATAATGAATGTTCATCCACTATCAAGCTGTTTTTTAAGTGACAGGAGAAGATTGGTGTAGGGGAAAAATTGTCTTGAGCTGGGTGGGATCTGAACCCACGACCTCTTGATGACACACCAGGTGCTCTGAACTACTGGCATCAGTCTGAACAATAGCTGATCAATCTCTACTGCTGATATTATGCTATACTCCATCTGGTCAATCACTGTCTTTTGAGTGCATCTGGGGACTATTTCTTCAGAGCCTTCCTGGTCATGTGAACACAACCAGCCACAAAGGCATCCTGATTGCTGTTTTTTTTTGTGAGCAAATCTGAATTTTCCTCACCTTTGGTTTGATCAATAGTACCTTGTATTTAGACATATTGTTGAATAATAACTGCATGTTTAAAAGGTAGCTATATAGAAAGACATAATTGAGCAAAACCATAAGGAAATGCAAATTTTGACTAGTTTTTTTCTTGACTCACAGTTTTATAATGAAACCTCAACAATTCTTCAGTGAATTGGCAGGAACAAGTGTATATTCCTGTATGTAAATTCGACGTAAAATCAAATGTCTCAATCCTATAAATTTAGATAACCATTTCAAATGTGATGTGCTGGATGTAATACCAAATGACAGTTAATAGTTGTTGTAGTCACCCCTAATGGCACATGCTGTGATACTAATATATCTTTCTTAGTGTTGCCACATATTACCAAGAAGTTGTTCAGAAGATGAGAGTTAATGCCTTCTGTTTCGATATAGCTCTTCTAAGCTGTTGGAGGATATTTTGGGATGGCTGGACGAAATACATTTATTAGTTTATAAGTGGAGATTGGCTCAGCTGATAGCACACCAGAATCATAGTATGATGTTACTAGATTTCTGCCCATGCTTCTTTGAGATTTTCTCCATTAACACCACTCTTCCTTTTTTTGAGAAAAGGAGTACCATTGAATGTAGAAAGACTGCCATCTGTTAGATAGGACATTAATAATTGGCCTATTGTACAGGATATCCTTGTCCTGTGCACATTAATAAATACACTGAATAGTTAATAGGAAGACCTTGATATAAGACTTTCTTCTCTCTACCAACAGCTGTCCAGTAAATCTAAGTATCCTTCCCCCCAGGAACCCATTAGTGCAAATATATATAATTTTTTTAAGTAGATAAGTGTAAACAAATGTATATGGGTGAATCAGTAACTTGAAATATCACAGAAGATTAAGAGGACAGTGTGAAAGTGTTGCCATATTAGGAAAATATTATTTATGAATATATTAATACATATATATATGTCCCAGTTTTGTCCCAGAGGGAATGCAAGAGACATTTAATGCTGCTCTATGCAGTTCTTGCAGCAAAGAAAAATAAGACTGTGCCTAAATTAGTGTACAGTTAGACTAAGGACCAATTGTGATTGTAAAACAGTATGTAAATGCAATTGTCTTCCGATAAAATTAGATCAAAATCAACTAATTGGATACCACCTTATATCATTGGTACTCAAGAATTGTATGTATGGTTCAAATTGTTTGAGAGTTGGGTTGTTTTACTTCGGAGCGACACTTTTTTGCACACACTGGGCTAATGGCCAGGTCACAAGGATGTGAAGTGCTCAGAGATGGTTAGGGGGAATAGAACTTACTGGACAGCAGTTAAGAGACAGATGGTAGCTCCTATCAAGGCCATTCAGCGTATTCTTTAACATGCACAGGTATGGCTCTCCAGCACACATTACCCTGGCTAAACATCCCATCCGATGGATGACAAGCCCATTGGTGTCCCCTACTAACCGAGGGTGGTTTTTCAAAGATAAATCTCAATACTGGCCCAGGTGGGACTCAAACCTGGTAAATGCAGATTATGAGCCTAGCATGCTACCAACTGAGCCACTTTTGCTCACACATTTTGAAGTAGACATCAAAAACAGATAGAATGGAGAATGAAAATTCAGTCATTCCAGGTACATCTGATAATGATTGATTCTGCCAACAAATGCAGTGAAAGCTTTTTTCATGACCTTGAATAATAATATGTGAATGTGTGTCATGTTGAATAATGTGTGAAATAAGTGAACTTAGAATATTAGGAGGAAGGTGAAAAGGGAATTGACCAAAGAGGCCCTTGTAGGTCTTGAGAGGATAATAGTCTCTATCAGGTGAGCTTTGCAGCCTAGACATACCCAGGCGTACACTAACCACTAAACCAGATAGGGCTTAAATGTGTTGTACAAAATGTTACTCATTTTGCCAAATGTAAGAAGTTATTCCTAAAGCAGAATTAATAGTGGAAGCAATAAACATCACTACTTAAGACAGCTCTTCACAAAAGATGTAAATAGTATTGAAATATACGCTGAAGAGCCAAAACATGACCACCTGCCTAATATGATGTTGGTCCTCCATGTGCTGCCAAAACAGCTCTTACCTGATGAGGCATGGACACTACAAGATTTCTAAAGGTGTCTTTTGCTATCTGGTACCAACACGTTACTAGCAGATCCTTTAACTCTTGTAAGTTACATGGTTGAGCTGCCGCAGATCAGATATGCTGTTCCAATACAAATCACAAATGCTTAATTGGATTGATGTCTGGGGCCAGGTCAATACCTGGAAATCTTCCTCATGTTCTGTAAACCATCTCAAACAATCCAGGCATGTCGATGTAAAAATGAATGCACATTGGAAGACTTTAGATCTGAGGATGAGTTTACAGTTCAAAATACCAAGCTGTTCCATAGTAGTTTTCAGTTAGCAGAAATCATTTATTGATATCTTATATGTTGAACTGAAACTTCTTCATCTTGTTGGCTGCACCAGTAAGTTTTAGTTTTTTGAAGAATAAGGAGATAATGATGAGATTCATGGAGTGTTTTTTGGTGTGTTAATTTTTAATTGCTAGCAAGTATTTGTTTCAGAAAACACCACAATCAATACCTGAAGCACCTCAAATTTAACCATCTGAGTAAAAAAAAATAAAACATTGAATATCTGGGACTTTGTCAGTGTTGCATTTCTCTAACATTCAAACCTACAGTTGAAACTGATGTACTTCAGAATGAGAGAAAAAGTGGTTTTCCACTACACAAAAAATGGTGATAGTTTTGAAGCTTTATCTAGTTTTCCCTAATTTCTCAAACAATATACAAGCACTTACATAAGGACATGCCTACTGGCATAATAGTCAGATACACTAACCATTAGACTAGATAGGGCTTAAATGTGTTTTACAAAATATTAACTCATTTTGGCAACTGTAAGAAGTTATTCCTAAAACAGAAAATAAACATGACTACTGGAGACAGCTCTTCACAAAAGATATAAATAGCATTGAAACAGTAAGGTGCCATATTTGGCTCTATATCATAGAAATCAATGAATATGATTTCTTCAAATTAATCTGGATTTTGAATAAAGACAAGGCAGTCATATCTCTCAGGAGAAACAGTGTACAATTGATGTAAGAAGATACTCTTAACAATTTGAAATATTTTTTTTTTATAAGAGAATTAAATGCTATTGCATGCAGTGCTTATGTAAGCTATCAGTCTTACTTGGGAGCTAAAAAGAAAGAAAACAAGAGGAAATTGAAAGCAAAATAGGCAGAAGAAAATGGGATGGCAAGGAAGAAGTACTTATTTAAGACTCAGAACAGTAGAAAGACATTATTGAGAAGCTCAAAAGATTCATAAAAAGAAGAAACATGTCCTGGAAAGTGGAAACACCCAAAACATTTATGAAAGAAGCCAAGCTGAATTAAATATTACCACCATCTGCTTTTGACAGTGCAACAACTAGTGCTGTTTATTTCTCTCTTTTTTTTTAAATTTCTTTTACATCAGTTTATTGATTTTTTTAATATTTTTTTACCATTTTATATAAGGAAATGATGGAAACCTAGTTTTAAAAAGGACAATGACTTCTAATGTTGCTGAAGATCCAACTTTTCCCCGAAGAAGTTACAAGGCTTATACAGAAAAGTTTAGGCAAGAAATACTTTCCTTTTGACAGGTATGAAATTTTGTCATTTTTACAGCAGTGAAAGAGAAAAATTATACCTTATTTAGCTGATGAATGAAACTATGGTCTAAATAGTCCCTACACTGAAACCTTCATCATTTATCATTGATTCTATATTTTAACCATTGAGTTTTACCAATATCTGAAGAAGCCATTATCAGTGTACATTGATTTATTGAATTTAATATTTTGAAGAGTTTTTCATTCAGCATCTTTCATATTAATATTTTTGAATTACATTTTAGCCAATTTGATAAAATATTTACTGTTTTCAAGAAACCATTATTATTTTCCTCTGAAGATACTTTTGTATATAACTAATGCCTTCAACAGTTGCATAGTAATTTCAGAGTTTACTTATTATTTGTTTACTTAACTCAGAGAGAACAGCTGCTGATTATAAGTGAAAAAATTTAGTCTTTCAGCTACTTGAGGGTTTTTTTTATATTTTATTTTTGTGATATGAATATGAACACAGAATCTCTTTTATTACATGCTAAAGGCTCTTATCTGCTGATGTATCAAGTCTAGCTATTTTTTCATTAGCTGGACTAATTAACTATGTGGAAAAATGACTGTGATTTCATGGATCAGCAGACAAGCACATATGGTATGTAATCAGAAAATTGTTTTCATACCATTCAGATCAAAAATTATTTTTTCAGCTAATTCTTCACTGGAACAGTAATGAATTACACGTGATGCAAAAGGTAGTTAATAGGGGTTGGTCTAAAGAAGTTGGTAAGTGGTGAAATAAAAAAAAAAAGTATGCTAAATTAAGGACTCCATGAATGATACACTTGCTGAACTAAATCTTTTGATCTGGAGGTGGATGTGTTTTGAGAGGATTTTTATAGTTACCTTTACTGTCATCCTTGTTAGCTCTCTTTGAGATCTATTCAGGGAGTTCAAAAGTAACTAATGAACATATAAGCCATATTTATTTTATATTGTGTGTCTGTTAAAAATATATCCAAGTGTTGAATTTATCAGTCTAATATGTTAAACTTCTAGTAATCAAACATTTTACATTCATGTACCACCTTATAACCTTTTTCCTTTTTCATACTACCTTAGTGTAATCCAAAGTTTTACTTATGTGATTAGTTTTCATTTTGGAATTATTTAGCTAATTTATTGCCATTGTTTTAACCCTTGAATGAATTGACAGGATTGATCAGATCAATCCTCTGTAGTTCATACATAATTAGTTTTTAACGTATATCAAGAGGCAGCATGGATTGATAGACCAGTGTTGAAACTACTCCCAATCTCAATAACAATTATGATGGCCGTGTATGAATAGCATTTACTTCAAATGGAACTCAAAGGGTTAAATCAGATGACAATTGTCTTTAATATTTAGTTTTCTTAATTTATTTTTATTTAGAAATTTGTGTTGCTTTTATGATAAAAAAAATAATGAACTGATAAAATTGCTTCCAGTTTAAAAGATTAGATGAGTTCTGCAACATATTTTTAAACAAACAAATGGAAGCACTTCATTACATGCATTGCTCAGATCAGGATTATGTGGAATTTTATAAATATGAATTTTGTAAATCTAGTCACTAACAATCAGGAAATCTTTTTTTTTTATCATTGGTGATATGAGTTTTAAGTAAATTCAGAAATTTATCACAGCACAGCTGAGGTTATAAATTGAATTTTCTGGTGTCAGGGACAGTATGTAATGTAACACTTGGTTAGGTTTATAAATACAATTGTATGTTTTAAAAGATGTAAAGCTAGTTTGCACCATATATAAAAATATTAAAACTTTATATTATTTAAATGATTTGTATCATTTAAAACTCAACATAAAATTTAATTTTAAAACTTGAGTGTAAGAAATTGTAGTAACATTATTTTAAATATTTTTGAATTTTTTAACATTTTAAACTCAATACCTATTCACATATTGGGATCTAAGCATGTAACTGTACTAAATAAGGATGAATCACTGCCATTTTTGCCCTATTCATTATTACCTCTCTTCTCATTACCAGGAGATTATGAATTGAAGTCCAGAAGATGACTAAAATATTTTTTCATATTCGTTAATTATAAATTGTTTCACATACCATAATTTGAAAACATTGCATTAAATTTTATGTTTGTATGCTGGACTTGTTCCATTACAGCTCTTTTAAGTTTTGGATATGTGTCAGAAATATTCTTTCACAATGTTTCACTTGTTTTTATTGTACTGTTATTGGTCAGCATAGCTTAAATGCAAAAGTTTATGTGTATATTGAACTATCATTTGAGAGACTATTTCATGTTGTTATTACAAGGAAAGATTAATGAATCTACCAACAAAGGGTTAAGCCATCATTTTCTGCAACACATCTTACAATGAAAAAATGCACTTAAAAACAAGTGATGAACAAAACTTTTTTTTCTGGAAAATGCCAAAAGCATGTCATTTAAGATGACAGTTTATACTTTAATTTAACACATCTGATAACATTTTGAATGTTTAAGGTTTAATTTTTTTTTTCAATTCCAAAAATACTGCATTTAATGAACACTCCATTTATAATCACTTAATATCATATTTTATATTTTGTTACTTTTACAGTGTTTTTTACTGAACGAAATTATTGAATTGTTTAATTACTGAATGACTTCTTGTAATTTGTTACGTAGAGTATTTATTATATAAGTTTTTATATTAATTTTTGATTCAATGTTTTCCTAAAACCAATTTTTATTTTGATAATGTTTTGAAAAGCATTAGATCAAACTTTAATATATTGCAGTTTTAATTGTTTGTATTATAGTAATTGTCTGTTGTATAATATATGTATTTTAATTTTAGGTTTGTTGTAGAGTAACTCTTCAAACATGGATAAAAGTGAGATAAATACCATTCATTGGTTTCGCAAAGGTTTGAGGCTTCATGATAACCCAGCTATACTCGCAGCAGTAGAAGGTTGTAAACATTTTTGGCCAATTTTCATCTTAGATCCATGGTTTATTAAAAATACAAGAATTGGTTTTAATCGCTGGCGGTTTTTAATAGAATCCCTTCGGGATTTAGACAGGAACTTGAGGAAATTAAATTCCAGGTAATTTTTTATATGCACATTTTTCTGTTTTATACATTTGTTCTTTTATTCTTATATTGAAGTAGAATATGTAGCATTTTAGTTTTAAAATATTATAAGTATTTTCATAGCTAATATTTGATTGAAGTAAGATATGACTATAAAAGTACTCTCAGTGTTAGACTCGGTCCACAAGAGATTATTGCCAGTCCTCTTCACATATTATCTAGCAAATTACTATTTGAACATAACAATGTTATTTGGTCTCATCTTGTTGCCAATAATGGTTCAATTTAGCAGATAGTTAAATTATATTAAATACAGTTTATCTGATATTTAAATTATAATAAACACAATTTATCTTGCATTACAGTTGAACAAACAGAACATTACTAATTCTCAAATAATGCTGTCAGAAATCAGACTGTTTTAAAAATTATAATTTTTCAGTTTTTGTGCTTGGGCTGTTATTAATTAGTATTATATAAATGGAATATCAAGGGAATTATTTACCCATCACCTGATGAAGGAGGTTGGCTGCTTCAGACCTAGTCTTCCTATTAAGCAATGAGGATGAAAATCACAGTAATTAGCAATAAAAGTTCCTATTGGTGTATTCCATTAAGTATATTTATTTTTTTAGCAGCGTGGTAATTGAAATCATATAGGAAGTAGTAATTTTTTTCATTAGAAATGCTAACCACTTAGCCACAGACAGGGGCATAGCTATGGGGGGATAGGGGGAGGCTCCCCCCCAAAGTAACTCGGAGTTGGCAAAATTCGAAGCAACTTCATAAAATCTAGGTAAGTTGTGAAAAATTTGTAATCTTTTTTTTTGTGTGAAATTAAGGGGAGTTGTCAAAATTGAGGCATCTTGGCAAATCTAGGGCAGTTTGAAAAATGGAGATATGGAAAAATCTAGAGCTGTTGGCAAAATTCAAAGCCACTTAGTAAAATACAGGTGAGTTGGTGAAATCAGGACAACTTGGCAAAATTTGGAGTTACGGCAAAATCTTGGGGAGTTGACAAAATTTGGAGTGACTTGGCAAAAATTCAGGTGAGATGTAAAAATTAGGATTTTTTTCTGCAAAATTATGATGAGTTGGCAAGATCTAGGGGCAGTTAGCAAAATTCGGAGTGACTTGGCAAAATCGTGGACAGTTGGTAAAATCTTGGGGAGTTGGTAAAATTCAGATGAGATGTAAAAAATTGGGATTTTTTTTCTATAAAATTATGGCAAGTTGGAGAAATCTAGGAACAGTTTGCAAAATTCAGAGTGATTTGGCAAAATCGTGGACAGTTGGTAAAATCTTGGGAAGTTGGCAAAATTCAGAGTGACTTGGCAAAATTGTGGGGAGTTGGTAAAATTCAGGTGAGATGTAAAAAATTCGGTTTTTTTTCTATAAAATTATGGCAAGTTGGAGAAATCTAGGAGCAGTTTGCAAAATTTAGAGTGACTTGGCAAAATCATGGAGAGTTGGCAAAATTCAGGTGAGATGTAAAAATTGCAATCTTTTTCCGTAAAATTATGGCATGTTGGCAAAATCGAGGTAACTTCACAATATCTAGGGAATTTAGCAAATCTTGGGGGAGTTGACAAAATTCAGAGTAACTTTTTAAAAACAAGTGAGATGTAAACATGGAGAATTGTGAAAATTGTGCCTTTCTTGTGCAATTAAGGAGAGTTGATAAAGTTCAAAGTGACTTGGCAAATTCAGGGAAGATGTAAAAATTGTGATTTTTTTTCTCTAAAATTATGGCAAGTTGGCAAAATCTAGGGTAGTTGGCAAAATTCGAATCCACTTGGTAAAATATAGGCGATTTGGGAAAATTGCGGTTTGTTTTATGAAATTAAGGAGTGTTGGACAAATCGAGGAAACTTAACAGAATGTAAGGCAGTTGACAAAATTCGAATCCATTGGAAAATACAGGTGAGTTGTGATAATTGGGATTGGGTTTGTGAAATTAAGGAGAGTTGACAAAAATCGATAACTTGGCAAAATCTTGGGGAGTATGAAAAATTTGAAGTGACTTGGCAAATTTAGAAGAGATGTAAAGATTGGGATTGGTTTTGTGAAATTAAGGATAATTGGCCAAATCAAGGGGAGTTGGGAAAATTCACACTTTGTGAAAGTTGCCTCCCCCCCTACACACACACACATGGAGAGTGAAATAGGTATGAACCAGACAGAGACATTATTTTCTCAGTTGGCAAAATTTGATTTTCGAGTTCAAAAATTTTTGATTTCTCCTCTCCCCCCAACCATAGTCCTTCGCTATGTCCCTGGCCACAGGGACAGTAAAACTATTAATAGTAAAATTTTATTAAGTACTAAGATGATCTACTACAGAATATATTAAATTTAAATAGCTTTTTTTAATACACAGGCTTTTAAATATATTGAGAAAACTAACTAATTTTTAAAAATTATTCATCTCATTCACATTAACTACTCTGTTGTCACTTTGACAATAACCATTCATGTGTCTATGGCAAGAATGTATAAGTCACTGTTTTAAAATATTCTACATTGACAGATATAAAAAAATTCCTTGAGAATCTTTATGCCCCATTTTAAGTTTTGTAGAACATTTGCTAATTAGTTACAGAGAGGGAGAGTCAAACAGATAAACAGAATTGTCAAACATCCATGCATGACCTATATATACAAAGGTTCAACCAAACTGTATAATTTAGACCTCTAAATATATCAGTTTTGAGTACAACTGTTTATTTGTCCACTGCAAGCTAATTCTAACTATGCCTGTTTCACATTGTCCACCCACCTCTTTTCAAATCTGCCCCTTTTCCTTAGGACGAGGTGGCTCAGTTGGTAGTGTGCCAGGTTCATGATCTACAGTTCCCAGGTTTGAATCCCAGCTGGTCCAGTGTTGATATTTATTTCTGCAAAACTCCTAACGCTGCTTACGGTCAGTAGGGGACACCGATGGGCTTGAAAAGGCCACTGTCCATCAGATGGGATGTAAAGACTTGCCCCAGGTGCGGGAGAGCCATACCCTGTGCACATCACACTGGATGGCCTTGATGAGAGGCTATCGTCTGTGTCTCACAGCTGTTTCAATGGGTCCCCCCTCAACCTTCTCTGAGCCTTCGGGGTCTTTGTGACCTGGCCATTTAGCCCATTGTATGAAAAAAAAGTACCACACAGAGGTAAAACAACCCATTTCCTTTTCTTCAAGCTTTTAAGTACATTGTTCATAATTTGATTTGTTAATCTGTAGTTATGCTTCAGGCAATGTGGCCAAACCAACTGATTATGTGACTACTTAAGATGTTATGTAGTGCAGGCAATGTGGCCAAACCAACTAATTATGTGACTACTTAAGATGTTATGTAGTGGCTAATGACTCCTTTGTCTGAAATCTCATTATTTCCCTAAATCGCTCAGAAGCATCTTGAATCAAAGTATCAAGTTTTTTATTATCTTGCTAACAAATGGTCCAAGCTTTACTATCATAGAAGAGTGGAAAGAGGGCAAATTGTTTTATTCCTTTGGTTTGGTATAGCTATATGCTCTTATTTTTGTACACCGGTCACAGATTCCTAACTTTTAAAGTGGGTGAGATCTTACTCTTGGTGTCTTTGATCTTTTGATGACCTCACTACAGAATTGTAAAGATACAACACAAGGTTAGCTTAGTTGGTGCAACTGCATTAAATGCAACCTTAGATGGAGCACAGAATGGTTCAAAATGAGTATAAACCAAGTAAAATTGGATTGGTGAAAGTGCAGTTCAGTTCATGGGCTACACTCCTACCAGTCAAGGATCATTTTATCCAAATAGTCCTGCTTATTAAGTCATGAATGAAGTGTAATTTTTCATTGGTATTTGCTCTGTAGTGAGACTTTTGTTTTTATTTATTGCTGCAGCTCATTTGTAAATACATTTGTGGGCCATTCATAACCTTATTTAATTCTTATAAAACTGTAAACTATATCTAAAATAATCTCCATTTGTATTCCCAGGTAACTTTTTATGACAAGTATTTCATGAGTAATATACAGTAAGTCCCTGACTTACAAAGTTTGAGTTACTTGAACCCATAGTATACGAGTATGCTTTTTTTTTTATAACCAGTTTAGGTACTTTGACCTCTACGATCATTAATATTGGATATACGTGATTTCTATATATTATAATACATTGTAATATATGCTATGATATATTTTTATTGTAAATATATTTGTTATATTTTATATTATCTGCAGAATCTGAGCCAAAAAGGATTGAATAGTAAATACATTTAAGTTTTCTTACAGTTAGGTTTTTATATATTTAGTACATACATACTGAATGAAGTTTTATTTTCTTAATATTTTTATAAGCACTACTTTTTAACTTTAACTATTCATTGAAACAAATATATGTCAAAAAGTATATTGTATTTAAGCATTGTTGGACTTGCACAGAAACATTCAGAATGAACTGAACATGTAAGTTGGGGATTTATTGTATTTGTTTTGGTATTATAATAATGAATATGCCCAATGAATTAGATCTTCATTTAAAATGTCCACAAACTCATCAAGTTGTGAAACAAATTATTTTTGTAATGTTTTGCATAATATGTGCACATCATTTGTCATTTTATTAATTCAAAAGCCATTATTTTGTATCAAATTGTAAAATTAAATTGCATTTTATCTGCTATTTTCAAAGTACCATGAATAATTAAAATTTTTGTAGTTGTGCATTCTCTTTTAGCTCTAGCTGTCAACAATGATTATTGGGGGTCACTTTTGATTATTTCTGGTACATACGAATGCAGCAGCTGTAACTCAGGACAGATGTGTTTGGAGGACTAATTTACATACTCTGGTTGGACCTCCATAACCCATGGCTGCATGAGGATTTTGTATGTGTATGTATATATATATACGAATCACAGTTTGAGTTATATTTGTATCTTTAAATTGTGACTAAAAGGATAAATAAGCTTATTAATTAACTCACCGTGATTCATAAAGAAATATATAAAAAAGTTCATATTATGCTATAATTCATTAACAAATAAAATTTAATGGTGTTAAATTACCAATAGTAGAGTAGAATCACACTTATATGGAATTTATTCATATTTTATATGTAGACTTACATAAAGTAGATATTTTGCCTCTTAGAATCAATTTTGGCATTTTTGGTCATTTCCTTTGGATAAGTAAAATTAACTTGGCCAGCTTTATTGTTTCTCAAAGCAATCTAACTTAAAAACTCACTTTAATAGGGGCGCATTTTAATTGAGAACTAAAATTAGCACATATGCACAGTTGCATGGTTGGAAGAAGAACAATTGCATTGTAATATATTATTGCTCTGAGAAAGAAATAACTGTTTTAATATTATTTCAAATTCCTTAAAAAGGATTTACGTACACCCAGGTAAATGTATATTTTTAATCAAATGTTGTAGGGCTGCACAAGATATGTGCCACTTTTAATGCAGGTTTCATCTAGATTCAACCACGTCTATTGTTGCTTAATGTATTTATATATACACTGAAGTGCCATTGAATTAGGAATAGCAACCTAGTAATATGTTGGACCCCTCTGGCCCTGATAATGGCTGCCACACAACGAGGCAAGGACTCCACAAGATTGTGCAAATATTCCTCCAGAGCTGTCCACAATTCTCTCATGGTCGTCTGATGGGACACGGGCCTGAATACTCTGCTCGACGGTATCCCAAAGATTTTCGATGGGATTTAAATCTGGACTTCTAGGTGGCCAATTCATTATTTCAAAGTCAGCAGAATGCTCCTGCAACCATGCAGTAGCCAACCTGGACCTGTGAGATCAACAGTTGTCTTACTGGTAGATGCCATCTCCATTGGGATGCATGATGGCCATAATTGGATGCAGATGGTCAGCCATGAGTTCTACTTACCAGGATGCATTGATTGAGAGTCATTAGTGCATGTACCAAAGGTCCCACAGACATTCAACTGGACACCCCAGGCCATCACTGAGCCACCAGCAACTTGTAATGTTCCAACCTGACATGCAGGATCTATGGCTTCATGAGGTTGGCACCATACCCTCAGTCTCCCATCGGTGTGATGAAGTTTAAATCAGGATTCATCACTCCAGGCTATCTGTTGCCAATTTTCGATGTGGCTGAGTGGTTAGTGCACTTGGCTACTGATCTAAGGGATGGGTGCGAGCCTTGAATTAAGGCATGAACATTTGTATTGTTTTTCTGCTGAGGACCTGCTATCCTCAGACCTTCTACTATGGCATATAAACTGACAGGCTCCTGTCAGACCTCTATGGTGAACAGCTGCTTGAGGGGGTATTTATTTTTTATTTATTAGCCCAGGCAAGGCTTTGACCCCTGTGTCGTACCATTAGAAGTGGGACTCTCATAGGTATGTGGCTCCCGAAGCCAAGATGATGAAGTGAGGGTTGCACAGTCCATGTACTGACTTCCTGGCTGGAACCTGTGTTCAGATTGGAGGTGATTTCAGATAATGTCTGGCCCCTATCAGTTCGTATGATGCAGATCAGATGGCGAAGCCCACAATCATTCAATGCTGGTTGTCCTTTGCAGTTCGTCTGAGTACTTTTTTCTTTGCTGGAATTTTCATATTCCCAAGACACTCTTGAAATTGTTGTACGAGAAAATTGAAGTTCGTTGACAATTTCGGAGATTGAGTGTCCCATCTGTTGGGCACCTACAATCTGCCATCTGTCAAATGTATCTAAATCATGCACCTTTCCCATTATGCTTCTCATGACGAATGCTTGGGGAAGCCAAAGCTGACAGCTATATATGACCAGAGTTTCAGCCATGCACGCTCACAAATGCGGGACTGAATTTGGATAACATCTCCTATCCCTAATTCAATGCTACTTCAGTGTATATAGCAATCATTTATCATTGCTCAACTAAGTATATCGTATGTATATCCACCATTCTTGCAATCTTTATAAAATACAAATTTATGGCACCAGGAGAATATATTGAGGAAGAATTTAACCTTCCCTTTGTTCAAGGCCATATCTAGGGAGGGCTTCTTGTGATTTTGGTAAAAAATATTACCAATTAATGAGTAAGATTTATTCATATATAGGTGATATGATTTAAATTTTCAGCAGGGCGTGAGTAGTGGCCATTATGCCAACACCCAGTATGAGTAAATATTTCAAATACAACACTGTCATCTGAGATTATATAGTGAAGTAAGGTGATGACCATACTATTTTGCAAAGTATATTATAAAAGTTATATATGAATAACTGTAGCTTATATTATCATATAATGTTTCATAGATCATATAATGTTTATTTGAGAAATTTATTTACGTTGCAACAACTGTTAGGGCAGGGGGTTGGCTCAATCAGTAGTATGCCAAGCTCATAATCTGTAGCCTAGGTTCGAGTCCCATGTAGGCCAGCATTGAGATTTATCTCCACTAAAACCATATCCTGCCCTGGGTAAGAAAGGGGAACCTTTGGGTTTGGAAAGGTTGCTGTCTGTTGGATGGAACATAAAGTCATGGTCATATGTGTGGGAGAGCCATACCATGTGTGCATGTTTAAACAACATGCTGGATGGCCTTGATTGGAGGCTTCCATCTGTCTCCTGACAGGTGTCCATTGGGTCCTCTTTCCTAACCTTCTCTGAGCCCTTGGGGTCCTTGTGACTTGGCCATTTATCCTATTATATGCAAAAGTGTGCCACTCAGAGGTAAAACAATTCAACCCAGTGCAACAGCTGTTAAACACTGTAATATCATGATCATAACAGCTGAGTATTAATAGATTGCTTCAATATGAATTGTCATTGGATAGAAAAATATAAAGTGATGACTTGGATAAAAACATAATGAGTGTTTAAAAACACTGTTTTGTTCATAATTACTATATGTATTCTCATAATAAGACTTTTTCAAGACACTAACAAATGTCCACTTCCACTCATTAAACTTGAAATAATAAAGCATAGCAGTTAAACTGCAAGAAAATTCCAGTGTTACGGTATTACATTAATATTACAGTACAGGAGTAGAGAATCATATGTGCATACTTTGGAGCAGTGGCTCCCAAACTTTTTTCTGTAGCAGAACCCTTTTGCTTAAAGCAAAATATGGAACTAGTGCAACCTTTAAACTGGAAAAATATTTGATTTTATATTTAAATGCTAATAGCATATCTTTGGAAATTATTGGGTGCCCTGCCCAAATATTTAAATTTGGTAAATTGTGTTAAAAATTCTACTTGTAATAGAAGTTGACTATAAATCTGAAACCATTTTTCTTTTTTTTTTTCTGTTATATATTTATAAACTCTCTATAACTTTCCAAATATTGACTGTCCAATTCAAAATTATATGGATTGATAGAATAACAATATTTTTCCATCCTTCTTGAATTGTATTATTGTGTTATACATTCATCTTCACATATGTAATCAAACTCAAGTTTGAAAGTGAACCATTTATACTATGAATTCCAATTCCAATTTTAAAAATTTCTATCCAGTTGGCAAAGCTGCAGTCAATATATAAAGAGTCCTACATACAACAATAGCATGTATTATGTTCCAGGTTTTTTTTTATTATACATTCAGATATGAGTAATGGAGCAATATAACAGTGCTGGTGATAATGGCCTGAAAAATTTTATTTGCAGTAATTAGTTAGTTTATCTGCTATTACAACAATGAGCTTCAAATAAGTCTTTTGACTTCTTTGCAGAACTCTGAGATTCAGTGGAACAGATTTGAGAAACATTATTTTAAAGCTTGTTATTCATATTCTTTCCTAATGTTTCCTTACCAAAACAATTATTTTTATTTATCTGTGTCATCAGATTTATGTAATATTTTCCCTTATTTTTAGAGGGTATTTCCTGGAAAAAGAGCTTTGGTTTCTTGGCAAATCATCCCTATTTTTCCTGTTTAACTTTAAGATCCTATAGTGGCAAATTCTTATTATACATACTTTTTCAGGAACATATGCCTGTAACATGGAAGGGTCTACTGTACTCTTCCAGTTGTTACTACTAACCAGTTTTTTTAAATAATGTAAAATGTTTCCATACAAAGAATTTTTTTTAAATTTAAATATATTTAACAGGTTATTTGTACTTCGTGGCAATCCAATTGAAATATTTCCAATCATATTGCAAAACTGGAAAGTGAAACGTCTAACTTATGAACGGGATACTGAGCCATATTCAAAAAGCAGAGATGAAGAAATAGACAGAATTGCTGAATCAATGGGAGTGGAAGTTATCAAGAAAACCTCAAATACTTTGTATAATCCAGATAGGTACTGTCAGTTGTCAATGCTGTTGACATTTTAACATGACCAATTAAAAACTAAAAAAAATTATTTATTAGTAAAGATTTTCGAAATATATAATAATAGAAATTATTTTTATCATGTTGCTTAAGAAAAAAGTAACTGAAATGACAACATATTTTGGTTCTTTATTAGAAAGTTGACAGGGCAGGGGTGACTCAGTTGGTAGTGTGCCAGTCTCACAGTCTGCAATTCCCAGGTTCGAGTCCCACCTGGACCAGTGTTGAGATATATCTCTGAAAAACTCCCATGTTCTTGGTCAGTAGGGGACACTGAAGGGCTTGGAAAAGCCACTGCCCATTTGATGGAATGTTAAGCTGTGTCCCCTTGTGTGAGAGAGCCATGCCATACCCTGTGCACATTAAAGAACACACTGGATGGCCTTGACTGGAGGCTACCATCTGTCTCCTAACAGCTATTCAGTGGGTCCTCTCTCCCCAACCTTCTCAGTCTTTGTGGTTCTTGTGACTGGCCATTTACCCCATTGTGTGCAAAAAAGTGCTCAGAGGTAACCCGACACAAAAGATTTTAAAGCGTGTTAAGAGTATTACCCTATAACTTTGGAAATAGAAAAAAATGACCTATGGTACAAAGCGAACAAAGTAATGATTCAGCATTATCATCAGTCCATTTAGTAGGTGAACAGTGGTCAAGAACAAATAATAACTATTGGAATTCTTTAAAGTTACTGAGGCATAAGATCCAACAAACTGATAAAAACATAAAAAGGGAAGAAAAACAAAATTTGGGACCATCTAGAACTATTCTTGCATTTTGAAAATATCATTAAAGTGAAGATTATTGGGAGGAAAATTGTGTATCAGAACACAGTAGCACTGGGAATCACATGATGTGTAGCAGCTGTATGAACCAGACATTTCTAGTAGAGTCTATTTAATAGATAATAGTTTCAATATAGTTGAATAGGAAAGGGAGTTTAGAAAACAAATGCATATTTAAATTTTGGTACAGAAGAATTGTAATATCAAACAGAGAAGTGTAGAAAAGGAAGTGATAAATTGAGAAATGATTTCACATCATAATTAACATATAACAGGGGAAAATGCTTTATTTTTCCTGTTACTATCATATGTATAAAAGTTAGGTACCAATTGTGTTAGGTACATGATTGTAGAAGAAAGCACTTTTGACTCTACTTGATAGTAATTATCAGGAGGGTGCAAAGTTCCTTGGGAAACAGTTCATTGATGTAGCACAAATTAGGCAAAAGTTATACCCTTTTCATGGAGCCACTTGCAGCTGAAAAAAGTCATGCAGCAGAAGTAAGTGTCAACATTCTTGTAATACCTAGCAATGGACTAAAGATTTCAGCTACTCAGGGACTTTAGCTCCACTTCAAAAATGGCTGAAACTTATTTCTACCTGTAGGACTTTTTTTCAGCTGTAAGTGTCTCCAAGAAAAAGGTATAGCTTTTCCTATTTAATGTTTCATCGATGAACCTCTTCTCCAAGGAATTTTGCACCACCCTAATAGTGATTGCCAGGTACAGTCAAAAGCACCCTGCTTTCTACAATCATGTACCTAGCACATTTTAGTGCTTAACTTTTATATATTATTACTATTAAAATAATGATTCTGAAACAAACAAAGCTTGCTGCTCTCAGCTAATGAGGATGAATTTCCCTCAATATCAAGACCTAGTCCTCTTCCTCCAGAAACATATACTGTGCGATTGAATATCCTTATGATTTTTTCAGTTGTAATACTGTATTATTTAAATGTGTTACCAGTTAATAAATCTAACTGGCAAAATGAAGTGTTTTCCTTTGTTATACGATAGAGAAGTGGTGTGTGTTGTTTGGATATATGATTATTTTTTCCATTAATGCACCCAGGTGCTGGTGATTTTACCAGTATAACTGAGTAGGATTATCAGATTCAGTTTGGATGAAGCCAAGATAGATGTGGGAAAGGGATAAAATAAATACTGCCCAAGTATTCAGGTCTTATGTTGAGAATGGTCACAGGAGTTAGGTTTGATTGCTTTACACCCCAGTAGCACTTTTTTTTTTGCACAGGTGGCTAAAATGTTAGATCACAAGGAATGCAAGCTAAATTCATGATTGAATAAGGGAAACCATTGACTAGCAGAAACAGATAGAAACTTCCAACCAAGCTATCTAAGCATGATAATTGGTTCTCCTATACAGAAGGCCCCAGTTTAATGTTCTATTGAATGGTAGTGGGGATCTTTAATAGTCCATCTTTCCCTTTTCTTACTAAGAACATCAAGGAAAATATTCATGACGTCCCTATACTGATATGGTTGAAACCTAGTAAAATCTTGAGTACTATTTAAATGTGTTACCAGATATCCTTTGTCTTTGGTTAACTGACTTTAAGGTGTAAAAAGAATCTACTTCTTTTAAGTATTAGTGTTCTAGGGTTATATAGAAGTTTTGCTTTTGCATTAGGAAGACTGGTAGCTGATAAGGAAATGGTGGTTATATTGATATAGCTCATTTTAATAGCAGTAATTTTCAAAGTATGATTCATAAACATCTAGCAATTTGCAAGAAAATGTCTATAATTGCAGATACCTGTGTACTTTTTTGTCATATTGAGAAACAAAATTTAAAATTTGTTATGCCAAAAGCTATTAATGTCAGACTAAAGTATAGGCTGTCTGATACTGTGGTCCCATCTTAGTTTTTTAATTCTTTACTGCACAATCTATTCAATTGTGGACTAATTCAGGGAACAGAGATGCAATAATTTAAAAGGCTTATTTTAATTATATTTTCTGTAAATGCCTTTCAGTTAGTAAATAAGACCTTATAGCATTCTTATTAATTGGCATTTTTTATTGTCATGTTTGGTGGCTGGTAGCTCATCAATTTATTTTAATTGGCATATTATTATGAGGTGCATTGATATCCCATGTGGCTAAAAATATGTTTTTTCCACCAAATAAAAGTTGTTCCCACATCAAAATGTTGATTATTTTTAAGTTATTACTCTTTAACTTTTCTTGTATTCAGCCATAAAACCTACAATCACCTGGAGGCCTAACTATTCTTTGTTCAGAAAAAAATAGTTATTAACTTTAAAATCTTTTTTATTAGAACATGTATAAATCTTAAACTAAGCATTTGATGAAATCTATTATTAAAAAAAATTTTTGGGTGTGTGTGGAAAGAATAAAATTAGTTTTAGTCAATATAATGAAAAAAAAAATGCACCCCAATAAATTGTAGATGGATACCCAAGTGTAGGAAAAGGTAAAAAAGTAACATGATACACGAAAAAGTCTTTGCAGTCTTATTTTATTACATACTAATGATGAAAAGAGGAAAACAGTCAAACAATTATCCATATGTCTTTCTTGATGAAAGAACCAAGCAGAGAAAGCTTGGAGTTTAGACTTCTTTTCATTTACAACTCTGTCAATATTCTTTGCCTCCATATTTGTTTCAGAATCATTGTTGGAAGAAAGTGCCAGTATCTGCTCTCAGCTGATGACCTCAATACCATGACCTAGTTCTCCTCCAGAAACATACTGTGCAATTAAATATCCTTATGATTTTTCCAGTTGTAATACTGTACTGTTTTACTCTACTGCATTGAATTTTTACACTTTTTACCTGCAGAAAAAATATGTTGTTTCTAACCAAAATGTCTCAATTTAAAATATTATTATAGTCCTAAGTCTGAAATTTAATTTTGCTTCTGATTTTCAAATGCACTGTACACAATAATTTTTTTAAATAAATTTGGTTTTCCAATATATTTTGATTACAATAAAATTAAGAAATTGCCTTAAGTTATACACTTGTATTGAAGTACATGCTAAATAGTTCTCTTTTTGCACTTTTTCCATTTGCAATCTCATTTCCAGGAACACCTATTAGTTAACTGTGAGAAATTGACCAGTGTATATCATTTTTTATAAATATGAAAGAGCAGCATTTTTCAGTATAAATAGATTACAGTTTTATTCATTTATTGGAAAATCTTAGTTATACATATAAACTTTGTAATTTTTGAGAGACTTATCTCTGTTGATCACAGGTTCAAATAAAGTTTATTAACTCCACCCCCTCCCAAAAGTGTCAAGGTTTCTCACAATGCAGCTGTGGCCAAGATAAATTATAACAAACACAAAACCAACTGATCTACGAACCTTATCCCATAATGGATATACACAGTCGTATCAGAATAATATGACCACCTGGATCCATCCCACAGTGCATCCAGGCGAGAAGGCTTCGATGGGTAAACATCGCACATGAGTCTGTTCGTCCATGTGTAACAGAAAACAGGATTCGTCGACCATGCGACCCTCTTCCACTCTTCTGTTTCTACGTGCCCACTGCAAGTGTTGATGACGGTGAATGGCTGTGAGCATAGGCACATGAATGGGTCTGCCAATCAGTGTCACATGCCAAGGTCACGAATGACTACTGCACGTGCGCTTCTTTGCATAATGTAGAGGTGGTTTTAATGTATTGGCTGATCAATGTATATAGATAATATTATATACCAAATGGAAGTATTTCATTCTAAATAATAAAATAACAGAAATTCAAATAAAATGAAGCCTACTTAAGGCTAATTTAAAAGAAACAGTTAATTGGCTTTGGACACTTTGAGGGTTAAGCACAAAAAACTTCACAATAAATTTCATTCAAACTCAAGATAGAAAGGGGGGGGGGAAGCATTCTCACACAAATAGCACCATTGAAATTAGTGAGCAAGATATAACATTTGTGTAAGATTACCTTTTAATTTGAACTTTAACCTATTTTGGAACATTTTAGATTTGGTGAAATGTATTGGAAAAAGGTTACATTTTGATGAAGAGAGATAATTAGTTGCAAGTGTTTAGGGTTTTGCCTTATTTTTTAATGCTTAAATATTTAAGTGAGGCATTTATTATATGAGTAAAATTATGTGTTACTGATATAGAAGGGAACTGTTCTTTTAATTTATTAGAGTTAATTTTCTTGATGATGTTTTTAGTCAGTCATACTACAATATTACAGTAGTTCTTTTGTTCCAGATGACTATGCCTGTGGTAACTTGATGTGTGTATAGTGCTGTTTTAATTTAAATGAAAAATTTTCTGTTAATCTTTAAAGTGTCAGAAGCTCATTAATCAATTTTCAAAAATTGCTGCAAATGAACTTGCAACATGTTTTTATGCTTATTTACTATTTTTTTCCTTTAAATTTTGTTTTTTGTTCAGAATTAAATGCTCTTTCATTATATGTGTAGTATGAATTATTTCATTCATTATCTGCTTCATAATAAGGCTCAAAAGTTGAGTTGCTTTATTAAAGTAAAAAAAAAGAACATGGACCTGTAAGTGTTAATCAACTATTTTTTAAGTTAATACAGAAATTCTTTTCAGCCTTAAGTGTAACCCAGTGATCCTGCATTTATTCACTAACAGGCTTTCGTTGAAGGATAAACTACTGCTCTTTTTCCACTTTTTAGATAGTTATTTTTATGTGAGATAAATGAATTAAGAGGAAAGCTTTATTCAGTTCTGGACAATTCTAAAGGAAGGGAATTATTTGGAAAATGAAGATATGTTAATGTTTGCAAATTTGAAGATGAAAATGGTGTACAATTTTTGAACTTGAAACAAAATTTTATATACACAACTCTACAAATTCTTAGCTCTGTAAAAAAAGGTAACTTTTCATATGCTTTCAATATTAATATTTTTTTAAAAATCAAAATACTCATTTCTAAGCAGTACTCTTTATTATTATAGTAACTGGTGCAATTAAAATATTGTACTTTCTATAATCCTAACTTCAGATATTTAAATTTGGGATAATATATGGAATAATACACAGTAATATCAGAATAATATGACCACCTACCTAATGTTGGGAATAACCACCCTTGCCCCGGATGACAGCAGCGAGACGACATGGTATAGATGCAATGAGGCCCTGGTAGGTTGCCAGAGGCACATGTGCCCATTCAGACTCCAGCAGAGCACGGAGTTTCTGGAGATGACGTGGTTGTGGGTCCGCATTCTGAACCTGTTAATTCAAATGGTCCCACAAATGCTCTATGGGATTGAGGTCTGGCAATTTTGCCGGCCAAGGGAGAACAGAGACATCATTGTCGTGTTCCTGGAACAAGTCACGCACCACCTTAACAACATGGCAGGGTGCATTGTCCTGTTGGTAGACACCATCACCACTAGGGTAAATATCCAACATGAAGGAATTCATGTGGTCAATGAGGATGGACAGGTAGCCATTGGTGTTCAGGGACCCATCCAGTGGTACCAGCAGTCCCAGGTCATACCAGGAAAACATCCCCCAGACATGCACACTGCCAATGCCGACTTGTACTTGACCGACAAGTGTGTCTAGGTGTTGATTCTTGTGTCTGATGTCGTATCCACCACGGCTCATCACTTCTGTTGAGTAGAAACCTCGATTCATTGGAGAAGGCAACCTTTTTTCACTCTTCCACTGTCCAATGACGGTAGTCCCATGCGAACTGCAGGCATCGTTGCCAATGGACCTTGGTTAACATGGGTGCCTTTACACAGCGTTGACTCTGGAGACCCATGTGTAACAGGGTTCACACTACTGTTATCAGGGATGTACCTGGGTGCCCCATCATTCATTTGAGTGATCAACTGCTGCACTGTTGCACATCGATTGTCCATTTACCAGTCAATGGAGGCGATGTTCTCCTTTGGGGTCGATGGCCTTTAGGGCTCCACAGTTATGACTTCTGGAGGTACTCGGATGCCAGTGGTCCATTCTTGATACACCCTTACTACAGCACCGTGCAAACAGCCCACGAAGTCTGCTGTTTCCGAGATGCTTCCACCCTTGGTGCGGTAGCCGATGATCATTCCTTTTTGAATGTCCGTCAGATCAATGCCTCTGCCCAATGTGCTCACATTACGCATTATGGCTCATCTGTCCTGGCCGGCCACTTATATCTCCATGTGGTTGACCTTGTCATGTGCACTCTGTGATGTGCCTGGGTGGGTACACTGTGATTCCGTGGGTGGTCATATTATTCTGATATGACTGTGTATATTTGGATACATATGTATGTAACAATACTTTGTTTAATAAAATCAGGAAGTTTGGAAAGATAGCTCTTAATTCCTTCTGAAACAATATCTTAAAATTGAATTCCAAAAATGTTAAACGAGATTCATTAGTTTAAATTCATCTAATTAAATCACTCTGGGCCAAAATTTTTAAAAAGGAAAATCACATTTTTCTGTGAATTTTCTCCAGTATGATGGTTAAGTAACACATTTAAAGAAAGTTCACAAATTGTTTTAATCTTTTTAAGTTGTTCACAAGTTCAACTCTGAATTGAGTTTGTTTCTTTTTTTGGGGGTGGGGGAGAGGGAGATGCATTCAAAAGTTTCTTTTTGAAAGCAGTACTCACAATGTTGATTGGAAATTCTATTATTTATTACCTCTTTTTGGTAATTTTTAATTTAATAAATTTTGTAATTTATGTTTATTATTGTGAATTAATTGTGCAAGAAATATGTCCCCTTTCATTCTGATGCTTGTGATTCTTTTCACCACAAGTTTGAGAGCCAGAGATTCAATGGGATCATTGGCCATTTTTGAGTAGCATGTTGTGTAAAGAAAAGTTGCCTTGGTTTGGTACAACACTTGTAATAATAATAAAAGGTGTCTATGTGAGTGTCTCATTATGGTAGCCATAACTCATCAGAAAACCTTAGTAGACACTTCAGATTTTCAGAGAATGTTTCTGGTTGTGGCCTGGGTTGCAGTGCCAGATTTCAAGTTGAAATTCCAAAAGTGGGCTTGCTAGAAGCAAAAGTATTTACAATGCTGTTCCTACGAGAAACGGTAATCTCTATCAGATTTATTGTTGCCATGTAAAGCTCCCTTAATGTGAATGTAAAGAGTCATAATATACTGCTATTGCCAGATTACCCATATTTTCAAAGACTTGTTATTTTAAGGCATCCCATTGCAGCTAGGGACCTGATTTTTTAACATAACATAGGGTCCGACAGGGGGAATTCACCTATGCAATTTGGGACCATTTCGTCAAGTACATCAGGGATCACGGAGTATCAAAATCTGTAGTAATAAAAATCTTGATAGTTTGCAATGAAGCCACAGGCTATGAGAGCACATGCTGATGTCAGAAATAACCTGAGCAATGTCGGGCAATTCTTTGTATTGAATCTGTGCTAAAGTGTCAGAGGGAGAGCAGAACTCAGAAAACTAACCTTTAGTGCAGTAAAAATAAAAATTACGGATTAAAAATGAGACCCAGGGACCCTGGATTCCATTCAGGTAATATTTTAATATAATCAAATAATATTTTGAGAGGCATAATAAGGTTCGACCTTGAGTGAGGTGAACAGACAATGACAAATGGAATCTTTAGTTCCTAAATGCAGCAACTTCAATTCTTAGGCTAAAATTCTGTAAAGAAAGAAGTTAGATAAGTGGTTGAATATTATGTATGAGGATTTTGTATATGCTTATGTATATGTAGATGTTTATTCACTTGTTTTTATATCTTTATTTGTTTGTTCATAGATACTTTTTTTAATCCTCAATGTTTTAAAGAAATTCACATGTATATTTTTGGGTAGATTTTGGTTTTATGGAAAAACAAAGAAAAACAATATTAAATTGTGTTTAACAAAAATATACATGTGAATTTCTTTAAAACATTGAGGATTAGTTTTTTTTTGTCTTTCCTTAAAAACAAAATCTACCCAAGTCTTTAAATAACAAATTTTTATGTATCGAGGCCAAAAAGAAATTCTTATATATCAACTACAGAGAGGTTTTATTGTATTAACATCATTTTATTTGTCAACATACCATGTATATATTTATTATGAAACTGTGAAACCCCTTTGAATAAATAATTAAACTTAAAATCTAGTTTATAGTGAAAAAAAGGGGAAAAGAAACTATATCAAAATAAATGGTTTTGTGGAAAAAGGTTTCACTGACATGCAGGATTCAAACTTATGTATCTGCAGATTTTTATTGATGTTAAAAAGTCAACAGGTAACTCTGTGGATATTATTTATTGATTATATCAAAATAGTACATTGCAGTCAGACATAAAAGGCAGAGCCATGGCCTGATTTTTTTTCTTTCTTTTTTTTAAGGTACTCTTATTTTACTTTTTAATTGCCTTAATTGATGATTTTATATAAAGTAGTGCATTTTTCATTATATTTTGTTGTATTGTAAAAAATTTACTTAAAGTTGTTTTAAAAAATTGAAAATTATTGTAAATTATTATTGTGAAAAAAATTGTTTAAAAAAAAAAGGAAATATAACCGTATCTTTGTATTGCACAGACGCCCCATTAAGAAAATTCACTAATCTCAAATGGAGCCCACCCTCCATTTGAGATTAGTGAATTTTCTTAATGGGGCCTCTGTGCAATACAACGTTATGGTTTTATTTATAGTAACCCTAAACCAATATATATATTAGGGAGTACTCAGTCAGTAGCTTGCCAGAGTTTGTAATTTGCAGTTCCCAGGTTCAAGCCCTGCCTGCATGGGTTAGCATTGAAATTTATCTCTTCAAAACTCCCTGCCCTTGGCAGTAGGGAACATTGATGCATTTGGAAATGCCACCATCTGTCAGATGGGACATAAAGTCATGGTCCTTTGTGCAGAACAGCCATATCCTATGCATGTTAGAGAACACACTGAATGACCTTAATAGAAGGCTACTATCTGTCTCCTAACAGCTATCCAGTGGTCCCCTCCTCAAACCTTCTCTGAGCTTTCAGGGTCATGGTGACATGGCCATTTAGCCCATTCACCATGACCCTGAAAGTATGCAAAAAAGTTCCGCTCAGAGGTAAAACAACTCAAACTAAAAATATACATAGTGCACACTTGAATGCAACCAAAAAGGTTCCTTTGTGGATTTACAAAACATTCACAAATTGTGACCAATGTGGCTTCATGGGGAAAAAACATTTAATTGCATAATTAATTTTAAATATTTGTGTAAATATTTCTAAATGTTAGTTTTATTTAAAAAATAGAGTACAAAAAATGCTTCTTCTTATCTGTTTTAAGCTTTATCAACAAATTGGGTTTAAAAGCAACTTATTTTTTCATAAGAGGGTTAAGATATATTTTTTCACAAGTGCACTAGAAATTATATTGTCTTCTGTTCTTGTAGAATTATAGCTCATCATGGTAGTTCTCCAATGTCATACAAATCCTTTGTGTGTGTGGTAGAAGATCTTGGTCCTCCAGCAAAGCCAGTTGCTCCACTGACTGATTTAAAAGGTTTGTTTGGTAGTGTGCTTTCGTTTGTTAAAAATATTAACGATGTGCACCTAGTTTGTAAAGTGAAGATATTTATTTAAATTTATTGCACTTGTTTGCTATACCTCTTAAAATATTTAATTAAAAACTGCATAAACACAGTGAAAATTTAATAAAGTTCACTATCTCATAATCATTATTACAAATATAAGGAGGATGACACAATTTTTTAGTTATAATTGGCCAACAGAACTTAAGCATTTAAATTTATGAGGGAAAGTTTTTACCAGTGGTAATCTATTCATTGTGATATAGTAACAGGTGGCTGAAGCACTCAATCTGTCAACATGTATCTTCAAGTCCAGATGTTGTAACTTGCTTTTGATGTTCGCAAATAGCATCTATAATTCCTTCTGGTTGACGTATTAGGAATGCATTGAAGATATCTGTGATAATGGTGATGAGATGTCAGTTCGGCTGCTAATGCTATTTCACACTTCACTGGAATTGTTATTAAGATGGTTATGGGATGATAATTTTATCCCAATTTCTCTTCTTATTACATTAGCTATTATGAATTTGTAGATGTCTAACTATTATTTAATACATCCAATTTAAAAAAAATGATAAAATCTTATAAGATTATACAAAGACATAATATAAGATTGTCTTTGTATGTGAATGTTAATTGTTGTGTATCATCTTATAAGATTTTAGCATTTATTTAAATTGGATGTATTAAGTAATAGTTAATGACCTTGATGAGCCATTTACAAATTTATAATGGCTAGCATAATGAGAAGAGAGATTTGGATAAAATTATCATTCCATAATCATCTTAATAACAACTCCAGTGAAGTGTGAAATAGTATCAGCAGCCGAACTGACATCTCATCATAATTTTTAAAGGTATCTTTAATGCATTCCTTCCTAACACATCAACTGGAAGGAATTATAGATGCTATTTGTGAACATCAAAAGCAAGTTACATCTGGGTTTGAAGATGCATGTTGATAGATTGAGTGCTTCAGCCACCTGTTACTGCATATATCACAGTGAATAGATTACCACTGGTAAAAACTTTTTCTCATAAATTTAAATGTTCAAGTTCTATTGGCCAATTATAATTAAAAAAAGTGTGTCATCCTCCTTATATTTGTAAGGTTAAGGATAGATAAATAGTAGAAGTGCTCATTTATCTAAGGTCGTTACTTTGTAGCAGTGATTATGTGATAATGAATTTTTCGTAAAATATTGCAACTTAATTTTTCAACAACTTTAATTAATCAAACAAACAAGTTTTTTTTGTATATTTATTGACCCACTAACCCCCCCCCCCCCAAAAAATAAAAAAAAAAAAAATCTCCCATCTGTTTTAGAGGTCTTCAAAGCATTTCTTCAAAATTCATGAAATATACATAAGTTTAACAATCTTTTGCTTCCATTACCCTTACTAGCATTCTCAAGGGTGGAGGCTAGTTTCCTTTGTCTTCCCCTCCCCCAGATCCACCCCTGACTGCTTCCTCTTATAATATAAAGCAAAATAAGGGTTTTACCCTCCTAACCTTGCCTCCCACTTCTAAAATACTGGAGAATTTATCCTAAATGATGAGTTAGGACTACCAATTTTGGTATGTAACTTCTTATCAGAGCTTAAAACAGCAACAGTGTTTGTCCCTACAACCTTACCCCCCCCCACCCCCAAAAAAGTGGTGGTGGTGGGGTTAAAGAACTTGTTAACAATAAGAGCTAGGACCATTCAATGTGTTGTACATCTACTCTTATTGTAACTTAACCTTTCCAGGGTCCTTGCTGATTTAACATGTTAATAGTATCCAAAATGAGTCCAAAAATATCTATATCTGTTTTTAGTGCAACACATAACACTCTGTATTTTAAAAAAAAATTGAAATTACCCTTTGAAAATTTTCTGACATATATTTTATAAAATACATAATTTGAGCATGAAAAATAATACTTTTTTTTTATTTGATGAATATTTTATTAAGCCTTGATATGAATAATATGTTAAAGCCATCTCATTTACATTTGTTAGATGTACTATACAAAAAAGCCAATTGCATTTCTGTTTTTCAACATTCAAGCAACTTCCTGATTTAAGCTTATGAGTTTGATCTGAGCTATTGCACTCATTTTTTCTGAACTCTTCCAGGGTCCAGCCTGAAAAACTGGTTTACATCCAAAGGCCCAGCTATTTTTTCCACTATGCTCAGCCAAAAAGTAACTTTAGAAATTTTTTTTGCCAAAACTAATTAAAGGAATTATGGTATGTTATATGCCAACTTAATCAGCACTTAACTCTGAATTTTCTTGTAAATGAAACATTAAACAAAAATGATGACTAGATTTATTTTAATAGGGCTTTTTCAGAGTTGTCTAACTGCTTACTTGGCTTTGTCAGCCAAGCTATCAAGCCAAAGATGCTGTTAACTGATCCTTTACATGTTTATTAAGCTCGCTGTAATGCCTTCTGTTAGGACTAGTAGGGTATTGATTCATATTAATCCTGCACTTCCTTCTTTCAGAAATAAGTTCCATAGCCTTATCACTCAAATAATTTTGTTTCCTCTGTACCCTTTTACCCAAAAGAGTACTGTTGGTTTCAAGAAAAGCCTGTTTAAACTGATTCCATTCTTTCTAAACTTCAGCATTAAGCAAACCATGATTGTCATAATGACTAAGTAGCCTATCATGCTTTGGCTATATCAGGATATTTCAGACTTCAGTGTTAAAGGTAATTTTCTTAACCTTAGTACAACATTTTTTAAGCTTCAGCTGCAAGACACTTTTGACTAGGTAATGGTCAGACCCAATTTCGGCTCCCCTGTATGATCTGGTATTCCTAACCAAACTAGTTGTTAATTTAACCAAACTAGTTGTAACCAAACTAGCTGTTAATTAAAATATAATCTATCATATTCCTGTGCAATCCATCAGATCAAACCCATGTGTATGTAAACATCCTGGTGTTTGTAGCATGTGTTAGTTATTTGCAAACCATTAAGTGTACTCTGCTGTAGGAGACATTCCCCATGCCATTCGAACTATCAATGCCAAAGAATTGCATGCCTTTATTAGTTAAAACTCCTTCCCACAGGTCAGAATCAGTACCAACTTTAGCATTGAAGTCACCGAGCACAAGAGAAATATCTCCTTCACAGAATTCAAAATATCCTGTAGCTGTCTGTATAACTTATTCTTTTCATTCTCATCTGAGTCCTCTATGGGGGCATATCAACACATAATATTCAAGTCTTTAATTTTTGTTTTAAATTTTGTTGTAAGAAATCTTTCATTAATTCAGTCATACCCTAGAATAGCATCACTGGCATATCTGCTGAGAAGCAAACCTACACCTTGGAGATGCTTTCCATCCTCCCTCCCTGAAAAGAGAAATTTAAAGTTATTTTTAACTATCTCACCTTTACCTGTCCATCTGGTCTCTTGCAAGCCTAGAATATCTAGGTTATAGTAATGGAATTCCTGCGTGAGGACATCAAGAGAATAATCTCTATGTAGCATCCTCACATTCCATGTTCCTGCAGAGAGAATGATTAGTAGGATTTTTAAAGAAACTAGGTTTATTGAGAAAGGTAGGGCAAACTATATCGAACATCCCCCTGATTGCAGGCATGGGGCAAAGACCTGTTCCTCCTCTGCTAAAGGTTGAAGTTACCAATTACCTCAGCTAATTTGATATACAAACTTCCTTGCATATTACTCAGTTTTTTCATGATGCCATCTGTGTCTGGAAACAGACAACCAAGTTACCTCGTATGATGGATTAATTATTTGTCACTCATGCTCATGGTGTTAAACTAAATTTTTTCAGCTAACTATTTCATGAGTCCTTTGTCTGCAGAACATCTGTGATACTTTACTACTGAATTACTGATTTAATGCCATGAGTTTAAGTGATAATTAATTAAATTCCATCACATGAGGCAACTTGGCAACAACTTGGTTTCCTGACTTAGCACCACGAGCAAATAAAATAATGTGTGAGAATGTTTATGTGTCATATTAGCTGAAGAAAAAGTTTGCTACTGATGGTGTAGTAGTCAGCACACCTGGCATGTAACTGGGAAGCTTAGGTTCAAATCCTACTCACAGTGAAACTAGACCTTCCTGATAGTGAATGTAAAACTAGAATATTTTCTTTTTTATTTACACGTTTAAAATCTTTTATTATATACTAACTGAATTGTACCTGGTGCTGCCAGATTCTTACCTTTAAGGTGCAATCTGTATATTCTGATTTTCACTGCACTAAAGATTAGTTTTGTGAGTACCACCCCTGCCTGGGGCAGGGGTGGCTCAGTCGGTAGCACACCAGGCTCTTAATCTGTAGTTCCCAGGTTTGAGTCCCAGCTGGGTAAGCGTTGAGATTTATCTCCGCAAAATTCCCCGCCCTGCCCACGGTCAGCAGGGGACACCGATGGGCTTGGAAAGGCCATTGTCCGTTAGATGGGACGTTAAGCCATGGTCCCGTGTGTGGAAGAGCCATACCCTGTGCACGTTAAAGAACATGCTTGATGGGAGGCTACCCTCTGCCTCCCAACAGCTATTCCAGTGGGTCCCCTTCCCCAACCTTCTCTGAACTTTCAAGGTCCTTGTGACTTGGCCATTTAGCTCATGGTGTGCAAAAAAGTGCTGCTCAGAGGTAAAACAACCCAACCCAACCACCCCTGCCCTCCAACCCCCTTGGACAAATTCAACGTGTTATATGTTGGTTTGTAATAAGGGTAAATGATAAATAGTTTTGCTTCTAGCAAATCCTGCAAACCCCCTTTTGGAATTTCTACTTGAAATTGGTCACTGCAACTTTGATGACAATCAAAAATCTTCTGTCAAATTTGAAGCTTCTACCATGATTTCCCAATGAGTTGTGACTGCCACAGACAAACACAACAGAGACAAACTGACATCTTTCATTATTATAGATGTTGCAAATCCATGTAAAATTATATAGGTGAAATAAGCTGCACTTTGCTGTTCTCTGCCATGCTCTGTTGTGTATTTTCCTTTACTGTTCACCCCATATTTCTCTAAGCAGGAATGTGCAATTTATAACTGCTGAGTGAATCTAGATAGCTGTTAATACTTTGATGGTTGAGAAGTTGTATTTTTAAGTAGTTTATGCTTTTTCTTGAAGAGAAGTTGGAAATTCTGAATTCAGTTCCATTATAGATACAGCAACTTTGTTCAATGTTCACAATAATACTTGTAAAGAGAATAATAGAAAATTTGATATTTTGATGCCAGCTTGAGTATTGTTTTTTTTATCATGAATAATGATTTAAGAAAATCCTTAATTACCTTTGCAGCATCTTGTGTAGGGCAAAATTGCATTGGTTTAGTAGGTTGCCATATGTAGGATAACAGGCCAGCAAGGAGAATTAGTACCCATAAAACTTGAAGATTATTTGAATGAGAATGAAGTTGGGGACATTGTCAAACTAAATCTTATTATAATTGTCTTCATTGACTTATATGGGAGTATTGATCAGGATAGATGTGTTTTGAACACAGAATTTCACAATATGCGTAGCCCTCCATAGCCTTTGGTTATTTGTATATTTTGTTTATGTGTGTTCAATAAATATATATTTCTCCTCAGACAGCTCATTTGTCACTGTTGTCTGATATTGTGTGAATATTATATATGTCTGATATTATATCTGAATATTATATATGTCAATATAATATGCCATAGAAATAGGCCAATGTGGGAGGTGAAACTTCAGGTAGAAAGAACAAAACCTCAAAAAAAAAAGAAACTTTCAGGACTTAAACCCTTATATTTTACTCTGCAACCAAACAGACTAAATGTTAACAAACAGACCAAAGTTAAGAATTTTTTTCACTCCAGCTGTAGTGTTTTGGCCAAAAAAATTAAAATTTGAAGGTTTAACAATAACTTATCAAACAGATAAAATGCCACTGAAAAATTATTAATTACAGGCTGCACAACACCAGTTGATGCAGATCATGATACCTTATATGCTCTCCCAACATTTGAAGAAGTAAATGTGAATCCTGCCTCATTGACACCATGTCTGTATCCAGGAGGAGAAACAGAAGCTTTACGAAGACTGGAGCACCACATAGTAAAAAAGGTAATGTTTTGTATGTGGCTTTCAGCATGCGTTTTTGTGATCTTCACATTATTTTTACCTTTTTATTAAGAATGTATTAACTTGAAAGTAAGCTCCTTTTGTGTTACATATTGGGTAATCCAACACTATGGAACTATGGATATTATTCGAAAAATTCATAAATTTTAAATAATAGTAGTTACAACATGCTATTTTCAAGATTGACAAGTTTCATTAAAAAATATATTTTAGCTTTTTTATCACCAGTTGTTGGATGTTCCTTATAAGCAATACGGCAGAGGTTCAAGGAAAAGATGAAATAAAAGTTTTGGATGGCACATGAAAATAATTCACTGATTTCAAAAGCAAATTATATGAGGATGAAAACATTTAATGAAACCGGAAGTTTGGAGTATGCAAAAGGGAACCCACAATATCAGAGATAGTTGAGCATGATAGGAGCCTACAAAAATATCTTTTACACAACAATCATGAATTTCAAGTACCATGAAAAACTACACGTCTTTCATAAATGTCTGTGCCTTTGTGCATATAAATGTAAGATGACTGGTAGATATAAGTCATGATTACCCCCAATAATAAATAGTATGCTGTCATGTTGAAGCTAATCAACAATAACACAAATTGTTTAACCCTTAAAGTGACCAAAGAGGGTACTGTTTTGTAAAAAAATAGACTTGAAGCTAATTAAGTTACTTTAGTAGCTTTCAACTTATTTCAATTTCTGTTATTTTATTATTTAGAATTAAATACTCTTTCATTTAGTATATAGCATGCCCCATATATACACCGAAGAGTGAAAACGTTATGACCACCTGCCTAATATAATGTTGGTCTTCCACTTACTGCCAAAACAGCTCTGACCTCGGTGCGGCATGTATGCTACAAGATTTCTAAAGATGTCTTGTGGTATCTGGTGCCAACATGCTACCAGCAGATCCTTTAGCTCTTGTAAGTTACACATTGAGTTATCGCAGATCGGATATGCTGTTCCAACACAAACCACAGATGCTCAATTGGATTGATGTCTGGGGAATTTGGAGGCCAGGGCAATACCTGGAAGTCTTCCTCATGTTCCACAAACCATTTTCAAACAATCCGGACAGTGTGACATGGTGTATTATCTTGCTGAAAGAAAGCACTACTAGGGTTGGGTTGGGTTGTTTTACCTCTGAGTGGCACTTTTTTTGCACACCATGGGCTAAATGGCCAGGTCACAAGGACCCTGAAGGCTCAGAGGAGGTTGGGGGAGGGGACCCACTGGAACAGCTGTTGGGAGACAGATGGTTGTCTCCCATTAAGGCCATCCAGTGTGTTCTTTAACGTACACAGGGTATGGCTCTCCCACACACGAGGCCACAGCTTAAAGTCTCATCCGACGGATGCGGTCTTTCCAAGCACTACTAGAGGGATACCATTGCCATGAAAGGATGTACCTGGTCTGCAGTGGTGTTTATGTAGGTGGTAGATGTCATAGTTTCCTGCACATGAATGACTGGACCCAGGGTTTTCCAGCAGAGCATTTCCCAAAGCATTACGCTTTCTCCACTGACTTGTTTTCGTCCCATGGTGCATTCTGGTGCCAATACTTCTCTAGGTAAACAACACCAGCCATCCACATGGTGCAACAGGAAACGAGATTCATCGAACCAGATGACCTTTTTCCAATCATTCAAGGTCCAGATTTGATGCTCTCGTGACCATTGTAGGTGCTTTCAATGGTGAACCAAGGCTAGCATGGGCACTCGGAGTGGCCTGCAGCTACACAGCCCCATTTTCAGCACAATATACTATGTGTTGTGACACAGCATTCAAATTATGGGCGAGCTGCACTACAGTATCCCTTTTGTTGGCTTGTACCATATGGGATAGCCTTTGCCCACCTCTAGTATCAATGAGATGTGGTCAGCCCACACCTTGCCGGCGATTCATGGTTTTTTCGTCCTTGGACCACTTTTTGAAGATATTAACCACAGCTCACCGTGAGCACCCCACAAACCTTGTCATCTTGGAAATGCTCTGACCCAGTCATCTGGCCATTACAGTTTGGCCTTTGTCAAACTCACTTAAGTCTGCTGCCTTTCCCATCTGAAGAATAACACTGATTAACAGTATCAGGTGTTATTTATACCATGTCATGACCTACACATGCACTGTTGTTTACCTGCAGTTGTTTCGATTTGCATAAAGATGTGCTGGTCATAATGTTTTGGCTAAATATTGATTAAACTCGACTTTCTTGGTATATACTAAATAATCACCCTTTGTAAGTTGATTTAATTTTAGAATTAAAAAATTAAATCAACTTACAAAGTGGTGATTATTTAGTATATACCATGAAAATCGAGTTTAATCAATATTTAATCAATTGTGTACTTGTAAGATATACTTTTCATCTATACAGCATTTATCTGCCCATTGTGGCTAAGATTGCCCAAACAGCGCTTATGTGTGACATAATGGAATATGTACTGTAGATTGAGAATGTTCATATCATCAATTAGAGATCTCGATTGGCAGCTGGTAGCTCAGTGGTCCAGAGCACCTGACATGTTAGGAGATCGTGGGTTCGTATCCCACCTGGCTCAAGACAATTTTTCCTCTAAAATTAAATCGACTTACAAAGTGGTGATTATTTAGTATATAATGTTTTGGCTCTTCTGTGTGTATATATCTATCAGCCACTATAGGATAGGGGCAGGGGTGTTAAGGGTTATAGGGGATAGGGACAGGGGTGTTATTAAGCTCTCTGTAATGCTTTCTATTAGGACTAGTAGGGTATTGATTAAGGACATTCCTGTCAAGGTATGCTTTAGCTATAACTGGGTCTTTCGGAGCTTCATAATTAAAGGTAAATTTTTTAACCTTAGCACAACACTTCTTAAATTTAAGGAGGTAATGGTCAGACCCAATTTCAGTTCTCCTACATGACTTAGTATTCCCTACATAACTAGCCCATTTGCTGTTAATTAATATATAATCTATCATATTCTTATGCAGCCCATCTGGTGAAACCCATTTGTACTTATGTATGTCACAGTGTTTGTAATAGGTGTTAGTTATTCTCAGACCATTAAGTTTACTTACCTATAGTAGACGTTGCCCATTGCCATTGCAGCTACGAATGCAAAGGGCCTATCCCCCTCCCCAAAGGTCAGAGTCAGTACCATCTCTGGCATTGAAGTCACCTAGAACAAGGGTGATATCTCCTTTCTTGACAGAATTCAAAATATCCTGAAGTTGTCCGTAAAACCTATCCTTCTCATCCTCATTGGCATCCTCAGTGGGGACATAACAGCAGATAACATACAACTATAAAGTTAGCATTATAAGAAGGAAATATATTTGCATCTATCACTACAGTAGTTAACTGAATTACTAAAGAATAAGTGTTTCATTTCATTACCTCACCAAAAAAAATTTAAATTAAAAAAGAGTAAATAAAAAGAATATTTAATAACTCATCATTGTAATTAAATTAAGAAATCACTTAATGCCTATTTATGCAGTGTGTAAAAGAAGTATCAAAAAATGTGAAAAATTCTTACATTTTGAAAGAAGTACCAAAAATTTTGTAGAGTGATGAATGTAAAAGTACCTTTTAAGAGTTTGAAAATTGGGTGGCTATCTAAGGGACCTGGGTTTAGACCCCGGGTAAGGCATGGATTTTTGTGTTGTTTTCCTGTTGAATCCTGTTTGAGTCTTGCCATCCTCACAGACCTTCTACTTTGGCTTGTAAACTGACAGGTTCCTGTCAGACCTCTGTGGCAAGCAGCTGCTTGAGGGGGTATTTATTTATTTTTCCCCCTTACGTTCAGATCTGTTTTATATGCAAATTATATTTTCAAAATCAAAATTGTATTCAAAAGTTAGTAGCTTAATGGAAAAACACCATACAACACTCACTATTGAAATTTCTTCGCTTAAATAGCTCTGCTATGGATTACTTTTTCCTGATACTTTTGCTTTGTTATAGAAATAGGACTACACATTAAAAGCTATAGTATATTTAGGAATGAACTAGGTCAGTAACTTTAATAATTTAATATTTGGTTCATTTACATGTACAGTACTTTGCATATTTTTTTTATCTTAATTGTCTGGTTGATAAAGTGTTGGTGTGGTAAATCATAAAAGTAAATTTTATTGCTTTTAACAATAGTGTTTTTTAAAGTATTGATGATGAGATTATAATATATATATATTAAAAATGTTAATATGAAATTGAGTATAATTGAAATGATCAAATTTATTATGTTGAACTGTATTTCAGAGTTGGATTTGTAGATTTGAAAAAAATCATACAGATCCCAACAGTATTTCACCAAGTACCACAGTTTTAAGTCCATATGTAAAGTTTGGATGCCTTTCTATCAGAACATTTTATCATAAAGTTCAAGAAGTATATGATGAAAGCAAGGTATCATTTTTTATTGTTTTAATATTGTAAAATTTACACAACGAAAAGAACTTTGTTCAATTTTTGTCACATAATCAAATAAAAACAAATTTCCATAGATAAGTTGAATTAAATGGGAGAAAAATAAGCGTGAGTTTCTCGAAATAAATGTAAATGAAATATAAAATTCATCAACCCTTTCACGGTTAACAGAACATACATCTTAACTGATATTTGGGGGGAGGGGGATTTTAATGCAGAATTATGTTATTAACATGTCTCAGCTGTCTCTTTAGGTTCTAACATTTGTTTCAGCAATGTATGGTATAAATTGGTTTCAACATAGTTTAATATTGTCCATGTTTGTGCATACATCTTTCATAAATCGTTTATTGTATTTATTAATTTTAAATTTGTTTCAAAAGGGTTAAGTGGTTTGTGTTTAAAAATAACGCTGAGTATTATATCTGGAAATAATTTTAGCAATTTGCTCATAAGTTCAGTTCATAAATTCAGTGTTTCGAAAATTAATTCTGAATCCAAAACATTTTGCTATGAAATTGCAGTCTAAAAATTAATCATTGATTTTTTTTTAGCAAAAAAATTTCCCAAAAATGTTTTAATAAAAGAATCAGTAACTTTTTTTTTAAAATGAAAATAATCCCCAACAGAAATACCATATTGGCTTTCAGGTGGTGAAGTCACTTCACATGTAAATGCTGGCAGAAATCCAGATAAATGTGTTTTGGTAGCCATCTTTTAGAAATAATAAAGATTTTATATGTCATAGTGGACTACAACAGGGAATGCATATATATTAGTAAATATGAATACCCTCAGGCTATACCCTCTTGGCCTTGCATTTTTAGTCACTTCACCTATGGCATCTGTTGACTTACCTCAGGGTCTTTAGTTCAATCCCAGGTTGGGTGAAGCCTCATTTCAGCAAAATGAGTTCTCTACATTGAGCGGTTCTAAGACTGATTTGGATATTGGTTAAAAATTACTCTGGTACCTCCAAGTTAATTGAAGAGATAACACCATTTGAATTTAGATGTTCATGAATAATTTACTTCCAACATTTATGGACATTTTGGATGCAATATCATGCACTGTAATTCATCTGTTTTCAAAAATCAATTCCTTGACAAATGTTCATGTCTCTGACAGCTGTCAGCTGCACGTGATTGGTTAGTGACTGGCACAGCCCTCAGAAAATCAGTTGCATAAATCACACACATTTGCAGGAATAAGGTGTCATCTCCATATTGATTATATTGTATATAATTTGCCGAGAATTTAATATAGTTTCACATTCTCTTTCACCAGAAATTTGATGATACAGTACTGTTTTATACTCAGAAGGAGGGTCTATTGCCATCTATTACTGCTTCTAATAGGGGTTGGGTTTTGTTTTACCTCTGTACGGCACGTTTTTTTGCACAACATGAGCTAAATGGTCAGGTCACAAGGACCCCGAAGGTTCAGAGGAGGTTGGGGGACGGGACCCACTGGAACAGCTGTTGGGAGATAGATGGTAGCCTCCAATCAAGGCCATCCAGCATGTTCTTTAACGTGCTCAGGGTATGGCTCTCTCGCACATGGGTCACAGCTTAATATCCCATCCAAAGACGACGGCCTTTCCAAGCCCATTGGTGTACCCTACTGACTGAGGGCAGGGTGGGGAGTTTCACAGAGATAAATCTCAATGCTGGTCTAGCTGGAATTCGAACCTGGGAACTGCAGATTACGAGTCTGGCATGCTATCGACTGAGCCACCCCCATCCCTTTCTAATATGATATGGTAGGTATTGCTATGTGTGAAGGAATGAAAGCAGTTTTCCCACCATCTGCTGTAAAGAATTTCATTGTTCTAGTGCAGATATTTATGGTAAAACAAAAAAGAAAGTAAGTTTAGCCTTGAACTATTCCATTATCTTCATGTTTTATCACCACAAGAAACAAGAGGAAACATAACAGAACCAAAACCATTTTATTAATCAGGTATCATCAATGCCCTTTGATAGGTTTTTTGCAAGCCTGGGCAAACTACAGCCTTCCATCTCTTTGTATGTGGCCCATGAGCTACTAATGACAAATAGATTTGTAAAAGAGAAAAAGGATGTATAGAGGTCAAGAAGTCCAATTTCAGGGAAGCAAGTTCTGATTAATATAATTAATGTTAATAAAATTATACTGTTTATATTTCACTTTAGATTTTTTGTTGTTGTTGTTGTTGGTTATACATATGCTATTGATTATAGATTTCTTTGCCACACACCCTTTCATTTCATTTTTCCATGTGGCCCACCATTCCATTTCAGCTTTCTATGCAGCCCTTCAGATAAAAAGCTTTCCAGGCTTGGTTTGTGTTTTAATTCTGTGATGAATTAAAATCTGGGCTTTGGTAGCTTTTATACTTCTGAACTAATTACACATAAATGAACAGGGCCGAATTTTCCATAAGGCATGTTAGGCATTTGCCTAGGAGCACAAGCATTCAAGTATTGTATTTTGTTTATTTAAGTAACAATAAAATAATGATCTTTTCAATTCTTAGGAGGAATGCAGTATGTAAACCATACAGTATGATGGTTCAAAAGTAGTTCAAAAACCTCTTTTTCCCCCACCAATCAAAAGTGTAATTTTAAGAACATAGATTATGACAATATACAGTATAATCTCAATCATATTGAGATACTTCCATGTTATGTGAATGAAAAAATGCAATTTTTTAAAGCTCCATAACTTTAAAAATAAGCTTTTTACAGAAAAATGTCATGGGAGGTATATAGATATCAATCAAATTTATTCACATCTCAATTAATTTTATATATGTAACAATTTGCAAAAAAGATTTAAAGAATTATTGAAGCTGAAATATTGGACAGCAGATGCTACTATTACATATCCTAAGCACTGTTTCAAAATTGATGGAAACAAGCAGCCATTACACAAACTTCCAAAATTGCTGTTATTTTAGTAAATTATTTGTTATAACTTTTCAGATAATTTTTATGACTAACAACATTGTTATTAAATGTATCAGCTTCCAGAACATTTTAAACATTAACCAAATACTGTTCAGAAATGAGATTAAAAGAAATATATTTTAAGATTTTCAAGTTTTTCCCCAAATATTTTGCTAGAGAAAGCTTATTTCAAAGTTAAGGAGCTGTGAATATAGCTTTCCATTTACACAACGTGGAAGTGTTTCAGGTCTTTGATATTTTAGAATAATTTGTTCATTCCCAGAGTGAAAAAAAAAGGAAGAAAAATATTTAGATTTGAAAATGAATAATTTTATTTTTAAATGTTACTGCATATGGATAATCAAATATTATATACTATGTATAATATTAATTTATTAGATTGATTTTTATTGTATTTGACAATAAAGCTTTATTGTTAAAATTTTCACGTGATTTTTTCTCCCTTCATGAAAGTTGCAGAACAATGCCTTTATGAGCTTATAAATTATTGAAATCATATATGTGTGGTCATAATACTTTGAAGTATCATTGGACCACTGAAAGCTTTTTACCACAATATAGCTTAAGAGTCATTATATGAATAGATAAAATGAAAAGCACCATGAAGCATAAGAAGCATAAACAGCAAGGTGGGATCATGTACAACTTCAAAGGCAGAAAAAATCTAGACACATGGGAAATAAAAATAGCTGCTGTGAATGCAATTACTTGAACAATGAAGGCAGGTGTGAATCTTTCATTCAAGCTCAGTTTTTAAATAGATTAAGATCACATACAATCCTACCTTGTGATTTAAAGGTTAGCATAAAGCAATTATATCTAGGTAACATAGAAGAGATTAGGAACTATATTTGTATGTATTCTTATATACATCGATTAATTGGTGTGTGGTATTAGCACTTCTTTTTGCAAGTGTTATTCATACTGACATTTCTTGGTACAGTAAAACCTGGTTAATTTGAAATTCACAAAAACAATAGAACTATTTATTATATGAAAATGTAAATATAAATTAAAAAATTAAATAAAAAAAAATGGCTATTTTACAATGGGATATTATATCCAATTCAAAAATATTTTTTTTTTTCCAAATCAACACAATTTTATGTTACCAATAATGGAAATATTATAATGTTATCACTGTTACCAGCTATATTCTTAATATTACATAGTAAAAGATAGTCATAAAAAATCATCAAATTCTATTTAAAAAAAATTTATAATAGTCCTAACTTTGCTGTTTCATTTACTGAAGGTTCCCTAGTGCAATGTGTTGGAACATTTCACCAAAATTTTCACATATTGTCACCGGCATATCTTGTATTTCTGATAAGTGTTACTGTAGTGTGTCCAAAGCTGAAAATACACCTTCCTTAGATGACAGTGGCTTAATCGATGCTTCATTTTCATCTTCTATTTTGTTATGGTTGTGAAATTATTGTTCTCAAATGCATGATTTTTAAGAATATTTTATTTATTTATTTATTTATTGACTGACTGACAGACTAACGAATAAATAACCCAGGTTTTACTGTATATTTAAAATATATACCTAAGAAATAATATACTACATATTACTCAAGATACTCTAGATACTGCTACATGTAATTTTAGCTAGGAGAAAAAGAATTAGGTTTAAAATTTCTGTTAATATTTATGCCAATACTTCTAAATTTTTCACTCTGACAGGTTGCTTATATATTTTTATGTTTTACAAGTATATTTTGAAACAAATGTATTAGTTTATAGAAAAGGCAAATATCAGATTTTGAAGTGGAATATTTTAAAATCTTTAATAGATAGGCTATTCCAAGCCACCAACATCACTTCATGGACAGCTTTTCTGGAGAGAATTTTTTTACACGGCAGGATATGCAATACCCAATTTTGATAAAATGGCTGGCAATCCTATATGTCGCCAAATAGCTTGGGATGTGAACAAAAAATATCTTGATGCCTGGACTAATGTAAGATCATGTGTATTTTATTTATGTCTGTTATGCTATCCTTGTCTTATCCTTTGACAATATCCTTAGGTTTCAATAATGTTACATTTTGCTATTTTTTATTACATTTCTTTTGCAATTAAAAGCAGTCTAAATATGTAGAAACTTTAGGTAACAGAATTTTTGAAATTTATGTACTTTTTTCATATGTAGTCAATTGTAAAACTTCTGTGTTGGTGTGTTATATTCCTTTTTTATTATGCTAAAATGTTTAAATATTGTATTTGAAACTATAATATTTATATAGCCCAATTTAATTCAAAGATTTATTATGGATGTGCTCAACATCTGAGACATGAAATTCTTAAAGTGGCACATGGACACTCACGTAGACATGAAATTCTTAAGAGGACCTATTACATGTTTTCAGGAGGTTGTGTTCATGCTTCATTTGCAAAAATTTAGTGTTCTCAACTATCTCATCACTTGACATTTTTGGTTCAAATTAAAAAAAAAACTAAATTGTTAAAATGTTTTCAAATGGTATATATTGGAAGATTTGTTAGAAATTAACCTGTGATTCTTGCAATAACAAAGTAATGATTTGACATGGACTAATTTGTTTAATAAAGCAGACAAAAGCTCAGTAATGTAGGTGAGGGTTGGGTTGTTTCACCTCTGAGGGACACATTTTGCATGCATGCAATGGGCTAAATTGCAAGGTCACAAGGATCCCAAGGGCTCAGAGAAGGTTGAGGGAAGGGAACCCACTACAGAAAGAAGTCTATCAAGGCCATCTAGTGTGTTTTTTAACCAGCACAAGGTATAGCTTCTTCACATGGGACCATAACTTAACATCACATCCAATGGCTGTCACCCTTTCCAAGCCCATCATTCTGGCCTTATACATTATTTTCATGTAAGGATATGCACTGAGTTGGCTTTGCATTAGCAACACCTACATAAGACCTCATGGAGCTACTTTTTGTTCATAATACATCCTGCACACTTTGGGGCATAGACTCCACAAGGCAGGCTAGGGTGTCTTGTGGTAGTGCTTCCCATGCATTCTACAGTGTGCCCTGTCTGCTCATTGGCAAGGTGGAGGGTCAGAACACTGAATTGCTTTTTTTAATAGGTAGTAAACGTACTCAGTTGAGTTTAGATCTGGTGAATTGGGCAGCCATGGGTAGATGAAGAATTCATTGTCATGTTCCTGAAACTAGTTTTGCAACCTGCTGGGCTGTTTGATATGGCAAGTTTTCTTGTTGATAGATGCTGGAATTGTCTTGATACACTGTCATCATGATGGGATGTACTTGGTTTGTGATGACACAAAGGTAAGTGGTCTTGTCAAACCATTGATTTACTGATCAGTGGATTCGGAGGATGCCATTAAAACAGTTCCCTCAACAGGGCTGCATTTAGACATTTTTGAGTCTTAGGCACAAAGTCATATACAGGTCCCCTGCACCTTAAGTTACCATGTAGGTATTAAAAAAAATAAAATTTAGAATCATTAATTGCACAAATAAAAAATGAAATAAAACAGTATAATATTTTTATATCAAAATACTGTGAAACTTAAAACTTTTTTACACAAGATAATTTCATTTTCTTCCGAATTTTCAACTCATTCAAGAGCATTGAATTTTTACTCTACAAGTGTACTTTGCAAATGATTTTTAACATTTTTCAGCTCTGAAAAATGATTGTTCTTTGGCTTTACTCGTTAGAAAAACTAAAAATGTTGGTTTTGTCCTGAGTGGGTTTATGTCACATTGCTAAAAAAATGAGTAGTCACTGATGTTGTAGTGGTTATACCTGGCATGTTTCTGGGAGAAGTGGGTTTGAATCCCACTCAGGGTAAAACCAAATTTTTCCAGTTAATTATTTCAAGTGTTTCTTGTCTACAGAATGTTTTCCTGTGATACTTCATTACTGAATTATTTATATAACACTGTGAGTGACAAATATTTCCATCATACAAGGCAGCTTGATTGCCTGATTCTTGACATAGATGGCCCCAGGAGGAGCAAATCAGCAAAAATATACCTGAATAAGCTATACACAGTCATATCAGAATAATATGACCACCTACCATAGTATATGTATGGTAAGTGGTCATATTATTCTGATACGACTGTGAATGTCACATTGCAGCAAAAAATGGTTAGTCACTGATGGTGTAGTGGTTATCATACCTGACAAGTTTCTGGGAGATGTAGGTTCGAATCTCACTCAGGGCAAAGTCAAATTTTTTCAGCTAATTATTTCAAATGCTTTCATTTATGTAATTATAATTCACTCTTTTGATTTTTGATGTGCTTAAATAAAAAAAAAGGGGTACTATGCTTCAAAATTTCAAATGTTGCACGAAACATTATCAAAATAAAATGATTAGAAGGTAATGTATGAACTGTTTACTATGATGGTGAAGTTGCCATTCAGTGAAAACAAATCTTTTGACTTCTAATTTCATTTCCTAAATAATGTTAATCTTTTCAATTTATTCCTCAACTTGATGCATCAGAAAGTAATAAATATTTGGGATCCTTCAAACTACCATTAGAACAGGCCAGATGACTATTGCCTTGGAGCATGATCTAATTTTAACTATGAAGCCCATACATCAGTTCTAGCTTGCAAAACACAATAATTGCTGTTTATGTTAGATTCACCTAGGTAAATTTTCAATCAAAATGAAATTAGATACAGAGGGAACTTTTTGTTATTAGAGTATTTCAACGATTTACATCTGTATATTTTTTCTTGATTTTGTGATTTAAAACTGTCATAATGTTTTAACATTTTTTTATCACTTATTTGATATATTTTGCAAAATGAATGTGAAAGGAAAAAGTTTGTTTTGCTTTGAACATGTGATTGACATGTAGTTGTGAACATTTAGTTTTGATTTGAAACTTTTAGGATATGTCTTCACTTTTCATTGTGTTTCAGATGTACTAATGTTATTATTTTTACTAATTTCTTCTTCATCTTTTAAAAATTATAATTAGCATGTGTTCATGAAGTCTTCTGACAGATTCTGAATAAAGTAGACACAGAAAATTTTTAACTTTTTCCGGAAATATTTTGTTGATTTTGATTGTTATTCAGATGAATTTTTAGGCTTCCCTGTGGGATATCAATTCCAAGCAAAGCATAATATTACCGATGTAACTTTTTTTCACTCTGCTTCTCTTAGAATTGTTTTTATTGCTCCTCAGATACATTGCAGTTCGAATAATTAATTTTAAACTTGATTAAAAATGAAACCATTAGGCATACAGTGTAAATGGTTAACACAAAAGTCAGAGGATCAGTGTCAATATTTCATGTTAACATAATTTTGCATTAACAGTATATCAATGAATACATTGCATTGTTGATTCCTAATGCTATTGATGCCTGTGCAGTATTTTGAGAATGAAGATCAAGATAAAAATTGAATGAGTCCTTTCTTTATTGACATAAGCTAAAGTTTTATTGACTAAAGAACTTTAGTCTGAGCCCATCCACTCTTAATTATGAATGTTATTCCCAATCAAGGATTAACAAGGTCAACAAATGGCAGACAAAATTATTAACCTACATCCCAGGTGTAAAGTCTAAAACATCCTAATGTATTTACAACCACTGTAAAATTGCAAATTAGCAAGAAATTTGAAACTGTTCAAAATTTATTGAACAGTAGTTGGGATTATGTTTGTTGATCTTTTTTAAGTTTCATGTTTCAGAGAAAGTTTGAGTACAATATTTTATTTGTTGAACCAAATTAGTTTTGCTTTAACTGATATTTCACCTGATCCATTTTGTTTTTTGTATAAGGCTTAAAAGCATATTAAGCTGCTTATATAACTATAGATTTTTTTTTTTGCAAATTTAAAAAACTTCCAACATTTTCTAAAAATTATGTTGGATTGGTGTAAAATTTGCTAATGTTATTTTTCCTTCTAAAATCTTAGTTACCGATTTTGCTGTTTACAGGCTGAAACTGGATTCCCATTTATTGATGCTGTTATGACTCAGCTGCGACAAGAAGGATGGGTTCATCATCTGGCTCGGCATTCAGTTGCTTGTTTCTTAACAAGAGGTGATCTATGGTTATCATGGGAAAATGGATTAAAGGTAATTTTTTTATTAGTTAATATAATTATGTATAAAATATATTCAATTTTATAACACTACATGAATTATTAGAAGAGTGCCTAACCATTTTTATTTGAAAGGCACACTAAAATCTACTGTAAGTGTTGTGGTCCACTACATAAATTGTAATGCCAGAATTAAAACAATGATAGAACTGGAATAAAGATGTATACAAATTACCTAACTATAGCTAAGGCAATGGCATTTCACACTTGCTCAAGGAAAATTGACTATAGATCATAGAACTACCAGTGTTTCAAGATATTTGGATGCACCATATGCTGTTTACATTGATGGTGAACTGAGAATTAAACAACCACATGTCAAATATTAATACACCTTAAGTAATTCTGATGCAACCAACATCAAATCTAGTTTATTTTAAAATAATTTAAAAATTCTCTGTCATTGAGCAATAAAATTTCAGAGTTTATCCTTCAAACTATTTGGATGTTGAATGTTCTTAGGATAAAAACTCTCAGAAGCTTTTCGGAGCAAAGACAGCGCTCCGTCTTCAGTGAAGTGATGTTACGTACTGACGATTGGGTCCGTTTAGACAAAGAGCTTCTTTCCACATGTCGTGTAGGGTGATTCCAGTGTCTCGGTTGCAGGTGGGGACGGACGAGGTCATTATTTCAATAGCCTCGCGGACTATGGTTCCGTAGAAAGTGGATGCGCGCGCAAGAAGTGTGGCGTGCTCCCAGTCTATCGTTGCCGTGTGTTGCACTGCTGCTTTGTCTAAACGGACCCAATCGTCAGTACGTAACATCACTTCACTGAAGACGGAGCGCTGTCTTTGCTCCGAAAAGCTTCTGAGAGTTTTTATCCTAAGAACATTCAACATCCAAATAGTTTGAAGGATAAACTCTGAAATTTTATTGCTCAATGACAGAGAATTTTTAAATTATTTTAAATTAACTTTTGAGCAAGAAGGTCTTTTAATTGTATAATCAAATCTAGTTAATGAATTATCAATTGTGGCTATCACTGGAGTCAGTTCTATGTCATATTGAATGGTTGCCACCATAAGAGGTTCATAAGGTTGCTAACTAGCTTCTATGCTGGTTGCATCAGAATAACCTAAGCTGTATCAATATTTAATTCTTTGTTATTAATTTCTTAGTTTACTGTCAGTATGTGCAAGGTGTTAGGGTGCACCATGTGTACCCTGACACCTTGAACTATTGATAGTGCTTCCGTAATCTACTGTCATAACCTTTCTTAAATAGGTAGGAATTGCCGCTGCCTTAGCTCAACTAGTAGAGCAACTGGTGCATAATCGGGAGATCTCACATTCAAGTACGGGATATGAATTTGTGATTTTTTTTTACACTTGCCTACTTTGCTTATTATAGTTTTAATTTTTATTTGAGAATCTGCTAGCATTTGCTTTAAAATTAAAACAATTAAAAGTATATATTCATTATTGAATTCAATAAAAGAGAGAAAATTATGTATAGCAAAGAAAATTTAATTTCAGAAAGAAATGCTTATTTTGGGGAGTTACATTAATAGAGTTTGAGTTATTTTTAATGTTTTTAAAAGTTGGTATTTCTTTGGGCAATTATAGTTATTGGATTTATGGTTTTGAAACTTTATACTATACCTTTAAGCAGGAATTTAAGCACATACACAGGAACAGTATGAAACAGTAAGTAGGGCACTTCTCACATGTTTTGGACAAGCAGTTTTCTTTTTTATTTTAGGAACATTTTCCTACTCCCTGCTGGTGATTATGAAACTGTCCCCACTAACTTTTGGCAGCAAGTGATACCTGTGAATGCCAGAACTAAATTATTAATCAGTAGTACAGTTTTAAATGTTTACCCTTTTTTGTATGAAAGTGTGTAGTATGAATGTTGAATGTTTTTGTATGAATGTGTGTATAATGAAGTTGTTTTAATAGTTTTAAGAGTTAATTTTTATGATCACCTAATTAAAGTCTAAAAGAAGTATTTTATAGTTGATAAAATATAATTAGCATATCATTATATAATTATTATATGTTTAGCTGTGAGAAATAATTGTTAATATTTAAATGCAAATTTTTTTTGCTTATATGAATAGGTATTTGAAGAATTACTGATTGATGCTGATTGGAGTCTAAATGCTGGAAACTGGCTATGGCTTTCTGCAAGTGCATTTTTTTGCCAGTATTACCGTGTGTATAGCCCTATTGCATTTGGTAAAAAAACTGATAAGCAAGGTCAATACATTAAGTAAGAAAGCATTATTTCAAATAATAATAATTTATGTAAAAGTATCAGTTAATTTAAATGTAGCTTAAAATAAGTGAAAATGTAACTTGAGGTACTAATGATTGTTCTGGTACAAACTTACTGAAAGTGGTAGAAAGTTAAACATTTTTAGGAAGGAAGGAATGTGCTAAAGTGTTTAAAGAAAATTGGCCCAGTCAATAATGCACCAGGCTTGTGTTTGAATAAGAGAACTAAATGTAAATTTGAAAAGTCTTGACAACTTTGAGAGTTGGGGCAATTTAGGTGATATTCATTCAGTATTTAAAGCATTATGTAAGCTGGAATATTTAACTGCATTGTCTCTTCCCCTCCCTTAAAAAGTTTTACCTAAATTTACAATATTGAAATAATTATAGCACAAACTTCTAAATTTATATTTTAGTGAATAGTTTGATATAATATTTATTTTGTCTTGAGATAATTTTTATGACTGGTAACTTTTACTGTTAATTATTCCAGCTTTCTTAACTGTTAAAATACCGAAGAATATTAAGTTATTAATAATAAATAATGTAAAATATATTACATAAGGTAGTATTAAATAAAATTTAACTATATAATTTTTGCAAAATATGTTTTAAAAAAAGTTCAAAAATTAATTTGTTCAAAAAATGTTTTTGTGGAAAAAAAAGCTCTGAATTTTGTTTAATCATGACTGAAGTTTAAGATTTTGAGAAACTTTTTGCATATTTTTAAAACTTTATAAAATCTGCTGCAACAGAATTTGATATTAGTAATGTTTATTATCTTCAAAAAGTGTTTACATTCTCAAATTACTAAAAATTCTTCCTAATCAGGGATGTCTTCTACCTTTGCTTTACATTGCTATTCGGTATTAGACTGATATATTTATGTAGCTCTCAGAATTTTGTATATGAGTCTCTGAATCATATCACAAGTTCAGAGTTCAGATCTCAACTTCATCACTGCCTGAGAAGTTGTAATATTCATAATGATTAAAAGGCTCATAGATAGTTCAGTACTTATTATTCCCTATAAACTGCTGATGTAAAAATTTATTAAAATTTCATCGAAACATGATTAAATGCATTTTCGTGAAAACATTTTCAATTAACTTTCAAGCTCATAATTCTTAATTATTAGAGAAGAAAGTGTTTTATCACTGCTTTTTTTCTCAAGCTTGTGTTAAACTTTTTGCTTGATGTCTCAAGTAAACAAAAAAGTTTGATGTTGGAAATTATATTCCATTTTCAATATATGATAATCACATAAAATTGTTCCAATTAATTTTTATTTCATGTTAACTGAAAGCTACACTTTTCCAAAAAGAGAAAATTGGTAAACGAAAAAGTGTTATTTGTTATGAAATACTTATGGTAATAAGTTTACATTATTTAAAATTATTATTACTATTTATCTTTTTAGAAAGTATGTGCCAATTTTGAAAAAGTTTCCCCCTGATTACATCTATGAACCATGGAAAGCTCCCCTTAAGGTATGGATCACCACAAGTAAAGCAATTTAATCTGAGCAAAAAAAAAAAAGTTAGAATCATTTGTTTCCTGTAGAAAATAAAAAAAGTACAAGTTAAAAACATCTGTTTTCTGCTAGGTTCAGCAGCAGGCAGGATGTATTATTGGACAAGATTATCCTCTTCCTATTGTAGATCATGACAGAGCCAAGACCAGGAATTTGGAGCTGATGGCAGCTGCATATAGAACACAGAAAGTTTCAAAAATAGGTTAAATTAAATTTTTGGTTTATAATTATAACTATTTGGATTAATAACAATGAAAATGGTCTGTCTATATATTTGGTATTAAGTAGTGTGTGTAAAGTATGATAACTAATATAGATTTGTATTTTGAAAGTTCATTAAGTTTTCATTAATTTTTGTATTTTTATGCACTAATTGTTACCTATCTTTCTATTGCTTTTCACTCATTATTTGTTGGTTTGCAAATTGTGTTTTTTGTCAAAACACTTGTTCCACCATATCTTTTGAATGCAATGGACAAACTTAATAATTTATGTATCAAATGAGAGATTGTGATGTGGAGAGTTGCTGTATTTATGAAAATTTACCTCCTCCCCATGTCTTCTTCCCCTCTAAAAAAAGATGAAATATGAAAACAATTGTGCTATATCTTCAGAACATAAGGGTCGAAAGTCGCAGGCAATGTGTAAAATGAAAGCTTGTGACACAGGGAGTATTACAGGATATAAAAAAAAAGCTCCCTCTCATATTTTCTCCCCCTCCTAAAAGGGGAAAATATGTGAAGTATTGTTCACTACATATTTCAGATGTGAGGGCCAAAAGTAGCATATTTGTCAAATGAAAGCTTGTAATGTGAAGAGTGTTATGAACTAAAAATTTACCCACTTTGCTTTTTTTTTTCCCCAAAAAAGGGGAAAATATGAAAGTCGTTCTTCTACTATATCTTCCAAACATGAGGGCCAACAGTTACAAGTATTGTGTCAAATGAAAGCTTGTGTGGACATCATAGGCTACTTTGAATTATGTCCCCACCAATCCTCCCACTCCCCTCCCAAAAATTAACAAATTTTGCAGGGATCAACCTAAATGAGTTATACTTCAAATTAAAGTCTATGACATCTAAAATGTTGTTGGCTATCTCAAATAGGACTCCTCTCCCAAAAAAAATTGGGAAGAGAAATGTGGTCCATGCTTATGAGCCATATATGAAATGAAAGTTTCTGAAAATAGGTGTTTTTAGTGACAAAATAAAAAATATAAATTAAAATTTACAAAATATTCATCTTCCTGTACATGTGTCCTGAAAAATAGAAAATAAAACTAAAGCATATTGATGGTGTAATCAGTCACTGAATTTATATTCGCTTCAAAGGAAGATAGTGTGCCTATTTGTGTATTTAACAAGACGATACCTTATCTTCCTTTGTAGTGAATATGAATTCAGTGACTGATTACACCATCGATATGCTTTAGTTTTTTTTTTTACTTTTTAGGGTACATATAGGAAGATAGGTATTTTTTTTATGAAAAATTATAATAATTAATTACAGTATTTTATAAATTGTTTAATAAAGATGCATCTGCATGTAATGTATTTAAAACAATTTATACATCCAATTAAAAATATGGTATTTAAAATTAAGTTATGTAATTTTGTAAGAAGTTATCAAATATTTATTGTACAGCAATTAGTGATTCACATTCTTATGTCCAACTTATAATGCTTCAAATTTAATAAATCTATACTTGTTACTGTTTATACAGGGTGATTCAGAATTCATCATCAATATTTAGTGGGGAGGAAGGGAATAAGAAAAGAAAGAGATTTCACATAGGAAAGTATGGGGGCAGACGAACGCATGGTGGTGTAGAGGGCGCTGTGTGTACACACCTCTCATACAGAAGCACAGCTGTTTGACGCGTGCAGTCAGTTGTCATTCGACAAGGTGAATTTGCAGAAGTAACATGAACCGGTATACGTGGAATGAATGTGCAGATATGCATGTAACTTACGGTGCGGCAGGAGAAAGATGCCTTCGAGCCAGGCAATTGTATGCAGCGCACTTCCCAAACCGCCGTGTGCCACAGCATCAAATGTTTTCACGTATTCATCGCCAACTGCGTGAAACAGGATCGTTTGCTGCTAGTAATGTTAATCGAGGGAGGCGCAGATCGGCACGCACAGTAGCAGTAGAGGAAGCTGTCCTACAGGAAATCGAGGAACAACCTGGTGCCAGCACACGAGGTATGGCTAGGCAGTTTGGAATTTCGCAAGCAACAGCGTGGCGGATATTACACGATGAAGGGTTACATCCGTTTCATCTGCAAAGAGTGCAATTATTGGCAGCAGACGATCATCTCAAGCGTGTTATTTTTTGTCAGTGGTTCATGCAGAGAACAGCCGTTGATCCCAATTTCCCAACGTATGTTCTTTTCACCGATGAGGCGTTGTTCACTCGAGAGGGTGTCTTCAACACACACAATTGGCATGTGTGGGCTCATCAGAACCCACACAGTACAAGACCTGGAGCTGCGCAACAGCGTTTTGCTGTCAATGTGTGGACTGGGATTGTCGGTGACTGTTTGTTGGGCCCGTATTTACTACCATCCCGTTTGGACGGTGCCAAGTACCTAACATTTCTTCAGACTGTGTTACCGGATCTTCTGAACGAGGTTCCTGATGGTAGTCTCCGGCGAATGTGGTTCCAGCATGACGGCGCTCCTGCACATTTCGCAAATGCTGTGCGTGCTTACCTACGCAGACAGTTTGGTGGTCAATGGATTGGCCGCGGTGGACCGGTTTCTTGGCCACCACCTTCACCGGATTTATCTCCAATCGATTTCTTTGTATGGGGTGCTATGAAAAACATGGTGTACGAGACCCCTGTTGATAGTGCTATGGATCTTGTAGCACGCATATCAGTTGCTGCCTCAAACATCCGGGAAATGCCAGGCATCTTCCACAGGGTCCGGCTGTCCATGCAACGCCGTTGTGAGTCATGCATTCTAGCACATGGTCAGCAGTTCGAGCACCTCTTGTAAGTCTGTACAACCAATGCAAAGAAATGTTACATGTAAGATAATAAATGTTTTTTCCTTACCACTTCCTTCTTATGTGTTCTTTCCATCATTGAACTGGGGTCATTTTGCCCTACTACATGGCATATGCGCCCATGCTTTCCTATGTGAAATCTCCTTCGTTTCTTATTACCTACCTCCCCACCAAATATTGATGATGAATTCTGAATCACCCTGTATTTATAATTATGTATATATATTATTTTCTAGGAAAGTTTTAGACATATATATATATGCATATTTTTCACCTGATGCATTTCATAGGAATCTGATAGAATATATATATTAAGAGCAAATGGGTTAGCTCTGCTACTAGAAATACCAGGACATAGAAGAGCTGAAATTGGGTGTTACTATTTCCTTGTTAAAAGTGTTTTACAGCTGAAGCTTAAGAAATGTTGTGCTAAGGTTAAAAGAATTTGTTTTAATATTGAAGCTCTGAAAGATCCAGAAATAACCAAAGCTTACAATAATAGGTAACTTAGTCCTTTTGTGGTTTGTTTACAACTGAAATTGAAGAAGGATGGGCCAATTTTAAACAGACTCAAAAATATCAGATATTTTTTAAACCAATTATGCTTTTCTGAATAAATCAGAACAGAGGAAACAAAGTCATTTCAATTTTAAGTCAATGGATCTTATTTGATGGAGTTACAAGGATAAAATGACTCAACATTCTACTAGTCCTAACAAGACAGCATTACAGAGAACTTAATAATGTGTAAAGAATCAATTTAAAGTTGATAGCAATCATTGGTTTGATAACCTGGTTGGCAAAGCAGAGGAAGCAACTAGACAAAACAATAACAATGGTGAGTTGTACCAGAGGGTAAATGTTTTATGTGGGAAGAAACAGACTGGTACAGGGATTGAAGGATAAACATGGTAAGGTTATTTATTAAAGGTTAGGATTCTGTCATGGCAAGGTAAGATGAGCATTTCTAACAATGTGGTTAATTCTACTCATGTTTGTAATCAGGATAGATACATTACTAGTTTTGATTTTGACCATATTCCATGATCTGAAGTTGCTGTGGCTATCTCTAAATCACTAGTTACAAGAGTAGATGAAATTACTGCTGAAATGCTTAGGGCTGCGAATGTTTCTGTTGTTATGTGGCTGACTGAAATTTTGAATTTTTTTAATGATAGATTGTTCCTAAGGATTTTAATAGAATTTTTTTTTTTTTGGGGGGGGGGGGGGCATAAATCAGAACAGAGGAAAATTATATTCTGATATTTAAAAATAGGAATGAATCAATTCAAGTTTTAAAAAAAAAAGTAATTTTTAAATTTGAATTGATTTATTCCTATTTTCAAAAACATTATTACAGTACCTTGTTAATTACAGAAGATCAGTCTACTTTCTGTTCCAGGTAAAGTTCTCTGCATTATTGTACTTAATAGAATTATGAATTTGGTTGGCAACTTCATGATGAACAGTGTGTGTTCAGAAGTGCTGGAGGATTCACATGGATAAAATATTTTCACTTAGGCAGATTTTTGAGAAATGTTTAGAGCTTCAGTTCTGTGATTAGTAGCTTTGTAGATTTCAAAAGGACTTTTGACTGTTGATCTTCATAATTTGTGGTTAATCGTGCATCATATGGCATACCTGATAAATTAGTTAGCATAATGATGGCTCTCTATAATAACAGACTTATGTATGAAAGTTGATAAGGCTTGTAATGATTAGTTTAGCATTACTACTGGAGTTTGACAAGAGAGCATTTTTATCTCCTTTTCTCTTTGGCCATTGTTTTATGCTATGTGGAATTCACTGTAAGGGGAAGATTGAGGCCTTAAGTGGTTTAGAAATTTCAAAATTTCTGATTTAGGTTATGCTTATGATTTGGCCCTTTTGACAAATAATTGTTGACAAGATGAATTGTTTCGTTAAAGCTAGCAGAAGAATAGGAATTGCTACTGGAACGTTTAAGAATCTGTGGAGTTTGTGAAAAAATAGGTGTATACATCTAATGGCTAAAATTAAGCTAAATGATAATTTGGTCCTTTCTAAAGTTTGTTCTGGTAGTTAAACTTGGGCCCTGTGTAAACAATAAAACAGGAAACTTGATGTCTTTGATTCTTGATACTTACACAGTATCTTAGGCATAAGGCAGTTTGACTTTGTAAGTGATAATGAGGTAGGCAAAGGAGTCACCTTTGAGTAGCATTATGTGCAGAGAGAAGCTGCGTTGGTTTGGCCATGTTACTCATATTCATAACTACAGGTTAGCGAATAGGATTATGAACAGTGTGCCTAGAGGCCTTGGGAAAAGAGGGAGATATAGGATTAGGTGGGCAGACAATGTCAAACAGGATCATTTTGAAATTGGCCTGCAGTGGTCAAATATAGCTGTAACTTAGGAATAGACATTTGTAGGACTAAGTTACATGATCTAATTGGAACTCCATAACCCATGGCTGTTTGAGGATTATGTGTAGGTGAATGTAAGCCTATTTGTTTGTGTGTGCAACTTGTATAAATAAAAGTGCAATTATTAAAAATTGCACTTTTCTTCATCAAACTATGCATGCACTACATAAAACTTGCTTATATCCTTAATTAAATTTCTTTTCTAGGAAAATTTTAGTCATATTTTTATTATATTTTTTCTTTTATGGTATATTACAACTTGAAAATCTTTTAAAATAATCTCTGCATAATATGAATAAAATTAATAAATAATAAATAAACTCGACATACTTAGTATTAACCTATAAATTGCCACTCTGAAGTCGATTTAAATTATAGAGGAAAAATTGTCTTGAGCCGGGTGGGATATGAACTCACGACCTCCTGATAACATGTCAGGTGCTCTGGACCACTGAGCTACTGGCTGTCGATCAAGATCTTGATCGGTGGCCGGTAGCTCAGTGGTCCAGAGCACCTGACGTATTATCAGGAGGTCGTGGGTTATATGAATAAAATTCTCATATAATAATATAAAAATTAATGAATATATTTAAATGTGTTTTATTAATGATTTATGCTTCTCTTTGAACATGGCACATAATCCCATTGGTAAAAGCACACACACACTACCATTGAGTGTGGAAAAATTAATTTTGAATTTTACTTTTAGAAAAGATATTTATATAGTGTTTTAAAACAAATCTCATGGAGTTGTGGTGAGGTTTAGTATTTTAAATGATGTTTCAAAATAGTAAGTCAGTACACAGGATATGTAAAATAACAAGTTTACTCATTTTCCAAAATCAAAGTATCCTTATTGTTATGTACATGAACAGACGTATGGATTTTCAAGAGAAATATATATTGGGAAAAGTTTTACTATTGCAGATGCCATTGGGCTTGACTAGTCAAGATTTATATGCATTATTCATGAAGTCACAAATATTCATTGCATTCATATTGAGAGCAATATTAAATGAAACAAACAGCATGTGTGCTTATTTGTAATATGCATCAATTACTTTTAACTTGCCCCATCAAAATATATAAATGAAATTATGCCTTTGGTTATATAATCACATTTTGTTTTTGGGAATTCTGTTGTTTCCTTTTATTTTATTGCTATGCAATATTTAGCTACAATTTTAATAAATTTCACCAGAAATTAAATTTTTTTTCACAATAAATAAGATACATATACTGAGATATTTTAGATGCTACAGCTGTTTATCCTCAAAATTGCAAAAGGTATAAGACCTTTTTGAAAATTTTATCTTTAAGTTTGCACATGCACCTAATTGCTGTTCCAGCAGATCTAATTCACTTGTGTCATGTATATTTTTTGCAAAACTGAAATTTAAATTGTTAACTTTCCAGATAAATTCAGTCTTCTTGCCATGTGGAATTTTCCTTTCAGTAAGTAATTCTCATACAGAAGACATATGGCATTTTGTTTCCAATATTCAGGGCTTTGTATTGCTTTTACTCATTGTTAGAAGAGCAAATATTGCTTTTACTCATCTGAGGAAATTATTGTATATGGCCAAAAAAAACTATCTTCTAGCTTTTTCAAAAAATAAAATATATATAACCAATATAAAAAAATATATATAGCCAAAACAATAATATATATATATGGCCAAATATTTATAGAGTGCCCCCCCCCCCCTCCCTCCATTTTCCCACCATTTTAAAGTCATTTTGAAAAAGCTGGAAGATAATTTTTGACAAAAACTTGAATAATCAAAGTTAAAAGGATAGGGATCAAAAATAATTATCAAAATTAAGTATAATTTGTTGCTCTTGTTTAACATGTTACTATAATTTTAAAATTGGAATCATAATTTATGTCAAATTCCTCTATTAATCTGATTCTTTTACTTGTCATTTATTCATATTTATTTAAAGTAAAACTCACTAATTGTTACAGTAGATCAAAAAATTATGACACTAACAAAGCCTAAAGATTGACTGCTTGGTAAACCTAGTTGACAGAGTGGGAGAAGATTCCTTGCACCTTTCTTGTGAGACAATGCTGTTTATGTACCATGTATCAGTCTACTGTTACATGATATTTACAGATGTTTTCTACATCTTATATATGCTGATACTTTGTATTTGATTATTTGGGGAGAGGGATTAATTTTGAGATACTTAATTTTGAGAGATACTTAATTTTGATTATTATTTACTAATAAACTAACAATGGTTTTGGAGCATATGTGGCTTCTAGCAAAACATTTGTAACCCTTACTCTTTCACAAAGGAAGTCGCAGATGGAAAACTATTATTGTGGGAAGAATCCACATTTTTCTTTCTTCACATTTATTGGTTCAAATGTAAGATGAAACTCCCTTTTCTAAAGGTCAGTTTTTGAAAAAAAAAAAATGAAAAAGCCTTATATTTGAGAAATATAGTAATTTAACTAAATGATGTAATAAATTTATTTTCCTTAGTCTTTTAAGGCATTACCCAGGACAGCTCATCATTAGGGGCCAGGCCCATCAGCATTTCTGTAACATACACTAAAATATTAATTTAAACTCAAATTAAAATGAATAATAAAAATCAATTTGCATAAATATTCGTTATCTGAAGTGTTTTTGCCCATTTCGTTACTTTCATTCAATACATATTGAGTAAACCAAACAGGTTTATTTTCATAGAATATTAAAAATGATTTTGATAAAAAAAAAGGGTGGGGGGGACAGAGTCTGAGCATCAAATACCTGACAAGTGGGCTGTTTTGGTTTACTAGTGTCCCTCACTCCCACCCATGAGAAGCTCTAAGTAGGGTGTGCTCTTGCTAGAGCCCATTGTTGAATTTTTCATGACAGTGAAAATTACCATGCATCTCTATCATGGATCTCTACAGGTTAGTTGAAAATGAGCTTAGAACCTTCACTCAATCACCATGTTAGAGTAGTGTTAGTCATTTGTCTCATCACTCTTGAGTTAAGGTATGGTTTGAGCCAATTCTGAAGCAGCCCTTATTCAAAGACCAAGAATATATAGGTCATATCACTGATTTCAGCACCTCCATTACTTAATTAGTGGACACTTAGTATCCATGACAGTTACAATTTATTTATTTAACACACTATAATGAGAATTAATAAACAGTAGGATTAAATTAAAAGAAATATTGTTTTTATTTTTATTTCTTACCATGTAGCATTGTTATCAAGACTTGATAGAGTTGAAACCATGATACCAAAATACTATATATTTGTTACAAGTGTGTATTTCTGAGATTTCATAACACCACTTTAATTACATTAATTCTTATGTGAATAATTGCTTTGTTATCCATTGTATAACTTCAATGATTAACAGGGTATGACTGTGTTTAGTTTCCTAAAGATACCAATGTGAAAAAACTAAGTACTGAATTATCTATGATCTGCAGAAATGACATGCTGTAATATTCCTAAATGTTTTAGCATTAATGTCATTTCTACACAATTATTTCCTTGAACATTTCCATAGTAGTCAGGGGTGAAGGCTGGCTGGCTCAATCAGTAGTATGCTATGCTAGAATCTGCAATTCCAGTTTCAAGTCTCAGCTGTGCCAGCTTTGAAGAAGGGGATATTATTGGGCTTGAAAAGGCCACCATCCATCAGATGAGATAAGCTATGGTCCCATGTGCAAGAAAGTAATACCTTGTGAATGTTAAAGGGCATACTGGATGGCCTGGGTGGAAGGTTTCCATCTGTCTTCTAACAGCTGTTCAGTGGATCCCTTTCCACAACTTTCTCTGAGCCCTTGTGACTTTACATTTCCATTTAGTCCATTCTGTGCACAGAAGTCCTGCTAAAAGGTAAAAACAACCCACCCCAACTCGGAGGGTTCAAAATTATTTAAATCTTTTTAGAACATCAGACTTACAATGAGGCATAAAGTTGCTTCAACAGTCTGAATTTCATAAAGGTATTTTTAAGAAATTCTATGATATTTAAAAGTACTGACTGCTTTATTATCAGCACATAAAGAGCATATCACAAAATCCTTTACTTCAAGCAGATCATTAAACAAATTACCAAGCCAAAGAAATAAACAGCTTAATATTTGTATAAATGTAATAATTTATTCATATTTACTTGAATATTTCCCATTGTTGGACAGGTAATGTCAGAGGTCAAATTTTGGATTGATGCTTCTTATCAGTAATTCATTTGTAACCTAATCTTTAATCCTATTTTCACCTCCCCAAAAATACTACACACAGCATAATGATACAATGAGAATAAAATCTTTGAATAGTAAAAATGTTCATGTATATACATAAAAAAATTGAAATGAAAATATATGTTACAAATTTAAGCAATATAAATTAAAAACCTCACTAAAACAATAATGAAATAAAGGCTGTCCTTTCTATCTGTAATTCAGAAAGTTCATATAATCTTTTTTTTCCTGTTCTTACTAAATGTTTAGTCATGATTTTCATTTGGAAATTGGTTTGTGTTATGATCATCATTTGTTAAATATATAGTTTAAACTTCAACGTTGATAACATATACCATGAGTATAATAGTAAAATAAACAAAATTTTAAATGCAAAAATTGTTTAAAACAGTAATAGATAGTTGATTATAATGCTTAAAAATAATAGTGCAACATATATCTAAGATGTCAATGCACCAACGGCTGTCTTAGCATCTTGGGAGTTTTGAAAGGTTAAATAATGGAAATTTGTAGATTTACATACATTGGAAAAATTTAGAATGTAATCACAATTCAAAGTTTTACTAACTTATCGTCAAAGGCATATTATTTTTATTAAATGGATAAAATAATAGATTGTCATATTTGTTTATATTAACAAATGCCATTTTAAGTTTTGTAATATAGGTGATATAGGTTAAAGACATAAATGGGTAAAATAGGCCAGGTGCAAAAATAAAGCACTTACAAAAACTGAGAAAGAATTCTATGTGATAATAGTGATGGAGCATTAAAGACCTGCAATATAAAGAGTTTTTGATCAAAATATTTTCCATCGTACAACCTTAGTCATAAAATGATTGACAATGAAATTTTCTCTTGAATATTGTTTAAAATACTGCCATTTATTTTCTTTAATCACTTTATTTTGCTGCTTCCTTGTTTTTTTTTTTTTTTTTTTTCTCTCTCTCGTGAAACGTATATGTATTTATTTTTTTTTTCACCTGTTTGTCCAAAAATTTCTTAGGGAATAAGCGTAAAATTGCATTTCTGCCAGTATCAGTTTCGAGGAGGTATCCATGGAGACTCAGAATTGCAGGTTCATAGAATGTAAGTGTTTTCTGCAACAATAACACATTGTATTTATAAGTGTATATATGCATTCATTAGTTACTACTGACTTCCCCAATTGGAGAGAGACTTTCAGCACAAATAAGTGCAACAAAAGTATATATATAAATACTATTATAAATGAAATATACATAACGAATGGTTGAATGAAGTATCCCTCTCTTCTGGTTTTCCTATGCTTCATTGATAAATTCTCATCTAGGTTCAAATGCAAAATCTTAATTCTTAAACAGTAGGCTACATCTCCTCTTTGTAACTCACAGCAATATGTATTAATGCATTATTTCTGGTAAGATTCTCCTTAATATTATCATCTCATTGTCAACCACGTCCTCTTTGCTCCTGAGGCATTCACATTGTATAAAAAAAAAATTATACCCTTTTTACTCCATGACCCATCATACTCCATGAGTCATCATACTCATGACCCATCAACCCATCATACTCCATGAGTGGCATTTTTCTTTAAAAGAAAATCTCTCAGAATGAAAGGTAAAAAATTACTTTTGCACTCTTATAATCCATTGATGTAACTAGGATCAACGAGCTTTGGGAGGGTTTTCAATTTTTTAGGTTTCCCTGGTGATGCACCTGAAGCAATCACCACCATGTTGAATTAAGAAAATTAATGTGTATGTGTGCTTATTACGTTCCCAACATTGCATGGAGTCTTAATTTATCCCCCCCCCCCCCCAATGAAATCCCAATTTATTTTTCTTTATTTAGTCTTTATTGCTAAGACTGGTTTTAAAAAAAAGGTAAATAAATAAAAAAACTTTCAATGTTACATTTTCCATAATTTTCATTTTTGTCTCTTTTATTGACATTTAATTGTACACATGCTAATATTATATCAGATGAAGAATCTACCTCTATCATGTTGTCAATTTTTCAACTACCTTTAACTGTAGTAATAGTTTTTTTAGAGGAGTAATATTGGCAATAAAGTCTTTGCCAAAATAAAATATTCACTTTCAACGATACACATTCACTATTTAAAGTATTGTGGAAATTGGAAGTACTGCTGCATTCCTAAAGCTTTTATTTCAAATGTTAATTGAAACGTGATAACTATTAAACTGAATGGGCAAATTATTATATAACCTACCTAATAACCTGTTGGTCCACCTTTTGTCCTGACAACAACAATCAGACATCTTGGTAAGGACTCAATGAGGTGTTGAAAACATGGAGGTGGTATTGCTGCCCATGAACAAGGAACACCTGTTGCTGGTGGGGGTTGTTGGGCTTGAACAGATCTTTACAATTCATCCCACAAATTCTCAATGGGGTTGAGGTCTGGCAATCGAGGGGGCCATTCAAGTGTGGTAAACTCACTTGAATGCTCCTGGAGCCAATTGGTTAACATTCGGGAAGTATGTGATGTGGCATTATCCTTTGAAACATTATCTGTTGAAATAGATGAATTTGAAGCATTATCTGTTGAAAGATAGCATCATGGTGCAGAAAGAGAATCCTTATGAATGGGTGTAAATGGTCAGCAAGGATGTTTACATACCTTGTGCCAGTGATGGAAGTCTTGACTGGTATGAGGGGCCCCAAGAAAGCCCATGTAAACGCACCCAAAATTGTTACACCACATCCACTTGTCTGTATGACCCCAGCTTGGCAAATGGGTCCATTGTTTCATGTGATTTATGCCACACATGAACTCTCCCATTGGTTTGATAGAGTTGAAACCATGATTTGTCCAGTCCTCCACACTCCAGATGACATGTTTCCAGTCCTCCACACTCCAGTTGTGATAGGCCTTTGCAAACTGCAGCCTAATCTTTCGGTCCTTGCAGTCAACAAGGGGACATGATGTGGACAGGAATTATCATGGCATATTTTTGCCATGGAATGACAGAATAGACTTTGTGCATAAGCTCATGGATGTGCTCTTATTCAATTCCAACATTATCTGCTCCACAGTAGTTGTGCAATTCCTTGTAACAATTCGGGACAGTCTGCTCTCACTTTGAGAGGCAGTTGCACATTTACGTCCACATTTCTTCCGCTGGTTGGAAGTTTTGCTATATTTCATGTAGTCTTGGAATACACATGCAACAGTCTGTTGTGGAAATCCCAACAGTTCAGCAGTTGTTGTGATTGAGCAACTGGCCTTCCTCACACCTACTATCTGGCCACAGTCAAACTCACATCACTGCCTTATTCTCCATGACTGATTTCCAATGCTTTGAGATTTGCTCTATTTATAGGCATTGCCAGTTTCAACATCCCATGTGACTGGATGCGTTACTTCTGCTTTACACATTGTTATTGGGGTGGGTATAATAATTTGTCCATTCAGTGTATATCAAAGCACATACGATAAGTGGAATTTATTTTCCAGTGTAATTATTTGTTTAGTTTTTCCTTTATGTGAAATATTACTAAAGACAAACAGTGTTGCTGCTTAAATATTCCAGTTCCCATAACCCTTTAGATAGTGCACAAGTATTTTTGTTGAACATCAAGATTTAAATAGATTTTATTTAGATATATGAGTATAATTTAGAATTTTTATCATAATTCTAAACTTTATTATAATTCTAACTATAATTATTATCATAATCACAGCATGATACTTTTTTTATAATTCTAACAATTCTAACTATAATTATAATTCACTAAACATGAATTATAGCTAGAATTATGATAATCATTCTAGGCATCATGTTTAGTTCCAGCAATATTGATTTTGTTTTCCATTGGCATAACAGGGAAGTGTCAAAATTCTTTTAGAAATATAATATATATTTACATATATATGAATATACACCTATCAGCCAAAACATTAAAACCACCTACTTAATATGATGTAGGTCCTCCTCTCGCCACCGAAAGAACTCTCACCCGATGAGGCATTCGCCATAGGGGGCGGGGGTGGCTCAGTCGGTAGCACACCAGGCTCGTAATCTGTAGTTCCCAGGTTCGAGTCCCAGCTGGGTCAGCGTTGAGATTTATCTCCGCAAAATTCCCCGCCCTGCCCACGGTCAGTAGGGGACACCGATGGGCTTGGAAAGGCCGCCGTCCGTCGGATGGGACGTTAAGCCATGACCCCGTGTGTGGGAGAGCCATACCCTGTGCATGTTAAAGAACACGCTGGATGGCCTTGACGGGAGGCTACCATCTGTCTCCCAACAGCTGTTCCAGTGGTTCCCCTCCCCCAACCTTCTCTGAGCCTTCGGAGTCCATGTGACCTGGACATTTAGCCCATGGTGTGCAAAAAAGTGCCGCTCAGAGGTAAAACAACCCAACCCAGCATTCGCCATAAAGGGATGTACTTGGTCAGCCACGATGTTCAGGTAGGTGACAGCTGTCAGAGTTTGCTCTACAGGGATAATTGGTCCAAGTGTTCCCCAAGAAAATATTGCCCAGACCATCACGTTCCCTCCAGCCACCTGGATCTGTCCCACAATGCATCCAGGTGAGAAGGCTTCTGTGGGTAAACATCGCACATGAGCTCGTCCATCCACATGGTGTGACAGAAAACGGGAATTGTCTGACCATGCGACCCTCTTCCAGTCTTCTATGGTCCAATGTCGATGATTACAACAGTAGCCCTCCTGTTGCTGCAGACAAGATGAGATAGCCTGTGCTGACCTCTGACATCAATGAGGCATGGCCGGCCCACACCTTGGTGACAGCTCGAAGTGTCACCTGTTTCGGACCATTTTTGATAGGTACTAACTACTGCATAGCACGAGAAGCCTACCAGCATCACTGTTTCAGAGATGCTCTTACCAAGGCATCTTACCAAGGCGATCTGGCCTTTGTCGAAATCAGATAAATTCTTTGCTTTTTCCATGTTGAGATGAAATGAAATACTGCCTGCGAGAGCTCCAACCGAGGTATATATATCATTCGCGACCTTGGCACGTGACACTGATAGGCTGCATGCATGCTTCTTTGCATAACACAGATGTGATTTTAATATATTGGCTGATTGGTGTACATATATGAAATATAATGTATGTTAACTTCTACTGTGGCATATAAACTGTCAGGCTCCTGTCAGACCTCTGTGGCAAGCAGCTGCTTGAGGAGGTATTTATTTTATATTTTTATTTATTTTTAACCACTAGACCCTACCTGGTCTAGTGGTTAGCATACATGACTACTAAGACCAGCAGAGCATGTCCTTGTGTAAAGTGTTTGTATGTTGTATGAGAAACCAGGACAGGCCTAATATAGCTTCTAGGTTATCTCCATCCATTTTGTAGGAAATTACCTTTTCCATTTTTAAAATTAAAAAAAAGTATCTGGTGGAGTTTAATTTATTACCATGGTTCAATTCAAAGATAGATTTTGAGGTATAGATACAGCTATTTAAAAGGATGGTAACATCTTTGCAAATAAGGTTTCGTGTGTGTATGTGTTTTTAAGTTCTGTGAGTTCTAAAAAATTAATATGCAAAACTGATGGAAATTTGATGCAGAATTGAAAGCTTTTTACAGATTCCCAATATGAGTACATCTTGAATAACACGTAATGAAAAAATAAATTCCTTTTTCTCATTTTTACATTTGATTGTTTTGAAGTTATTCTTATAGTTACTTTTGTATATTTTGAACTAATTATGTGATATGCAAGCAGTTTTGAAATCCTTAAAAAACTTCCTTTTAAATAGTTTTCCTTTTAATGTCCTATTAGGCATAGCTTATCTTAGCTCTTGCATCTTAGTAAAAGCTAAGATTTAGCCACTTTTGCGAAAATTATTACTTTTTCTGCTTGTAAACATTTATGAGTTAACAGTATTCATTACTATGCATATTTTTATAAATTATTTGCTAGAAATTTTCTGTTATTTTTGTGTATTTAAATGGAATTTTTATAATTCACAGAGCTTTGAGATATAAAAACAGCTGAGCTCTAAAGACATTAAAGCTCTTATATTCAAACATTCAGTGGCTCATTGGAACATTTTCAACCAGAACATTGACTTCGGTAACTTAATAATTTTCAGCATAATCAGATAACTTCAGTTGAATCCTTTATTTACAATTACAGAATAATTTAAGTCTCCATATCATATTTTTCTATCCTTCGTTTGTCTTTATGATTTTATTTTTCAGTATTCATTTAATTTGTTAAGTTTTATGTAAAGTTAGATAATTTTTTCTGTACTAAAATTTGTCATCCTGACAGATCCAGCACTTAGAGATAGAAAACCTAAGAAAGAAACGATTAATCGCCCAGCAGAGATACTCTTAATTAAACAGGCCAAGCTTGATCTAAGTAGAAAAAGGCTGCAAATTGAAGAAGAAAGGTGGAATGCTGAAAAGTCTGTGTTAATTTTAAAAAAGCGCAAAATTGCTCTTCAAATAGCACTGCTAGAACAACAAATTGAATTCCAAAAAGAAACATAATCTACTAAAGCTGCTTAAATGTTATTTTGTATAATTAGTCCATTTATTCAACTAATCATCAGCATTTGTTTTAGTATTTTGCAAAGGGTAGTGGTGAAAATCTTGTGTTTATGTAATAGAAGCAATTGCTGATATTCATCAGGAGAGCCAAATGCATTTTCTTTTTAAAATTTATCAGCAATGAAATCAGCAGATATTTGAAAGTACTTGTAATAATTACATGGTGTTGGTTTTTAAATGTCTTTAAATGTATATATTTGTAGATAGGTTTGTGATAGTCAAAGTTGTAATGACTTAATGCACAGATAAGAGTTGTTTCAAAATCATCATTCAATAGCTTGTGCCTAAATGTCTAAAATATATTGCTACTTTTAAACATTATGATGATCAAAGAAGCGATTTATTTGTAGCAAATTAATTAAAACTCTAGAATGTATTTTTTTACTTGAGGATGGGAGTTGTAGTTAAAATATTCCAGCATATTAGTTTTCAGCATTTTTTTCCATTCTAGTATCGAAAAAGTTTCTTCTGCAAAGTTATATGTGTTTGTTACTTTTGTTTCAATAACACAGGCCATAAATACGAAAACTCTTGCATACTTTTACTTAACAGTCAAGTGAAAAAGTTAATATATTGAGTGATCAAGTTCTTTCAACACATGAATTATCTCTGCATTCAATGACGACAGCTAGATGATATTCTATGTTGTGAAGAGATGGCAAATTGGTCACAGGTATACTTTCTGTAAGATTTCTCACTTAATAACAATTATTGTTCTTACATACAGGCTGGTGTGTAAAGTCCTTTTCCAAGGTAATAACTGGGATTATGCAATCCTGCATGTAGGAAAGTGGGTGTGCTCTTCCTGATAGCATGATTGTAGTGCTCCTGGTGGCAAATTGGGGAATCTTAGCATCATTAACTTTGGAAATACTACAGATAATGTCAAAATTCGAAAGGTGAAATTGTAGAACAACACCTAGTATGTACAAATATGTCATTGCCACCAGTGAAATCAGATTAATGACAGTTGAGAACCACAAGAAAGGGTCATCCAGAACTAAGTGTGTCATAAGTCTGGTAGGAAAGGATATTTTGTGCCTTTCCAACACAAAATAACCTTACCAAGTGGACATACCACACAGTGTGCCACACACCAGGCTGTTGAAGCATCAGCAATGATTGGTTCCAGATTAGCTCTCATTGCAGTTTTTAGCTGTCATTAATTCAATTTCACTGGTGGCAATGGTGTATTTGTATATAATTGGTGCCTCGTTACAACTTTGCTATGGGGGCGGGGGTGGCTCAGTTGGTAGCGCGCCAGACTCGTAATCTGTAGTTCCCAGGTTTGAGTCCCAGCTGGGTCAGCGTTGAGATTTATCTCCGCAAAATTCTCCGCCCTGCCCACGGTCAGTAGGGGACACCGATGGGTTTGGAAAGGCCGCCGTCCGTCGGATGGGACGTTAAGCCATGGCCCCATGTGCAGGATAGCCATACCCTGTGCACGTTAAAGAACACGCTGGATGGCCTTGACGGGAGGCTACCATCTGTCTCCCAACAGCTGTTCCAGTGGGTCCCCTCCCCCAACCTTCTCTGAACCTTCGGGGTCCATGTGACCTGGCCATTTAGCCCATGGTGTGCAAAAAAGTGCTGCTCAGAGGTAAAACAACCCAACCCAACTTTGCCATTGTAATTTTGACACTATTGGCAATATTTCTGAAGTTAGCATTGCTAAATTTCGTAATTCCTCAACAGGTGCACTACAATCAGGCCCACCAGGAAGAGCATTCCCACTTTCTTATATGCATCCATTTCTACTACACATGTGGGATCCCTTGGTTATGAGTTATTGCCCTCAAGGAGTTTACACATCACCCTGTATATCTGCCTTTCTATATAGAATTCAAAGTGGATTTTGTTTCAGCAAGTTTATTAAGAAGGGTCTGATGTATCATTTGCTAGTAATCATTTCCTTGTCCAGATATTTTTTAAAGCTTTCACTTTTAAAGTTTTATTTTGAGTAAATATATGGTGTTTGAAAGAGTGTAAACAAATGGATGAACATGGAGAAAAGAAATTTCACTCAGGAAGCTATGTGCCATCTAGGTTAACTGGACCTTGTTAGTGAAAATTGTCATGTGGACCACAGCTTCTCAACCAATGTTCTTTGAGTTTTGTGAGTTGTCTGTCATAAAAAAAAAATCTGTATAAAGAATTAAATTTTACTGATTGGTCATAAATCTGCGATAAAAAATAATTTTACAGTAGTTAAACAACTGTAGGGTGTCATAGTTGCAAACTATTAGTGATTTAGCACAGAAATTTGCATTTGATACTCCAAATGTAATGCTAAGTAAAGTGACGTGTTCAGCTGCATTTAAAAGATAGAGAAACACTGGTCCAAAAGACCCGAGAGGAAGGTGATGCTTCAGCATAATGCATACTAAGGTCCAGACTTTGGTTGGTGCTTTAATTCAGGTTGTTTTACACTATGAGCATACCTGATCAATGTTAACAATTTTTATCATTGCTATTAAGTTTTTTTAATGTGATATTATTAATGTTTAGTATTTTTCATGTATATAAAATTAGTTGTACTGTGGAATTTAATTCCTGAAATTAGTAGTAGTGAACAAATAAAAGACCAAAATCTTAATTACATTGAGAATGTATATAATTACAGTAGAAAAGTAGTTTACCTATATGAGATCTTAAATAACCAATTAACAGCTGTGAGTAAACTAACTGTCTCAATCAGAGACAATGATCATACCAATTAGTAGCATATCGAGGAACTAGAAAGTGGTGGGATACATCCTTTTAGTAGATTTTCTGTAGTTTAGAGATGTGAAAATCTACCATCAAGGTAAAAGTTGCATATCAATATTATATTAAATAATTGAAATTCTGGTAGTTTTTAATAGCTACCAGAATTTTAATCATTCACCATAGTGATTCATCATATTACCTTCATTTGTGGTGCACATACGAAGGTATTCAAAAAGTTCTTGACATGCATTTGCAGAACGAAAACCATTTCACTTATCTGAACAAAACTTTTACTGGTTATTTTGCAGTTTGGATTACTGTGGAAACTATAGGTTCCAGTTTAGACTACATTCTTTCCCAGTTAATGGGCTTCACTGCAATACTCCCCTGCATTGCACTGTAGCTGCTCTCATTGGGTTAGCTTAGTAATTTCTTTCCCTTCTACTTGTAATCTAAAAATGCAAATGGTCATACTTGTTCAAAGTTATCAAAATAATGCTTATACTTATCCAACACATGGTTGCATTTAGACTCTGGTTATTTTGTACTTTCTTAACTGGGAAGGATGTAACTTAAACTGGAATCTATAGTTTCCACCGTAACCCAAACTGCAAAATAACCCTTTAACTGTCTTCAAAATATTCCCTCCAGCTTCTATGCCAAGCTGCAGACGTCTATGCCGATTCTGGAACAGTTGGTGGTACTCGTGTTTTGGAATACCCCAAAACTCCAAATGAAGGCATTTTGCAAAGTTTTGCACCCTGGAAAAAGGTTTCCCAGCAAGTTCCTTTTTAATTTTTGGAAATGACCAAAACTCGCATGGAGCAAGATCGGATAAATATGCAGGATTTGGGTAGCTGTTTGATTTTTTCTTGCTCCAGATAGGCTATAACTTGCCGGGTTTTGTGAGCACTGACATTTTCACAAAGGAGAACTCTTTACAAGCCCTTCTCCTTCATCTCCTTAACCATTTTGGGCAAAACAATGTTGGTGTAGTATTGGCCATTTATAGTAATTTTTTCAGGTAAGGTGTCATTTGGTACCACTAGGTTCAAACTTGAACAGCATCTCCTTGCACGAGTCGACTCTAGCCCTTTTCTGCTGTTCTGTTAGTTTGTAGGGTACCCATTTCACACAGATCTTTTGGAACTTTGTTGAAATAATTGTTTCCACACTTCCAATCGATACACTGATATCTAAACTTATTACCTGAACGGTAATGTATGGGTTTTCCTTAATGAGTTCACAAATAGCAGCGATGGTTCTTTTGTTCACAACCTCCTTCCCTCTTCCTGCACGAGAGAGATCTTCGAAGCTTTGCCATCCTTATCCGAATTTGTGCATCCATTCCTTAACAGTGCCATATGAACAGGCATGATCCCTATATACTTTTAATAAATCAGCACGAGTTTTTTTGCGCATTGTCCCCAAGCTGCATTCTTGTGAAATATTTAAAATCTTTCCTATCTTTAGTAGGATCCTTAGCAAAAAACATGCAGATTTTGCAGGCTGAACTTTACACACCGCCAGTGAAGAGAGAAATGATGATACAGCCTTTGTTTTTAACACATAATGACAAGTTTAGACAAGTTTTCAAACAAGTCAGCTCCTTCAGAGGAATGAGTGCAAATATACAGACACATGTCAAGAACTTTTTGAACGCCCTCCGTAAAACCTTGTACTAAAGAAAATTAATATATAAAATATTAATATATATATATTAATATTGTACTAAAGAAAATTAATATATACATATAATGAGACGGATTAATCAGCATGCTGGCAAAATATGCAATGAAAATAGATTTAAATTATTTTGACGAAGGAGGGGAGAATGCATGAATTGAATATATGCACTCCCCCTCTTCCTGGATATGCCACTGGCTCTTATCATATAATTTTTGTTTATTTATGTTATCCATCATAGTAATATTTTACTCAGAGATATCGTAAACTCGTGGCCCTCTCTAATGGTGTGACCTGGTGCATTACATCCCTTCCCCCTCTACCAAGCTAGCTTTGTTTATATAATCAACACACCCATAAACTTATAGACCATAGATAAATAGTTAATAAGATATTCAAACAAATTTCTTTTGCAAAATGAAAATACTACAAAAACATTTTCTGTATTAATTTTCAAAAGCAATATTAAATTGCTGAACTAGATACTATTAAGGGGACTTTATTTTCATTAGATCGATGGCTATCCATAATCCTACATCAGAATGCATACAAGCAATTCCTGACTTACATAAACTTGACTTTACATAAAGTATAAAATTCCAATTCATGTTTTCAGTACCCATCATTCAGTCCATATTAGATTAATTTTTATACTTTTGTATTTATTGTGTTTTAATTTTATTTTAAATTGAACTTTATGTAAATTTCAAAATACCTTATATTACAAGCCCTTCCATGTTATGTAAATGGAAAGCCACATTCAAAATTTCCAAACTTTGAAAATAAGTTGTTTTTTTTTTTAAATATTTACTAGAGATAAATTAAGATCACACTCAAATCACTCCAAATATCTGTTTTCCACAATATTCGTTTGATATTTAAAGAATTATGGAAGTTGAAACATTTAGATGAAACGTAAGTGTTATGACAAATCGTTCACTAACATGTAATATTAAAGTTTTTGTAACGATTTTTTTTCAATTATCAATGATTTTTTTGCGGGGGGGGGGATTAGGAAGAGTGTGACAGCAGTGTCTGCTGTCAAATGTTCCAGTTTAAATACTTTTTAAATATTAAATGAATGTTGTTGAAAATTGAGTTTTAGGGAGATTTGAGTGAGAACTTCAATTTGTATCTGGTAAAAGTTTTCAGTAAAAGCTTATTTACAAAATTGAGATTTTTGAATGTGGCTTTTCATTCACATAACATAGAAGTGTTCAGTTACTTTTTGTAATATAGTGTATATATCCCAAATAAATAAATATATATTTAAGTATTTATGTATTTTTTTTTATTGTGAATTTCTTGCAAAATAAGGTAGGTATAACAATGGATGTAAAATTCGTAATAAATAAGTTGATTATAAAAGAGTGAAAAGTACCAAAACAATATTAGTTGGATATAGACATGAAAAGTAGTGCAAGCGCATATTTTTAGTATGTGACCCCGATTTTCGTAAAAACAAATTATGTAAGATGTCCAGGAACCAAGCCTTTACCTAAGTCGGAGACTGCTTGTACATATAAAATGTGTAAGAAACATTTCAAGAATTAACGATTATTAACCAAGGAAATTTGAATAGGTATGAGAATTATATACAAAAATTTACGGTACAAATTTTCGAATGAGTGGGAGTTCATATTAAAAATATATGCAGGCTGTAGTGAGAAATAAGCAGGCTATGAGCCTTATAAATGTAAGCAAGCAAGAAAGAAAATATTGAATATTTTATTTTTGAGATCTCTCATTATGATAGTTGCTTCTAGTGTCTGAGGAAGCGCACAAAAGTTTGAAATATGCCAATTTGCAGCGTGTTTTGACATTTACATTACTAACGTAGTCCATTTTCAATATTTTGTGTTTAGGTATATAGCAAGTTTTAGTGTTAAAAATTGTATTGCAAGTATATCATATTGTTATTTTGAAATTCTTTATTAGATTGTTTTAGTGTTAAAAATTGTATTGTAGGTACATCCTGTTGTTATTTTGAAATTCTTTATAAAAGTTATTGTTAAAGGCTTGACCCCGTTACTAATGTGTGTTCCTTTGCAAGTTAGAAACTGCTGTTCACATTGTTGTGCTTAACTGTCAAATGCACGATGAAAAGAACATTGAATAGCCAAGCAGGATGATGTGAACTATATTTTTTACGATCGTATAAGAATACTCCTGTACATATGTGTTAATACTTCATCCTTTTCACCCATACTGCACAGAAGTATTTTCTACTATTTTCTCGAAATTAATGGTAATTTATTTGGCGAGGGGAGGGGAGAGCCACTGATTACTCAAAGAGAGACAAGTTAGAGTTCCTCTCTCCTATTTGAAATCTGGATATACATATGTGATATAGTAAGTGTAGTAGTGGTCACTCTAGCTGTGTGTGTTAACATCTTCCTCATTAGCATCTTCTGGGCATGCTATTGGTGGCAGCATTAATTTTCGACTTCCATATCTGTGTGTGAATTTTATTTGTTTAAGTAATACGTCTTTAATATCAAGGTACAAAGTCAAAATATTTTATCAACGTCATTGGTATAAAAAAAACAACATAACATTGATAAAAAGATATGAATACATTGCTAATTAGATTTTTTCCTATTAATAACCGTAATTTTCAGACGCATGGAGATTCTCAGCGTAATGTTAAACGTTATTTCTACACTCCTAAAGAGTTTCATATAGTTTTTTTTGTATTTAATTTTGCACTTGTGGTTACGACGTACATTTTATATAAGTATTTTTGCGCTATTGTCTATATAACTTAATAGTTCTTGTGTTAAATTTTTCAAAAAATGAAATCGAAATGCGATATTTGTAGTTTCGCAAACTATACTCAAGTTTACACAGTTGACTACGTATAAAATATGCTCGCTTTCTGCGATTCCGTAAAAAGTGATCAATCAAAGCCGGGCCTGGACAAACGACGGCCCTCCACCTCTTTTTGTGCTGCCCGCAAGCTAGTGACGACAAATAAATTTGTAAAAAGAGAAAAAGAACGTATAGAAGACAAGTTCAACTTCGGGGAAGCAAATTCTCAGTAATATACTTAATGTTAATAAAATTATACGTTTATGTTTTTAGATTTTTTTTTTGCATTGGTTATACACATACGTGTTGATTATACACATACGTTGTTGATTATAAGTATATTTCTTTGGCGACGTGCCCTTTCGTTTCGTTTTTCTATGTGGCCTTTCGGCCAAAATGGTTACACAGGCCTGGCCTATGCAAATAACTAACTTTTACATGTTTCTCTGTGTTAAAAGAATAAAAAAAATTAACTAGCTTCACAATCGAATTCTACTATTTTATATCATTAATTAATGATAGTAGCCTTTGACAGTTTCAAGATATTTTAGGGCTCTACAGTATCGGGCTGATGTAACAAAAGTTACATTTCAATATTCTGTTGTCTGTGTAGAACGTTATTTTAACAAATATTGGGAATAAAATAATATTGCGTTATATATTATATTCACTGTAAAATAGGTGCAATTTTGACCTAAAAAACCCCCTCCAGATCTGAAATTTCGTAACGTTTCCGACATCTAAAACCCGAAACACCTCCAGAAACCAATTTTTACGTTTCTAGCATTATAGATCACGGTTTGACCTTGAAGGACACGTCAGAGGTCTAATTTCGAATTTTCCTCGAGATCTATGACCCGAATTTCAGAGGTCTACATTTATGTATCATAAAATTAGCGTGATCCCCAGACAGCCGTCAATCACGCACTATCATATACAATATATATACTGCTCACAAAAATTAGGGGATATATTATCGCTTCATATTCATTTTGAAATATCCCCTAATTTTTGTGAGCAGTATATATGTAAGAGGAGGAGGGTTGATAACGCTAAGTGTAACTATGTGAAGTGGTAGAGCTCTGAAATTTTTCACCTAGAGTATCCGGATCGTTCGAGTATCTTAGAAAATTGAAATAAGACGTGTCCTTCAAGGTTAAATTTCGATCTAACCATGATCTACATGTTATAGAAAGGGGAATATTGATGCCTCTGGGCATATCTGGTCGAAATCTTGGAAACGTTACAACATTTGAGATCCAGTATCTTTTCGAGGTCAAATTTTGATTAACTATGACTTACACATACTAGAAATGTGAAAATTGATGCTAAAAGGGATATTTCGTGTCATAGATCTCAAAAACTACAAATTTCAAATCTAACTTGTCCTTCAAGGTCAAATAGAGATTAAATTTACCAACGATCAAAGATAAGAATATACGCCTAGTGATAATTTGGGTCGCAGATCTCAGAAAAAATACGAATTTCACATCTAACGTGGCAACGAATAAGGGGTAAGATGACTGTCAGGAAATTGAAAGCTCCGAAAGCAGAGATTGATATCTCGTATGATATATAATAAGAGATTGATATCGTATAATATATAATAACGTTATAACCACCGCTACCCATTCCTTAAAAATTTCTTGATACGAGAAATAAAAATTATCCCAGAAGGTCTCTTTTGAGGAACATCAATCTGCTTGTGAAAAATACATACCGCATTGCATGACTGCTGTCCCCTCTCCCCCAGATATACATTGTTAAACCATGCAACTGAAGATTCCATTCCTCGCACACGGAATTTTGCTTACCATCGCCATAATTAAATTAGGCAAAATAATACTGTAGATCGTTCACGAAAATAGCGAGAAATCGTTTGAAACTTATCTGGAGATTTGATCATGAGCCTGAATTTAACGAGTAGTCCACAGTAATTGGGGATATTGTACTTCTTTTTCTGTCTTGGTTTATGTCTCCTTTTCATGATGTAAGAGATTCTCATGAAATTGATTGGCATCTACAAAGTATTTTTCCTGGCTGTTGAATCTCAAATACAATTTTCAAACGACAAAATTTTGGTATTTTCGTAGGGTAAATTAAAATCTGGTGAAATGGATATAAATTTTGTTTAAATTTTTCAAAACACGCTTATTAGCTAGTCTGACCAGATTTACAGAAGACAATCCACCCAGGGGACTTTAAAAAGTGAGCTGCCAACTAGGGTGACAGCTCAGTTTGATGCTAAAAGGGATATTTCGTGTAGATCTCAAAACTACGAATTTCAAATCTAACTTGTCCTTCAAGGTCAAACAGAGATTAAATTTACCAACGATCAAAGATAAGAATTGACGCCTAGTGATATTTTCATAGGGTATTAGCCACCTGAAGCAATTTAATAATTATCACTATAATACTGTCTTCGAGATCAAAATCAGTCAAGGAGATAAATTTTTGGATTTGTCTGCCTATGGTTTTGTTGTCCAAATACGTGACAGCCTTATTAATGAAACAAGGTTGTATTAAAACAATCGCCTAGGATCTAAAGCACAAGAAAATAAGGTGCATAAATTTAAAAAAAAAATTATACATATACTTAAACTTTCTTAATACAGTATGTGCCTCTAAAACTTGTGTTCCTTTATGTTTTTATTGTGTGTCTTCTTCCAGGTTCATAGTTTTCTCTGTTCCCTTGGTCTGCTGTGCTTGGACTTGAACGATATGGGGTAATGCAAAGGGTGATCAGACGTTCCCGTTTTCCGTGAATTTATTTTTAGATATTAAATTAACTGTACAGTATGAGTAAATCTTTTACTAATAGAATAGTAGTGGCAACACAATAAATTTCAGTAGGTGATGCAAATGACTGAAAAATTGAGGCCAAAATTTTACAATGAAAGTCATCAATTGCGAATTATCAAACAAAAATGATCAGACGTTCTCGGAAATCAAGAGCATCTGGTCACCCTAGTTGGCAGCTCAATTTTTAAAAGCCTCCTGGGTGGATTGTCTTCTGTAAATCTGGTCAACCTAGGTAATAAGCGTGTTTTGAAAAATTTAAACAAAATTTATATCCATTTCATCAGATTTTAATTTATGGTATATCTCGTATTGATAGGTAATTTTCATAGTGTGTCATTCTAAAGAATGTGCACCTAAAATTGTGGTCCTAGAGAGCCAGTTTAATATGCCACTCTAAAGTTATAAACAAGTACTGTAACAAGTCTTGAAGAAACCGTGTCATAAAAAAGTAACGGGTGTATTGGAAAAAAATTAAAGAAGCCTTTTTTGGATAAAAAAATATTTGTGCATTTAATAGCGAATTTATATACTACCATCAACATACATAGCGTGATCATTTAATTCGTGGACAGAAGCAAAAAGTTAACATTAAATATCATCCTCTGAATCTTTCTGGCATTTGTCTTTCTCAAAATACACTCCCTTTAACTTCACACATTTTTGCAATTGTTGTACCCATGCATTAAAAGCGTGTTTGAAGCCATTTTTCGAAAGCGTGCGAAGTGTTGTCGTTGTGACTCTACAAGCTTCGTCATCTGATGCGAAATGTTTTCCTTTCAAAGCTTTCTTCAGTCGTGAAAAGAGGAAAAAAAGATATGATGCTAAGTCCAGGGAATATGGAGGATGTGGCAGATCCTCAGCACCTATGGCAGTGATCACTGGCTGCAAAATATTAGCCGTATGGCACCTGGAGTTGTGATGGAGAAAACAAATTACACCAGAAAGTTCCGGACGTTTTTCACTAGTCGCACGCCGAAGTTTGGTTCTGAGACTTTCGAGTAGGCTTTCTTATTCATGGTTGTTCTACGAGGCACAAAGTGAGTAACGAAAACACCTTTGATGTCAAAAAACACGAGCCATTTATTTCCCAACTGAACGAGAAACCCGAATTTTCTTGGGTCTCACTGAATCGGAATGCTTCCATTGACTCGACCTGTTTCTTTTCGGGATCGTAGTGAAAGATCCAAGTTTCATTGCAAGTCACATTTTGACTCATGAAGGTTGGAACCTGGCTTTCAAAACGATTAAGCATCTCCTTGCACAGCTGTACCCTTTTTTGTTTCTGTTCTGGAGTCGAACTGTGTGGAATCCATTGAGCACAGATTCGTGACATTTTCAGATGGTTTTGACAATCGCGTGAGCTCTTCCATATGAAACTGACATTTTCACAGCCACTTCACAAAGTGTTATTCGTCTGTCTTCAGGATTGCCAGGACTCTTGATTTGCTCAGGAGTTATTGAGGAAGAAGGCTGGCCGGGTCTTGGGTCATCTCTGCAACAGATTCGTGTCCTTTGAATTGCTTATGCCACTTAAAAGTGGCAGACCTACGAGCACAATCATTACCATAGGCTTCACTGATCTCTTCAACAGTCGCAGCAGCTGTTAGACCTCGCCTAATACTAACGAATGACACCACTGTTCTGTCTGAATTTCCGTCATTCTGAACGAACATCTATGACGCAACTCAAATCACAGTCTTAACACAGCGTCGACGGCAAATGACCTTGATGTGGAGCCTCCTTCGCAGCGGTCACGCACAACTCCATCTAGTATTACTTTGGAAAAAGTTATGTACGAGTACTTATGGCGTCAGTCCACGAATTAAATGATCACCCGTACATATGCATTAATGTGTGCGCATTAAACAGTTTTCTAAGCCTTCATTAATTTCAGTCATTATATATTTTAAAAAGCATATACAGATGCTTCTAATAAAAGATAGAAAGGGGCGGGGGTGGCTCGGTCGATAGCGTGCTAGGCTCGTAATCTGTATTTCCCAGGTTCGAGTCCCAGCTGGGACAGCATTGAGATTTATCTCCGCAAAATTCCTCGCCCTTCCCATGGTCAGTAGGGGACACCGATGGGCTTGAAAAGGCCGCTGTCCGTCGGATGGGACGTTAATCCGTGTGCGGGATAGTCAGACCCTGTGCACATTAAAGAACATGCTGGATGGCCTTGACAGGAGCCTATCATCTGTCTCCCAACCGCTGTTCCAGTGGGTACCCTCCCCAACCTTTTCTGAGCTTTTGGGGTCCACGTGACCTGGCCATTTAGCCCATGGTGTGCAAAAAAAAGTGCCGTTCAAAGGTAAAACAACCCAACTCAATAAAGGAAGGGTGAAGTTGACGTCGTAAGTCTCTAATTTTCAGGGACTTCCTTAGAAAATATATCCCAAGTTATGGGGAGGGGGGGGTTATAACCTCCCTCCCTCTGGAAGGCTTGATTAAAGGGGGGTTTAACCTTATGTTTAATTATAAACAAAATTATGTTCAAGTCTTGGAATAAAAACTAGTTACAGATATCCATGGTTCGAGCGCTCTAATATGCCAATCGAGAGAACTTTTAAAGGATATGGAATATTATGATACATAGCATATTATCAAACGTATTGGGACACTTCAATATAATTGTGAACGGAAAATCGCATTCAAAGTTCCAGAACTTTAAAAATAGGCTTTTTTTTTTTACAGAGAAATGCCACGGGAGATAATTTTGCATCTCAATATAATTTATTCAATGAGTTATTGAAGCTGAAATATTTCACAGGATACGCTAATGTTACTCTCATCCTAAACATTGTGTCAATATTGAACGAAACCGAAAAAAACCATCGCACCAACTTTCAAAATTGCATCTATTTGTCATACTTTTGAGGAAAATTCTTTCGACTAGCAACTTGCTCTCAAGTGTCTTGCTTTCAGAACTCTGTTATGTATTGCACAAATATTGCTCAAAAACGAGATTTACTAAATTTTTCTTTCCTGTGATGTTATGTTACAAAAAGTTATTTGAAAATTAGGGAGCGTTGAATATAGTTTTCCATTTACACAATATGGAAGTCTTCCAATAATTTGATAAATTAGAGTAATGGTTTTTAATACTAGAGAAAGAGAAAGAAAGGAAAAAGGTTTAATTCCAAAAACGAATAAACTGATTCATAAATGTTACTAGATATTATGAATTATATGCTATATTTAATATTAATTTGTTTAACAAAGTAATATTAAAATTTGTTAACTGTATTATTAAAATTTTCACACCAATTTCGACTACATTATTTACTATCTGTTTGGAAAGTTGAAATTTTTTATAATTTTTTTATAGAAAATTCTGTAATCTTAAGTGCACAATACTTTTTTTTGTGCCTAGGGTCGCGTGAAATGCAGATCCGACCCTGCTGCTGATACTCCATTTATGCATTTGGACTTTTTTACCACTCTACTCATAAGTAGTTTATGTAGTAAGTTTGGTATTTTTGTTTATGAAAAGTTTAATTATTGTAAATGTTATATGCTGTCATCTATTAGGTGATAGTTGACCACTGCTGTGGTAAGTTTCGAAATCAAATAGCAAACTCACTGCCATTGTTATATTGAACCTTCATAACGTTTTATGTAATCTTAAAATGCATCAAATGTTTTATAATGAAATAAAATGTAAATAGATATACTGTGTACTACCAAAAGAACTAGAATAACACACTCCTTAAATAGTAGGTTGAAATGCAGTGGGTTATGTTTTATCTCGTATACTTTTTTTCAGGCTAGCAAAATCTTAAACGAGTTTTCCCTTGCTTAATCTCTTTGAATATTATGCTTAATTTGACTGAAATTTAAAACGAAAACCCATGACCTGATTTAGAGTAAGATCAGTCATCTTAGTTCACACACTGCTTTCAATTCTGACCCCAACCAAAATGTATTAGTATTTACTAAAGAAGAATGATTCGTATGATTGAAATTGTTTTTTCATTACTCATTGATTATCATAACAATAATATAATATGGAAAACTCCTCCCAATGGTGCTATCTAAAAACTGCAAGTAAATTTTGGAATAAACTACAATTCAGAAAAATAATCTAAAACATTCCAACTACACTGCTGGCCATTAAAAGTGCAACACTAGGAAAAATAAGAGATATCAAAGCCATATTTAGTGAATACATAGCTTATGTTACAAGGATCAAATGATTACAAATACAACTCGGTTAGACTTGTGGAATACAAAAAAAAAATCAGTATCTTGTGTAGCCACCATGAATGGCAATAACCACTGCTAAACGGTTGGGCCTTGAGAGGATGAGATGTCGGATGTGTGTTTGGGGAATGCCAGTCCATGCAGTTTCAATACGTAGCCAAAGTTCATCTGTTATGCTGGCTGCTGCTGGTGTGTTAGTCGTCGTGAGATGATGGACCAACATGTTCAGTTGTGGACAGATCTGGTGAACGTACAAGACAGAAGTGTCACATGGTGACTATCCAGGAATTGTTGGTAAATGGCACCAGAGAGCCACTGAAGATAAAGTAGACCACAGCTCCAACACCTCAGTGATGTAACACTGGCTGTTCAAGGTACCAGTAATGCATACGAGGCACGTGTATGAGTGGAGTCCAATGACGCCCCATACCATAACACCAGGGGCCAGACCTATATGGCACTACATCATGCATGTTTCACTGAGCCTGTCACTGTGGTACCACCAGATATAGATTTGCCCATCATGGTGCTGCATACTAAAGTGAGATTCGTCTGAAAAGACGATGCGATGCCGTTCGCACATCCATGCGTGATGTTTTTGGTACCATTGCAGTCTCATACGCCTGTGTTGTAGAGTCAGTGGTAGCTGAAGCAATGGCCACCTAGCAAAGATGCTCTGATGCTGCAGATGATGTGGAACCATACGTATGGAAACTAGTTGATGTACAACACACCATAACTGTTGAGCTAAGGTGTATGATGGGCCTGTATGATCCTTCAAAGTCATGTGCACGAGATGTCCTCTCGTTCGTTTGTGTGACAGGGCCATTGAGATCCCTCACGTCGGTGAGTTCGTTTCTTCTCTACCCACTGACACCATATTCTCATCACTATGGCAGCATTCTGTCCAATACGAGCGGTACAATAATCCGCCTTCCCGTAATCCTACAATTCCCCCTCAGTCAAAGTCAAAAACCTGCTCGTATGGATGCCATGTTCTTCGATGGGGTCATACTCAATCCTTTAGTGTGCAAAAACTGTGAGCAAACACAATTCCAGTGGTTTACAATGGCTCTTTGTAATCTCGTACCACTTTCAGAGGGAGTTATTGTCACACATTATGTGCTGCGCTTTGAATCATTTAAATGTTCTCCCATGGGTTATCCATCTTGCATATTTCGGGACAATCTGATGAGTTTTTCTGGTGTTGCACTTTTAATTGCCAGCAGTGTAGTTATTAGTAAATTTGCCGTTGAAATTCTACCGGTTTAAATGAAGTGGAAAAAAATGGTATTTAACCCGAATCAATGAAATATGGGGAAAATCCATGTGTAAAGTTTAGGACCAAGCAGGCAAGTATTTAGAAAATTACAGGAGAGGGCGGTATTCTGTGAAGCTGATATAAATCTCCCTAACCAGGGATGTAGGCAAAAATTTTATTGGGGAGAGCACAAGTTTGTGGCATATAGCAAAACCTTGATTAACATCATCCTCCTCAAGCAGCCATGGGCTTCGGAGGTCCAACCAGATCATGCAATTTAGTTCTCCAAGCATATCTGTCGAGCTATTTCTGCTGCATCTGGCCACTGCACACGAGTTCTAACAAGGTCCTGTTTGATGTCTGACCACCGCATCCTAGGCCTCCCCCTCTTTTTGAGCCCTTTATGCACACTGTTCATAATCCTATTCGCTAATCTATAATTATCCATATGGGCAACATGGTCAAACCAACGGAGTCTCTAACTGCACAATATGTTACTCAAAGGTGGTTACCGACACATTTTCCTAACCTCATCATTGCTTAACAAAGTTTAACCACCTAATGCCCAAGATACTGCATCTAGAATCATAAGCATTAAGTTCCCAGTTTACAAAGGGTCCAAGTTTCACTACCATAAACCAGCCTCGAATTTTATGTAGGTACCACCCAGTGCTTCTCAGCATCCACTTCAAAACAGTTTATAAACTTTCTAGAGGAAAATCGGTAAACTTTAGCCTTTATGTCTTCAGAAATTTCTAGAGAAAAATATTTTTAATCTTTTTATGTAAAAACATTGTTTTAAAAGTGAATTATAATTTCCGTGCCTCGTTCAGAAATTAAACAACAAGCATCCAAGGCTTGAATAAGCTTTGACATAGAAAAATTATGAAATACCATTGTTAACTTGATCCCAAGCAAAAGTATGTCATGCAAACTGGTATTTGCACAGCTCTGCTTTACCAGAAGATAAAGTGTTTTTATTTTGTATTTACATTTTATATTAATATTTTTCTTACCGTTTATTTTACAAATTTATACCTCGTATTCTAATTTATATACTGTATATATATATATAATCCAATAAAAGAAATTTTAGTTGTTGAAATAGAATTAGTCTCCTATATTTTGAAGAGGTTTATACAAAAATAAAGCCTTTGCAGTTGCCATTAACATAAAATCCAGTATTCCGAGAATGTATTAAATGAACCACACTGTTTATAACACATAAGTGTTGCTTAATGAACTTTATTTCGATAGAATGCAGGCAGTTTTATGTTAACAGTATCTGTTAAAATGTGTATTCGGAAGTTATATCTAATGGGTAGGGTTGTTTTACCTCAGTGGCACTTTTTTGCTTACAATGGGCTAAATGGCTAGGTCACAAGTACCTAAAGGCTTAAAGAAGGTTGGGGAGGGTACCCACTGTAAAAGTGTTGGGAGAGATGGTAGCCTCCAGTCAAGGCAATCCACCATGTTCTTTAACGTGCACAGAATATGGCTCTCCCGTGCACGGGATTGGGTTGTTTTACCTCTGATCGACACTTTTTTGCACACAATGGGCTAAATGGCCAGGTCACAAGGATGCCGAAGGCTCAGAGAAGGGGGTAGAGATCCACTGGAACAGCTGTTGGGAGACAGATGGTAGCCTCCCATCAAGGCCATCCAGCATGTTCTTTAACGTGCACAGGGTATGGCTCTCCCGCACACGGGACCACGGATTAACGTCCCATCTGACGGATGGTGGTCTTTCCAAGCCCATCGGTGTCCCCTACTGACTGTGTGCAGGGCGGGGAATTTTGCGGAGATAAATCTCAATGCTGACACAGCTGGGACTCGAACCTGGGAACTGCAGATTACGAGCCTAGCACGCTACCGACTGAGCCACCCCCACCCCATACACGGGGACATGGCTTAATGTTTCATCTGACAGACAGCGGCCTTTCCAAGCCCATCGATGTTTCCTACTGACCAAGGACAGGGGAGGGAGTTTTACAGATATAAATCTCAATATTGGCCTAAGAGGGACTCGAACCTGGGAACTGCAGATTACGAGCCTGGTACATTAATGACTGAGCCAACCTTGTTCCTTATATCTAGTGATGTAGTGCTAAATGAAGAAATGGAAATCCCAGTATTTCCCTAGTGATCGAAGAAATCTGAGTGCCCCAGAAAAGGCATGGATGTTTTCTTTTGAGGTCTTGTTGAGGTCTCGCCTTTCTCACAGATGTCTATGGTGTATTATACTAACAGGCTCCTGTTAACGTCTGTGACAAGCGGTTGCGTGAGGTGTAATTTATTTACCTTCCTGGTGCCCAAGTGGTTAATATGCTTGGCTACTGATCAAAGGGACGGGTTCTAGTCACTGATATGTTTCTTGTGTTGTTTTCCTGCTGAGATCTTTCCTGCCTCACATCTTGTCTATAACATATTATATTGACGTGCATCCATCAGACCTCTGTGGCAAGCAGCTACTTAAGGAGGTAATGAATTTTTTTCTCGTGGTTATCAGACCTCGCTAATTCCTTTCACGCAGTATTTTGTTTCCTTGAGCCTTCTATACAGAGGCAGCAGAATTCGCGTTGCTTTTCTGCGCCCTTTTCTCTCACGTATAGGATCCTCATGCATATTCATGCTGGAAAATAAAATCTACACAAAACGTGAAAAGAGAATAAAAATAATGTACGACACTCTTGCTCTCTTTTAATTCTCGGTTGTAATATATAGCATAACTAGCAATATATAACATAACTAGCGGCCAAAACTTATAAAAAATTCTTCATTTGTCTACTGGCATATACACTGAACAGACAATTTATTATACACACTGCACCCATCCACAAACCTGCCATACGACACCAGCCGAAATCCGAGATATAAATAGGTCTGATACCTACCTGCTGTATAGAGTACCTACAGCTGTTTTATTGGGTAAACACCGGCGATGTGAGCTAGTTCAATCATGGCCAGATAAGTGTGAGGAAGATGGGGGTGCTCCATATGTGATTGCAGAATCAGGGATTTCTTGTACAAGTCTACGTGTGTATCGGGACTACAGTGAAACATGCAGCTGCCAAGAAAAATGCGGTAACCAGACTTGATGTTCAAGGTGAGTGCGGAGTCTTCGGTATCGAATTGGAGTTCCACAGTGCAGATTACAACGTTGGCATTCAACGACGTATGATGGGCTATGGCAGCTGACGCACACATAAGTGCCTTGTTAATAACAGCATGTCACTGGGCTGTGAGGTTTCAATGAGCAAAGGAACATCACCAAGGAAGACTGGAAACGGATAGTTTGGGCTGACGAATAGAGGTTCAAATTATGACATGCCTACTGGAGGTTGCATAGACTACACGAGGCCATAGATTCTAACTGTCAAACTGGGGTGTTACAGGCTGGTGGAGGTGGTCTAATGTTTTTGGGCATGTTTACGTGAACTTCCTTAGGGCCACTTGTACCTATTGACACCACTATCACCACACAAGCCTATGTTGATTTCTCACTGACCACCTACACCCATTCATGGCTATTTCCCATAGCAGGATGCCTTCTTTCAACAAGACATCTCATCTGATCGCTCCTGCTTGGTGGACTGGTTGGAGGACCATTCCAATGAATTAACCTCGAATGGCCCTCTCACTCTCCATATTTGAACCCAATTGAGCATCTGTGGGATGAGTGTAGGGATGTACTCGAGCCTGAAACCCACCATTCGTAACTCTTGGTGCTTTACAGATGCAGTCCTGTAATCGGGCTGCAATACCACCCAAACTCTTCCAACACCTGTTAGAGTCCATATCGGGTTAGGTTGCTGCTATTGTGAAGGCTTAATATGGACCCATTCATTATTTGGTGGATGTGTATAATGGATTTTCCTTTCAGTTCATAGACGGTTCGAAACAAACCAAGCATAGAGTGAATCTAAGTTATGGATATTTTGGTTATGAATTTGTGTTTATTGTTGTTAAAATACTGCGCTCATTTCGATTTTAGTTTTTCTTTATAATTGAAAAATAAAACAAATTTACGTGTTTTTATAAAAAGTTAGGAAAAAAATTACTGCTCATAAGGAGGCGTTGCTACTTGAAATGTAAATACAGTTCTGAAACCATATATATATATAAACGATAATAAACTGCATTATCATTTATTAAATCTGGAAATTATTTCCATTAAATAAGTGTAAAATATGAGGAAATTTTCCACGAACACCCATTCTGGGAATATCGAACAGAGGTTATTGCCGACACGTTTTTCTTTCAGGTGACTAGTAGCAAATGCTGTAGAGAACATTCAAACTGGAAGGAACAATGCTATTTTCAGAGGTAAACTTCGCTAATAATTTTTAAACTTATGCTTCTTTTAAGTATATTTGTGTTTTTCATAGCGTCCACATTTTAGTATAAAAATAAATAAATAAACAAATACCTCCTCAAGCAGCTGCTTGCCACAGAGGTATGACAGGAGCCTATCAATTATATGCCATAGTAGGTCTGTGAGGATGGTAGGACCTCAGCAGGAAAACAACAAAACAGTCATTCCTTACCTGGGCTCAAACCCAGGTCCCTTAGGTCAATAGCCAAGCGCGGTAACCACTCGGCCACGGGAGACTTTTTTAGCTTTTTCAGGTACATGTAAGAAGATAAGTTTTTTTATTTGTATTTTTCTTTCTCACTAAAAACACCTATATTCAGAAAATTTCATTTCGTTTGATGTATGGATTTTTCAGTCGTATATGTACAGTCATAAGTAATTGACATAACGATCTAAGTTAAAATTGCTTCATTCACCTGTGAAATGCAATTGTTTCTCCTTTAATAAATATTGTAGAACAAGCAAATCATAAACGTAATACTCATAAACAAGGACCGCATTTTTCTTCCCCTTTTTTTTGTGTCACCTTTGAAATGTGCCCACAATATTGAAGATGTCACAAGCTTTAATTTGAGATGAAACTCTTTAAGGTTCGATCCCCGCGAAATTCCGTTCCATTTTGGAGGAGGGGGGAATAATGGGGGGCATAATGACAGTCCTCATATGAGCTTTCATTTGACATCTAACTAGTAAATGTGGGCCTTTGCGTTTGAAAAATATAGTAACTTTCATCGAATATCTTATTTTTTTAGGGAGGATGACAGCCGGGAGGGAGGGTATATTTTTATGACAGACAACTTTCACCAGGCCCGTATCTAGAAAAAAAAAAAACACCAGGGTCTGGCGGTGGGCAAGATACAAAATTAGGGCAGAAAAATGTAAACCGGGGGGGGGGGGGGTCAAGAGACTGGATTTTCATTACAGTGTAATGTTTCGCCCTCCATTTTATGTCTTTAAAAAAATTGATTGAAAAATACATGAAATATAAATAAGTTGAATATTTTTTTGCCTCTTTTACCCTTACTAGCATTCTGAAAGGGAGAGGCCATGGCTCCTTTGCTCCCCCTGGAGCCAGCCCTGAGTTTAACATTACACATATTTTCGCCGTCTTTTTTTGGAGTGGGGGCAGTTATAATCTGTGATGCTATCCATGTCACAAGCTTTCATTTGACGCATAACCCCTTTTTTACAAGAGAAGAAAGCGTAGGGAGTAATTTGTTTATAGCCTATGGCATTTCCTAAGTCTTAAATGATGGTACCTTATTGCATATTATATGAATGGGAGAAAAATTTCGAATAGTTATTGGTTCTAAAAATATTTATGTAAAAATGCGACCCAAAATAATTTACAGATCCACTGTATTTAAGATGTATTTAAAAATCGCTTTTCTGCATATTAAGTATTTATAGATGTACAGAGCTTGGAATGTATAGCAACAACAATATCAATATAATTCCTTCTATGAAAAAAAAAAGGTTAAAACGAGGACAATAACCAGTGTACTAAATTTATTATGTTAATTTTTTTTGCTGAACGAGCTAATTTGCCAATGTTTCTGCTTCCATAATTCTTTAAATACTGAACGCATGTTGTGGAAAATCGAGATTTAAATAGTTTTGATTCAAATCATTAAATTACCTTCAGTCACATTTTTTCACAAAAAGTGTATTTTAGAAGTGAAAGCAATTCAAAATTTCTTTCCTTTTGATATAACATGAACTGGAGTAGTCAGAATTCAATGACCCTTTATTGTAAATGTTACTAAGAGGTTGTTTTTTGCCCTGCTTTTTGAATAATTTCATCCGACACGTTGTGTGCATTTTATTTACCAAAAACTTCATATCATAACACTTATCATAATAATTTGGTGCTGGAAATGGAAAAGGAAAGTCGAACTGCTTGCAATCAGCTATGTGGATATTACTTCTTGCCATCTGTTACATGACAAACAAGTCTCCGATATCTGCCAAATATTGGCACTTTTCGGCTCTCGGCGTTACCGCAGCGAAGCGCTCGGTCTAGTCTATTTATGGTCTAAGATGTAGCCAGGAGAAATTCATTGCTTTATACAGGGTGATTCAGAATTCATCATCAATATTTAGTGGGGAGGAAGGGAATAAGAAAAGAAAGAGATTTCACATAGGAAAGTATGGGGGCAGAGGAACGCATGGTGGTGTAGAGGGCGCTGTGTGTACACACCTCTCATACAGAAGCACAGCTGTTTGACGCGTGCAGTCAGTTGTCATTCGACAAGGTGAATTTGCAGAAGTAACATGAACCGGTATACATGGAATGAATGTGCAGATATGCATGTAACTTACGGTGCGGCAGGAGAAAGATGTCTTCGAGCCAGGCAATTGTATGCAGCGCGCTTCCCAAACCGCCGTGTGCCACAGCATCAAATGTTTTCACGTATTCATCGCCAACTGCGTGAAACAGGATCGTTTGCTGCTAGTAATGTTAATCGAGGGAGGCGCAGATCGGCACGGCCAGTAGCAGTAGAGGAAGCTGTCCTACAGGAAATCGAGGAACAACCTGGTGCTAGCACACGAGGTATGGCTAGGCAGTTTGGAATTTCGCAAGCAACAGCGTGGCGGATATTACACGATGAAGGATTACATCCGTTTCATCTGCAAAGAGTGCAATTATTGGCAGCAGACGACCATCTCAAGCGTGTTATTTTTTGTCAGTGGTTCATGCAGAGAACAGTTGTTGATCCCAATTTCCCAACGTATGTTCTTTTCACCGATGAGGCGTTGTTCACTCGAGAGGGTGTCTTCAACACACACAATTGGCATGTGTGGGCTCATCAGAACCCACACGGTACAAGACCTGGAGCTGTGCAACAACGTTTTGCTGTCAATGTGTGGACTGGGATTGTCGGTGACTGTTTGTTGGGCCCGTATTTACTACCATCCCGTTTGGACGGTGCCAAGTACCTAACATTTCTTCAGACTGTGTTACCGGATCTTCTGAACGAGGTTCCTGATGGTAGTCTCCGGCGAATGTGGTTCCAGTATGACGGCGCTCCTGCACATTTCGCAAATGCTGTGCGTGCTTACCTACGCAGACAGTTTGGTGGTCAATGGATTGGCCGCGGTGGACCGGTTTCTTGGCCACCACCTTCACCGGATTTATCTCCAATCGATTTCTTTGTATGGGGTGCTATGAAAAACATGGTGTACGAGACCCCTGTTGATAGTGCTATGGATCTTGTAGCACGCATATCAGTTGCTGCCTCAAACATCCGGGAAATGCCAGGCATCTTCCACAGGGTCCGGCTGTCCATGCAACGCCATTGTGAGTCATGCATTCTAGCACATGGTCGGCAGTTCGAGCACCTCTTGTAAGTCTGTACAACCAATGCAAAGAAATGTTACATGTAAGATAATAAATGTTTTTTCCTTACCACTTCCTTCTTATGTGTTCTTTCCATCATTGAACTGGGGTCATTTTGCCCTACTACATGGCATATGCGCCCATGCTTTCCTATGTGAAATCTCCGTTTCTTATTACCTACCTCCCCACCAAATATTGATGATGAATTCTGAATCACCCTGTATAGTCTTCTTTGGGAACATATTTTATGATTTTGAAATCTTTACTTCATTAATGTACAATCAAATTTTGCAAATTCAACATTTTGATTGTTCCTGTCCACTGATTCAAGACACTTTATTTTTTACTCTTTCAGTTCCCATGACCCATGAAAAATACCTTATTTTTAAGTGCAAAAAAAATTTACTTGTATGTAAATTTTTACTTGTAAAATTCTTATTTATCCAACTGACTTGGCAGAAGCATTAATTTCCAATACGAAACAATTTTTTGCATATTTTTTAATGATAATTATTTAGATCATCATTTCAGTTTTAACATGTATCAGTGGCTAAATTGTTCAAATTGATTTGCCCTGAAAGAAATTATTTTATTTGAAACAAATTCTAAAATTTGCAGCTTTTTTAGCTTTGCATAAAAAAAACCAAAACTACATAGAAATTAAAAAAAAAAATTCTTTTATTCAAAGCATAAAAGAATATAATATTAAGCAAAAAAAAAATACATCCATATATTTTCCTAGAAGGAAGTGAATGATGCATTAATAACAAACTTTCCTACAAGGAGAAAGGTTATGTAATACATGAAAAAAAAAAAAGCAAACAAAAACATTTAAATAACTTAATGAACAATTTTGAAGAGGTTGTCCTGTAGGTGGAGGAACAAGTACAACAGTAATTGAATAAAATCATATACAGTAATCGAGGAATTTTTTTGAGGGGGGGAAGCTTTTTTTGAAGCCCCCCTTCAAAATGCTAGAAAGGGTAAGAGAAGAAAAAATTATTAAAACTTCTTCAAATATAATGACAATTTCAAGAAATTTTTAAAGACTTGCTAAATTGGGGGGAAATATACTGCATTGGAAATCGAGCCAAAAAAATAAATAAATAAAGTTGTGCAACCATAGCAATATAATTCCTCAAAATTATTAAAATGAACAAAAACAGTGATTCAATCGCATATAATTCCTCAAAATTATTAAAATGAACAAAAACAGTGATTCAATCGCATATAATTAAGAGAATAAATGCATATCTGCTCTCCTATCAATCAAGAAAGCTTTATGAAATATAATAATTTTAGTAAATCGTAATTATTTACTAATGCCCAAAAATATCTAAAGATAAAAAAAATTTTCATATATTAAACTAACAGGAGACATATTTTCTTGTGTGAAAATACATAACACAAAAATAAATGCATAAATTCATACATGGAATATAATACCTTTAAATGTTGTGCAATAATTTCAATGTCAACTGGTCAATACTTATTGATGTTGGCATATCGGTTCAAATAAAAAAAAATGTGTTTAGAATATGTTACTCTGTGATGCAAATAAGTTATATATTGTACACATATATAGTAAAGATATATATACTTTCCTAGAACTGAGAAAAGTGATGGAAATTAATTATGTTCACTAGATCACATGACAATCCTCTTGAAAACAAAGATGAAATCCAGGCAACACTAAAAAATCAAGCTAACTACTTATGCTATTTCAAAGCAAGAAACAAAAACAACTCTAAGACATCAGAAACATGAAACTGGGGAAGGAATATAATTTAATCTCTTCCGTTATCTGTGATCTACTGTAGGGGTTCTAAACGTGGGGTACGCGGTAAAATTTTTAGGGGTACGTCGTGAGAGCTTAAAATGTTTTATTTTATTCTACTTAAACTATACATTTCTAACGAGTAAGGAAGTGGAAAAAAATATTTTTAAGGAATGAAGAAACTACATTGAGTAAAATTCATACATTTTTTATTGAATACTATGAGATGGTAAATGTCATATAGTTATGTACCTAAAAATGTTTGGTCAAAAATAAGAAATGAGCCAGATTCAGTATATTGATTGTTTTATGAGCCACGATTTGGACGGGCCTGCTTTAGAGAATTTCAGACTTAAGCAACACCGGGTAAAGTATAAGAATGCAGGACCGACTCCAGGCCTGCCAGAACCCTGTCTAATAAAAATACAAATAAGCGCTATTCCATAGTAAATGGATCCGTTTTTTGCAATTTCGATTGTTGCTCTTCCGAGATTGTCGACATGAGAATATAGTGTTAGGTAATCCAATAGTAATAATCCCAGTGTTAACAATAAACAATTAAATAGCGAGACTCGAATATATCTCATTTTCAGAGTCTGCAATATGCATCTCTACAACAAGAGATATCAAAGTGCATAGTTTTATTAAAGTACAAACAAGTAAGGGGGGCTTTATGCTTAGCTAAAACCATTTGTTGTACACAAACTACTGTGATGTCGCACAGAATACTTATCTGTAGAATCTTTGGTGTAGGAGCCTTATCTGTGCCATATCGTAGCTTTGTGTTAAATCAATTATTAAAATCACGAGTCGGTGGCAACATAGTAGTGATTGGTGTAAACATGAATGGAGTTCTTCTATGTAATAAGGAAGACTGAATTCGTAAAGGTATTACGTGCTTTGTTTTGATTTTACATATTTTTTTAACTAATTTTTCCATGTACCGATGTATAGTATGCTGCCTAATTACTTGAAAAATTTTATGTCTTGATGCATGTTCAATACTGGTCAATACTTATTGATGTTGGCATATCGGTTCAAATAAAATAAAAAAATGTTTTTAGAATATGTTACTCTCTGATACAAATAAGTTATTCCTTTTAATACATCAGATTATACATTTTTTTACTTCGTTATCTTAAAAAATCCGATAGGGTTCAAACCAGAAACCAAAATTTTATGACTCGCTTGGAACACTGCTATTGAGATATTGTGATTTAAATAATGAGACACTTTTTTTGGATTATATTTCAGTGTCATTCACAAATAAAATTTCCAGTGATTGAGCATTTTCCCAATGTTACATGTAAAAACTAAATGCTGTAAAAATTGATTTCAAACAGAAGACTATAACCATAAAGGAAAACTATTAATACCTTAGACATTGCTGTATGACATGAAATTCTTGCTCTAAGTATTCAAAATGGCCAGTGTAAGGCTATAATGACTAAATGCAACTGTGCCAGTGTTTGCTAAAAATGTCAATTGGTTAGCACATTTGTCTACTGAGCAAAGTGACCTGGGTTAGAGCCCTGGGTAAGGCATGGGATGTTTGTGTGTTTTTCTGCTGAGGTCTCGCCATCCTCTCACAGACCTACTATGGCGTATAAACTGGCAGACTCCTGTCAGACTTCTGTGGTAAGCTGCTTAAGGGAATATTTATTATTTTTTTAACCCAATCCTGCCTTCAGTGAGATAGGTGACATTAATAGGGTTGGAAAAATCGCAGTTAGTTGAATGGGACATTAAGCAATGATCATACAGCAGAGTTATACCTTGTGGATGTTATAGAACCTGCTGGATTGCTTAGAGAGGAAGCTACAATCTCCTAAAAACTGACTAGTGGTCTTCAATCCAGTCAAAAAAGCAAACCTAAATAGAAAAACTACCGCAGGTTGTTTTTCCTAAAAATGTATTCATCTTTCACAGGTCACTTAATAGTTAATTGAATGCATGAATTAAATGTCTGTGGAAAACAGGGCTTTGGAATTTATGTTATCGTTAATAATGGAATTCATCTGTGAGGAGTATTTGTCCAGTATTTTAGGGTGTTGTCGTATATTTTTTTTTTAAAGAATTCAGAAAGATATTTGTGACCTATATTCCCCAGACCAAAAAAAGGGAGGAAAATATTTCAATAGTAAAAAATTTGTATTTAAATGCAATTATATATTGAACGTTAGGTATTATGCTATGTATATTATTTATTACTTTAATTTTGCTGCACTTGGTAACAAAATTGTTGCAAAATATGGGATATTACCTATTTTTATGGTTATAAACATAATTTTTTTTTTATTTCTAGAAAATCAAAAGCATACCACATATAATTGCATACTGCTGCTCTTTATATGTAGGGGTGCTTGAATTGTGTAATTCCAGTCTTGGTAGACAAGAAAGTTTTTAAAATGCAAAAACGATAATTATTATTACAATAGCCAAACAAATATTTTGCAATTTAAGAAAAGTTTTGGGAAGGGAAAGGTGGTAGCGGCAAAATTTTGTTTCACCCAGATGCACCAAAGATGTACTGTCATGATGGCCCTGAATGCATATATATATATGGCTGATGTGGCCATGAGACTGGAAATTAGTATTGCTGTAAAAGAGCATGTGGCTGTAATCACCACTCATTTTAATTCCAGTCATTCTGACATTAACTGGTAGAAATTTGTTTCACCATCTCACAAAGATGATTGATGGATGATTCTGTGGATGAAGAAGGGATAGTTTAGATCAGGGGTGGGCAAATAGCAGCCCGCGGGCCACATTCGGCCCGCTAAGAGTTTTTTGTGGCCCGCCAAGACAGTCAGAAAAATCCGCCTTGAACCGAGATTTCCTTCCTGTGCACGACCGAAGATTCGTCTCGTATTTTCCACTAGGATGGCCACGTCAATACGCATGTGCAGTGTAGATACGAAAACAATTGCCCACCCTGGTTTAGATGGAACATCAATAACAATTTTAGAGGAAAAATTGTCTTGAGCCAGGTGAGATATGAACCCACAATCTCCTGATTTTTCTTCTAAAAGAGAGAAATTTTCCTTTAAAATTGATGTCAATGTTAAACTAAAAAGTGATACCTTCCTTGATAACTATCAATGAAAAGGTCAAGAAATTTCTTCAATTTATTCAGGGCCTTAAATAACCACTCATTTTAAGATTCCCTTTCAAAGAAAGAGGACAGTTTATAAACCAGGACAAATGTGTTCCAGGGCCACAAATATATAGGATAATGGTAATCTATCATTTAGCAATAAGAAGACATAAGACAAAACAGCTAGGAAACTTTTATGAAATATCAATGTTCACAGGCATAACTTTCAAGATATATTTTGTGCAGGAGGCTATATGAATTCAGAACTATACTAGAACTTTTATGAAATATCAATGTTCAACAGGCATAACTTTCAAGATATACTTTGTTCAGGAGGCTATATAACTAAGGCCTGTAGCACAAAGACCAAGTGGCTTGAATGTATTCACCTAGCCATAGCTAAATGGTCTTGTAGTGGTACTGACATGGCAGCAACGCCAAATAACCATTGTGTAAACCAGGCTCTCCAACTTCTCTAAGATCATGGGCCATTTTTTCTTTTGCCAATATTTTGCAGGGCAAAAGAAAAGAATAGGATAGTATAGGTAATTGAAAAGTCAGTTCATGTCACCTCAAAAAATTATTTATGTGAAAAATAATAAGTAATAATAAACCTCAAAAACCTCAAAAAAATTTTATTTATACAGAAAATAAGTAATAATAAACCAATATAAATTTTCTAAACCTTATCAAATATTTAATAAATTTAATGGGAGCATTGTGGTCATAAGTTGTTGGGCAATAATTTCTTTTATGTCCATATCCATATTTGTTGTTGTGAGCTGAAGTATAGTGTAGAAAGCTGAATATAGTATAGAAGTGAAGTATAGCGAGCTGAAGTATAGAATCTTTCAAGTAGTTTCTGTATCTTGATTTTATAAATTTCATATCAGAAAATGCACGCTCGCAGATATATGTACTTCTGAACATGTTATTTGGAGTTCAAAATTTATAAACGTTTATTTGGAGTTCAAAATCTTTCATTTTTGGATATTTTAAGGCAAAAGTTTGAACAATTCTATTCCAGTTTCTTTATTAGATGCAATAATTGGGTCGACCTGAAGGTCACATAATTCCATTTGATATTTAGGATCTACGATGCTAATATCAATATTTAATGGATTACTGAATAAATTTAAACTTAAAAGTATTTAGCTGAATTTTCATTAAACTTGAAAGCTTATGTTGTTGCTAGCACAGCAGAGATCAAAATGATCCTTTCTTCAGCGATTAGTTTTGTCTGGCAAAATTCCTTGCTATATGCATGCGCAGTGAGAGTGATTCACGCTGTCATTAGGTGCTTCTTATCACTGCAGCTTCATAAAAACTTTGTTTGATGACGCTGCACTGCTCTTAAAAGGTTTCAGAAGTTTGCCAGTCGGCTTAAGAATGTTTTTGTAAACTTTATAGAATGAGTAAGTTGAAGATTGCATATCAAATAAAGTTATATAAGTTGACAAATAATTATAAGGTGGATACAGATATTTATTTAAAATTTCAAGCAAAAACTTGATTTTGTTCACGGGTTGCTAGTTGAACAGCACTGGCTTAAAGCTTACCATGGAAAGCTCCATCTGTTCAACTAGCAACTCGTGAACAAAATCAAGTTTTAGATAAATAATGCAGAGAGAAGTAGAAACAAAATAAAGCAGAGAGAAGTATAAATGTGTAACACCAGGAAGGTTAAATGACATAGACAACATCACCTTTGGAGCCCAGACCAATGGGAAAATGTGATTTTCACAGATGTCTTCAGATTCAATTTGAACACCTTAATTTGTATTCATCTGGAGAGAACAAGGAACCCACTGCAACTGCTTTAACCATTGCAGTGACAGTAGTGTGAAGGTCAGGAACCATCATGACCTTCACACTACTGTCACTGCAATGGTTAAAGTTTCTGAACTTCAGAACTTTCTGAAGGAACTGCTAAGCAATACATAGACAAGATTCTTACACCCCATGTGAGGCTTTTCAGGTGCACTTTCAGCTCTTTGTTCATCTTTATGGATGATATTTTTGTACTAATAAAGTTCACATGATCAGTGATTTCTCTGAAAGTGAAGGTTGGATGGAGTGGTGAGCCAGATCCCTAAATCTGAATCCAATTAAGGATGTATGGGATGCCCTGACAAGGCAAACTCGGGGTTCCAGCTATTTCCCAGAATCTTCCTTAAGCACTGATCTGTTTGTGGAGGAGCAGGCTTATATTTCACAAAATATCATCAGTAGTCTTATCAACAGATGAAAATGTATTAAATGGAATTGAATAGCTATCAGGATGATCATTATACCTTGGTAACATCTCATATCCCCTAATTCCATCACTTCTGTTATGGGTAAGGTACCCTTGCTTATTACACAATTTTGTGATTTTTCAAATGCATATATACATCCTCATAGTTCTCAAGCAGCCATGGGCTATGGTGGCCCAAACAGACTGCAATTTAGGTCTCCAAAAATGTCTATCCTGAATTACAGCTGCTGCATTTGGCCACTATAAGCCAATTCTAGCAAGATCCTCTTTACTTATAAAGTCAAACTATCTAATTCCCAATACACTGCATAAGTATCTAGAATTAAAAAGAAGTAGCCAGCCAGATCCTAAACCTGTAGGAGGCATAAAATTTCCTGTTACTTATGTTACAAAGGGTCCATGTTTCACTATAATAACTAATTTTAAAAAGGATCAAACTATTATATAACCTAATTTTAGTCTTTAAATTAAGTGTCAATGCCCATTTTTCCACAATTTCCATAAATTCTTAAAATTCTAGCAGCAATTACTATTCTCCTGTTTATCTCATGCTGCACATCATCAGCATCTGTTATGCAACTCCCAAGGTAATTAAACTGAGACACTTGCTCAAGGTTGCAACCATTCAAAACAGTTGAATGCAACCATCTTGACTAAATTTCATCACTTTAGTTTTCTCTCTGTTAATCACCAACCCTTTTACCAATCTCGTCAATAGCTCTAATGAAAGAATTCATCTTTACATCATTTACCAAATGGGCCAAAATCATCAGCATAATTGAAATCAGAAAATTTCAAATTTGTAGGCCATTTAAGGCCAAAATCTTTTTTCTTGCAGTAAATTCGTATAATGTAATCAGTAACCAAACTAAAGAGAAAAATAGACAAAATGCACTCCTATTGAACTCCAGTAACAATGCCAAACCAATTGCTACAAGAAATAATAGCTAAAAAAATTGGTTTTTGCCAGGAGTGGGATTGAATCCCACATCTCCTGGTAGATGGCACTATTGGTGAATCAGCATAAATGTAGGAATGCATATAATGTCACTTTGTTAAAAAAAATTGTAGCTCCTAATGTCCAGTGGTTAGGATGCCCAGCATGCTACTGGAAGGCATGGGTTCCAGTTCTACTCAGGACAACAGTTTTTTCAACAAATTATTTGAAGTAATTCTTGTATACAGGATTTTTTCCTGTGATATTTTATTACTGACTTACCAACTCACACTAACTCAGTATTATTATAGAGAGATTTCATTATATTAACATCTCGGGTATGCATATGATCTCATGATCAACCACAAATTAGGATGATCAACAGTGTCAAAAACCTTTTTGAAGTCTGCAGAGCTAGAAACCACAGTTTTTGAAACTCAAAACATTTCTCAAGAATCTGCCTAAGTGAAAATATTTTATCTATGTATCCCCTAGCACTTCTGAATTCACAATATCATCACACAGTTGTCCATCAACTAGATTCTTAATTTTATTAAGCACAATAATGTAAAGAACATTATCTGAACAAAAAAAAAAGAATGATTCATCTATAATTATCATAAGAACTGTGATCACTGTTTTCAGAAATAGGGATAATAAGGTCTGGTAAAATCCTTAGGAACAACATCTTGATTACAAAAAATATTCAAAATTTCAGTTAGCCATGTGACAGCAGAAACTTTTCCAGCCTCTAAACATTTCAGTAATATCTACCTCTGGGATTTATGCAGTTTTAATTAGAGATTGCCAAAGTAACTTCAGAATGTGGCACAGCAACAACAAAACCAGTACTGCACCTATCTTCATTACAAACAATGGAAGTAGGACTAATCACAATGTTTAAATCATCTATGAAATGCTCACTCCACCTAACCATGACAGAATCCCCATCTTCAATAATGTTACCATGTTTATCCTTCAATCCTTTTTTATGCCAGCCTGTTTCTTCCCATACAGAAGATTAACTGTCTGATGCAACTCTCTACTGTTGTGATGTCTAGCTGTATCCTTTCTTAGCAAAGCTATAAAGCCAAAATACTGCAGTCAGGTGTTAACTGATCCATTGCATGTTTATTAAGCTGTTTGTCAATACTAGGGTATTAATTCAGTATATCCCTGCATTTCTTTCAGAATAAGCTCTGCAACCTTATCAATTGAATAACATTGTCTCCTCTGCTCCTTTTTTCACCCAAAAGTGTATTGTTAGTTTCAAGAAAAGACTGTAAAATCATCTCATTCTTCCTCAACTTCAGTAGTAAGCACACCATGATTGTCTTAATGACACAAGTAGTTTATTATGGTATGTTTTAATTATATATGGATCAGCTTCGTTATTTAAGGTAATTCTCTTAGCCTAATATTTCTTAAGCTTCACTTGTAAGATACTTTTAACCAGGTAACCCATTTTCTTTCCCCTATATGAACTGGTATTTCTAGCTGAACTACACCATTTGCAGTACATATATAATTGACAATACCTGCATTCTAGCGAAGCCACTGATTCCAGCTGTTAACTGATCCATTAAGCTGTTTTTTAGGACTAGCAGGGTGCAAATAACAACAATGCAAAGAACATTACCTGAACTGCTCTGCACTAGTCGGCTTCTGCTGAGGTAAAATTTACTGCCTGTCTTTGTCAGTTGATAGCTCATGAATGGATGCACAGGATACCTTACAGTACTGTGGAAATTAGTTGGGGACAATAGGAAAATGCAGTAACAAAGACACGACTAAAATATTTATTTGTTTAATAGTGTAGTTAATAGTGAATGTGACCCCCCTTAGCTTTAATTATTTCTTTCACCCTCTCAACCATTGATGCCACTAGCTTTTCACACATCTCCTTCACTTCAGGGTCGTGGTACCACACTTTCACGACACTTTCTATCATTTTGGTTTTCGTCGTGCAATCCATCTTAGATATGTGCGCTTTAATAATGGCCCATAAATTTTCAATGGGGTTTAGATCGGGTGAATTTCCTGGCCACTCCAATACCTTCAAATGTTGCTGGGTAAAGAAGCTCTTAGCAAGCTTAGAATTGTGGCATGGAGCCAGATCCTGTTGAAATACCCCATCGCCGTTAAGAAACAGCTTCTGCAGTGTTGGGACTATTTTCGTCTCCAGAACGCCTATGTACTTTTTGCTGTCCATCATTCCTTCAATGGGGTGAAGTGTCTGTGGCCTGGAAGCTGTGAAACATCCCCAAAACATGACTTTAGGTGGGTGTTTGGGGGATTGCTGGATGTGGTCGGATCGAAGAGGTTCTCCAGGCTTCGCTTGTCCCAACTAATTCGCACAGTACTGTATACCAACCAGTTGGTGAATAATCCTGGCCAGAGGTCATCACAGGTACCTGAATCCAAGTTTCTGAAGGCATTACCAAACTTACAATGGAGGAAATTTTTCCAGCATAGATGGCTAAAGCCTTTAAAGGTGGGGGGAACAAGTCTTTTGATTAAAAAAGGAGCAAAAAAAGTTTAATTCAGCATATCCAAGCAGTTTTTTCAGAAATAAGCTCCATAGCCTTATCACTTGAATAACATTGTCTCTTCTGCTCCTTTTTTTTTATGTAGAAGACTTGTTTTCCTACCTCTAAAGACTTTAGCCATATATGCTGGAGGAATTTCCTCCATTGTAAGTTTGGTAATGCCTTCAGAAACTTGGATTCAGGTACCTGTGATGACCTCTGGCCAGGATTATTCACCAACTGGTATAAGGTATCCTGTGCATCCACTCACTTGAGCTATCAACCAGCAAACAAAGACAGGCAGTAAATTTTCCCTCAGCAGAAGCCCACTAGTGCAGAGAAGTTCAGGATCCATAATCAAGCTCAAAGCCATTATCCAGTGTGATGGGTATATTATATCTTGGTCAGCATCAAGATCCTGTGAAGTTGGGCACTCCCCAGTAAGGTAGAAAAACAAGGAAAAAATGGCCACTGATGTGGCAGCCCTCCCATTCCATTCTTTTGAAAGGTACTAATCACGAGAATGCAGATTAAGACTTTAGGTGCTAGGCCTGGCTGATTCTGTGCATCATCACAGGGGATTGCTAACTGCCATTTTTAGACTACTTGTTGTTAATTTCCGTCATGTCACAATACCATTCCATATGACACTTAATTATATTTGCTGATATTATTTTGAGTTATGGGCACTTTTGTGATTGTTCTTTAATTTTGTGCATAAGTGTATTTTTTTTTAAATGTGGGACCCCATCACAAAGAATGGAAATAGCCTAGATGCATTATATATATATATTTGTATTTTGTGTTTAATATGATATTCTCAAATTATTAATGGTTCAAATAATTATTGAAAAAATATGCTGAAGTCTTGCCTTCCTCACAGATCTTCTCTATGGCAAATTAAACTGGCAGGCTCCTGTCAGACTTCTATGACAAGCAGTTGCTTCAGGGAATATTTATTTATTTTATTTATAAGTAAAATTATGGTGTTAATATGTTTTTGCAATCTATGTTATATATATATTTATCTTTAAGGCTTTCACCTGAAGAATGAATCGGATAAATACAAGTGATTCTCCAGATCAAATCGAATACATAAGAACAGAAATAGAATTTAAAGACTGGGCAAGTGAAGAGGTCCAAGAATTGAACAGTTCCTTAAAAGTGTGCTGCATTCCTTTACCACAAAGACTTCATTTGTTTGTAAAATATGTTGCACCTACTCTTCTATTGCTTGTTAGCTTTGCTGCAGACATCTTCAGTGATGTTGCTGTTGCATCAAGACATTATACAGATGGTAATTATTGGTGGTTTGGTTTGACTGTTGCTTTTATTTGTGCACCGGCATTGATGTTTATTATCCATGCTATAGTTAAGTTAGTGCGCAACCCAGATGTTCATCTTCCAAAAAAATTGTTGTGGATTGTTCTCTATGTCTTCACAGCAGCAGGCTTACTTCTGTGGCCACTTTGGAGGTAAGTTATATATATATAATATGCAATGGGGGGGGGATCCTAAATTGCAAAAAAGCAAAATAGATATACACAGTCGTATCAGAATAATATGACCACCCATGGAATCACAGTACCCTAGCGCATCACAGAGCGCACATGACCAGATCGACCACACAGAGATATAAGCTGCTGGCCAGGATAGATGAGCCATAGTTCGTAACGTGAGCACAGTGGGCAGAGGTATTGATTTGACGGACGTTTAAAAAGGAATGAACATTGGCTACCCCGCCAAGGGTGGAAGCATCTCGGAAGCAGCAGACTTCGTGGGCTGTTCGTGAGGTGCTGTAGTAAAAGTGTACTAAGAATGGACTGCTGGCACACCGAGTACCTCCAGATGTCATAACTGGAGCTCCAAAGGCCATCAACCCCAGAGGAGAGCATTGCCTCTGACTGGTAAAGGGCAATCGGCTTGCAATAGTGCAGCAATTGACCACTAAAATGAATGCTGGAACACCCAGATATGTGTCTCCAATAACAGTAGAGCGAACCCTGTTACGCATGGGTCTCCGGTGTTAACGCTGCGTCGAGGTGCCTGTGATGTTAACTCTTCGTTTGTCGGCCTATTGGGACCACTTAGGACATTCTCTCGGTTCGATCGCTATACGTGACGGGTGAAAGAGTCTTTCGGATAAAATCAACGGTTTATTCACAATTGCAGAGACTCAATACTGAGGCTCCTCCCCAATAAATTAGTTCAAACTTCAGCCTTTACTTTAAAATACCGAATATTTATTTAACCTTCCAAACATACTTGATGGACGAGGACATATGCCCAATTGCATTGATTACAAACACACCAGCTTACTATGCCTGTTCAGCTGTATTTACAGAGCCAATGCCGCTATTACCAGTCGGCATTTCCCAGCTTTACAATTTCTCGTCCGCACGCTTCCAAACTCGACCGGCTCTGATCTTCTCATTGTTGCCAAACCCTTTCTTCCTTTCTTTCTCTGCCTGACCATCTGGGCAGTCCGCTAGCAGTTGGGCGACCTCCGTCCCCTCGGGGCACTGCCCCTTCAATTAACTTTCCAGATGCCGGGACAGAGGGCCTCCCCTTAGCATATGACTATTTTGGCGAAATCCAAAATAAATATACACAGCCTGAACAAAAAAAAAATCTAAAAAGGCCTCTAGCCTGACACCTCCCTGCCAGAAGTCAGTAGTTAGTCCTGTTAACTGCTGACTAAAAAGTCAAGTTGAATGCTGAAAATCAGAGTTCATTTTTGCATTAATCTTAGAGTTCAATGCCACAAAATACAGAGTTCTAAGTTGCTTCATGAATTCTATAAATTCTCTGCGAATTGGCACATCTTTTACACATCTATGTACACTACACTTAAATATAAAATAACTCCTAGGTATATACTGGTGCCTGAGTCTAAATATTGTCTTTCTTTGCTTCAAACAAAAAAAAAACTGGTGACTGAAGTAGTTGTCCAAGAGTAAACAGTTTATAAATTAATTATCTCACTAATAACTGTCTTGGACGAAGGTATGCCATACCGGCGGTGTTCATCGTTCACAGGTGACATCCCATGTGAAAGGCTATGCACACCTTTTGTGACTACCTAGATATCACCTTCCCGTACGTACCCTCAGACTCTACGGGCTGAAAGTCGTTGACATTGGCGTCGGCCTGACCCATTGTTACCTCCAATTGCCATGTTCGCTCCCTCCCCTACATAATTTTGATCATCGTAGACATCGAGTCTGACAGATTGCTGTACATGTTTGGGCTGGGAGATAGGACGGCGTTGAATGGACGGTCTCCATGGAGCATACATTTCCCTTTTTCTAGTTGGAATTTCTCTACCTTTCATAGTAGCTTCCTCTATTGGCCCACGGCTCGTGGATTTTCCTCCTGGGGATACCAGTTACAGGCCTTCTCTCCTTCTTCCTAAGTAACTTACTATATGCTTCCACACTCAGAAGTACCTCCTTCCGCAGCTTTGCTACTACTGCGCATAGCACTTTACTTTCTCCGCCACTCACAGTGCTATTGTCTGTACCATCAATCAAACTTAAAGGCAGCTCTTTTACCTCTGCCCTTATGGCATCACCAAACGGCCCATGCAACAACAGATGGTCTTTTACCGGGTGCTTTTCTTCGTTCAGCATCCCCTTTCTGATTACTGTCAGTTCTGCCCCCGAATCCACGACTGCTCTAGCTGTCTGGTTGCCACATCTGATTCGAACCTCTTCATAATCTACTGGGATACGTATCTCTCCCTGTCCCATTACTCGACTGCTTGGACTTGGCTTTGAATGTGTCGTAACCCTTCCTATTGTTGCCTCACAAACATCTTTAGAATTCTGATCCAAGGTGCTAACTTGGTATACCTGAGTTCGACTCTCACGGTCCCCAGTTCTCAGTGGGCAATCTTTCATCAAATGTTTGTCAGATCTACATTTATGGCACCTCCTTACTTTTGGGATATTTCTATATTCAGCTAAATTAACTGCCGTTTGATACCTTCTGCTCGAGTAATTTCTCTCTGAGTCTATCCTCTGCTGGGGGGAAACAACACGTTCTGCATATTGTCTATGCCTTACCTCTTTAAAAGTTAGGACCTCTTCCCTTCCGTTTACACTGGCTAGATGGATTTCTGCCCACATTGCTATTTCGTCTGCTTTTGCCCATGACTCCGCCTCTTTCTGTACTACGTAAGCATGAGTGTCTTGAGGAAGGCTATCACGTAACCTATCCGACACTATCAGGTCCATAAGCTCCTCAAATTTTGTCACCTTCCTACTGCGGACATAGTAATCCCAGCTACTTCTGAGTCTTGAGGCTAACTGATTATATGACTCATTCGGATCCTTCGCGATAGTTTCAAACTTTCTCTTGTACGCAGAGGGAGTGAGCTTAAACTCTTTTAATACGGCCTCTTTAACTTTCTTATAATAAACAAAATCCTCTGCACTTAATTTTCGAAAAACATGATTTGCATAATTACCATCTAAAAAAGAAATGATGACTTTGCCTTGAAATTCCTCTGGTACTTCATATATCTTAAATCCCCTTTCGCTGTCTCAAAGAGATTTATCACCTCTTCTGGGTTTTTAGGGCTTCCAGCTAACATATTTCCCAATAATTTTATATAATTAGCCAGCCGCGCATCTGCTGGATTACTAGAAACTGCCACCGTTCGCACATCACCCCTCTCCTCGTTTGCATTCCTCATTTGCAGTTCCAGCATTCTATACTCATGCTCTCTCTCCTTTTCTCTTTCTCTTTCTGCCGCCTCTCTCTCCTTTTCCCTTTCTGCTGCCTCTCTCTCCTTTTCCCTTTCTGCTGCCTCTCTCTCCTTTTCCCTTTCTGCTGCCTCTCTCTCTTCCCTTCTCAGTTGCATCTCTAACCTCATCCACTCTAATTCAAAATCATATCCAATCCTTTCTTTAGCGCTCTGCTTTCTGGTCCCGCTCTGCAGCATATCCGTATCGTTGTCATTGCCATAATCCCTCAACCCTCTCATGTCTATCGCAGCATCAGACTCTCTGTCTATTGTCACCTCCTCGCCTCCCAGATCATTCCCTGAATAACCAGCCTGCGCGCTATCCATCTCTGTGACTGTGTAGCCTTGCCTTAACTCATCCTTTTCCCTATCGCAACCGCTCCTAAGCTCCATTTTAGCTCGTACAGGCCTCTGCCGTATCTAACTACTTGCCCCTAGAGTAAGAGGATACTTACCTCCGATGTGATGACAGGAACGAACTGCCTCGTCAGTCTGCCACCTGAAGCACACAGTCGGAACACTCTTGGCAGTATCAGCCTTGCGTCGGTCAGCTCCCAGTGGATGTTTAACTTTTCCGTCACCTTCACAGCTTTTTCCACAGTTCGAACGTGATGCACGATTCTTCAGGTACCTTCACAGCTATTCTATCGCCTGAAGCACACCGCAGGACACTCTTGGCAGTATCAGCCTTGTTCTGGTCAGCTCACAATGGATGTCAGAACTCTTCCGTCACCTTCGCCGCTACTTTCACCTTTGTTGCGTACTGTCGGCTGCGCCACTTTGTGATGTTAACTCTTCGTTTGTCGGCCTATTGGGACCACTTAGGACGTTCCCTCAGTTCGATCGCTATACGCGACGGGTGAAAGAGTCTTTTGGATAAAATCAACGGTTTATTCACAATTGCAGAGACTCAATACTGAGGCTCCTCCCCAATAAATTAGTTCAAACTTCAGCCTTTACTTTAAAATACCGAATATTTATTTAACCTTCCAAACATACTTGATGGACGAGGACATATGCCCAATTACATTGATTACAAACACACCAGCTTACTATGCCTGTTCAGCTGTATTTACAGAGCCAATGCCGCTATTACCAGTCAGCATTTCCCAGCTTTACAATTTCTCGTCCGCACGCTTCCAAACTCGACCGGCTCTGATCTTCTCATCGTTGCCAAACCCTTTCTTCCTTTCTTTCTCTGCCTGACCATCTGAGCAGTCCGCTAGCAGTTGGGCGACCTCCGTCCCCTCGGGGCACTGCCCCTTCAATTAACTTTCCAGATGCTGGGACAGAGGGCCTCCCCGTAGCATATGACTATTTTGGCGAAATCCAAAATAAATATACACAGCCTGAACAAAAAAAAAATCTAAAAAGGCCTCTAGCCTGACAGTGCCCATGTTAACTAAGGTCCATCAGCAACGATGCCTGCAGTTTGCATGGACTACCATCATTGGACAGCGGAAGAGTGGAAAAAGGTTGCCTTCTCCGACTAATCGAGGTTTCTACTCCACAGAAGTGACAGGCCGTGGCGGATACAGCATCAGACACATGAGAACCAACACCAGGACATGCTTATTGGTCAAGTATAGGCTGGCGGTGGCAGTGTGCATATCTGGGGGATGTTTTCCTGGTATGACCTGGGACCACTGGTACCACTGGATGGGTCCCTGAATGCCAATGGCTACCTGTCCATTCTCGCTGACCACATGCATACCTTCATGTTGGACGTTTACCCTGGTGGTGGTGGTGTCTACCAACAGAACAATGTGCCCTGCCATGTCACTAAGGTGGTGTGTGACTGGTTCCAGGAACGCAATAGCAATGTCTCCGTTCTCCCTTGGCCGGTGAAATTGCCTGACCTCAATCCCATAGAGCACTTGTGGGACCATTTGGATTGACAGGTTCGACGTGCGAACCCACAACCACATCATCTTTGGAACCTCCGTGCTCTGCTGGACTCAGAAGGGCACATGTGCCTCTGGCAACCTTCCAGAGTCCCGTTGCATTCATGCCACGCTGTCTTGCCGCTGTCATCCAGGCCAAAGGTAGTTGTTCCCATTATTAGGTAGGTGGTCATATTATTCTGATATGACTGTGTATATTATGAAGCAGATTGATTAATCTCTTATGGAATAATGAATGACTGTTTTAACTATCATTAAGAATAATATTAATATGTTGTAATTCTGAAAGTATTTTGCAATATGGAATAAAGCAGTTTTCATAACTTTGGATTGTTCAGAAGAAACTTGTTTCTCTTGTTATGCATATGTCGCAGCTTGCTTTAAATTTTTGTGGTGCAGCTACAATATGCATATATATTAAAAAATATTTAAAGATATCAAGGAAAATGTTTCCTGGTGTACCATAAAATTGTGGTATCTAAAATACACACAGTTTAGCATGAAAATTGACAGTGAAACTTTTACTTTGGCACTCTGGAATTGTAAAAAATTAATCACTTCAAAATGACATTAATAATCATGCTCATTATAAATATAGTAAAAAATAGCAAAACAGTTTTAAAACAAAAATACAGTAAATGCTTAATAATAAAGAGAAAGTACATCCTTATTGAAATGTATAAATCAAAGTAGGTTATAGTGATCAATTAGAGAAATCATATTTTGAGTCTATTAAGCAGCAATTCTAATAAGCAAAAATCACAAGAATAACATCTAGAGAGTGGTAAAATTACTCAATTACCATACCAAGCTGAAAACCAGTTCTTGTCCTATATGTATAGAATGGAAAAATTATACACATTATAAAATCTAAATTGTAAGGCTTTATTGAGAACTCATAAAGAAAGGGAAAAACTAAAATGACAAAATAGAATATGTTGAAGCCTATACTTCATCATCATCCTCAAGCAACCATGGGCTGCAGAGGTCCAACCAGACTGTGCAATTTAGGTCTCCAAGCATATCTGTCATGAGCTATATCTGCTGCATCTGGTCACTGCACACCAATTCTAACAAGGTCCCGTTTGACATTGTCTGCCCACCACATCCTAGGTCTTCCCCTCTTTCTGAGGCCTTTAGCCACACTATTCATAACCCTATTCGCTAATCTATAATTATCCATATGCACAATATGGGCAAACCAACGGAGTCTCTCTCTGCACAATATGCTGCTTAAAGGAGGTTGCAAACTCCTTTGCCTAATCTCATCATTAGTTACAAAGTTGAACCACCTAATGCCCAAGATACTGCGTAAGCATCTGGAATCAAAAGCATCTAGTTTCCTGTTATCTTGTTTACAAAGTGTCCAAGTTTCACTACCATAACTAACCCTAGAAAGAACCAAACTATTATACAGTCTAATTTTAGTCTTTAGGTGTATACGCCTATTTCTCCACACTCTCCATAGGTTCTTAAAAGTCCCGGCAGCAATCCCTATTCATCTGTTAATCTCATGCCGCACATCACCGTTATCTGTTACATAGCTCCTAAGATAATTAAACTGTGACACCTGCTCAAGACTGCAACCATTCAGATTAACTGAATCACAGCCTGCCTGACCAATTTTCATCACTTTAGTTTTCTCTCTGTTTATAACCAAACCTACTCTACTGCCAGTCTCATCAACAGCTCGAATGAAAGAGTTCATCTCATCAACATCATTTGCCAAAAGGGCTAAATCATCAGCATAATCTAAATCAGAAATTTTCATATCTCCAGCCCATTTAAGGCCAAAATCTTTCCCTTGAAGTGAATTTCGCATAACATAATCAATAACCAAACTAAAGAGAAAAGGAGACAAAATGCACCCTTGTCGAACACCAGAAGTAATGCTAAACCAATTGCTACAAGCCTTACCAACTCTCACACACGACTCAGTGTTATTATAGAGAGCTTTCATAATATTAACTAACTTGTCTGGTATGCCATACGATCTCACAATCAACCACAAATTATGATGATCAAGAAAGTCAAAAGCTTTTTTTTTATATCTATAAAGCTAGTAAGTAACCACAAGTTTCTAAAAATCTGATGGACATTTCTCCTAAATCTGCCTAAGTGAAAAAATTTGTTCTATACATCCCCTACCACTTCTGAATCCAAACTGTTCATCCCATAATTGTCCATAAACCAAATTGTTTCTATTAAGCAAAATAATGCAAATAACTGGAACAGAAAGAAGACTGATTCTCTTATAATTATCATAAGAACTGCCATTATCTTTGGGGGGGGGGGGGGGGGCTCAGTCGATAGCACGCCAGGCTCGTAATCTGCAGCTCCCAGGTTCCAGTCCCAGCTGGGTCAGCGTTGAGATTTATTTCCGCAAAATTCCCCACCCTGCCCACGGTCAGTAGGGGATACTGATGGGCTTGGAAAATCCACCATCCATTGGATGGGACGTTAAGCTGTGGCCCCATGTGCAGGATAGCCATAACCTGTGCACATCAAAGAACACGCTGGATGGCCTTGACAGGAGGCTACCATCTGTCTCCCAACAGCTGTTCCAGTGGGTCCCCTCCCCCAATCTTCTCTGAGCCTTCGGGGTCCATGTGACCTGGCCATTTAGCCCATGGTGTGCAAAAAAGTGCCGCTCAGAGGTAAACCAAACCAAAAGCCGTAATCTTTTCCTTTTAAAATAGGGATAATAACAGCTCTAGTAAAATCCTTAGGAATGACACCTTTATCATAAAAAAAGTATTGAACGTTTCAGTCAGCTATGTGATAACAGAAACAGTCCCAGCTCTAAGCATTTCAGTGGTAATTTCATCTATCCCTGGAGATTTACTTAGTTTTAATTTAGAGACGGCCAAAGTAGCTTCATGGTGTGGTATTGGGCAAACATTGTAGCCACTGCCGCATGTATCATAATTAAAAATAATGGGAGTAGAACTAACCATATTGTTTAGACACTGAAATGCTCAGCCCACCTTGCCATGACAGAATCCTCACCTTCTATAATCTTACCTTGTTTATCCTTCAATCCCTGTATACCTGTCCGTTTTCTACCATATGAAACATTAACTATCTGGTACAGCTCTCTGCTATTGAGCTGTCTAACTGTTAGTTTCCAAAAAAACCTCTTTAAAACAGTTCCATTCTTCCTCAACTTCAGCAGTAAGCAAACCATGACTGTCATAATGACTAAATAACCTATCGTGGTAAGCTTTAGCTATAACTGAGTTTTTCAGAGCTTCACAGTATTAAAGACAGGACAGGATTTTTAACAGAGTATTAAAGGTAAATTTTTTAACCTTAGCACAACACTTCCTAAGTTTAGGTTGCAAGACACATTTAACAATGTAATGGTCAGATTCAATTTCAGCTTCCCTATATGATTTCAGCTTCCCTATATGTTTCCTAACAGAATTAGCCCATTTGCTGTTAATATACAATCTATCATATTCTTTTGCAGCCCATCTGGTGAAACTCGTGTACTTATGTTTGTCACAGTGTTTGTAATAAGGTTAGTTATTCTCAAACCATTGAGTTTACTTACCTGTAGGAGACGTTGCCCATTGCAGCTACCAATACCGAAAGTGCCTATCACCCCTCCCCAAAGGTCAGAGTCAGTACCAACTTTGGCATTGGTCACCTAGAACAAGGGTAATACCTCCTTTCTTGACAGAATTCAAAATATCCTCAAGTTGTCTGTAAAACCTATCCTTCTCATCCTCATTGGCATCTCAGTGGGGGCATAACAGCAGATAACATTCAAGTCTTTAATGCTTATCTGAAATTTTGCTGTAAAAAACCTTTCATTAATGCACTCGTATCCTAGAAGAGATCACTGGCATGTCTGCTAAGAAGCAGACCTAGACCTTTGTGATGCTTATTATCTTCCCTCCCTGAAAAAAGGAATTTAAGATTATTTTTAAGAATATGTTCATATGGTCTCTTGCAAGCCGAGAATATCTAAGTTGTAATGGTGGAATTCTTGTGTGAGGACATGAAGAGAAAAATTTTTGTGCAGAGTCCTCACATTCCAAGTACCTGTGTAGAGAAAATGGTTAGTGGGATGTTTAAAGAAACAATGTTTATTGAGAGAGGAAATGCCGAAAATATCAAACAGCCTCCTAATTGCAAGCATTGGGCTGTTACTCCCACTAATAAAGGCTGAAGCCATCTACACTACAAGACTTTCTTGGATGTAAGTTTGATGATGTCCATAGAAGCAAGAGTTCAGGTACCTGCGATGGTCTCTGCTCAGGATTATCCATCAACTGATAAAACATATCCTGTGAATCTGTTCACTTGGGGCTTTCAACCCACAAACAAACAAAAAACACAGTGGCAGATTTTCCCTTCACAGAAGCCCACCAGTGCAGCAAATTCAGGATCTATAATCAAGCTCATAGCCCTAATCCAGTCCAGTAAGTTTATATGATCAGCACCAGAGCCTTGTGTGGTTGACCACTCCACAGCAGGGTAGAAAAAAAAAGTACCCATAGTTGTCCAGATCAGTAGGCCACACTAATCTGACAGTCCTCCACTTCTGTTCACTTCCACAAGAGAGTATCTCTTTCGAAAGGTCTAACGGTCTGCACCACAAGAAGGCCGAGTCGGACATTAGGTACCAGGCCTGGCCGGTTCTATGCATCATCACAAGGGATTGGTGCATAGCTTTTCTTTTAGGATTACCTAGCTATCATTTACCTAGTTACCAACTACATTTTTATAAATCATAATTTGAAACAGTCATTTATTTTAGTTTGCTTCAAATTATTACTATTGAGAGCATTGCTGTATTACAATTTAGTTACAATTAGTTGCTCCACCCTTTTTCAATGCTCTCTTCAGATGACAATAGCTTCATGAGCTTGTTATTTGCTAACTGAAATTCATTCAGGTTTATTGTCATTTTCTTGTTTCTCTCCACCTTGGGTGATAGTGATAGATTGGGCAATTTTTTTATCTGTTAAGGCTGTACTGACTTGTAGATCACCATCTATGTCCACCCAATCAAACTCTTCACCTATGTCATCAGCTGCTCCACATGGCAAATATCTTGATTTTGTTGAACTCCAATGCAACACATTAATCAGCCTTTTGAAAGCAACTGATAATGCAGGTGTCAGAAACTTTATTCCAGGCATTCATCATTATATGAAGTGCATCTAGCATTGATATCTGCTTTATAACGTCAGATGAAATTTCTAGATCATCTTCTATAGATTGGATGATTTTTCATCTCATATCTGATCTATAAAAGGTCCTGAAGGTTTGTATAATTTCCCTAGTTGAGAGGTTGAATCAGTGATGTGTTTGGAAGTAGAAAGATTAGTTCAATATTCCTTAAGTTCAATCTTTGATCAGTTGGGCAGTTGTCCAACACTAGTGCAATTTTTTGTCGAGTTTTAAAGGTAATATTTAAATGTTTAAAATATCATCCAAGCAATGATGCTGTTAGAATATTCAACAGGTAGATTTTTTATTACTTTTAAACACTGGGAAATTTACTCTTGCCTTTCACTAAAGACATCTTACTTGTTCCTGTCAAGTTGCAAAGGACTGTAATTAAGCTCAGTCTTCTTCCTTGAAGAAGCACAGCCATTTTTTTTTAAATCAAGCATCATTGAGATATTTGAACCTTCTTCCTTCTAGTTGGCACAGGATAAAATATATAATATGGAAATATTTGTTATTTTTACATAAATTATCACATCAAAATACATAATGTGGAATTGTTTCACTAGGCTAGATGTGCTGACACGAGCATCAAATCTGAGAAAGGCATTAATGGAAATCCTCAATTTTTAAATTAAATTCTGTTTTGAGCTATATAAATTCTTCAATTACTTGACAATTAGATGCTCATTTTAAATAAAATGTAAATGTTTTAAATAAAAGGTAAATAAAAAGTAACATCTGTTTGTGACTGTACAAATTACTCATTTAGTTTATAAATAGATTGGCTAACATTATAACAGTTATAATAACAATTATTGTAGTGCATTTTTTTTTCTGCCTAATTATATTCACAAACTGACATGCTCAAGTTCAATGAAGTCAAGAAATTCCTGACAATTTTTATCAAAATTTAGTTCAGTTCAGCCTTTAGAAGTTACTGTCATTCAGTTTCTATCACACTGTGCTTTATCTACATATTATGGAGAAAATTTTCTTGAGGTACCTATTACCTGCGGGAAATGGGAGGATTTTATTCACAAGTTTCATTAGTTTTTTTTTTTTCAATCTGTTTTTGAGAAATCCCTCATCAAAATTAAAACTTTTTTAAGGAAAATAAATTGAAAAAAATGTAATTTGTATTTCTATGCAGTATGCCATAACTGATGCAGAGAATTAGTAACTAGGAACCTGGAGATTGACTTCTCAAAATTTAGACACTTTGGGTACTACTAGAGAGTTGACTACTCCATAATACCCAGAGAATTCAGGATGAACCATGGAGCCTGGAGATGGCACACTCTAACCCAAAGAGTGGTAACCCTGCTCTTCTTACTCCTGTGATAGACCCTGCTTTTGCATGTCATGTCATTCTGTTTGTTCAGTTGGCTAAAATTTATTGTGCTCCATACATTAGGTTAGGTGGGAGTAGATTAGGTTTTCAGTGTATCTTTCTTTTTGTGTCCATTAGCAAAATAGCGTTAAAATGTTTCAGAGCAAATTGTTTAGCATAGTATAGTTGTTAGTGTATGCCAGCATTGGAAAACTTTTTTCTTAACATTTTTTATTGAGAAATTGAATTATAAAATTTTTTTAGGTAAGAGGAATGCACTACATTGTCCAAAACTTGGACCACTCTATTGTTTTTGGATTGGGAAAATGAGAGACAGGTGAATGCAACTGATGTGAATTATAATGGTATCCAAGAAAGTTGCAAATTACACTCTAAGCAAAATACATAATCTCAGAATTTGTGTGCATTTTTGTAAATAGCCCATTACTGGACCTTGAAGTAGTAATGAATACAATATGTATTGAATGAAAATGAATAGGGCAAGCAATCTTTACATGGGTGAATAATATGAATTTCAGCATGTGTTTTAATCTCTGGCTAAGTGTTTTCAGTGCATGGGAGGAGGTAGAAATGTAGGTAGAAGTGAAAGAGAGGGTTGGATTGGGTTTTAACTCTGAGTGCACTTTTTTGCATACAGTGGGTTAAATGGCCTGGTCACAAGTACCCCGAGGGCTCAGAAAAGGTTGGGGGGAGGGACCCACTGGCAGCTGTTGGGAGACAGATGGTAGCCTCCCATCAAAGCCATCTAGCATGTTCTGTAATGTGCACAGGGTATGGCTCTCCCATACATGGGGCCACGACTTAACATCCCATCCGAGGTATGGTGGCCTTGGATGGCCCATCGGTGTCCCCTACTGACTGAGGACAGGGTGGGATTTTTCCAGAGATAATTCTCAACACTGGCCCAGGTGGGACTTGAACCTGGGAATGGCAGAATATGAGCCTGGGACACTATCAATTGAGCTATCCCTGAAAGAGAGGAGGAAGGCATTTTCTAAAAACATGAGTTACAACTTGAAGCATATAAACACAGTTACAACTTCAAGCATATAAACAACTGCATCAGGAATATCTGACATAGTAATATGTGAATATATATCATATGGCACACAAAATTTAGTATTTAACTTCTAACTTATGGTCACCACTGACAACTATGCAGCTGCATATTTTAAACCCTGTATAAGTTATTAATATCTAATTAGTTAATTAATATCTAGTTAATATCTAGTCTATATAAATAAATAAATAAATACCCCCTCAAGCAGCTGCTTGCCACAGAGGTCTGACAGGAGCCTGTCAGTTTATATGCCATAGTAGAAGGTCTGAGAGGATGGCAGGACCTCAGCAGAAAAACAACACATACATCCATGCCTTACCCGGGGCTCGAACCCAGGTCCCTTAGATCAGTAGCCAAGCGTGCTAACCACTCGGCCACGGGACGGCAAAAATGTCAACTGCACGCGGTGTTCCCAGGTGGTCACCCTCCCAAGTACTGACCGCGCCCAAAGCTGCTTAACTTCGGGGATCAGACGAGAACCGGTGCTTTCAGCTTGGTATACCAGGTATTAATATCTAATATTTTTGATTATCCATTCATAAAAAGCAATGGAGTAATTAAAATTATTCCATTATTTTTATTTTCATACTTGCTCTTAACTTTGACAGTATTATGTAAAAAAACTGAAAGCATTTAATTGCAAGGCATTTTCTGCATCAATTTTTAATAGAGACATCAAGTATAAAATTTGCTAAATTTCAGTTTTTTTGTGTGTGAGACAAATTTAATAGTTTTTTCATTCTTCACATAACATTATTATATTTTCATTTCCATGCAAACACGAAGTTATTTAAAGAAGTTGAATTATGCATTGCGAGCCATAATTGATAAAGATAAATGCATGGAGCATTTGGAGAAGTTTCATAGCAGTGGAGCAGGCATGGACAACCTCCATAAAATGTTTAAAGCTTTTCTTGAATCTGCCCCACAACTTCTTCTTCAGTTGTACATCTTATTATCTACACATCCTGATGATCTAGACAGATTTACAGGTAAACTGAATTTTATAAATTAAAATTAATTGCTGAATTTTCTTAAATTTGACTTTATTGTTTTCATTTTCTTCAGTGTATTTTTTATGCTATACTTAACTGGTGAGGTTAAATTATTTTCTATAACTGCTGAGGTGAAATTATTTTCTATAACTGCTGAGGTGGAGTCAGCATTATCTCATTTTTCATATGTAAGGTGCAAAAATTAATGGTTGTTTAATTGCAAATGTTTTTTATTTCCACTTGGAATTTTTTTTTTTTGTTGAAAAATAATGCCTGACTTGTATGATTAAGGAAAAACATTCCATCTAATAAACATAAATTTACTCCTTTTCTTTGAAAAAAATTTTTTTTTTAGTATTAAAAAAATGTTAAATTGCAGAAAGTAAAATTGAGATTAAATGAATGAATTACACCTCAAGAAATTGCTTGCCACAGAGGTCTGGCAGGAGCCTGTCAGTTTAATATCTTAAAAAAAAATAATAAAAAATAAAAAAATTATATGTATAGAAAGATCTGTGAAAAAGGTGAGATATCCATGTCTATAGCCAGGGCTTGAACCCAAGTCCCTTGGGTCAGGAACTTAGCACGATAACAACTCATAAAATCATTTTTATTTAATTCTTTTACAGAGGCCTCATTTTTATCATGTGCCTTTAGGCTCTAAAACTAAAGTTATGCCTCTGGTTAGACCTTGAGAAAGATTCCACTGTTCATAATATACTGAATGAGATGCTGAAAGATCACAAGCTGCAGCTTCCTGGTCTTTTCAGTATCTCAAAACACTAAGACTAACGTGTTTTAGCCTCTGCCTGGATCATAATACCCACTCTTTCCTGGTTGAAACATCTGTCCTTGTCTTTTTCCTGACCTTGTTTATCTCTTGTCTAACTCAGAAAATTCTGCAAGCAAATGAAGCCCCAAAAGGGATTTGTCATTGTTTAGTTCCTTTTCTCTCTGAGGATTTTTTGAGAAAAATATATCGAAACAAATGTTTTAAGGACTCTAATGCAGTGGAAGCTGAATGGATATTTTGAATTTTACAGTTTTTAAGCTTTATGATGCCATGATTACAAAAATGTAGTTCACAAAGCCTGTATATATGGCTATGAATGCTACACTGCACCATTAGTATAATGAAAGAAATTTAAAAAATTTTAAAATTGATATTTTGAGTAATTTTTATACTTATATACATATTAAAAATAAGACATTTCATAACTCCTAAATGATGCTAATTTTTTTTTCAGTTCATTCCTGAACTTAATGCATCAGAAAGCAATAAACCATTGCACTTCTTCAAACTGCCATTAACAGAGACCAAATGATGAGATTCCTATACCTAATGCCTTAGCTAGTGTGGGAGTGCACTATAAATAACAGCCAACTCTGGAGAGTTAATTGACATGTTTACTTTAAATTATCACTTTTATATTTCAAATTACAGGTCCAGAAATGTGCCAGCTACATTGTTTTTATTGAAGGTTCTGGGTCACTATTTCAGAAGTGCAACCTTATATTCCCCCCCCCCCCCCCACACACACACACACACGCACCATTTTTATATATTTCACCATTTAAAATTGTTTCAATGTTTCTAAATTATTTTTATTCTTTATTGTGTGTATCTTATGAAAGAAAAAAAAAATCAATATTTTTTTTCTAACCCTGATTGTCACATAATAGCTACAAAACTTTTTGTTAGTTCAGATTATGCAGAGATGTAAAAATAAAAAAAATGGTAAGCTTTTAAGCATAGCTTCATTATTTTCACAAATACTCAAACTGAATTCATTTTATATCTACAACCATTACAAGGGTGGTCTATTAATCAAAAATCTGCATTTGTGTGCAACTAATTGTCGTAAAGTTTCATAAAGTACAATCCTGATAATGTTAAATTATTATAGAATGAAGAAAATAAAGCAGCATTGACAAAAAAAAATTCATGGTAAATTGTCATAGGCGATCTTCAGGTAGCTCTACCAACTGAGTAGCTGCCCAATATTGATTAATTCCTCGAAAGAAATTTGGAAAATCTGAATTGGATTTTTAAATGATGACACTGTCATTTGCATCAATGTTTTTTCTTCTCTATTTTGTGCACTGTCAACACATTGGCAGAAAAAATAACTACCATTTGCTTTAAAACAGGAACGTAGCTGCTGAAAAGGGATCATGGTGTAAGTTTACCAGATTTTCTACCTGACATTTGAGGACAACCCCCCCCCCCCCACACACACACAAATGATGCATATTTGCATATTAGTGGTCCCTCCCTTGGCACTAGTAAATGGAATATGTGTTTTCCAATTTAAGGAATTTGGTAATTTTAGTCTTTGCCCTGTAGTTAAGAAATAATTCATTTATTAATGAATTTACATTTGCAGTGTAAGTTTGTTTTAGTTCATTTTTTCTGGAAATTTTATATGTTACTAATTTCAAATGGGAATGCAACACTCATATAGATAGATACTCAGTAAATGCTACACATAATTAATAATGAAACAGTGTAATACCAACGGATATTTATATAGAGAGAATTTTGTATGTTTGCTTCTTTGTCATAGAAACACATACAGCACCAGTTGCAAAACACTGCTTCTCTCCATTGTTGTTTTGTTGATTGCAAATTTTATTCTAGGCTCCATAACACTTTAATAATTATTTTGTGTGAATTAATATTATTCATAAATGTTATTTCAGAAAAAAACTCTTCAGTCTATTTATATTTCTTTTTTTTTTAAAATGTCGTGCCTGTAACCATGTTTTGCTGCAAATTATTGACAAGTCTTGGAAAAGTTTATGAGAACAGTTAATGGGTTTAATTGTATACACAATCTTGATCATTGAGGACTCTCCGCATCATATTCATTGCACAGAAAAGCTCTCTCAACAGAAACGTTAATATATAATCAATCATATTCTTATGCAGCCCATCAGGTGAAACCCAACTGTACTTATGTATGTCATGGTGTTTGTAATAAGTGTTAGTTATTCTGAAACTATCGTTTGCTTACCTGTAGGAGATGTTGCCCATTGCCATTGCAGATATCAATACCAAAAGGGTCTATCACCCCTCCCCAAAGGGAGTCAGTACCAACTTTGGCATTGAAGTCACCTAGAACAAGGGTAATATATCCTTTCTTGACAGAATTTAAAATATCCTGAAGTTGTCCGTAAAACCTATCCTCATCTTCATCAGCATCCTCAGTGAGGGCATAACAGCAGATAACATTCAAGTCTTTAATACTTGTCTGAAATTTTGCTGTAAGAAACCTTTCGTTAATGCACTCATATCCTAGTAGAGCATCACTAGCGTGTCTGCTGAGAAGCAGCCTTGGTGATGCTTATTGTCGTCCCTCCCTGAAAAGAGAAATTTAGATTATTTTTAAGAATCTGACCTTTATTTGTACATCCTGGTCTCTTGCAAGCTGAGAATATCTAAATTATAACAATGGAATTCTTGTGTGAGGATATTAAGAGAATAAGCTCTGTACAGAGTCCTCACATTCCAACTACCTATGGAGAGAAAATTGTTTTTTTTTTTTCGGAAAACATTTGGAAAAACATTTATTATTTATTTTTTATTTATAAAAAAAATGTAAAACATCTATGTAGTGGAATGTTTAAAGAATGCTTATTGAGAGAGGGAATGCTGACAATATCAAACAGCCCCCTAATCGCAGCATGGGGCAAAGACCCATTCCCCCACCAATAAAGGCTGAAGCCATCTACACTGAAAGATTTCCTCCAATGTAGAATTTGACGATGTCAGTAGAAGCAAAGAGTTCAGGTGCCTGCGTAACCTCTGCTCAGGATTATCCACCAGCTGATAAACATATCCTGTGAATCTATTCACTTGGGGCTGTCAACCCACGAACAAACAGAAAACACAGCGGAAGATTTTCCCTCCGCAGAAGTCCACCAGTGCAGCAAAATCAGGATCCATAATCAAGCTCAGAGCCTTATTTCAGTCCAGTAGGTTTATATGGTCAGCATCAGGACCCTGTGTGGTTGACCACTCCTCAGCAGGGTAGAAAAAAAAAAGAAAAAAAAAAATTACCAAGACACTTAAAACTAGTATGCTTAACAAATGCTCATAAGTTTCCAGACAACAATAATGGGCTACATAACATTGGGGTGACTGCACATAAAGCTTCTACTGCACCATTAGCTACTACTTTTTCTCAGTTAATTGTGTCCAATTATAAACTTAGCTTAATCAAATCTGCCACTACTGTGTGGCCAAAGGCATCTTCAAGATTAATTTTTTCCGCTGGGTGTTTGGTACTTCAAGGGAACCAAATTTGAGAACCAGTATCAAGAATATCTGTTATCTTATCATTACCCAATTTTACAGTGATTTTTTGTAATTCCTCTATATATTTATTGATGCTACTGGCATTATTTTGTAATGTAAGTTCCTTAAACCAATCTGAAACTTTTCTATGATTACTAAAGATTGATGACTCTCATCTTCCTTTAATTTTACCTGTTATGCTTTTGACTGCGCACATTTATTCTGACATTCTTTACGGAAATATAAAGTAGATCTACAATCATAACACTTCCCTACATATCCTTCATAGCTTGCCCTAAAGGTAGATGCAACTTTGGGAACTGTGTTTTGCAAATTTCTTGGTGTTTTGTAAGGTGTCCTGGCTGTGTGGGTATATAGCTGTGTGCTATCTTTATGAAACTTCTCCCAATTTGTTCCTTGTGTTCTAGAAAATTTATTACTGGAGATCTAGCTGTCAGAATGCAATTCTGCTGTCTCGGCTAGCTTTTGGAGCTGAAATCAGTGGTCGCCCACCTGACAAATTGCATAGCTCAGCATGGCTACAGGTAGAAGTGTCTTAATTTTGTCAGAAATTATTAAATGTGACAGATGATCTAAATTTTAAATATTTCTACTTTTTATATAGTAATCCCATGTGTTCGCTAATCTGGAGGCAAACTGGATCTAGGATTCCGAGTTGCTTTTCTTTGCTTCATTGAAATGCTGTCAATAAATGGCTGGCATTTAGCCGGCATTCTGTCAAAACTTTCTGATAGCTTTTCAGCTCCTCAGTGGACAATGCCGCTATCATGTTATTAGCAAATTTTCTTAACAAGTGAAATTATAATTAGGGCACGATTGCTGTCTGATGTTTTCCAGATCAAAGATTTTCTCAGCCATCTGGAACTGTGTACTTCTGGTAGAAAGTTCATAGCATCAGTTAGAGATCTCGGCAGCACCAGTAGCTCAGTGGTCCAGAGCATCTGACATGTTATCAGGAGATCGAGAGTTTGTATCCCACCTGGCTCAAGACAATTTTTCCTATAAATTGATCGATGTTAACTTCAGAGTGATATCTTCCTTAATAGGCACTATTTCGTGATTTATTTCGAATATGTATCCATGGAAATAGATCCTAATCAGACTGCAACAGCTGTAATGAACTTATAGATAGGGGAGGCTGAATATATCCTGTCGTAATGAGATAGTTGTAATGTTCTTTATGGCCAGGTGATTGTACGCTCTTGTGGCTATCAATAATTGAGCAGAGGCAGAAGAAAAATTTATTGAATAGCAACAATACAGTATGAATTCTGGGCTGTCTGGGCAACTATTTTACTTACACTCTACTAGCCATAGAGAATGCATAAACCATACGATTATGCACAGATCTCCCACTTTAGTTTCCAAAGGAGAAATCTAATAGTGTCCCTCAATATCAGGACTCAAAAACCCTTATCACGACACTTGAATGTTGATGCCTTCACTTATGACCTCTCTGCTTTATAGTTCTCACCATTCTCCCATCTCCTTTCTTCTCTTGACTTACAGCCACTCCCAAGCCCTTCTGGACTTGAACCCATTAGCTTCAGTTTGAATAGCCTGCGGTTTAATCCTCTATGATTGCCACAGACAGCCCCACTCATCGTGTTGACCCTCCCCCACTTTGACATTTAGCGACATTGATCCTTGCCAATGACAAGAAGCTGATTATCGGTGTTGCCAAAATCACCACTTGTGTGTCTAGTCAAGGAATTGCAGGAAGGTCCCTTACATTTTCTTTGTTTTAATGCATATCTAAATATATAAATACTATATACATGAGTAAAATAGGGTAAGGAGGTGCTGAACTTGACCCTTTCTGTAAATGCATTTAGTTTGTTTTAGACTCAACATCTGGGATGCAGGTTAATAATTTTGTTTGTGATTATGATGGTAGTTTCCTGCACTTCATTCAGATTGTCAACATTTTTAACCCTTGCTTGGTAATAACATATATAATGAAAGCTGGGCTCAGACCCAGTTCTTTAATCATTAAAGAGAGGGCTCATTCAGCATTTGTCTTGATTTTCATTTGGTGATGATGTGGAAATGATGATAGAAAAGTCAATTTTATTGACTAAAAAGTGTAGGCACCCTTGTCATACATACCTTAATTAGGCCTAAAAGGTATAAAATTATAAAAGATAAACTGAAGTTCAGAACCCTAAACCTGTTAATAAAACCTTGAGATGAAAAGTTGGGTTGGGTTGTTTTACCTCTGAGTGGCACTTTTTTGCACACAATGAGCTAAATGGCCAGGTCACATGGACCCCGAAGGCTCAGAGAAGGTTGGGGAGGGGACCCACTGGAAAAGCTGTTGGGAGACAGATGGTAGCCTCCCGTCAAGGCCATCCAGCGTGTTCTTTAACATGCACAGGGTATGGCTCTCCCGCACACGGGGCCACGGCTTAATGTCCCATCCGACGGACGGCAGCCTTTCCAAGCCCATCGGTGTCCCCTACTGACCGAATTTTGCGGAGATAAATCTCAACGCTGACCCAGCTGGGACTCGAACCTGGGAAGTACAGATTACGAGCCTGGCAAGAGGGAAGAAAGTGCAAGAAGCTCTAAAGAAAAAGATTATTTGCTTGTGTCTGCATTAAAAAACACATAGGAAATCTATTAATAGTTCTGTATTTTTACATACATCATTAATGCCACAAACATCAATTAATTAAATTTATGTTGCTATTTTCTGAAATATACAGTGGATTTTACCTCAAATTGAAAGCTTTCATTTGTCATAAAACTCATTATGATCGATAATCACCCACCTCATATAATAGTCAAAAACTGTCTGTGCTTTCTGACTACTCTTGGTGCTGCTAGCATTCTCATTGTTGTCTGCAGCTATCATTTGTCATAAAACTCATTATGATTGATAATCACCTACCATGAATAATGGTCAAAAACTGTCTGTGCTTTCTGACTACTCTTGTAAATTTTTCTCCCTCTCTTTTAGGTGAGGAAAGAAGTAGACATAATTTGAGATCCTATAATCTTCTCCACATCAGAAGTTTCTAAACTGAAAAACAGTGTTTCAGTTTTAAAACTGTCGCTCGGATAATTGAACTTTTTAGATCATTTTGTACCCACCAGAGTTGCACAGATACAATTTGTCAGGCATATGTAACTTATAACAAAAGAATATTAAATATAGTCTAAGTTGTACAAAAAAGTGCTTGTACTACGAGTTTAATGTACAATGAAAAAGAAAAACATTATTACCTAATGTATTATTTAAAACATCTATGAACATATTTTATGAGATATACATATAACTTTTACATATTTTTCAAATAAAGTTAATTATTTTAACATCTGATATAAATTTTAAATTTTTGAAATTTCCATTTCAACAAAGAACCTCGTGTTCTGCCAGTGCTTAATTAGAGTGACTTCAATTTCCACAGAAATGCTCATGTTCTTTACTCAATAAACTGAACAATGGCTTTATCACTCAAAATCAGAAAGAAATTTATTGATTGTTTATTATATTCCCTGCTTTACACAAGATCTATAATCTTTGTTAACCCTGCTATTTTCTGTTGTTAAATACATTTTACATTTATTTTTGGTAAGAGCTATTTTGAATAACTTTTAACTGTTAATGTTAAGTCTGTGAGGATTTTGAGAAATTCAAACTGGTCCACACTGTTTTGGTTCACTCAGCAGGTTTGCATTTAGCCTATACTCTTCTCCTGGGTAGAGGGAATATTCATGCAAAGTTTGGTGCCTCTAGCTCTTCTGGGGACTGAGTGCATAAGTATGCAAACACACAAACATACTTTATATATTAGATATAAGAATTTTAAAATATCATATGTGACACAAGTTATTTATAAGAATAATGGTTATAATAAATATTTGCAAGAGAAGCTAGTTAAAGCTTAGTTTTCATAAATCTAATAATCATTCATATCATGATTTAGATTTTTCTATTTTAGTCTTAATTTTTATTTCCTTAAAAAGAAATTATTGTAAAGTGACTATTACTGTAATCCATTATATAAATATATATACCTTGACAATCGCAATTTTATTTTTCTTTTATAGTCACAGCACAAATTGTGTCAATCATCTTTTCTCTTAATGCATTGGCTATTGTTGTTGTTCATTTTGAAGTGAATAGCAAGCACCATCCAAGTAAAGCACCAAGTGTAGAACAGAGCCAAGAAGTTGGTGAACTTTGTTGTGTTGGTGTAGAATATATATGGTGGGTTTGTTCTATTACAGCAAGAATACTAGCACTGGCATTTTTTGCTTCAGTCTTTAAGTACTGGGTTTTTTTGTTTTGTGCCATTCATGCAGGTACTATATCTGCATGTTTGATATTCAATAATTCTAGTTATTCTTGTAATAATTTTGTTATTGCAGTTTTTATGGGATTTGTTTACATATTTTGCTTTATTGAATATAAAACAGACTTTGGTATGTTAGGTAAAGTTGTTGGTTTATACTGTCTCTACTACAGTTTTACATTCTGCCAAAATATTTGTATGATTCTTTCTGCATATTATTTGGCAGAAGAAAATTATTGGTATCATCTGCCAGTTGTAGTGAGCCACTTCATTGCTTTCACACTTGGAATAATTTTTATGCTATTTTACCTGGGTTTGTTAAGGCCGTTCTATTTAAAATTTATGAAACATCAAACAAGAGTACCTAATGAATGAATGTATGCTTGAACTGATGTTAGACTTCAGTATTTAACAATTTTATCATAGTGCCAATTTTATGGACTGCCATAAATTAATTGAATTGTAAATGTACACTTTATATAAAAATTCTACATGCTTGGTAAGTATCATTTTACACAGATTTATAACTTAATTTGCTTTGTACATGTCTTAGCATTTGCAATATAGATTGGTCATTAAAGCAGAATTTCATGGCATTTGGAATAAATATATTTTTGTATTATTTAGAGGTAAAGTGAAAAATACAAGGATAAGTTTTGGAATTAAAGTATCTAAACTTGTAGAATTATGAATTCAAAGAAAATAATATGGTAAATTATATAAATAAACTCACACACAAAAATGAATATTTGTTGAAATTAAAATTGTGGTCTAGATATGTAACTTTAAAATGGTATTGTTGATCACCATTTTTAATTTATCAATTTTATACACTCTTAAAACTTAATATTATCTTTGTTAACCCTGCTATTTTTCGTTGTTAAATACCATACTGAGATTCTAACAAAATGTATTGTGTTAGAATCTTAGTGTTTAATAACATAAAATAGCAACAGATGAAGATGATATTAACAAATTTAATGGTGTATAGAATTAATAAGCAATATTGTCATTCATTGTAAGTCCATACAAATCTTAAATTTTATACCTTTAGTAGCAACTGAGATTGTAGATTCAAATTTGCTCTGACATGTACTTGCCATCAATATTACCTTGCTTTAACAATTTATAGTCTTATTATTGATTCTGTAAACCAAGTTCAGCAAATACTGAATAGATAGGGCAATGCAATCAATCTACACATACATAAAGCAGTGCAGTAAAAAGCTACTAAATATCAATTGAGTTATTTAATTCAATTTAATCAGCAGTTCCAATGTTCAAGTCCCAACTCTGCATTCATTGAGCTTTATCTTTGCTAAATCCTGTTCTCCCTTAAGAAAAATATGACACTTTTGGGTTTGGAAAGACTGCTGTTCAGTGGATGGGATGTGCACATTAAAGAACACACTGAAAGGCCTTGATGGAAAGCTTCCATCTGTCTCTTAATGGATGTGCAGTGGATCCCCTTGCAAAATAGTGCCACTCAGAGATAAAAGTCGAGTTTATCTCATTATTTATCATCATTAACATACTTGTAAGACATGCTTTCCATCTATATGGCAAATAGAAAGCTGCTTGTGGCTAAAATTGCCTGAATAGCGCCTATATGTGACATAAAAGGAATGTTCATAGCATTAATTAGAGGAGATCTTGATCAGTGGCCGGTAGCTCAGTGGCCCAGAGCACCTGGCATATTATCAGGAGGTCGTGGGTTTGTATCCCACCTGGCTCAAGACAATTTTTCCTCTAAAATTAGAATCGATGTCAAAGTGCTGATTTATTAGTGGTAAAAGCAAACCAACCAAACAAAACCTGGTAACTTTTTAAATAAGATTTTTATGAAAAAATGTGACTGAAGATAATTTAAGCATAGCCAAATTATTAAAAACTTGATCTTCAACAATATGCATTCAGTATTTAAAGAATTTATGAAAGCAAAACATTTAGCTAGTTAGCTCATTCTGAAAACAATCATTCAGAATTGGCAAAAGTTATAATTGTTACATGAACTTCTAAAACTATTCTTATGCATGTTATTAAAGTTTAGTATACTGGTTATTGCTCTTTGTTTCAACCAGTTTTTATTAACTTTTTAGAGCAATTATTTAAACTGGCATTGTTGCTTTTAAATAGTCTAATTTCCATAATGCTTGAAATACCTAACGAATATTGTTAAAAATGAAGAGTGAAATAGATTTGATTGAGATCTTTAAATTATCTTCAGTCACATTTTTTTCATGAAAAGTTTATTTAACAAGTAACTGAATTCTATATCTGAGTTTTTATTGATATAAAAAAGGACTGTACCTAATAAAGTGGCCACTGAGTGTATTTTGTTACACCTCAGACCTTGCTTTTTGACTCCTCTTGAGCTGAGTTTGTATATAAAGTTTTAAAAAAATACAAAACAATTACTGCTTAGAATAGGGCTCAATAAATGTTCAGATGCAGGAGTTATCTCCAAAATCTGTTGCCAGGATGCATCCAAAGAGCCTTTTTTTAGCAGAATACTCTGGAGCTGCTCTTTGACGCCATTTTTTACAGTGAAAAACAAAAGGCAGATTTTTGCATATTAGATTGTGAAAAATTTATTAGAGAATTTAAAAGATTTTTATCCTTATTAAAAATAACACTACTAATAAGTTTTTTGCTATTTATGTAATAATGTTGAGAATATAATTACATAAATGCATGTTTTATTGAAGAATAAATGTTGTAGTTATGCAAACATAAAATGTCTGAATAATGTAAAAATCAAAGCTTATTTCTCAACTGTAGCCATGTATAAAAATGTATTCTGAAGCTTGCCCTCTATTCATGAAGCTGAATGTTGGTCACAGAATTCAAAATTTGGTTACTTGAGTATTCAGATATGTAGAACATACAGCAAAGAGCCAAAACATTATGACCACCTGCCTAATATGATGTTGGTCCTCCACATTCCACTAAAACAGCTCTTACCTGACAAGGCATGGACACTACAAGATTTTTAAAGGTGTCATATGGTATCTGGTACCAACACACTGCCAGCAAATCCTCTAACTCTTGTAAGTTACATGGTTGAGCTGCTGCAGATCGAATACGCCGTTCAAATACAAACCACAGATGCTCAATTGGATTGATGTCTGGGGAATTTGGAGGCCAGGGCAATACCTGGAAGTCTTCCTCATGTTCTGCGAACCATTCTCAAACAATCTGGGCAGAGTGGCATGGCGCATGCATTATCCTTCTGAAAGAAGGCACTACTAGAGAGGAATACCATTGCTGTGAAAGGATGTACCTGGTCTGCAATGATGTTTAGGTAGGTAGTAGACATCATAGTTTCCTGCACGTGAATGACTGGACCCAGGGTTTCCTAGCAGAATATTGCTCAAAGCATTACACTTCCTCCACTGGCTTATTTTGATTCCACAGTGCATCCTGGTGCCAACACTTCCCCAGGTAAACAACTCACACGTACCTGACTGTCTGTGTGATGCAACAGGAAATGAGCTTCATCTTACCAGTCAACCTTTTCCCAATCATTCAAGGTACAGTTTTGATGCTCTCATGCCCATTGTAGGTGCTTTCAACGATGAACCGAGGCTATCATGGGCACTCGGAGTGGCCTGCAGCTATACAGTCCCATTTTCAGCACAATGTACTATGTGTTGTGACACAGCATTCAAATTATGGGTGAGCTGCACTACAGTATCCCTTCTGTTGGCTTGTACCATATGGGATAGCCTTCGCTCACCTCTAGCATTGATGAGCCGTGGTCGGCACACTCCATGCCGGCGATTCATGGTTTTTCTCTCCTCAGACCACTTTTTGAAGGTACTAACCACGGCTGACCGTGACCACCCCACAAGCTTTGCCATCTTGGAAATATTCTGACCCAGTCCGGCCATTACAATTTCGCCTTTGTCAAACTCACTTAAGTACTCTGCCTTTCCCATTTGAAGAATAAGAATAACATTGATTAACAGAGCTCAGTATCAGGTGTTATTTATATCATTTCATGACCTTCACATGCACTGTCGTTTACCTCCAGTTGCTTTGATTTGCATAAAGATGCGCTGGTCATGATGTTTTGGCTTTTCGGTTTATATATAGATACAATATTACTAATAAAAAATGAGCAGAATAAGCTGGGTTGAATCATTTTTAGGGTGACCATATATCTGAATTTTCTTGGATATATCCTCATTTTGACCCTAAGTCACTGTCCCACCAGATCCTTTAAATATTTCAAAATGTAGAATTTTTTTTTATGAATTTGTCTATTTTTTTGGACAAATCAGAAGCAATTAAGGTTTAGTGAAACTGTTTTGAGTAATAATTCTGCATTCTGACTGTAAAATCAGTGGTTTTTCAATTAAAATTGATTAAGATTCATATTAGCATACTTAATGAGATCAGTATGTAAACTCTTAAAAAAATGGTGTGTTTGAGAAGTTCATTGCTTTTACTGATGACATATCTGTTGCGATGTTTGAAGAACTCCAGTGCAATGATGAAGGAATGAATGTGTTTGTAAATTTAAATTGGTTGTTGCAAGAAGAGTTCTTTAATTGGTGTGGGTTGCCCAGCATACATTTTAAACAACTGTGTTCATCATGCTGCAGAAATAACTGATGTTGACATTGAGAATATTAATTTTATAAAATTTTGATAAAAGCAATGATAAAAAAAAAAGTCTGGAGGTGGCTGATTTAAAGTTTAAATTTTTCTTAGTGTGCACTAAGGGTATGCAAAGTATTGCTAATTCTTATGCTAATGGAACATTGGAGCAGAAGACAGCTATTATTCTGTTGAACAATGGCCACTTTAGTAAAGTTCACTTCCTAGACAGAAGTGTCTCAATACTTTGAAATCCAGAAAAGGTTTTGCTACCACCACTCCAAATATAATTGGGATTTTTATTTTTTGCTGGTTTTTGTTGGCCCCACAATTTAGATATCATATGAAAGACATTGACATTGACATCCAAGTGACTTTAAACATTGCCCATGCTGCTCTTTCAAAGCAGTGTCTGTAAATTTCTTTGATAATGTTAAATCTAAAATTTAAGTTGCTTTTGTTGAATATGTGCGTATTTTGTTCAATAGAAAGCATAGAACAGTGGGGTGTAATATGTCTTTAAAAGTGCATTTTTCTTCTCTCATATCTCAGTTTTTTTTTATCAATCCTGGGTGCTGTTGGTAATGAGCATGAAGAAAGATTCCATGATATTTGACAGCATTTTTTTAATTTATTATTAGAAAGCTTCAGATAAATCAATCATCAATGTAAAACATAAATATCAAAAAAATTGCCTTATATTTTATTTTTGCATAGCAGAGAAGACTAAATCAAATTTATATGAAGTATAATTTTGGTTTCCATTTTACTTTAAAGAATTCCTAGGTTATATAAAAGTGTTAAACTGATTTTCAAATGCAGCACATATGAATTTAAAAGAATCACTTATTTTTACATCAAGGAAAAGAAAAACGTTTTCTGTACAGTGTTATTGTTGTGTCTTCATATTACAATTTATAACTGATTTCATTTGTGATTGTTAACTTTGGAAATAGAACACGTAGATTAGCTATTTTTAATGTTTTATCACTCAGCACAAGGGAAACAGTATTTTGCTCAAGTGCTAACCATTAGCATTTTCTGTTCAAACACAAACCGCAGATGCTCGATTGGATTGATTCTGGGGAATTTGGAGGCGAGGGCAATACCTGAAAGTCTTCCTCGTGTTCTGTGAACCATTCTCAAACAATCTGGGCAGTGTGACATTGCACATTATCCTTCTGAAAGAAGGCACTACTAGAGGGGAATACCATTGCCATGAAAGGATGTACCTGGTCTGCAATGATATTTAGGTAGGTAGTAGACATCATAGTTTCCTGCACGTGAATGACTGGACCCAGGGTTTCCCAGCAGAACATTGCTCAAAGCATTACACTTCCTCCACTGGATTATTTTGATTCCACAGTGCATCCTGGTGCCAACACTTCCCCAGGTAAACAACTCACACGTACCTGACTGTCTGTGTGGTGCAACAGGAAATGAGCTTCATCTTACCAGTCAACCTTTTCCCAATCATTCAGGGTACAGTTTTGATGCTCTCATGCCCATTGTAGGTGCTTTCAACGATGAACCGAGGCTATCATGGGCACTCGGAGTGGCCTGCAGCTATACAGTCCCATTTTCAGCACAATGTACTATGTGTTGTGACACAGCATTCAAATTATGGGTGAGCTGCACTACAGTATCCCTTCTGTTGGCTTGTACCATATGGGATAGCCTTCGCTCACCTCTAGCATTGATGAGCCGTGGTCGGCACACTCCATGCCGGTGGTTCATGGTTTTTCCCTCCTCAGACCACTTTTTGAAGGTACTAACCACGGCTGACCGTGACCACCCCACAAGCTTTGCCGTCTTGGAAATATTCTGACCAAGTCCGGCCATTACAATTTGGCCTTTGTCAAACTCACTTAAGTACTCTGCCTTTCCCATTTGAAGAATAAGAATAACATTGATTAACAGAGCTTAGCATCAGGTGTTATTTATATCATTTCATGACCTTCACATGCACTGTCGTTTACCTCCAGTTGCTTCGATTTTCATAAAGACATGCTAGTCATAATGTTTTGACTCTTTGGTGTATTCCTGGCTATTGTTAATTAAATGTAACATAGTTATTTGGTATAACAGGGATATCCAAAAAAATATGATTTAAGTATATTGCTCATCATTGAAGTTTCTTCATCTACAAGGAGTGTTTATTTTGAGCTCAAAACAAGTGGAATGACAGATAGCAATGTAACAAGAAGTTTGCACCTCAAATCAGCAGTTTTCTTATGAAAATGTGGTGTACATCAATAAGAAGTAGGGCTTCCATGAGCAGCAATACAAGCAGCCAAACATCATTCTAATGAGTTGAAAAGGTTGGGAATGTCATCCTGATGAACACCGAGTGATGCTTCATACACATTCTGTGAACTGGGCAACAGTGGTAAAGGGCTGAGAGGCAATGGTCAGTGAACATCCCATCTTATGTCAAATGTGTTCAATGGCTACAGATCTGGGAAATGTGCAGGCCAGGAAAGCAATACTCATCACATAAACACTGTTGAGATATGAAATCCATGTGCGAATGAGCATGTCCTGCTACAAAATAACATTTGGGATATAGCATAAAATGAGCAGAAGCACTGGTCATAGAATGGTTACAACATAATGTCTTGCTGTTAACATGTCATCAATAATGACCAGATGTTGATGGTTATTTTAACTGGTAGCTCCCCAACCATGCTTCTGAGTCCAGTATGATGTTCCCTGATGCAGCTTGGACTTACCACTGTCCCCAGTATGTCTTCAGATGCACATACAGCTGTCACTTGATGAAACTTTATTTGTCACTAAAGACAGCATGAACCTGTCTTGTCCTTAAGCAGCTCACTACATGCACCACTGCAAATGACAAAGGGGGGGAGCCAGAGGTAGACAACCAACAGACAGTATGAATGCAGCCATTTGCAGTCGACTTCTAATCATGCTCTCTGACACAGGTATAGATAGGGATGGCATTACAATGTTGGAAATCTGGAATCTAGTGAGAGATCTGTCTCCTATCACTAGTTGGCATATCCATTGATCCTCCTGTTCGGATGTTCTTCTGATGCCACTAGAGCATTGGTAACATATCAAAGTACCTTCTGGTACTTATTGTTATCAGCAGACCCCCCCCCCCAGCCAAAATCCCATTGTTTACACAAAATCTTAAACTTCTCAACCTACTTTGAAAACAAAAACAGGTGTCTTTGTATAATTTTATTTTAGCCCCATATTACATGCTCTACATTAAAAATAGATTAAAAAAAACTATAAAATTTTATCTCATGTAGAATATCATTTTATATGAGAGAAATTTTTCACAAATACACTTTCCACTGATATTAGCACAGAAGTTGTTAAATATTCATTATGAAAATGATGTTCTTAGGATAAACACAATACATCCCGAAAGTCAGATTGTGTTTAGGAGCATAATAAGATGAATTTATTTCATGATGTCACAAAGGTTACAGAAGAAAACATTACTTTCTGAATATACAAAAGAATGGCACAAATTAATTAGAATGCTACTGCAAATAGTCATAATAGTTACTAAAATTAATTTGTCACTAAAAACAACATGACCTGTCTTGTCCCCTAGCAGCTCACTCCGTGCATCACTGCAAATGACAAAGGGAGGGAGCCAGAGGTAGACAAGCAAACATTATGAATATTTGCAGTAAGTTGTGTTCTGATTAGTTTGTGCCATCCTTTTGTATAACTCAGGAAGTGGTGTTTTCCTCTGTAAGCTATGTGACATCATGAAATAAATTCATTTTATGCTCCTAAGGACATTCTCCGACTTTCTTGATGTGTTTATCTCAAGGACATTTTCACATTGGCATTTAACAATTTCTGTGTTAATATCAGTGGAAAAAGTATGTATATATATTTGAATATTAGACATTGAGTTAAGCTATTTATATAAAAAAAATTCCTTTCCAATAGAGTATTTTATTAATTGGGAAACCCTACTCAAGTCTTGCTATATCCTGGGTATGTGCCTTGATCTAACCCATTTGAAATTCCATCAGCTATACATATATATATCACATTGTGTATTAAAGGCACCTTATGCAGGTCATTCACTCACTGACATTACCCCTGTTTTTGTAAACCCTTCAGATTCCTATGCCAGCAAGTATCAGGCGTGTTATTGAATGTTCTGCTGTGCTAACTGGCTTCACATGCACTGCACACTTAATATATTATATCCATCACAACACTGCATGCAAATCATCAGGTCAATCCATCCATTCTTTTTAGCTGGAACAATTTTAGTGATGAGCAGTGTATATAAAAAGCAAAATATCATTTGGATTTAAAAAATTTCCATTTTTAATTGGAAAATAAGTTGAGGCTAAACATGTTTCTGTGATATTATTTTTTTGTGCTGAGAGATAATTTACTCAAATGATTTATTATTTCAAGATTTTATGTGATAACTTCAAATGATGAAAATCTAAAAAATATTGCAAACAAAACATTCGATTTTTTTTCCCTTTGGTAAGTTGCTGCTTATCTGCCAAATTTTGTCTTGATTTTTTGTTTTAAAAACGTTATGATAATTTTGTGCATATAATGTATTCATAAATCCTTGCAATTTCATTCTAAAGCTCATATTCTATTTAACTGCATTAAATATCTAGGGTAAAGTGGTATATGGTTATTTTAACTGGTAGCTCCCCAACCATGTTAAGTTAATGTTAATTAAGTGTTACTACAATTAGATTACAATTTGTATGTATGTAAATATGTAACTGCAAAGTGGATTATTTCTCGTGACTTTGCAGGTGAGTATTATTTTAGTAGTGCTAAGGTAAAACTGATGCTCCACATGTCATATTTTTGCCCAGGGGTACTGACAGATATTATTCCTGGAAATGGCCTATGAAGCTGAAAATGATAGCTAATAAATATCTTATATTATGTATATAACTTATATGACATCGTAGATTATTATTTGAAAGTTTAATGAATGTGTTAGACTCTAATCTAAATTGAGTTTTGATAGAAATGGGATAAGATCAAATTGCCTCCTAATAACATTTAGATACCCTGCCATCAGATTTATCCCTCATTGCTCAAATAGACTGTGGATAAATTTCCCTGATCTTGTGCCCATGGCACCATCAGTTGATTTGAAATGGGCACATCCTGTTTTTCATAAAGATATTTCTATAGTTACATGCAAATCTAGTATAATATGTAAGATATTCAGTTAGAGTAATACACAGTGAGCTTAGTAACAGGAAAACAACTAGTGAATATTTAGCAAGAAGTAGAGTTTTGAAAGTGAGGTATGATTTTATAACCTGAAAACATGCTATGCAATCAGAATATCTGCATCTTCCCCACCCAATGCAACTTTCAAGGGGATAACTCAAATGACAGAACACTCACTTGCTAGGAGGCTGGGAATTTGGGCTCCACTTCTGCAAAAACAATTTTTTTTACCAACTCTTCAGTTCTAGGTTTTATAGGACATTTGCATAATAAGTGTTTCTACAATTAGATTACTAACCTTGTGTTTTCTGATGAAGATTACAATAAAAAACTTGATGATGTATTGATACTGAGGTCAGTACAGAGCTAAGCTTCTTTGCTAATCATATAAACCTCTTTGAAACAAACAATACTATAAGTTGTATGATACTTAAACATTTGTTTTTCTTTCTTTACACTTAAGAAAATATTTTATTGAGGTTTTCATCACATTTACTGTGTAATTTTATGCTATTTATATATTTATATAACCAGCTTTGTATGCAGCTTTACTACTAAAAGTTTTATTCATACTGAGGAATTAAAACCACCTGTTAAAATATATATTTTTTTTAATATTGGTGGTCACTGCATTCTTCTTTGATTTTACTGCTGTCAACAACAGGTATATTAAGTTTCGTTTTTTTTTGCAGGAGCAACAAGATTATATTGCAAGGGATATTCAGTTTTTATTCATGTTGCAACAGTAAATCCAACTGAATGCACTAACCATAAAGTTGTTTTCATTATATTTCTCTAATTTGCATTTGCTTCTTGAAATAGCATCTTAAACATTGGCCTTTTCTGTTATGGTACACACCACAGCCAAAACATTATGACCACCTGCCTAATACGATGTTGGCCCTCCAGGTGCCACCAAAATAGCTCTTACCCTGCGAATTATGGATGCTACAAGATTTCTAAAGGTATCTTGTGGTATATGGTACCAACACGTTACCGGCAGATCATTTAACTTTTGTAAGTTAAGTGGTTGAGATGCCACAGATCGGATATGCTGTTCCAACACAAACCACAGATGCTCGATTTGATTGATGTCTGGGGAATTTGGAGGCAAGGGCAATACCTAGAAGTCTTCCTCATGTTCCACGAACTATTTTCAAACAATCAGGGCAGTATGGCATGGCGCATTATCCTGCTGAAAGGCACTACTAGAGGGGAATACTGTTTCCGTGAAAGGATATACTTAATCTGCAGTGATGTTTAGGTAGGTGGTAGACGTCATAGTTTCCTGCACATGAATGACTGGACCCAGGGTTTCTCAGCAGAACATTGCCTAAAGCATTACACTTCCTCCACCGGCTTCTTTTCGTTTCATGGTGCATTCTGGTGCTAATACGTCCCTAGGTAAACGACACACACATACCCGGCCCAGGACCCCCACATCCAGAAGCGAACCCTCAGGATCTTTGGCGGCCCCCCCTACCTACCGCTAAGGTTAAAGGCAGCATGCTGCGCTACAGGATTTAGGATAAAATAAGTCAGTTTAAATGATGACACAAAAGTAATATTTATATTTATTTAAAAAAACTATATGGATTTACTTAATAAAAACTTATAATAATATGAAAAATTACTTCAAAGTATATTTTCTAGCTTTGATCGTTGCAAATTTTTCAATAACTTCAGTAAAATCAACTTACTTAGCTAAATCATTTTCGATGCACAAAATTGCTAAATGATTAAGTCACACTTGACTATTTGTGCTTCTTTGCCATGTTTTCAATGAATTTGCCAGTCTGCTGAACGATCTTTCAGCTGAAGAAACAGTAACTGGTACTGTACAAAACAGTTTAATGGCGAGGCAGATATTGGCAAATATACCTTGCAGTTTTTTTGTCGAAAACTGCATTCAGAAGTCTAATCGGGCTTCTTTCAGTGCCGAAAACTGTCTTGTGAATTCTTTTAAGGTGAAGGATTTCATGCAGTAAGTCTTCTGACAGATCTTTCTCATATGTATTTACAAGTTTTACTGCTTTTGACGTAAGTTGACCATCGTCTAAGTTTTGGAAGTTCAAAATGGATGAGAATAAAAAAAAAAGCGATTGATTTTCTTTTTAAATGTATCAAAACAGGCACGTGTTGTCCATTGACATAAATGAGAATATGAATGACGATAAATCACAAAGATGAAACAAAAAGTCAGTATTATGAGAGGATAATGTAATGTGCCTAATAATCAATTTTAGTTGGATAGACAAAAGCCAATATTTTTTAAAGTCGCTTTTTGTCTTCTGTTCATCTCAGCTAGCCCGTCAAGCCAGGCCCCCCCCCCCCTAATCCTGGGCCCCCAGGCTAGAGCCCTGTCAGCCCTACCCTTGTGGGGGCCATGTCCCGGCCATCCACACGGTGCAACAGGAAACAACATTCATTGAACCACATGACCTTCCAATCATTCAAGATCCAGTTTTGAATATCACGTGCCCATTGTAGGTGCTTTCGACAGTGAACCAAGGCTAGCATGGGCACTTGGAGTGGCCTGTGGCTAAGAAGCCCCATTTTCAGCAAGGTTTGATGTACTTTGTTTTGTGACGCATTACTCCTGTCACCAGCATTCTAATTACGGGCAAGTTGCACCACAGTATCCCTTCTGTTGGCTTGTACCATATGGGATAGCCTTCACTTACCTCTAGCATCGATGAGCTGTGATCGGCACACACCTTGCCGGCGGTTTATAGTTTTTCCCTCCTCAGACCACTTTTTGAAGGTATTAACCACGGCTGACCGTGAGCACTCTACAAGCTTTGCCGTCTTGGAAATGTTCTGACCCAGGACCCAGTCGTCTGGCCATTACAATTTGGCCTTTGTCAAACTCACTTAAGTACGCCTTTCCCATTTGAAGAACAAAAATAACACTGATTAACAGAGCTCAGTATCAGGTGTTGTTTATACCATTTCATGACTGTCACATGTGCGATTATTTACCTGCAGTTGCTTTGATTTTCATAAAGACATGCTGGTCATAATGTTTTAACTCTTTAATGTATATCTGTATATATTTATTGTGGTCACAATGCTTTTTTTTTCACTTTTAAACTTTCAGCCACTTTACACATCATGGAAGAAAAACAAAAAGTAATGACACAACACACACAAGGAAAAACATAATTAGCCATCGTTCATGTTTTTGAAGGAGTGACTGTTTGCTCATGGTACTAAAGAATAATAATGCATTGTATAATAAGATAATTAGAGAGAAACAAACAGACCAACACTTTACTGCATCCTGTGACTGATTAAATATGATCGATGAAAGATCTTTTCTGAAAATGTCAGAGTGATAAAAACATAGAGAGCTGCTTTATGTGACAACATAATCTCTCCAAGCCTGTTTCTCATTAAGAGCAGATAGATCACACCTTCAGATATACTTGCATATTAAAAAATCATTTACCTGCAACCTCTTCTTGTAAAAGTGGTTTTGAAGGGGAAATAAAATTCACTAAGTAAATAATGAAATACATTTTTATTCTTTAATATCCTTCATGACCTTTTTCTTCAATTAGCTAATGCATTTTAAAACGGATTACTTATATATAAAAAGAATATATTGTGATTTGTTTGCAAAATGTTGAAAACCATATGTGTTAGATAAAGTATATTTTTGCACGTAATGAAAACTGATTTTTTTATATTTTGTATACCAGTACCATTTTACGGATGATTTTGTTCTTTAATTTTCTAATATTTTTGAGGAAATTGTTAAAATTTAAATGAACTTTAATGAGAGAATTTTAATATAACCAATACCAGTGGCAAAACTAATGGTGCCCTGTACCAATGGTAGTTTTGCCTGTGACCAATACTGTGTGCAACAAGTTAGTGTCAATCATAAAGACATATTTCATAGTAATTGTGTAGAATACAATTTACAGCTATGATAATATGTAATCGAAGGAATTATTTTTGAGATTATTTTTTAGTCATTTTATATAGAAACTGAAAAATAGTACAGTTTTACATAATGTTTTTCAGTCTTTTAAATGAAACATTCTTTTAAAAATAAGCCAAAATTTTATTATACTGTTAAAAAATTCCAAAGTTCTTTAAGAAGATGATACAGTTTTTACCCCCACTGACAATACTTTTCAAATGTTAAAGAAATTTTCAATCAAATCTATTTCATTCACACCTTTCAGTTTATGATTTTTATAATTTTCAGCTTGTTGGGTTTAAATAATATTAATTTAATTACATTTGACCTTATAATTTGTTCAAAGAAATTATGTGATATAATTCGTGTTTTAACCGTTTCTTTTACACATTGAAATCTTAATATTTTGCAAAATGATTGGTCTTTTATATAACTAGTCCAATATTCATTGTCAGTTGCTTAAGAAAAGCTAAAATTATAAATCGCACTTCAAATTCTTTAGAGGAAAATAAGAAAGATTTGAAAATTATTTAAAATTTCAGTTGCAATTTATTTTAAATAAGTAAATTTTAAAACCATTCAATGTAATTAACTTTTTGGAGTTCAGTGTGTCCATCATGAGGTAGAAACATACGCACATATATTTGGGTCAGTCTGAAACATCAGTAGCAGGTAGTAGTAGTTACATGTTGCCAGTTTTGCTATTGTGAGTATATAGAGTATTAATTTTATTATGAGATGTACGAGTGAAGTATTAGTGTGTGTAACGTATTTAGAATTATTAATGTTATAATTTGTAACACTGCTGATAGTGCAAAGCGTTTTTTCTTACAAAATATTTACATACAATTTAAGGGCAGCTTGATATTCCCCTTATATCTTAATAAAAGTTTGCTCATTCTAAGCTCATGCACAATCAGATTCTTTGTGCAGTTCACAGAAGCTATTTTGCACTCATTATAGTTGTAACAAATAAGTGCAAGAGAATGAAGTATGTGCCATCATATTACAACTCATATGCAAGTGAAATTTTAATAGCTGTAAATAGGAATAGAATGAGACATAAACTTATTATCAGTTTCAAATAAAAATAAACTTTTATATAACTAAAATTTGTATCACAAAGCTCAATATAGAAAGAATTCATCTGTCTGCTGCAATTTTGCGAGTATTTAAAATTTAGGTAATCGGACTTCCATTAACCCGAGTATTAAACCGAGTGTAGTTATTCATGCAAGTTTCTTAGGAAATGTTAGCATGTAAATTTGTCTAAAACTTCACAGTTGTTATGAGAAGTATGTTATTTTCGTCTGGTAACTTCTAATAGTATGTCTAGTTTCGGAGAAACTTTTTGATTGATATTCATTGATACAAAACGTAATTGATGTTTAAATGTGTTGATTAACAATTTTTATTTTGGTGATATTTGATATGTTAGCATGTGTCGAAATATTGATTGATAAATAAGACAGAAATTTTATCATTCTCTTAATTATAATGCTAGTTATTTGAAAAAAATTCATGATTGGCATCTACTTAAAAAGATGCTTAAATTGATATATTTGAAGATCATAATGTTTGATTTTACAATGCTGGAATATAAATTTCATTTTAATTGCTTTGTGTTTTAAAGCTGAATTGTATTGCACCGTTTTCCATTCCAGATAAATTTATTTGTTCTTTCGTTTGTTGATGTATATGATTGTAAAAGAGTGCTCTTTTATTATTTCTCTGTATATTTATATGTTAATTTATTTTTTTCTTTGTGGTAATATGAAAAGCAGTATTTTGTAAAACAGTGATTCTGTTGGGAGTAATGTGTAGCAATTACCATCATTTAAGGTAAAGAAAAGTTATTGAAATCGGTGGACTACCTCACTATTATTCTAGCCGGAAAGTGTTTGCACGATTGAATATTCAAAGTCAAGTATTATATATTTTTCAGTATTATAATTGCAGTTTCCGGTTAAGTGGTATTTATAACAAGCCCATCATATTTGTAATTTATTTTTTACGATAGGTTACTGTCTGCATTAAAATACAGCAATAATATATATATCAGTGTAGTGATTTCATACCTATAAATAAATCTGGGCAGTTGCAGTTTCTTTATTCATTGTCGGAATGAACTGCAGTGAATGTATTTTACTCACCTGCTGCATAAATTATTGTCTTAGGAGTAATTTGAGGGATAACTGAATTCATTCATCCATACCACCAGTAAAAAATCTTACTGATAGAGGTAGGAAAAATACGGTCATGTATTGTATGTGTTTTTGTATTCCATTGTACGATATTTGATAATTAACATTCAGATCTAGATATAATTATTTTAGGATTTTCAAATTTTGCTTGTTTTACTGGTAACGATTTAAATTTTGCCTGATGTGGAAAAATGGGGTGGCTGTTGGCATGGTCAAAGTATGCTCACTGGTTGTTTGGAGTTTTTTGGCGCAAGAGCAACTATGGCTATGTTACGTCAAACAAAAGTTGCTGAACCCACAACCAAATTTAAAATCGAAAACACAAAAAGATTACAAAACGAGAAAACTCTATAAAAACAGCAACAAAGGGTGTAGAAAACCCATGTCGAAAAATAAGAGCAAAACAAATGCAAAATATAAATGATAACTAATGGGCATGTAATAAGACCCGTGTGGAAAACATAAGTGACCAAGTTTAGCATTCAAAAGACAAAGACTTTTTTGGAAACTAACAGTACTCTTTTAGGAAACAAGGAGCAGAGGAGGCAGAATTATTTGAGTGATAAGGCACATGAGCTTATTTCAGAAAGAAAGAAGTGTAGAAATGTCCTTAATCAATACCCTACTAGTCCTAATATAATGCATTACAGATAGCTTAATAAACGTGTAAAGGATCAGTTAGCTGCTGATAAGAATCTGGCTTGATGGCTTGACTGAAGCTGAGGAAGATGTAAGGCAGCACAACACAGAGAGCTGTACCAGATAGTTAATGTTTTGTGTCCCATGGCCGAATGGTTAGCGCGCTTGGTTACTGATCTAAGGGACCTGGGTTCGAGCCCCGGGTAAGGCATGGCTGTTTGTGTTGTTTTCCTGCTGAGGTCCTGCCATCCTCACAGACCTTCTACTGTGGCATATAAACTGACAGGCTCCTGTTAGACCTCTGTGGCAAGCAGCTGCTTGAGGAGGTATTTATTTATTTGGTATAAAACGGACAGGTATAGAGGGATTGAAGGATAAACATGGCAAGGTTATAGAAGGTGATTCTGTCATGGCTAGGTGGGCTCAGCATTTCAGTGATGTTCTGAACAATGGTTAATTCTACTCCCATTGTTTGTAATGATGATAGATACATTACTGGCTTTAATGTTGGCCCTATAACACAGTCTGAAGTTATTTTAGCTGTTTCTAAACTTAAACTACATAAATCCCCAAGGGTAGATGAAATTTCTACGGAAATGCTTAGAGCTGGGATTGTTTCGGTTTCCACATGGACGACTGAAATTTTGAATATCTCTTATGATAACGGCATTGTTCCTAAGGATTTTACCAGAGCTATTATTATCCCTATTTTTTAAAAAAGTTATCGCTGTTCTTGTGATAACTATAGGGGTAACAGCCTATTTTCTGTTCCAGGTAAAGTTCTTTCCATGATTGTGCTTAATAGAAATAAGAATCTGGTTGACGGACAATTGAGTATTCAGCAATGCGTAACAGCCTATTTTCTGTTCCAGGTAAAGTTCTTTCCATGATTGTGCTTAATAGAAATAAGAATCTGGTTGACGGACAATTGAGTATTCAGCAATGTGGATTCAGAAGTGGTAGGAGATGTGTAGATCAGATTTTTTCACCTAGACAGATTCTTGAGAAATGTTTAGAGTTTCAGAAAACTTTGGTTTCTAGCTACTTTGATTTCAAAAAGGTTTTGACTCTGTTAATCGCCATAATTTGTGGTTCATTGTGAGGTCGTATGGCATAACAGACAACTTAGTCAATATAATGAAAGCTCTCTATAATAAGACTGAGTCGTGTGTGAGAATTGGTAAGACAGCAATTGGTTCAGCATTGCTCCCGGTGTTCAACAAGGGTGCATTTTGTCTCCTTTTCTCTTTGGTTATTGATTATGTTATGCGAAATTTACTGCATGGGAAAGATTTTGGCCTTAAATAATCTGGAGATCTGAAAAATTTTTATTTACATTATGCTGATGACTTAGTTCTTTTGGCAAATGATGTTGATGAGATGAACACTTTCATTTCAGCTGTTTGATGAGACTGGTAGTAGAGTAGGTTTGGTTATAAACAGAGAGAAAACTAAAGTGATGAAAATTTGTCAGGCAGGGTGTGGGTTATTCTGAATAGTGGCAGTCTTGAGCAGGTGTCTCAGTTCCATTATCTTGGAAGTTATGTAACAGATACTGATGATGTGTGGCATGAGATTAACAGACGAATGAAGATTGCTGCTTGGACTTTTAAAAATCTATAGCAAGTGTGGAGAAATAGGCGTATACACCTAAAGACTAAAATTAGACTGTATAATAGTTTGGTTCTTTCTAGAGTTAGTTATGACAGTGAAACTTGGACACTTCGTAAATAAGATAATAGGAAACTAGATGCTTTTGATTCTAGATTTTGCGTACCAGCTTGGGTATTTGGTGGTTCTACTTTGTAAGTAATGATGAAGTTAGGCAAAGGAGTCGGTAACCTCCTTGAAGTAGCATATTTTGCTGAGAATTTTCCGTTTGTTTGGCCATGTTGCCCGTATGGATAATTATAGATTGGCAAATAGGGTTTTGAACAGTGTGCCTAAAGGTTTCAGAAAGAGGGGGAGACCAAGGATGCGGTGGGCAGACAATGTGAAACAGGACCTTATTAGAATTGGTGTGCAGTGGCCAGATGTAGCTCAGGACGCCTTACTTGGAGAAATTGCACGGTGTGGTTGGATCTATGTAGCCCATGACTGCTTGAGGATGATGATGATAAATCAAATAATTTTTGAATTTAAATACACTTACCCGCTCTTTTTCACCTGGATGACCAGGCTTTTCCATTGGATCATTGTTTTCTTGATCCTGACCAGCTGGCTTTACTTTCATTAACTCGTTCTTTTCACCTGGATGACCAGGCTTTTCCATTGGATCATTGTTTTCTTGATCCTGAGTTGCTGGCTTTTCTTTATTTTCATTAACTCGCTCTTTTTCACCTGGATGACTAGGCTTTTCCATTGGATCACTGTTTTCTTGATCCTGACCAGCTGGCTTTTCTTTATTTTCATTAACTCGCTCTTTTTCACCTGGATGACCAGGCTTTTCCATTGGATCATTGTTTTCTTGATCCTGAGCAACTGGTTTTTCTTTATTTTCATTAACTCGCTCTTTTTCACTTGGATGACCAGGCTTTTCCATTGGATCAATGTTTTCTTGATCCTGAGTTGCTGGCTTTTCTTTATTTTCATTAACTCGCTCTTTTTCACCTGGATGACCAGGCTTTTCCATTGGATCACTGTTTTCTTGATCCTGACCAGCTGGCTTTTCTTTATTTTCATTAACTCGCTCTTTTTCACTTGGATGACCAGGCTTTTCCATTGGATCATTGTTTTCTTGATCCTGAGCAACTGGTTTTTCTTTATTTTCATTAACTCGCTCTTTTTCACCTGGATGACCAGGCTTTTCCATTGGATCATTTTTTTTTTTCTTCTTGAGATTGACCAGCTGGCTTTTCTTTATTTTATTTAGTTTCTGTTACTAAAGGAGTGGTTTCTGGACTATCATCATGAGGTACATTCCCAAATCTGAAAAATTAATATTGAACATATGGAAAGTTTTACTTCTAAATCTTCTTTTTAGTTACCTTTAGTAGTTGTACTGTTTTAGTCGCACTAAGCATTATAGTGTTTTAAAAAACAAAACAAAATTACGTTCGTAGGGGGGGAAAAAAGGATGAACGAATTGTTACTGTTATTGAAGAACACAATTTACACTGGGAACACTTATGGGGCTTCACCAATATTGATTCAATAGTGATGCAAAATAGACACAAGTATGTATATAAAGAAAATAAATGTAAATTCTTACACTTAAAAGAAATAGGAATATTCAAAGTCCAAGCAAGGGAGAAATATTGACCAATACGTACACTTGCAAATTGGATTGGGTTGATTTACATCTGAGCGGAACTTTCTAAAATTACTAGGGGCGGGGGTGGCTCAGTCGGTAGCGCGCCAGGCTCGTAATCTGTAGTTCCCAGGTTCGAGTCCCAGCTGGGTCAGCGTTGAGATTTATTTCCGCAAAATTCCCCCGCCCTGCCCACGGTCAGTAGGGGACACCGATGGGCTTGGAAAGGCCGCCGTCCGTCGGATGGGACGTTAAGCCGTGGCCCCGTGTGCGGGAGAGCCATACCCTGTGCACGTTAAAGAACACGCTGGATGGCCTTGACGGGAGGCTACCATCTGTCTCCCAACAGCTGTTCCAGTGGGTCCCCTCCCCCAACCTTCTCTGAGCCTTCGGGGTCCTTGTGACCTGGCCATTTAGCCCATGGTGTGCAAAAAAGTGCCGCTCAGAGGTAAAACAACCCAACCCAACCTAAAATTACTAGACCAATACATAGACGTCTAAATTGCTAGGTCACAAAAAACCCAAGAAATTTGGGAGAAGGGGATCCACTAGACAGCTGTTAGACCTGTCAAAGATATCCAGCGTGTTTTTTAATGTGCAGATGAAATGGCTCTCACGCACATGGAGCCACGGCTTTATATCCCATCCAACAAATGCTGGCATTTACCCCCCCCCCCCACTCGACAGGGAACCACCTTGACTTGGTGGTGGGAGCTTGTGGCCAGACGTTTCAATCGGTGTGGTGCCTGGTTGGATTAGCTAAGGTCATCTTGAGGTCGAAGGCATCGCCGACCGGTTGGTCCCTGGTTGGATGGTGCTCAGACCTCCATCAGGTGCTCAGTGGAGCAGTTCAGGGCCCTGCTGAACGACTTGGGCCCTTCAAAATCTGGGTCCAACTAAGAGTTTCCACCGTGGGAGCCTACTCAACTTGGATTTATATATACTTGTTGTGGCTAACCGGTGAACAGATTAAATTTAGGTTTTGACTGATGGATGAGCTTTCCTTCTATAGGACTGCACACCATAGTCGGAGATGAGCTATATCTATACGGTATAGTCTTGCCCCTGACCATAGATAGTGTTAACACGGCAATTCTTGGATGATTTAGCCCTTTTCTCAAATGATGTTGATGAGATGAACTCTTTCATTCGAGCTGTTGATGAAATTAACCCTAGAAAATACCAAACTATTATACAGTCTAATTTTAGTCTTTAGGTGTATACACCTATTTCTCCACAATCTCCATAGATTCTTAAAAGTCCTGGCAGCAATCCCTATTCGTCTGTTAATCTCATGCCGCACATCACCAGTATCTGTTACATAGCTCCCAAGGTAATTAAACTGTGACACCTACTCAAGACTGCCACCATTCAGATTACAGAATCACAGCCTGCCTGATCAATTTTCATCACTTTAGTTTTCTCTCTCTTTATAAAGAAACCTACTCTACTAACAGTTTCATCAACAGCTCCAATGAAAGAGTTCATCTCATCAACATCATTTGCCAAAAGGGCTAAATCATCAGCATAATCTAAATCAGAAATTTTCGTATCTCCAATCCATTTAAGGCCAAAATCTTTCCCTTGAAATGAATTTTGCATAACATAATCAATAACCAAGCAAAAGAGGAAAGGAGACAAAATGCACCCTTGTCGAACACCAGAAGTAATGCTAAACGAATTGCTACAAGACTTACCAACTCTCACACACGACTCAGTGTTGCTACAAGACTTACCAACTCTCACACACTACTCAGTGTTGTTATAGAGAGCTTTCATTACGTTAACTAACTTGTCTGGTATACCATATGATCTCACAACCAAATTATGACGATCAACAGAGTCGAAAGCCTTTTTGAAATCAACAAAGCTAGCAACCAAAGGTTTCTGAAACTCTAAACATTTCTCAAGAATCTGCCTAATTGAAAATATCTGATCCACACATCCCCTACCACTTCTGAATCCACACTGCTCATCACGCAATTGACTGTCAACCAGATTCTTTATTCTATTAAGCACAATCATGGAAAGAACTTCACCTGGAACAGAGAGTAGGCTGATAACCCTATAGTTATCACAAGAACTGCGATCACCTTTTTTGTAAAAAGGGATAACAATAACTGTGGTAAAATCTTTAGGAACCATGTCTTTATCACAAAAGATATTCAGAATTTCAGTCATCCAAGTGGTAACTGAAACATTCCCAGCTCTAAGCATTTCCATAGTAATTTCATCTACCCCTGGGGATTTATGAAGTTTAAGTTTAGAAATAGCCAAAATAACTTCAGATTGTGTTATAGGGCCAACATTAAAGCCACCAATGCATCTATCATCATTGCAAACAATGGGAGTAGTACTAACTACATTGTTTAGAACATCACTGAAATGCTCAGCCCACCTAGCCATGACAGAATACTCCCCTTCTATAACCTTACCTTGTTTATCCTTCAATCCTTGTATACCTGTCCGTTTTCTACCACACGAAACATTAACTATCTGGTACAGCTCTCTGCTGTCTAACTGCTTTCTCGGCTTTGTCAGCCAAGCCATCAAGCCAAAGATTCTTATCAGCTGCTAACTGATTCTTTACATACTTATTAAGCTCTCTGTAATGCTTTCTATTAGGACTAGTAGGATATTGATTAAGGACATTCCTGTAGTTTTTTCTTTCTGAAATAAGCTCAAGTAATTTTGCCTCCTCTGCTCCTTTTTTCCTAAAAGAGTACTGTTAGTGTCCAAAAAAGCCTGTTTAAAATGATCCCATTCTTCCTCAACTTCAGTAGTAAGCATACCATGACTGTCATAATGACTAGGTAACCTATCATGGTAAGCTTTGGCTATAACTGGGTCTTTCAGAGCTTCAGTATTAAAAGCAAATTTTTTAACCCTAGCACAACACTTTTTAAGTTTAAGTTGCAAGACACTTTTAACAAGGTAATGGTCAGATCCAATTTCAGCTCCCCTATATGCCGTGGTATTTCTAACAGAACTAGCCCATTTGCTGTTAATTAATATATAATCAATCATATTCCTATGCAGCCCATCAGGTGAAAGGGGGGGGGGGTGGCTCAGTCGGTAGCGCGCCAAGCTCGTAATCTGTAGTTCCCAGGTTCGAGTCCCAGCTGGGTCAGCGTTGAGATTTATCTCCGCAAAAATTCCCTGCCCTGCCCACAGTCAATAGGGGGCACCAATGGCCTTGGAAAGGCCACCGTCCGTCGGATGGGACGTTAAGCCATGGCCCCGTGTGTGGGAGAGCCATACCCTGTGCACGTTAAAGAACATGCTGGATGGCCTTGACGGGAGGCTACCATCTGTCTCCCAACAACTGTTCCAGTGGGTCCCCTCCCCCAACCTTCTCTGAGCCTTCGGGGTCCACGTGACCTGGCCATTTAGCCCATGGTGTGCAAAAAAGTGCCGCTCAGAGATAAAATAATCCAATCTAGCCCATCAGGTGAAACCCATGTGTACTTATGTATGTCGCGGTGTTTGTAATATGTGTTAGTTATTCTGAAACCGTTGAGTTTACTTACCTGGGAGACGTTGCCCATTGCTATTGCAGCTACCAATACCAAAAGGGCCTATTACTCCTCCCCAATGGTCAGAGTCAGTACCAACTTTGGCATTGAAGTCACCTAGAACAAGGGTAATATCTCCTTCACAGAATTCAAAATATCCTGAAGTTGTCCGTAAAACCTATCCTTCTCATCCTCATCGGCATCCTCAGTGGGGGCATAACAGCAGGTAACATTCAAGTTTTAATGCTTGTCTGAAATTTTGCTGTAAGAAACCTTTCATTAATGCACTCATATCCTAGAAGAGCATCACTAGCATGTCTGCTAAGCAGCAGACCCACGCCTTGGTGAAGCTTTCCATCCTCCCTCCCTGTAAAGAGAAATTTAAAGTTATTTTTAAGTATCTCACCTTTACCTGTCCATCTGGTCTCTTGCAAGCCTAGAATATCTAGGTTATAGCGCTGGAATTTCTGCGTGAGGACATCAAGAGAATAATCTCTATATAATGTCCTCACGTTCCATGTTCCTGCAGAGAGAAAATGATTAGTAGGATTTTTAAAGAAATTAGGTTTATTGAGATTGGTAGGGCCGACAATATCAAACAGCCCCCTGATCGCAGGCATGGGGCAAACACCCGTTCCTCCTCCGCTGAAGTCACCGATGCTGGTAGGAACTTCAGGCACCACCTTTTCAAGTGGACTTTTTCAAGAGCCATATGGCCTGCCTGAGATTACTCCAGTTTAGGCTTGACGATGCCCAACTAGCTAAGTAAGGTTCAGGTATCTGCGATGGCCTCTGATTAGGATTATGTAAAATATTCATGTTAATTGCTGTCGTAATTTTTTCAACACTGTTTAAGTGATGGCCCTGGTGCCTGGTCATATATCATAGGCCCTGGTCTTTAAGATCGGACTCTTTATTCTCTAATAGAAACCTTGGAGAATGATTTACTGAAGATCAGTGCATCACCCCTTTCTCCTTGGCAAAAGATTAATGTAATCAGAACCTTCCTTTTACCTAAGTTTGATCATTTTTTCCTTAATTCTTTTGTTATGAAGATGTACTTAAGATACGATTATTGAAAAAGAAGCATGTCAAGCTATGGAAGAACCTGTACCGAACTTGTTTATCTTGCCTCTCTCGGCTAGGGGGAGACTGGATATTGTCCCTTACTGATGACATTTCCTTGACGGTTCATGGATTTAAATTATTGGGCTCCATTGACCCTTTCACCCGATTCTCCTCCTGTTGTTATTTAGAAGCCACCATCAACAGAAAGATCATTTATCACCCTACTGCTGATGACTGATCCTTGGAGAACGAGTTTGCCCATAATGGAGATGTTTCATTTCATCTCTTTGGTCCAAGGTTCATGCTGTCTACATGGGAATTTGCGAACATGGATGCCAGCAGGATGGATGGTGGGTGGGGACTCATGCCAGTGGCCGTGAGTTGCACAGTCGATTTATAGTAAAATGTTACAAAACTTGCATATAAGGCTGGTCGTTTTCCTGAATAAGAAAGGATGAGCTTAAATATCCATGATCTATATGGAGCCGAGCAATCACAACTTACTCCTTGCAATTCCTGCAAAAGAAAAAGAATGCCATTGAGCTTATGTAAGAAGTCAATGTAAGATACCAAGCTTATGTAAAAAGATACAATTATGCCAATAGTATCTGCGTTACTATTGGCATAATATGGAACTACATATAATAAACTGACTGCTAAGTGTCTATCTCGGATAACTTCGCCCTTTCCCCAGAGGAAGAGAAAGGAAACCCAGTAAAACTTGGAAAAGCTGAGGTCTGTCAAATGGCATGTTAGACGGTGTGGACTTTGTGCTGGAGAATCACATCCTATGCTAATTAACACACTGGATGTCCTTCATGGGAAGCTTTCAGCTGAGTGTCTATCTCGGGTAACTTCGTACCTTTTATTATTATTATTATAAAATTGCTATCTAGTGGATTCTCTGACCTTTGTGACAAGGAACGTACAAATCATAAAGAAGGGGAGTTCTATACAGCTAATGTAAGATGAACCATCATTGCCCTTTGTAAGCATTATTTGCCTTAAGAGTCCTTTGTGACTGGCCATTTAGCCAACTGTATGCGTAAAACTGCTGTAAGTTTAAGAGCAGTCATCCTAAATGCCATTATATAAAAAAAATTACCAAAAATTAAAAAAAAATTCAAATGTTGTATTTCACACCTTGTCATCAGTTGTGGCAGTATCATAAAATTTTGAATTAAATTTGCTCAAAGAACTGTTCTGTTAGCTAAATTTTTAATCAAATTTCATTCACGTAACAGTGTAAGTCTGCACTTTCTGTTCAGTGAGCCTCTCGCATTCATCAATAGACAATGGCGAACAAAAGATACATACATAAAAAATGACATTGCAACATGAAATTCATATGAGAGGTAATCAGACCGTGACAAAGAACTTGTGCAAACATGATATGCATACGAATGGATGACCAGGAATAATGTTATGGGTAAAAACAAAAGTTCACTGGTGGTATAGAAATATATTGTTTCAGTGATTAGTAGCTAATATGATCGCCCGTGACTGTCATGCATAGTTTACAAGATGATATATGAGGTCGGATGGAAATAAATGACATTGTTCCATTAGCACAGATCACAGCACTAGGAGACATCTGAGAAGAACCATGTGTCTCCACAGTGTCCCAAGCATGCTCAATAGGATTAAGATCCAGAGACCTGACTGGCCACACTATCCTATGTATCATCACTCTCAAAGTAATTGTTGACTGACCAAGTCCTATGAGGATGTCCATAAAAATGAACTCAAGGTCAACAGCGCCCCCAAAAATTTTATGTAGGGCTCAACAAGCTATGTACCTTTGAGAATGCTAGGGCCACTGTCAAACACATTTAATGGGATACGCCATCCAGCATTGTGTCTTCCCATACCAGAAGACCTCCATAGTGGCTTCGTTCCTGGCTGTTGTAGGAATGGTTCCACGTTCTCTGCAGATGAGCACATATCAGGAATCTAATCAGACAAGGAATCTTCTGTGAAGAGTATGTGTGAACATCTGTGAAGAATCTGAGCACATTTGTAAAAAAAACATACAACCCCTCACTTCTCAAAAAGTCATCTTGACACCATCATCTCTGAGGCATAGATGAGCTTGGCAGTGAGTTGTCTGGCATTCATATACCTATGCCTTTGGTGCATTATTGCATGAGTAGCCACTGCACGATTAAACCCCAAACAACCATGCCTTCTTGCTGTTAGGCCAGATATTAGTCCTCCTGGAATATCGTGACCCTTTGCCAGCCAGAACTGATTGTCGTGACACATTCCCAGATTCCAGATGTCAGCATAGCTTGATCATCATCCAAGAGACATTTTGTGCTCTGGCTATCGCAGCTTGGGTTTGTGCTGCCAACATCGTACCAATGGTTATCCATTTCTCTGAATCCTGCAAGCAACTCGGTTTTGGCTGCACGTTCTCCAACATCTCTTGCAAGCTGATAGGCTTTGGATCATATGAGGTACAAATATGACAGTGCCATATCTGCACTCTCTTTCATAGCCTGTCGTATGTGTGTGGCGTTTTGCATGTGCCTGAGCAAGCACTGGTCACGTGGCAATATTTTTGCATATGCTATTTCTTATGATGTACCTTAATACCGAATTTTATTAAATTGCAGGCAGTCATTTTGTTGACATATGAACTTTTACGTTAGTAACAGTTTTTGTCCACCAGTGTATACTGTATGTTCCAAACACCATCGTCACCATTCTCGGGAGTGAAGGACTCCCGAGAATGGGTGAACGACCATGATATTGGACATTCTTTAATAAAATATATCCTCAAGCAGCTGCTTGTCACAAAGGGCTGTCAGTTTACATGCCATAGTAGAAAGTTTGCTAGTAAAGCGAAACCTCATCAGAATGAGAACACAAACATTCAAGCCTTACCTAGGGCTTGAAACCAGGTCCCTTTGATCAGTAGTGAAACCTGCTAACCAATAGGCCATGGGACAGCTACTCCTTTAGATGGTCAGAACAATAAAAGTTTATTTCGCTGTAATGAGCATTTTTTTTAATGGAAATCAATGTGACAGATTCTCGGCCATTATATATTGAAGTGCTAAAAATGTAATTTTAGCTGCAGAATCCAAAATTTGTTGGATCTAAGCAAACGAATTTTTTCCAAAAATTTGAAATTTACTATTCTTAAAAATAAATGCTTTAAATTCATTTAATATATTTTTCTTTAGGGTGAAATATAGTTTCTCCTAATGCCAATGTTGATAATGACTTGCTACAGTGTTTGAAAACTTTTCTTCAGTTTCAATGAATGTTAACTCTTAAATTTGGATATTCATCATCAAACCTGTAAAAGAGAAATATTCAGTAATGAAGTTGTGCTACTAAGAATTAAAAAGTAATACCCGTTTTGAAAATATTCAGGGGAAAATCTAGAAGTATATATTTTGATCCGAGTTTTTATTCAGATTATCAATGATTATGTGTGTGATAGCGATGACATTTCCTCTAAGAGCTCATTATCATATGTGCGCTCGTCTGGAAGCCCCCATATCGGTTGTTTTTAGGATTAACAATAATTAACCAAAATGGATCATATAGATCCAAAATGACGTGGGTTTAAGTGTAGTTGCCCAAAGTTACCAGATGGCACATAAAACAGGCAGACCAACGTCATTACTGTCGGAAATAATTAGTGTGGAGGCCGCCAGGTGTTTGTGTTGACCTGAGTGTATGGCACATAGTAATTAAGCAATGCCGTTTATTTACAAGAAATTACCAATGAAAATTATTCTAATATACCTAACCAATTTTCTTAACTAAAGCCTAGAAAGTACAAATGTAATTATCTTTCTTATTTGCTCTCTTTTTATGTATGAAAAAAATATGTTCATTTTTATATCTATTTTATTAATATAAATTTGTGGGTCTCCGTTTGATGCCAGGACCTTCAAATGTTATAATGTGCTCCTGTTCTGTCCCTCCCCTGACTGCGCCAATGGCTTGAATAAAGTTTCCATCATAAAATACGTATATCTCATAAAGAGCGATTTGTTCATTTTCGAAAATATATGATACTGTTACCTTTTAAGTACCGTTAAACTGTTATTATCAGGGTTTTATTTGAAATTGTTACTGCCCAGATTTTTGGTTTTTGCCACATTGTTTCGGTGCACAGAAATGCAGTGTTGGATCTAGGAAGAAATATCTGTAGCGTCAAATTAATGAATTTAAAAATCCACTATTCTATGTTCGAAACTTGAAGACAATTAAAAGTGTAAACTTCTCAAAATAAATATTCGTGTTAGTAGTCTACTTCAGCCGTCCCGTGGTCGAGTGGTTAACGCGCTTGGCTACTGATTTAAGGGACCTGGGTTCGAGCCCCGGGTATAGCATGGCTGTTTGTGTTGTTTTTCTGCTGAGGTCCTGCCATTCTCACAGACCTTCTACTATGGCATATAAACTGACAGGCTCCTGTCAGACCTCTGTGGCAAGCAGCTGCTTGAGGGGGTATTTATTTTTTATTTATAGTCTACTTCAAGATAAGGTTAGAACAATTATTGTTCTCTTCCCTAGATCTGGCACTGCTGAAATAGATAATAAATTGTAAACATGTCTATTGCATAGAATAGGTGCGTGTTTCCCAGAGTACTGGGAGACAAATTGGTATAAATTTTTTACAAGAAGTAGGTATTTCGTATTATGCAATTTTGTACATTTTGTAAGTGATGGTAATTTGTTAAGTCATTTAGCCTCAAACTGTATCATCGTTCATGATAAATTTTGTACAATGAATTAATGTAGCATGTAAGTACTGTAAGTTCCATCGTTTGTGAAGTGTATATTAAATGTATAGCTATTGGCGAAATATCTTGTTTGCTTCTAAGAACTACTGACATAGAAATGCATGCACAGAAAAATTATATTTAAGATTCGAAACCACTATAATGCATTTTTAAAGTTTTGAAGAAAAAAAACCCTGGAAAGCTGTTTTTGGTAAACATTACATATTTTGAAATTCTATCATTTGGTTTTAGAAAAGATATTTTTAATAGGCTCTCAATAAAGTGACACCTATATTCGGGCAGAATTTCAAGTACGGAATAAAATCCATCTCAGAAGCATGAGTTTCAATTTATATTTTTTATTCTCAGAAAAAACCTAATACTTCTGAGTTGCAGGTGATAAGCGTATCAAAATGCTTTTTAATGGATTTTGAATCTTTACAAAAGTTCCATAATGAAAATGTGAACTAGAATACATTTTGCTGAAATTAAGGGGGCCACACTCAAAGTGACAAAAGATAGTGTCAATAATGATATACAGTAAAATTCTAATGATCAGGTACGTTGGGTGCTGGATTATTGGCTATTCAACACTATTGGATTATACTCCTAGAAATAACGAAAACGTTTCAATAATTGTAAGAATAGTAATTAAAACAAATAGCTTAACAAAGTGTTGGCGTTCAGCAAGCCCTTCTACCAATCAGACGTCGAACTATCGAAATTTTAATATATCACGTAAAATTATCATATCAAATACCTCCCTAATTTCGTTAGAGAGTTTCTAATGCTATTACCAGGACTAACTGCCGAAAAGGTCACTGGAATGATAATGCTTTCACTGAAAACAGCATTTCGAGGTGTATGCTGTAAAACACTGCATGTGTAGTTCGACATTAATTTAGCTTCAAGGGTGAGTCTCAATGAGGTAATAGCAGAGATTGTGCACTCGAATTCTCACAGAAATGTCCACCATGAGCAGTGGGCTGCTTAAGAAGAATGCACGTGATGCTTTGCGAACGTAATGCCAGGAAAAGCTTGAATGTCGCTAAATATGCTACATGACTAAAATGAGTTCAATATTAGTTGCTTTTTTTTTCAACTTATATTCTTTTCCAGTGTAGATATTCAAATGGTAATAATCGTATTTACCGATTTATTTCCATTAAGAAACACGAGAAAACCGAAAATTGCTTCTCTTCGAAATTAATGCTTGTGCCAAATGTTTACAAGAAAAATTTCTTATACTTTTAATGCAAAGCTAATATTGACATAATAGTCTTTAAGCGATATCTTAATACTGAGGGCATTATTCGATAATTATATACGATAATCTTAATACTGAAATACTGAGGGCATTATTCAAATCAAGCTTGCTATCGTTCTGATACGTATGGTTTTAAATAATTTATTCTAAAATATATCAAATATATGTGATTAATATTTTTTTTAGATCTGTTACGTTTAGGAATATTATGACATGATTTTATTTTTTGGGGGGGGGTAATTTGAAAAGTGAGATTATAATTCTTTTTTAACATATCTCGTCTGAAATTATAAGCTGAAAAAAATGGTTTTGCGTGCGGTGAGTGGGATTTGAACTCACGTCTATGGAAATATGCCAGTTATGCTAAACACTACAACATTATTGGCTAACGTTCTTTTTTTCAGTCAGTGTGACATATAAACTTTCCGGATTTATTTATTTGATCCACACAGTTAACTCCATCTATCTGGGAAAGTGGACAACTGTGTTACCACATAGAGATGGAATATTAATATTTGTCACTCACGCTTATGGCGTTAAATCGATAATGAAGAATCGCAGGATGTGTCCTGTAGACATGGAACTCATGAAATAATAAGCTGAAAAAAAAAAGGTTTTTTCATCATTCTAGCTCGTAATTATATACAAAAGAGATTACATATATCTATTTAAAGTGCTTAACTCTTACAGAAAACAAAAGCTGGACGAAGCAATTTATGGGAAGCCTATTTTGATAGCGAGCAAGAGTGATGATAAGGAACTTGGAACCAGACCCGGATCTAGAAAAAAAATATAAAGGAGGGGGGGGGGGCAAGAGATTGGATTTCCATTGCAGTATAACATTTCCCCCTATGTTATAGAGGCCCTGAAATATGCATAAGTTTGCCGATTATTTTGCCTGGGCCCTTACCAGCATTCTCAAGAAAAAGGGGTAGGGTAGGATCATGTTCCCCCTCCCTCCCTCCAGATCTGGTCGTGCAAACAATGTTCTGGAGATGTACACAATTCTCTTGGATCAAGATCAGTCCTTTTTCCCACATCGTGGAGAAAATCTGTTCCAGATTTCTTTCAAAATCTATTAAATATCCTGGTGGCATGTCTGAAGGAAGTTAAACCAAAGTTGTTCAATAAAGTAAAATTATATCCAATTAGCACCCCACACCCTTTCGAATTTTTTTTCTTCTCCCATTCCTGTTAAGACATTTTATAGCAGGGAAGTTGCAGTGTCCTGGAGAATTTTAATAATTTGAACGGAGACAAGAGTATATTTCACAAATTTTGAAAGATTTTGTTTTAAAACATCACTTGAATGTAGGAAAAACATCTAGTTCTGTGGTTCTCAAAATTTCAATGTTGCCTCCCCTACCCATTGATGTAATTTTTGCTAGCCCCTTTCACTATAGATATAATTTGTTACCACCACTTTACAACTGGCGAAATTTGTTTCCTTACATTACCACTGACGAAAGTAACTTCAAAGAACATTCTCACAAGACAATTCTTCACACAACAGTATATTGTGCAGCGCCAGAAAGTTCTGGTAAAGCAATGGACAAGAAGGACTGTGCCCTTACCAGCAGTACTGGAGTACTCTGGGAGTAATCCATACTGCTCCAGGAAGTCCATGATGGTCAAGGGCCAGTCACCATGGGAATAATCATTGGTGTGACAATATTTTAAATACATTCAGAACTTGATAAACACCCATATAATTATTAAAATTTTTTGATGCCCAAGAGAGTCGCAAAAAGCTTCAATGAGGTGAGCAAGTGTGGAAAGCAACACAGTTTTGAGATCCTATGTTTTAAATAATAACGAACATATTTTCGAATTTTTCCGTGTTATATGTTTTAGTATGACGATTACAAAACAAATCGGCATTATTAACCGGATTTTACATCCGGTAAATCCGATTTGATTATGCCGATTTGTTTTGTCCATTCATTATCATTCAAGGGCATTGTCAACCAAGATTGATAATGCCAGGTCATTATCAACCGAATTTTATGTCCGGCTGATAATGACTTGGATGGCCCTGGTGAAGTTGAAACTGATTCCGTGGTCACTGCTCCATGAGGAGATGGCCCATAAATTTCAGAAGCACTAATCTAATTATTTTGCAAGAATATTTGAAAAAAGGATGACAGAAAAATGTTGTGCTACTTACAAATTCCGAAAAAATATGAGTTTTGTATTTAGGGACTGGTGTAAAACGAAGTTTGTTAGGATCAGGGTGCAAGTTAGTAAGGGGGATAAGAAGTGATATATTTCATCCAATATGTAAGAGCCATCTATTATCAAATCAATGTATATAATAGACGCATAATTGATCTCTGACGGTTAAGTCCTGACCAGCAGTGAATCTTTTCTCTCTGGTGGTTACTTCTGTGGCGTAAGGTATACAATAAGAATTTTTAGGATATTCTGAAGGATTATGATCAAAATAAGTCACCCAAATCAATATCTACTTAGGAACGAGAGAAGTTATCGCCTTTAGATGCAATTGGTAATATTCGTATGATATTGAATAAATTCAGAGATTGTCTTGGCTATTAAAAAATGATGTAGATTCAAGAGTCATAAAACCTTTACTGGAAAACTGACAAGTGAATTGTTTGACGACAGCATTGCGAGGAAGTTTTACGAAAATGTCGGAAGGCATGAAATTATGTAGACTTAAGCCTGCTATCCTGGATATTAGTGCACTCTCTGTGCCATTTTAGTTTTGCCACGGATTAGGGATATGGATATACAGGGAAGCGGGGAGTGTGAAAGTAATTGCGAAAAGATTGGTCATTTATTAAAAATAGCATAATTTCAAGATAAATTCTAGAAAATAAATAACTGTGCAGTGTCCCCTAGTTCTTCACAGAGAAATTCTGGCAATACTACGCAATAATTTTCTGCCCTTAGCTCATTATTTTCAATCTTATCGGCACATGGACTACTTGTGTAGTCTCTTTTTAATGGATCTCCTGTCAAGTCGAGCGGGGGTGGCTCAGTCGGTAGCGCGCAAGGCTTGTAATCTGTAGTTCCCAGGTTCGACTCCCAGCTGGATCAGCGTTGAGATTTATCTCTGCAAAATTCCCCTCATTGCCCACAGTCAGTAGAGGACACTGATGGGCATGGAAAGGCTGTCGGATGGGACGTTAAGCCCGAGTCTGGGAGAGCCATACCCTGTGCACGTTACAGAACACGCTGGATGGCCATGACGGGAGGCTATCATCTGTCTCCCAACAGCTGTTCCAGTGGGTCCCCTTCCCCAACCTTCTCTGAGCCTTCAGGGTCCATGTGACCTGGCCATTTAGCACATGGTGTGCAAAAAAGTGCCGCTCAGAAGTAAAACAACCCAACCTGTCGTCTAAATGTTCCTGAGTATCCATTGATAAGTTCACCTTTTTCTATGGCCCACGTGTAAAATATGTTTTAAAATGCTACAAAATGTAACCAATAATAGTTACTTCTGTATGTAATGATATTAGGAAAGGTTTGCCTATGTCATATTGTTCATTTATGTTAAGTCTCGACTTAGTTAAAACAGAAGAAATCTCATGAGTTTTGTAAGGTTGTTTCACCTCTGAGTAGCACTTTTTCTTCATACAATGGGCTTAATGCCCTGATCACAAGGACCTTGAGGGTCAGAGAAGATAACTCCGTGAATAGCTGTTCGGAAATAGCCTCCTGTCAAGGACGTTCATTTTGTTTTTTAACGTACACTAGTGTAATGGCTCTTACATCCAATGGATAGCTCTGCCTTTCCAAACCAATCGTAAAATCCAGCGATAATTCTGAAATATTCAAATTGTTCTTTTGGATATTTCCGCCAAAATACGTCTTAGAAATTGCCCTAAAAACCTACCTTAAATAAATTAAGTGTGTTGAATTCATTTTTAATATTAAATCTTCGAGCGCACTTCAAAGTTCAAATTTCACAATTGAGTCTTCTCAAGCATATTATACATCCCTAATATTAATGCAAAATGTTAAAAATTGGGGAAGATGAAAGAAAATATCGTCATTCAAAACTATTAGGTTGTTGCATATCAAATGGCCGATTTCGCAGATGCATGGCGTTTTCAATGTTTTGATACTTATGACAAGTTTTATTAAATCACGAAACCTGTGTACGATAACACAATGTCAGTATACACCAAAGAGCCAAAACATTATAAACACCTGTCTAATATGATGTTGGTCCTCCATGTGCTGCCAAAACAGTTCTTACCCAGCGAGGCGTGGACACTACAAGATTTTTAAAGGTATCTTGTGGTATCTGGTTCCAACACGTTACTAGCAGATCCTTTAACTCTTGTAGGTTACATGGTTGAGCCACCGCAGATCTGATATGTTCCAATACAAACCACAGATGCTTGATTGAATTGATGTCTGGGCAATGAGAGGGCAATTTGGAGGCCAGTTCCTAAGAAAATCTGTATCTATATGACTTGTTTTTATTTTACTTTTTTAACGCAGTCCCATTTCCAACAAGGATTCGATGTACTGTGTGTTGTGACACATTACTCCCATCACCAGCATTTAAATTATTGGTGAGTTGCACCACAGTATCATTTCTGTTGTCTCGTACCATACGGGATAACCTTTGCTCACCTCTAGCATCAATGAACCATGGTCAGCCCATACCTTGCTGGTGTTTCGTGGTTTCTTGTTCCTCAGAAGTTTTTTAAGGTACTAACCATAGCTGACCATAACCACCCATAAAACTTGCTATTTCGGAAATGCTCTGACCCAGTAGTCTGGCCATTACAATTTGGCCTTTGTCAAACTCCCTTAAGCCTGCTGCCTTTCCCCTCTGCAGAACAAGAATAACACTGATTAACAGAGCTCAGTATCAGGTGTTATTTATACCGTTTCATGACCACGCGCCAACCTTTACCTGCCGTTGCTTCAATTTGCATAAAGACGCGCTGATCATAATGTTTTGGCTCTTTGATGTATAATATTTCGCCATGTATATTTTGTGGTAAGTAATTTGTAAGAGCTAAAAGGGAATAATGGATTAGAGTCAATTTCGTGGTTCTTATACGAGTTTAAACTGGGACACAACGCTGTAGAGGCAACTTCAAACATCAATCCAGCATTTGGGGAGGACGCAGCTAGTGTAACGGACAACAACTGGTTTGAAAAATTTCTATCCGGTGACATCAGCCTTCAAAATAAGCCATGTGGTCGATCCAAAGAAGCGCGAAATTGAGGAAACATTTTTGGGCTTTTATGAAATGTCTGACATCTTTAAATATTCTAAAAACTATGCAAGATGTTTTATTACCATTTAAGTGTAAAAAGCTGTCGTGGACAGTGCTATGATGGTAACAAACGTAAGTGAGGATATTACTGGTTTTCAAAGTAAAATGGAAAATTGCAATAAATGCAAAATATAACTCAAGCGCGAGACTTTATTAGTTTTACTGGAACTCATTTCAATTGTTAAATGTAGTCCAAAAAATTTGGCTGCTTTTACAGTGAAATTAATGATGGTGAGAGTGAAATTCGCACTTCATCATTATGACCTTTTTGCTCAACCAGGTGGTGTTTGCCTATGAAATCTGTTCAGACTATTGAACAGAATTTCTCTTTGCTATCATTTCTTGATGAGTTTTCTAAAGACCATAGTAAAGCTGAAGGGAAAGCCAATAGATTTTTTAAAAGTTGCCAGATATATGAAACACTTTTTGATAAAGATATTGCTTTTGAAAGAACTGAGCATGTCAATGCGATTCTCCAAAAAAGTCACTGTGTTATCGAGACGTTTAATTTCTAAGTGAAAATTTAATTGAAAGCTTTAACACCAAACGTGACGATGGCTTTTAATCATTATGGAGAGCCACTATGGAATGCGCCAATATATTATTTAATAAAATAATAAATATGCTTTCTAGCACAGACTCTCTGCCACAGAGGTCTGACACGAACCTGCCGTTGATACGCCATAGTAGGTGTGTGAGGATGGCGGAGCCTCAGCAGGTAAACAACACAAACATCCATGCCTTATCCAGGGCTCGAACCCAGGTCCTTTTGATCAGGGGGCAGGGTGGCTCAGTCGGTAGTGTGCCAGGCTCGTAATCTGCAGTTCCCAGGTTCGAGTCCGAGCTAGGTCAGCATTGAGATTTATCCCCGCAAAACTCCCCGCCCTGCCCATGGTCAGTAGGGGGTCATCGATGGACTTGGAAAGCCCGTCAGATGAAACGCTAAGCCATTGGCCTGTGCACGTTAAAGAACATGCTGGATGACCTTGACAGGAAGCTACCATCTGTCTCCCAACAGCTGTTCAGTGGTCCCCTCCCCCAACCTTCTCTGAGTCTTTGGAGTCCTTGTGACCTGGCCATTTAGCCCATTGTGTGCAAAAAAAGTGCCACTCAGAGGTAAAACAACCCAACCTTTGATCAGTAGCCAAGCATGCTAACCACTCAGCAGACATAGAAAAACCCACCTTACCTGCCAGTGACAAATATCCTGCATTTCTCAAACTTTTCCTACAACGGAACACTTAACAAATCCTGAAATTTTAACGCAACACCTTGGTTATTTTGTAGGGTAGATAGATATAAATAATAAAAATAAATGAGTAAATGTAAGCCTTAAGAAAAAAATAAACATTTATTCCCCAATGGAAATTATTTAAAAAAAAATAGTAAAATGAACTAGCGTATATATATATATTGTAAAATTACGTTCTTAATGACTTCGATGTTTTTGGGTCTTTGAATTAAAAATTGTTTTGATATCAGGCACAATATTAGAAAGTTGAATTTTCATATCTGGTGTAGCGTGAGTCTGTTCCTGGACTTTGATTTGGTTGCAGCATAATCTGAAAATCCTGCCTCACTTAAATATGTCGTTGTAAAAGGAAGTAAAACAAGTATAGTTAGTTTTGACACGCTGGGGTACTCTTCTATTAAATTTGTCCAGAAATCATTTAATGGCGGTTCCTTGTATTTTTGCTTTAAATCAGAGTTACTAATTAACTCAATTAGATTTTCATAATCACTTGCGCTAAAGCCTGCTGGCTTAGCTGTCACTGTAAATAGATTCCGAACCCAGGAATTGTCCTCACTAGATTTTGGAAAATATTGCAAAAGGGTTGATTGTAAGTCATGCAAGTGTTCTAAAATTACGTTAGAAACTTGTTCGTCTACTTTAGAATTTATTTCAGTCAAAAATTCATGCAAGACGGGAAAACAATCAAAATTATTCTGTTCAATTGTAGAAATCCAGAATTGTAACTTCATATCAAAAGATGCAATTTTATCTCTTGTATTAAAAATTGTAATATTCTTTCCTTGTAATGAGAAGTTAATTTCAATGCACTTTGTAAAAATATCTGCCAGATATGCAAGACTCATCAACCATGAAAGATATGTTAAAAATTCAATAAAATTTTGAGGTCACCTTTTTCTCAGAATTTTGAATTTTCACGCTCATGTTTTTTTTTCTTTAATTAGAATTTTTTTAAATTTAAATAAAAGCCTTTTTAATAAAAATTTGTTTATTTTTCTGGAATTTACAAAATAAATATATCTGGTATCCTGTTACTGTATGTAACCCCCCTGGGAATTTAAACATTCGGCATTTGTACTTTAAATAATCATACTATCTACTGAGTTCCTTTTTTATGTTTTTAGATTGATCAGTTATTTCACTGATATTATTGTTCAGAGCACTATTTTGATTAGATATATCAGTAACCTTATTGTTTTGAACAGCTATTTCATTTCTTTCAGCTGCCATTTCGGCTTTCAAATCTTCATTTTGGATAGCCATTTCAGCTCTCATAGAATTATTCTGAGTAGTTGTTGCAGCCCTCATATCAGTTATACGTCTTACTAATTCTTCCATCCTTCTAGTGAAGGCAATAAAAATTATCCTGACTACTGACACCAATTGTTACATATTTTTATTGTATTTGACAACAGTAAGTAAATCAACAGACAGTAAATGAACTGGTTAAATAACTGAAGAAAATAATATAGAGATTTAAATATTACTCATTTGAAACACCAATATGTTAATCAACTATACCAGGAAAAGAGCATCCTGGTAGTTGCTTGAGAGTCCTCATCTGCTCCATTCAGCTCATGACTAGAGCGTTCCACTGTGGCCATTGGGGAGCCTATTCATCGTGAGGTGGGGAGCGATTATGAGGGCTGTTGCTTCAGGTAATTGGAAGGTCCTGCAGTGGACTCTTCTCAGGATCAATCAGCTGGTGGGCTGGACCTGCTAGGGCTAACTGTGCAGTACGATGACTGCTTTGCTCATGTTCAGGCAATGGTTTTGAGTCTCCTCCAAACATTTTCTAATATTAGAGTTTTCTTTATTTTGAGAGACCAGTTCGGTTCTCACACTTATTTTATTTAGTGAGAACTCGAGTGAGTTTATGACATTTTCCTTATCGTTTTTATTTCTTTATGAGGGTTTGGCTCACTGGCTGTGTGGGTATAATGCCCAGATATCCCTGGCACCTGATTGGGCTTCCCCTTGTTGGCTTTGTGGTAGGTGGGGGCAAGTAAATATACTTAATGACAAGACCCACAAGTTCCGCCTAAAGCACTACCTGTATTGGGATAATGTCATGTTGGCTGGGATAATGTCATGGTGCTATTAATCTGGGACATACAGTACCATATAGATAAAGCACAGCCCACGACAATCTAGGGTGAACAGTTCTATAGAAGTAAAGTCCAACCCACAGCATAACCCGCTGGAATACCGGGAGTTTAATATAAGTCCCAGGTCGTCACAAACAAGGATATAAAGATCCAAGTTGCCTCGGCTCCCGTGACGGGAACTCTTAGTCCGGTCTCTCCATTTTGGCCTGTCTGACACGAGCAACTCTAGTCAGTAAGCTTTCAACTTCATTAAGGCCCTCAAGCCCCCTCACCCCAACAAGGTGGTTCCCTATCAAAGGTGGGTGGTCAGGGCACCTCTCTTGTGTTGCGATCTTAAGCAACCACGGCAATTCCCGATTCCGCCTATACGACACTACCAGTTATGAAAAGCCGTGCTATCTAGAGCCGGGGGCAAGGAATACGCCCTATAGGCGCACCTCAACCCCAGCCTCACATGGCAGCAGTCCTATAGAAGGAAAGCTGACCACCGGAAGAAACCTAACTTTAATCTGTTCCCCAGTTAGCCATGAACAAGGATATATAGATCCAAGTTCGCTCGGCGTCCGGGGTGGAGACTCTTAGTAAGGCCCAGACTTTGGTGAAGACTCGACCTACTGGGGCACAAATCTTTTCAGAAGAGTCCTCGAACTGCTCACCCAGAGCACCTGATAGGTGAGGTCTCAGATGCTGTCACTGCCCTACCGGTCAACACGGAACCGGTCAGCGGCATCCTTGACCTCGGTTGGTCTTGGCTATGTCCAACCGGGAACCCAATCCGGTCGGCACAGCCTTCGACCGGGTTGCTGGACCCTAGGTACCCACCACCACGGCAAGATGGTTCCCTATTGGGGGGGGGGTCGGGGCAATGGGCACTGAAAGATCAATTTAAAACCATGAGTTCCCTTAAAGGAAATTCATCAGCCATTGCCACCAAGAGAGCTTGCACGAACGCCATCTTCTCTGTCATCTTCATCATCTTCATGGGTTTCTTCATCCCCGAGTTTCCTAATCATCCATTCAATGGGTGATCAAGTAATTGGAGACATATCCCCTATTTTCGTAAATAAAGGTCAGTAAGGTCTTGCAGGAGTTACGAAATCAATCAAGTGCCTAAGATCTGGTGACTTGCTGTTGTAAATTGCATGCTCAACACATTCCAAGTTACTATTGAATGTTACAACGATGGTGGAGTGGTGATCACCATTACACCCCACAAGACACTCAATTCTTTCTGGGGTGTTAACTCTAAGTAGGACCTTCTCAAGGTTTCTGAGGAGGAAATTCTCTCCGAGTTTGGTTATGGTACCCACCCAGGTGTTAATTTTAACATTCAACATGCCATACCTACCTACTTCTATCAAGGTAGGATACCTTCACTGCGAAATATATTCCTAACCCCCGCGAGGTATGGCTGTATATTCCTAACCCTCGCGAGGTACGGCTGTATATTCCTAACCCTCTATATTGTTTCAATGTCACAGGTATGGCCATGCCCACACAGCTTGCAGGAGGAACTCACCTTTGCTCATTGTGGCAGCCAGGATCACCTCGATCCTGACTGCACAGCATAAAAGGCAATGCATGCAGCTGCATGAAATGTAGTAGTGAATATATGGCATACTCCCTCGACTGTTGTAAGTGGCTGGAGAAGAAGGTACAATGCCTCAAAGCTATTAACAGCATTACTTATACAGAAGGGAGGAAGTTCACTGCGCTGCCTGACAAGCTCTCCTATGCCAGTGAGGTAACTGGAAAGCCCGTCTTAGTGATGGCTTCTGTGGTGGTGCAGACCAATATCAGCATTCCATCTGCTAAATCTTTCTTGCTTGTGGCCAAATACCTACCTATACAAGCGAAACTGATGGTGTCAGCATCGACATCAACGCCGGTTTCTATTCTTGGGTCAGTGCCTTCTGCTTCCACCTCAGGGAGACCTGCCCTCCATCAAGACCGCAGACAGCCAGATCTTCTAAACCTAAAGGGCTCCCACAATGGCCAAAGAAAAAGTCCCTCACCCTTCCTTGAGTTGCGATCTCAGATCCGTGTCCCTTGGTTGAAAGTCGTCAGACAATTCTTCTAAGACCTGAGGGCCACACTCCTACAGTGGAATAGGAGCGGGGGTGGCTCAGTCGGTAGCGCGCCAGGCTCGTAATCTGCAGTTCTCAGGTTCGAGTCCCAGCTGGGTCAGCGTTGAGATTTATCTCTGCAAAAATTCCCCGCCCTGCCCATGGTCAGTAGGGGACACCGATGGGCTTGGAAAGGCCGCCGTCCGTCGAATGGGACGTTAAGCCGTGGCACCGTGTGCGGGAGAGCCATACCCTGTGCACGTTAAAGAACACGCTGGATGGCCTTGACGGGAGGCTACCATCTGTCTCCCAACAGCTGTTCCAGTGGGTCCCCTCCCCCAACCTTCTCTGAGCCTTCGGGGTCCTTGTGACCTGGTCATTTAGCCCATGGTGTGCAAAAAAGTGCCGCTCAGAGGTGAAACAACACAAAACACACAACCTACAGTGGAATTGTCACGGATTCCAGAGGAACATTGATGGCATCAAGGTCCTCCTGAGGGCACACGAGCCCATCTGTGTGTGCTGCAGGGAGACAAATTTTCGCACAGCCAACGATTCCACAATTCGTCATTTCTCTCTGGTTCGCTGGGACCAGAATGGAGATGGTCCAGCTCATAGGAGTGTATCCATCCTTGTGAGTCTCCATTCCAGATACTCCTCACAACCAACTTATAGGTGGTTGCCATCCACCTCTTCGTGGGATTTTCGTTGACTCTCTACTCCATCTACCTACCAGCTAGAAGCATCATCTTCTGGGAAGACCTAGATGACCTCTCTTGCAGCTTCCACCCCTTTTCCTGCAGCTTCTGCCCCTTTTCCTCATCATGGGGGACTTCAATGGACATAGCCCATTTTGGGGCAGTTCTAACACTAATGGGAGGGGTGGGGTCCTGGAGCAGTGGCTCCTAGATCATCAGTATTCCTGTTGAACACTGGTGTCTCTCCATGCTTCCACTCTCTGATCATCACATTTATTGCCATTGATCTCACCATCCGCTCCTCCTCGATTCTTCTACTCTTTACGTGGGTGGTCGAGAGCAACCCTTATGGTAGCGATCACCTCCATATGATGTGTACCATCTCTCATAGGGGACCTTGCACCGCCTCATGTGTATCATGGTGGAGGTTGGATATGGCTGACTGGAATGGCTTTGAGCCCCTTTGGGACTTCCATGAGCACTTGGTCAATTGGGAGACAATTAAGATGCAGTGGTGGAAGTGATGGACTGTTTTGTCCATGCAGCTGCATCGGATATTCCTCAGATGACCCAGTTTCCATGGTTTCTAAAACCATGGTCGAATCCTGACTGCACCACAGCTCATAAAGCTCAGAACAAAGCTGGGGGATTCCAATATCCCCCAACCTTGAGACATTCAAACATGCCAGGGAAAAAACCCGATTCATCCAAAGCCAGTAGGAATCTTGAATCAAACACATGTCTTCTACCACCCATACCACCAGTTCTAAAGTTGTGTGGGATAAAGTTCGAAAGTTGAATGGGAACTAAATGTCCCACTCATTATTAATCTTAGATCACAATGGACAAAGAATTGGTGATACCCAAGCAATTTCTGACACTCTGGGGGAATCTTTCACCCAGAGTGTCACCCAAAAGAGCAAAACCAAATGCACTTCGCTGTCATTCCACTCAATTGGCCTGAAACTTTACAATAGGTTTTATACAGCGGAGGAGCTTTGCCTTTCAATGAGCAGCAATGATGCCAGACAATGTCATTTTGTTATGCTCCAGCATCTCTCACCATCCAGTAAGGATCGACTGCTCCTACTGTTCAACAAACATTTCCCTGAGCAGTTTCTGGACTCTGAGCTGGAAGCTATCATTTTGGCATTCCTCAAGCTAGGCAAGGCTCCCAAGATTCCTTCCAATTATCATCCCATCGCTTTGACAAGTTGCATATGTAAGGTGTTGCAAAGAATGAAAAATATCAGGCTTGTCTAATATTCATCATAGGCAATGACTTGGCAGATGTTGCTGCCAGGTCCACCACACTCCTGCCTGACTCTACACTGCTGGTTCCATACATGGATTTCTGGCAGTGTTTTTCCACTGATCTTCGGGCACCATGGCAGAGATCTTGATCTGATCAGGTCGGTAACAAACTTTTCGAGATCAAGCCCATTTTCATACAATGGCAGTCATGTTTTCACACGAATTGCAAGGAGGAAGTTGTACTTGTTCTTCACTGCTGAAGTCATTAGGAATGATCATTGGCTACTGTGCCCAGGGTGGAAGCATCTCGGAAACAGCAGAATTTCGTGGGCTGTTTGCGAGGTGCTGTAGTAAGGGTGTACCAAGAATGGACCACTGGCACACCGAGTACCTCCAGATTCATAACTGTGGAGCACCAAAGGTCGTCGAAACCACAGGAAAACATCGACTGGTAAAGGGCAATCGACACACAACAGTGCAACAATTGACTACTCAAATAAACTCTGGGGCACCAAGGTACGTGTCCCAAATAACAATAGAGTGAACTCTATTATGTATGGGTAGATGGTGCGTAAAGGCACCCATGTTAACCAAGGTTCATCGGCAACGACGCCTGCAGTTCGCATGGGACTACCATCATTGGATGGTGGAAGAGTGGAAAAAGGTTGCCTTCTCCGACAAATCGAGGTTTCTACTCCACAGAAGTGACAGGCATTGGTGGATACAGTGTCAGACATATGAGAACCAACACCTGGATATGCTTGTCAGTCAAATAGAGGATGGTGATGGCAGTGTGCATATCTGGGGGATGTTTTCCTGGTATGACCTGGGACCGCTGGATGAGTCCCTGAATGCCACATGCTGACCAATGCATCTCTTCATGTTGGTCATTTACCCTGGTGTGTGATGATGTCTACCAACAGAACAATGCACCCTGCCATATCACTAAGATGGTGTGTGACTGCTTCCAGGAACACGACAGTGATGTCTCCATTCTCCCTTGTGCAGCGAAATTGCTCATCCTCAATCCCATAGAGCATTTGTGGGACCATTTGGATCGACAGGTTCAGCGTGCTGACCCACAACCACACCATTTCTGGAAACTCCATGCTCGGCTGGAGTCCGAATGGGCACGAGTGCCTCTGGCAACCTTCCAGGGCCTCATTGCGTCCATGCCACACCATCTCACCACTGTTATCCGGGTCAAAGGTGGTTATTCCTGTTATTCGGCAGGTGGTCATATTATTTTGATACGACTGTGTGTATATATCTAGGTTTTGTTGGTTTACCTTTTACTTTTTTGATTTTTAACTTTGGTTCGGGGTTTCTGTGCCTCTTACACTCTTATTCATCTTATTTCGCACATTATGGCCTTAGTTGCCGATTCGCTATTAAACCCCAACCAACCAGTGGCACACCCAGAGGGAGGGACAAGGAGTCCTGGAACTCCCGAAAGAAAAAGGAAAAAAGAACACTAGGACATTTTCCAAAAATCTTTTCTTAATTAAAATTCATTTTTTATATTGATGTTGTGTCGTGTCTTCTATTTCTATGCTACTTATAAATTAGCGATCACATAAGGTGGGAATACCCTATAGCTCTCGGGAATCATGGCCGCTGTGAACACAAGGTTCAACATCCGTTCATCTCGGCTCCCCCCAAGATTAAATCCTGAGTGCGCCACTGCAACCAACCAACAATAAATACTAACTGATAATCTTTATTCATATTCATGTTAATTAAACAAAATTTTAAACAAATGACCCACAAAGCATCTGCTTACTGCAAGAGAAAAGAATAATAAAATTACATGAAAATACATAGATATAGTTTAAAACAATATCAACGAATACTTAATTATGTGAAATTTCAGTGGAAGCTCCATTGTATTGGTTCAGTTTTCTATATATTAATTTTTGTGTCTAGAAGAAATTTTAGTTATTTTTGGTTTCTTTAAATATGGTTAATCAAATAATTTCCCCTGATAATTGATTAAATACGTAAGGTATTGTACTATATGTCCTCGTACATTTCCCGTAATTGCTTAATATTTTTGAAAGTTGGAAATAATTATGGAATTGTAACCTTGTGTTTTTCCCATGAGAGATTTTAGATTTAAACTGATTGTCAAAAAATATTTTAGAATGATTCTTTATTTCTGAAGATTGTGAAAGGGAAGTATGCCTACTTTTTTTTTGCTTTGATATAATGAATTACTCAGTCTGTATGGGATTATAATTTTAACAATGGAAGATTGAATAGTTTCTATTTTCTTTATATTTGTGAGGTTAATCGAGGCGTATATTGTCAAACCAAAGAAAATGTAAGGATAAGAATGAAAGGCTTCTTATATCCAGAGCTGAGTCACTACTGCCACTGAGCTCCAGATACATACTCGCAGTGAAATGTACTTACAGGGGTAATGCATCAAACAGTTTGTTAATTAGTCTAGGACTGAATTTTCTCTGCTCACGTACGAATCTAGCTTTCAGCACATTGCTTCGGAACAACAGCAGATGATAATCTCGAATTTCAGGTGTGTTGAATATTTTTTTTCCCTCCTTCAGCACTTTTATTTGATACATTTGCCACTCTATTAAAAAAATATTAGTAAAAGCTTGATTTGTAACAATATAAATGTAGTTTTACAAATGCAATCTTCCTTACCATATCCACGTGGTTTACCTTAAGCCTTTTGCCGCTATGTTGGCCGTTACGGCAGGTGATGACTTGTAACGAGTCAAGCAGCACTTGTTGCTATTCTCTGTGTAATTGTAGGGTTAATTCCAAAAGAATATCTAGCATTCATAAGTGGCTGATGCTTACAGATCAACTATCAGTTTTTCATAATTAGCGATTAAGTAAACTTTCGTTATCATAAAACTTTGCTTGTTGCAGACATCAGTCCTGTTCGTACCGCAGACTCCAGTCGTGTTCCTGCTGCAGAAGAGTGCTTCTCATGCGGCATAGTAAGTGCTGGCATGCTGTGATTCCAAGGAATCTTCCTCACCACAATTGCAAAGCACCAAGGAATTATGAATTATATTTTCAGCGTATTTGCAATTCACATGAAAAGTGCATGATTTACTATCTTATTATTTCTTTATAAATGCAAAATTTGAAAGAGAGGTTTGATATTTTGCAAACGTTGCAAATGAAATTTATGCCCATTGGCATATTCTGTTGTAGCGAACTTCTCATGATGTGATCTCAGTTGAAATGAATATATGATATTAAATAAATTTCCTGTGCTTTTTTTTTATTTTAATTGCATTTTATAAATTTTATAAATTTTATAAATTTTTTATAAATTGTTTACATGTGCATTTATTGCACATGTAAACAATTTATAAAAACTCGGTGCTGTTAAAATTCTAAAAAGGAGAAAGATTTCCGCATACATTTTAGAGTGTTCAGCTTGCTATATGGAATGAAGATTTACTAAATAAATATGTAAAAAATTCGGGAAGTATTGTCTGACACAACAAACATTTGAATAATCATGTCAAAAAAAACTTTTTTCAAATAAATTTGTTGAACACAGCAAAAAAAATGGAGTGAAGGAGCTGGAGGGGTTAGTAAGGAATGCAGTGCATTTGAAAACTATCACATTATTAAAAATTGTATCAATCAAGATTTTACTAATATTTCCTTTCAGGAACAACCCATACGTAAAAGTACTGAAGGAGAAAAAAAAAGGGAAAGGATAAAAAAAAGATATTTCATGCGATGCAAAACATTCCCAAATGCTTGTAATACATATTAAAAAAAACTTATAATTATTACGACACTAACAACAACAGCTGCGGAATGTAAAATTCTCATGGAAAAAAATGTGCAAATACTTTAGGGCCTGAGATCACAAATGGCAGTTTCCTTACAGCACAGCATGTATATCTGCATTCTTGTAGTGCTGCAGTCAAAAGTGTCTTACATTGCGCCAATGGAAGCTTTCATTCTTCTCCTTGCATATTTTTTGGTCAAACCATAAGTCAATATAGATTCCCAGATAGCTTTGTAAACCAAAATGTATGTGTGTTTGCAACAAATTGAATTTGTAAAGTTTAGATGCACATAGGTGCAATTTCGTTGCTTGTGTTTGAATATGTATATTCCATCGGAGTGTTGTATCCATGTAAAGTCCAAGATATTTATGGCTCTCAACATACTCAATAACATACTCATCCTCATGGACCTTCTACTATGGTGTGTAAATTGACAGGCTCCTGTCAGACTTCTGTACAAGCAGCTGCTGGAGGGGATATTTATTCATTTTTTAATGTGTGATGGGGGAAATGCACATAGTAGTATTTTATTAATAATTATAAAATATAAAAAGTATTTGTCTTAAGTTTAAAAAGTTCCTTTTCACTCTCTCTGAAAATAGTGGGCAGATCATTGCTGTCAGTGGAATTTCTACCATAACAGAAATCTACACACCGAAATTTCTACCATAAATATATCACTTGAAACATTCGTTAAAAGTTTTGCTGTTTCGATATTTAGTGATCTCTAAAGATATAAATTAAAACTACCTTTGAAAATGCGAATTCCGTTTCATTAGTAACCAACTAAAAAAGAGATTTCCAATTATCTTTTAAAACAAAACCGTTTCTTTTCTTACGTACCTTGGGCTTAGGGTCAACTCATTGTCATCAATGGAATTTTCAAGACTGTCACATTCCACGACCAAAATTTCAAATTTCTAGCATAACTACATCATTTGCAATATTCGTTTTAAATTTTGGGATTTTTCAATTTTTTCCACCGTTAGAGGGCGCAATTATAGCTTTTGGGAAATTCGCAAAATGCAAATTGCAATATTTCATCAATATCTATCCAACCCAAAAAGAAGTTTTAATTTATCTATAAAAAACATACACTTTTCTGTTAAAACAAAAAAAGTTGCATTCACCTCCCCCCCTGGGTCTAAAGGGTCAAGTGATTGTTGCTAATGGTAACTTCGTAACCTTCACATTTCAACACCAAAATTTCAAACTTCTAACATAACTACATCGTTTGAAATATTCGTTTGATATTTTGGAATTTTCAAAATTTTCCACCGTTCGAGGGCGCAGTTTTAACTTTTGGGAGATTCGAAAAATGCAAATCGTAATATATTATTAATACTTATCTAATACAAAAATAATTTTTTATTTTTCTGTATAGGCAAAAACGTTCAATGTCTACAGAAGGACAAACAACAAAGCGAAGTTATATCTTTGTTTTTTTTTAAATAAAACCCTGAAATTTACTTTTTTTTTAGCCGTTTTCTAAAGTGCTTTCAATCATGAGCACTGAAATCTGTATCAAATATTAAAAAAATAAAAATAAAAATAAAAACCTCTTCAAGCAGCTGCTTGCCACAGAGGTCTGACAGGAGCCTGCCAGTTTATATGCCAAAGTAGATCTGAGAGGATGGCAGGACCTACCCTACCTTTCTCCGGAATCCATAAGTATCCGTGTAATACCATTTAGCTATTGCACGATAAACAATCCAAGGGACGACAAAACATGGCGTCCAGTTTTGAGATGGCCAACCTCTACCTATACAGGGCATCTAGGGCTAGAAAACTGAAGATATGGACCGGTGATTCTTGGCAAATTTTGGAGAAATACTGTAGCAACTTGGTGATACAGTACTTCTTGTGGCTCGCACAAAGAGTAGGCAAGAATGAAGGGGATGTTCTACCACATATGGATTTTGATAAGTGAATGGAACCCTTTAGTGTGTCTGTATCAACAAATGCAAAGATTCGACATATGAGTTTTTTTTAGTTCTTTTACAGTTGTTGGTAACCCTAAAAGACAAAGTATAATGAGGTTGAATCAGGTAACTCTGAAAGGGTCATAGTTTTGTGTCACCATCGTGGCCGAGTGGTAGGCACATTATGGCTGCTGATCAATCTAGACCTGTGTAACAGGTAAGGCATGTTTTTTGTGTTGTTTATCTGCTGAGGTCCTTCCATCCTCACATGGAAGTCTTCTATAATGTATTAATATGGTTCTACTATGGTGCATTAAACTGGCAGGATTCTATCAGACCTCTGTGGTAAGCAGCTGTATAGGGGATATTTTTTCTGCCCGGTCCATTTTCTCCATCTTTTGAACAAGGAATTGCCTTATGACACTATCGAAGTAAGAAAGCGCATACTTAAAGTTTTATATTAAAACCCATTAAGAAATAAAATAAACTTTTGTATTTCTTCTTTCAAAACATGCGTGATTTGTCTAATTTTAATGTATATACATACTTATATATGGAAATTTGAAAAATCAATACATTAATTTGTAAATACCAGGGTCATTGTAAATACCCCCTTATAATATATGTAGAAATTTTCTACACCCAGTTTCCAACTATTACGATATTCTTTAAAAAATTCACGTAATATGAAATCATTCTAGTCGAACACGAAATTCTCATAAGAAATAATGTAAATGGGGGGATCATGGCTGTCGGGGGATGTATAACAGAATCCTAATATGATTGATATAATTTTAATTTTATTTTCCTATTATAATTATGGTCTGTAAATGGTAGCTAGGAATCAACTGGAAGGAGAGTTGTGTACCAATCCTCAGTGATGATGTACAGAACCGGTCAGGTCTAGCACCTAATGTCCGATCCTGCCTTATCGGATGCAGAACGTTAGTACCTTTCAAAAGAGATATTCTCTTTTGGAAGGGAAGGGGAGGGCTGCCAGATCAGTGTGGCCTACTAATCTGGTCATCTATGGCCACTTTTTCCTTTTTTTTCTGCCCTGTTGAGAAGTGGTCAACTTTACAGGATCTTGGTGCTGACCATTTACTTACTAGAGTGAACAGGTTTACGGCTTTGAACTTAATTATAGATCCTGGATTTGCTGCACTGATGGGCTTCTGTTGAGGGAGAATCTGCCGCTATGTTTTCTGTTTTCTTGTGGGTTGCCAGCTCTAAACGAACAGAGGCATGGGCTATCTTATGTCAGCTGGTGGATAATCCTGATCAGAGGCCACCACAGGTACCCGAACACTCACTTAGCTAGTTGGGCATTGCCAATCTTAAATTAGAGTAATGTGTGTCAGGCAGATCTTATGGCTCTTGAAAAGGTTCATTTGAAATGGTGGTGCCTGCAGTTCCTACCAGTATGGGTGTCTTCAGCCTGTAGCGGTGGGGGAAGAGGTCTTTACCAAAATGCCTGCCATTAGGGAGCTGTTCGATATTGTTGGCCCTACCTCTCTCATTAAACCTAGTTTCTTTAAAAATCCTACTAATCATTTTTCTCTGCATGGAACGTGAGGATGCTACATAGAGATTATTCTCTTGATCTCTTCATGCAGAAATTCCAATACTATAACCTAAATATTCTAGTCTTGCAAGAGACCAGATGGGCAGGTAAGGGTGAAATACTTAAAAATAACTTTAAATTTCTCTTTTCAGGGAGGGAGGATGGAAAGCATCTCCTAGGTGTAGGTTTGCTTCTCAGCAGACATGCCAGTGATGCTCTTCTAGGTTATGACTGCATTAATAAAAGATTTCTTACAACAAAATTTAAAACAAAAATTAAAGTCTTGAATATTATGTGTTGATATGCCCCCACAGAGGACTCAGATGAGAACGAAAAGAATAAGTTATACAGACAGCTACAGGATATTTTAAATTCTGTGAAGGAAGAAGATATTTGTTTTGTGCTAGGTGGCTTTAGTGCTAAAGTTGGTACTGATTCTGACCTTTGGGAAGGAGTTTTAGGTCCCTTTGGCATTGATAGTTCGAATGGCATGGGGAACATCCCCTACAGGAGAGTAAACGTAATGGTTTGTGAATAATTATTACATGCTTCAAGCACCAGGACATTTATATACAGGGTGTCTCAAAAATATAGGTACAAACTTTTAGGGGAGTTAGATAACATCTGAAGGAATGAGAATTGCATAGGAACCCATAAACGGAAAAGTCACTGTAAGTCAATAGCTGGTGCTGTTCATCAGTGCATAGAGGGGAAATTTCGGATTTCCTCATTCGAGCGGTAGTCGACTTACGAAGAGCATGCAAAGGTATTCGAACAGGGAGCTGGCAGACATGTACTTAGTGTATGGAATAGCTGAGGGCAACAGACGAGCCGCTCAATGCATTTATCAAGAACGCTTCCCACACAGACTTGTACGAGGCCACTGTTTATTTGCGCGTGCACATCAAAATTTGTGTGATTATGGGTCATTAAGAGGTAGCAGAAGTGAGGACAGGCCAAAATTCATGAGTACTCCTGCCATGGAAGAAAGTGTGTTGAATGCCGTGGAGACTAATCCTAGTACCAGCACACATGACGTTGCCTCTGCCTTAGGACTGTCTCGTGCAGTGTACAGCATGTTTTGCACAGCGAGTCCTTACACCCCTTTCATCTCCAAAGGGTTCAGTTACTTCTCCCCACAGATCGTCCTGCACGTGTGCGTTTTGCACAGTGGTATCTCCAAGAAAGTGCCAAAGATGTGAATTTCCCAGCTTATGTTTTGTTTACTGATGAGGCCAGTTTCACTCGGGATGGCGTATTCAATCAGCACAATGCGCATTTTTGGGGTCACGAGAACCTCCACGGTGTGCGCACCCATGCAGCACAACATCGTTTCGCAGTATATGTGTGGGCAGGTTTGGTCGGCGACTGCTTAGTCGGGCCATACCTTTTGCCACCCCGCATGACCTCCGCGAAGTATCTGATCTTTCTGGAACAGGTTCTACCAGGCTTACTTGCCCATGTTCCAGCAAATGTGAGATGCAATATGTGATTTTAACGTGATGGAGCACCTCCCCATTATGGAAGGTGTGTTCGTGCGCATTTGAACATGTCTTTTGGGCAGCGATGGATTGAACATGCTGGACCAGTTGCCTGGCCCCCACGCTCACCTGATTTAATGAGCGTTGATTTCTTTCTGTGGGTGGCCCTCAAAGCTACCGTGTATGAATCGCCTGTGGAGTGTGACATGGATCTCGAGGCAAGGCTCGTCTGCGCTGCTGCTACTATCAAAGAAACTCCAGGTGTGATCGACCATGTCCAGCAATCAATGCTCCATTGGTGTCACGCACGCATGCATCGCGCCTCATGGTGGAAACTTTGAGCATCTGCTGTAACATTATGAAATGTATCATCTAGTGCGCCATTTGTAATAGTTATGTCCAATAATGTTTTCCCATTAATCACTGTCTTGTGTCCTTTCAGATCTTGTACCTCTGCTACCACTTTCCCATGACGTTTCCGGTTATGGGTTCCTATGCAATTTTCATTCCTTTAGATGTTATCTACCTCTTCTAAAAAGTTTGTACCTATATTTTTGAGACACTCTATACACATGGGTTTGACCTGATGGGTTGCACAGGAAGATGATAGATTATATTTTAAAATATTTTAAATAAGAGCAAATGGGCTAGTTTGGTTAGGAATACCAGATGAAATTAGGTCTGACCATTACCTGGTCAAATGTGTCTTGCAGCTGAAGCTTAAGAAATGTTGTGCTAAGGTTAAGAAAATTACCTTTAACACTGAAGGTCTGAAAGATCCTGATATAGTCAAAGCATACCATGATAGGCTAATAGTCATTATGACAATCGTGGTTTGCTTACTGCTGAAGTTGAGAAAGTACGAATCAGTTTATACATGCTTTCCTTGAAACCAACAGTTCTGTTTTGGGTAAAAGGAAACAGAGGAAACAAAATTATTTGAGTGATAAGGCTATGGAACTATATTTGAAAGAAGGAAGTGCAGGATTAATATGAATCAACACCCTACTAGTCCTAACAAAAGGCATTACAACGAGCTTAATAAACGTATAAAGGATCAGTTAACAGCTGATAAGAATCTTTGGTTTGATAGCTTGGCTTATAAAGCAGAGGAAGCAGTTAGACCGCACAACAACAGGGGATTATAACAGGTTGTTAATAGTGTGTGTGAGAAGAAACATACAGGTACACAGGGATTTAGAGATAAATATGATAAGGTGGTTGAAGATGATTCTGTGATTGCTAGGTGGGTGAGCATTTCAGAGATGTTCCGAACAATGTAATTATTTCTCTCCCATTCTTTGTAATAAAGATAGATGCATTACTGGCTGTACCGATGACTCTATATCATATTCTGAAGTTCCTTTGGCTATCTCTAAATTAAAACTGCATAATGCTTAGAGCATGGAAACACTGGTGTCACATGGCTGACTGATTTTTTGAATGTTTTTTTTTTGATAAAGGTGTTTCTAAGGATTTTGTAAGAGCTGTTATTATCCCTATTTTTAAAAAAGGTGATCGTAGTTCTTCTGATAATTAAAGGGGAAGTAGTCTACTTTCTGTTCCAGGTAGAGTTCTTTGCATGATTATACTTAATAGCATTAAGAATTTGGGTGATGGACAATGGTGAGATGAATAGTGTGGATTCAGAAGTGGTAGGGGATGTATTGATAAAATATTTCAGGCAAATTCTTGAGAAATGTTTAGTGTTTTAGAAACCTGTGGTTACTAGCTATGTAGATTTCAAAAAGGTTTTTGACTCTGTTGATAAACATAATTTGTACTTGATCGTTAGATCATATGAAATACCTGACAAGTTAGTGTAGTGAAAGCTCTCTATAGTAACACAGATTCATTGTGAGAATTGACAAAGTTTGTAGCAATTGGTTTAACAGTGCTTTTGGTGTTCGACAGGGGTGCATTTTGCTCACCTTTCTCTTTAGTTTGGTTGTTGATTATGTTATGCGAAATTCTTTGCAAGGTAAAAATTTTGGCCTTGAATGGTCTAGAGATTTTTTTCGTTCATTAGAGTTGTTGATGAGACTGGTAATTCGGTAGATTTGGTGATTGACACAGAAAAAAACTATTGATGAAATTGGTCAGGTAGATGGTGCTTCAGTTGCTTTGAATGGCTGCACTCTTGAGCAAGTGTCTCAGTTTAATTATCTTGGGAATTATGTAAAAGATTCTGATGATGTGCAGTACGAGATAAATAGAAGAATATGGATTGCCACTGGGGCCTTTAGGAATCTATGCAGAGTGTGGAAAAATAGGCTTATACACCTAAAGACTAAAATTAGGCTGTGTAATACTTTGGTTCTTTCTAAGGTTAGTTATGGTAGTGAAACATGGACTCTTTGTAAGCAGGATAACAAGAAACGTGATGCCTTTGATTCTAAATGCTTGAGAAGTATATTTGACATAAGGTAGCTTGACGTTGTAAGTAACAATGAGGTTAGGAAAATGAGTCATAAACCTCCTTTGAGCAACATTTTGCGTAGTGAGAGACTGCCTTGGTTTGGTCATGTTACCCACAAGCACAGTTGTAGATTAGCAAACAAGATTATGAACAGTGTGTCTAAAGGCTTCAGAAAAAGGGGAGACCTAGGATGCGATGGGCAGACATGTCAAACAAGACCTTGCTAGAATTGGTCTACAGTGGCCAAATGCATCAGCTGTAGATGAGAACAGACATGTCTGGAGAGGAAAATTACAGTCTGGTAGGATCTCCATAGTCCGTGGCTGTATGAGGATTTCGTATGTATATACATAAATGCAAAATTTATGTATTATAATTATACTTTGTTTAATGTTTTGTGTTTTTCATTTTTATATATATTTCACACAACTAATTCATTTTAATACAAAAGAAACAATTTTAAATGCAGTTTTATACTAGGTAGTATCGATGATTTTGGAGTAATTGAATTTCGATAAATTATTGTGAAAATTGTTGTCAAGCAATGAAGATCACTGTCTACATTTTAAAAGTGACATGTTCTTCAACCAGTTAGGTCAAATTTATATATGCTTACAGTCATCGGTCAGGAATGATTAAAATGCTCTGTATTGTTCACAAATATGTTATATGTTATAGGTGTTTAAAGACACTAATTTGTATAAGCAAATGCGACGAATATTTGGGAAGTGCTCAGATTATGAGCAAAGATAAGTCAGATTGGTGAGACAAGGAAAGCATTCGAGATGTCTTATATCATAAATGCATAACATAAACGATCTGTAATATCATTTGTGTTATGTTACACGACTAATCGAACGAATAGTCGTGTTAGTCGAAAACCGTCCTTACTTTAAAAATCGTGTAAGTCGATGAGGGGTTGAATTATGTTCTCTCCTGTAGAATGCTTAAATATGAGCCGGAACTTTAACCGTTAGGCATAATACGATTCTCACTATAATTGCAGTTCTTTAACCGTATATACTAGTAGTAACGTATAAGTCAATATTTGCCCTGTTTGGAAGTTTTGTGTATTTTTTTCTCTAATTATTTTGAATATTTGTAAATAAACCTGCATCATGGTTGTAACGGATAAGCAGGACAAATATTGTAAAGAACAAGAGGATAGTGAAACTTTTTTAAAAGGGAAAGAAAATGAAGAACATACTAATACTAAACATGCTGTCGTTAAAGACAAAAGTAGTACGGCAGCCGACGTGTCAAACGTGATTGGTATTATAGCAAGTAACTGTTCACAAAAGAATAATAAATCTATTGATATGATGCATTCTCTTAAACAGAAATCAGAATCATCTCAAAATGAAAATGGGGCGAAATCATTAACTAGATACAAGGAAAATGTAAGTTGAAATATTTTATCAAATAGAGTAACTTGTCAAAAACTTGCTTGGGAAATCATGATATGCTACCTGAACTCCTGTAGTAGAGTAGCTCTTATTTATTTAACTCATCGATTTTTAGTTATGATATTTATAAATTTATATTTAACTAAAATAGAATATTATTACTATAGAGTTTTTGAAGTTTAAATAACATCAAAAATTGTGCATGCCAATAACATTTTTTGTGGATGCTGCTATCCATGTCTTCCCCATACCATTTCCAGAGATCTGCCACTCAAGATCGGTAAGCGAGGTAAGTACTGCATCAGGTCACCTCCAAAAGGGCACCTTCCACAACATGATGCCTGTAAAATTTCTAAAAAAGGACAGAAAAGAGACTGCATCAGGGTGCAAACACATACCTTACTGAACAGGTCCTGCCACCACTACTGCTAAAGTAAGGTTCCCAGTTACCATACCTGGAAGAAATTGACATAACACTACATGGGGGTGGGTGAGGGGGGTAGTAATGTGTTTATAATCTTTGGTACCATTACATTTATGCAATAAAATAGTCGTTTTCAATGATTCCCATAACCCTTCAGACCCTAACCCAAATAGCAGTTTCTAGAAAATAGATTGCTTTTTTCATTACCATCATAAATAGTAGCTTGGGCTTACATCAAATGCAACATACTATTGTCATGATAACAATAATTTGCATTTAAACAAATGCAACATAACAAAACTTTGTCAGTAGAACACAATTGCCATCTCACATACTACAAATTGTTCCATCCCTGTCTTTTCCCAATATTTAAAACACTATAAATGCATTCCCAAAAAGTAAATTCTTCAAACAAGTCACACATACACAAAAATTAACTAATAAAAAATACAAAAAATAATCTAATAGGAGGCAACAAATCTTAAAAACAAGAAAATTAGGAACATTGCACTGCCGATCCACATTATCAAAAAGCCCTCAGTACTAAATGATATCATCAGGGACAGCTTATTTCAAAAAACAAGAAAATCAGGAACAATATATTGCTTATTTGCATTATAAAAAAGCCTCTTAATATATAGATTTAACAGAAAAATTAAATTTATTTATATGTAATAAAAAAATTACCTTACTCATTTGCAACATATTTTTCACTCCATTTTTTGCACATTCTGTAAAACTCATGTTTTATACACAAAGGTATATCATTTATGTATCTTTGTATTTAGCCTTTGGACAAAAGTAACACCACTTCCTTTTAGCTGAAGATGAGGAATGTGTTTCTTCTGCTCTCCAAGGTTTTGCATTTAGCATTTGTTCCATGAATGCAGCATATTGTTTTAATGAAGATAATTAGATTTTTTATTAACTCATATTGGGATAGCTCTTTCTCACACTAGCAAGATTAGCAAAAAATATATATCTCGGATCTTAAGTCTAAATCCTCTTTCATAAGGTACCTTAGCTAATGTGCATACTGGAAGAAGTAAAAATGCATGCTCATATCAGTACGTATTATGACTGATATGAATAAAAAATAAGTTAAAATGCACATAACCATTAATATATATAAACCTCTCTTCCTTTATGTGCTCTAAAAAGTGGAAAATAAACCTAAGCATTTCAATGGTGCAATTAGTCACTGAATTCATATTCTCTTCAAAGGAAGATAAGGCAATTTACCTACTCAACAAAATTGCTGTTCCCTATCTTTCTTTGAAGTGTATGAATTCAATGACTGATTGCACCATTGATATGTTTTAGGTTTATTTTCTTTTTTGGGCACATATAGGAAGATAATTTTTTTTTCTTTGTCACTAAAAACATCTGTTTGCAAAAACTTTTATTTAATATATGACTCATAAACATTGACCACATTTTTCTTCCCCCTTTGTTCTGGAGTTGTGTTTGAGGTTCCCATTATATTGGAGATGCCACAAGCAGTAATTTGAGATAAAACTTTAAGGTTGACCCTCCCCTAAATTTCCATCCCCTTTTGAGGGGAGTGGAGAATAATTTGAAGTAGTCTATAATGGTTAGGCCCTCGCATTGAGAAGATATAGAACAAATTTCATCATTTTAAGGGAGGGGGAGAAATCAAAAGGGTATATTTTTAATGTCCACAATATTTGATTTCACCTGACATACAACTTGTTATGTTCTGCCTCGTGTTCTGCAGATATAGCAGAACAATTGTGTTCATATTTCCCTGTTTTTAGGAGGGAGGAAAGCATGGGGATCAATTTTTATTTTATAATCTATGATATAATCTGTGTATCATGCTTTCATTTGACATGTTACTTTTGGCACTCGCTTTCTAGAGATATAGCAGAACAATCATTTTCATATTTCCCCTTTTTCAGGAGGGAAGAAAGCATGGAGAGGGGGTCAGATTTTTATAACCTATGACACTCTTCACATTACAAGCTTACTTTTGGCACTCACATTCTGGTGATATAGCAGAACAATTGTTTTCAGCATGTAGAAGGGTCTATTTTTTTTAACCTAGGACAGTCATAGCTTTCTTTTGCTATATAATATGACCTATTTATTAGACCCAATTTTAATATTAATTAGTTATACCAAAGGCTATGATGAAAGTTATTTAAAAAAACCTGGCATCATAAAGGCTTTAACCTTAAAACTTAGTATATCATGATAAAAGCTGTATAACAAGTTTGTCTAAAATTACTTATTCTCAAACATGAAGAGTGCAGATGCTCTTACAAGTTATTGTTGTAATTACTATATTACAATCACATATGATCCAATAGAATTATCAACCAGTCTAAATGCTACTTTACATAAAGTAAACTAGCTCAATTGACAAGATAATTATATTTACCAATGATTGTAGCTGGTACATCTACTTTTTTAGGTGCTTTTGCTGTTAACAGTGACACATCATTGTCTTTCACAATTTGATATTATCAGCGCGTAGTCTGATGATAGATTTGTTGTGGACAATCCTTTGATGTTCAGTAGTGCGGTCAAGATGCCTTTTCAAGAAACCAGTCCTTTTCTCAAGTGCATGCATTTGTAGATGTTGTTTCAGCACAATAACATGAAGATTACATTTTACTCCACGCAGGTAATAATAAACAATTGCTGGTTCCGTTCCAATTATACTGAGCTTCATTTATATTACTTGATGTTATAGAGTACTTGATGCTTTAGTAATACTAACATATATACGTATAGATGTTAAACCAATTGTACTTATTTTCAGCACTTGCTTCGAGTTCATTGGCACATATCATAGAAGGATCAACAATTGCACTTTCCTCAATATTTGAGATATAATTGTGTACTTTAAATGTTAAAAACCGATAAACTTAGGTATAAAAACAGGTTTAAAAAGTTGGTCTCACTGATGCTTTAGGTGTTGAGGAAGCATAAACTGTATCGGCGCCGAATCATCCCATGAGCTCATGGAATGATTTGAGCACCGATACAGTTTATGCTGCTATATCTGACTGCAGATACTGCTATATCTGACTGCACGTACCAGAAACCCTTTGCCTCCAGCATGCTGAGAACCCGACTTCTTGCCTGTCTTCACAGATGGCTTGAAGTCTGACACATCAGTGGGATTGGTCATGGTCTGCTGTGATGTAATCATTGCAGACCAGATCCCATAGCAGCATTCCATCTTCACTGCAGAGTTGCAAGCTATCAGCCTCACCTTGGACCAAGTGGCAGCTAAGTGTCATCATCAATGTGTACTATATACAGATTCACTTAGCTCGCTACAGGCTTTGATATCAATGAAGCATGGGAATCACCCTGTTCTGTCCAAGATCTTCCAGCAGCTACATCATCTGGCAGCCATGGCCACCATTCTCTTCTGTTGGGTGCCCGGTCCTGTCAGGATCAGGGGCAATGACTTGGCAGATGCTGCTGCCAAGTCAGCCACGCCCCTATCCGACTCTTCACTACAGGTTCCATACATGGACTTCCGGTAGTGTTTTTCTATTGAGCTTCAGGCATAGGACAGAGATCTTGGTCTGAACTAGTAGGTAATAAACTGTTTGAAATCAAGCTCATTTTCAAACCATGGCAGTCTTGTTTTTGCAGGAATCACAAGGAGGAAGTTGTACTTGTTTAGTTCCACTTAGCTCATTCACTTATCACACATTCATTTCTTCTATGGGCAGACGACGAACCTAAGTATAAGTTTTGTGACATTATTTTAACTATCAAACATACTTTAATTGCATGTCTAGCTTTTACCTGTGAATGCCATTTTTATTTTGGCTCTTATCATTTACCATCTAAGCCCTTTCCACACTGACCCCTTTTATCTGTTGATGCAATTTAATCACCTGTATTTGACTTTTTATGGTTTACAAGATATTTTAACTGTTTGTGTCATTTCTGCTTTTCTAAATTTTACACTTGTTTATGATTTTAAATCTGGCCTATACACCCATTCTTGATTGCTGACATCCTCTTGTTGATCCTTTTTTTTTTACCTGATTTTTATACCTATTTTCATTTTACACTGTACGGTCCTTTACAATTTGTGTGTTGCTTTTGACTTTCGTTTGGGTTATGTCTTTTACCTCTATATTTACCTTAGTTTGGTGCAATATAGCCTCTACTGCTCTTGCACCATAAAACCCCAAACAAACAAACAGCCAGCCAGCCAATCCATGTGATTTCCTTTCTTTCCACATTTGAAAGATCATTTGGAAGGATGTCATTTCACATCAAATGAAAAGGCACAAAGTGCCATCACTGTGGTTATATCAACAGTGACAAGACTTTTATGCTGACTGAATGGATAAGTTTGTTACATGTTGTGACAAGTGTTTGAATATTTATGGTGATTATGTTGTAAAATAGTGTATTGGTTGATGTTTCACTTCATATGGTTATTTGTGTGCATTAATGATATTGTGTATGACATATTGACTTTGTAATCTTACTTTCTGATCCATCCACATATACCTGATGATTTGGATGTTCAGTAAAGTTTTGAAAAATGACAAAAGAAAGCATTGCACTACTGTGGCAGTTATTAAAGAATATTTTTTCACATTTGAGCATTGTTTTCTTCCTTCTTTTAAATGTTTCAATCTAAAGTTTCATTGGAAGTTTACTTTGAACTATTTCCATTCAACCTTTTCTTGATCTTTCAAAATTCTTTCAAAAATAACCTGTATAATGGGTTAATTGGGTTGGGTTGTTAGATCTCTGTGGCAAGCAGCTGCTTGAGGGGCTATTTATTTTATGTTTTACCTCTGAGCAGCACTTTTTTTCACACCATAGGCTAAGTGGCCAGGTTGCAAGAACCCTGAAGGCTCAGAAAATGATGTGGGAGGGGACCCACTGGACAGCTATTGGGAGACAGATGGTAGTCTCCCATCAAGGCCATCCAATGTGTTCTTTAGCGTATACAGGGTATGGCTCTCCTGCACACAGGGCCACAAGTTAATGTCCCATTCGATTTACAGTGGCCTTTCCAAGCTTATTGGTGTTGCAGGGAGTTTTGCAGAGAATAATCCACAACTGGGACTCGAACCTGAGAACTTTTGAATTTTGAACTGGGAACCTGGAATTTTACAGATGCTGCTGCCAGGTCAGCCACTTCCCTGTCTGGCTAGCCACTGCCAGTTTCATTCATGGGTTTATGGCAATGTTTTTCAATTAAGCTCTAGTCACAGTGGCAGCAGTCTTGGTTGGAACAGATTAATTATAATTAATTAATACCCCCTCAAGCAGCTGCTTGCCACAGTGGTCTGACAGGAGCCTGTCAGTTTATATGCCATAGTAGAAGATCTGAGAGGATGGCAGGCCCTCAGCAGAAAAACAACACAAACAGCCATGCCTTACCCGGGGCTCAAACCCAGGTCCCTTATATCAGTAGCCAAGCGCGCTAACCACTCGGCCATGGAACAACTAATTATTTCAGATAATACCTGTTGTCAAATCATTATAGTGTGGCTGAGGGGGTTAGCTCCATTTTTGTCATTTCTATGGCAACAGCTGCTTAAGGGGAAATTTATTTTTTGTTCTACCTTTTTTTTTTCAATATAGTGTTTTTTCACATTTTTAATCTGCAGCACTGTTCAATTGCAAGTTATTAACCCTTACCAGGCCCAGCTATTTTTTCACTCTGATCAGGTAAAAAAAATATATTAACTTTAGAACTTTTTTGCCAAATGACTGATGAAAGGAATTTTGACATGCTATATGCCAAATTAATCAGCATTTAATTCTGGATTTTCTGAAAATATAATATTTAGCAAAAAAGATGACAAATTTTATTTTAATAGGACTTTTTTAGAGTCATAGTAAAAAAAATGCATCTTGCAACACAAAATTTTATTTAAAAAACACTATTAGATGGAAATGATTATAATGCACATGAATAGAAAGGCTATTTATTTCTAAAAAACAAAAACAAAAAAAATTCTTGTTTAACAGTTTTGTAATTTTTTTCTCCATACCATACTTTGATAAAAGTCCAGGCTTGTTTGCAGAGTCCAATAAACAAGTCAAATTTAGAATATTTTTAATAAATAACTAATCAACAGAAATAAGTCATGTTAATATAAAAAGAATTTAATTTTAAATTTTATTGAAGTAAAAAATTTTAACATTATAGTACATATTATTAATTTTAATAACAATTTTTACAGTGGTACACCAAAAAAAGTTACATATTTCATAATTACTTCCAAAATCTTTCATTTTTAAAAATAGCAGTTTTTTGTTAATTATCAGGAGATTTTAGAAGCTTGAAGGAAAAATATGTTGATAATAGTTCAAACCAAACTTCTGAGCTTAAATCAGGTGATTCCTTCGATACAGAGTAACATTAAGAAACAAGTCGGCAATACCATATAGCACTTCTAAAATATGACAATCAGATAGCTTCATTGAATTATTTATAATGCAGTTTAATAAAATATGCATCAAATGCAAAAAGAAAATATTATTTTTCAAACTTGAATTATGATTTTTAAAAGACATATGTAAGATAATTTTCAAACAGCAAATTTTTTTTTAATCAAAGTTTCGTGTGATGTACAAAAAACGTCTATAGACATCCGTGACCTTGGAAGGCTAAATGCTAATAATAAAGAGGCTAAATACCTTGTAGTATTTTTTTATTTCTTGTAGTATTTATTATCAATTTTTTAGCTCTTGTTTCTTTTTTTTCCTCAGGTCCTATACTAGATTATTGTAACCAAAATATAAATGACTTCCATAGATTGATGATATCTGTCTTACTTCTTTGTGATACATTTATTAGGACATTTATCATGCATAAACATTTTCATGATTCAAGTTTGTACTTTCATCCATTATCAGTGTTAGAAAACACTTTTTTATATTTTATCCACTGAGTTTTTAATTTATGTTAAAGAATAAAATATGGAAAAAATGGTTGGGTTGGGGGAGTAAATAAACAAGAAAAGCATATTGCAGGCTCATTTATAAGGATTTTGAAAATTAAAAACGTCCTTTGGCTGTTTAAGAGTTAATATTATATTTCCCACCCACTGTTAAGCCTATCAGATATATTAGGGTAAATCAATAAATAAGGTGAATTTAAGTATAGTTTCAAAACAGTTTATTCCAGAAACATGAACATACACTATTTTTCAATGTAATCACTTCCCACTTCGACTCGTGTATTTCAGCAACTGACAAGCTTTCTAATTTCATCAGAGAACAAGGTTTTCGGTATAGAGTGTAGCCAATTATGCAACCCATTTTATGTGTAATGCATAATTGAAGCTGATAGTAGCTTGTCATGCAATCCAACATTTGTCATGCAATCCAGCATTAGCTATCCCATTTCTAATGTTCAGTTCAGTACATATTTCATCCTGTGATGTGTTGGTTCTCATGAATAAGTTCATTAACATTTTGAACTATATCAAATATTGCTACGTTGACCAGTCGAACAGGTTGATATTCATCTGATACACTTGTGTGATAGTTTTTGAACAGTTCACACAACTTATACATTTTTTAATGATAAATAAACATTCTCATATTATGCACACATTCTATGGTATATTTCATTTAGTTTGTTATCTGCTACATACACATCATAGATTTAATTCTGATAGTCAAAAGAATGACACTTCACTGTTCAACTACAGTGCAATCTGAAGTATGGAGGGGTGGTGGGTTGACATTTTGAAAACTGACTGTCAGGGATAATATTATCAGATATGGAAATTTCAAGGACTGTATATGTCCAGATATGGAGTAATTAGGGTATATAGTAAAGAGTACTCAAGTCTGTAAGAAATAAATTCACTTTGTTTATTGACTCACTCACGTGTAACTGTGACTATGTAATCTAACCTCTCCAGATAAAGAGTATGATGACTTACAAATGTATTAAAATCATTCGAGTTGTTGATGAGACTGGTAGTAGAGTACGTTTGGTTATAAACATAGAGAAAACTAAAGTGATGAAAATTGGTCAGGCACGCTGTGATTCAGTTAATATGAATGGTTGTAGTCTTGAGCAGGTGTCACAGTTTAATTAATTATCTTTGGCGCTATGTCTGTCTTTGGAGCTATGTCTATGTAATAGATACTGGTAATGTGCGGCATGAGATTAACAGATGAATAGGGATTGCTGCGAGGACTTTTAAGAATCTATGGAGAGTATGAAGAAATAGGCATATATACCTAAAGACTAAAATTAGACTGCATAATAGTTTGATTCTTTCTAGGGTTAGTTATGGTAATGAAACTTGGATGCTTTGTGAACAAGATAACAGGAAACTTGATGCTTTTGATTCTAGAAGCTTACACAGTATCTTGGGCATTAGGTGGTTCAACTTTGTAAGTAATGATGAGGTTAGGCAAAGTAGTCAGCAATCTCATTTGAGCAGCATATTGTGTAGAGAGAGACCCTGTTGGTTTGGCCATGTTGCCCATATGGATAATTATAGATTAGCAAATAGGGTTATGAACAGTGTTCCTAAAGGACTCAGAAAGAGGAGGAGACCTAGGATGCAGTGAGTAGACAGTGTCAAACAGGACCTTGTTAGAATTCGTGTGCAGTGGCCAGATGCAGCAGATATAGCTCAGGACAGATATGCTTGGAGAACTAAATTGCACTGTCTGGTTGGACCTCCATAGCCCATGACTGCTTGAGGGTGATGATGATGAATTTATATATATATTAATATTACATTATTAATTAATTAAAACTGAGTTTGAAGTGAAATTATTTCCTAACTTTTGATATTATTATTTCATTATGTTAAAATTTATTCTAGGAGAAAGAGAATTTTCTTCCAAGTTGTATGCCACCTGGTCAGAGTATACTGACTGAAAAATCAGGTTTTAATTTTGATACACATCCTCTCACATTTACAATAGAAGTAGATATAATGGCATTTGTATTGTTTGTGGCAGGCATGACAACTCGTATGTGGAGGCTAGAAGAACCAAATGGAATTGTGTAAGTGCACTGCTTTAATGTATTTTATGTTAGAGATGGGGAGGGGAATGATTTTCACATGTATGTACTAGTAGTTCACACTTGCATTTCATGATGTACTAGTTTCTATTTTTTGCTGCTAATTTGTATTGTTAATATTAATCTTTCAAGTGCACCAAATTTCGTAGGTTTAAGTTGTAATTGTGCAAGTACATTGGAAAATGTATTGAAATTATCAATAACATCATACACATTTCATTTGTCTCTTGTAAGAATGTTTGGAACATGTTTTCAATGGATAAATATATTTGTTAAGACTTTTTATTTTCTCCCTTCCTGTGGAAATCTGGAAATGCGATTTTCAGTTTTAAGTTATAAGAAAACTGGAGGATTACTTGTTTTTCTGGTCTATTATAAGGGCTTCATATGATAATTTTTTTTAACAAAGTTATAACTTAAATGAAAGAAAATTATTGGAAACATGCAAATTATCCTATTTTGTCTTGATACTAGATATGATTAAACATATTCAAGAATCTGTGTTCATTAACCAAAAAAATTAGCAATGTTGCTCTTTCAAAAATTCTTTAAAGATCTTCCCCCAAGAGAAATTTCTGTGGACATCACTGCCAATGTCACTCTTCCCTTTCAAATAACTAGAGCTGCACACAAGACATTCAGGCAGTGGTTTCACAGAAAAGATTTGATAGGTTGGCTACTATGTATTATTACTGCAACTTAATGTGTGCTACTCTGATGCAAATAGGCAGAAAAACTAAATAGGATGTTTTCATGAATTGACCAAACTTTAAATTTTAAAATTCAGTGTCCAAATCTATCCTTAGTACTTACTCAGTATGGAGGGCATATAAAACGTTCTTGATGCATTCATCAACATTCAAAGTTCCAAAAGATCTGTGCTATACACAGTCGTATCAGAATAATATGACCACTCACGGAATCACAGTGTACCTGCCCAGGCGCGTCACAGAATGCACATGACAAGGTCAACCACACGGAGATATAAGCGGCTGGCCAGGACAGATGAGCCATAGTGTGTAACGTGAGCACAATGGGCAGTGGTATTAATTTGACGGACATTCAAAAAGGAATGATCATCAGCTACCATGTCAAGGATGAAAGCATCTCAGAAACAGCAGACTTCACGGGCTTTTTGCAAGATGCTGTAGTAAGGGTGTACCAAGAATGGACTGCTGGCACACCAAGTACCTCCAGGCATCATAACTGTGGAGAACATCAGTCATCCCCAGAGGAGAACATCACCTCCATCAACTGGTAAATGGCAATCAACAACATAGTACAATCAACAACAGTGCAGCAATTGACCACTCAAATGAATGTTGGGGCACCCAGGTACATGTCCTTGATAACAGTAGAGTGAATCCTGTTAGGCATGGGTCTCCGGAGTCGACGCTGCGTCAAGGCGCCCATGTTAACCAAGGTCCATCAGCAATGATGCCTGCAGTTTGCACAAGACTACCGACATTGGACAGTGGAAGAGAAAAAAGGTTACCTTCGCTGACAAATTGAGATTTCTACTCCACAGAAGTGAAACACGGACAGTGTATGTTCTCGTGTGTCTGACACCGCACTTTTGTGGCATCAGACACACTAGAACCAACATCCGGATACACTTGTCAGTCAAGTACAGGCCGGTGGTGAGGCAGTGTGCATGTCTGGGGGATGTTACCCTGGTATGACCTGGGACCGCTGGTACCATTGGATGGATCCCTGAATGCCAATGGCTACCTGTCCATCCTCGCTGACCACATGCATCCCTTCATGTTGGTGGTGATAATGTCTACCAACAGACATTGTGCCCTGCCATGTCACTAAGGTGGTATGTGACTGATTCCAGAAACACAACAGCAATGTCTCCGTTCTCCATTATGAAAATGTTCCCCATCTTCCCAGTGAAATCGCTCGACCTCAATCGCATAGAACACTTGTGGGACCATTTGGATCGACAGGTTCGCTGTGTGGACCCACAACCACGTCATCTCTGGAACCTCCGTGCTCTGTTGGAGTCCGAATGGGCGCGTGTGCCTCTGGCAACCTTCCAGGGCCTCATTGCGTCCATGCCGTCTCGCCACTGTCATCTGGACCAAGGGTGGTTATTCCCATTATTAGGTAGGTGGTCATATTATTCTGATACAACTGTGTATAAGTACCCCACAAACTGACAGAACAGCAAAACCACTGGATGGGTACCACTGGATGGATCCCTGAATGCCAATGGCTACCTGTCCATCCTCACTGACCACATCCATCCCTTCATGTTGGACATTTACCCTGGTGGTGATAGTGCCTACCAACGGACATTGTGCCCTGCCATGTCACTAAGGTGGTGCGTGACTGATTTCAGGAACACAAGAGCAATGTCTCCGTTCTCCCTTATGAAAATGTTCCCCATCTTCCCAGTGAAATCGCCCGACCTCAATCGCATAGAACACTTGTGGGACCATTTGGATCGACAGGTTCGCTGTGTGGACCCACAACCACGTCATCTCTTGAACCTCCATGCTCTGCTGGAGTCCGAATGGGTGCATGTGCCTCTGGCAACCTTCCAGGGCCTCATTGCATCCATGCCATCTTGCCACTGTCATCTGGACCAAGGGTGGTTATTCCCATTATTAAGTAGGTGGTCATATTATTTTGATACGACTGTGTATAAGTACCCCACAAACTGACAGAACAGCAAAAAAGAGCTAGAGTCGAGTTGTGCAAGAAGATGCTGGCAATGTTTGAACCTAGTGGCCCCAAACAGTTTACATACATTGGCACAGGTGATGAGATGTGATTTTATTACTATACAACTCCCAAAATGATTGACCACAATATTTGGGTTGCAGAAGAAGAACCATGCCCCCAAATCCTCTGACAAGACTTTGGCTCAAGGAAGAGGATGTTCACAATTTCCAATAAACAATAGAAAGTTCCCTAAGTTTCCTAAGATCCCTAAGTTTGAAAATGACCTTTTTATGGAAAACTGTCACTGGCTTCACTCAAATATTTTTATACCCCAATTTAAAAATATTGGTTTAATATTTAACAAGATTGAATCTGGGACCCTTAACAGCAAAAGTTGTTACACTCATCCCAAATACTTTTCTTCAAAATTTATAGTTTTTTTATGGGGTGTTTGGGTTTTAGGAGAATAGTTGGTGAAATATGTATGGTGGGTTTTCATAGAATTCTAATGTATTAGGGGGTAAATAAATGTTTGGCAAAAGAATGTTCAAAGTATTTGCATGTGGCAGTGAACATGGTGGTTGTAATGAGCATGTGTATCTGATTAGAGTAGTTTGAGATGACAAATTAAGTGCTGATTATTAGTTATGTATAAATATTAGTGTATTATAGTGATATATTAATTTTTTAGATATTTATTACTTTTTTAGCATTATTAATATGATTTATTAGGAGTATTTGAAAGCATTTGGTGATTTTTTTCTTATATGGAATTTTGTGTGTTGTAGAATTATCAATGTAAAATGATAAAAAATGGCATTTTTATCATCAATGTTATCAAAGGAGTGGCACTCAGAGTAAAACAACCCAACCAAATTGATGTAGGAAGCCCCTCATTGGTGGTTTATTTCACCATGATGGAGGCAAGAAAATTAAAAAGTAATTCATGGAAGGTTTTTTTTTTGGAAATGTTAAGTGTTTTTTAATAAACGGAGGGTGGTCTATAGTGTTTTTGATAACTTAATTTAGTGTGCTTAGATTGTTTTTATTAATATTTATGGTTATGAATATTAATAGTAATACAATTAAAAAAGATATTCTTGCTCAGAAAATAATTAAAATAACTGAAAGTTCTCTGTCGCTGAGCAATAAAATTTAGAATATTATCCCTCACTAATTGCATATTAAAAAGTTTTTAGGAGCAGACTCGAAAGCTTTTCGCACCAAGGACAGCATTCTGTCTTAAGTAAAGGACACTATATGATGATGTTAGGGCTGTTAAGAATATCATTCCACATGTTGTGAAGAGTGATTCCAGTGTATCAGTTGCAGGTGGAGATGGATGAGGTCATTATATCAGTAGCCTCATGGATGATGATTCCATAGTTAGTCGACGCACATACTAGCATTTACCGCTGACTCAGCCCCCCCCCCCCTCGATTGCAGATTGGGATGCATGAGATCATTATTTTACAGATGATGCTTTGCAGGTGATGGTTTTGTAGTAAGTGTATGCATGTACTAACAGTGAGGTGTGCTCCCATTCTATGATAGCTGTGTGTGATATTGCCAGGTCAGTGGAAGTAGTTATTAGTTTGTTTTGGCTGACGAAGTATTAGTTTGTTTTGGTTTGATCTGGCTAATGCTCTGCGAACTTCTCTTGTAGCGTACGTACAGTTTTTCTGATATAATAAACAGTGGACTTATCTGGAAAATTTGATCTCCTCATTTGCCGCATAACTCTGTTGTTATTTAATCGAAAAAACCATATGTTCTTTACAAGAGAGGTTCACATAGCATCAACCAGATGTCAGCCAAAACAAACTAATGACTGTTGCTACTGAGCTGGCAGTACAACACACAGCTACCATAGACTGAAGGTACACCACACTGCTAGCACATGCATACACCTACTACAGAACTGTCATCCGCAAAGCTATTGAAATAATGATCTCATGCACCCCACCTGCTGCAACCAGGGGGGGGGGGATGCTGAGTTGGTAGTGGTCCAGGCTTTAATCTGCATTTCCCAGATTTGAGTCCCCACTGGTCCAGCTTTGAGATTTATCTCTACAAAACTCCCTGCCCTTCTCATGGTTAATAGGGGACACTGATACCGATGGGCTTGGAAAGGCTGCCATCTGTTGGATGGGATATTAAGCCATGGGTCCGTGTGTGGGAGAGCCATACCCTCTGCATGTTAAAGAACATGCTGGATGGCCTTGATGGTATGCTACCATCTGCCTCCTAGCAGCTGTCCAGAGGGTCCCCTCAGGAACCTTGTGATCTGGCCATTGAGCCCATTGGTGGTTTATTTCACCACGATCTTACAACACCTTGAACTTGAACCTTAAACCATGCAATTGAGACATTGGAATCACCCTTCATCACTTGTAGAAAGAAGTTCTTAACAGCTCTCTAACATCACCATATAGTGTCACTTCACTGAAGACGGAGCGCTGTTCTTCCTCTGAAAAGCTTTTGAGTTTACTCCTAAAAACTTATTAATATGCAAATAATTTCAAGGATAAAGCTTCTAAATTTTATTACTCAGTGACAGAGAACTTTTATTTTAATCAATAGTGATAATTTTAATATATTTAGTCATTGAATATTTGTTTTCAATTTTCTTGTTTATTATTATTTCTGATTAAGAATTTCAATATGAATTTTTAATTACCAAAAATGTTGGGTAAATATGTTAATTGGTGTAAGAATCTAATTAGCATTGTGATAAATATTGCATGTTGGAATGATGGTGGGTATATATTTTTTTTATTGTCTCCGATAAGATTATTTAGTTCTGGGGCTTGTTTAAAAATTTGGATTGGCAGTGCATTGTTTCCGATTGTGTTTTGAGATATGATATTATTTGAGATTAATTCTGGTGTTTTATTTAGGTTAACTTTTGTTAATTTGGTATGTGTGAGATGTATGAGGAATTAATTTTTTGTGAACGTATTTATAGATTGTTTCAAATATTGCAAAAAAGAGATGGTGGTAATGTGGAGAATTGGAACAATTAGTAGTGTATTATGTGGGAAAGCACTTGTGTTTCATTAACATGGTTTGCATGTTTATGGGAATTTTATTTTTTAGGAATTAATGTGAGGGATTTTTTTTTTTTTCTGGGGGTGGGGGGCAGAGGATTCTAGTTATTCTGAAGGCCAAAATTGGTGCAACACACTATTAAATGGGTGTACCTAATAAACTGGCATCTCAGTGTATGTTGAAACTTTTAAGAAATCTAATGGTCCATACAAATTTGTTGTAATGATATTTTATGCCAGTTACAAATGCAAACAAATACACAGTCATATCAGAATAATATGACCACCTACCTAATAATGGGAATAACCACCCTTGGCCCAGATGACAGCAGCGAGATGGCGTGGCATAGACCCAATGAAGCCGTAGAAGGTTGCCAGAGGCACACGTGCCCATTCAGACCAGCAGAGCACAGAGGTTCCAGAGATGACGTGCTTGTGGGTCTGCACAGCGAACCTGTCGTTCCAAATGGTTCCATAAATGCTCTATGGGATTGAGGTGATTTTGCTGGCCAAGGGAGAACAGAGACATCACTGTCGTGTTCCTGGAACCAGTCACACACCACCTTAGCAACATTGCAGGAGGGCACATTGTCCTGTTGGTAGACACCATCACCACCAGGGTAAACATCCAACATGAAGGGATGCATGTTGTCAGCGAGGATGGACAGATAGCCATTGGCATTCAGGAACCCATCCAGTGGTACCAGTGGTCCCAGGTCATATCAGGAAAACATCCTCCAGACATGCACACTGACACAGCCGGGCTTTGCTTAACCGACAAGCGTGTCCAGGTGTTGGTTCTCGTGTGTCTGACACCACACTTCTGTGGCATCAGACACATGAGAACACACACTGTCTGTGTCTCACTTCTGTGGAGTAGAAACTTCGATTCGTCAGAGAAGGCAACCTTTTTCCACTCTTCCACCATCCAATGATGGTAGTCCCATACGAACTGCAGGCATCGTTGCTGATGGACCTTGATTAACATGGGTACCTTTACGTATGGCACCGGAGACCCATACGTAACAGGGTTCACTCTACTGCTATTGGGGACACATACCTGGGTGCCCCAGTGTTCATTTGAGTGGTGAATTGCTGCACTGTTGCCCATTGATTGCTCTTTACCAGTTCAACGGAGGCGACGTTCTCCTCTGGGGTCAATGGCCTTTGGGGCTCCACAGTTATCATGTCTGGAGGTACTCAGTGTGCCAGCAGTTCATTCTTGGTACACCCTTACTGCAGCACCTCACAAACAGCCCGCAAAGTCTGCTGTTTCTGAGATGCTTCCACCCTTGGCGTGGTAGCCAATGATCATTCCTTTTTGAATGTCCGTCAAATCAGTAACTCTGCCCATTGTGCTCACATTATGCACTATGGCTCATCTGTCCTGGCCGGCCGCTTATATCTCCGTGTGGTCGACCTTGTCATGTGCACTCTGTGATGTGCCTGGGTAGGTACACTGTGATTCCATGGATGGTCATATTATTCTGATACGACTGTGTATATGGTTTATCTGTTCATGACAATGTCAGGTTTTATATAGCAGTAATATGATGTGCAGTTGTTTTTTTATATATAATTTGTGTAGCTTTAAGCATGTCATTCATTATTCTTGGTTGAAAGTAACTAGCTTTTGTCAACAACTTTTTAGTATTATTGTGGAAATAATTGTTAAGAATGAAGCATATGTATATTGACAGAATAATTATATTTCTTACAGGTTTGATGAATTACATTATGGTAAATTTGCGAGCCTTTACATGAAACAGACATTTTTTTTCGATTCTCATCCACCATTGGGTAAACAGTTGATTGCATTAGCGGGTAAGTGTGTTTTTTTAAAATAAGAAAGTTTTTACGTGTTTTTGATGTTACATTTTCTTTTGGTATTTTTCTGTAGTTTTACTGAGGAGCATAATTGAATATCAATCAGATTGCAGGGTGACTTAATAATGTTGCTTTTGCCACAAAAAATGATTTTTTATGAAACTAAAAAAACAATTTGTTTCCGATTAGCAAAGAAAAGATTTAACATTGATATCACTCATATCTATCATTACTGCTGGAATAGTTTAGTGAGAATTTGGATTATGCTCATTTGAGGCCTTAAATCGCAGTTTTATGTTGTTTGCAATATTAATTTTCTCTTGTTTGTTTTCTTTATTTTAGAATATATTATAAAGTGTATATATTAGATAGATGTATGTAGAATATATTATAAAGTGTATATGTTAGATAGATGTATGTAGAATATATTATAAATGTATATATTAGATAGCCGTCCCGTGGTCGAGTGGTTAGCGCTCTTGGCTACTGATCTACGGGACCTGGGTTCGAGCCCCGGGTAAGGCATGGATGTTCGTGTTGTTTTCTGCTGAGGTCCTGCCATCCTCTCAGATTTTCTACTGTGGCATATAAACTGACAGGCTCCTGTCAGACCTCTGTGGCAAGCAGCTGCTTGAGGGGGTATAATAATAATAAAAAAAATATATATTAGATAGATGTATGTAGAATATATTATATAGATATAACTTTGTGCTGTTATGTATTAAATCAGGAGCAGTTAATCTTATCCAGACTTCTTCATTATATTTATGTATTGTAATCCCTCTGTATTCGTGAGGGTTACATTCTTGGAAAGTAACATAATACTGAACTTAATAACTTATGATGAAAATAGGGTTGGTTTCTGGCTACCAAGATCATTGCTTTTCTCCCAATATTTTTTGTGTTAAAATGATATGTTTATGACACTATTTTAATATTTAATTGCATTATGGTTTTGTAACACAAATTACTAAATTAGCATAAAAAATCTTTTATCTATACTGTAATTCAAGTTTAAATAGTCAAGATAAAGACCTCAACTAACAGAATAATAGTAGAATATTTTTATCTATACTGTAATTCAAGTTTGGATAGCCAAGATAAAGACCACAACTAAAAACAATTTATTACATTGCATTTCTCCAACTCTACCTCCACCATAGGTCATCTACAATGTTTTCTTCTTCAACAATTTCCATTTCCTTCTCAGGTTTTGTCCTTTTCTCTTTAACTCTGTCTAAACTTGTATAGGGTTGAAAACTATACCTGAACTTGTAGAAGGTTAATAATAATAATTTATTTGTTTTTTTTATATTATATTATAATATATATTATAATATAATAATAATTAATTTTTTTTATATAAATATCATTACAGAATGGTAGTAATATAAAACGGAAGAGTGAAAACATTTCAAAAACATTACACTTTTTGTAATAGAGATAGTATTGTAAATAAATATTTAGTAAGATTTTACACAGAATGCAGTATTGCCAATATGTTTGAATAACTCAGTCAATGTTAGCTGTTTACCTGCCTTCTATTGTCCTTTAAATGTGAAGCATAAGGGAGGGTCAACTTCAACAGCTCTCAAATTTCAAGCTTCGATCTGAAGTAGATGGTTAAAAATGATCTAGCCTGCCTCAACCATAACAGGGAATAAACAAATTTCAACTCATGAATACTGAATAAATGGTTACAAATATTTTAGTGCAAATAAGCAAATTTTCACATACTGAGTTTGTAAATATGGTGGTGAGGTTACTGTATATATATAGAGTAACCCTACCACTACATTCATTTTACTGTATATATATTTATATGCTGAGGGCCTGCCATCCTCACAGACCTTCTACTATGGCATATAAACTGACAGGCTCCTGTCAGACCTCTGTGGCAAGCCGCTGCTTGAGGGGGTATTTATTTTTATTTATTTTATATATTTATATACAGGTAAATCCCATTATAATGCAGTGCATGGGGTCCAAAGAATCGCATCACAATATAAGCAGGATCTCATTATCAAAAATTCAAGCCATTTTTCGTCATTTAAGCTTTGTACATTGGCCAACTATATCAACTTGTCTTTGCCATTTTTTTTTTGCATGCTATAAATTGCAATAGAAGGATTCATGGAAAATTGCAAAATAAAGTAAACAATATTATTACATGGAAAATCAAATTAATTAATATGATTGATATATTGCATTGTTTCAATCATGTCTTTTAAGCACTTTAATTTTTGTGTGCGATAAAGCATTTAAAACCAGTAATAAAGTTTGTAGGATAAATACACACATTACCATTATTAGCCAATTGTGTATGAGTGCCTTCAGTAACAAAACAGCTTGTCAATTTGTTCATTTGAAATACAAATCAAACAGTTGTTGCCAACAAAAGGTTACAAGTGAATGAATCAACTGCTGGTATTCTTTTGGATATTAAACAATAACAATTATATTATCACAGATTCATTCTACAAGGAAAATATCGCCCATGTGTGCACAAAACTACACAAGGAATCCAATATGTAATTCTTGAATGAAAAATTATGTTTCATATGACAAAAAAAAAAGACGGGAGCCACACTTGCATCATGTTATAAGCGGAATCTTGTTCTATCGGATCACATTTTAACGGGATTTACCTGTATATTTAAAATGATGGAAATAACCTGAAGCTCTATCAGGCTTATTGTGGTTTCTCCTAAAATATACAAACACAGGTCTTGACAGCTGCAGCGTCACTGCAAGGCAATGCAATACCACTGAGGCAGTGTAGTGGTATTTTTTTAAGTTGTTTGATTATTAACTTTTAAAGTGCTGAATTTTTAACAGTGAATGGTACCTGTTGGCCAAATTAATTTTGAAGTGTTTTCAACAGAAAAAAAATTTTGGAACCTTATCATGGCCGAGTGGTTAGCGCACTTGGCTACTGATCTAAGGAACCTGGGTTCGAGTCCCGGGTAAGGCATGGCTCTTTGTGTCATTTTTCTGCTGAGGGGCTGCCATCCTCTCAGACCTTCTACTATGGCATATAAACTGACAGGCTCCTGTCAGACCTCTGTGGCAAGCAGCTGCTTGAGGGGGTATTTATTTTTTTTATTATCATGAAGTATCTACTGAACAGAAAGATACCGTATTAATATACCAAAGGAAATAGAATTTAATTCTAAACAGTGATATCTTAAGGGTTGTAGTGATGCATTGGCCTGGTCGACCAAGGCTAGAGGTGGCCCATATTGGTTGATAATAACAAGTCATAGTATTAATGAGAGCAAAACTTGAGCTGTGACTTCTATGTAAATAGAAATAGGGAAGAGGAGGGGGACCCTTGATGGAATCACTCAGGTTTCAGACATCCTTAATCTATCCCTGATTCTTAATAAGAATATAATAAAATATTTAATTGCAACTAGAAGTACATCAGTTGAAAAGTGTTTTTTAGAATAGTGAAGTAAAACAAGCTTTCTTCCATTTGGATCATCTGATTCAAATTGATATTAATTGTAATGATTATTGAACAATTCACTCTATTGATGTGCTTTTCGAAAAGTGAAAGTGATATACTTCTGTAAGTTTTAAATTATGATGTAAAATTTACTTAATTCCTAAAATATAAAATTCAACATGTGGAGTGGTTGGGAGGGTGTAGGGTTTACAATCCACAACTCGGTAAAAATGTCTCATGCATTTTAAGTAAGATTTGGAATCTTGTTTAATTTTAAGTATGGAAATTATTTGTTAATATATCATTAAATATGCACTTTGTCATTGTTTCTTTTTTTTCTGTTTCTACCTCTTTTACCTTTAAGATATTAGTCTAGAGCAGGGGTTCTTAATGTGAAGTATGTGGTAAAATTTTTTTGGGTACGCCGTGAGAGCTCAAAGGTCGCTTGATCTAGTAACAAAGTTGCTAAGTTGGCATTATTGTGCTATAACTATAGTTTTATCTATCTATAAGGAATATGCCAGTTACATAAACATTTCCAGGTGGTATGTGAAGCATAAAAGGTTGAGAACCACTGGTCTAGAGAAATAAATTTCATAAGTATAAACTGCTTACTAAAACTAATGTAATTTTAACTTATTAATTAGTATGCTGTAGAGTATGCAATAGAATTGATAATTAATTGAGGTAGGGGCCTGGGTTCAAGCTCTGCATAAGTTATGGACATTTCTTGTGTTGTCTCTCTGCTGAGGTCTTGCCTTCCTCACAGACCACTGTGGCATATTATACTGACAGGCTTCTGTCAGATCTCCGTATTAAGCAACTGCTTGAGGAGTAATTTAGTTTCTTTTAATGAAACTGTGAAATAATATTTATCAAAATATTGATATTAGTATGACACATATGAGAAACTTAATGCCATTGATGGATGAATAGTGATTGAGGCAGTGTCAAGGGTTGGTTCTGTCAGTGCATCAGGTGATTTGTGATTGCAATCTCAGATCATTGTGATTGCAATCTTACTTTGATTCACATAAATGATATATTAATCAGGTTCTGTTCAGTAGGTTCAGTTGTGCTTGTGTTGAGATTTTCTTCTCTAATTTGCACTCTATTCTCAGTGTGAAAAGGGGACACCGAGGAGTTTGGAAAAGCCACCATCCATTAGGTGGGATGTTAAGTCCTGTCCTTCTGTGTGAAAGGATCATAGTAATTAAAGAATACCTTAATGGCCTTTACATTTAACAACTGCCCAAATGATTCCCTTCTCTGAGTCTTTGGGAACTGACCATTTAATACTAAAAAAATGGCCACTTTGAGGTAAAACAGTCAAAATGACTGAGAAACATGCCAATTAGATATGCATAGTGCATGTTAAGACTGCTAATATAAAGATCATGCAAATTACATGATGAAATCTTATAGCTGTTTTGAAATAGTGGCAATCTGTAAGTATATCTACCAAATATTGTAGAGAGTTTGTCTCTCTGTCTGTTTTATCAAGAATTTCTCTTAAACAGTAAGAGCTAGAATCACCCTCAGTATGCAGCTTTCTCTTATAATGGTACAATGTAAGAATTTGGTGCTCCATTTCTAGTTTTCTTCCTCCCCCCAAATAAAAAAGAAAATGTTCAAATTATTACTGAACATAATTAAAATATAATAGCTGCTATTTCCTCCTAATAGTGCATATTAATGTAACACTTAGGCTGTTATCATACAGACTCATTAGTGATGTCTGTATTCTTTTTATCATTGACTTCTTTTTATCATTGACTTTGGATATAAAATGCTAATAATTCTATTACTTTTTTTAGTTCTTATTACTATTTACCAAATTAAGAATCATTGTGCACTGATAGAAATATTAGTGCATAACACTTTCTCAAGGTTTCTAATTGAGTTTAAAAGTGTGATACCATCCAATATTACCACATATTAACAATATTACCACATATTAACCAACTTATTACCACAATCCAATATTACCACAATCCAATCCAACTTAACAATATTACCACAATCCAATATTACCACATATTAACTGTTGAAAAGATTGCTATCATTTTATCAGTTTTGAATCACCCATAACTTCCCAAATACTAGCCTGCTGTGTTCCAAATCTGAAGTATGGTTTTGTCTAAACCACCTTGCATTAAAAATTAGCCCTACCAATAATAGAACCACTTTCATTTTTGTATTTCTATATTCAACTATCAGGTCACATCTGATTGAATTTCTGGATTGTGGTGACACCATCAATGTGCAACAATATTACAAAACTATGGGTATTTAAATAATAAAGTCAAAACACCTGGAACTTCTGTGTGAAATGATTGTTTTGTTGCATGACAATGTTTTAATACTACCCAATAACAATAATGGCATTGAACAGGTATGATTGGGAATGCCTAGAACTCCTCCTTATAGTCCTGGCATTTCTCATTAGATTTTCATATTTTTGGACTTCTAAAAATTGCCGTGAAAAAAAGTTGGACAAAGAGGTGCAATGGTTTGCTACAGACTTCCTCATGCAACACCCAATTTCACTCTAGAAAAGAGGGTATCATGTTGCAGCAAATGCTTCAATAAGCATGGAAAATTTGAACAAATCACTATATGATATATACTTTATTTCTGACTTGTCCACTTCTCATTTGAATAGCCCATGTAGACAAATAACAACTGTAATTTTTTTTTTTGTAGGTTATATTGCTTATGCTAGAGTCAAGTGCCCCAGAGATAATTTTTGGCTGTGTTGCTTACATATCAATTGACTTGTTTTTCATACATCTTATGGTATTTATGGTACTAAAACAGGCCTAGTGGAGTGTTTAATCTTTTAACATAACAACCCAAAACAGCTGGTAGAAGGGTAGTGAAGAGAAGGGAATAGTATTACTTGGAAAACTACATTTCAAATTTTGGCCATTAGGGCTATTATGGTAGTTAAAGGACTTGAATTTCAAGGGACATTTGCTAGAATATAATTCAATTCTGATTGATTATATTAATTCGAATAAAAATATTGCAACATTTTCAATAGAAAAAATTTTATTGCAAAAAAAAACAACAACAACAACTAGAAACTGATTGAGTTAGGGACTTGATTAATGCTGAATAAATCTATCAATAAAAAATTGAGTAAATGATGAGTTTATAAAAAAATTGGTACATTTGACAACACAGAACAAGTGCTAGAAATGCAGCACTGTTCTTCTGAATTAAGAATGGTTGGCCATCCTATGTTATATATCAAAAGAAGAGTATTGCTATTAAAACAGATTTACCTGAACTTTACAGTTATGTTTTCACATAACCTTTTTTTTTCCTCCATAGCAATTTTTGAAGCAAGGGGTGGCTCAGTCAGTAGTGCATGAGGCTTGTAATCTGCAGTTCCCAGGTTCAAGTCCCTCTTGGGCTAGCATTGAAATTTATCTCTTTGAAAATTCCCTCCTTGCCCTTGGTCGGTAGGAGACAATAATGGGCTTGGAAAAGTTGCAGTCCTTTGGATGGGACATTAAGTCATGGCCCTGTGTGCAGGAGAGCCGTACCCTGTGCACGTTAAAGAACATGCTGGATGGCCTTGACAGGAGGCTACCATCTGTCTCCTAACAGCTGTCCATTGAGTCCTCTCCTTCCAACCTTCTCTGAGTCCTCAGGGTCTTTGTGATTGGCCATTTAGCCTATTATGTACAAAAAGTATCACTCAAAGGTAAAGCAACCCAACCTTCAAAAAAGGTTTGGGAATGCACAATATATTTCTTCCCATCTAAATCCAGCCCTGATTAGTGGCGAGTCTTAATATATACAAGTTTGCACATATACAGTCACATTGTCTTCTTGGACTATTATTTGTAATTTGCATATTATCCATTTGGCAATTTGTAAGGTTTTTGTTGTCTGTTTATTTTTTATTGGTCTACTTTTTTATTACAATCTATTTGTTTATTTATGTAGATAATATTTGTTTTACTATCGCAAGCTGCTTTATTATGGCTTATGCACAATGATCTGATATACTTTTATGAAAAAGATGGAGAGTAAACTTTTATAAACAGAAATGAGATGTAGTTTTATTAAATAGCTTTAGTGCTTTCATAGTTCACTTTATTCATCTGTAACCTGTTTTCCCAGTGTAACATATCTTTTTAATACTGGTTTATCATTACAAAACTTTGAGTTTCATTTAAATGATTATTGATAAGAAGTCGTAAAGAAAAACTATCCAGAACATATGCATATATTTTTGGTGCATTAAACTGATATTTGCACCCTTTTTAAACTAATGTGGTTAATTTATACTCTACATTTGATTTAATATCTCTGATTTATTAATGAAGTGTAATTTTGTTTTCAGGGTATTTAGCAGGTTTTGATGGTAATGCGCAGTTTGATAGAATAGGGGGAGGTAAGGATTTCAATATTAAAATGAAATTATTAATACTTTGAATTTGTTTTCTGCTTAATACATATTTAAATTTCATTGCAAAAAGTAGATATAGTCACACCTACTTTCTTTTCAAATCTTACTGTATGTTTCCCACAGTAATTTTTTATTTGCATGTAAATTGCTCTAGAAAATATCTCCAACAGATGTACCAAAATCTTATATTGTTATGCATTCTCTACTGAAGTCTTCTTTTGTATTTTCATTTCATAACAGTAATATCAGTAATTTGTTGCAAAGTATTAGAACAGATAGCCACATAGCCAGGCAGATGATTTTTGACTCCTTTCCCCCACCCCAAATTCTAAAATAAAAAATAGAAGATTAAGATTTAAGAAATAAAAATTTGCATATATTTAGTCGTTTTTGAGCAATTTTCTGCTTAATTATAGGCTTTCCCAATAGCAAACAAGAAATATTGCATTTATATCAAGTATTTTCCTTTCATCACCATTCTATTTTAATTTTTTGGCCCCCTCTTGAAAATTTGCCTGGGCTACCATAAAAATTTTCTGGAATATATTTTTTGCCTTCATGCATAAGATTTGAGTATACAACAGTATAATCTAAGTTAGTCCTTACGTTTGTAAACTGGCAAGTTGAAACAAGTAGCCAAGTTAAAGGATTGATCACATATAAAAGCTTAAAATAGGCTTTTGGTAGTTCCATAAAAAAAGGAGTCGTGTGCAGATGACTAATTTCACTTGTTCCACTGCTATTGCATTGTGATCTTAAGGTATGTATTTTGTGTTGGAATTCAATTAGGATGATTTTATCTAAAGTTCTATTTTTTTATATTTAGTATTTGAGAAATCCTATTTACACACAAAAAGAAATAGTAAAGAAATATAATTTATATACCTATACAGTATGGCCTAAGTGATGCAGAAAATTAATAACAACCAGGAAGCTAAAGATGACTTTCCAAAACTCAGACACTTTGGGTTAAAACTTGAGAGATAACATCTCCACATAAAGCTGGAGAATTTATAACAAACCTCAGAGATGGCATACTCAGACCCAGAGACTTTCGGTCAAACTTGAATAAATGGTTACTTTTGGGTAATAGCAGTAAGTCCAATCCAATTCAAATCCACAAATGAAAATTCTTATATTAGCAGTTAAGAACTAGGTTCATGCAGACTAGAAGACAGGCTGTTATACAGTCACAGCCCATTGATGAGTGAATTGTCTTCAGCATCACAGCAAAGCTCGCCTGATAACAATAGCATTCCTTTCTTCAGAATGCTTCTTTTTCTCTCAAAATAAATCTCGGACTCTTTTTTTGAGTACTTCCCTTTTCTTTCTGATTGGTCACAGAGCAGTTAGCTGCATTTGCAAATATTGGGGTCAATAGTGGTTCCCAAACATATACAACCAATGTGGTGACAGAATTCTGGGCTTATTTTCTACATAGGACCAAGAGTCTTTATGTTCAGTGATATCCAGAAGGTCAGTAAATGTCACATAAATTGAACTTCAAAGCCCACTTCCATCCTCATGTCACAAAGTTAGAGTTATATCTCTGCAGTAGATTTAGCTTTGATGGAGTGGAAGAAGATTCACCAGAGTGTCATAAGAACTTCACATGCATGTTTGCAGACACAGTTGACACATATGGACACTTGGGGTGCTCATGACTTGCCAGCATCACTTATGTCCTCTACAGTGATGAGTTTCCAAGAGCAAGCACAACTATATGTGCAGCCCAGTGTCCAAATCATTTTGTGTTCCTCTTGGAGGATACAAAGATACTTCACTGGTGCCCTTTAGAGTTCCTCTCCCAGGGAATGGGAATTCAGATTCACCAAAGATGCTTCTTTTTATCATTGACTTTGGATATAAAATGCTAATAATTCTATTACTTTTTTTTAGTTCTTATTACTATTTACCAAATTAAGAATCATTGTGCACTGATAGAAATATTAGTGCATAACACTTTCTCAAGGTTTCTAATTGAGTTTAAAAGTGTGATACCATCCAATAGCATGTCTGGAGCAACTCCTTCTCCCTTAGTCTGAGCTTAATCCAGAATGCATTTTTTTCCATGAAGCCAATATATAAAGAAATTAATTTGTCTTAGTATTACTAAGGAAAAGATGGACACAGTAGTGTTTTTGATGATGCTACAGATGCTATTTGATTTAAATGGTATGTCACTTTCCATTTTGTTTTTGCAATGTCAGGGCAACAGTTGTACCAAATACTTTCCGTACTAATTAGCCATGTAAAGCTATCAGTTCTTCAAGACAAAGCTTCTGGTTTCATCTTAATAGTAAGAAGTAAGAAATCATCTAAGGTATATTGCCTCTTGTACAATATCCCGATTACACCTATTCTATTTTCTGATACCTTAAATTGTCCTTTACAAGATGGATGATTTAAGCATGTTTTTTTTTTATCTGGAAAACTGGGGCTAAAACAGTTTTGAGCAATGCCCTTAACTGTGCATGTTGATATAGTCCTTGGCAGAATTCCAACAGAAGCACATGTCATTATATATAATGTTGCAGAGTTGCTGTCATTTCTAACAGATTGGTTATCCTATAATTTCCCATATATTTGACCAATCAGTTTCAAATTTCATACACTGTTTTTTTCTTATGCCATCCTGTGTTACATTAAAATTTAAAGTTATTATCTATAATACAACTGTGAATCAGTTATTTTTATAGTTTATGGTTTTAGATTTCACTTTAACATTTTATGCTCTCTTTTTTTGACATATTTGTTACATGGAATGTATGACATCAAAAAATTTTGCTTGTGAAATAGTGCATCACATTTTATTCATTATCATTGGTCTCAGATCTGCTGTTTCAACAACTTAATGATGGACTCCATCAATTTTCTTTTTAAGAGAAATGTCACCAACTAAAAACTTAAATTCCGAATCCAATTCGATGTAGGAGGGGAAAGGATTAACACTTTTTCATCCCCATCTCCCTTTCCGTAATTTTCCAAATTTCTCATGAAGTTCCTCTTTTCCATCTTTGTGTTTTGTTAAAAATTCACACCTCTACCTGTTATAGAACACGAGTATTCAAGTTTAAAATTACTTTGATCTCTTTTCCACTTTGTTAGTATATGCGAGAGAACATTGAATTTCAACAGGAAATCTTTTGTATTAAAATTTGTAATTTTATCTTTAAGAGAACTCTCTTTGGAAACCTGGAACCACTTTTTATAATATTCATTTTAGTTTGCTATTTTGAATTTTCAGTTTTTGATGGGCTGTAATATAAAATGATAACACAGGATGACTTACAGGATGATGAATGCAACATGACAGCTAATTATATTTTTTGAAGTTTAAGTTCTCTTCAATTAATGATAAACTGAAATTCGAACAAACTAACATTTTGTTGTTATGATGTCTCCATTTCATACTAGTTGAGCATACTGCATTCTTTCATCATTTGATCCTTGGATTGTGTCTTAAAGAGTAACTCTAAAGAACAAATTGAAAAATCAGGGACAAGTTATATTATCTATTAAAATTTTCTTATACTAATAATTCTGTAAAGTTTTTGAATAGTGCTAAAAGAAATATTTATATATCTATTAGATCTGAAAGAGGAGAAATATGCCATTTTTGAATATAATAACTCCAAAAGTTTTTAATCAGCAAACTCTCATCATAATTAAGGTATGATTAAAATATTGCCTTCACTGCTATGCAAACTGAAATTCCTTGTGCACTACTTGAAAGCACTACTTTCTGTGAAAGAGAAATTTCACTGGCTAAAAATGTTCCCCAGTTGGGAGTAACACATCTACCATTAGCTTAACAACAGAAAATTGGTTTTTGGCAGCATTTAAAGTGATTTTTAATTAATTCCCCCAGAATACTGAGAAATACTCGATTTTTTTTTTAGTTTTAATTAAACTATCATTATTCACATCTCATATTGTAATGCCACCAGTCTCCTACACCCACTTTTTTTAGCTTAACAACAGAAAATTGGTTTTTGGCAGCATTTAAAGTGATTTTTAATTAATTCCCCCAGAATACTGAGAAATACTCGATTTTTTTTTTAGTTTTAATTAAACTATCATTATTCACATCTCATATTGTAATGCCACCAGTCTCCTACACCCACTTTTTTTAAGACTTAATTAAATTCTGTAAAGTTTAAAAAGTGAATTGCAATTTGGTCATCATTAAACATCTGTTGTGTACACATAATGGAAATTTCAATAAGATTTTAATTTCTAAATGTAAACATGCAGTCAAGTTGAAATTAACTATTCCAAGATATTACAAAAATGTGCCACATGGGGTGTTTTCCACTTTGATGTGACTAATAGCAAGTTAAAATCACATATAGCTAACACTTCTAAGTACATAATACTGATCTTACTGCATTTACAACTATGTCAGCATTATTTATTAAAATGTGTGCATCTGTTTGCAAAGATAAACATATTTTGTGTTACATCACTTAGATCTTATCCTTTTGCATGTGAGAGCACCACAGTGGCACCATCTTGATTTTATTGTAAAATTCGTGGGCACCATAGCTGGCACACTATGGTCAGCCTAGCTCTAACCTCCATAGCAGATGGTTGTGTGTTGTATCTGTGTTACGTATTATTATTTGTGATCTTAATTTTTACCCATAAACATGACAGATAAAATAAATACCAGTGATAGAAGTTATAGCGTGATTGATAGCAGTGATGATGAACTTGTTTCCAACAATTGTGATGAAAGCGGAGAACACATTAAAAAAATTATAAGCCGTAGTTTTTTGTATATGTATATTTTTAATTGGTTTTTCTGTGATGTTTATTTGTTTTGTATTTGTTTTTGTTTATTTTTTGTAAATCACTGTTATTTTTGTTCCATAAATATGTGTAAAAGTCCTTATTAATTAAAAAAGTTTTTGCAGGCAAGTATTTTGATAATATTTATATTTAAAAAATTTTAAGCTACAATATGAAAAAGCTATTTTTTATCAATATTGCTTCAAGTAACTGGTAACACCTATTAAAAAAAAACTTTGAGTGCAAAAGGTTAACTAGTATGCTATAGTCCATTAGACTATACCATACCAGTTGCAATTTGCTCTGGTTCCAGCAGATCAATCATTCAATTTTCTGTAATATAGTATGAGGTTATGAAAGAATGATGGAGTTTCCATATCTTTTGAGAATATTTGTGGATGCATTTGTTTAAAAATTGAGTGAATTTATGTTAAAGCTTGTAAATGTACAGTTTCTTAATCTGTTAAGAATAATGGTAATGGGTCATCTTATTGGCAATATATAATTCTTAATGTAGTGCAAGCAGTATCATTTATTCACCAGTAATAGATATTTTAACTAAACAAAAGACACATTTTGGTAGTCTTTTAAAAATTATACAATAAAATTATTACCATCAAACTTATTTTTTAAAAGTAAAATATTTCTTAAAATTGTAGGAATTTTTTGTGGTTATTCTGTTGTTTTTCTTATGTCTTGTGCATATGTTTTAAAATATTACTGTAATAATTTTATGTGGTTCATAATTGTATGTTTTGTTCTATCTAAAGTAAATCTTTTATAACTGTCAAAAAATCTTTTTCTATAGGCTACAGTCCTAATGTGCCTCTGCGTGCCCTTCGAGCTGTTCCTGCATTTTTTGGTAGCCTTCTTGTGCCAACTGTATACTACCTGACCGTGGAGTTAGGCTTGACTCACAGAACAGCAGTTCTTGCTGGCCTTTTGATAGTTCTTGGTAAAAATAGCTTTTCTTAATGAAAATATTTCATTAAATATATTTTGCTAATTAATGTAATGAGTTATTTTTTAAAGGAAGCAGAATACACATACAATAAAATTTACAATGTCCTCTGCAAAAAGTTACAACATTAAATGATTTCAGTATTAGCTTATAACACTGTTAATACCATGATAGCTTCAACCCTTTCCTCAAAACCTCAAAAAGTTCTTTTCTTTCACATAATATTACTTAGGTAATGGAAAGGGATACAACTTGCTTGCTCCTTCAATGAACAGTACTTTATCTTCCTACTTGATTGGGGGGCGGTGGTGGCTCAGTCGGTAGCACGCCAGGCTCGTAATCTGTAGTTCCCAGGTTCGAGTCCCAGCTGGGTCAGCGTTGAGATTTATCTCCGCAAAACTCCCCGCCCTGTCCACGGTCAGTAGGGGACACCGATGGGCTTGGAAAGGCCGCCGTCCATCGGATGGGATGTTAAGCCGTGGCCCCATGTGCGGGAGAGCCATACCCTGTGCATGTTAAAGAACACGCTGGATGGCCTTGATGGGAGGCTACCATCTGTCTCCCAACAGCTGTTCCAGTGGGTCCCCTCCCCCAACCTTCTCTGAGCCTTCGGGGTCCATGTGACCTGGCCATTTAGCCCATGGTGTGCAAAAAAGTGCCGCTCAGAGGTAAAACAACCCAAACAACCCAACCCTACTTGATTGTGTGTGTGTGTGTGTGTGTGGGGGGGGGGGGGTGATGTAATTGCCTTGCAGTGTCCTCAAATGGCTGCTATCTGGTGGCACTGTTTCCAATCCGTTCATTTTATAGCCACATCAATCTTGCTCACTGTACTTTGCTGTTATCCAAGTGCACCAAGCTTATATTTTATTCATGTAGTACCACATATAAAACTTTAAAATACTGTGCATTTAAAATAATATATATATACACACACACACATTAAAATTAAATATTACCTTCTTCAGGAAAAGGTTGAAGTTATCATGGTATTGACAGTGTTATATGCTTATATGTATCAGAGACCACGAGTAAATAAGTATAATGGGTTCAGTGTTATGATATAGTTTCTGAAAGCTCAAAAATAGTAATTCTAAGATTAATGGCATAGAGGAGTGTCCATTACTATTTATTGAAGTAGCTTTTCTAAATAATTGATCAAAAAAATTTTTTTTTTCAAAAGACAATTTGTGTAACTGACAGAATATTTCTGGTTGTACTAATATACAGGGTGATTCAGAATTCATCATCAATATTTGGTGGGGAGGTAGGTAATAAGAAACGAAGGAGATTTCACATAGGAAAGCATGGGCGCATATGCCATGTAGTAGGGCAAAATGACCCCAGTTCAATGATGGAAAGAACACATAAGAAGGAAGTGGTAAGGAAAAAACATTTATTATCTTACATGTAACATTTCTTTGCATTGGTTGTACAGACTTACAAGAGGTGCTCGAACTGCCGACCATGTGCTAGAATGCATGACTCACAACGGCGTTGCATGGACAGCCGGACCCTGTGGAAGATGCCTGGCATTTCCCGGATGTTTGAGGCAGCAACTGATATGCGTGCTACAAGATCCATAGCACTATCAACAGGAGTCTCGTACACCATGTTTTTCATAGCACCCCATACAAAGAAATCGATTGGAGATAACTCCGGTGAACGTGGTGGCCAAGAAACCGGTCCACCGCGGCCAATCCATTGACCACCAAACTGTCTGCGTAGGTAAGCACGCACAGCATTTGCGAAATGTGCAGGAGCGCCGTCATGCTGGAACCACATTCGCCGGAGACTACCATCAGGAACCTCGTTCAGAAGATCCGGTAACACAGTCTGAAGAAATGTTAGGTACTTGGCACCGTCCAAACGGGATGGTAGTAAATACGGGCCCAACAAACAGTCACCGACAATCCCAGTCCACACATTGACAGCAAAACGTTGTTGCGCAGCTCCAGGTCTTGTACCGTGTGGGTTCTGATGAGCCCACACATGCCAATTGTGTGTGTTGAAGACACCCTCTCGAGTGACCAACGCCTCATCGGTGAAAAGAACATACGTTGGGAAATTGGGATCAACGGCTGTTCTCTGCATGAACCACTGACAAAAAATAACACGCTTGGGATGGTCGTCTGCTGCCAATAATTGCACTCTTTGCAGATGAAACGGATGTAACCCTTCATCGTGTAATATCCGCCATGCTGTTGCTTGCGAAATTCCAAACTGCCTAGCCATACCTCGTGTGCTAGCACCAGGTTGTTCCTCGATTTCCTGTAGGACAGCTTCCTCTACTGCTACTGTCCGTGCCGATCTGCGCCTCCCTCGATTAACATTACTAGCAGCAAACAATCCTGTTTCACGCAGTTGGCGATGAATATGTGAAAACATTTGATGCTGTGGCACACGGCGGTTTGGGAAGCGCGCTGCATACAATTGCCTGGCTCGAAGACATCTTTCTCCTGCCGCACCGTAAGTTACATGCATATCTGCACATTCATTCCACGTATATCGGTTCATGTTACTTCTGCAAATTCACCTTGTCGAATGACAACTGACTGCACGCGTCAAACAGCTGTGCTTCTGTATGAGAGGTGTGTACACACAGCGCCCTCTACACCACCATGCGTTCGTCTGCCCCCATACTTTCCTATGTGAAATCTCTTTCTTTTCTTATTCCCTTCCTCCCCACTAAATATTGATGATGAATTCTGAATCACCCTGTAGAAAAAATATAAATTAATTTTTGAGTAATTTTGGTGAAATAATTGTAATTCATTAAAACTTATTATTATTTGGTAGTATGATTATGTGCATGGCATATTAATTAAAGGAAAAATTGTGTGAATGTGATAAGGGTTTTTTAATTGAGGCTTTCTTAAAATAGAATAAGACTAGTTGCTTTTGTGAATGTTGAAAAATTATATGAAACATAGTAAGATATAAGCTCTTTTGAATATGATTAGTAAAATAATATAAGAACATTATGTATTCACAACAAAGTTACTTTACATTCAATTTTCTGTAATATAGTATGAGGTTATGAAAGAATGATGGAGTTTCCATATCTTTTGAGAATATTTGTGGATGCATTTGTTTAAGTGGCAAGATTGAATGGAAAAGTTCAATATGTTTCATAATAGAAATTTTCAGTTTCTTTTATATGGAGTACTTATTGGCAAAAAATAATAGTAGTGGTAATAATATTCATGCATAATATACAAAGCATATTAACATCTTGGATATTTGCAATAATTCATAAATTTTGATTGAAGTTTCCAAATGACACAGCACAAAAATGGTCTGCATTTTGTTTTCTCACTCCAAATATTTCAGTTAAATTATTGCATTTGAGGCATCAGATATAGCAGCTGAATTCAGCTAATCAAAGCATATATTTCATCTTTTGTAGCCTCAACCTGAAAGTTAAATTGCTTAGTGGCATTCTGCAGAGTGCGTTAGTTAAATAATTAACATTTCTTCCATAGTTGTACCATTTACATTGAGGTGTTTATTCAGACCTAGCAACTGCTGGGGTCCAGGTTCAAGTCCCAGTTTGGCATGGTCATTTGTTCTGTCATAACTTGAAGATAAGCTAGTAACTTTGTGGGTCTGATCCCAAATTGAAAAAAAAAAGAATGAAAAGAAGTTAAATTTTTAAGAAAAATTGGAGGAGTATATAAAACAATGTATATGAATTTTAGTTGAAGTATAAATGCTGATTAAACAAGTGTAAGAATTAAAATTTTATATTGTAATTTTTATGTAGCATAGGGTAATTCAAAAGTCGTGCAACCTAATTCAAAAGTCATAATACACAGATTATGTATTACAGTAGAACAATAGACTTAATGATAACACTTACATGGTTACAACAGACATTGAAAGTTGTTCATATGAATATGAGCATGCACTCTTTTGATCTTGTTTGTAGACACTTTGTACAGTATATTGCAACAGTAATGTTTTGCAATTGCAGCTTTCTTGTTTGTTTTAAGTGCCTCCAATGTGTATGGATTTGTCCTGTAGACTATTCCTTTGATAGCCTCAGAGAAATAGTCAGGGATGACAAGTACAGAAATCTTGGAGGCCACAAGTCTTTAGAAATTAAATGATTGGAAAAGAACTCCTGCAGTCTCATGGTTTCTTTAGATATATGGCATGTGATGCTGTCTTACTGAAACTAGCAATTGTGTTCATGCATTTCAAGGAGTGGAATGAACTGGGTAATGATATCCTAGTATGCATTACTATCAACTGTCGCCTCAAAGATAATGGGGCCCTCAACATGCTGATGAGATAGAATGTACCATTCTTCACTATTCTCAACTCCTGACCCGTTACTTCCTTCTGCCCTTCTGAAACTCCTCATCTCTCCAGTGGAGTAGCACGAGTTTAGTAGTTGGGATAACTTCACCTGGGAGTAGACACATTAGTAGGCACACATTGGTCTTTTGCCCTCACTAACAGAAAGCTACAATATTTAAAATATTTGCCCCACATATTCATTTTTCTACTGAAGACATTCCTTTGATAGCCTCAGAGAAATAAGTCAGGGATGACAAGTACAGAAATCTTGGAGGCCACAAATCTGAGTCTTCACTTCCTCAAAGAATTCATGAATATGATATTAACATGGTATAGAGTGAGATTGAATTTTTGGGAGGTTTAGAGTAATTCATGATGCTATTTTTACAGCAAACTATTGATTTTTCTGTGTTCATGTGGCACAAGCATGATTTCTAGGATCGAGACATACAACATAGTTGTACTAATTAAATTGATTGCAGGATTGACATACAAAACATTCATTATATATTTTTGAACATAGAAAATGTATTATATAATTTTTCATGCCTATAGTTTGGTTCTGTTAAATTGCTTTTGTCTACTCAAGTTTAGGTTTTGAATTAATTCACCAGATCTGACTACTATCTGAATCATTTTGCAGTAACATTAAAATGAAAAACAGGCATTTCTGAAATTCTTTTATCAGTTCGCATTCCTTTCACAGCAAATGCTGTCTGTTAGAATTGCAAAGTTTCTGATAACTTGTTGACAAGTTGAGGTAATGTGACATCTGCATCCAAGAGACTATCTAGATAAGTGTTTTTCAAATTTTTATTTCATATGTTCCACCAGTCATTTGATTAAGAAAACCTGGTTCTACCACAGTAAAATAAACCACAATTTTTTTTTTCGAAAAAACTTATTTTTGAGGTTATATATGTATTTTAATATTACAGTTGTCATTAATGTAAACTTTAACTATATTTACTGTTTAAAAAATTTTGTTAAGAATAAATTTCAATGGTTAATTGCAAAAAATGCCAAAAAAACATAGTTACATAAAAAAATATGCAAAGGAAAAGCAATGCAAAAAAAAAAACCTGAAAATATATGAATATTTTTATAATTTCAAAATAAAAGGAAGTAAAAATCCTATTTTCTTGGCATTCTTAATAATCACTTTTGAGACTGATTCTCACCTAGAAGGCCTTCAGCTTCCACTAGTTGAGAAACACTTGTCTAGTGGAATTAGGAAACACTGACAATTATGTTTAAGCAACAGCTTAACACAGAATTTTGGAATACATTAGTAATTAACTATTTTGAACTGCTTTGAGTGTGGTCATTTGAAAAAGGTGCTAACAGTTATTTACAGGGCTGGCTTGAGATATCAGTGAACTGGGTTCCAACTTTTTTAAGGGTACTTTTAGAGCAATCTTTTTTTTATAAATATTTAAATATATTCGTTAATGTTTTTCTGTAGGGGACACTGATTGGCTTGGAAAGGCTGCCATCTGTCAGATGGGATGTTAAGCCATGGCCCCATGTGAGGAAGAGCCATACCCTGCGCACAGTAAAGAACATGCTTGATGGGAGGCTACCATCTCTCCCAGCAGCTGTCCAGAGAGTCCCCTCCCCCCAATCTTCTCTGAACCCTTTGGGTCCTTGTGACCTGCCATTTAGCCCATTGTGTGCAAAAAAAGTACTGCTCAGAGGTAAAACAACTCAACTCATTTGTTTTTCTAAAGAATGATTCTTTGCATCTTTCTCAGGGCAGTAAAATATATCTGGCTGTTACTTATTAGTTGATTTAAATCTTATTTTAATTCTCTTCAGTAACATTCATTTTTAATGTAAAAATTTCTGAAAACAGAAATGCAGCCAAAGAATGAAAGTATTTAAAATTATGTTTTATCTGTGTCCTTCAGTTATCTGTGCACATCAATCCTTATAAACATGGGTAAATGGAAAGTATTCTGTTGTTTTAACCCTTTCAATGTCCAGGTCATATGTATATGTTGATAGAATTCGAAATGAGAGGCTGAGGATGTATGCATCCGTTTTTAGTATAACGAAAACAAAGTCTATTTTTTAAAAATAAAAATTGCCTTTTGAAAATTTTCTTATATGTATCTTATAAAAATGCATAATTAAAGCTTTAAAATAATATTTTCTTTTTTAATTTGATGCATGTTTTATTAAACTACAATATAAATGATTTGTTAAAGCCATCTGATGGCCATTTCTTAGAAGCACTATATGATATTGCCATTTTTTTTTTGTTAACATTACCCTTTGCTGAAGTAACCCCCTGATTTAAGCTCACAAGTTTGATTTGAACTATTATCAATAAATTTTTCCTTAAAGTTTCAAAAATCTTATGAAAGATAATAAAAAAAACTGCTATTTTAAAAAATGAAAGATTTTGGAAGTAATTACAAAGTATGTAACCTCTGTTCTCCCCCCCCCCCCTCCATTTTACATTCCTTTTTTTTTCTGCCTTAAACCTATTTTAATATCAATAAAAAGTATATATATCATTTATCCCAGCATTCTATGCATCATTTCACTCTTCAAATCGAAACTATAACTAAAAACAGCCTTTCAAGACTGGCTACAGCTGCAACTAAGTCACTGCTCACTGTCTACAGCTGAGGATGCAGATGACTCACATGTGCAATCTCCATTCCTTATGTTATAAGTGGCTTCATAAAAGATTATTTACAGTGTTTTTCACATATATCAGCTTTACTCCCTCTGTAAGGTTAGTATTTACCATTTTATATTTAAACCTTAATTTTCATTTCAGTAGATTTATTTCCGTAAATTATTGATCTTTTGGTCAGTTGATCTATTGATCGAGTTTTCGGAGTCATGCTATATTGAATGGCCAGCTTACAACTTGTTGCTATGGATATTTTATTTAACATCACATTAGGCTATATATTAAGTTTTCTTTTATTATTTCTTCATTTTCCAGTAAAAAAACTTGATTTTGTATTGTTTCCTGAAATTCTTGAAAATGAATGAGGTCATGGATACAGAAGCAAAAAGGACTTCCTTGGAATGGAAATCAGTCCTGTGTGAAGGCATTTTTGACATACGTTTTTACCCCCCCCCCCCTGCACTCACTGAGGATGTTTTACTTCCCCTACTGACTATGTTTCATTTTTAAAATAAAATTACTAGTTTTTAAGTTCATATTCAACAGTTTTAAAAAGATTTATCCCCCCCCCCCCCTCAGTAACTTGGCTGTACCACTCTGATGATATAGAATGATTTTTTTTTTTTGCTTGGCACACTAACTTTTCAGCACTTAGCCAAGATCCCCAAAATTCAACACCCAAAGAAAAAAATTCGTAATGTTCAGTAAAAAAAAAAGCAGTCAAGAAAGTATTCATCCACTTTATAATGGGACAGAAAATCCCATTAATGTGAGCAATCCAAGTTACCTTGTATAATACTGGCCCATGTTTTAAAATATACCACACTGAAAGAATAGTTAAAAGAAATAAAAAATATATTTCAGATAAATATATTATTCGGGAAGAAATTTGTTTTCAATTAATATAAAATTTAACTGTTTTTATTCATCACGTTTTCCAAATTTAAGCCTTAATTACATAGTCCGATCTAGATTTTTCACTATATTACTGTGAAAAAGTCTTATTAAAATTAATAAGCTTGTAAATTTGTTTAAATCCTTCGTTTTCATAAAATTTGTAGTTAAATTCTATTCAATTTGATATATAACATGACCTATTCCTGCTGATTGGTTATTTTAAAAAAATTATGAAGTTGACTTGTTTATCTGACTCAGCACAATTGCCAAAATGCCTGTACCTTTCTCAAAGTATGGTACAGAGAAAAAAAGTACGAAACAGGAGGAATATTTACTTCAAACAAGAAAATTATTTTTTTTTGTTATTCAGAAATAAATAGCCTTTCTATTCATGTGACTTATAATCATTTTGTCTACTAGTTTTTTTTAAATGAATTCTTATTTGCATTGGCAGATACAATTTTTTACTATGACTAAAAAGTCCTATTAAAATAAACTAGTCACTTTTTTGTTAACTATTTTGTATTCAGAAAAATCAAGAATTAAATGCTGACTAATTTGGCATACAACATGCCATAATTCTTTTCATTAGTTATTTGGCAAAAAAAGTTCTTTTTGGTTGAGCATAGGGAGAAAATAGCTTGGTCTCTGGATGTAAACCTGTTTTTCAGGCTGGACACTGGAAGGGTTAAATGGGTTTTTTTCATGTTTAGTATCAGTTTATCTATCATACTTAATGGCAGAATTCAATAAAAGAACTAAAGTTAGATATAATTATTATCAGTTATCTAGTTATTTGTACTTTCCAGAGACTTAGGCTAATAATCTCTCCTGACACACTGCCACTTCATATCTACCCTGTGCACATTAAAGAACACACTGGATGACCTTGACAGGAGGCTACCATCTGTCTCCCAACAGCTGTCCAATGGGACCCCTCCCTCAAACCTTCTCTTGAGTCTTTGGGGTCCTTGTGACCTGGCCATTTAGCCCACTTCACCTCCCTTAGTGCAAAATGAACCAGCAGTGGTCAAACTTGAACAATTTTGTGACCTTGCCCCATTGCAAAAGGAATACTATAGAAGATGAAGATCATTGCTTGAAGATCATCTTTCTTTTCCGAATATCCCTACTAACCTTCTATGTCTCATAGGTGAAGGAATGGTACCCTTTCTAAAGAATTAAAACTTCTCATTTCTGAATAACAAAACAATAAAACTTATATACTGATGCTTTACACAAACTTTAGAATGTTTTCTAAAAAAAAAAAAGGGTGTAGAAATTGTAGAATATATTTTGCAAAACAATTTAAAATGTAACAGTTAAAGTAATAAGTTTATCAGAGCAAATCTGACAATTTTGCGATTCACAAAAATATGAAATTATTTGACTGAATGGTACGAATATTTGACACAGATTATAAGTTTTCACCCATTTTAATTGTTGGTACAGCTCTAATAAGAACAATTGTATAAAATATGTTAATAGAGTTAGTGATTGGATTGAGCTTTCTAATTTAAAGTTTTGCTACTACCAGCACTTTATCATTTAAAGTGTTACATGCAAAATAGTTTCAGAATTTCTTGCTATTTTTTATTGCATTTAAAAAATAAAGTTACGAGTTTTTCACCAACAGTGGAATTTTTGATTGGAGCTGAAACTTGCAAATATAGTAACTTTAGTCGCATTATGGAATTTACAAATTAAAACAATGACATAATGTGGCATCATTGAGATGTGGTTATCATTGAATTTCCATTTGGTGTTTCTCAGTATCAGTTAGATGCAAAACCTGTATGTAACACCTTAAACTAGCTGAAGAGAGTAGCAAGATTAATGAGAGTGTCAGACAAGAGTAATTGTTGGACATCATGAGATTATTTAAATTTTAAAAGCTGGCAGTATTCAGGTTGAGGTAGAATACGTTTTTGAAATGCTGCAATAATGTAAATTTGGTCATATAATGGAGGAGATTTAAGATACAATGGAAATAGCACAAATGTGAGAATTCTCTGTGCAAGTAAATAACGTTTTCTTTGTTGTTGGGTTGTTTTACCTCTGAGTAGGACTTTTTTTTTGCACACAATGGGGTAAATGGCCAAGTCACAAGGACCCCAAGTGCTCATAAAAAGTTAGAGGAAGGGAATCCACCGGATAGCTGTTAGGAGACATATGGAAGCCTCCTGCCAAGGCCATGTAGCATATAGCCTGTATGCAGTTGAGCCATATATGCAGGATATGGCTCTACTGCACAACAGGGCCATGGTTTCAAGTCCAAAGGATGACAGACTTTCCATGCCCATCAATGTCACTTTTTATCTAAGGATGGGGAGGAGTTTTTTTTATTCTACTTTGGTACTAGTGACATTGAGTTCTTATTGGTGAACATTGATCATCTGTTGCATGACAGATTAATATAGTAGTTGGTTTTTAGGCATATTGTAACAGCTTTTTTTAATCTGTTTCATCTTTCTCATTCCCTTGACTTTATTACCTTAACTGGTTTACCAGGGCCAGAGCTCTTGAACTTTGAACTTCTGCTCACCTGACAGTATCATAAGGTTAGTTGGTTATGATATCAAGCAATGGGTCATGAGCATCTCTCATTTATTTGTAAAATATTAATGCTATCTGTTCCAGAAGCAGATAGGAAATTTTTATAGAAGTAATTGTATAAATGACTCTAAATTAATAAAGAAGCTTCTCTTAGTTGTTGGGATTCTAATAGTGTAATCATCATAGAGGAGCTCTGTAAAGGAAACTAAACTACAGCTAACAGACAAAATATCCCATGTCTATTATAGGTATTGCATTCATGTCCATTTACACTATAGACAATTATTGTTTACTATTTGATCATTGAAACATTTATGGTGACAATTAAAGTGTAATATTCAATAACCTTTTGATTTTACTAGAATGCTACCTTTTTTCTCTTTAATACAGCAAAAATATTTCCCTTTTATTGTATTGAATGTAATTTTCTGCTTTATTTCAGAAAATGCTTTTCTCACTCAATCAAGATTTGTTCTCATGGAAAGCATGTTAATCTGGTTTTCAGCATTCGGAATTTATGCTCTTCTGAAATTTAGAAAAGAGGCATATAAGTATGTAAAAATTTATGCTCTTTAGCAGCTTTGGCAATTTACAGTGATACATAATATATAATATGTATTTAGGAACAAATCATGATAATTTATACCTGTTTTCCCCTTTAATGCATTGTCATTAATTCCTTCATTGTAAAAACAGTCCGCAATTATTAATTTGGAATAAAACATAAATTTGTTCACTGACATACATTTCATTGGTATTATGCCAATGCCTTCCAAGTACACTAACTCCTCTTCTGCTTTTAGTTTGCCCCTCCTAATTGTTGTCTATTTGTTGTCCCCAATGCTGAATTAATTTTCAAGTGGTGGAGCCTTATCTGAAATAGCTGCAGAACAGAAATATGTTATATTGACCTGTCCTGTCATAAAATAAACAGATTAACCCCAAGTTTTGTATAATTTTCTTCTTGCTGCTAGATTGTTGAGAAATCTGTATATTTTCACTTATATTTTCAATGGGAAATTTATTCAGAAATTGTTTACAAAGATTGAAAATTTTTAATACAGTTATTTGGTTTAACTTCCAATAAGCCCATATACCAAAATAAAAGGCATTTACATCTGAGCAGTAATAAAACTGAATATTTAAACCAAAATTCTGAAATATCCAATGCACAGAACTATGTTGTGTGTATGTCAAAGGAGAGAGAGTTTAATTCTGAATAAAAATATTACAAAATATTTACCTAAAACTTGAATGTCATGCATTGCACATTCTTTTGTGTAGTAATTCCCCCTAGCAAGGTTTTGAATCCATAAGGCCATTTGACAATCTCTGCATTCATAGGTTCTAACATGTTATTTTTTCATAATGCACATCATACACTTTTTGCAATGGCTGTCACAGAGCCTTGGTACTGACCATATATACCAACCTGAATGGAATAATGTCTCTGAGCTTGATTATGCATCCTGAATTTACTGCATTCCTCAAGCAGCTTCTTATCACAGAGGGCTGACAAGAGCCTATCAGTTTAATACGTCACAGAGAAGATCTGTGAGGAAGGTGAGACCTCAGCAGAAGGGTAACACAACCCGAGTCCCTTTCATCAGTAGCCAAACATGCTAATCACTCAGACACTGGGACAGTCATGAATAATATATATATTTTTAAAATATAGATGTAGCCAAATGGGTTAAACCTTGTTGTAGAGGTATATATATTTATATGGGGGGAGTTGACATTTCCCCCATTCTTTTGTTGCATTTATAGATTTGAAATTAAAACAAAATTCTTTTCAATTATGAGACCTCATTCAACTCAAGAGGTGATAAATTATCAGCATTTTTTTTATTGGGAAAAACCAGAAGAAAATCCATGTTTTCTGATACCCTAAATTAAGGGAAAAAATATTTGATATTCAGCAACAATAAGTTGTAAGACATCCTGATAGTAAATAATTAGTAAAGATGTAGCAACAATTATAGAAACTGATTTAAAAGAGTCGCAAAATTTTAATGAAAATATGAAGTATTGAGAAATTGCATGCGCATCAACACTGTGTGAAGCTACAACTAATTTTACTACGTACACATTTCTACTTGAGCTGTATTTCTGCTTTGCATTATTCCATTGAGCACTGATGTGCTAGAGCTAAAAATCTTTTAATTTTCAGTTTTGTGCTGATCATGAATTAAAAGCATATTGTTTTGTGAGCTAACAATACATATTCAGTGAATAAATATAATTATAGTATGTATGTATAAACCTTTCTACCTTTATCATTGTGGTTTCATTACTGTGTATTTATTTTAAATGTTAATTGAAATTGTCTGAACATTAAAAACTCAGAGTTTGTTAAATTAGACCTATTCTACATGTTTAAATTAAAAAGTTAGATAATCTGGCAGGTAAAATTATTACCAAACATTATCAGAATGTAATCATGTATAAATTACTTCTATCTCTCAACAATAACTTTTTGGCTACACCCACGTGTTTGACACAGCTAGTCAGTTCTCACCTCTATTTTAGAATAGAAATTCAATTTAGAATTTAGTTTCCATAGCTATATTTTATTTATATGAAATGTAATATGCATAATTTCACTAATATTGATATCTTCACAATTGAAAATCTGTGTTCTAATATTCTCTATTTGACTAGAACAGTCAAATGAAGATTTAGCCTAAGTAACCAGTTCTACTTTCGAAATTGGTTCAGTGTCCACTCTGGTTAATGAGCCACTCAGAATTGGTGTCCTGTAACTTGCAATTCATTTCTGTTATATTTCAGTGGTTTTGTTTGGCTTTAACCAATCAAAAAATGCTGATCTTTTATCAGCTCTTGAGTTGAATGAGGTCTCATAAATGAAAATGATTTTTTTTTTCAAATTTGAAATCAGTAGAAATACAGCAATAGAAGGAATGGATTTTCCAAGAGAGTTATAATCAACTCCCCCTCCCCAAATACTGTTATGATAAGGAGGATTAACTGTGTGGTTAAAATATATTTAAAAAATATATTATTAATATTCTGGTGGCCAAGTGGTTAGCATGGTTGATTACTGATCAAAGGGACCCAGGTTTTAGCCCCAGATAAGGTATGAATAGTTTCTTTCTTGTGTTGTTGGTGCACAAAACAGATAAATTAATATTGTGTAATTAGAGATGAGTTTGTACTCAATTTTTCGAGCCCAACCATTTTGACATTTGTTGAACATGATTTGAAGAAAAGATTTCTCTCAAATCAATATCATTCATAAGACATGTCTTATGAATGATGTGTTCATAATGCAGTAGAAATATGCAACAGAAATGCATATTGCCAATCATTTATTTTATTCTTATATTATTAACTCTTAAAGTGGCAGAAGGTACTAATTCCCAGAGCCAAATACAATCTCATATCCTTATCGTCATATCAGAATGGAGGTCCACAGTGCAGATGATAATGTTGGCATTTGACAGTGTGGCAGATACAAAGGTTTGTGCAAAGACCATTCAATGTATGATGGCACGACTGGTCTATGGTAGCTGACACCCACATCAAGTACTCTTGTTAACAGCACGTCACCAGGCTATGAGGCTGCAGCGGGTGAAGTAACATCACCAATGGACCATGGAAGACTGGAAATAGGTAACTTGGTGCAAAAAATGAGATTACAACTATAACACATTAATGGGAGGTTGCATATGTGGTGTAGATCAACCAAGCCATGGATGTCAACTGTCAAAGTCGGGTGTTACAGGTTAGTGGTGTCGATGTGATGTTCTGGGGCTTGTTTATTCGACCACCTTGGAACCCTTTTACCTATTGAGACTATCACCATAACATAAGGCTATGTTAATGTACTCACTCACTGCCTGCAGTTGTTCATGGCTATCCATTTCCATAGCAGGATGCCTTCTTTTGACAGTGCCCTGCCTCATTGCTCCCTTTTCGTCAAGGACTGGTTGGAAGAGCAGTCCAGCAGGTTCACAACCCTCGAATGGCCCTCTTAATCTCTGGATTTGAACCCTACTGAGCATCTGTGGGACAGTGGAACAATACATTAGAGCCTGAAACCCACCACCACCAACTCTCGGTGCTTTACAGGTGGCTGTACTGGAATCATGGACTGCAATAGCACTCAAATGTTTCTTACACCTGGTAGAATCCATGACATGATATGCTGCTGTGAGTGTGAAAGGTGTACCCACACATTGTTAGGTGGGTGTGTATAGTAAATTGTCCTTTCAATGTAATATGCTATATTTTGTTCATTAGCTAGATCAGAGTGAGGTTCAAATCCAATGAACTTACTCTTCATTTTACTATATTGTTTTAAATAATCACTATTAAAATTAATATACTTATTATTTTTTCAAATATTTTCTAAAAATTCATAATTATAAATGCTCTTTCTTTTGATATATGACACAACCTATTTCTGTCTATTAGTTATTTCAGTATGAGATTTCAAATTTGTTCTTTTTTCTGCTGTAAGCACTTTAATATTAAACCAGCCACTAGAATGAATTCTGCTCTACAAACACAGCATGTTAAGGGTTAATTATTATAATATCTTTTTTTTTTATGAAAAATAAATTTAAATATTAATGCTATTTGGAGTTAAAAACATTAGAAATAGTAGTAGAAGCTGAAATTTTATGGATGAAATCATTATAAATGCAAAAAGCCATTCATTTATTAAAGATAGAGAATATGTAAAAATAATCAAAAGCTGTATCATGCTTATTTTTAATTGCAAAAGACTGATTAAAAGGTTGAAATTATAAGATATTTTATATTTTTGCTCTCTTTTTTTTTTTTCATAGTTACAGGAAATATTTTAATTTTAAATTATTCTGGGCCCAAGCCTGAAGTTATTTGTGCTATTCTGAACCCAACATAGCCTGAACTCATCTCTATTGTATGAACTAAAGCAGACGATGTAATGTTGATTCCTAAAGTGAATGCTGTGATTATCTACACAACATCACAAATAATATTACAAAATAATTATAACAATACTATTTTGTTTTTCAGAAAAGACAAATAAAAAATATACTAAATTCAACTAAATTCACTTATTATTTCTTGTGTTTATTTTTGGTGGGGCAGTGCCCAAAGTGGCCTAATGGATGAGCTGCCCCTGCTAAATGTACAATTGTTGTTATTTCTACCTCTCAAAGTAAATATTCCTTTCATTTCATTTTATGTTTTTTTTTTTCTTAGGAAGAGGTTAATGGCAACACTTTAAAAATGCAATGGTAAATAACAATAAGGCTTGATAAAATGCAATGGTAAATAGCTTAAATAGGGCAGATAGCAGAGCAATGTTTCTGCTGGAAATAATATTTATATTTCCTTATACCTTTTCCTTTAATTTCAACTAAATAAATGTTTATAGATATTTCAAAATATATTTTTAATAAAAAATTTAATTTAAATCATTAGTTTATGTTTAAAGCATTAAAGTGTATTAAGTGGTAAATCTTTGCACAGGCAAAAACGTACTAGTGATTTTGTCACCTACTGAATTGCACTGGGGTGATTTAAGGGTCTGAATTTTTTTATTTTTATGAATGCCAGAATATTTTTTCTATATATAAATAATTTTATACATACTTATTAAATTTGTTTTCATTTAATAGGCCTTATGGGAAGAAGTGGTGGATATGGTTGATTCTATGTGGAGTTTCCCTTACTTGTGCTGTATGGTAAGTTCTTTTGTAACAATACTATGGAACTCAGTTATAATACAAGCAATGAAGCACTTAGCTATAAGTTAATCATATATAATAAAAATGCTCAAAAAGTTGAATGTTTGTCAGTGCTGAAAAGATGCCTTTTTGGGCTCTTATTGCCTTAGAGAACATCAGTTAAGCAATTTAGTAAATTTTTATTTACTAATAGCATTCCTTTTTCTAATTCATGCTTATGAATTGCAAGGGATTGATTAGATTGATATCACTCTCTACCTATATGCAGTTCATCATATTAATGGATATTACTTGAATTCTGTTTTGTGTTTAGTTACAGTTGTATTTAATTGTTTTAATTGTGATAATGGAAAATGAAACCATATTCAAAACATTTTATCAGAGAAGTGTTAATTTAAAGTGAAGTATTAATGTACTCAGGCAGAACTTGGGGGAAAAAGTCCATAATTGCATTTCTCAGTCTGAAGAACTTCACAGTTTTACATTAGTGGACTTGTGTTGATAGTAGATACTTTGAATTCTGTTTCTGGGCTACCAGCTTAAATGAGCAGAAACATAAAATATCTTGTATCAAACTATCGATGATTCTAGTTAAATGTCTTTGCAGATACCTGCATTTATTTAGAAGTATCAACCATTTGAATATTTCTCAGAGAGCTAAGGCTATATAAATTCAGTTTATGTTGTTCTTTTAAGCATTGAGATAATAGATGTAACATTCTCTTCATAATAAAGATTCTGACAATCATGAATTTTTAATTTATAATTTATTGTGAAAAATAATTTTCTTGTTTCAGTTGTGTTGAGTTGCACAAATAAGTAATAATCCATTCCGTTAATGCAACATTACTGTGTCTGGAAAATTTAAGTTATGTATAATTAAAAAAAAATTAAAGTTCTGGGTATATACATCACTATTATTAGTCTACCTATGCAAGTTTTTGAAGTTTTAATTTTTTTAACTTTGGCCATTAAGGACCAAAATTTATTTTATGGCCTGCCAGTATATAAAAAGTTGCTGAAAAATTAATTTACACTATTCAACATTTGCAATAATTTGTGGTACATTTGAATATTTTTTGCATTAATAACTTTGTAAGTAGAATGTCTTTAGGTGTTACACACTTTTTTGGTAAGATCAATAAAAATGTGTTTACCTAATTAATCACATGTTTGACTGCAGAAAGGGCTGATTATTTCAGTCCCATCATTGCAGCCTTCATCATTAGTGATGATCAAGTAGAGGATGTTTGCATGAACATTCCTATAGTAAAGGGTTCAGAGTGATAGTATTATTTTAATAATATTTTATGAAAAAGAAAAACTTAAAATGTTTTAAAGAATTTCCTTGTATTCTTTTCAGTGTGAAATATGTAGGGATTTTCTCTGCTGGATTGGCAATGAGTTTAATTATTTCGGATTATTGGAAATTGATTAGAAACAAAAATATTAGTGATGTGAGTATGTATGTGCTTATTAAAAAAAAAGCAATTTTTAGTAACCTTTAATTTTTTTCCTTTTAATATTACATCTGACTTTTTTTTATTTTTTATATGTTCAAGTTAAAAGTAATTTTTTTTTTAGTTATGGTATATTGCTGAATTTTTCTGCTTTTAGAATTTTAGACAACTAATTTAGTATGCATTTAACCCTTACAGTGTTGGGTTTCCGAAACTGAACTCACTGTGGTGGCCGGATTATTTTAAAGTGTTTTCAGAAAATAAACAAATTTAGAATCTCATCTTGAAGTAACTAATGAATGGAAATATATCATGTTACATACCAAAAGAAAGAGCATTTAATTGTGCTTAATAAAATGGCAAAAATTCGAAGAAAAAAATGGTAGATTAAATTTTTTTAAGCATTGCAAAATTTTACTGTATTTTTTCCACTTTATTTTTAGTAAAATTTCAAAAATATATATATTTTTCCCATTTTTTTTCTATATTATTTTATTATTCTAATATAAACAGTTCATAATATTTTGATTATTGCTAAATCTTTGATTTATTTCATTTCTTTTAAATTATTTAGTCATTTATGCATATTCTTAGACTTTTGACGATCAGCAAACTCTAAGCCTAAGTAAAGCAGTATCTGAGTAATCCCAATGCTTGTTCTGATTGCCACCATTATAGATCACTAGCAGTTTCATTTTCAATCGTTTCTAATTATTGTTTATAATTGCAGTATCCAGTTGAGAAGCAATAAAAAATAATTTTAGAAGCATTAAAGTTAATAAAGTTTTTCAAATCAAAAGTCTGCTACAATACTGATTGAAAGCTGATTTGCATAGTTCCCGGATCATGCAATTTATAGTAATAAAAAAACTAATATGATTACGTTAAAAGTTTAGAAAGCATTACAACTCTAGTAGAGCTATAAATAGCACAAAATACACAGAAATGCCACAGATTGATAACACTGGACAACACACAAAAAGGCTTTAAAATGAAAATAGCCAATCTTTACTAATTTCGAGGTGCTGAACATGAAAAGGACAATGAAATTTGTTGATTGGCTCTTGTTTATGAGAGACAGAGATGGTCACGAATAAATGACTCGGTCCACATTGAGTGCATAGGTAATCATTTCACAACGCTGTATTTTAAACTCCAGATTGCAACATATTGTGTTGTATTGCATCAGCCTGCCATACACACAACCCCTGGGGGTATTGCATCATTGTTTGATGCAATGTAGTTGAGTCATGACATCGCGGACAAAAGATGATGCAATTGTTAGTTGTAGGCGACGTCTCGTAGGGTGAAAAAGTCTTTTGAGTGACTCCCATTTACCCCTGAGTCATAAGTACAACACAAGTGATCCTTGCAGTTTTAATTCAGCAGTAGTGATGTCTCATAACTGTTAATAGTGCAGATACATTTTGTTACATTTGCAGGGAAGTGACGTTTGCAAGCGATCACTCCAATAGTGAAAGTGGCATATAAGTTTTATTTTGGATGCAAGATCGGGGATCAGGACAAGGCATGGGCCTCACACATATGCTGCAGTACACGTGCAAGAAAACTTCCAAAGTGGCCGAAAGGCAAAATAGTGGCGATGCCATTTGCTGTTCCTATAGTTTGGAGATAGCCAAGCAATCATGCAAATGACTGCTATTTCTGCATGGTTCCACCTGTTTCTGGAGGCATCATAAAGAAAAAAAAAGTGGACAATAGCATTCCCAAATATACAATCTGCTCTCCAACCAGTTCCGCACAGTGAAGGACTTCCCGTTCCTGAACCTCCAAAAGAATTTTCCATTGATTCAGACGAGGAGGGAGACGAACCGATATCGGGTTCTCCACAGCCTTCAGTGTGTAATGATGATCCATAAGTTTGCCATGGTGTGTCATATGCACCACACATTCTCACCAAAGAAGAAATGAATGATCTTTTTCACAATCTGGGGCTGTCCAAGGCCAAAGCATAGTTACTTGGATCAAGACTTAAACAATGGAATCTTCTCAAGGAAAATGTCCGAGTGACTTCGTTTCAAACTCGTCATGAGCAGTTTGCATCTTACTTCAGGAAGGAAGATGACCTTGTATTCTGATCTGATGTAGATGGTCTCATGAATGCCCTCAGAATCAAACATGACCCTCAAGAATCACGATATTCACAGACTCCTTGAAATTGAGTCTCAAGGCAGTGTTGTTCCATAATGGAAATCGACTTCCTCCATTCCATTCTGACATGTTGTCCACATGAAAGAAACCTACGACAACCTAAAACAGCTGTTGAACTGTCTTCAATACAGCAAGTATGGCCGGCATCTCTGTAGGTAGTTGAAGGTAGTGGCTCTGTTGATGGGTCTGCAGCTGGGATATACAAAGTACTGCTGTTTCTTATGTGAATGGGACAGCCGAGCAAAGACTTTGCACTACCTGAAGAGAAACTGACCTCAGAGAAAATCTCTGAAGGTCGGAGAGAAGAATGTGGAACACCCAGCACTGGCAGAAACGCACAAAATCCTGCTACCGTCCCTACACATCAAACTCGGTGTGATGAAAAACTTCGTAAAAGCCATGGACTGGACTACATCAGCTTTCAAGTACTTGGTTGACAGATTCTTTCGACTCAGTGAAGCAAAAATTAAAGAGGGAATTTTTGTGGGTCCTCAGATCCGGGAGTTGTTCAGGGACCAGATGTTCGACAACCTGCTTCAGGGTGACAAGAAAAAGGCTTGGGATGTGTTTCATCTGGTGTCAACTAAATTCCTCGGGAATATCAGGGCAGACTACAAGAAACTGGTTAAAGACATGTTGTCTCTGTATCACAAACTTGGCTGCAATATGTCCTTAAAGATCCACTTTCTCCATTCCCACTTAGATTTCTTCCCCGACAACTGTGGCATGGTTAGTGATGAGCACGGTGAACGTTTTCACCAGGACATTGCAATGATGGAGAAACAATACCAAGGAAACTGGTCCATTTCAATTTGGCTGACTACTGTTGGATGCTCCTGAGATGATCCTGAGCAGCTGTACAAACGTAATCCTAATGCTTGTTTTGATTGCCACCATTATAGATCACTAGCAGTTTCATTTCCAATCATTTCTATCGATTGAAATCTTATCTGTTTAATCATTTCTATCGATTGAAATCTTATCTATCGACTAATCCAGTATTAGTAGATTAGTATTATTATTTATTGAATTTCTTATGTGATACACGTCACATAAGAAACACAGTACTTTGATACGATTGAAAACATCTTCACATAAGAAACAGCAGTACTTTGTATATCCCAGCTGCAGACCCATCAACAGAGCCACTAATCAACGTTGGAAGCAATAATCAACGTTGGCAAATCAACGTTGGAAGTAGAAGCAGAGGTTTACCGATACATGTCATATGCATGTATTACTGTATTATATAAGAAACTATTGCAGATTTCTCTGAAATCATTGCCAATTTTCCATTTTTATTATCATATTTTTGTTCAGCACCTTGAAATCTTTGCGAAATGGCTACTTTTATCTCGGAGGCATGACTTTTATGAAAATTTGTTGCCCAGTGTAATCTAAATACGAGATGGCAGAATAAAGGCATACTAATGGCACTACTTGATGCTGTTTATGGTGACAGAATGGCATCACTGTACACTGTCTATATGCCCTGATTTCAAATATTCTGCTTTGTTATTTACATAAACCATCAAAATATGGAAATTCGAATATTTTAGCAAATGGTAACTAAGTGAATCATACTAATAAACGTGGAGAATCATAAGCTGGAGAACATCACAATTATTCATGAAGATGCAAGCAGTGAGAGTGGCAGTTGATTGTAACATTTCTAGTCATAAAGGCCACATAATTTTGGCAGCAAGGCAAAAGTTGAAGGACTGCAATATGAGGTGATAGTGAAAGTGGATTGATACATAGTTACTTTGCTTCTAGTTTAATGTTGCTATAGTTATTTAATTATAAATTTTTTAATTATAAAATTTCATTTTAATCTCAAAATAAATGCAAAGAGCAAGAAAAGAAAGTGCAATGAGGCTTTTCAAAAGTGTGTCCTGATCTTTTTGTATGTGTGTTCTGTTTTTTGGTCTGGAAAATATGGTTGCCAATATGCTATGAACATTTCCTGATTGTGGAAATCTCTTCATGGCCCTTATTTGCTTCAGAGTTGTGTATGATAGGATAGTTCAGTAAGAAAAACACTTAAAATGTTATCAAGAGAATAGGTTTGGTTCCCACTTCTGATGAAACTACTGTTGTTGGGAGTTTAGTGCCTTTTATCTTTTTCCATTTTTATAGTTTGGTGATACAACTTTAGCTGCTGCTCTTGCACCATCCAATTTGATGCAACTAAATTTTTTGGCTAACTTTTCACTTACGCAGTATTCTACACAACATTTGTGTATGAATGAATCTATGTTTTAAAAACTTCAGACCCTTTGAAATGCAAGATCTTGGAAGTGTTGGTAGTAGGATGATGTTTCTTGGACCATCATTTCAAATTTTTTGTATATTGGACTATTGTTTTCAGATATTTAAGAATTTGGAATTATTATCTACAAATTTACCTTGGTTTTTTTTCTTGCGATGATATTCAATGGGTAGATGAATTTATTATCTTGCAGTGGTAGTACAGTCCAGATATGAGTTCACATATGTTCATGATTTTTTTGTTGTTCTTGGCAGGAATGCTGG